>CM076573.1:297813370-299147846 GCA_034641835.2 Pinus albicaulis
ACAACAAGCTGATTCCCCAGCGGAGTCGCCAAATTGTTGAGGAGGTAAATCCCCTCTGCGGACAGAGGCGATCCCTACTAGCCCAGATCGGGTCTAGCAACAATCAAACACGCTACGGTGCAGGTTCCTAATCATAAATAAACCGACTTGCGAGGAAGGCTTACCTGGAATCCAACGCTGTTGTTTGTAGAAGAGGTGGTGCTCCCGTTCCTTTGCCCTGGCAGATCACAATCCTCACGATCTCCGTGATCGGACACCTGCACATGCAAGAAACAACACAAACGCAAGCATAAAATCCAGTATATACAACTATATGTCAGTCGAAGAGGACATAACTCATGAATATAATCAAGAACAAGAGTGGAACCATAACCAATAGTCGCTTATCATTAATGAGTCAAAAGAAGAATACAACCATAGCTTCGACGCAGCACTCTCCTTTGGCGGGTCGTCAGCAAAACATGTCTCAATAAAGCCTGTCAAGGATGGGACAAGCCTCTCTCTCCGGATACTTGGCAATAGTCTCCTTGCTTGGATTTGGCCTTAGGGAATCAAGAAGGCTTTTGCAGCATGAAAGCTCTTGGGAACTTGGAGATTCTGGAACTAGCTTGCTATGGAGATGGGAAAACCTTTATAGAAGGAGGAAGGGAAGTTGGGATCCCTATAATTATGGGATTGGCCCTATCATCAAGGAAGCTTCCATGAGAGGTGGCAAACCACTTCCTCTCTATGGAAATCCGTAGCCAAACCACCCAACTCAAGATAGATATCAGTCCAGGAATTTGTTAGGATGAAACTTCCACCTTTTATTTTTTTTTAAACACCTCTTAATATGGTTGGCGCGGGTGTGGCTCTATGACAGAGCGCCAATTGGCGCACCATCTTTGGAGGATTTGCCCCCTTGGCACGAGGGCTGAACTATGGAACCGCGCCAATGGAAAAAAAGCTATTTTTAGGGTTTTTTACAGGGAGATGTCTTCAGGGCGATGAAAGCTCATATTCAGAGGGATGCAATGAAAGTATTTTCAAGTCATGTCTCTGCTCACAGGTCACGGAATGGGCCCTCCAATGTGCGGGATGGGGATTGTAGGGACGGTGACAAATTGCTATGTAACAATGACATTGCCTCTCTCAAGGTTGGGCGGAAGCCATCAGCATAAATTATTTGAGATAAGTAAACTAGACTTGAAGGGAATGATTATAAATCTATCTAATATATTCAGTATTATAAACAATATTTAGGAGAATGTAAATATTTGTTGCAGAGTTAGAAATAGAATTTTTGAGAATAAGAATATCTGCTACAGAGGTAGACATAGAATTTTGAAGTATGTGATTATCTGAAATTATAGTAGTAAGATTCTCTGAATGTGAATTCAAACAATTTCTATTCATTGAAAAACTAATACTGTAGCATGTGGTTCTGAAAAAATAAATATTAGATATGCTTCTAATTAATATTCAACAGAAAAAAGTAACCATTAATAGGTTGGACAATTAGTCCCCTAGGATGAAGAACCCAAGATAAACAGTCTGTCCATCCTGTAAATGGAAGAAAAACTAATACACAGACAGAGGGTGAATCCTCTCAAGGTGGTTTGGTCACCTGTGAATGGTATGCTATTACCAGGAATAGAAAAAGTTATCCCCCAATGTTATAGCAGCGATTTTCGAGGCTTCAACAGTACCATAAGGGAGTCTCTAGATCAGCTTCCTGGATAACGAGCTGAAGTCGACGGGAAGTGACCTTGATCGAAGGTGGGCCATAATGTTTCCCACATCATCGACACGAGACAGAGGAACATGATGTTTTTTGTTGTGAATCAGGATCATACGAGAATTAGAGGAAGGTTGATATTTGCATAGGTCAACTTCTCTTTGAACATGTAAACGGCACGACAGTGGACTTGGCAGTATTTGACATCAACGGATCAGAGGTCATGGTGACTAGCAGATGAGAGGTCAAAAGGGATTATCCAAACCCACGGAGGCAAGTGAAGAACGAGATGAGATGTCCCCAACCCGACACGAATGCAGACAAATGCCATGTTCAAGAGCGACATACTGCCGACACGACAATGATGCTGGTTCCATTTTTCCCCCACCATTTCGGTGAGTACCTCTTTATTTTTACACAAGCTTGAAGAGGATACCATATGCTTGTCATATAAGTCCGCCCTTCGGACAAATCCATCCTAGTACATTTAACGAGCCCTAGGAAGGAGGAACTCGGAGAACGTCATTTCGACTGAATCCAGTGTCATCAGGGTTTAACAAGTCTGACAAAGGAAGAACTCGACGTCTTTTCATATTTAGAGAGTTTGAAAAGACAGCAGAAAAGTAAACTCCAGCGGTCCCTTTTCGTAAATAGTTCCTCAGATCCGAAAAGGTAGAAAACTATGTCTGAGAAAACCTCCTAGTCGCGATAGGCTAGGGTATTCATTTTTCGTAAATAATCTATCCCAGCCCAAAAAAGAGGTAAACGTATACTGGGTAGATGTCGTTTCGTGGCCACTTTAACGAGATCGAAACGACAAGGGCCTCGGAAATCTTTTCATGTTTAGAGAGTCAGAAAAGAGCTGAAAGATGACTCCTCCTGGAGGAACGAGTGGTGTAAATGGTTGCAACTGGTTCCGGCAATGGTGGAACTGCTCAGAACAAATAAAGGTTAAGAGGCTGGCTAGCAAGACCACTCATCGCAGCGGTTCCTCAGGAATAGGTCAAACAACCAAGTGAAGGCATATGATCGGCCAAGCAGATAGTGACGATGGAGTGAAAAAACCAAGGCTCATCTGGAAAAAATAGGCTGATAAAATGGCAATCACAAGAGGTAAAATGGGCATGGTTTCATTTTTACACAAGCTTAAAACAAAGATAAACTATGCTTGAAGTTGGTTTCATTTTTACACAAGCTTGAAACAAAGATAAACTATGCTTGAACCCAATTTCATTTTTACACAAGCTTGAAACAGAAACAAACTATGCTTGAAAAAGTAAGCATGCCCCCAGCATGGTGACTCAATTCGAGGTACATGCCCCCCAAGCTTCAGTCCACATGAAAGGCAGATGGAGTGAAGGTTCAAATTACGAGATCAAGAGAAAGACTCGACTGGGATTTTACGAGATCTAAACAAAGACTTGAATTGAACAGGAACGTGTTTCATTGTTTTAACGAGGTTGACACATTAAAAGAACTATCCTCATGACACCTTGTTTCGTGGTTTAAGGAGCTTGACACAAGACAAGGAACTCTGCTCCGACAACCTTGTTTCATTTTTTAAGGAGCTTGACACGAGACAAGGAACTCTGCTCCCCAACCTTGTTTCATTTTTTAAGGAGCTTAACACAAGACAAGGAACTCTGCTCCCCAACCTTGTTTCATTTTTTAAGGAGCTTGACACAAGACAAGGAACTCTGCTCCGACAACCTTGTTTCATTTTTTAAGGAGCTTGACACGAGACAAGGAACTCTGCTCCCCAACCTTGTTTCATTTTTTAAGGAGCTTGACACAAGACAAGGAACTTTGCTCCCCAACCTTGTTTCATTTTTTAAGGAGCTTGACACAAGACAAGGAACTCTGCTCTGGCCGACCTCATCATAATGAACAAGAAGTCAGCGCGTCCAAGAGTTCCACTCCCGATGGAAGGAAAACATCCTGGAAGTCAGGACCCAATGCCCCCAGCACCTGATGCACAATGGCACTATCATTGGGTACATGCATGGGGTAGGTAGCCACATAGTTGACCTGTGGTGGGGCAGATACAACGAGTGGATAAAAACCAGGAAGGGATGATGGCGGGCCAGCTGCCACATCAGGACCAAAGAACGAAAGTTGATCAATGGTCACGATCCGTCCTTCATGTGGAAAACAGACCACACAAAAAAGGGAGGAGACAAGCGCTCCCATGGCATAGGTGTAATCACGCCCCAAGAGCAGATTGAAATCCAAGGGTCCTGGAACAACTATCACGTCCATATGGACGGTTTTACCTCCCAAAGTAACAGGGAACCTTGGAAGGATCCCTAAGGGTTGACTCGTTCTTCTGTTAAACGCCAACAGATTCTGTGTAACAGGCGCAAGCGGCAGCGAACCGAAAGCTTGCCAAGTAGTTGAGGATAGAACACTAACAGACGCGCCTTTGTCTATAATGGTGCTGGGTACGACCAAACCAAAAGCATGTACTGTGATCTCGAAAGGCACATAAGACGGAAGGCGGTAGCCTCCAAATCGATTCCAATCAAAAGAAGCGACCAAACTACTCGGAGGGGCTACCATCGAACCGAGATGATCTCCCCCTGGTGTTACAGAAGAAGAAGGAGCATCCTCCATGACCTCCATCTCGAAGGCGGGAGGGGAATCCTCCCGGACCTCCATCACGGGAGGTGGAGGAGCAACTTCTTGAGGTATAGAGATAGGAGAATCTTTCTCCAAGTCAAAGGAATCTGAAGAAACAAGAAGAACCTGAGGGGTGTGAGATCCACTCTCAACGGAAAAGACCTGGTGTACCGTAGACTGGTCCAGCTCAACCGACCCCACAACCAATGGTTGGTCAGGGATGGATTCCTGAATTTGAATTTACGAGGGAGCGGGATCAACCAAGGATGACTCTTGACCAATCATAGGATCGGCTGGTGGAGGACTCAAAGAAAGTTGTTTATAGCCAGCCAGAAGGCATGGTGTAGAAACAACTGAGTTTCCAAAAACTCTCTTGGCTTCATCCATATAAGGACAAAGGTGAATGGCATGATGCCCTTCACACAACTTACAGGGATTGATGAGCTTACCCTGCTTCTTAGGAGCCTTACCAGCACTAGCTGAAGACGTGCCCCCAACCTGACTCCCGGAATTCAAAGGTAACGGCGAACAGCCGTCGAACCATGCTTCGAGCACCTTGGGGATGCCAGGGCAGTCTCGAAGAAGATGGTCTCCCGTGCACAACATGCAAGGGAACTTGACTTTCTGTGGAGGGTTGGAAGGTTTATCAAGAGGAGATATTTCAGAAACAGTGGCTGCACTTTTAGCCTCTCGCTTATCAGACTTCTTCTTCTTTGTCTTCTTCTTCTTCTTCTTAACCACCTGGTTACTCGAATCCAGGCTTTCACCAGGCGAAGTAGAAGAGGAGGACGCAAAAACAGGCGAAGAAGGGGAGAGGTCCACCTTGGAATCAACATGATATTGTTCAGGTGGAGGAACCACAGAGGTTGAAAACAACCAAACAGGCAACCCAACAGTTAACCCAGGAAAGGACAACGTTGCCATGTAAGGAGCACCAACATTCCCAAAAGGAGGAAAATGACCAAGATTCCCTTCTGAGGGGATTCCTTGGTTGGTAAACTCTGAAAAAGTTGCCATCAAGACTCAAAACCACACATGGGCTGAAAAAGAGTCAAGACACACAATCAAACGGTCAACAAGCAAAGTCTAACAAGGCGTGTAATCATGGGTGATTAATTTTTACCACATTGAAAAATAAGAAACTTCACCGTTTCATGTTTTAAGAGTCGAGAAACGGTCAAAAAGGTGACTCTATCTCTTTCAGATTTGACACAAACGTGAAAGGACAAGCGCTTGGTGATCCTTTCAAATTTAGGGAGTCAGATAGGATCAAAATGACTACTCAGGAATACTAGGAAAAAAGGGTGTACCAAATAACCGTGAATTGCAATATACACCTTGGTTTCAATAATGAAAGAGAAATCAACCAAGGACTTTCCGTACGTGCAGGCAATCTCCTCGAATGTTGTGTCCGGTGTATCACGGGTATAGGGCGGTAGACTCGGCTTCCTATGGATAAAGGATTGAAACCTAGAGGGGTCTCCCTTTATATACGCGACGGTACGAGGAGCACAAGTCCGTACTAGCGCTATCTAAAGCCAAAAGGCGAACGACAGCTACTAGGTTTAAAGACGTTGGAACACGTCTCTAGCCTAGACCTCTAAATGTGTTTCGTTAAATTTCAATGCTGCCTTAGTGTAAATTGAGTAGATTTTAAAGTTGATCTTCAATTACGTTTCAATTTTCAGGCCCTAACGAATGTGTGGTCTCAAAAATCTCCTAAATGCAAAATTACATGCCACAGTACATCATTTCGTTCGATGAAAACTAACTACAGAAGAGTTGAGAGTTTTTACACAAACAAAATGATCGGAAGACAATCAATGATATCTCTAATGCAACTAATGAAATCAAAAACTTTTCATTCAAATCACTAAATACTAGTAAAATCGAAAAGATTTCAATTTGCACTAATCAACAAAAGCAAAAGAAATTTTTTGTTTTTTCAATGTTTGACAGCTAGATGCACTAAACAAACCGAAAACAAAAGAGAAGCGATTTGAGAAACGATATTAAGAGAGCAAAAACAAACAAATTTCACTCAATGGCACAAGCAATCAGATCTCAAATTGACCAAAGTCTCTCAAAACCAAGAAAAAGTCTCAAAGGCTCCAATGGATCGTGTGATCTAGGTCCAAAGCAAGACCAAACGAAGTTTGAATGAAGAGAAGAGCAATCACCCAAAAATCGCAACGAATTGGTGAACAGCCACTAAGAGAATGCGGAGGAGCAATCAGAGAATTGACTGGACTAACGAAACACCAAAACTCCTAAGGAGAGCTCGATACACAAAGCCACCAGATGCCCTAGGGCTTAAAACGTGAAATCGATGGAGAAAAGCAAACAACCAAAGGACGAAGGCAAACTCCCAGTCAAACAGAACTCCAACACACTCAGGTAGCTGAAAAACCAAAAAGAAATACACTGATCAGACCTAGAGAGCTCAGAACTGAGCAAACCCTAATGCCTCACATGAGTGGCGCGACTGTGAGGTTGTAACTGGCGCCAGAAAGCAATTGGCGCGGGCAATACAAAAGCAACATGCGCCAATTGGCGTGACTATCGAGCTACAAAGCGCGCCAGCCGAGTTCCTCAGCCAAAAATAAAAAAGAACTACTCCAAAAGCAGATCAATGATATCCAAGCAAATCAAGAAGGAAAAACAGCAAAAGAACCCAGCCCAGAAGGCCAACCAAGCAAGGAAAACCATGAAACAATCAAAACGAGACAATGAAAACAATACAGTCAAAACTAGACGATCCCCAGTGGAGTCGCCAAATTGTTGAAGAAGTAAATCCCCTCTGCGGACAGAGGCGATCCCTACTAGCCCAGAACGGGTCTAGCAACAATCATCAAATGCTACAGCGCAAGTTCCTAATTGCGAATAAACAGACCAACGATGTAGGCATACCTGGAATCCAGTGCTATGATTCGTAGAAGAGACAGCTTTCTCGTTCCTCAGCCTCGGCAGATCACGATCCCCACGATATCCGTGAATGGACACCTGCACATGCAAGAAACAACACGAATACAAGCATAAAATCCAGAATACACAACTATATATCAGTCAGAAAGGATATAACTCATCATTATCATAAGTGAAAAATAGAGTGGAACCATAACCAGTAGTCATTCATTAATAAGCAATCGAAAGAGAGTACAACCAATGTTCTCACGCTAAGGTCTCCTTCGGAGGGGTCTCCAGTCGTACACGTCTCGCAAAGCCTGCCAGGGATGGGACAAGCCTCTCTTAGAGTCTCTCGACGATAGTCTCCTTGCTCGAGTTTGGCCTTAAGAAAAGAATGAGGGCTCTTGCAGCCTGAAGGCTCTTGGAAATTTGAGAACTTGGAGATTCAAAACTTAGGCACTTCAAGACTAGCTTGCAATGGCAATGAGCTAGCTTTTATAGATGGAGGAAGGGGAGTTGGGATCCCTATAATTGTGGGATTGGCCCTATCTTCAAGGAAGCTTCCATGAGAGGTGGCAAACCACTTCCCTTTCATGGAACTCCCGGAGTCAAACCTCCCAACTCAAGATAGATACCAGTTTCTGAGTTTTTTGAAACGAAACTTCCGTCATTCTTATTTAAAAAACACTCCTTAAATTGGTTGGCGCGACGGCGACTCTGGGACAGAACGCCAGTTGGCGCGGCCTCTTTGTAGTATTTTCCTCATTGGCGCGAGTGCTGAACTGAATACCCGCGCCAGTGCAAAAAGGGATGTTTTTTATGGTTTTTTGCAAGGAGATGTCTTCAGGGAAATTGAAGCTATTGTTTTGAGGAATGCAATGATAATGGTTTCAAGGCATGACATTGCTCACAGGTCACAAAATGGACCCTCCAATGTGCGGGACGGGAAAATGTGGAGACGGTGACAAATTACTGTGTAACACTCCTTTTCAACAGTGGGGACATGAATTCATAGGAGAAATCCATCCACCATCTTCTGCTCAGCATAGATGGATCCTCACTGCCACAGACTACTTCACTAAATGGATAGAAGCCATTCCTTGTAAGCAAGCCAATGATTCTGTTATTATAAAATTCATGGAGAATAATATTCTCTCTAGGTTTGGCTGTCCTACCAAGATCATCACTGATAATGCAGCGGCATTTGGATCAAAAAAGATGGTTGAATTCTGTCTCGAGTATCAGATAACATTAGGGCATTCCACTGCCTATTACCCTCAAGGTAATGGACTTGCAGAATCTTCAAACAAGAGTTTAGTGAACATAATCAAGAAGTTTTTGGAGGACAACAAAAAGTCTTGGCACACAAAGCTTGTGCATGCACTTTGGGCTGACAGGTTAACTTTGAAGAAATCTATTGGTGTGTCACCCCACCAGCTTGTGTATGGCACTGATGCAATTTTTCCAACCAACCTTGGTGTGCCAATTATGAAGTTGATTCAAGAGGTTCAGTCTGAAGATAATGACATAATCAGGAGAATAAATCAGACCATTCATCTTCAGCGAACCAGAGAGGAGGTATATAACAAAGCATTACAGAAACAGGACAGCATTAAAAATCTTTTCGACAAAAGAACAAAGGCCAGCAATTTTAAGGTTGGGAACAAAGTTTTAAAGTGGGACTCAAGGAGGGAAGACAAGGCAAAGTATGGGAAATTTGACAACTTATGGCTTGGCCCTTACTCTATCCATTCAGTTGTTGGTAATAATGCCTATTTCTTGCAAGAGTTGAATGGAGCAAAATTGTTTGGGGGTCCTGTCAATTGCAGGATGCTTAAGCATTACTTCTCTTGATCCATGTTATGTTTTGAAAGCCTTTTTATCTTTTTTCTCATTATAAATATTTCATCCACTATTGCATTCAAAGTTAGAAAAATCAAAAATACAAAAACAGTGAAAGAAAGGAAAAAGGGTAGATTGTAAAAACAATAAAGGTACAGCCCCATACCAACAAAAAGAGAAACAAATCTGAAAGTGTGCAAGCTTAAAAGCCACTCCTGAAAAACACACTTCTAGTTAGTCAAACAGCCTAATCTTGACTAATTAGTTTTAAATTTACTGCTGATAGGATAGTGAATTTGATTTGCCAAATTGTTTAATCTTAGCTTATCAATAGGTAGATTAGGCTAGAAATTAAACGTTCAAACATGCTCAAAATATGAACCTAGATTGTCAAAAGGAGATTGACTCCAATCTGTCTCGAATTCTGAGTCAAAACAGAGGTAAATTTGGTTCTAAACAGCTCAAAAAAAAGTAAAAACAGAGCTGTAAAAGGATGAAGGAAGTGCTTTGAAATTTCAGATCTTAAGCCTTCCAATTTGATTTAATTTTCCGCAAAATAATGTCTATGTGCAGCTTGTTTTTATGCCATAGATCAGCGGCAAGTCAAACAACTTAAACTTGACTTGATTGATTTTAAATTTCTGTTGTAAAATTTAGAGAAATAAAAATCTGTTACACTGTTTAATCCTAACAGATTAGTAGATTAAGTAGAGAAACATATAAACTCAATTGTTTAATCTGAGTTCATGGAGAAATAAGGAGTAGAATTAAATGAGACTTTTGCTTTCAAAAAGGAATAAAATGTTGTGAAAAGAGTTTGCTAATCCAAGTGCACTCTAATGAAGAAAAAATGTTAGATCAGTAGGACGGAGTAGGTAGAAAAGTTTGTTGATAAAAGATCCATTGTTTTCCATGGTTACTAATATGTTTCAGTGCAAAGAAGATCATTCAATTAAAGTAAGGCAGCCCAATGGATGAGGCGTTGATCAACTTCCCAAAGGATGCAAGTCTGAAGTTCTTGATGCCTTCAAGAAGGCACCATCCCCAAGTGGAGCCATTGTTGGCCACCCATAAAATTTTGTTATATCAAAAGGTGGCCAAAACATTTTGGAGCCTTCAAGAAACAGTTTTATTGCAAAAAATGTTACCTCTTGAAGCCTCTTGAAGACATCATACCTTTGTTTCAATTTTCACTGTTGTTTCCATCTTAAAAGCTCTGAAATTCTGCTGATTTCATTGAGGAAATACTGCTCCAAAGGCCATTTTTCCCCTCCTTCCACTTCCAAAACTAACCTCATTTTTAACCCTTTATTCCCCATAAAAATCCTTCATTGTCATATTTTTCCCCTTTCCCCTCTATCAAAACCCCTTTGATAAGGTTTAACACTCTTTCTTTGCCTTATCGAAACCCTCAAAATCCATTGAAAAACATTGAAAAAATCATAAAAAATACATATTTTTGTATAAAAGACTTAAGCCCCCTTGGGCTAAGTCTTAACATCTGTAAAATTCTTCATCGAGCCCCTCAAAGGCCGAAAAGCCATTAAGTCTGTATTAAATGCCCTGGGAGATCTTTTATCCTCTCCCACCTCCTCATTTCCTTCTATAAATATTCCTATAGAAGATGAGAAAAATGTTGGTTGCAGAACGTTGAAATATACTTGAGCCTGAGATTTCGACTTGTAAATAGTGTTCACTGGCTCTTGAAGCTCTACTTGTGATAGAATAGTTAGGCTGAAAAGTGAAGATGATTGCTGAACTAAAACATTGGACCTGAAGACTGTAACCGGTTTGACATCAATAACAAGTTGTTTCTTGGGATCCTGGTCTATATCACTGGTGAAGTGCTTCTTTCTTTGTTATTCGTTTCTCCTTTCACGTATGCCATATTGTCCATTATTCTCTGATAAAGAACAGTAAGCATAGAGTTAGGATCTACTGTTTACAGTACCCTTCTCTGACTGATAAGCTTTATCTCAATGTTTTCCTCCAATTTGTTTATTTAAGAATGATTCAATACAGTTTAAGCAGTTAGGAATGCTAGCGTTCCCTCGTCCTACTGTTTGCTTTAAAAATTGTTCTTAAATGTTATTTTCATTATTTACTTATTAAAGTTAGACTAGAAAAGTGATGGTGTGCCATGTTTTCTAGCTTCTTCCTCCAAAGATAGATTCTGAAAGTTTCCCTAAGTGTTTGTTGAAGCAGACTAGGTTGAAAAGTACCTTATCTGATCTTAAGTTGCACTTTGTTTTCTCTTATGTGTTTTCATACTTTCTGAAGTAATTATGTGGATTACTAGATTGTTTGTCAATTAAGCTGCTTTAATACAAACTTGCCCAATAAGTCTATTGTTAGCCTTGTCCTTGGTTGGTTTGAAACTTTTACTTAAGAGGCTTTTCTTGTTTGCACTAACTATAAATCCTTGTTGAAATTATTATTAATTTCCACCCCTCCAACACTTTATTGTTTCTATTCCATCATTTTAATCTCAATAATCTTGTGATATAGATGACTTGCCCCTTGGATCACTCTTGATGTTGTTGCTCAATTAAAGCCCTATTATGACTCCATAGCCCAATGGACTAAAAACCAGCGTTATATCTATCTTTCAGCCAAAGTTTATTCTGATTGCTTGCAGCTTCACACCTTTGAAACTCTTTCCACTTAGAACTTTCCACTCAAGCCATAATCATGCTCAACCATCCAAAAACAAAACAAAACCCTCGCCCTTCATAACTAGCCTAATATCATTACCCAAAACCTTAAAGATAAATCCATCTTTACACTTATTGGAGAGATCCCTCTCCGGATTCAGGAGAGCTAGATCCTAGAATCCCAAAGTGGTTGAAACGGTGTTTCTACCTGCGGTCGGACTTTGCCAATCTTGTTGATCACATGGAGCTAACAAACCCTATGGGCCAAATACCATGGGACACATTATAACACCATGGACTGAATACCATGGGCCAAATACCATATATATAAAAGAGGTATAAAAATGTAAGGTAAATAAATAAAAATATATCAAATAGGAGTAGAAAACAACATCTAATTATATTTGAAGCTTATGGACCAAATACCATGGACCAAATTAATAATAATACCATGCAAAAAAAACCATTATTAAGCCTAACATTAACATTAAGATTAAAATACTATTATTATTATTATTATTATTATTTAATACAATATTAAATTTGTTATATATATATATATATATATATATATATATATATATATATTAACTCTAGATATATATGAGAGGGAAGATCAAAGACATATGATAAAGGTGGAGAAATAGAAATAGTGACAAGGAAGAGATGAGGGGAGAGGAGGAATGAAGAGAGAGAGAGGGGTAGAGAAGGGTAAGAGAGGGAGAGGAAGACATAAATATGGAGGTGGGAGAGAGAGAGAAGGAGAGAGGGAGAAGGAGAAGGAGAAAGGATTAGAGGGTAGAGAGAGAGAGAGAGTGAAGAGAGAGGGAGGTAGGAGAGAAAGGAAGAGCGAGGAAGGATGAGAGGAGGAGAGAGGGAGGGATAGAGAGATTGAGTTGGAGGAGGAGAGAAGATGAAAGGGAGTGATATAGTAACATAGTTAAAGAGAGAGATAGAGTGATGGGGGAAGAGAGAGTATTTGAGGGTAGAGAGAGAGAGAGAGTGGGGAGGGGGTGAATATAGAGGGAGGGAGGCGATAAAGGGAGAAAGAGGAAGGACGAGAGAGAGGAAGAGAGTGATGGGGGAATATTGAGGATTGTAGGGGAAAAAGAGAGAGACAAAGTGAGTGATGGGGGAAGAGAGGGTGAGGTAGGAAAGAAATGGAGAAAGAGGAAGGAAAAGAGAGGGAACTTGAGAGAGAGGAGGAGAGATGGAGGGATAGAGAGATGGAGATGGATGGGGAGAGACAAAGAGATAGAGACATGGAGTTATAGGGGGAGATAGATATGGATAGTGAGATGGAGCTGGATGGGGAGAGAGGGAGCGAAGAAGAAAGACATAGAGAGTAACAAGTGGAGAGAGAGAGGGAGTGACAAGGGAGATATGGAGAGAGAGTGTGTAACTTTGGGGGTGAGATAAAGAGACAAAGAAGAAGAGATGGGGAGAATGGGGGAGAGTATAAAGAGAGGCATATAGTGACAAAGTTAAAAGGTGAAGAGAGAGAGAGAGAGTGGAGAGAGGTAGGGAAAGAGAGATGGAGATGGAGGAGGAGAGAGTGGAGAGATGTAGGGAAAGAGAGATAGAGATGGAGGGGGGGGAGAGAGAGGGAGATAAGAAGAAAGACATAGAAAGTGAAAGTTGGAGAGAGAGAGGAGTGATAAGGAAGATGGAGAGAGAGAGAGGGGGGGAGAGGAGGGAGGGATATATAGATAGATTGGAGAAAGAGAATGTATGTTTTGGGGTTGATATAGAGAGACAAAGGGATATAAAGATATAGATAGTGACGACAAAGAAGAAATAGATGGAGACAGGGAGGGGGGGATTGAGAGATTGATAAATATGGAGTGAGAGAATGTGTGTTTGTGGGGGTGAGATAAAGAGACGAAGAAGGAGAGATGGAGGGACATATAGATATAAATGGAGGGAGGAGAGAGGGAAGAATATTTCTTGCAATAGATGCATTGATTTCAGTGTAGATGGTGATTTCTAATCCTATTTGATTGTTTGCACTAAATGCATTGATTTTAGTGTAGATTTTGATTTCTAGTGATATTTGATTACTTGCATTAGATGCATTGATTTCAATGTAGATGATTTCTAATTCTATTTGATTTCTTGCACTAAATGCATTGATTTCAGTGTAGATGGTGATTTCTAATCCTATTTGATTGCTTGCACTAGATTCATTAATTTCAATGTAGATGTTGATTCATAATTATATTTGATTGCTTACACTATATGCATTTATTTCAATATAAATGATTTCTAATCCTATCTTATTGCTTGCACTAAATGCATTCATTTCAGTGTAGATGCTGATTTATAATTCTATTTGATTTCTTGCATTAGATGCATTAATTTTAGTGTATAGGTTGGTTTATAATCCTATATTATTACTTGCACTAGAGGCATTGATTTGAGTGTAGATGTTGATTTTTAATCCTATATGACTACTTGCATTAGATGCATTGATTTCTGTGTAGACGTTGTTTTCTAATCTTATTTGATTTCTTGCATTAGATGCATTGATTTTAGTGTATATGTTGATTTCTGATTTGATGTAATTTGATGTATGATGGTAAATTAGTTTTGAAGTCATTGGATTAATAGTGTGCATTGATTTTAGTGTAAGCACAAAAAATTATTGAAAATGTAGAACAATTTTTGTGTTATAGTAATTAAACCTAATAATATTGGAGAGCAAGAGAGACAAGGTATGATGTTTACTACAACAACTCGAGCTAAATATTTAAATTGTTTATGATTTATGATTTCTACTGTCTTTTTCATATAATCGATATGGAAAGATGACAAAAAGGGTGACAATAAGAATAGTAGAGGAAAATAGTTTGAGATTGATCACAATGAAGACAATTTCTAATTTACTACATTCTTAGTATTCACATTTTCTATCATTCAATATTATTACATCGTCACTTTGCATTCAAAAAATTTATTTCATCATTTTTCATCATTAAAGTTATTTTACAATATTTATCATCTCAACAAACTAGGTAACTAAGAAAATTTAAAATTAAAATGAATCGATAAATCTCAAACATATTTAGCATATTTAAAATTGTTATATTAATATTAGATGTATTTACATATTATTGATAAAATTAATCATATGTTCCTCATATTATCGATAGATTTTCCTTGGTCACACGGGACTAAAACCAGCCTAGATCCATCTTAACTCTGGATCTATCAAGCATCGAGAGGGATCAAATCTCTCGAGGTGCAAACCTTTCCTCAAGTTTTGCACTCAAAAAAAAAGTTTGCACATATAGAGATTTGATCTCTCTCAGCGCTTGATAGATCCAAAGTTAAGATGGATCTAGGCTAGTTTATTTTATTTTATTTTTATTTTTATTTTTACGTAATTGAGTCAACATGTTTACAAGAAACATTACAACATCTCTTCCATACTCTGCTTGAGAGCACCTCTCAGCTCAATAAAAATAAAAATAACCCTATGTTAAAATAAAAATTCTACATTACTATTTTTATTATTTTTTGTTGGGTAGTCAAGGTAAACTTGACTTCGTCAAGTTACCAGCGGTTTTCATACAAACCGTGGTATTCATATGGAATATAGCATATTTAAAGGGGGGGTTAAACTAGCGTATATCCATCTTAACTCTGAATCTACCATGAGGGAGAGGGATCAAACGTCTTGAGATGCAAATATATTGAAATGCAAAGATATTTTCCTATTTCAAAAAGGATGCCTTGGCTTAACTAGTAAAAAGTTGATATTTATCTCGTCTTTTTCATGCCAAGAAGAAATGTACAGAGCTCTGTAGTGTCTCTCCATTGCGGCAACTAGGGTTCGGCCATAGCCAACAACTTTTATTCTTTTGTCCACCCAGGGCAGCATCCTTCGTCAATGGCGGTGTTCCCTCTTTCTGCAGGGTTGGATCCCTTAGTTGTTTATGATTCTAAGCTTGGTTATTCGACGGCTCCCATGGCGCCTGGCAATCTGAAAGCGCTTTCTACTTCGAGTAAAGGTATTCTTTCTTTTAAAGATGTGGTTAACTCTGGATCGTGTTCTCTTCATCTTGTTGGGGGCTGAAGCCATCAATGAAGTAATGGGTTCTTCAAAAAGAGGTTTAGTTTGTAAATTCAATGGCCTCTTTCCTCGTTTAGTTTATCTTCACCAATGGATCTAAGAGAATTGGAAACCCTTCTTTCTGGTGATCTTAATATTTACCCTTTGGCTCGTGGTTTTTTGGGGGTGATTTTAGAATAGTTGGAAGATAGGATCATTATCTTTAATAATGGTCCCTGGTTTTGGGGAAGCATTGGGATTTTTATGCATTCATGGCCCCCCTCCTTCAATCCTCCTACAACTAAAATTTATTCTACTCCAATCTGGGTTGGACTCCCAAATCTACCCTGCATCTCTGGAATCTATATTCACTTGAGGCAATGAGGGATGCAATTGGAGTCTTCTATTATCAAAGCCCAAAAGCAAAAGATTATCTCAACCCCACATTGCCCAAATTTGTGCGAAGATGGATTCCAACCAGGGTTTTCCAACATAGCTGAATTGGACCAACACGGATTACTTGTGTGTTCAAAAGCTAGACTATGAGAATATCTCCTTTTGGTTTCAAGCATGTTATGAGAGAGGGCATATAGTTAAAAACTACCCCAAAGCCATGAAAACTGGCAATACGCAAACAGCCTGGAAAGGCAGTCAGAGGCCCAAATGGTGGGAATGTTGGAAATACTAAGGGGGGTGAATCAATATTTCTTTTCAATTGTTAATTTTACCAGTTAGATCACTTGTATTTCGAACACAAAATGAACAATGATGGAATAGATACTTTTATTAATATCTTCTTTACAATAAGTAAAGTACAATAATGAAATAGGGCTCCAACCCTAGATGAAGACTCCAATCTTCCATGCTCCAACCTGTATTGTGCCAAGCACCGACTTGGTCTTTCCAAGGCTCCAACCTTGTCAATTTGAGGCACCAATCTCTAGGGCTCCAAACCTATCTCCGGTATAGGCTCTGACTGGTTTCTTGAGGACTCCAATCCTCTAGGGCTCCAACCCTATCTTCCAAGGCATCGACCTTGTCTCTATAAGGCTCCAACCTCTTGGGCTCCAACCCTCAACTTCACATCGTCAAAATATGTTTGGTTATTCTTCACAGCTCCCAAAGTCTTCTTCAACGAGCCCTGTCACACTTAGTCTCCACATCACATCATCAATGACAACCTTTTCTTCTTAGAAGGTGTCACCACTGCTCTTCATCATACCCAAACAATTTCTCCAAGTTACTCCATGGGGACTTCAACAAAACATCATGTTTCCAAGGGTACCTTCAAGATCTGCCTCAATTATGCTTCCAATTTCCCTTCAATGTATCTTCAATAATGTTGCCTCCTTTGATGAATTTTTCAATAGGTTGCTTCAAGAAAAACCTCTAGAAGCCTTCAATTGTGACTCAACAACTCTTCCAAGAAAACTTCAAGATGCAAATGGTCTTCTTCAAAAACAAATCTTCAAGGTCCTCTTCAAGTCTCCAAAAACTATTTCAAGATTGTCTACCAAAGTCTGCTCCAAATAGCTTTGAATGCTACTCCAAACAAGGCTCTCTCAAGACTGTTGTAAGCTCTTCTTCAAGGCTTCACTACTCTAAGTAATATAACTAGGCCAATTCCATATTCTTCAAGTGTGCTCTCATCTTTCCACGGGTCTAAAGATATTTGTGTAGCAAATATTATCCTTAAGTCCAAATATTTTGCAATGGAGACTACCTTCAAGTCTGCAATTTATTATTCACAAGGATGTTATCAAAGGTTTGCAAATAATCCAGGAATTACAGCTTCAATATGGTCTTAAGGATGCCTGCCTTAAGGAAAGAAATCTGAGATGCTTGTTCTGATATAATGCTCCCTTCAGGTTTGCAATTTATTATTCACAAGGTTGTTATCAAAAGTTCAAGCCTTAAAAATTGAGCCTTAACAATTTGTTGCATGTCTGTTGCTGAGGTCAGTAACCTGTCCACAAGTTATAGTCTGAGCTTCTAAGCCTCCTTGCTGACCACAGGTCCGAAATAGGACTGCAATCTGATTTTAGGTTACTTCAACAAGTGGCTGTCACAACACATATTGTTGTACGGCACTTCCTCAAAGCTATATCACACTTTAACAGCGGAATTAACCCCAAAATATCCTCCTCAGCCTCCTTGGTCACTTATGTGCATCTTTTCTGTATGCTTCACCGAAATTTTGATTGCTAAAATGATGTGTCCAACTCATATTAATACTGGTTTGACGTTAGAATGGATGGACACATCTTTCTGGAGGTAGGCCGACATGAAGGGCAAGGATAGGTCGGCTGACTACTAAGGTTATTTTTTCTTGACTTAAAAATTTCATATCTCATCAACCGCAGGGAGTTTCAGGGCAAGTAAAGGCTCATTGGAAAGAGGAAAAAGTCCTCTTTCAGATGGTCTAGGACTCATTGTGATAGGTTGCCTCCAAGGTGACAAAATTTATTTTTCTTTATAACTGTCCTTGAATTTTTATGTGCAGAAAGTGATTAGGACAGCAAGAGATCATTAGGCCTTCTTCATTGTTATGACTCCAACTAGTCTTTATATTATTTCCATGTCATCATGAGGTCCTCCATGTCATCTTATGTCGCCAAGTGATTCATCATAGTGTCATCATGTATTCATGTCATATTACAGTGATATGACATAGACAACTTCATCATTAGGAAAGTTCCAAGATAGTAAGATAATCTTCCAACTATCAAGTGAGATCTTCCATGTCATCATCTAATCTTCCAACCATGTGATCATCATCATGTGTAGTTCTCCATATGTCATCAAAGATTAAGGTCTAGATCATCAAGTGCATGCAATATTAGATCAAGTACTTCTTAGGGCTTTCTTCATTAGTGGTTTGACTTCTTCGTGACTTTACATCTAGATCATCAAGTGCATGCAACATTAGATCAATTACTCCTTAGGGCTTCCTTCATTAGTAGTTTGACTTCTTCGTGACTTGACATCTTCATTGATGGTATCAACCAAGAGTCATGACATCATCATCTGGAACCAGACATCTCAAGAATATTGACATCTCAGTCAATGCCATTTTGACATCAATGACAACCTTGATTAACAATCTCCCCCTTTGTCATTGATGGCAATATTCTTGCCCTTCCAATATGCTCTCCCCCTTTGACATCAATGGAAAACGGGGTGCTCAAGTACTCCCCCTGTCGAGTAGCTTATTTTCTTCATCAATAGTAATTATTCATAGGTATGTTACTCCCCCTGTCATGGTGCTCTTCCTTCTAGCAATGTGGTCCATAATAGATGTGTCTACATTTCTTCAATGGAGTTTCTCTCGAGAGATGAGCTATTAAAGGATGATTGTCCATGTGTGACTCATCAAGGATTTCATAGGGCCCATTCACAGATTTCTTCTGCACGAATGTTCAAGAATCATAAGCTCAAGAGTCACAAATTTCCCCCTAACTGTATGGTCTCTTTTTGGCAGAGTCTCACCATCAAATACTTGGAATATCAAGGATGACTTCATCAATTCAACGACATGTGTGGTTGGTTGGAGCGTTCAAGAGACTTTCGGACCTAATTTGCTTCCTTCTCCATACTTGTGAAACTTTCTTCTCTGGCTTGGTTGTCATGGTTTTAGGGACCCAAGTCAAGTTACATTCACGTGCCATATGTCCAATTTTATGGCAATTGAAACACTCTATCTTGTTCATGAATAAGAAATCATGACCTCTTCCTGCAAAATTGCTTCTAGGAGATTGACAGGGACCATTATATTTGTCTTTGTGATATGTCCTATAATCTTTTTCCATGTGTCCAAAGTTTGTACAAGAATAGCACTGACCAAGAAATATACTTTGGTACCTGAGAGATGAAGATTTCCTTGATGTACTTCTGAAGTCTTTTTGCCTTGGGATTCTTTGATGATAATCATTGCCTTTTGTATTCTTGACATCATCTACAAGTCTCATTGGAGTAGGATTTCTTCCATTGTTGTTTTGCCTCTTCTCCTTGCCTTTGCTGGAACTGGGAGCATCAACATTTCTTCCTGGCTTCCTCACATCCTTGTTGTTTGAAGCATTATCATACTTGCTTGAGGGTTCACCTACATAGCCAAGACCCGATTTATCAAGGGGGGATCTTTGATGACTTAGGATGTCATCTAGGGTTTGAGAACTCTTCAAGTTCTTGTTTAGCAAGTCAACTTCCTTTTGAAGAGAGACAATTTCTCTTTTCAATTTTTCACAATCTTTATCTTTCATGACTAGTTGCTTCTTCATTTCTTCCATCATCCTTGTTGCTTCATGTGCTTCTATTTTAAGGGAGATGATATTCAATTTCATTTTGAAGATTTCTTCATTTTCCTTTGCTAGACTACTCTCCATTTCTTCTTTAATTCTTGTAGCTTCACATGTTTCAGCCTTGAGAAGATTGATGTTTGATTTTAGTTTGAATATTTCTTCATCCTTTTCTTTTAGTTGGCATATCATGGTGTTTCTCTCCTTTTCTGCTTCATCAACTTGTCCTTCTATGAATGCCAAAGATTCCATCACCTTATTAGCTCCTTGCGCTTGTTTCTTTGCTTCTTCTAGTTGAGATCTAAAAGAGGAGACCTCTTCCTTGTATTGACCAATCTCTGCTTCAAATTTGTTCAAGCTCTTAAGTCTTTGTTGAAGGTGACTTGACAAAGTTTCTTCCCTTTTCTTTGCCTCATCCAATTGATTTGTCATGGATATGACTTCTTCATGATGCTTTCTTTTGTTTTGATTAAATTCCTCTTTAAGTTTGGCAAGCTCCTCATCTCTTTCTTGTACTTGAAGCTTGACAAAGTCAACTTCCTTCCTTGTCTTGTCTTGGTTTCCATCTTGCACTTTCTTCTTAAGTTCCTCATTTTCCTTTTTCAAACTGTTAATCTCTTCCATGGAACCCATAAGTTTATTCAAGAGATCTTCTTCAAAGTCTTCTTTGTTCTCTTCATCTTCTAGGTCTTCTTTAGCCTTGTTGTCATTTCTCTTATCTTCAGATTCCTTGATGGATTCTGGACTTCTTTCTTGTTTTCCATCATCTTCTTGACTAGAGATCATTGTCAACACTCCTTTTGAGTGAAGATCACGAAGTTTGTCACATATGACTTTTGTTGACGAACATTTTTCAAAATTGGCCTTCACAGAATTTGGTAACCCATTCAAAATTGCCTTCATTGCTCTTGTATTTGTACTCCTTGGATTCTTGGTCCATCGTGTCATTAATAATCACTGATTTCCAAACTTCAATTCCTTGAGTCTTCAAGAAATTCCTCATTCTTGCCTCCCATATATCAAAATTTCCATTGAACAATGGAGCCTTCACAAATTGATTGACTTCAATTTTGATGGTTAAGGAAGACACATCTTTAGGAGGATTGGAGACTTTCTTCCTTGGCTTTGCCATTTGTTTTCTAATGATCAACCTTCAAGCTGTTAGGCTTTGAGAGAAGGTATTGGCTCTGATACCAATTGTTGGAAATACTGAGAGGGGGGTGAATCAGTATTGCTTTTCAATTGTTAATTTTACCAGTTAGATCACTTATATTTAGAACACAAAATGAACAATGATGGAATAGATACTTTTATTAATTTCTTCTTTACAATAAGTACAATAATGAAATACGGCTCCAACCCTAGATGAAGCCTCCAATCTTCCAGGCTCCAACCTGCATTGTGCCAAGCACCGACTTGGTCTTTCCAAGGCTCCAACCTTGTCAATTTGAGACTCCAACCCTATCTCTGGTATAGGCTCCGACTTGGTTTCTTCAGGACTCCAATCCTCTAGGGCTCCAACCCTATCTTCCAAGGCACCAACCTTGTCTCTATGAGGCTCCAACCTCTTGGGCTCCAACTCTCAACTTCACTTCGTCAAAATATGTTTGGTTATTCTTCACGACTCCCAAAGTCTTCTTCGACGAGCCCTGTCACACTTAGTCTCCACGTCATATCATCAGTGACAACCTTTTCTTCTTAGAAGGTGTCACCACTGCTCTTCATCGTACCCAAACAATTTCTCCAAGATACTCCATGGGGACTTCAACAAAACATCATGTTTCCAAGGGTACCTTCAAGATCTACCTCAATTATGCTTCCAATTTCCCTTCAATGTATCTTCAATAATGTTGCCTCCTTTGATGAATTCTTCAATAGGTTGCTTCAAGAAAAACCTTCTACAAGCCTTCAATTGTGACTCAACAACTCTTCCAAGAAATCTTCAAGATGCAAATGGTCTTCTTCAAAAACAAGTCTTCAAGGTCCTCTTCAAGTCTCCAAAAACTGTTTCAAGGTTATCTTCCAAAGTCTGCTCCAAATAGTTTTGAATGCTACTCCAAACAAGGCTCTCTCAAGACTGTTGTAAGATCTTCTTCAAGGCTTCACTGCTCTTAAGTAATATAACTAGGCTAGTTCCATATTCTTCAAGTGTGCTCTCATCTTTCCACAAGTCTAAAGAGCTTTGCGTAGCAAAGATTATCCTTAAGTCAAAATACTGTGGAATGGAGACTACCTTCAGGTCTGCAATTTATTATTCACAAGGTTGTTATCAAAGGTTTGCAAATAATCCAAGAATTGCAGCTTCAATATGGTCTTAAGGATGCATGCCTAAAGGAAAGAAATCTGAGATGCTTGTTCTGATATAATGCTACCTTCAGGTCTGCAATTTATTATTCACAAGGTTGTTATCAAAAGTTCAAGCCTTAAAAATTGAGCCTTGACAGTTTGTTGTAGGTCTGTTCATGAGGTCAGTAACCTGTCCACAAGTTATAGTCTGAGCTTCTAAGCCTCCTTGCTGACCACAGGTCCGAAATAGGATTGCAATCTAATTTTAGGTTACTTCAACAGGTGGTTGTCACAACACATATTGTTGTACGGCACTTCCTCAAAGCTATATCACACTTTAACAGCAGAATTAACCCCAAAATATCCTCCTCAGCCTCCTTGGTCACTTCTGTGCTTCTTTTCTGTATGCTTCACCGAAATTTTGATTGCTAAAATGAGGTGTCGGACTCATTAATACTGGTTTGACGTTAGAATGAATGGACACGTCTTTCTAGAGGTAGGCCGACATGAAGGGCAAGGATAGGTCGACTGACTGCTAAGGTTATTTTTTCTTGACTTAAAAATTCCATATCTCATCACCACTGGGAGTTTCAGGGCAAGTAAAGGCTCATTGGAAAGAGGAAAAAGTCCTCTTTCAGATGATCTAGGGCTCATTGTGATACGATGCCTCCAAGGTGACAAAATTGGTGGCAAAATTTATTTTTCTTTATAACTGTCCTTGAATTTTTATGTGCAAAAAGTGATTACAAAAAGTGATTAGGGCAACAAGAGGTCATTAGGCCTTCTTCATTGTTATGACTCCAACTAGTCTTTATATTATTTCCACGTCATCATGAGGTCCTCCATGTCATCTTATGTCACCAAGTGATTCATCATAGTGTCATCATGTATTCATGTCATATTGCAGTGATATGACATGACAACTTCATCATTAGGAAAGTTCCAAGATAGTAAGATAGTCTTCCAACTATCAAATGAGATCTTCCATGTCATCATCTAATCTTCCAACCATGTGATCATCATCATGTGTAGTTCTCCATATGTCATCAAAGATTAAGGTCTAAATCATCAAGCGCATGCAATATTAGATCAAGTACTTCTTAGGGCTTTCTTCATTAGTGGTTTGACTTCTTCGTGACTTGACATCTAGATCATCAAGTGCATGCAACATTAGATCAAGTACTTCTTAGGGCTTCCTTGATTAGTAGTTTGACTTCTTCGTGACTTGACATCTTCATTGATGGTATCAGCCAAGAGTCATGGAATCATCATCTGGAACCAAGCATCTCAAGAATATTGACATCTCAATCAATGCCATTTTGACATCAATGACAACCTTGATTAACAGGGAAGGCATTCATAGAGAACATTGTACAGTTTATAAGGAAGAAGAATCTTAGGATTAGGCAAAAGATATGCAAGAGGCTAAAGATGAGAAAAAGACGTGGAATTCATAAAAACTCCACCGGACGCATCTTCAGAAGAGGAACCTACTCAACAAAGCCCTAAAAATATTGTCTTCTCTCGTGTTCCTTCAGAAAATAAGACTGAACAAGTAACTTCTTGGGTTGACCATGCATCCGAGGAAGAGCCATTAAAGAGCCAAAAGGATGAAGTTGCTAGTAGATATCATCACCAGAAAGGTGACTTGTCAAATTTATTAGATAACATATGATGGACCAAAGTTGGAAATAAGGTGAAAAATATCTTGCCAAGTAAAACAAAATGCCACTCAAAGTTAACGTGACAAATACTTAAGAATGGGATGCAAATGAATTTGGATCTTAGAGGTATTTTGGAAAAAAATTAGCTGGAATGGAAACATTTTTTGTATTGTGGAGTTTTTTATTTAAGATTTGGATTGAACCTGTATGCTTAATCTCAAATCCTCAAGGAATTATAGTAGCTATTTTTTAGGAGAATTGTAACAGTTCTAGGTCGGATCCCAGTTCTTTTAATATAAACTAAAATATCTATTTATGTTATAAAGACATTTTTAAAAAATGATATTTATGTCAAAGGTAGTTATGCAATTTTTTTCTTTTTAACATAATTTTTAAAAAAATGCTAAGGTTTTGTCAAATGGAAGCAACTTTGGTAAGCGACCAATAAATATCAAACTATTTTCCGCCTAGAATATGACGCAAAGTACCTCTTGTTTATCTTTCTTTTGAAAATCATGCACAGCCATAGCCTAATGGTCAATGGACCCCTGGGTGCTTACTACTTAGCCCAATGAAAATGAGGGTTGTGACCAAGAGCAACTTCTCCATCATCCCATTGCTTCCCCACTTGTCAGCCTTTGTTTACCCATTTGTTTCTTCGATTACTAATAGGTCGAGATGTCGAGGCCCCTGCACGCTTTCCCGTCTAGCACCCACAACTAAGGGTTGTGACCACTGCGCTCCGAACTCAAATTCATTATCCGGCCATTTTCTCTTGTCAAATTATTTGCACCCATTAACTCTCAAATTACTAGATATTTGAATGCCACAACTTAAACCGTAAACATGGAAGTTTGACCTTTCAATTCATTCATATATGCATCAGGTCCCTTGACCGTTAACTCCTCATGTGCACCCTCAGATTTCTTGGAAACCCCAGATATCTGGACATTTTAGCCTTCTTCATTATATCTGAATTTGGTCTAAAAGGAAACTTGTACACTAATGGACCCTATGATTGTTGGAAATGTTGTCATTGATGGCAAATGAGGCAGTGCTGAAGCAGAAACAGGCAAAGGAGGCAGTGAATACAATGGAGGCAGCAAAGAAGCAAATGAAGGCAGAGGAAGCGAATATAACAGAGGCAGAGCCGTTACGCATATAATGCAGAACCATACTCCAGGAATCGCACTTTCCAACCGGCACAGCAATAGAGGCAGAGGCAGAGCGTCAGGAGCAGCAGAGGCAGAGGCAGAAGCAGAGCCGTTATAAAATTCCAGGAATCGCACTCTCCAACCGGCATTATACATATAACTTATACAAACATTATTCCGGGAATCGCTTCACTCCAGCGGCAAAATATATAAACATATATATCAGTTATATGCAAGCGGAGCACATATAACATATACAAACATAATTCCGAGAATCGCCCAACCCGGAGGACAGATATATAATTCCGAGAATCATACCCCAAGCCGGGCGTTACGCATATAATGCAAAACCAAATTCCGGGAATCGCACACTCCAACCGGTGGTATAGAATTAACATAATTCATAAACATTATTCCGGGAATCGCCTAACCCGCTGGCGGACACATATATATATAATATCCATCACAATACATATAAATGTCACGCATTTCATATTCTGCAATGGTCCAAAGCATATATATTATGGAGCGCATAAAACAAAGTTTTATAAGGTGGGACCCCTCCCCAATCGGATCGGAAATTGTGAAGAGTCCAAAGGTGGAAGCGCATTGCAATTATCGATTGGCGATTTCCGATTGAATCGAAATCGGAGCACATTGGAGCTGCAATAGTTGAGTGATATAAATTCAATCGATTGGCGATTTCCAATTGAGTCGAAATCAGAGCACATTGGAGCTGCAATAGTTCAGTAATATCAATTTAATCGATTGGCGATTTCCGATTGAATCGAAATCGGAGCACATTGGAGCTGCAATAGTTGAGTGATATCAATTCAATCGATTGGCGATTTCCGATTGAATCGGAATCAGAGCAGGAGCGATCAATCGCAATCGGAGGAGAACCAATGCATCAGAAAACATGTCAGGTGGGCCCAAAAGAGCATTTGTTAAGTCTTATCAAGATTATTCATTGATTATAGTAGAAGCAGCAGTTGTTTGTTAAAACCTTATATAAGGATGTCGAGAGTTGATTTAAGTTGTATCAAAAGGCGCTGTTATATATATAAAAAGGGCGATTGTATTAAAATATGCCGCGTGGTCTGTAAACCCACGGGCCTTGGCTTAAGGTGGAGGGCGATTGTTAATATAAAACGAATGTTGCGACCGTATTGAAAAGTGTCGTGTGGTCTGTAGACCCATGGGCCTCAGCTTAAGGGGAGGGCGATTATTAATATACAACGACTGTAATATATGTTCGTTCCGCTTGCGGAATGTTCCACATCAACAAGACACTAATAGCATAAAAGGGATTGGAGTTCCTCCAGATTTACAGTCAGCAGATATAAAAGGAACAGTTACACGCATGCAACAGGTACACAACAGCAGAGGACAGAAAGGACAAATACACAGTCAGAGAAAAGACAGATGCGCAGCAAGCCAAGAGACAAAACGAGTGAGCTAGAGTTCTCATTTAAATTTGAATATAAATGATTTATTTAAATTTTTATTGTTTGTGATGCATTAGCAAGTCTCGGAGAGAAAACAAACTCCCACTGTAATGTTAAAATTGACACCTACAGTTATAATTTCTGAGTAAGCTGATAAAAGGAGTGAGAAGGCAGAAGGCAAAGAGACATGACTTTCCATTTCGAATTCCAAGCAGAATACAAACAGTCATGTGAGGAAATCTATAAATAATATCATCTTGATATGCAGAAGGAGTTTTTTTTTAGAGTAGAGGAGAGAGTAAATAAAGAGAAGGCAGAATACAAAAGAGTGAAGCAGAGAAGATCAAGAAAAGAAGAGCAGAAAGAGAAGCTACAGAACAGAGCTGATATCAGAGGTAAATCAGCAAACATTCAGTTTGATAAATTGAGGAAGTTGAAGCTTCCCTATCAAGTTGCAGCTTGATAGTCGTCAGTTGTAGCTGACTGAGGTTGGAGCCTCCTGTAGGTTGGTGCCTGCAGAAAACTGAAGGGAGTTGGTGCTTCCTTGCAAGTTGTAGCTTGCGGAATTGAGGTAGGAGCCTCCTGTAGGTTGGTGCCTGCAGAAAAACAGTGGTGAGAGGGAGTTGGAGCTTGCCTTTGCATCACAACAATAATAAGATGTGGTTTTCTCCCTTTATGGGTTTCCACTTACATCTGTTGTCTCTATGTGTGCTTCTTATGTGTTGATGTGATTATTTCAATCTGCTTAATTGCTTGTTGCTTTCAACTTAAGTATGGTGTCACAACAAATTAATATTGGCTGCAAATAAGATTGTTCACATATTAAGCTATAAATAACTCTAGTGAAAATTTAAATTGCTAATGCATGTATTAAACTGATTCACCCCCCCCCCCCTCTCAGTTTAATCAAAGATTCAACAATGATCACCTAATCACCAAATGCTTGAATGTCATGAAATTTGGGCCTTCTACTATATTTGGGGAAATTTACCTTGATCAACATTATTTTAGCCAAAAACCCAACACACTAAAAACCTTCACCAAACTAATCCTTGGCGTGAATCGTGAGACCTCAAGGTCTTCCAAGTCATTCCACGGTGGACCAATCACTGCCTACCGTGTGGCACTTATGCCACCTCATCACTGCTACTTCACATCTACCACATCACGCCAGATATCGCCTTCATACTTTTACAAAAGAAATTGCACTTTGAGTGCCAAGTACTCCAGTATCTCGATATGGGACCCACCACATCCACATCACCTGCCATTGTGCTTGCCACATCAACTACTACAACTAATCAGAACTTACCACCTGTCCCTCTGCCACGTGTCTAATAAACCCCTTGGGGGCAATAGAACCATCATCCATGGACAAGATGTAGCACATCCAAGATAAACATATATAGCAAAACCACACCATAATGAGATAGCATGCTCCATAACCATCAAATATGCAACTAGGGGATGCTCAACAAGGCAAGCATATGTCAAAAGACCACCAAACCAGCAAGCATAATCATTCAACCAACGAGAAGATGCCCCCATCCAAAGACCTCCATCAAATATTTTGAACCCATAAAAGAAAGGGCTCTATGAATATGTATCACCCCAAGTCAATCCAATTCTCCAAAGAATCAGTAAACCTCCCACATAATCATCTCCATCTATCAATCTATAAATATGTAATATTTCAGCAGACCTCCAAAAGTTTCAACCAGTGAAGAAGCTCCTCGGGAGGGATAATTATTCTGCCCTTTTATCATTATTGTCAAACAAAAGACTACTGAAACCATTTTATACTTGGTGAAAAATATCACTAAGACATACAACAATTATAACCACAATTAAGACTACCAGAGCATAATTGCCACAACGGCAAATTGCAAATGAGTACAAATAATGTTTACCTCCAAATGAGAAGTAATTGGCTCCTAGTCAAACAAAAGACTACTGAAAGCATTTTATACTTGGTGAAAAATATCACTAAGAGATACAACAATTATAACCACAATTAAGACTACCTGAGCATAATTGCCACAACGGCAAATTGCAAATGAGTACAAATAATGTTTACCTCCAAATGAGAAGTAATTGGCTCCTTGATGCTCCATCCATGTTTGTAAATGTAGTTCAGCTACAAAGAAATATTGTGAATGCTTCTTACACTAAAGTGTCATGTATCCACCATCTACCAAAAGATGAGACACCATTTTACACTCGTGAGATTTGTGACCAACCGCCCCTATTTTAGGGCCATGACAGCTCACCACTTACCAACAGCCACGTTGCAAGCGCATGCCGGCAACTGTTTTCTGAAGTAAAACCCTGTGGAAGCTCATACAAGCACCTTGCTTACAGCAGCCCAATCAATTTCTCATGGTTGCTTCATCTACAAGGACAAAAAACTTCTTTAAGAACATAAGTAGCTATAAGTAAAATCAGACTCGCACTGAAATTGCAGTACTACTCCAAAGACAGGGAAACAATGAAAAGAAAATCATGTTGTTGGTGGATTTCTTTTATGGCGACTGCTTGAGAATTTTTAGTCCAATGCACTTCAAGTGAACACTACAGACATTGTCAGGAGCAACATAGAGAGTAACTGTAATAAAAGTGAGAAGTATTCAATAACAATATATAACTCATACATGAAAATGCATAATAACCAACCTTTGTTTTTGGTTAACTGATTGTAGCTGGTAACCATTCATCACCCTGTATGAAGCTTTTAATAGAATACATTCCTGTATTAATCTCAGGAATCTGATTAGACCATGGCACTCTTCCAGAAACCTTAGCCCCCGGCCCATAATTCTGGTATTCCCCATAGTACAGTGTGTCAAGAGCAAAATTCCCTCTCCAAGGCATCCATCCCTTAGGGCTAATGAGTTCTCCCAAGTATGAATTCATGAAAATTACTCTGGAATACATCTTCCAGGGCCGACCCAAATAGACCTTGTAAATTTTTGGGTGGGCATAAAAATTTGTCATGTAATCTTCTGTTCCATTGATGGTGCAATTGTGGAAAACAAACCCTGTGGGCTGAGCTGGGTCTATTCGGCCATGTGCAGTAATAGGATCTGATGATCCTTTGCTTGACTTTAATTGACGAGGACGCACCAGAATAAGACAGTTCTCAAAGATTGCTGCTGAGTTTCCAAATATGAAGTCAACAGTACCTTCTATTCTGCAGTTCCTATAAAATTGACGAAGTGTATGAGTGTACAGTGTATCCTGGTGGCCAAGAAAGGCACAGTTGTAGAAGGCAGAGAGATCACTATCAACTCTTAGGGCTACTGCTTGATGACTTCCTGGCCCTGCTGCATTTTCAAATGCAATGTCCCGTGCTAAGAAACCATCGCCATTTACAGCTGCAATTGTGAAACTAAATCAATTTTAAGTTGCTAACAATCTAAAACAAGATTCACTAAAATTGAAGAATATGAATTGATTGAATTGAAGCTATGAAAAATACATTATTTTATCCTAAGAACTTTATTGTCCAACTGACTGTATTCAAGAACAAAACCCATGTTTTACCAATACAGTTTTATAAATTTTATTTTACTCTGCCAAAGTATGATGCAAATATTGCAATCTCACCACTTCAAACTAGAAGAAATTATTTTTTATATAACTGTGAGAACACGTCACAAATATCCTTTTTTGGTTTCTGATAACATTGAAACATTACTTTTCTGATTTTGAGGTTTGGTATAATTTGGATTTTAGTTGAATCCTAACTACATGTTTTATTGCAATTTTTCAAAACTCATCCAATGGATGTTAGAAAATATAATTGGAAAGTTTATTTTCTCCCACCACTTTTAAAAAAATGGATCCCTCTATGGACAGATTAGGAACCTCGGCTCTGAGCTTTTTCTTTTAGATTGTCATTTTTCATTTTAAGGTTGACTGCCGGATTTTAACGTCAGCCCCATTCCTCTAGGAAAAATTTCGTTGCATATTTTTGGCTCTTCCAGTGAAAATGGCCATATTGTGAGAACTTCATATTGAATATAGTTTGAACAATAGAAAGATTAATGGATGTTGGCATTTGCATCTGATGAGTGGGAACTTTTTTATATGGGATTAGATAAGTGTTGTCAAAGTCGGCCCATTCACTAGGAATCCGATGATTTTGACTTGCCTTGCTGAGGAAACAAACTCCACAGAAGCCAAGACAGCAAGTGACTTGGTCTAACTCAGACTTGCTAAGCTGAGTCACACGATGACTCAGACAAGTCATTGAGTCCCTGATGTAGAACTGTTCATTTTGGGCAACTAGGTCCAAACTCCATGTTGCATTGCCCATATGATAGAGATGATATTTTTGTTGGATTCCTCTTTCGGAGAGGTGCAAGATTAATCTAAAGATCATCTTGTTTGGACGAGCAGAACTTATATTTTGAATTTATTTTCCGCACATGTGCAAATTGTCAAGGTCAGCCGAATTGTAATGTAGGCTCACAAGCCCCAAAAGATGTGTCAAACACCCTCATTGATGAATATAAATTGGAGAAACTTGATGCTCATTTGCTCATCAACTCATTTCAAACATTCTCCCTCATCTGATTGGTTCGTACAGCCTTCAAGAGGCTTCTCTCTCTCTCCCACGTGTGAATCTGGAAGCTGAAATTTTCGGACTGTTTTAGGGCCAATTTGGACAGTGTTGACCAGCGTTGACTTTGGGTCAACCTATCTTGTTTGACTGTGTTTTCTACCCAGAAATTCTGATCTTGGAAGGCCGCACTTTATGGCACAGAAATCGAGGTCAACCGTTGACCTTTGACTGCAGCATTGACTGAATTTGACCGCAGAGATTTTGACTTGCATTGACTGTTTTGGAAGCTGATTTGTGGGGTGAGTGTGACACTGAAGAAAGGCTGATCTTTGACCAAAATTATATGAGTTTGACTGAACCTATTTGAAGGTTGAAGGGCTGGTTTGACCAGCAAAGTATTTGCTGGCTAGGGCATCCTGTTGACTGCTGTAACAAACACTTTTCTCTATCTTTGCTGAATAAGAAGAATTACAAATTCTTGTATCTTATATTGGTTTGTCTTCTGTTGATCTATTTTATATTCTATCAGCATTTACTTTCAAGTTTCAATGATTATGTGATTGTTTATCTGAAATTGAATCGGGCTAATAAGAAGAAAGATTGAAGTAAACTGCATTAAGCATAGAACATACCATGCTTATCTAAAATTAACAAGAACTTAATTAAAAATAAATGAAATGTATTTAAAAAAAAAATAATGGACAAAAAAGATCTAACAATCTATATTACTTGTTCACATTCTATCTTGCCTCTTAAAAAGCTTCCCCTGCTGAAAGTTTCGGCCTGGAGTCAACCATCAAAGTATCATCTTCCCTGCAATTTGAATGCAGTAAAAAAGCCCCAATTTATGAAGCTATAACCAAAAATAAAGGACCTTACACACTAAAATTGGTCATTGACAGCCACTATTTGGATTCTTTCAATAAAAAAGACCATGCAAGAGAACCATAAAGTTTATAAAGTTCCAAAATGTTCTTACCCTCAGCTCTTATGATGATTACACCACCTCACTGCAGAGTAACCGTTGTGTTCAGAAATATCATATGCATATTTCCATAGTTATCAGCAGAAGCCAAGAATCCTACTTCAGCACATGGCAATGGAAATTTAGCTCTACATTGGTCTGACCTGAGGATCAAATTTGTAAATCCCAATTACATTTAAAGGATATTACACCTATACGCAAGGAAGGATTATGTTACCACCCAGATTAGCAACCTCGGCAAGGTCCAATCAAGGTGCTAAACAGTAAGCACACAAGAGATGTACCCACTGTCATCTCAGCACAATCTCCTCTCACTTTACAATGCCATGAGCTGTATCCCAGTACCTTGATTGTTTCACCAACAAGTTAGTAGACCAGTGACTACAACCCTTAGATATGATGAAGGTTAAGAGTTAATTAAACGCAAGTGTTAAATCTGATATGTAAGTAAGTATTGCAGAAAACACAAACTAGCACTTGAGAAAGAGTGAAACACCTCAAATGGTTACACCTTTGATGTCACAAATTGAGGTAAGGGTGCACACACCAAGTATGATGATCTCTCTTTGGATTCCTCTTGATTATATGACCTAAACATGACAAGCTTGCTGCTGTCCTGCACTTCCAGTGCCTGTAAATGATAAAAGTCTACAGAAAACACAAGTTTTGAGTGTCTTTCAAGCCATTAGGGAGTGTCAAAACACACTAGGATCAAGTATCCACGAGTCCTAATGCTATGGCTATGAAATATGAGTAAACTGTAAAATAGAACCCCAGCAACAGATTTATGCAATAAAATGTAAGGCTAGGGCAATACAAAATAAAAATTGCAGAAAGGGCTAATCCCCCTACGGTTAAGCCCAGATTTCCTCCCAATCAAAATATAACACTTTCCAGCACTTTGGGACGCTGAAAATACTTCCAAACAAGATAACGATGCAATTAAAACCAATCAGAAGTAAAACTAGGGTTTATATGGTTAGATCTCGAGTTGCTTCCTTCAAACCCTACACTAGGGCTTTACAAATCCTTGTAAAAGATGGCTGAAATTTTATTCCATATTTGAGAAAACCTTGAAAAGCCTCAACAAATATGTTAGAGCAAAAATAATCCACAAAAAAGGGACAAAGCCCAAGATTTCCACCTTGGAATGAGATTATTTTTAGAATTTTTATCTTATAGATATTTTTCTATTTTGTGTTTTTCTATTTTTATGAATTTTTCAATAATAGAAGTAAATAAAATAACAAAAACTTGAACTTTGTTTTAAAAAAAGTGGTTGGTTGTTGGATTAGGGCTTAAGTGCCTTATCCCCATAGGACAATTGGCATTAAGATGAATGCCCCTCTCAAATTGGTTTATTCAATGCTTGTGGATTAGGGAAAGAAGGTAGAGCCATAAAAGTTAAATTACTTCCTTGTCTAATCAAGACAAGTTATGAAACCAAACTGTATTAGAAGGGATCCCATTAAAGCGAAAGCCTTCAACCATAAGATCAACTATGGAATGAAACAAAATCAAAACCCTTGTTGAGGAACCTCTAGGGTATGTCCCAACAAGGAGATTTGATGCTTACCTAATACCAACAAGAGAGAACTGAGATAATTTACCCTAGACATCTCCCTCCAACTGACAAAATGTCCTTCAATGAATCGATCTTGATAGCCTTGTAGTAGAATTAAAACAATGATTCCTTTAAAATATGTAAAATAGACAAGAAAAATAGACTTCGAAGTTGACACCAAAGTTTTAAGAAATTATGACATTACGGAAAAAATAGACAATGATTTGGAAGGATAGTGAGCTCTCTATTTAGAAGAGGCTCTCAACATCACTTCCCCTTTTGTTCCTTAGAAAATATCTAAGAAGCTCAATAAAGATTGACTTGTCATCAACAATAGACTTGGAGACTAGGTCATTGCAAAATTTTGCCTTTGCATTACTTAAAGCCCTCTAAAAGAGGTTAGCGTCTCCTTGGGAGAGGCTCAACTTGCTTGTTTGAAGACCAATTTGCACTAGAAATCTAATGTTCCCGTTCAAAATAGGTTAGATTGGCTTGGAATAATTTTAGGAACCCAAAAGAGGTCAAGCACGTCCCTTAAGTTGCTCAATGTTGAATTGGAGAACCTTCTTTGACCCCCAAAAACTAGATAAAACGTGGACAGCTCCTTCACTTAGTCCAAATTTAACTTGCATTCATTATTTAAGGCTTAACATGCATGCTTGTCCATTTGATCTTGGTCCATAGGAGTGTTGTTCACTTGATGTGACCCTTGCTTTGCTCATAAGATGTGCCATGTTGTTACGTTTAACCCTCGCGGTTGCCCCAAGAGAAGTCGACCCCCTTTGATGATGAAAAATGCTCGAAAAGACACTTTGAAGAAGGAAAATTGGGTGCTTTGATTTAAAGATGACTTAGATTGTGCCAGAGAGTGCGATAGATTTCTTTCCTTGCCTCGAAGAATATGAACCATTGCCTCGTAGAGCACAAAAGCATCGTGAATTGTGAGGCTGCCATGAAAAATGATAGCCATAGCCAAAGTAGTGTGCAATCATAGGAGAAATGGTCCATATGAGAAATAAAAAATAGGTGCACTAAGACAACAAGATGGGTGTTTCCACCCTTACATAGTGTGATCACCTTTACAGGGCTAATACAATAAATGTTCCATTAAGCCATGTGTCCTAATAGATCCACCTCCACGATGCTTGAATCCCAACCCAGGACATAAGCATGTCCATCAAGGCAAGGAGTATTAGCAAAGGGGCTATTAGCAAAGCCATAAAACCAAGCACCATGAAGATGAGACTAGGAAAACCCTATTAATGTTATGCAATTAATGGTAACGTTAAATTCTTAAAGCAAATGTGAGATTCTCCTTTATCTCCCATTTTCATCCTTTTACTTAAATTTTTAACATTATCATTAATTGACTCAAGATGTTTGGGAGTGGTTTCGACCTCATTAGATTTCATATGGAGAAGGTAGAATTTTAGTTCCCACTCAAAATCCAGCAGACCTGAAAACAAATTAGTATTTCAGGAATCAAGAGATTGCAACATTTCATTGGATTTTGTCTTGTAAGAGGGTATGGAACTCACATTTAATCAAGAGCACCAAGCCCTCTATGTACCTTTATGTTAGTGGTATTGATTGTTGAACTCTTCTACCATGCCCCTACTAAAAATGCACCCATCACTCAAACAAAATCTTGACTTGACATGCTAAGTGTTTTCTCTCTTTATATTAATGCTTAGAGAGTGATAGTGATGACAAAGACCAAAATAGGCAACGATTCGATGATATGTAGGTATTTCATGTAGCATGATTCTTTTTGGATGCTAAAGGCCATCTAGGGCATGTTTGTTGATGTACTTTGGTTCAGAGATGGATTAAACTTGGTGCTATTTTGGTTATGTGCATCCTTACATCCTATATAAATGAGGAATTTTGCTTATTTGTGTATAAATGGTTTGGATCCATATGGATGCACATGAATATCTACGTTTTTCTTTTAAATTTGAACATTTTATGTTTTTTTAGCTGACCAATTTTTTTACTAGTTTCAGTCCAGTTCTAACTAGTTCCCAGTTCGAGGGGTCTACCGATTCAATCAACGATTCAATTCAGATAACATTGCTTGGAACTAGGATATATTTTTACACTTCATCCCCACATGGCCTACAGGGCCAAAATATTGCACACATTTGGGCTTACAAATAGCATGGTCCTTTGTCAAAAAACATTGAGGTATCCCTGCTGAAAGAGGGTTAATAGGCTCTAAATATTTTATCCTTCAAATTGAAACGGTCCCTCCCACCCCCTTAGCCCAAACTATCTCAGTTGGAGGTGTTACTTTCTCTTAACCCAAACTCCATGATCTCATTATGGAAATGGGATTACAACTATGTTGCCAGGAAACGTGGGTGAAGGGACGGGGACAGGGACGGCACTTTTTGAAACAGGGTGTGTGGGTTCGTCGGGGGTATATATATATATATGTGTGTGTGTGTGTGTGTGTGTGTGTGAATTTGTATAAAACAAGAAAAATAAAATATTTTGATTTAAAAATTAAAGTTTAAACTTCAAAGATTTAAACATGCACATCATTGAACATTCAACATTCACATAATGATATATCATATCAGTCTTGACTCTTCAGATAAATTAAAATTGATCAATGATAATACATTGAAATTTCAAAATTTCTAGTTTGATTTCAAGTGCAAATTAGAGTTTACATATTAATATGATTAAAGTTAAGCACAACCTTGGAGAGGAAGACACAAAGCAAGCAATGCCATGGCCCATAACAAAGAGAGCAAGCTAACAAAACCATCAGCAGAAAGCTAAAGATAAGGCGATCTTTAGATAAAGGGGGAGCTTGTATTTCCCTTAGTCATTGTGAAGTTGCCAATTCTAAGCTTGATGATGTTATCAAGAGAGTCACTTGTGATAAGAGAAGAGGGCTGGGATAAGGGAGGCAACTAAGAGATTTACTGGAATTTATAGTTATTGACTAGTTTGTGCTAAGAGGGGGACTAGGCTAAGGTAGGAAACGGCAAGCTTTGCTGAATTCTATAGTTATTAGATATATTTTCTATCCAATGATTAGACACAGATGATGGGTACGAGTCATGACCATTGCCAAATCATGTCTTGTACTAATAATATTATTATGCAGTGTTACATAATAATAAAGTTAAGAGCGGTGTTTTAAAAATGGTTGAACCGAACTGTAATCGACTTGTTTGACCCTAAAATCCTGTGAACCAATTTGGATACTAGTTCTATACCAAATCAGTCAATTTGGTATGGAATTGGTAAGACTATGTGCGGTGAGGGTGATTTGCTGTGAGGGTGAGTTGTTGTGCGGTGAGGTGAGGTAACGATTGATGTGGGTTGCGGAGTCCAAGTGGGTAAGTTTTTAAGTTTTAACACACACACACACAAAAAAAAAATCGCAATAAGAATAGTCGAGAGTCATTTAATTTTAATTTTAATAAAAAAATCTTAAATTTTAATTTTAATAGCGATTAGTAATAGTCGAATTTAATACAATAAAATAAAAATTTAACCAAACTTGCCGCCAAAGAACCTGTTTTCGGGGTTCTCCATCCCCAAATCAGTAAACGAACCCTGATTTTGTGTGGGAAGTCTCGGGTTCTTCCATGAAGAACTAGGTTCTTTAGGGTGCTTCTGAGAAGAACCCATCCTTGCACCCGGGACGGGTTCGGGAACCCTACCCCCCTGGGTGCGAGAACCCATGCAACGTAGGATTACAAAATTTCTCTTTCCCCAAAGTTAGCGGAATTAACCTTGAGCTACACAATCGCATTCAACTCGTCAAGATATTTCCAACGATATAAACTTTGTCAAAATCCAACATCCAGATCAAAAGATATGATCATTTAAATTTTTACACTTTAATCCCACCACATCAACAAGACTTGCCACACAACGCCCACATGGCACCCATGTGGCAATCCCCACCTCACCCATGTGGTCCACGTCATCCTCGAGTGCCAACATGACCTTCATTCCACCCACGTGGCATGCCATGTCACCACTCCACACAAGCCCACAAGACCAGCCTATAACCTGCAATGTGGCGATTTCCCATTATAATTGATTTTCAAGGAATTTGGCCCTTGTGACAAATTAACATCCCAACCAAGGTATTGACGCTGAACATTTGCACTAGCTCTTGCTCGCACACTAGTCCAAGCCTAGCCCACTTCCGAGACTTCGGACTAACACTCAAACATGCACCTCAGGCCTGGCCCACACCCAAACCTCCAGGTCACTATAGTTTGAGTTCGACCCTGCACTCCCTATCCTCTACGAGGGCCCCACCCTAGACCTCCACTTGGTTTGGTCCGCTTATCCCTTGCATAAAGCCAAATCTTGCCCAATTAACGACATAGTCGTTGCTATTCGTCCTGAATGCCTAAACCTCTAAACCTCCCCAGACTAAACCACGTCCAACCTCAAATAGCAAGTGATTTTTGCATTCTCAAACCAGAACTTCCTTTTGGGTTTTCCTGGGTCAACTCTGGGAGTTAACCAAACACTCAGCACAAACCTGGTTCCAACCATAACGTGCTCAATCATGAGAGTTCACATCCATGCATCAATGCAAATGGACTCCAAGTGCTAACCATGAATACATCCATGCATCAATCCAAATGGACTCCAAGCGCTACCCATGAATAGAACACATTCATGACAATAAAACCATGCCTTCCACTCGAGCATTGCGATCGAGCCTTATTCATAGCTATCATGCTTTGTAAATTCAACTACAGCAACACCAAACCTGTCCACACAGGTTCCGAGCCAAATTCCCTCATGCCTCTCGGCATATCCATGCATAAGTGCATCATTCCAAGCATTGTTCCAAACAAGGAAACAATAGTCAAATACACAACAAGGATCCATGTTAACTTATAATAAGCAACACCTAGTCCTTGAAACAGTCAAATGCCCAAGCACAGAGTCCCTCTAGCAACATGTAATAATTAAACATGGAGTTTTAAGCACCATAACAATTTAACTTAAATTCCTAATAGTCAACACTAGGCATGCAAATGACACTGCAAGATAGGAAGTATATCAGTACACACGGGGAGCCTCCAGCCCCTCATTCCTGGAGAGCATTGATGCAATACACACCATTGCAAACACATACAGAAACACAAAGTCCTTCATTACCAGTGTTATTACACACACACAACATTATACAACAATAACATTCAACATTCAAGTGCAACAAGTATACAAGTAAACACTTATCTTATTATCTTAGAATGACTGGCAATTGAGAGAGGGGCTTCAACTCTCCACCCAATCTTTCATGCAACTTAGCACCCTCGAGCCAGATTCAAAGTCTAAGGAGGTAATTGCTCAAGAGTTCTCAACCGATCAACAATGGTAAGAGGCAAAGTCGATTTCTCAAGTGATTCCACAACAACCCCCAACTGTAACACCACAAGGACACCTAATCCAGTATACAACAACCACAAGGGTTTAAGCAAGTCACAGTGAGTCTCAATTCAATTCTAGGAGAAGCATTTCATGTGTATAATGGGAAGTTTATCAGTTGGATTAGCTATAGTAGGAACAAAGAGCACACTCAACATCCAAGTATTCTATCAATGGGTGCTAGCACTAGTGATTATCAACCCCAAGGCTACACTTAGAGTTTCTCAGTCCCAGCTAGTAATTGTGTAGGTTATCAACCCAACAAGTTTCCTAGTGGTTTTTCAGCCCCAGGTTTCTTAGCCCAGCTAGCACCTATGTATCACTACTCCACCAAACTCTCTCTGGAATCCAAACAACACACAAGCACCATACAGGAATCCATCCCACGTGCGCAAAACACAAAGAAATACATTTTTCCAAGTAGATCTCGATCACTGCCCAATTCAACTCTACACTCGTGGTGAATCAAGCGTGGTGACCTCACCCACATCGCTTCAAGAATCAAGACTGCAGGCTCATCCTCTAACCAAGAGGCCCATTCTCTCCAATAAATGTCTGCACAACAGTGTCATTAAACCAGCAAGGATTTAGGTGACAAAATAAATGCAAGGCTTGGATTTACAAACAACTCCTCCTCCTTAGTCCCTCTAAATCCATGTCCACTTCCTCCTTCGGTCAATGTGATTACATTTCCACATTATTTACATGAATTACAATCCATAACAACATTTACGAGGGATTAGCTACAAGGGCTGTCACACAAATGTACAACAATATTTAAAATACTATGAACAACATAATTTGGGTTTTGACTATTCCATTCTCCTCCCATCTGAATTCTTGTTGATACTTCTAGATCAGCATTTCGTAGCAAGTCAATTATTATAAACTGAACTCAGTGGTAAAATTCTTACTTGTTAATTGGATATTCGATAATCATTTTCCCATTTGAGTGTTTGGAAGAGGCTCGTGTCCGTCATATCTCCACCTTTCTTTGGGCTGTTATTGAAGCTTAACACATCCAGGCCATCAGCGTTTTGTTTGGCATTTTTTAGTAATAAACCTGAACAACATCACCGAAAGGGCAAACCCTGAGTCACTGCAGAAGGACCTGTAAGCAATGGTCTTGGCTACAGATTGGACAAGAGTTTTGAGCCATCTTTGGCTCTTTAAGGGGGTCCAGCAGGCTGCTCTAGGACGGAACTACATGCCATTTTCATGAAGGCACCTTAATGGTTTGCTGTATGAATGGTAATTGTGGTCTTCAAAATTACAAGAAAACCACAAAGTTCCAAATAACTACTTCACTCGGAATCGTTTAATTCAAAAGTCTTAACGCATGGAATTCAAGGCATCTAAAAACAGCGAGCAATCACAATACAATATCCAGAGTTTTGGAAAACAAAATTCCAACTTGATATGAAGAAGACAAAGAAAAGGAACCGTGATGAGTATTACCAACAGTTGCAGAGTCATATGTAGTGGGAACACCAGGGAGGGACGGGACACTCATAAACCCCCTGATCACAGTCTTATCCATGCCATCGCCCACAAACATGAGATTCGTCTTATTGGGAGGAACCCTAACAGTCTCCTCATAGACCCCAGCCTTTATATATATCACGAATCTCCTATCAGAATTATCCGGTGCACTGTTCACCGCTTGTTGAATGCTCATGGAGGATTCATCCTTGGAAACAGTAACATTGGGAACCAATTCATTTACCTGTAATACATCCCAAAGTTTATCATAACGATGGGAATAATCTACAGTGCTAGATGAATTATTGGATGATCTCTCCGTTTTGGGAGGCCTCCATATGACCATATCCTTCCCATAAGTATCCAAAGCATCGACCATACTCAGAGCATTACTAGTGAAGTTCATAACTGTAACCAGCTCTTGCATGGATCTTCCCACCATCTGGGTGGTATTAACATATTTTAGAGCCGAACTGCAGTCATACTGATAACTCAGCGCTGCGCTCATCCAGATCTTGACGTTTTTAATATTGCTGGGGTTCAGCGGCCTAGTCCTGCTCTTGGCAATATATCTCATGGAACCCTGCAGGTATTCCAAACAGTCCTTAACAGCGCCCGTGAAGTTCGCGTTATTTGAAGTGCTGAGCAGCTGTTTAGAGTGAAGATAACTTTGTGTGGTTTGGGCGGACGAGAGATCCATGGCGGCGCCAATGATTTCCTCTGGTCCTGCATTTTCACTAATATTAGAATTGGCCCGGAGAGATGACTTGCAGAGGTCCGGGTACTGTGACGCCTGGCATGCTAAATCTACGCTATGGCTGGCAGAGGATTTCTGAACTGAGAGCTTCTTTGAATGACCTCTGCGGGCTGAGAAATGATTAGCTGAGAGTTGAGCAGAGAGCGCAAGGAGGAGGATTGTGATCAAGAGTAATGAAGCCACGATATTCATTCTGAGTAACATTAAAAAGCCCTTCATCGTCCTCTTTTCTCGTCTAATACTTCTCATTATCGTCTGATGAATTTGTTATATGAAAGACACTGCAACTATATGCACAGAAATTTGGATTCGCATGATCATGGACTCCGTTGGGGCAAGGGAGATGTTCGGAATGTGGGGGAATCCAGGGCGAATATTTAAGCGTGAACTGACAGATTGTGTCGGTGGCGCGTCCACGTTTCACGGGCAGACCATAACGCCGCTAAGTACATCCAGTTTTAAATTTTCAAAAAATCGAATAGCCATTGTGATGCCGCACCGGATAACGGGCCCTCGTTGTCTACCCAGGGCACGTCACAATTTCGCCGGGGCAAACATTTTGACTGAATTTGGTGAAAATGTTTTTTTGGTGGTAGAAATGGATTTAGCACTATTAAGAATTTCTTTGTATTTTATTGTTTTATAGGTGAAATTGTGGTTTTCGTTGTCATCTACTAAGTCCACAAACAAATTTCTTGTTGAATCTAGTGAAAAAAAATCAAGAAATCTAACTATTAGAGCATATTGATAATTATTAAATAAAAAAATTATAGGTGAGATTTAATATATAGGATATATTATTCATCATTTTCATGCATGAAAGGATTAGATTAAACTCCAACCCTAACCTTGATAGTTAATGAGGATCAAATTAAACTCTAAACTTAATCTTAATAGTTCATCAATTTTTCCTTTATTATTTTATTTCAATTATTTCAACTAATAACATATACACTTTTTTTTTAAATCAACACAAAAAATCCATTAATCAAAATATGTTTACAAAAAATACATGGATATCAGTAGCACCATCTGAAAGTGCAAAACGTTCTATAACCAGAACATTGTGTAGCAAAAATACTACTTGCCATCCTTTAACAATATCAAATTAGACATTACTCATAAGATGCCATCAGATGTGTCTAATACAAAGATCTAACCTCTAAGTAAAAAGAAATAAAAAGAAAACCCAAATAGAGAGAGTAGACGATAGAGGAAATGTCATGGAGAGGAGTATCAACCGGCCTTGATTCATCGTGATAAGGCTTTGTAATCCACTAGATCATAAGTTCGCCGACAATACTGAATAAAATTGTCAAAAACAAAAGCTACTACGAGGCTACTACCTCTAGTCGGAGATAACTACCAAAGACAGAGAGTCTCCATTTGCTGGAGGAACAAAGTTATTTGGTGAAGTAATGTTGACCGATGGAGGATTGATCACTACAAGAGTGTCAGAGATGTTATCTAAGTTTGAATTTGAATCCAACACAATTACGTAATTCTCCACCGTTTGTAAATGTACAACAATGGCATCCAAATAATACTTAATGCTCCTAAGAAGGCATTACAAATCCTCCTGACCTGCAAATATCTTGTAGTGGTCCACTTGTTTGTCCTAGATGACCAAACGAAGTAGTGAGTCCAACTGCTAATAACCTACAACAGAATGTAGGAATTGTAATTTTCTCTTTCTAAATTTTCCAAGGTCTCAAATCCATTTGAATTCCTGATTTCCTGCTTCAGAGTCTGAAAAGTATGCTCTTTACCCAAATTCCTGAGATTCAAGTTGACGAATCTCCTTTCGAACTTCCAGGGGGATTGTGTCAAACATAGTTGACACAGAGTTTCACCCAAATAATGGCCTGGACTGAGAGATAGACCTATTGGTGGAGCCTCCCCTACAGCTTGTCATTCTCTGTCGAGGTGGCATAGTAGCTCGGAGAAGTGTACTAGAAAGACAATGTAGACTAGCTCCAAGACTACCCTGAGGGCTTTTGACCAAACATAAAATTGAATTCACAGGGAGTGCATGTAACGTACTGCGACTAAGGACAATATCATTACCAAAACCCATGATGCATAGAACTGGACAAAACTCACAACATCTGAAAACCCCTCTATAGACAAAGTTAAGGCGAATTAAGACTGATGCCACGGGGATAAATAAACCAACTTGCAATTGTGGTGACCTTTTCATAGTGGATGGATGCTTTAGACATGGGAGGGAAGTGAGAAACAACAGTGAGGTGATGGATAAGTGCTTGTGGTAGAAAGGGGAGATGAGAAACTTCACTTAGGCCGAAGTCAAGTACTTTGCAGCCTACATTATACTTAGGCAAAGGAAAATCATGTATAAAATTAAATAGGAGAGTACTCCACCCACAATTAAGCACCAGAAAGCAAAATATCCCCCCTAGTGACTTTGAAGAACCAAATACGAGTAAACCATTAAAACCAAATCGAAAAATTTCCTGGGTACCAGAACCCGCACACCAATACCAAGTAGTTGAAACAAATACCTGGGAAGTCAAGGCCCTACAGCGCCAAAGAGGGAAGCACAACCATATGTTCGAAAACCAGCCATGAGGCCGCACTGTGAAAAAACAAAATAAAAAATGTTGACTTGGAAACCGTTGGTAATAAAGAGACTCTCTAACCTCAAGTTCCTCCCTCAACCGAGTATGGATGAATGATTATCGACGCACAGAGGAATTCGTGCCAAGCATGACAAAATAACTTGAATCCAAAGATCATACAATGTTATAGAGTACTACGTACAATCACCACCCTGTGGATAATCCATGTAATTTATATACACACGAGGAGGAGAAATTGCATGTAGTTAGAGGACCAGTACTCTGCCACAGAAGGACAAAGGTAGGACAATTGTTTAGTGTGTCACACTCCTTAAGGAAAACATTCTCTTTGCCCTGTGAGGCGCCATTAATGAATTGCATACATGCTTCATTCCCTCCCATGGTGGATCTTGTCAAACCTACTGAAGATTGAATGAGCCAGGATCGATGCACATAATAAAAACAGGAAGTTATAGTTTTTGTCTCCCACCTCCTTCGCATGTTGAGTAGGGAGTGCACACCAAATAATGAAATTCCATTCCCATCATGCCTATCTTACATGTATCAGTGTTGGAGAGACACTTGTCCTTACCATTCCACGTTGCCTACCGTCTTGGACGATGTGCTAGCTAACACCGCCATTGGGGGACTCTCCACTATTTTTGTCCTTCTCTAGCAGTTTCATGATTACTTGATTCTCCATGTCCCAACCCAAAATAGGCCATGACATGTCCATGTCCAAATCCTGCATCTGACAACCCAAATTTGCAAGGTAATTTGTCATGATGTTACCCGCCCATTTAGTGTGGTCATCTAAGTGATAATCAAAACCTTCCAAATGCTCTGCAATATTGGTGATGACCTTTTTGAGTCTCCAACTATGGACGGTTTCGGAGGTTGTTTTTCCATTTAGCAATTGACATATACAATGTATCACCAATAGAGAGTCCCTATGAACCTGAATTAACTTATGCCCTTACAAATTGCAATCTGAAGTGTTCTCTCAATCATGAGGAACTCAGAGAGGTTGTTTGTTACAATACCACATTCAACCGCAAACACTCTTATAGGGACTAAGTTGTCATCGTGTAATATTCCCCCAAAACCTGATGGCCCCAAGTTCCCTTTAGATGCTTCATCAAAACTTAATTTGATGAAATATTTTGGGGGTGGCCGATAACATTAATTTACAGTTACTTGTGGTTTTACATGAGTCCTTGGTAGAGAAATGGCTATGTTTCCTTCCAAATGTAGGCTTCTTAGAATAATTGTTTCTACATCTTCGGCTTCCCAATCCCTCATGGACCATGCAACTGATAACATGGTCTCCCGTAGATTAGTCGAGATAATTTTTCTTAGTAGATCCGATGTTTTCACCTACTGTTGAAAAATTCTATTATTCTATTCCTTCAATAAATTCCATAAAATAAAACCAAAGATTAAGTTTCATGTTCTATTAACTATGATATTCTTGAACTAAGTAGTAGTCCATTAGTTAAACACAAACAACATATCCTAAAATTTAGGAATCGGATGGCCAAAAAGTTTTAATAAGAGTTCCCAAAACTTAGTAGCAAAGGTACATGAAAGAAATATATGCTTTGTTGTTTCATGTGCTTCATGACAAAGAAAACAAAGAGAGGGTCCTTCAAATCCTCTTTTTATTATCTTATCCCAAGTTAAAAGACACCTACAAGCTATTAAACATAGAAATTTTAAAAGTTTTGGCTACCAAAAACATGACCATATCCACTTCCAAACATGTTGATTCTAGACTAAGTGTTGTCCTGCTACAATTAGATACGCTTCGCTAACTATGAAACAACCATGTTGCCCTGTTCCCCAACGTAATATGTCGCCACCATTCAAAATATGAATCCTTCATTGACGTAGCTCTTGAGAAAGTTTTTCTCATGGAATTAGGTGAGGGGCTAAAGGAAAATCACTCTGATCTTTCCATGTCCTCTAGAATGATGATTCACTTGGTCTCTTCCAATAATACTTGACTTTCATCATACCTAAGTTTTCTAAGTATATTTGAATCCCCTGTAATTCAACATCTGTACTAAGTCTTGGCATCTGTTTCCAAGCATCGTCCCATAAATTGGAACCATTACCTGATTTCACGTCCCAAAAGGAAAAATTATTAAACATTTCTCTACTCTCCTGGGAATAATTCCATAATCTCGATCCAACGAGAGACTCATTTTCTCGCAAGATTTCCTTTGGTGTTGAAAACTGGGTATATTTACGTTTTTAGATTTGTATCCATAGTTGTTCTTCTCCTTTGACCCATTGCCACCATATTTTTTCTCCAAGTGTAAAGCTTGTTGGGTTGTATTAATCACTATTGAACGACTAAAACAATACACATAAATTATCAATCCAAGGACATCTTTTATTTCAATGATAGTTGCACTGTCTATGCCTATATACCCAACTAGAAGCAATTCCAAATAAAAGAAATCATTGTTGAAGTAAATTCTGGAAGTAAATCACTCATGCAGAAATAAAATGGTCTACAAGACTGTAATCACACTTCAATTAATCTCTTCTAGCACGCCACACAACAATTATCCAGCTGGTGTCTCTAATTTCATATGTGTAAAAACATACAAAATATTGAAATTGAAGCAGATATATTCACAGTTGAAACAACATCAACAACACCTCTACTAATACATAAACCAAAATACAAACAATCCCTGCTAAGAAGGAGGGCCCTTCTTCCCTAGCAGGGTCAGTAGAGAAAGAACTTAATGGAAACTAATCGAATAATGCATGTAACATCAATAACAAGATAATCTGTATTAATATGAGAAAAATTATAGAGCCAAAATAATGTTGTTCTCTGCTAACCTTTCGACCTCAAGGGCCAAGAACTATATTGTGGTTACATCTCAGAAAAACAAGGGATAGATCAGTCATGAGAATCTTATGATTCTCATGTTGATCGAAATAGAATACATATGGTTATAACCACTTCTTAATAAAATTATGACTGGAAAATTATAGATTACAATCAAAACTGCCCATAGGCTGTGTTATGAATATTTTATTAAGTATTAGTTAGATATAGTTATATTAGGTTTTATTAACTGAAAGGGCATGATCAAAGATCATGCCTCTTCACCAAGGGATCCCTCATTGTAATCATCTCATCTTTCATCATTAATAATATATATTTATCAAGTTTTACCCAGAGTTTTTACACTCCATTGGTATCGGAGACAGTATCCAACTCTGTCGATATCAGATCTTTTCACTATCCACATCACCAACAGACGGAGCTCGAGAAGATGCTTCCCGATCTTTTTAAAATGTGGGACGCAAGAGCTCATCGCTTGAGAAAACCAGACATTCGTCAACATTGTCCATCATTACGTATGCTTTGAGGACAAAGCATCTTAAGAGAGGGGCAATGTTATGAATATTTTATTAAGTATTAGTTAGATATAGTTATATTAGGTTTTATTAACTGAAAGGGCATGATCAAAGATCATGCCTCTTCACCAAGGGATCCCTCATTGTAATCATCTCATCTTTCATCATTAATAATATATATTTATCAAGTTTTACCCAGAGTTTTTACACTCCAGGCTGTTATCCAAAAATACAATAATAACTTCTACAGCTATCACGATAAACCACAGTTGTAGTGTAACAGCTAGAGGACAGGTCAGCAACAGGAGTTGATGAGATCCAGTCAGCGGTACATCTGTAACAACAGTTCTCCAGTGGGTCTGTAACAACAAAGTGTAACATTATCATGGTGTAAAAATCTCATTGTAACAGCACACCTGTAACTGCTCCTGTATGCCTCGTACTTGGGATCTTTTGTGATACAAATGACATCTAGAAAGACGACACAAAAACCATAGATCTTCTCCAAACATTCATCCTCAATTAGTCATGAAAAGGTACGATATATCATAATAATTGATGAAATGGCAGAGTAATGAAAATAAGGTGAAACAACACAATTTAGGATAGAAAGGTAGGAAAAAGAGGCAAAGATAGTCCCATTGGTTATAGTCACGAGGCAAAATAGGGAAAACAAATGTAGGAAAAGTGTGCAAAATTGGCACCCAACATATCCTCCCAACTGAAACACTTTCATGTCCTCATGCAAAATCATCTCACATGGGAATATCTCTGGTGCAGATTAGTGAGATCATAAGCGCAAGCTGTATCTTCATTTGCAGACCTGTACCCCTGATTGGCCATTAGCTGCCGTACCTAGGACTCTGATTCATACTTGCTCAATTCATAATTAATCTAATAATCCTCAATTAGCAGCCAGATCAAAGGAAAATTGAATATCAATCTGAGCCACAAAGCGCCAAGGGATTGTACTATCTGTGCATACGCTGGTACATGTGTAACAGCCACCACGAAATTCTAGAATGCAAATCGGTCCCCCTTCAGTAGCTGAGCACTGTTGGCTTCCTTGCATTTCAAGCACCCAGTCAAGGCTCGACTCTTCATCATTGAGAATTGATTGAGGCAGAAGTTCACAATCCTTCTTCTGTAAGTGGCAGTCGGTTCCTTTATCCCAGGAGTACTCAACATTCTCTTAAATTCTCACCTTAACTCGGCGACTCATTCTGGTTCTGCCAAGATCCATAATGCCATCTTCTCCTCATTAGCATCCATAGATTTGATGGCCAAATGCCACTCAATTTGATTCTTCATGAGGGACACAAAATCTTGCAATTGCAGATCCCCCATATAGGAGAATACCATCACAACCATTTTCATACTCGCGTGCTCACAAATGATATTGTGTAAGAATAACTCACACATCAGGCTTTGTTCATCAAAATCAGAGGCACGGAAATCACCTAAAAATGTGCGAGTGGAAGAACATAAATAAGGTCTGTCCTCTATAACAGCTTTCATCTATAACAAAAAGTAACGTTCCCATAGAAAAATAGGATAGGATGGGGAAGGTCGCCTGCACCCCAGCAAATTGAGGGCGAGATCATGAAGTTTTTTCTTGTCTATGGTAAGATCCCGAACTTGCTGCTGTAATAGAAATAGTTGTTCCTCCTGTTTCTTTAGGGCTTCCTTCTTCTTATAATTCTCCCATCCTTTCTTCAACTCTTCTTTCATCCATCTTTCATGTAGGGCGTCTATCTCCCTCTGATGTTCTTTTAGCAAAATTGTCCCCTCCTGAAGGGATATTGCTTCCTATTTCCACTTCTGTAATTCGGAAATTAACAAGATTTTCTCAGAACTCCATCCTGAGATGGGACCCGACGTTCTTCTTCACTCAATATCAAAATCAATAATGGGTGTAACAACCTCTGTTGAACGAGGTTGTTCCACCTCTTTTGTTGGTTCTTGTGTAACAACAACTTCCTCGGTGGGTTCTTGTGTATCAGCCCCTTCGTTTCCACCTAGAGTAGCCTTTGTGTCCATTATTGTTTCTTCTACAATAGTAGTGGCCTCCACAGGTTCTTGTGTATCGACCTCTAGGTCACTTATCACAGGGGGCTCTGATTTAATTGTTGGTTATTATGTAACAACCTCCTACCATTTTGTTTATGTTTCCATTGGGCTGACGTTTTCCCCACAGACCTTATATCCCGTTGCTGTTAGTTCTTTGCTTCAATTCTTCATTTTCCTTTCTTATATTTTCAAGTTCTAAGAACGGGACATGAGTTTTGTCCTTACCTGTTGAGGAGGGTTGCCTTTCTTCTTATGATACTTCTGCTTCTATCTGCTTTTTGGCTGTAGGCAAAGGTTCTATGGGTATGCTAACTTTCACCCTCTGTTTTGGCCGTCTATCCCCAATTGGTTCATCAGTAGGTTCTTTCTCAATTTTGGCTTTGGCAGGCTGAGTTTGGGTTTCTGCTTCTACCTGAATTCCTCCTAAAGTTGTGGTTTGTTTCCCTTGGCATGTCCTCGACCTCTTTAGCTTGAATTCTTCTGAGGTCTTTCCTTTCTGGCCTAGGGCATCCAACACGATCAATTTGATGAGTATGTGATTGCTCACACATTCCGGGTTTGTTGTTGTCTTTACTGTTGCCGCCATATGCTTGATGTTCCCTAATAAGTAGAATGGAAGATTAATATTTTGTTGGTGCCGAAGGTGATTAAGTAGAGGGAAGTGATAGTTAAACACTATCGTAGATCTTCCCTCACAAGTGATATATTTAATTAAACCCAGGTGACATCTGCCCAGGACTAAGGGAGTGACAACCTGTCAATTCCTCTCCCTTTATTCTCCAGTTTTTCTTCTCCTTCTAGGAAGTCTTCTTTCAAGGAGGGGTCATTGATTTTTATGTTAAACCACCTCTGTCCCTCTACTGGAAATGTAGTTACTCGGGCAATTACCTCTTCGGTCACCTTAACTTGCAGGCCCCTAACTCAGGTTTGATTGTTGTTCAAATTCTGAGTGAATTCGATTTCCATCGCCTCATCCGAGCCTTCTAGCTTCTAGAAATACTCAATCCATCTGGCGTCTCTGAATATATGGTAGGCTTCTGGAAAATTCTGCAAGGCGTCCATAAAATCTGGCTCGTGCTTGACTATTGCTCCACCCATCCTGCTGTTGTTTCTGAATTTTCTTCTTACTGCTCAACCCACTGTAATATCACTGCACTACTCACTTCTTTTTGGCGTCTCTACTTATCCCAATTGACGAGTTTGCAATGAGGATACAAGGCTTAAGTCGAGGAGGTTGATGGGAGGTGACATATTTTACGGATTACCGAATCAGACCTCACACCACTCTTCATAAATGTCTCATTATGGAAAGTAATGGGTTCTAGCACACACGCTCTTTCCAGCCGGATTTAGTCATCATTAGCATTTGTTCTATTAATTGGGTGCATGCGGATTTGATAGAGGTTTATGACTACGAATTTTTTCAATGATTTCAAGATATATCCCCTCCCCCGCCTTAATGGTGACGGCCGCCCACGACCGTCACGGGAATATCATTAATTTTTCCAATAATCACCAAATCATAAATGATGATGTTACCTTTTGAATGACATACCTGAGGTGACATAGAGGAAGATTTCAAATTGGCGGCGTACTGCTTGCAGCACTCATGTTGTTGCATTTGGTTGGCAGAATTATTTTTGTTTTGGGATGAAACATAAGAAACAATGTTCATGGCTGTCGGTTGTTACATGTGTAACAGCCAAGACAACCCTTAGATTATTTTTCAAAAAAAACATAATAATTAGGAGAAATTGGTAAAGAAAAAAAATCAAGTGAATACCATCATCTTATAAAATGGATTGGGAAGGGAAGATGATGTTTCGGGGAGAAAAATATGGGTGTAACCGCCACCATAGGAGTGGTTTTCAGTTGTTACAAACTGTCTGACTGTGCCTCGGAAAGAGGTTTTCACAGTTAGAATTATTATTTTTGTTTTTTTTTTTTTTTTATTATTATACATATATATTTTTAAACATGTGTAACATTTGCCACAAGGGTGGTTTTCAGCTGCTGCACTTATTGGAATTCCAATTTTTCAGGTTGCACAGGAGAATGGTCCCCTACTGTTGTAACATGAAGATCGGAGTCCGCGATAATGTTAACAAATGATTCCTTTAAAGTGGGTTGATGATATAACCTTAGACGGTGCCCATTAACCAGTAACAGTGTCTTAGCATTGTCGATGGTGACCAATTGTACAGTCCCATTGTTGAAGACCGTGTCCACTTCATAAGGACCTAGCCATCTGGTGTAGAGCTTTCCTTTGCAATCCTTGAACCTCGAATCATAAAAAAGAGTCCAATCTCCTTTCTAGAACTTTTTCTTTTTAATAAACCCATCATGCCATCTAGCTCTTTGTTGTTGAATGATCTATGTCTGTTGAATAGCAGCCAGTGCTTTCTCTTCCAACTCATTGAGTTGGTTCCGTCTTTTTGTCTGTGTCATACTTAAGTCCAGATCGACCTGCAATTTTGTTCTTAATGTCTTTATTTAAAACTCCATGGGGAATATAGGATTCTTACCATACACCAATTCATATGGTGAGAAGCCTGTAGTATTCCTCGATGTTGTCCTATAAGCCCATAGTACCTCTGGAAGTTTCTCGGCCCAGTTTCTTCGGTGGCTGGCTACTATCTTTGTTAAGATTCCCTCAATGACTTTATTGGTGCTTTCCACTTGACCATTTGCTTGTGGGTGATATGGTGAAGTGATTTTGTGATGAAGATGTGAAATGAGGCCCCCCATATGTCACTATCTCTCTAGGTATCTCGAAGTGAACAAAAATATCTTCAAACAGGAAGTCTAAAATAGTTTGCTTTGTTGCTCTAATTAGTGCCTTTGCTTCAACCCACTTTGTGACATAATCGGTGCAGACAAATATGTATGATTTCTATTGAGATGAAGGATTAATTGGCCCCACAAAGTCTAGGGCCCATTTCTCAAATGGTTCTATCACTATCTGAGGTTGTAATGACATCTCATCTGATCTCAGAGGCTAGCCCATCCTTTGGCAGCTATCACATCCTTTCACAAAATTCTTGGCATCTTGGAATATAGTTGGCCAATAATACCCTGTTGAGATTACTTTATATCCTGTCCTTTTATCAGCAAAGTGCCCTCCACAGAGTTCCTCATTACAAGCCTTGAAGATCTCAAATACCTCATCTTCTCTAACACATTTCCTAATCTGAAAATCTCGCCCGGTGTGATAGAGATTTCCTTCTATCCAGGAGTAGGTAGCACTCTGTTGTATAATCTTCCTCCTTTTCTTGGAAGATAATTGGTGTGGGAATTTTCCTGCAGAAAGGTAATTGGATATATCTACATACCATGGTGAGTGAGTAGAGATGGCAAAAAGATATTCATCTGGAAAATAATCCTCAATGGCAGTGCAGTCATCACTTATAGTTAATCTAGAAAGAAAATCAGCAACTACATTATCTTTTCCAGGTTTATCTAGAATAGTAATATCAATTCTTGTAACAACAATAACCATCGTGTAACTCTACCATTAGTAATAGGTTTGTTCATCAAAAATTGAATTGCAACATGGCCAGTGTGTACAAATACTTGATACCCAGTGATGTAGTGCCAAAATTTGTTGATAGCATGCACTACTGCTAGGAATTCCTTCTCAGTAAGAATGTAGTTGAGTTCTGCTGGAGTTAAGTTCTTACTGATGTAATAAATGGCGTAAGGTTTCTTCTCCTCCAGCTGCCCCAGAACATCACCCATAACTATGTTAGATGTGTCCGTAGCAATATGAAATGGAAATTCCCAGTTTGGTCTTCGTAAAACCGGTGTTGCTGTTACACATTTTTTTAACTTTAGGAAGGCCTACTCACACTTTCCTGTCCACACAAATTTCGCATCTTTCATGATTAATGAAAACATAGGAGATGAAATATTTGAACGATTCTCTATAAATATCCTATAGTATCTTGCATGTCCCAAAAAACTACGTACCTCTTTTGGAGTCTTAGGGGTCGGGATTTTCGAGATTACCTAAATTTTTGCGGGATCTACCTTGATTCCATCTACTGAAATGAAATATCCTAGCACAATTTCCTCAGTCATCATCATGTGGCATTTCTCTGTGCTCAGAGCAACATTAGTTTGTTCACAATGTTCCAGCACTTTTTCCAAGTTAGCTAATGCCGTCTCAAAGGCATCCCTGTAGGGTGTAAAATCATCCATAAATATTTCAAGGTAGTCATTAAAAAGATTGGAAAAAAATACCCAATATTTCCCTCTGAAAGGTTGCTGGTGCATTACAGAGGCCAAAAGGAAGGACTCTATATGCAAAAGTACCGCATGGGCAAGTGAAGGTTGTCTTGTCTTGGTCTTCTGGGGCAATCTGTATTTGATTATAGCCACTAAACCCATCTAGGAATGAAAAGATTTTTTTCCCAGAGAGAGTATCCAATACTTGATCAATGAATGGTAAAGGAAAATGGTCCTTTTGAGTAGCCTTGTTAAGCTCTCTATAGTCAACACAGACTCTCCATTTTCCATTCTTTTTCAGAACTATGACAAGCGGAGACACCCACTGGCTGTCAGAAATGGGGTAGATGAAATTAGCATTAAGGAGTTTCTACAATTCTTCTTTCACTATCTGGTTAAGTAAGGGGTTCATTCGGCGTTGCGGTTGTCTAACTGGTTTTCAGTCCTCTTTAAGGTAAATGTGGTGAGTGCATAGGCCATGATGGATTCCTTTCATATCCGTATAGTCCCATGCAAATGCCTTTTTGTATTTCTGTAATAGCTATATCAACAATCTGTTTTGTTCAGTAGTCCGGTTAGGATTGATGTTTAAAATTTTCCCAGGTTCGATTTCAATGGGACTGCTGATAGTATGTGGAGTGGTTTTCAAATGTTAAATAATTGCATCATCTACCTCATCTTCTTCCCCCAAATCTCTAATGGAAGCATCAGATAGTGAATTTCTAATAAAACCATTAATGATATCGTCCTCTATTTCATCCTTAAAGTATTATGCTTTGCCAAGCGTGAGAAGAGGTAGGGAAAGATCAGATTCAGGTGCAAATTCATCCCACCAGGGACCACTCAAATCCATATGAGGTTTTATTGGGGGATAAAGATTCAGGTTCTGAGTGGCCTGCCCATTTGAGATCACCATAGATCTTAACCTACATCCAATACATGCATCTCCAATGGCCAACCACGGTCTTCCCAAGATTAAAGGATGACCCCCCAAGTTGGATTTGGCTTGTAAAATGAGAAAATTAGCTAGATAATTTCAAGAAGCCATAATGATAACCACATCTTCTATCATTCCCTCAGGCTTGACACGGGTCCTATCTGCTAATTCAGGCACTGTGGGTGTAGGTCTAAGTCCATGAAGTCCTAGGGAGATGAAGAGGTCTTTAGTCATGACATTAATGGCTACCCCTAGATCAATCAAAGTATTGGTTATAGGTTGATTGTCAATATGGACAGTCACTGTAGGGTTCCCTAGTTCATTATATTTAGTCAACAAAGGCTGATCAATCATGAGATCGAACAATTTCCCCATGACATGGATAGTAGCAGGGTCTTTAGGTTTCCTTCCAATATTTTTGATGCATAGATCCCTCACTGTCTTAGCATAGATAGGTACTTCCTTAAGAGCTTGTAACACTGGAATTCACACATACAAATTTTGCAGTTCCTTGAGGAATTCGTATTCAAGTTGTGAGACCAGCCTAGTTTCAGTTAATTGTTGAGGGTATGGAGGATTCTAAATGCTAACAGATGAGACAGCTATCACAAATGCACCATCCTTGCTCGGATTGGATGTTGTAGGAACAACATATCCTCCTAAGTTGGCTGCTACATATGTAACAGTGGGTGTTGTATCAACTGTTACATGTGTAACAACTGCCTCATAATCGCCCATGCCCTTTATAGGTGACTCACATTCTTCGATAATAATGGGAGTATGCTAAGATCTAATTACTTTCCCTGATCAAAGCTGAACCTTGTTAAGTCCAATAGGAGTAATAAGATAAGTCTGGAGGGTAACCAGAGCATCCATGCTCTAGGCTGCCTTATTATTTGGATTGGGTTTAGATTGCACAGGTAATTGGGGTCGGACAGAAGGTGTAGGATTTTAAATAGAAGGTAGTTGTAACTGATGCTGCTATATTGGCAGTGGAGGGGGTACTGGACCTTGGCCATTACTTCTCTAGTTATGACCTCAAGGATTGGGTTGTGATGGAGGATATTGCATTGGTGGAGGAGACGACCACTGGTTCCATGGTGAAGGAAATTGTGTTGAGGAGGGAGTAGGATACTGCCATGGATATTGCTGACTATATAAACATTATTCCAAGGATAAAAAGAGGAAAAATCTAAAGGCATACCTGTAGGTCATGGCTGTTGTGGTCTCTCTGATCCAATGAAATAAGAAGATTGGACATCCTTTCTTGATTCTTGAAGTACCGCCTTCAGTCTGGGCAATTTAGGACACTGATTCGTAGAATGCGCCAACTCATAGATATTGCATAGACTGACACTATTCAGTCCACATTCTCTTTCCAAATTTTTCTTTTTGCATTGAGGACAAAATATTTCTAAGGCTTCTTCAACTTTTTCTCGTGCTTTCTTAACTTGTACCATAGTGATCGGGGCAGAGAGAGTGCTAAGGAGGTTGGTTTTAAAATCCTCAAATAAATTCCCGATATTTGCTCTGGTTACTCCTCCACTCATGGACTTCTGTATCCAGACTGAAGGGTCCTTAACTGAACTTCTCCCTTTGACTGATCCTCTTGAGCTACGCAGGCAAAGCTTCATTATTTCGTCAAGTGGTTCTTACAAAATGTTTCCTTTTCCCAATAGGTTCAGATGCTCTAGACAATCATATGTAATACCTCTTAAGAATATTGGCTTTAGAATCTTCAGGTCTAAGTTACTGAACTTAGACCTTTGTAAATTGTAGTGAAATCGCTCCATATAGTCTTCCAGGTTTTCCTCCTCCTTCTATACAATTTTGAAAATATCGTCCTTCAAATCCCTGGTTCGACAGTAATCTTGATACTTAAAGAGGAAGGCCTCCCTCACGTCATTCTAGGTTCGAATCGTGCCAGCACCCAGTCTCATGAACCATCTTAATACTGCTCCTTTCAGAGTAGCAGGGAATAATTTCAACTTTTGGGCATCTGAAGTGTAGTCATAACCTCTACACAGCACATCGAATTCGAACAAAAAGGTATCAAGTTCTTCAACATCCATCCCTTGAAAGGATGGTAGGGATGATAAAGGAATATTCTTCATAGGAGCCTCATTCGATGTTACTACTATTGGGAATTCAGAAGTAACATAGCTATCTGTCTTGACATTCTCGTCCCCCATGGCTTATTCTTCCTAATGGGATGAACTAACCTCGGAGTGTACTGGAGATTGATAAATAAAAGGATTAGGTTGTTCTAGGACCAACTGTTTAACAACACTACCAGTGTCCAAATGATGATCGATTAAATGTTGTTCCTTAGGTCTTTGATGCTCCCCACTGGTCTCTTTGTGTCCTTCAATTCTTAGATCCTGACCAATGATTTTCCACTGCTATTTTGAATTTGGAGTCTTGATATCAGGAGTGGATATGCTATTCAAAGGGTGGTGAGGTCCAGACACGGAAGACAGCGATGGCCCGGGCTTTGATATGGTAGCTTCTTTCTATGGTCTTGTCTTCCTATTATCTCTGTATGACGTGGATTGTTCCTTTTCTGCCCTTGAGATTAGATCTCTAAAGAATTTCTTTCTTCCCAAATCTGCACTCCTCTTTGCCTTCTTACGACCCATCTTTCCTGTAGTCAATAGAGTGGGGGGTGTTTGTAGATGTTGATGTCATCCTACCGACACACATGGGGCCTATGTGTATCAATTCATCCTATAAGTGCTTCAATTTCTACAGCAGTGAGCTCGCTCAAGTTCGTTAGAGCGATGTGTAGGTTCTTACCTCTTGTCTTACCGCCCAGCAACTATTTAGCTGAAGACACCCTAAAAGAACACCCCAAAAATTCAAACTTCTAAGTGTCCTAGCAAGACATTGGTGAGCCCGCTCAAGTTCCTTAGAGCAACATGCAGGTTCTTACCTCTCGTCTTACCGCTCGACAATTGTGTCGCTAGAGACACTCTAAAAAAACAAAATGCCCAAAAATTCACTCTCCTAAGTGTCCCAACAAGACATTGGTGAGCCCGCTCAAGTTCGTTAGAGCGCTCCGCAGGTTCTTAACTCTCGTCTTACTGCTCAAAAATTGTGTCGCTAGAGACACTCTAAAAAAAAAATGCTCATAAATTCACACTCCTAAGTGTCCCAACAATACATTGGTGAGCCCACTCCAGTTCGTTAGAGCACTGCCTAGGTTCTTACCTCTCGTCTTACTGCCCGACAATTGTGTCACTGGAGACACTCTAAAAACACACGGAAATTGCACCTCTAAGAAACAACTCTGATTGATTGGATCATCACTGCCATCCCTGGAAACAACGCCAAAATGTTGGGCTATATTAATCACTATTGAATGACTAAAATAGTACACATAAATTATCAATCCAGTGACGTCTTTTATTTCAATGACAGTTGCATTGTCTGTGCCGATACACCTAACTAGAAGAAATTCCAAATAAAAGAAATCGTTGCTAAAGTAAATGATGGAAGTAAATCACTCATGCAGGAATAAAATGATCTACAAGACTGTAATCACACTTTAATTAATTTGTTCTAGTGCGCCACACAACAATTATCCAGTTGGTGTCTCTAATCTCATATGTGTAACAGTATACAAAATATTGAAATTGAAGCAGAAATATTCACAGCTGAAACAACAGCAACAACACCTCTACTGATACATAAATCAAAATACAAACACATATACACAACTACCTTAATCATTGCAACTGCTGCTAAGAAGGAGGCCCTTCCTCCCTAGCAGGGCGCAGGTAGAGAAAGAACTTAATGGAAACTAAATCGAATAACGCATGTAACAACAATAACATGATAATCTGTAATAATATGAGCAAAATTACAGAGCCAAAATAATGTTGTTCTCTGCTAACCTTTCGACCTCAAGGGCCGAGAACTATATAGTGGTTAAATATTAGAAAAACAAGGGATAGATCAGTCATGAGAATCTTATGATTCTCATGTTGATCTAAATAGAATACATATGGTTATAACCACTTCTTAATAAAATTCTGACTGGAAAATTATAGATTACAATCAAAACTGCCCACAGGTTGTTATCCAAAAATACAATGCTTAATAACTTCTACAACTATCATGATAAACCACAATTGTAGTGTAACAGCTAGAGGACAGGTCAGCAATAGGATTTGATGATATCTAGTCAGTAGTACAATTATAACAATAGTTTTCCAGCGGGTCTATAACAACAAAGTGTAACAACATCATGGTGTAAAAATCTCGTTGTAACAACACACCCTTAACTGCTTCTGTATGCCTCATACTTGGGATCTTTTGTGCTACAAATGACATATGGAAAGACAACACAAAGACCATACATCTTCTCCAAACATTCATCCTCAATTAGTCATAAAAAGGTACGATATATGTAATTGATGAAATGGTAGAGTAACGAAAATAAGGTGAAACAACACAAGTTAGGATAGAAAGGTAGGAAAAAGAAGCAAAGATAGTACCATTGGTTATATTCATGAGGCAAAATAGGGAAAACAAATGTAGGAAAAGTGTGTAAAACTGGCACCCAACAGTGCTCATGATGTCTGGATCTCGTAGCCCTAATCCCCCATGAAATTTAGGTAAAATGAGTTTATCCAAGCCGACAAGCATCCATCTCTTTGCTTTATCAGCTCCCTTCCACAAGAATTCTCTCCAAATTGTTCTGAACTTGTCCCTATAGTTGTGGAAGTGACATAACTATCATCAAATACAAAGGGATAGCTTGCAATATCGACTTAGTTAATACTAACCTCCCTGCAAAATTAAGTGCTCGAAACATCCAATTTTGTAATTTTCTCCCTAATTTCTCTCTTAACTTCTGCCAAAACCCTATGAATTTTGGATAAAAGACTAATGGTACTCCTAGGTATTGTACATGGAGATATCTTATGTGAATTCCAAAACCCAGTTCAAATTTTTAGCAACCGAGCCCTTACAATTGAAAAAGAAGACCCTAGTTTTTACCTTGTTGACCATAGTACATGAAGCATATGCAAAGAGTTGCATAGTTTTTTTTTAATTTTTTTGCTTCTCGTACTATTGTTAAGCCAAATAAACATATATAATCAAAGAAATGCTGATGTGTGACTTGTAAATCTTGTCCAAATAGTTTAAGTCCTTTTATACTACCCTTGGAACATGAATGCTATAAGAATCTTCCCAGGCCTTCCATTGCAAGGATACAATGGAAGGGAGATAAAGGGTCCCCTTGCCTTAATCCCTTTGTTTATATAAATGTAAAACAAGGATAACCAATGACTATTATGGAAAATAAAGGCAAATAAATAAGTGAGAAAATCCATGAAATCCACTGCCATGATTTCTCCAAATTTGCTAAATAAGGAATGAGGGAATCCTTGATTGATTCTATGAGGATTCTTTGAGCCCTTATATCCCCTTTCATATGCTTCGATAGTGCTTGAGATTACTCTTGATATGGTTTGGATATTTAACCCTTAACATATTCAATAACTTCATTCTCTATGAGGATCAAATTTATCCTCTTCTTCCATGCCAAAAAATTTGATGACCCAACCCGTTTGTTTATTTCCTTGTAGAATGAAGTCATGTTGATAGTAGATTCAGACATAAATATAAAGATACTTATTTTTCAAGTGAAGATGCTCCTAGATGATGATATCTTAAACTTGATGATGTTTATCCCTTGATGATCTCCTCAAGGACGTTTGAGATGTGATCTTTGCTTTAATGTGATGGACATCACCTTGATTTCTTTGATGATGATGGAAAAGCTTATTCTTGCTTCCTTTGGATGTAGAAATTCAGAATATAAAGACTTCAAGATGCTTCAAATGTGTAGTCCTTATTTCTTTGAGTGGAGGTAGGTTCCTTGAGGTCTTCTTCTTGTGATGATCTGATCGTTGTCCTTGTGATGTGATTCTCTTTGTATTCCTTAATAATTTGATGTCGTTGATTGCTTCTTAGTCCTTCTTGAATTCTTTGACTATCCTTGATGATATCTTGTGCTCGGCCCTTATGTGTACTTCTTCAATTGGATGATCTTCAAGCTGCTTGTTTGTCTTGATATTGTCACCTTAGTTCTAATACCATGTTGATAAATCTAGGGGAAACTAGATAAGGTGATTTCTCTTTACTTTGATAACTCCTTGTGAATTATTTTTACTTAAATTCATTATCTTATTTTATTCACTTGACTATTATTAGTGCTATCTATCATCAAACAACTACCAAACAATGAAGATCAATGGGACAAGGAGACACAAAATGTAGTATGTCATCCAGGGCCAAAACCTCTCTACTTTAGAGGAAAACCCACAAGAATTATTCTCTTCTTATATAACTTCAAATGAAAAATTCAAGACCTAATACCTTTTTCAAATATCCCTCCAAAACCACGTCAAACTTCTCCTTCTTAATGAAATTTTCTAGCTACTTTGCCTAGAATATTCTAGCAATTTCGATGAGAAACTTCCAACAACTTCGACCTAGTAACTTCCAGCAACTTCAAACCAAAAAATTCCAACAACTTCGACCCAACAACTTCCAACAATTTTGACCTAGCAACTTCCAGCAACTTTTACCTTCCAACAACTTCGACTATGCAACTTCCAACAAATTCGATTTCTGAAGCAGTTTCTTGTGCAACTTTGACTTCCTAATAGTTTCTTTTGCAACTTCAACTTTGATATAGTAAATTTTCCCTAATTTTCACTGGTGTGAGGAGAAGATATCCCAAAAACAATACTCAAATACTTCATTCCTTTAGTCCTTCTCTTCTCACTCTTTTATGTCTCTTTCTCTTCCTTGATCAAATTTCTTGTGTGATGAGTGAGTGATCTTCAAGTGAGGTCGACGTCTCTTACATATAGGATTTTTTGAAGGTCAAATTGTTTTCCATGAGGCCGACTTGATCCTTCTTGTAGACCGACTTGTTTGAGAAGGTCTTGGAGGGTCTTTATGACACACTTGAATTTACAAAAAAAACTATTTACAAGATACAACATGCCCAAAGGGGTATTACATGTATGACAATGACTCTTTTGACTTCATAATTCTATGACAAACCTAGGAGCACTTAATGAGTTCTTGACCTACAAATAAATTTGTCTTGAGCATGAACCCATGCATCAATAATGACAATAATAAATTTATTTTCTCTTTAATATCAAATATATAAAATCATGATTACAATAGACGTTTGAAGATTGAACCTAGTTAAACATTTCAACACGAACGTGGCTAAGAAGTCCCCCCCCCATAGAACTCAGTCTTGATTGCATTGAGTTGGATATAGTGTATTGGGTCATGGACATTAAATTAAGGATACATGTTAGCATTACAGGGTTGTCAAAGTAGGGTAGTGATGGTCCTCCCAAATAGGTAAACATAAGGACCATTTAACCACTCATCGTCACATAAAGGCTATATTGAACCTTCCTTTTTGCACTTTATGGCACTTTCCTAACTTAATGAGTTATTAGGAGAATCAAATATATTTTTCATGCTTTATGTGCCTAACATGACTATTGTGTGGGATATTTAAGGGAATTTACATTGATTTCAAGGATATCCAACTAGAGATATTCATGGGGCCTACTCCCTGCTATAAAATAATCCCAACTTGGTTGACTAAGGATAGTAAATGATTCTTCTTGCTGTTGCATGGTGACCTAGGAATCAAGATACATATTTTTTAGGGAATTTGGAGGGAAATGAGTCCTTCCCTCAAGGATTATTCCCCATACCCATATTATTTGTGCCTCGTAGGAGCAGAGAAGAAAAGTATAGTAGACCATGTGAAGAATATGAGAAGTTCAGTTTCAAAAAAAAAAATTCATGTACAAGAAATTTTTTAGTTAATGGAAGTTGTTAGCCCCCCTATAAATTTTTGACAAGCAAACAGGGGGCTAAATGTTTTTGAGCCTACAAGGAATGCATTTCCTTTGGAAACACATCATCCTTGAAGCCTCCTTGTGCCTTTTGTCCTTTGATAAAGTCCCCTCTGCTGATTTCCATTATAAAACCTCTCTGTTTGTGAAGAAATGCTCAAAGGCCTATCTCCCTTTCCCCTTATTTCACCCCCACTTAGCCTCTATTTTATTCGTCCTTGTCTCCCCTTCTATTTCCTTTCTTACCCTTCAAATCCCCCCAAAATCCCCTTTAATTTCTTTCCAAATCCTTTATAACCACTTCCCCTTTCCATACCCCGCCATGTATTACAAATAAACTCTATTGTAAAGTTTATGTTATATAATATGTAACCCGCCGCTGTTTTCATCGCGAATATTTGCGATGCGATCTGATCGCGCCGTCGCACTTTCCGCCCATCACAGATCACACTCATCGCATGATCGCATTTTCACTTGTTCATTCGATCGATCCATCGCAAACATTTGCGATGCGATATGATCGCGTCGCAAATCCTCCATCGCACTTGCGGCCATCTCTTGTCCTCTCCGATTTGGTGTGAGTCGTTGATCTAGTCCCTAGATCCAACGGCCAGCGCTCAATCGCGCCCCCCACCCATTCTCAATCGCAATTTCCAGACGCGCGACCCTTCGCATCTCCTGATTTCTCCTCCGCCGTTGATCTGCCTCCAAATCAGACGGTTGGCGCTTCATCGCACCCCGCCAGTCGCCTCGCACTTCCCAATCGCTTCCCCTTCCTCGATCGCAATCGGAAGCTATAAGTGTGCGTCCCTCTCGTCCATCGCGATTGCGATTCTCCGACTAAGCCTTGACCGTCCATTGGGTCTAAGATCTAACGGTTGAGATCTGATCGCCATCCGCCTCTGGCTAGGTCCCACCTCATCGCATTTCACTGCATTCCCTTCACATTTCTTTGTATTTTGTTCGAAGTCTAAAGTCTTATGTTTCACGGTTGTTCCACCCACTTTCATATATCATTCTGCTGCTCAACCCCCGCCGTTGATCTTCGCTCCCAGGCCACGATCTAATGGTCTGCGTTGCATTCTGCCATCAAACCCTATTATTCGTGAGTCTTCACCAGTTCATTACATTTGTCACCATTATTTAGTGAAAGCCACCTTTCTGCCGCCGCACTATCATATTTTTCGCCCTTCGCTCCACCAGTCTTCCATTGCATTGATTGTCTACACACAGTTGTGAGTTTCTGTAGAGTACAAGAGTTGAAACTCCGCCATAACTACACAGTATGGATGTAGCAGTAAGTTTTCCATTGACAGAGGCAAGGAATTTAATGAAGGGTGGGTTTCCACGCCAGCAGAATGTCTTCTTCCGAAGAAGGATGGATTTCCCATACTGTTTGATTATATGCCGTGCTCCAGAGGAGATCCCCGCTCGGAACGCAGTCCAAGGATATCAGAGCATTTATTGCTCAAGTATGGTGGACCATTCCATTTTTCATTGCCATTTTGTTTATTCACCAAGGGTACCACAAAGTACAACGAACCAGAATGCATCAGAGACATATCTGGAATTAATGAAGCCTAACGAAGATCATTCTTTTCTCTAAAGAGTGCCAAAAATCAATGCTCAGAGTTTAAAACGGAATGGGCTTCGGCCCTCTCCTTCTTTTATGAGTTTAATGTTATATTTAGTGTTCTACCTACTTCCTCTGCTCTTTTTCAGCTATAAAAACTATGAGAAAATTGTTGTAAAGGTTGTTGATGAGATAGCAGAGAGGTGCAAGCAGTTTCTCTTGAGATAAGTTCTATGTGTATAGTTGTAAGATAGGCTGAGGAAGATGTATTCAGACTGAATGACCAAACTATTGGCTATGTTGTACCTGATTGGTGTTGATGTTTAATATGATAAGAACATTTCATTGGATCCTGATCTAAAGCTGCGGTGATGTTTTTCTATCTCTGTGTTTATTTCCATTTCATTTCATTTATTCTGGCTCGCATCAGAAATTTGGCATAAGATTCACCCTTGTTAGGTGCCTTATGTTGCTGCTCTCCCAGCCCTTTATGTTTTCTTCTTAATGTGTTTATCTAAAGATTGATTTCAATTGATTTAACCAGTGTAGTGGATGTTGTAGCCTACTAGCTGATGTATGAATTAACGGAATCTGTTTTAGATGTTCTTGTTAGGATTTAATGGAATGTGTTGAGAACATTGGGAGGTCTAGAACCCTGTATCTACCTCACTAGGATCTTTCCATTCTGATTAAGCCTTTTCAAGTTCCCTTGTGATGCCTCTGATTTTGTCCAAGCAGGTCTGGAGTTAAATGACCTCTGACCCGATCTATAGATGGGATTAGTTGGTTCTCCCCCCTTTACTCTCAGTCCTTAATGTCCCATACCACCCTATCACTTTAGGATCCAAGGCTTTAGATGACTAGCCCAACTGAAAGCTTGCATATTGATAGCAAGTAAATCCTTTCTTGACTCCATTACCCAATGGACTTGGTTTTCTCTGGATTATCTCTCCTTTGCCTAAATTCTTCTTTGCCCAGTCCTGTCTCATGATGAACTCTTCCTTCCTGATTCCCAACAACCAAAATTTTAATTAAATAAACAAACCCTGTGCATATAACTAGCCTAAAATCATAACTTAGAGCTTCAAAGACATACACTTTGACTCATATAGAGAGATCCCTCTCTGGACCTAGGAGGGCTAGATCCTAAGGTCTGAAAGTGGTTCTGATGTTGTCTCGTCTTTTGGTCTTGCCAATCTGGCCAAAACACGGGAACCCCAACAGAAGTGATATTTGATTTCAGATATTAGTCTAGGTTTCCTCTAAGGGTTCTAAGTTTCCTTGGGTTAGGGCCCACCCCAGTTTCTCAAGCTCCCTCTTGTATCATTTCTATTCATGCGTTTTTTTATCTCTACAAAATATTTCTAAAGATTACTTTCATGCATGGTTAATTAGATATTTTTCATGAGAAATATTTTTATCTTGGAATTTGGTGATAAAAATTGTAGTGGTTACATTAGTTAACTGGCACGTTTACTTTACATTTAGTTCATTTCTTTGCCACTGTTTATTTGTTTTCCATTGTTCCTTGTTTGTTGTTTCTACATTGTTCATTGTTTGTTGTGTCTACATTTTACCCTATTTTTCAACTACAAGAAACCATATAACCTTGAATTTTGCTATATTAACCCTTTCCCTCCAACCTCCAACCTTGCATTTAGCGTGTTCACTTGCTCGTTGGATTAACTCCTGTAGAAATTTGAACCCGCCATCTAAACTCACTCAAATTTTCACTAAATTCATGATTTATCTTCTGTAGTGTATTAAAACACTCATGGAACCTTGGTAATGTAACTTGAAGGTAGAGATACCTTGTAGATGTATTTATTTGGTTTGCTATAGAAATTGCTTCTTTTATGCAAAATTAGGGTTCATTGTTTACAAGCTTGTCTTTCAGCAGTGTGTTTTCTTTCCTTGCAAGATGTAGTAGGTGTGCTTTCATTTCATTTTAAATAGAGTATTTTTCCATCCTTTATTACAAATATAATAGGTTTTCATGTTATCTTTCTTTCAATAAATTATTTCCTGCAAACCTTGTTTTCCAATAGAATAGAATATTCAACTTGGTCTTTGTACATCTAGATCCATTTGGTATTTCCACCTACATAAAAGTTATCAAAAGGAAGAGATAGTGTTTTCTATACATATAGTTTTGGCCCCTCTCAAGTTTACATGAACCATGTGTTGACAATTAAAGTTGAGACCCCTGGGAGTTGCGACATTGTTGTTGCAATAATGAGGACCATCACTTTTTGGCACCATTTTCAAGGAGGCTTCAAAGTATGTATTATATTTTTCTTTAGTTGATCTAACCTTTCGTTAATTTCATCTCCTACAAAAATAAAAATAAAAAAACATATTATCATTTTCCTTTAAAAAAAGAAAAAAAGAAAAAAGAAAAAATACATTTATTTCCTTTATGCCTTAAAGAATTAGGGATAGAACAAGAATTATTATACTAAAAACCTCCATTTACACTAACATCCAACCTATTTTTGTTGACTATGAGCCTCCTAACCTGTCCATAGGCACCTTTGAGGCCCTTTTTGGTGAGCAAGCGAGGATATTTGAGGATATTTCAGAAGGAGAGAGAATTTCACATCCCGCCAACACTATGGTTGAAGATAGACAACCAAAAGTGTTCACATTTGCCATTAGAGAAATAGATGGAGAGGGTAAAATGAAAACATTAATCCATCTATCCTACCATGCTTCTATGGTTTGATTACAGAGGATCCTAACACTTTCATGTTTGAGTTTGGTGTAGTATGCAAGAATTATGACTATACAATTGATGAGCGGAAGCTCAAATTATTCCTTTCCACTCTTAAGGATGCAATCCTTCGATGGTTCATGAGCATAGAAGGAGACACCATCAACACATGGGAACAAATGCAATAAGCCTTCAACAACAAGTATTGGGATTAATACAAAGAAAGGGATACCAGAGACACCTTATATATCAAAATAATACAGGAGGAAGAATAAAATACATTAGCCATATTCTACCCTCAATGCACTAAAAGACATCGTCAAAATGAATGTCCTTTAAATGCAACAAAAATATGATATGTATATGAGGAGAACCATTCCACCAATAAGTGCCCATATTTTCTAGGTTTGAAGGATGTGTATCACAAAGTAGAAGGGAGCATGAAGCAATTTTGCTTTGTCAACCAAAAAATGCCACAAACTCCTAAGAATTTCAGCAAGGTATGAACATACTTTCTCCTTTCAATGCTAATTATAATGTTAATTATCAACCTTGGTGTCATCCTAACCCTTCACCCTAGCCTATGTTCACTCCTTAGCCATATCCTCCTTAGAATGTTACTCTTCCCTTCCAGCCATACCCTACTCAACCTCCTCAATGGTGTAATCCATCATAAGGATGGTGTAGGAATTTACAGGGTAAGTGTTGTGTGAAATAACTATTGAATTAATTCACCAATATTTATGTATCAATCTAGGCTTGTAAACACGAGCTGTACTATGCTCTCAAGATTTAGCTCTTAGAGTCGAAGTTTGCACGATTACTTATGCTATTTTATTCAAGAATTGAGACACACAAAAACATCTATAAACACACACCTTGAAAATAAATCAATTCATAGGAATAATTAGCAATTCTAGTTGGAAATCCTCATTCTATCTATCTAAGCATTAAGTCCGAAGTTAAAACCATTACCAATCAACAACAACAATAACTCACTGCTTGAAGAGAAATCTCAAAAACCCTAATCCTGCTCTTCATAGGTCACACTTGAAAGGAATTATCTAATCTGAATGAACCTATCAATGATCCCACACTCACACAGCAAACTTGCAATTACAAATAGTATCTCGAATTATTTCTAATAACAACACTCCATGCCATTTTCACTATATTAGGGTTAAGCAGAGAAGTGTAATATCACACTGGTTTGGATATCAATCTTACACACAGACTTCAGTCATGACAACCTTCACTCTTTCATACCTAGCCAACCCATTTATATATATACTTCTAGTAGTTTTAATTTTACAATTTCCACTTTGAAAACCAAACTGAATCAGACTCAAGCTATCAGAATGCACAATTGTTCTCTGGGGATCAGCTTTGAATTACAGTTGTCTTTTATCAAATTTCTAATTATGCTTGGGCAAGGTTACTTAAGCTTCTATTACAATGGACATTCTTCAACAAGACAATGTCATGAATTTAATCAACACATGCCGCATCAAGATATAAAACAAAGACAAAGGTGAATTTAATTCTTGAATCTCACAGTTGTCTAGCTCACATGCATTATCATGGGCAATTATATAATCACCCTCTGAAACTTGCAAGAAGGTTTCAATTTTCAACGAATGATTGCTTTCGAGTTAGGTTGCAAGGGTTTGATTCTTCCATCACTCTTGTGGATTGGAATTGTGAAGCCTACACCAAATAGGAACCCTAACACACTAATTCAAACATCAATCCAAGCTAGTTAAAACTCTATTTTCAAGGAATACACACTTTCATTAAGGAATCTCGCTAATTCAACTTAACCCTACTGCAAACCCTAATCTCATGCAAACAAGGCAAAACTTCAAACACCGACTTAAACATGCCAAAGGAATGGAGAAAGCTCTCTGCTCAAAACTACTGTATGCATTATCTATTCTCTTTACCTAATCAACACCTTGGACACAAAATGTCTTGCTGTCTAAGACCTCAAAAGAATCTATCACCCTCTATTTCATACTTCTATGTGGATATTTTAAGTAACAGTAAGCTAGAATTCAAATGCAAACCAACATTGCTTCTTTAAATAAAAAAAAGGATCCAAAAAAATCATGACAATTCTCTGCTACCATAGTGGCATCAATCTGGGCTATGCACATCTACAGGTCACTCAATGTACGAGACTTATTCAGCACACAGAAACAACCATTATTGAATCTCTTTGCAATCTAGTCTATGTTCTTTCACTGGAGTTGATCTTAGTCATACATGTTTCACCCTAGCTTATTCAACAGAAAGATTAAATTTGAGTGTGTACAAAACAAGGGTCTGCCTTTCACACAACAACTTGTTATCTAAGGCTGATGGGGGGTATGTACCCAAGCTCTGTTTCTTGAGCAACACTCAACCTATGTTGATGCAGCCAATTAAATATCAGAACACAATTTATATGCAAGCAATTATATTTGGGTTATAATTACAATGATATTTCCAATCAAATCCTAGAGCTACGCAATTTCCCCCTATGGTAACGTTCCATTAGTGCTGATATTTCTCTTCTACGATGCCAATCATGCAATTTGGGAATTTAACACTACAGCATATGAATTAACCAATTTCTCAAGATCGACTTTTGAAAGCAATTTCCATCCGGCATTCAAAGTGATTGATATCCATACACCACAGCAACTGAAGCACACTGAAACATAAATCGATTTCAAAGACAGTGAATTCTGTGATTTAAATTAATGATATTTAAAAACTCAAGCAAACGTGAATTAAGCCAAGACCAAATAATTTTCCAAAAATAATTTGACTTTGCAATCATGCATTTAAATCAAAGAATTCTTGGGGACTAAAGCAAATTTAAATCCAACAACATAAATTGATTTCCACAACTACTTAACTCTGCAATTGAAATCATCGAATCCTTGAAACTTCAGCAAAGGTGGACTATGCTAAACATAAATCGATTTTCTTAACCGACTACTCTGCAATTCAAATATTTGAAACTCCGAAAATGTAAATCAAACTAAAACAAATCGATTTTCACAATTTAATTAACTCTGCAATTCAAATCTTTGAAACTCCGACAAATGTAAATCAAACTAGAACAAATCGATTTGCAAAAATAACCAATTAACTATGCAATTCATAAATTTAAACCACACAGTGTCTACGAATTACCTCTAACTAATTCTACTGGGTTGAACCAGCTGTGGTGGGCCCTTGCCACACCTGGGAAAGCGCTGATTACAGACTAACTTACACCTACAGTAGTTTGCTTCATAAATTCATCACACCGACGGCAATCTTTAGTCAATCAAGAACACACCAACATTTTAAATCGACTTCTGCTTTAGAACACCAAATCACAACGTAAATGGACAGCTGAAAGATGTAGTAAATTAACCTTAACCTCACAATGCGAGTCTCTGCCTTTATAGGCATGCTTACGTTGCAAATTTAGTAGCAATTTCATTACATAGCAGGGTGTTGGAGACCAGAGATATGGAATCCACAATATTAGCATTACCTTGTCTAAATTACAATATTAGTTTTCTATTACAACTGATTGCAACTATAATGAAAAAAAGATCTTAATTTGAATCAATCGAACTCCACCATGTGTAGAGTGGCCAGCTGACCCTTCACCACTCTTGACTATGTCGAGGTGCTAGAAGGACGTTGAATTTGCTGAGCTGGGGCTTGAGATGGAGCTTCCTATGCTGGCATATCCATTGTAGGATGTCTGAAAAGACATAACTTCCTCCAAGTCAACATAACTAATCAACAAGTCCTGCAAGATATCCATTGTTCTGCCCATAGTGGTAAGTTGACAAATAGTATATCACTAAAAATGCCTAATACTAGATATAGAATAGTGAAAAAAACTCTACTTGTACTGCTTTTACCTTTAACCATAGTTGATGAAGGTCTAGCCATTTTAGGGACTTAGGAGAGGAAAAAGAGGGTATATGTGTCAAAATTAGACCAAAAGGGGCTAAGGAAGTGATGAAGAATAGACAAAAAGTAGCCTCAACAGCAAGTTCCTTAGATTAAGAACCAAAGGTCACCACTCACAAACAGATCACAAATCAGTACACCAGTATAATCACATGGTTAAAACCCTCAAAGGGGGAAATAGTCCATGGCCTGAGCCAACGCAGCCACTTCAGGAAATTTATTAATATAAAAAGAAAAGTTACATATGTTTCTTTCATAAACGGTTACCAGACAAATGACCCTCCATGCTCTTTAAATAGAGATCATGGACCAATCGGGTATTAAGCCACGAACCAAGTGTCGTTAATACCGAGGAGAGAGATAACAGTTAGATCACTACAAATCGTGACCATCAGATTATAAGTTACAAATGTACATGGTAAAGAAAAACACTTTACCTAAATCTACACTAGACTAAGTTATTCTTAACTATTTCCTATGTGTCAAAATATCCTAACATCCCCCCTTAAGAACAACTTGGGATAGGATTGAAGGATTTGCAAAGGTGACACAAAAGGAGCCTATTTCCTATGTGTCGAAATATCCTAAAATCCCCCCTTAAGAACAAATTGGGATAGGATTGAAGGATTTACAAAAGTGACACAATAGGAGAAGCAAGGAGGCATTAGAGCATATTTCCCCGTAATGATAACTTTCCTGAACTCCAAGCATGGATTGAAGTTTGGTAAACTTCGCTTTTGTGAGAGCCTTTGTAAAGATATCGGCTACTTTATCATTGGTTGGACAGTACCTCACTTCAAGAACACAATCATGAATAAGATTTCTAATGAAGTGTATGTGGAGTTCAATGTGTTTCATACGCTAATGCTGAACTAGATATTTACATAGTTGAATGGCACTCTGATTATCACACCCAAGTGTAGTTGGATGCTAGTGATGAAGACCAAATTCAAACAGGATCTGACGAAGCCACATGGCTTCCTTGCTTGCTTCAACTGCACCACGATACTTCGCTTCTGCTGAAGAAAGAAAGATGGTACTTTGTTTCTTACAAGACCAAGTAATAGGCCCTGAACCAAGAGTGAATACATACCTTGCAGTAGACTTTCGATCATCAGGGTCATGAGCCCAATCAGAATCAATGAAACCAATCAACAATGAAGATGCTCCTACACTGTAATGAATCCAAAACTGAACTGTACCTCAAATAAATCGAAGTATTCTTTTAGCTGCTTTCCAGTGACTTTCATGAGGTTGGTGCATAAACCGAGCAACAAGACCAATGACAAAGGAAAGGTCAGGACGGGTATGGGTTAGATACATAAGTTTACCAACAAGTTGACGATATAAGGTAGCATCAACTTCATGGGTAGTACAAGTGACTGAAAGCTTGACTCCAGACTGAAAGGGAGAAGGGGTTGGCTTACAGTCTTCCATGTGAAAGTGGTGTAGAAGATCACAAGCATACTTGGACTGAGAGAGGGTAATGCCTTCTTTGGATTGCAAGACTTGAAGACCAAGGAAATAATGCAAGTGTCCTAAGTCTATCATTTCAAACTTCTTTTTGAGGCTAGACTTCACATGGTTTATATGGTTTGGATCACTACCAGTAAGGATAAGATCATCAACATAAAGAACAAGGATGGTGAAGGACTTACCCACTTTCTTGGTGTAGACAGTGTTGTTAGAATGACACCTAGAAAAGGCATTATCTAATAGAAATCTATCCATTTTGGCATACCAAGCTCGAGGAGCTTGTTTGAGACCATAGAGAGACTTTCTAAGGCGACAAACAAGGCTAGATTCATTTTGGATAAAGCCAAGGGGTTGTTCCATGTAGATTTCTTCATGTAAATCTCCATGTAAGAAGGCGGATTTAACATCCATCTGATGGAATTCCCATTTAAAGGAGGCAGCAAGGGAAAGAACAAGGAGGATAGAATTCATTTTGGTAACAGGGGAGAAGGTTTCAGTATAGTCAATGCCTTCTACTTGTGAAAAAACCTTAGCGACAAGACGAGCTTTATGTCTATCCACTTATCCATCTGGTCCAAACTTTGTTTTGTAAACCCATTTGCATCTGACAATTTTTATTCCTTTTGGAAGAGGAACAAGATCCCAAGTATCATTCGCCAATAAGGAGCGATATTCTTCATTCATAGCTTCATCCCAATCTGGATGAACGGAGGCTTCTTCAAAGGTTTATGGATCAAGATTTTTTGGAACTTGAGCCAATAAGGAAGAGGCTCTTTCAAATTGAGAATGTGTATGTCATCGATTGGTAGGGTCACCTGCAAGAGAACCTGCTGCATCCCGAGTAGAGCGGACCCATCTTGGAAGCGATGGAGTAAAAGGAACAATTTAAAGAGGTGGAGGACGATTTTCATCCTCACTGTCATCATCTGAACTAGAAGGAATACTATTAAAAATAGAAGAGAGAGAGATAGGTCGCACATATGCTGAATCAGGCTAGCAAGCCAAAGGTGGCACACTCATCGAACTAGGCTCGCAGGTCGATATATTTTCATCAAATTTTACATCTCTTCTAATGATTATATTTTTGGATTTTGGTTGAAGAAGTCTATATCCTTTGACATCTTCAGAATATCCAACAAAAATGCATTTTTTACTCTTAGGTTCTAAGGCTTTATGTTTCGCATCTGGAATATGGGCCCAAGCATCACTTCCAAAAACACGAAAGTGACTTACATATGGTTTGATTGAGCTCCAAGCTTCTTCTGGAGTTATATTCTTTAAAACCTTAGTAGGAGTGCGATTTACTATGTAATTTGCACATTTAATTGCTTCTGCCCAAAAATTGAGACCAAGTCCTTTAGATTGAAGCATACAATTAGCCATTTCTTTTAAGGTGCGATTCTTCCTTTCAGCTACACCATTTTGTTGTGGAGTATATGGAACGATATGTTGCAATTGAATGCTATGCTCAGTGCATAAGTTGATAAATTTGTTGTTAACATATTCTCCTCCATTGTCTGATCTTAACTTAAGAATTTGATGTCCAGATTGTTTCTCAAAAAAGGCCTTAAAGGCCAAGAACATGTTAAAAACTTCATTGTTGAGTTTTAATAAGTATACCCAAGTCCGTCTGGAAAAATCATCAATAAAAGTTAAGAAGTACATGCAACTAGAGAAAGAAACAACAGGAAGTGGACCACATAAATCACTATGCACAAGCTGCAAAGGGGCTGAAGCATGCCAAGAGGCATGTTTGTAAAAAATATCCCAATGATGTTTTTCGAGTACACATCCGGAGCAAACACCATCTCGGCAAGATACCATAGGAAGGCCCGTCACCATATTTTCCTTATATAGAGTTTGAAGAGAGAGATAGTTTAAGTGACCAAATCGCTCATGCCAAAGTTTGCTCACATCATCATTATGAGCAACAAAAATAGAGGAAATACAGGATGACCCAAAGTTGTCAAACTTCTACAACCTTGTGGAATCATCAGCAATGCCAGTAGCTAAAATATGTCGAGGATCTTTGAGGACCTTGATTACAACATCATGAGGTGAGAATTCTACTATTTTCCCTTCACCTGAATGAGTTATCTGATAAACAGAGAGAAGGTTGGATGACAAGGTAATAACACATAGTACATCATTAAACTGACCATTATCGAGATGAATGGTTCCAGATCCTACAACACTAAGATATCTATCATCACCAACATAAATGTGTTTGGTGCTACAATCATTTAAAGAAGAAAACATGGCTTGATTTTTGGCCATGTGGTAAGAAGATGTAGAATCAATGAGTCACTCATGAGAATGAGAAGAAGAAGATACATTTAATGCATAACTAGATCTTGATTCTTGACAACCACAAGCAGAAAGTGCCATTCCTGAAGATGAAGGTAAAGAGTGCTCCAAATTGATGTTGTGCTTCTTCATTGCTGCTTCTAAGGCTTCCATCTTCTTAAAACATTTGGATTCTATATGGCCATCACGATTGCAAAATTTTCAATGTCTATCTGTCTTCTTCCCTTTGTTTTTATTTTCCTTATCATTTTGGTGAGTTGCTTTTTCAGTTTGCGGCTTAAATTGCTTAGGACCCTTGTTTGGTTTCGGACCATACTTTTTAGGATACTGCTTCTTGGGATTATTTTGATATGATTGCTATTGGGCTGCTAAGGCTTTCTTAGAAGCATTTCCAAAAGTGATAAGACCAAGGTGTAATATTTTTTCTTGTTCTCTTATAAAAGAATCACAAAGGGCATTAAAAGATGGGTTCTTGTAGGTGGTTCCTAAAGAAATGATGGCTTCTCTAGTGGCATGGAAGGTGGAAATAAATACAAAGTTTTCAGGGCCAAGTTTAGTAAGAATGTAATAGATGAGGCTACCATCTTCCTTTTTGACCTTACAACCTTCTAAAAGAACTCTAAGGGTCTTGAATTTGGACAAAAAATCTTCAATAGAGGAGAAATTATTGGGGTCCAAAGTAAGCAACTCATTTTTAAGTTGATAGGCCCTGATTTGATTTTGAATGCCAAAGACAATATTTAGCTTGTCCATGGCTTCATGAGGGGTGTCAATGTCAAGGATATGAAATTGAAGATCTTGAGCAATGGACATTCCTATCAACCCTTGTGCTTGATCTTGTTTCTTTTCCCATTTAGTGACTTTAACATCATCAGAAGGTTTAGTTTTTAGCCCTGTGGCTATTCTATAAAGCCCTTTACTTCTAAGTATATCTACCATGTGAGGTAGCCTTTGGAAATAATTGGTGCTGTTAAGAATAATTGGACATGCAATTTCCATTTTTTTTTTTTAAACTTGAAGCTGAGAAAATATGAAACTAACTACTCCAATGGAAATATCTCGAAAAATTAGGCCGTTAAAAAAAAAAAAAACGACTCGAGAAACGACTTTTGGATGAAGAAGTTATGCCTTTTGAAAAAAGTGAGTTGTAGATGCCGAATAGTTATGGGAACGGTTTGAAATTTGGTGATGAAGTTCAACTTAAAAAATAAAAAATAAAAAATCCCACCCCTTTAAAAAAACTTTTTTACAAAAAGAAGCTTGAGAAAGAGATTTCAACCCAAGACCTCTATTCTCATAAACTAACTCCTCACCAAGTGAGATAGTAAAATGATTCTGTTATTGTTTGAAAGGAGGAAGGGTAAATTGTTTTTTTTTTTTTTTTTTTTTTTTTTTTTTTTTTAACTCTTCGGTGTGTGTGCCTTTTCCTGCACAAAAAAACACAAAAACCGAGCAAAAAAAACGAAATGCAAGCCTTACGGTAGAATGTTATATTTTCGGTTAGCCTTACCAACAATACCAATTTTTTCACTATTTCTGATTTCCCAAGATCGCACAAAGACGCGGGGAAAGAGCATAAAATCCCTTCTCCGGATTCTAATTTGCCGAGATCGTACGCAGCACAGAGCAAAGAGAATACACAGAAAAGAGGATATAGATCCGAAAAATAAATAAAACCTGAAAACCGAAAATAAACAGAAGGAACCGAAATAAGCAAAACTATTAACAAATATAACTGCAAAACATATGCTTTATACCTCCAGATCTAAACTGTCATAACTTGGGCAGCTATAAACCTTTTCGCATGAAACAAAAGGCATTCCTCATAGTAACAGATGTTCCAGACACAAAAAAGCAGTTCTCCAACCCCAAAAATGTTCAGAAATAGTAGATCTACAAAACGACATTCGTATGCAGTCAAACCGGCTTCAGATTTTGATCAACAACGGATGCGGCCCTCAAAATAGCTCTGATACCATGTAGGAATTTACAAGGTAAGTTCCTTAGATCAAGAACCAAAGTTCACTACTCACAAACATATCACAAATCAGTACACCAGTATAATCACGTGGTTAAAACCCTCGAAGAGAGAAACAGTCCACAGCTTGAGCCAATGCAGCCATTTCAGGCAATTTATTAATATAAAAAGAAAAGTTACATATGTTTCTCTCATAAATGGTTACCAGAAAAATGACCCTCCATTCCCTTTAAATAGAGATCATGGACCAATCGGGTGTTAAGCCACAGATCAAGTGTTGTTAATACCGAGGAGAGAGATAACCGTCGGATCACTACAAATCATGACCGTCGGATTATAAGTTACAAATGTACATGTTGACACCTAATCCTATGGGTTGGGTGTGGATATGTAATATTGTATAATAAATAATATTAGGAAATAAGGAAGGCCAAGATTCATTGGGAGATGAATCCCAATAGCCTCACCTCCATGTATAAATACATGTACATTCTTCAGCTAATACACATTCTGATTTGAGGAGTTACCTCCTGGTTTGACATGGTATCAGAGCCAGTCCCACTATTGGCATTTTTTCCTGTGGTGTAACTCCCTCATTCCTTTGCTCAGTCAGTTTCTATGTATAGTTTTACTACTTTATTAAATTGCTATACTGTAATTCTGCATTTTTTTAATCTTTGCCCAGTTCTATTTTTGTAGCTTCTGGAGATTCTGCAATTTTGCAGTTCCTTAAATTCTGCAAATTGCAGCGCCTACACACACCTGCAAATTTTGCAGTAGTTATTAAATTCCGCCATTCAAAATTTGTAATGGCCTCTCGGCCTCCCTCTCTCCAACGCTCTCTACCCCTCGACTACCCATCCCATCCAAACACCTCTCCATCGCTCATCCCTGCGGTGTCAAATCTGCTACAGCACTCCCTTATCCCTCCGGCTTAACGCCCTGATACCACCGCCTACCCACGCACTCGACCCACCCTCATCACCCAATACCTCTCCACTCTACACGCTCCCTACCCATACGCTCGTCACTCACCTCTCTACGTAGCAGCGCCCTCGACCACCATTTAAATCACTGCATACCTGGCTACACCAAATCGCTGCTATACCTAGCTACGCCATCATGTGAGCCCTCCTCTCTACACTCTACATTAACGTGAGCCCTCCCCTCAAGCTATTCACTCACACCTCCCCCTCCTATATTTCACTATGCCCTCCCTATCGCTCCAATACGCCCACGGTATCTCCACTTACTCCCCTCTTCTCTACACCGATCCTCTTCCTCTATGCTACGCCTCACCCACTCCGCTGCATACTAAACCCTCACTTCCATAACCCATACCATCTCCAACCTGCGAGGTCCCTCATCTCACCTTACCGTGCGCCCTTCTCACAACAGAGCCGCCCTTCATACCATTCGTTCAAGCATATAATACCGCCCACCACCCTTTGATTATTCACTAAGTACCGCCCCTCATAATATTAACAATGCCCCTCCTTTGTATACATCGCTGTCATATAATACCACTGCCATATTAATAATGCCCTTCTTTTTTATGCATCGCTTTGTCATATAATACTTTCTGTCCCATTCTATTTACAAAACCAATTCATAATAACGCCTCCCATTCACAATACAGTTCCCATATAATTCTTTTTCTCCAAACAAATATATATATATATATATTGGTGCAGAATTCAGTGTTTTTAGCAAGATTTTTTGTCCCCTTTAATTGAGCAAATTTTCCAGAATTGAAGATTTTCTAGCAAAATGTTTCCTCTTCAAAAGAATTTTTTCCAGCAAACTAATGCATTATCTCATATCTATTGTTGGGGTGGTTCTCTCCGGCAAAGAGAACTATCTTGAATGGTCTCAGAAGATTAAACACACACTCATTTTTAATGAGTTGTGGAAAGGAATCTGTGAAGGACAAGAAGGAAATCCACGAGCAAAGCCCACTTCAGACAAAGAGCTCGCCATTTGGGAAAACAAGAACTGCAAGGCCTATGCCTTGATTGCAACTTCCATAAATGAAGAGGTGAGTCGCGATATTTCATCATTCTCAAATTCCTATGATGCCTTGAACAAGCTAAAAGAACTCTATGACTCACATTCAGAATTAGAAAATGTTCAATTGATGATTAAGAGGTTCAGTCTTGAAATGAAGAATGATGATCCCCTTGCTTTAGCCTCAGAAGTTAGATCTATCATGCATGATATTGATAACACTGGTGTAAAAATGGAAATACCTCTCATAGCATATGTTAAGGCGTTATATCCGACTTACTCACATTATCTTGAGTCTTTGCAAGCAATTGGGAACCTTGAGCATATCACCTTTGATACACTTGAGAAAAAGTTTGCAGAAAGAGAGAAAGATTTTGGGAAGATGACAGTCCCTTCGTCTTCCGAAGAATTTGCCATGCTTGGCACATAGAAAAAAGAGTCATGCTCCGGTTTCATCCGGAAGGAAGAGGTGGCGAGAAGGAAGAGAGAAGAGCTTCCTGAAAGACGGACAATCGACAAATCCAATCTTCATTGCACACGTTGCAATAAAGATGGACATGATGCATCCAGAATGCGAGAACACCTTGGGATGTTGGCGACGGCCAATCAAGACAAAGATAAAACTAATGACAAAGACAAAGGTAAGCACCTAATCACTCATTTTGTTATAGCACATTGTAACAATGGAGTAACTGAAGACTTGTTTGATGATTCATTTACTTCTTGGAGAAATGATTGGTTTCTAGATTCAGGAGCAACATGTCACATGACATTTCGAAAATATTTTTTTGAAACATTTACTGACAAAGTTGATGGAAAAGTATACTTCGTAGATAAATCCAAACTCAAGCCATCGGGGCTTGGCACAATCAGGCTTAAGTTTCCTGGTCTTCCAGATCATCTTCTACATGAGGTTCTATACCTCCACGAGTTGAGAAGCACTGGCATCTTTGGTCCAAATCCGCCAGCAAGGACACTCCATTCACTTGTTTGATGGCAAGGCAGAGGTCAGAAAAGCATCAGATCACTCACTTGTCATGGAGGGAATAAAAGAAGGGAGACTCTTGAAGTTGAAAGGTTCATTTGCTCATGCTCAAAACTTTGCATTCAGTTCACATCATGATGAAGTACATTCCCATCAAGTCTTTTATGGCATGCTAGATTTGGACACTTAAACTATGAAAGCCTTCGTTTGTTGAGGAAAAATGGTGTTAATGGACTGCCTACAATTCCTAGAAAACCTAAGGAATGTGATGCTTGTATTCTAGGAAAGCATAGCAAACAACCATTTCATGATTCACACTCCAGAGCACATAGAAAACTTGAGCTTGTTCATTCAGATTTATGTGGCCCTATGCCTGGCAGCACGCAAATGGAAATAAATACACTTGATGACATTTAATTGATGACTACACCGAATGTGTTGGATTTACTTATTGAAGAACAAGTCTGATGCTTTTCAAACATTCAAGAATTTTCATGCATGGAATGAAAATGATGCACAAACTCATATTGGCTCTCTACGTACTGATAATGGAAAAGAATACACTTCAAACGAATTTGAAAATTATCTTCGTCAACATGGAATCAAACATCAAACAAATGTGCCATATAATCCCCAACAGAATGGTGTAGCTGAAAGAATGAACAAAACTATTTTAAATATGGTTCACTCCATGTTATTTTTCAAGAATGTAAAATCGATGTTTTGGGCTGATGCAGTTCTATGTGCTGTTTACATAAAAAATAGGTGTCCTTCAAGTTCAATTAGAAACAAAACTCCTTTTGAAATGTGGCATGGCCACATTCCTTCGGTAAAGCATTTCAGGGTCTTTGGGTCCACCTGTTATGCCTTGATACCCAAGGGTCAAAGGAACAAACTTGGTGCTAGAAGTCGAAAATGTATCTTCTTGGGGTACTCCAATATCTCCAAAGGATATCGTCTCTATGATGAAGCAAGAGATGTCATATTCCTTGAATGTTCCAAGAGTGACAAGGTTGTTGAGCGGAAACTTGATCGCCTGGATAGATTCACACATGCAAAGTCTTTCCAAGAATTTGATAATGAGATTCCACATCTTGAAGGGGGGATTCCGATATTGAATCAAACTGTGGAATCATGTCCTGAAGCACTCTCTCCCCCACAAGAAGAAACAACCATGGATGACACATTGGATGATGTGATTGACATAATTGGGAGATTGAATCTTGAATCAATCCCAACTCAGTCAAATGACCAGCTTGGGCCATCTCAAAAAGGTCCTCCCAAATGGCTGACAAAGACACTGGAGAATGTTCATCTTGATGAGGTTGGAAAAACAAGAACAAGAAGTTCCACTCAACAAATCGAAGGTGATGTAGATAATTCTGATTCTCCTGTTGATATGGATATTGCTTATAACTGTGAATTGAGTTTGTCTACAGATCATGAACCAACTTCCTTCAAAGAAGCCGCTTATGATGAATGGAAAGAAGCAATGCAAAAGGAGTATGATGCCCTGATAAAGAATGGCACTTGGAAGCTGGTTGATCCGCCTTTGGGAACAAAACCAATTGGCTGTAAGTGGGTCTACAAGAACAAGTATAAAGCAGATGGTTCACTTGACAAGCACAAGGTTAAGCTTGTGGCAAAAGGTTTTGCACAAAAAGAAGGAATCGATTATGAAGAAAATTTTGCTCCCACAGCAAAATGGACCACCATCTGGACTCTCTTTGCCCTAGAAGCTCAGAATGGATGGAAAGTCCATCAAATGGATGTAAAAATAGCTTTTTTGAATGGAGATCTAAAGGAGAAAGTTTATATGTCCCAGCCAGAAGGATTTGTTGTAAAGGGTCAAGAACACAAAGTTTGCAAGCTTATAAAATCCTTGTATGGCCTCAAGCAAGCACCACGAGCCTAGTATGAGAAATTAACCGAGCATCTTCTGAAACTTGACTTCAAACATTTTGATCTTGATGATGCAACTTTGTTTGTTAAGAAAGTTGGAAAAATAGTTGTATATCTTGTGGTATATGTAGATGATCTTTTGATAACAAGGAACAATGAGAGCTATATTGCATCCATGAAGAAAGAATTGAAGAAAGGTTTTGAAATGACTGATTTGGGTCATGTTCATTACTATCTGGGTATTGAAGTAATTCAAAATCCTAAATATATATTTCTTTCTCAAAAGAAGTACATTAGAGATCTCTTGAACAAGTTTAGCATGGATGAATGTAATCCCTTAACCACTCCAATGGAACAAAACTTGAAGCTCACATCTATTGAAGGGAAGGAATTTGAGGATGCAACTAAGTATAGACAGCTTATAGGAAGTCTTATCTACCTAACCACCACCAGACCTGACATTTCATTTGCTGTTGGAATCCTCTCAAGGTTCATGCAAAAACCTTGTGAAGGACATTGGTCTGCTACAAAAAGAGTGTTAAGGTACTTAAAGGGGACTCGAGACTTTGGACTCAAATACACACAGGTAGGCGACTTCAGCCTGATCGGATACTCTGATTCAGACCTTGATGGTGACAAAGAAACAGGGGTGTCTACTACAGGTTACACCATGAGTCTTGGATCAGGAGCTGTCTCATGGAGATCACGCAAACAGTCAGTTCCAGCAGATTCCACGACCGAGGCAGAATATGTGGTAGCAGCTGAAGCAACAAAGGAAATTGTGTGGCTCCGGAAAATCCCGAAAGATTTGCAAATGAAAAAAATGTATTCCACACCACTCATGATCGACAACACTTCTGCAATAAAGTTGGCCAAGAACCCAAAGTTCCATGATCGAACAAAGCACATCAATACAAAATACCATCTAATTCGACATCATGTTCAGGCCAAAACCATCCATCTACATCATTGTTCCACAAATGAGAAAACTGCTGATATCTTCACCAAAGAACTTGGAAGAGAAAAGTTTTAAAAGTTCAGATCGATGCTTGGGCTCACCAACATCCCTTCAGATTAAAGGGGGGAATGTTGACACCTAATCCCATGGGTTGGGTGTGGATATGTAATATTGTATAATAAATAATATTAGGAAATAAGGAAGGCCAAGAGTCATTAGGAGATGAATCCCAATAGCCTCACCTCCATGTATAAATACATGTACATTCTTCAGCTAATACACATTCTGATTTGAGGAGCTACCTCCTGGTTTGACAGTACATGGTAAAGAAACACACTTTACCTAACTCTACAATAAACTAAGTTATTCTTAACTATTTCCTATGTGTCAGAATATTCTAACATCCCCCCTTAAGTACAACTTGGGATAGGATTGAAGGATTTGCAAAGGTGACACAAAAGGAGCCTATTTCCTATGTGTCGAAATATCCTAATATCCCCCCTTAAGAACAAATTGGGATATGATTGAAGGATTTACAAAAGTGACACAATAGGAGAAGGAAGGAGGAATTAGAGCCTATCAGGTGGCTCAACCACCTACCTTGCTGCTTGATCCTTAGAAATATCAAGCACCCCTAAACATTCATTAAAAAAAACAACTTTTCACCCAACCAAATCCAGATTCGAAAAATAAGCACACTCAACTATTCTACAATGGAGAAACTAGCTACCAAACTTATGTTGTAGAAATATAGGAAATAAACCTTAGGTCTGGGAAGGTCCTTCTATATGTTCATCCACCTCCTCCAATAGAAAATATCGAGGAATATAAGTAAGAACCTGTACCTCAAGTCACCCAACCAATACCTCCCTATCTTGAAAGGTTAATAATCCACAAAGCACACACCTTAGAAGAAGTTGAACTTTTGGGAGAACTAAAGAATCTATGTGTTAAAATACCTCTCCTTCAAGCCATCAAAGATGTCCATATGAATAAAAATTTCATTAAAGATGATTGTCTCACAAGGTTTTGGAGAAAGAAAAAGGATGCCCCTACTATTAATGTCATAGGGAAGCTAGTTGATCTTATGCTTGGGAGAGTAATAATCCCCAAGTAATCAGATCCTGGGAGCCCAGTAGTGGATGTGAACTTCAATGAAAATGTGGTTCCAAACACTCTCATTTATTTAGGAGCTCTAATCAATGTAATGACCAAGGAAACCATGCTAAAACTTAACCTCCAAGGATCTATAAGAAATACCTCTATTATGCTACAACTTGTTGATAGATCTATAGTAGCACCTGAAGGTATCATGGGAGATGTATTGGTATCTATTAATTATTGGGAGTATCCCAACTATTTCCTTGTCCTTTAACCTAAGACCAAGTTTAATGACTATTCAGTCATCTTGGGAATACCTTAGTTAGAAACTATCAATGCATACCTCAGTTGTCGGGTTGGGAACACGACCATCACGAATGGAAAATCAAGAAAACAACTTGTATTATACCCACCAAATGAACCTCTTGTTGAGGATAAATTTCCTACATGGGTAGAGGAATATGAATAAGAGGAGGACTCTTTCCTCTCATCACCCTCCATGTGTGTACATTATAAACCACCATTAGCAACAAGAAAATTGATGAAGATAATCTAATTGATAAATTTCTTAAGTGTTGGTTCAGAGAAAAATAATGTAAAAACGGTAGAAATAAACCCCTCTAAAACCTTGAAAATCATCCCATTTCTATTAGCTGATCAAGAAAACCAATTTCTCATTGTCTTGAAACAACATATTGATGCATTTTTATGGGACTACAAGGGATGAAAGTAGTACATAATTCTATGTACACTCACCATATATATAACAAGGAGGATCATAAACCTATTCGTCAACCACAAAGGCAAATGAACCCTGCATTAAAAAATATTTTGAAAGATGAATTACAAAAATTGTTGGATGCAAGATTCATCTATCCAGTTTCAAATAGTGAATGGGTGTCTCTCCCAGTCATTTTACCTTAGAAAAATGAAAAATGGAAGATTTGTGTTGACTATGAGAAATCAACAAAGCCACTTGGAAGGATCATTTTATCTTGCCGTTTTTTGACCAAGTTCTGATGTCCTTCCAGTGAAAAAATTATTCTCCATTTTGGATGGATTTAATGGGTACATCCAAATCCATATCAGTCTTGAGGATCAGAATAATAATAATTTCACATGTCCATGGGGGATTTTTTCTTACAAATTTCTCCCATTCGTCCTATGTAAGGCCCCTGCCACCTTCCAAACCGATGTGTTGAGTATATTCTCTAATATTGTGCATGATTCGGTGGAAATATACATGGATGATTTTACACCCTATGGGAATAATTTCCAAGAGGCTTTGTCAAACCTAAGAAAGGTATTGCAAAGATATGAAGAGATGCACCTCTCCCTGAGACACAAAAAAAATTTATTTCTGAAGAATGAGGAATTGTCTTAGGGAATTTCCTTTCTTTGAAAGGAATCCAAGTGGACCCTAACAAAATATCCATCATAAAAAATGTTCTCGTTCCTCAAAAATACGAAGAGGTTATAAGTTTTCTAGACTTGATGGAAATTATCAAAGATTCATAACATATTTTAGTAAAATTTCTTCTCCTCTATTTTCATTACTGACAAAAATGTCGAGTCTTGTTGGAAAAAATTATTTCAAGAAGAATTTGAGGGAATACAATAAAGAATAATGACAACACCTGTACTTAGAGGTCTATATTTGAATCTTCCCTTTCATATCCATATAGATGCATCAGACAGGGTGTTTGGGGCATCTTTAGGACTGTTAAACACATGTATGGTAAACACACATGACATAGGAAAGATAAGCATGGATGCCTTTATTATTCACAAATGATGCATATATAATACATTAGAGTGACCCTTGTGTTATCACTGGAAAATCGTACAAGAAAATTTGACATTATTTAATGTCAGGCAGAAGGTTTACAAGGCTGAGAGGCATTAGAGAATCTGAAAAGTATTTAAAAATCTCTAAGGTTTGAGGAAAAATCAATTTGAGTACAAGGAAGACTAGTCAAATGTGCCTTTGCACGCAAAAGTCTTCGATAGTCGCGTCTTTGCGCGCTTTTTGCTCCAAAATGTACTCAATCCTGGAAGTGGTGGAAGTCACTGTCCATGACCACAAGGCACACTCCAGGACATTGATTCCACACTTGAAGCCGCCTAAGGACAACCACCCAAGCTTCCTTAGAACATCAAGGGAGCACATAATGGAATAAATGTGGCACACAATGGAATCACCCTCCTCTCTTGGGTCACTATCCACAATGTACCAAGAGAGGGAAGGAGGATTTGAATTCTCCTATAAGTGGCCACCAAGAGATGAACAACTTGAGAGGATGTTGTTATGCTGGCTAGAATTTCCCTAAGAAATACCAGCAGTGTGTGATATGGAGCAGAGATAGAGGGGACTCAGTTGTTGGCTATCTAACAACTCCAGTCCACCATAGTAGAGAGAGGGAGACTTTGCGCCAAGGTAGCTAGGAAGTAAAGACATCCTTACATCGGGACTTAGAACCCCAAGTTCTAAGGGCCCCTTGGAAAGTGGGTTAAAATTTCATCCTCATTTCCTACCAACACTCAATAAGAGGGGACGTATGCGCCACCATTTGGATTATTGAAGTTGTTTGACTCTATTTACAGCTTTTATATTATTTGTTTTACTTCAGTTTAATTTTTATCTTTGAATATGCATGTTACTTCTCTATCTAGTTTGTTTATGTTCTAGCATGTTCCACTAACTTGCTTGACTCCATATCTTTTCTGCCTGTGACCAATAACTTAAGAGGGAATACCACACCCCTTAAGTTGGTGTGATTTTGTACATACATGCACCAAGCACACTAACACGCCTTGGTTTCACATTCCAAGTGGTATCTTGGACTCTTTTTGACTCTTCACCTTCCACACCAACCCTTAGAGGCTTAGGGGTTCAAAATTCCCCCCTTAATCCAAAGGGGTATGTGTGAATCCAAGAAGAGAGTTGTAATAAAAAATGGCAAAGTATGCATGGAAACACTACGTTGAATGAGATCTCTAAAATGTTGGCATAAAGAGGTGGTTTAAGGATGACCACCAACACTAGAACGCTTAGTGCAATTCCCGGAACTCTTCCAAATCTAGCAAGAAGCTGAGATATTCTACTAGAGGAAGTGCTCCTCATATTTTGAAGAGGGAGACCTTCAACCTGGAATAAGGGAGGTCTAGAACCTATGATGGTTTAAGGATGACCACCAACTCTGGAATGCTTGATGCATTTCCTAGAACTCTACCAAAACTAGCAAGAAGCTGAAGTCTTCTGCTAGAGGAAGTGTCCTGAATTCTTTGAAGAGGAAGAATATCAACCTCACATATATGGTTTAAGGCTGACCACCAACCAAAGGCATGCTCATGGGCATCTGTCTCTCTGGATACAACTCTAAATCTGGAATGACAGGTTGTGGTTCAGGCTCACTTTAACTCCTGTGTCTCTGGCTGCAACTCTAAATCTAGAATGACAGGTTGTGGCTCTGGCTCGCTTGATGTGGCTTTGAAGATTTTAGATGACCATCATTTCCCCCCCTGTCAGATACAAGTTGATATGATGGCGAAAACTCAACTGCAATACTTTTTAATATTCTAGAAGAAATTATGTCATATGAATGAAACTTCTTGGTTGTTGATGTCCATTGCCAAGAAGCAATCCATCCAAGATGAATCTTTGTTCTTGCACGAGGCTTGTTTTTGAAGCATCTGTGTGAAGAGTGAGTGTGCTGACCACAAAGCTTGCATGGGTGAAGATCAAAACAATGATCTTTCACATGGCCAACTCGATCACAGTGTTGGAATTTTACAATCTATTGTTGTTGCTGTGGAAGAGGAGCGAGATATGGAACATCTAAAGATGCGTTGTCATGAAGAAATCCAACAATATGGAACTGGCTGGGATTTTAGTAGTCCGAAATATGAAAGGACACCTCCTTGTCATATCCAAGACCTGTTAAGTGCTTGTTATGGACAAGCTCTTCCCAAGGTTTGATGATGGGCTTGGGAGGTCAAGTGTGAACTTCTGCATCTGCATACAAATCTTCTTTTGATCCAGGCACTGAATATGAATCAACCTCAACTTTATATTCTTGGTGTTGATGGGAGTCTGTCTCAGTGTTTTGAACATAAACAGGTTCAGAATGAAGACTCCATCGTTGTAATTCTTCTTGCTGAAGTTGTGATTCGAGTTGAAAAAATTCGATCTTTTCGTGTGCGTCTTGTAAACAACTATGAATATCAAGGAGAAAATCCTTGTTGAATATGTATGTATTATCCAAATTTGAGAGTATCATATTGTTCACAAACTCTAATAGTCCACAAATTGGAGCCATTTTTCAGTAAATCAATCTCAGCTAATGATAAAATAATGAGGAAAAGATAGACATGAACTTCTATATTATAAAAAAAAGGTAATAAACTTCTCATAAATCTTGGCAGCTCTGCTATAAATATGTTGGGTAGTAGTCAACGCAGAATTCAGTACAAAAAAGTCAACAACATGTATCGCACATTTAGACCAAACCAAAACGCACATAAGAAAATCATCTATGAAAATGAAGGATATACTTACTGTGATGGGATTAATCACTCATATAGACAAAGGCTCATTAACCATTATGTCTATGCAACAACTCCACTTTAAACAACTAAATATGTGGCCCAAAGGTCTAAGATCACTATCATGGAGTGCATTAACCCACTCTAATATTAAAGCATTGATGAATCAAATCTGCGAGGCTTCCATTAATCATTTGATGGTCGTATCTCTCTCCAAGATCCTTGAAACTATCGACAAAAATTAATGAGCAGTCTCTAATGAGAAGTTGTTGAGGAGTATTATGCAGCAAAGTCCAATGAACCAACGTTCATACCACACATTTTTCAAAGAGAAGTGAATTTACAGCACAGAGAGTGAACCACGTGGTCAACTGTAATTCAACGCATATGAAAGAGACTTGCACGATGTTCAACGCTCACACATCTAAACTAGACAATTCAACATACTGAGTATAACCCAATGCACATACCGGGATTTTAACGCATATGAAATTGTTGGAGATCATTGAATGTTTTGTATTCCCTTCAAAAAACTGTGTAGATGTTTCCATTACAGCCTTCAGTATCACCATCGAGACTCTAGTGGCAACCAAGTAGAGTTATCTATGTGGATTTATCTCTGCGAATTATCCCAACGTGCAAAGAATTGATACCATAATTGTATTGATGAAAAGATATCCAACTAGTATTATACACGCTTAGATGTAGAAGGCTCGGGTGAATGGCATACGAATGATGATAGAAAGGACATGGCTATGACAAGTTCAGATTACAGAGAAAGAAAACAAGTGTGGTCCTCAAAGTAATAGTCCAATGTAGGTTTCACATAAAGCAATAGTCCAGAGGTGTTTCTACACACTAGACAAAGTAGTGGCTAGAATGGTCTAATATACAAGTCTGTGTGGGAAGGGGCGTTTATGCTCACTTTGATATCACGAAGGAAACTGATGAATTCAATATGGAATAGGTATTTCAACGTCAAGGATTGTCTGCAAAATGAACTGGAAAGAGGAGGCGATAGGGAAATAACATTTATTGCATGAGGATGGCGTTATAGAAATTTTTGACACATTCCATAAGCAATTTAAAATAGGAGAAACATGTTAATGAAGGAGCAGATTGGCATGGGTCCGGAGTGTCGTATGTGCAACTATCGAACTCAGTAAATGATTATTTTCGGAAAGGAAATGGAGCTCCTTGCAGGTCTATGCACCATCCAGAAAATAAGATGACATGGGCACTTCCGCAAATGTTGAGGATACATACACTTCAGAAGAAGAAGCCGACCTCACAAAGTTATGGGAAGAGGTTCGAGAGCTCTCCTTGGGATGGGGCTCTGATGTGGAATGTCTTCATCTTCCAGCCTCCCCTATCCAATTTATCAGAGATTTCGTGATGCTCAACAAGCCTTGCATCATATCCGCCAAGCTCCAACATTGGCCTTCTCTCACGAAATGGACCAACGCCAACCCTACGCGGTCAGTAAGAAGATCGGTCATCAAAATTTCACAGAGACATGGGAAACGAGTCTTGGGGATCGTTGAGGGAGACTGAGGCTGGAGTCCAGTGGAGTGGGGAAAGCGATGGAGCAGAGACAACGTTTGGAGTGTCGAATATGTATGAGGGTCGAATATGTAAGAGCGCAGAGGAATTTTGTAGAGCGTAGTGGTATCATATAGTGACGGGAGCTCCAGGAAATGCAGGTCGATGAACCAAGAATATTAAATTTTTGACATACCTAAAATTCTTATAGGCCTGACAAACACACAGAAAATGGACTAGGCATATGCAGAGTCACAATAATGAAAGAGGCAAAACAAATAAAAATGGAGCTAACAAAATGTGAAAATGCCAAGGTCTTACCTAAGCTTTGATACCATGTTAAGTGACAAGTATGGTAAACACGCAGGACATAGGAAGGATAAGTGTGGATGCCTTTATTATTCACAAATGATACATATATAATACATTGGAGTGACCCTTGGTTTCACATTCCAAGTGGTCTCTTGGACTCCTTTTGACTCTTTGACTTCTACACCAACCCTTATAGGATTAGGTGTCCAATAGGGATAATTTCAAGGTAAACTCCCCTATGCAATTTATTTCATTAGCAAAAATTTGTCCAAGGCTAAATTAAACTATACGGTAACTGAAAAATAGTTTCTTTCCATTGTACATTCTTGGAAAAATCTATACATTAAAGTCATTGGTTATAAATTATTCATGCATACTGACCATGCAACAATCAAGTACTTAATGAATAAACCATATGTGAATGATCACATAATTAGGTGGTTATTATTGTTACAACAATTTGACTTGACTATTATTGACAAGCCTCTAAAGGAGAAGGTTGTTGCATATTTTCTATCAAGAATAACCTTGTTCATAGATGAATAAGTGATATATGACCCACTCAACTGACGAACATATTTTTTCCATATCACTCATATATCCATGGTTAGCTGACATTGCCAATTTCCTATTTGCTAGCCACTTCCCTCCTCACCTGTCTTCAAAGGAGAAAAGTAAGATTATCAAATTGAGTTCCTCCTACACTTGGATTGAGAAACATTTTTAATTTGTGGCCTAATAAAATTATGAGAATATGTGTGAGGGATGATCAATTTTATAACATCATCTTAACTGGCAATGATGGACCCTGTGGGGGCCATTTTGTTGTAAAGAGGACAACTTACAAAATCCTACAAGAAATATACTTTTGGCCAACCCTTTACAAGGATGCCCAAAGATATACTTCAAAGTGTGATGAATTCCAAAGGATGTGAAAACCTACTCAGAAGGATGAGATTCCCCTCCAACCTCATGTGTCTTTTGATCCATTTCAGAAGTGTGGCATGGGATTCATTAGTCCCATTGACCTCCCATTCGAGTAGAATAATTACATCATCATATGCATTGATTACCTGACCAAGTGGGATGAAGTGAACACAATGAAAGCAAGAACATAATAGAAAGTGGATAAATTTTTAAGGGAAATATCTTCTACAAGTTTGTTTTTCCAAGAGAATTGGTGATAGACCAAGGCTCCTAGTTCACCTCCAATCTGGTCGAAGGTACAATGAAGCAACACCACATTTGAAATCAATACTCTAATCCATATTATCATCAAGAAAATGGGTAATTGGGAGTCACCAATAAAGCATTAGAGTGCACTCCAACCAAAATGATTAGCAACAACAAAAAGGACTACAACACAACTTGGGATACCACCACTAAATTTACCCCTATGAGTTAGTATACAATAAGAAGGCTTTGCTATCAATTTCAATTGAGTACAACAACTTGAGGATGACATCCAAACTTGATATTGATTTAACTAAAGAACATGGGGATAGGTTGCAACAATTGAATGCACTAAATGAGTATAGAAAGCAAGCCTTATTGCACATGAAGTAGTCCAACTATAAAGAAAATTATGGCATGAAAAGCACATTAAAACAAAATCCTTCTAAGTGGATGATTGGGATTTCCTATATGACTAGGTTTAATGGTTTCAAGGGTAAGATTATGAATAGATGATTTGGGCCTTATCTGGTTGAGAAGTGCTATGATAATGACTAAGCCAAAATCAAGACTATAGATGAGAAACAAGTTCCACTTTTAGTAAATGGATATCGATTGAAAGTATACAAGAAGCCCCTCTCCAGTGTTGAGTTTACCAATTCAATAAGTAAGGAATTGAATCTAATTGAGAGAACTACAACTCTACCCATAGAGTGCCTCAAACAGACTCATTCTCAGTGACTTCTGATACCCATTGTTGTATGAAAAATATACCAGTGGAAGATACTCTTCCCACCTCCATTATCAATGCATCACACATCCTCAACATGTCCTCCAATATCCCATTGACCCTCTCCATATGTCCATTTGTCTGCATATGATAAGTTGTATAGAAGGCCAAATCTGTACCCAAACCTGAAAATAACTCTTTCCAAAACCTAGAAGTGAACTTAGCATCCCTGCCTGACACAATCTTCTTCAGAACACCATGCAACCTCACTACATCTATGATGAATGCCCGTGCTACATCATTAGCTGAATAAGTAGAATTCACTTGAATGAAGTGTGTTACCTTTGTCAACTTTTCAACCACAACCATACAAAATCATGTTGTCTAGATGTCCTTGGCAAACCTATAGTGAAATCCATGGAAATTTTCTCCCATTTCCACTATGAAATCTGAATAGGCTAAATTAATCCACATGGATGCTTACACCCTGCTTTCAGCTACTAACAATCCAAACATCTAGCCACAAATTCTTCCACTTCCCCCTTCAGATTCGACTAATAATAAAATTTAGTTATTGTTTTCAACATCTTATGATATCTTGGGTGACCTAAATATGTCTTAGCATGAAATTACATTAAGAAAAATGTCTTGAGCTCATTACTATATGGCACATAGATCTTGTTCCTAAATTTGACCAAGCCATCTGATGTGAGACGATAGTCCACATCCTAATCACTTGTAACCTTCTGTAACCTATGCAGAAACCCCCTATACTTGTCATCCTGTTGTACTGCCTATAAGATCCGATCTTATAAATTTGTCCCATAGGAGCTCATAGTTGCTGAGAGAATCTGCAACTTGTTCTATTTACCTTTAATGTATATGATCTCAAAGTCGAACTCATTAATCATGGAAAACCATCTAGCTTTCCTGGAATTTAGATTCGGTTGGTAAAATAGATACCTCAATCCACTGTGATCACTCATCAGTAGAAACCTCCTGCTAAGAAGATAACACCTCCACATCTTCAATGCATGAATGATCTCTGCCAACTCAAGAACATGTGTCAGATAATTCTGCTCGTGCTCATTCAGTATCCTTAATTCATAGCATACCACCTATCCTTCCCGCATAAGGAATCCACCAAGCCATCTATAACAAGCATATGTACATACCACTGACTCTTTGTCCATATTTTCAATCTTTATAACTAGATCATTTGTCAACAACTACTTCAACTGCTAAAAACTAGATGCACATTCCTCTGTCCATTTAAAATTCTTACATTTCCTTTGCAACGATGTAATAGGATAAGAAATCTGTGAGAAGTTCCTATTTAAACTCTTGCAATACCCTGCTAACTGCATGAATGATCTTACCTCATCCACATTCCTAGGATATTCCCACTCCATGATAACCCGTATATTTTCTAGATCCACTGCTATGCCTTCCTTGGAAACCACATGTCCCAAGTAATGTACCTATGTTTGAAAGAAATTGCATTTATTGAGCTTAGAATACAATTGATGCTCTCTCAAAAATCTTAATAATGTTGCTAAGTGTTTGACATGCTATTCCTCATTCTTAGAATATACCAATATATCATCAATGAATACAATAACAAGCTTGTCCAGATAAAGATGCAATACAATATTCATCAAGCACATAAAAGTAGTTGGAGAATTAGTAAAACCAAAAGGAACAACAACAAAATCATAATGCCCATACCTAGTCCTTAAAGAATTCGTGTAGATGTCCTCTTCCTTAATGCATACTTGATAGTATCTTGATCTCAGATCAATCTTCAAGAACACTATTGGTTACTTCAACTGATCAATAAAGTCATCAATCCTCGGCAACGGGTACCTATTCTTGATGGTCACCTTGTTCAACATCCTTTAATCTATGCACAACCTGAGAGTACCATCCTTCTTCTTCACAAACAACACTGGTGCACCCCAAGCTAATACACTTGGCCCGATGTATCCTTTGTCAAGCATTTCCTTCCTCTACAGTTTGAATTACACTAACTTCAGTGTGTTCATCCTATATGGTACCTTTGATGTTGGCACTACCCCTGATACCAACTCAATAGAAAATTTCACTTCCCTATGAGGCAGAAACTCTAAAATATCTACCAGGAACACATCTTGAAACTATTGTAGAACTGGGTACCTGCTCAAAACATCTGCATCCTTACTTCCTTACTTTTTTCAATGGAAATATGCACTGCGAATAACACACACCCTTTCCTACGACTACGCTTTAAATGCATAGTTGTCACCTTTATAATATTTGTTTCCTTCTTCTTACCCTGCAAGACTCTTTGATCCCCATTTTCATCCAGACACTCAATATCCTTGTCATAAAGATCCACCTCGGTCCTATGATGATACAACCAGTCCATACCCAACAACATAATGTATGATCCCAATGGAAGTATATTCAAAGGTGTTGAGGTAGGCATACCATTCAACTCAAATGCACAAGCTCTTACCCAGTGACAAACTCTCTTCTTTTTACATGTATCCAATTGCACTAACCAAGATTCTACATGCACTTCTTTATTTAAACCACACGTATCCACTACGTTAGGATTAACATAACTATAATTAAATCTAGGGTCAATCAAAATAGAAATAAATTGATAACAAAGCTTACCATCCATCTTGATGATAGATGCTTGGTGATTTGCCTGCCTGCTATCCAACATCGAGATACCCTTCATCCATATGGTGGACATTTGTCATCTCCAGGTACTCTTCATCCTCTTTTTCAAGTACTGCAACCTGTATAACCATGAATATTGTTGCGGAAACCAAAATTAGTTGTAGAATGTTTGTGTTTTTTTCACTGTAAGAATGTTTTTGTTATAATTAATTAAGAAACAATGATTCTAATTATGGATGATAAATACTTTTTAAGAGTTGAAATTTACCTTGAGCATGTTGAGATTGCTATAAAATCATGACAAAAAGGTAAAATGAGATGGTAAAAGGATAGAACAAAAGGAAACAATTCCAACCTTCAACATTCCCCCACACCAAAGGTTATGCATGTCCTCATGCACCAAAAATTCAAAATTGGTTCTTCTTTTATACTTTAGTGTATTATTTTTGAAGCATGTGCAAGAATATTCAGACTAGTGATTTCCTTCTTATTTTTAATGTTGAAAGTGGTCCTTGGTCTCTTCATCTGAATTCTGCTTTGTAATCCTCTAATTATGTTCTTAAGAAACTTTTTTTGAACCTTAAGTTTCTTATTCTTCTTATACCAATTACAAAGGTATAGAAGTATAATATCATTTTGGGTTCTAAGTATCTTATTCTTAACTTTTGTTGCTTCCCTTTCTTGTGTTAAGTGTTTGTTAAGAACCTCAAGCTCATATATGTCTTGTTTTAGATCTTCTTCAATTATGTGTTCCTACCTCGGAGTTTGTTTTGTTGCTGAAGTTTCACCCATTTCATATTGACAAAATTTTTCCTTTTGTTGTGTCCTTTGTTCTAGGGATTCTACATAATCATAAATTTCATGTTGGACTAGGTCAATTTCTGGAGTTTTTCTTATTGGACTGACTATGTGAGGTGGTGCTTTACCCTTCTTCTTCAAGATCAATCATTTCTGGAGACTGTGTACTTGAAAGTTTTGAAATTCTTCTTCTTCTCCTCAATTTCACTTCTGATCCTCCAGTGTCTTGTCTTTTTGTTTTACTAACCTCTGCTTTCTTATATTCTTCAGGAAACTTTGGGCTTGAGTTGCCTTTATTTCTTCTAAGACCCTATTTTTCATTTTTCTATTTACACTTCTCAAAATATTGGGACAATGGGGTAACATCTTCAAATGGGTCCTCTGGTGTTTTAGTCACATTATGTTCTTGAATTTCTTCTTCAGTTTTCTCTTTTTCAAAGTTAGGGTTTGACTTCTATAAACTTATTTTAACCCTACAGCTTGTTTCTTCCTCTTGTACTTCTATAAAATGGTTTCTAACTAAGAAATTTTTCCAATTGTCTCCATTGGCTTCCAATGTGATTCTACAAGGATTTTGACGAGTCTATGATGATAAAGAGAGTTATCAATAGACCTAGATTCTCTCTGTATGTTAAATGTCATTTTATTAAGACTTTGAAGCAGAAAGTAAGGTAAATTAATATCACTCCCATAAAAAAAATGCATCATGAGCCTAGCATGGTAGAAAAACATAGTCCCAAATCTACCTTCACAAGTTACAAACTTTTGAATAACTAGCAACAAATTTCTCCATTTTCCCTTTAATGCAGTAACTAGAATACCATTTTTGAAGATGGATAAATCCATACCTAGTTCTTTGAGGAAATGGACTGAGTCATTCTCTTTTATTTTCCTATTCTTGAACCATCTTTCCTTGTTCTTAGGTAGTCTTGTTGCTTCTGCTACAATAGATTTTATGAGGATGATATTAACATCTCCTATCTCTGCTTCTACTCCATCAAAAGCTCGAGCAAAGGCTTTGGTAACTTTTTTCTCATACCCATTAAATTTCTCAAAAAATTGAAGGATCCTACTTGCTGCAATTGGTCTTTAACCCTTGGATACTCCTGAAGAAATTTTACTCCATTTGGTTCAGAGCGAAGAAGTCTTGACCTTGATTTTTTCCTTTTCACAAGATAATGGAGGCTTTGAGAAAGGAAATGAGCAAATTGTACCTTCCACAATTTCTCAGATCCGATTTCAAAGGATTAGTGTCATGTGTGTGATTCTGATTGGACTTGATGTGACTAATAGTGTAATAATAAGGGGATAGGTTATAACAGTCCTGAATGTGATATCAATTTTATAAGCTCTTCAAATTTTTAGTACAATCATCCATGAATTAAAACCTAAGTTCCTATATGAATTATAATTTTGACATTCTTACATACCTTTGTTTTTGTGGTTTCCTTAATTTATTTTGTTGTAGAATTCAAATTTGGCTGCAGAATTGAAGATCAGGTGTAGAATGATATGAGTTATGTTTTATTCATAATATTTCTCAGATTTTCTTTATCTGATCAGGAGAAGAATTCTTTATTGCTACTACTTATTTTGATGGTCAATGAAAATATTGATCCCTATGAATATGGCTTGCCACCTGAAATTTATTAGAAAAAGAAGGATAGAAATAAATAGGGACAAGAAAGAGGGGATTTTGAAAATCTAAATTGCTAAGAGATCTTGGTTTTCAATTAATATTTTTTGTATAAACATCCAACGTAGTTGGTTTTCATGTTTATACTTTTATTATTATTGGAAATAAAAATTATTGGAGATGGAGAGTGAGGAGAATAATCTCCTTTCTTGACCAACTTAAATTCAGAATTCTCTTGCAAGTATTTGAAAAATTCTTCCCTTGTTAGGGGTTTATGATATAATGTTAATCTATGACCATTAACAGGGACATAAATTTGTTTATCATCAAAATTATTGATTTTGACTGCTCCAATATAAAAAATAGTATCAATCTCATAAGGACCAATCCAATGAGTTTGAAATTTTCGTTGAAAATATATGGATTTGGAATTAAAAAAGAAGATTCCAATCACCTTGTTTGAAATTTTTAGATTTGATAAACTTGTCATGCCATTTTGATCTTTGTTGTTGCACTATGCTAGTTCTTTGAATATCATCTTGTCGTATTTCATTTAGCTCATTAAATTGTGCTAGTCTTTGCTTTTGAGCTTCTCATAGCTCAAGGCCCAATTTAGCATTTGTTTCGTAGGTCTCCACTTGAAACTCAATTGGAAACAAAACTTGCTTCCCATAAACAAGCTCGTAAGGAGTATGTTCAGTTGTGTTTTTCCATGTGGTTCGATATGCCCATAATGCTTTTGGAAGATTTTATGCCCAATCCTTTCTATGCAAATGCACAGTATTGGTAAGAATTTCTTCAAGAACTTTGTTGGTGGATTCCATTTGTCCATTAGCTTGTGGATGATATGGAGTAGACTTCTGGTGCTTGATTTTGTATTGCTCCATGATATTTTTCACTAACTTGGATGTGAATTGGATACCTTGATCTGTTACAATCTCTCTTGGAACACCAAAACGAGTAAAAATATCCTAAAAAATAAACGTAACAACAACATTTTCAGTTGCAAATAAAAGAGGTTTATCTTCTACCCATTTTGTGACATAATTTGTGCGAACAAGTATGTACATTTTTTTTTACACGGAGGATGTATTGGTCCAACAAAATCTAAAGCCCATTTTTCAAAAGGCTTCATAAGTACCTGTGGTTGTAGAAGCATTTCATTTGATGGTACGAGTTTTCCCATTCTTTGACAACTATCAGATCTTTTGGCATATTCCTTGGCATCTTTGAAAATAGATGGCCAATAATATCCTAAAAGAAGGATTTTGTAAGAAATTATTTTGTCAGCAAAATGTCCTTCACATGGATCATCATGACACACTTTCATAATTTATTGTACTTCATATTCTCGAACACACCTTCAAATGATCATATCAGGTCTAGTTTTGTATAATTATACATATATCCAAGAATAAGGTGCATTGGTTTTGATAACTTTTTATTTTCTCTAGCTCACGATTGTGGTGGTAACTTTCCTGTAGCTAAATAATTGGCAATATTTGTAAACCAGGGTAATTTAGTAGATAATGCAAAAATATACTCAGTAGGAAAATTATCTTTTACTGAGTTTTACAGGAACATCATCACTATTATTTTTCATTCTGGAAAGAAAATCAACAACTATATTTTATTTTTCTTGTTTATGAAGAATAGTAATGTTAAATTCGTGTAATAATAACAATCATCTTGTAATTATTCCATTAGTAATTGGTTTTTTCATTAAATATCTAATGGAAGAATGATCTATACGAATAAAAGTTTCATAACCAGTGATGTAATGATGAAATTTATTAATGGCATGTATAATAGCTAAAAAATTCTTTTCAGTCATAGTATAATTTAACTATGCCGGAGTCAAATTTTTAATTGTATAATATATAACATAAGGAGTTAAATCTTTTTGTCCCAATACAACTCCTAATTTGTATCTGAAGCATCGATAGAAATATGAAAAGGGAGAGACCAATTAGTTCCTCTTAAAATTGGTGCTTCAGTAATTCTTTGTTTCAATGTTTTAAATGATTTTTCACATTCAGAGTTCCATGAAAATTCAAAATCTTTCGTAAGAAGTTTGAAAAGTGGAGAGGCTATTTTTGTGAAATTTTCTATGAATCGCCTATCAAATCCAGTAATTCCAAGAAAACTTCTAACATCTCGTTGAAAAACATGAATTTAAATTTTAGAAGTAACTTATACTTTAGATGTATCCACTTTAATTCCATTACCTAAAATATGGTGGTAAAAAACAATCCCTTCATTGAAAATCATAAATCATTTCTCATGGCTTAATGAAAGGGTTGCTTCTTTACATATAATAAGATTTTTTTCTAGATTTTACATAGCTTCCTTGAAATTATCTCCATACACAGTAAATTCATCCATGTATACCTCCACACAATCATGAATTAGATCAGAAAATATACCTAAAATTGCTCTCTGAAATGTGGTAGGTGCATTACATAATCCAAAGGGAAGTACCCTATAGGCATATGTTCCCCAAGGACATGTGAAAGTAGTTTTGTCTTGACCTTCTAGTGCTAGTTGGATTTAATTATATCCACTAAAACCATCTAGAAATGAAAATTACTTCTTTCCTGCCAAGATATCTAATACTTGATCGATAAAGGGTAGTGGAAAATGATATTTCAAGGTGGCTTTGTTTAATTCTCTATAATCAATACATACTTACCATTTTCCATTCTTCTTTGGAACAATCACTAAAGGTGACACCCATTGAATTTCTGATATCCGATAAATGAAATTCACATTCAATTTTTTTTGTATTTCCTCTTTAACAATTTCTCTCAGATTCGAATTCATTCTCCTCTGACGTTGTCTAACTGGTTTGACATTTTCTTGGATATAAATATGATGCATACAAGTTTTAGGACATATCCCTTTAATATCAGTATATTCCCATGCATAATCAGAGGATTTTTTTGTGGTATCTTTACTAATTTTGTCTTTTGATATTCTTCCAAGTTATTGTTAATATTCAATGTTTTTCCTGTAAAAATTTCTACTCGAGACTTGCCAAAATTTCCATAGAATGTAAAGAAATTTGATGAGATGATAGTTATTCAATATTACATTACCCTTGAAAACTTTGATATTTCTCACAGTAAGAAGAAGAGTCATTATTATTCTTTAAATTTATCAATTGATCTTCTTCATCTAGTTGTGAAAAAGTATAAACTAGTTGCATATTATCAAAGTCTTCATCATCATCATCTATCTAGATTTCACTTTCTACTACGGTTATTGTCTTTGAAGGAGAATACAATGTGAATTTCTTAGTGGAATTCCATCAGATATATACATATCATCTGATCTACAACTTATGAATGCATTAGTTATAGCTAGCCAAGGTCTACCAAAAATCAATGGATGACCTCCTAAATTATTCTTGGGAATTAAAATCATGAAATCTACAGGATATTCCCAATAATATGGAGATACATAAACATACTATAATAAACCATCTGGTTTAATAACAGATCTATTTGCTAATTGTAATAATGTTGGGGTATATTGAAGATTGGGAAGCTTAAGTTGCTCCATTGTCTGTTTACTCATGCTATTAATGGCTCCTCCTATATCAATAAGAGTGTTTGGAATTTCAATACCATTGATGTGGATTTTTACAATGGGGCTACCTGGATCTAGATTTTTTTGAACAATAGGTTGCCCCATCATAATATCTACAATTTTTCGTACCAATTGGATCTTTTTAATATATTTTCTTTTTTCTTCTTCGTTTCCTAATGCATAGCTCCTTGACAATTTTTGCAAATATTGGTATTTCCTTTATGGATTGGAGTAAAGGAATTTTAATGAAAATATTCTTAAGTTCATCTAACATATCATAGTCTGGTAAAACAATTTTTTGTTATATTCCTTTATCAATTTTAAGACTTTTAAGAAAAGGCAGATCTTGTAAATAAATAGAAGGTTGTTCTATTAGAGGAACTAAATGAGCTTGTTTTATTTGTACATATTTTGATTTTATAGGAACGTATTCCTTTAGAGGAATATCTTCTTGATCAAAATTTGCATCTTTTTCACAAACCTCATTCTCGTTAGATTTTTGGATGACATTTGTTGGTGAATTCTGTCGCAAAACCCTACCATATCTAAGTTGGACATCATTTATACCTAATGGGGTTATCATACAAGCTTGAAAATTTTTCCTTCAACATTATAAACACCTTGTTGATTTTTATTATTTGGATTAGGAAGTGGTTGAGCAGGCAGTTGATTTTATTTTTGAGGAAATGGTAATGAAAGTTGTTGATTTGGATTTTTAAATTGAGGAGGTTGAGTTGGTTGAGGAGGATAGTATTGTAATGGAAAAGAAGGATAAGTTTGTTGGAATTTAGGATATTGAGGATATTTTCCATAAGTATTTTTCCAACCTTTTGCCCAATAGAGATTGGGAGGGGCAAGGTTGCAAATACATAGGTGTAGTCCAATTGTTCTGTGGTTGTGCATACGATTGAGTATTGAAACTTCAAGTTATATTTGGTTGTTGATTTTTCCATGGTATTTTAGCAACAAAACAAAGAGATTCAACCTGGCTTGTTCTAGCTTCATCTTGAAAGGCAACTTTAAGACTAGGTATCAAAGGACATTCCTTTGTACTATGAATTTCAACACATATTACACAAATTTCTATACTATCAAGGGGACGTTAACACAAGACATGTTTATTCCTACATATGGGACAAAAATATATAGTGCAACATTCTCGACTTTTTGACTGTTTTGTATCTTAAGAGTATCTAGTTGTTCACTAAGACTCCCAAGAATATATGTTTTTAAATTTTCAAGCAAACTGCCTATTTCAACTCTACTTACTATTCTAGTTGCAGATTTATTAATTTTGAAAATAACATGATCTCTTATATTTTTCCCAGTTCTAGCCTTTGCCCTTGAAATATGTTTACACCGATCACAGACTTCTTCAAATGAAAGCTGAGAAACATCTACCTTTCCCATTAATTTGAGGACGTCAATCCACTCATCTCTAATATATTTTAGCAAAAGAGATTTCATAGTTTCATCATCTAAATTATACATATTATCCATTTTAATGTTATAAGCAAATCTTTCAACTAAGTCTTCAAGACTTTCACCCTTTTTCTGCATCATTTTAAAGACTTCATCCTTAAGGTTGTGGGGCATACAATAATTGTTATATTTTTATAGGACTACATTTCTCATTTCTTCCCATGTTCTAATAGTATGTGTTCCTAATCCCATGAACCATTTAAGTGTTCCATCCTTAAGAGTAGCTGGAAACAATTTTAATATTTTAGGATCAAGTAAGTAGTCGTAAGATCTACATAGAACTTCAAACTCAAAAAAAATGTTTCAGGGTCCTCATGCCTTAAACTATGGAAATTAGGGAGGATGGAGGCTAAGATGTTTTTCATTGTGGTTGTGGTATCTTCATCAAAGATTGGAAATCCAAAAGGACGTGGTTCACCTCTACCACCTCTACCTCGACCTCCTCCTCTATTTCCTCCTCTTCCTCTTCCACCTCCAATCCTAAATTCACCATTTACATTATGTACTTCTCCTTCTCCTTCCCCTACCATTATAGATTTCTCAAGGCTAATATAAGGTTATATGATTGGATTATCTAGCTCTTCTTCTGGTTCTTCTACTAATGGAATATTAGAATAAGTTTATTCTTTTTCTTCACTGGGAACTCCTAGTTCTTGTCCTAGAAGTTGTTCTCCAGTATAAGAGATAAATATAACTCCTTCTGTTGGGGATGTAGGTTCTTCAACTATAACTTCAGTAGAGGAAGTTGGAGAGTCTCTAGGTTGGATTTCAGATCTATTCACCTCAAGGAGTCTATTTCTGTCTACAAATAATGGAATGCGAGTTTCAATGGATGGTGTTGCACTACGAGGTCTAGATGGAGTGGGTGGTGATGTTGGAATTAAAATTCTACCTCTACTTATAAATCTACCCCTATAATCCCTTTCTTTATGCATAAATGTTTTTTTATCATTTATGAATTTATCAAGATTGAATGCACCTAAAGTGATATGCAAATAAAAAATGGAACCATATATACACTTCCCTGACAACGATGCCAAAATGTTGGGTAATTTAATTGTTCTTAAATTACTTTATTAATTGTCAACCAGGTTTCATGTACTTATGAAGCGTGTGTGCACTATATATGCTAGGATTATATATGTGAATTTATTGATTCTAAAAATGAAACTAATCATAATTATGGAAAAATGCTTTAATGCAATTAATAGAATAATTGTGCACATGTTATTTCAATTTAAAGTTATATCCAATCCTAATTAACTGAATTGAAATTCACTACTTTGCAAAAATTGAAAATCTATCTAAATTGCATAATTCCAATTTACTTCTAATTACATGAAACGAAATTCTAGAAACACAATTTCGAGAATTATAATTTTATTTTATTTTACAAAATTTAAATAATTCTACACTATCTTGCACAAAGAAACTTCTACATTAAATTTCGATAAGGAAATTCTATACTAATTTCATGAAAAAGAAATGGCAATAAAAAGGATTTAATTTCTATTTTCAGAAAAAAAGATCAAATTGAAAATTTATAGCTTTAGAGTGATTACTTGTGTGTGCATTTAACCCCTAAAGAATATTTCTATTGTCACCTAAGAAATCGAACTAAGCTTATGAATTCAAATGCATTCAAAAATCTTTAAATGATGGAAAGAAGATGCATTAAAAAATTATAACTTTTTGGTGTTTTCCTTTTTATGAGTACTCTACAATCAAAGTGACAATTATCAATATGTAACTATAATGAAAACTCATTAAGCAAATTTTAAAAGAAAATATAATGCTTATAAACAAGCCAGAAATGTAAAACAAAACTATAAACAAAACCTCACAGCTCGACAAGGGCCCCTCCTGTGAGCGCAGGTCAACTATCAATCACAAGATTTCTCATGCACGAATTGGGAACAAATTAATTATATTAAGCTGGAACATATTATTACTGTTCTTCACAATAAAACAATTATAAACTTAATATGCGAACTTGTGTCTTAGGTCTCGGCTTACAACCTTTATACAAACTTCATAAAATGATTTTTAAGAGTTTTAAGCTGACACGAAATGAACTAACTTGACATCTAAGAAATTTATTCACTTTGAAACTCATTCTCTTTATGAATTGCTAATGAAAGAGCAAGTCATAGGAGATTTATCGTGATCCATATCCTAACAGATGAACAAATAATCAGCATGCTTGCTTAATGTCATTCTATTCCTCTGCTACTTTTACTTGACCGCTACACGTCATTTCCAAGTCATGTTGAGAGGTGGTCATCCGTATGGTGGACATTTTTCATCACTAGGTACTCTTCATCCTTTTTTTGAAGTATTGCAACCTGTCTAACCTTGAATATTGTTGTGGAAACCAACATTAGCTGCGGAATGTTTATGATTATGTCACTGTAAGAATTTTTTCATTATAATTCATTAAGAAACATATATTTCTAATTATGGATAATAAATACCTTTTTAATATTTGAAATTGTCCTTGAGCATGTTGAGATTTCTATAAAATGGTGACAAAAAGGTTAAATGAGATGGTAAAAGGATAGAAAAATAGGAAATAATTCCAGACTTCAACAGGTGTATCCAAGAATCTACCATCACTGACCGTGTCATCTCTATCCAACCTGTTTCCACCATGTGACCTGCTGCCATATGCCCAATTAGTCCTATCCTCTTGTCCATGATTGATTCTAAGTAGTCCCTATTTCAACAACTTTGACAATCTCTGAAGGATAACTACTTTTACTTCTACTTGTTTCTCTTGTTCCCTAACAAGTCTCTCTTATGATTGAATGATTTAGTTGTTATCTTCTTTGCAAGTCCTTATTTCTGCCTTCAAGATTCTCAAAGTGTATGCTATGTGAGGGGAGTACTCATCACCATGTTGTTCATATGATCTATAGGGAGAATCTTGTGAACTATATTCTACCATCTTGCTAGTAATATTTGTTCTTCTCTTCTTACAAGGAACATTATGTCAGCTAAAAAAAATCATAAACAAACCAATGTACATCAATTTAGTTAAGGGGAGGATATCTCATCTGCAAGATCAACCAGATTAGCACAATACTTATATGATCATAATCATCACAATATATAAACATCATATCAATCATTATCCCAATTGTTATGCATGATGCCACAACTACAACACCAACTAGACACAATGCATGCTTAACAAGATATGTACGACACACCTGCATACACAATATAGACAAACACTGACACATATTCATGATGAATAAATTTCGACAACAACACCATCAAATTCTGCATGGCATCAAAACGACAACCATGACCACCACCATGCATACACAACATGTACATGGACCATAAGCATAAGGACACATATGCAACCGACATGTACATGTGACAACACATTCATCTAAGGAGAACGAAAACCACACATCACCCAAGGAGAACAAAACCATGCCTTGATACCGCTCTGTAACACACTCCTCCCACATTTACCTAAGCTAACCAGTCCACTGTGGTAAAAGTGTGATGAGAGGCCACTATGATGTGATTCAAATCCCCATGTACAATTAAGGAAGTGGAACTGATAAGAGACGACCAATTTGACCCTCCTTAGGAGCTACATACCCTTTAGGAGGAAACCAACCCTTCTAGGTGCTTAACCCCTTAGAAAACTTGCCATTTTACTTATATGACCCTTAGTCACTCCCATGGCAAGCCATGCATGAGATTGAGGCTTTCTAGTCACTCCCATAGCAAGGCATGCCAATGATTGTGGCCTTTTTCAGGCAGTTTTGAGCCAATAACCCCGGATTATGTGCCACTTTTTCAGGGCCAAGACTTAGGCCACTACCTAGAACTTCATGAAACTTTCAAAAATCATAAAAAATGGAATAAGTCTACTAATGAAATCATTGGTATAATTACTTGATTTGACTCCTATTAGCCAAGAAAGAAATTTCGTCAAACATGTCACAAATATGTAATCTACAAGTCATAACTACATATTTGAGCATAGAGGTCTCATACTTATCTGAGAATTGTTAAGAAGGATTGATTCCTTATCAAAATAACTGTATTACCATCTATTAGATCATGTAATCATTCACATTTCATATACTAATCAGATCATGATGAGATCCATAACCAAAGTATAACATAAAACATACTCATAACCAACATATAACCAGAGATATATCAACGATGAAATAACCATTAAAGCCATATAATTACAAGCACATTTACTCATAAAATACTTAAGGAAAAGGAGCTCTTATTAACATATGCAAATCCATTCAAGTTAGGGACTTCCACATACCACCCGACCATAAATTGGGCTAAACCAAATCTCTCTTTCATCCAATCACTTTCGCGTCATAATCCAAGCATGAATGTGGGAACTCATGAAACAAATCAAACAAAACCAAACCAGGGCTTCCATAGGCCAAACCACCTCAACCCTCAAACAATGATTCCACCTCGCAGTCAAACATCACTAACTATCATTAGATCAGTCTTTACTCGAGTTTTCAAGGGCTTCAAAGTGTTTGTTCCAACCAAGGCTTCTAGGACTAGTAACTCAACTCACAGTTGTTGCTGAACTCCATAACATTTTTTCAAACAAGGTGTCCATGACTAGTAACTCAACCCACCAAGGGCTCCAAAGCGTTTTTCCAACCAAGGGTTCAAAGACTAGTAACTCAACCCAATTTGTTATAGGGCTTCCAAAGTGTTTGTCCAACCAAGGCTTCAAGAACTAGTAACTTGACCCATAGCCATAAGGAACATGAGAACCAATCAGAAAACAAAAGGAAATAAACCCACAACACCATGGTTATCCATGAAATGGAAAGTCTAGGAAAAACCACTATCAATTCAGGAGATCCTCCATGCCAATGGAAAATCATAACCAAGAAACCACATGGACGTGTCATGCATGCCAAAAATAGAAAGGAAATCATACATGCAACTCAGTACCTACAAGTGAAACCCATGATAATTGCTAATCAAGATGTCCTCTTGTGCTTTCCTTCTCTTACTTTTCATTCTTGCTCCAAATCCCAAGTATGCCACACTCCTCCAAGAGTGCTCGAAGAAAAATCTAAGTGTCTAAGAGTATGAGGGGGAGAGAGAGAGAATAGAATGAGAGCTCCAAAACTGAACTGAAAAAAAGCTACAAACTGATCCTCATAAGCCTTTTTATGAATGAGGCCTCCATTTTCTTCAATTTTCCATTATTTTCCTTCATTTTACTCCTCACATGCAACCTGTGACCTTTCACCTTCATTTTCCCTTATTTTCCATGTTTTTCATAAATAAAATGCAAATAAATGTCTCATGCCTTTCCAAAGCCTTTTCCATTGCCTTTCCAATTTCCATAGCCATTAATTAATCACAAGTGATCCCCATCATTATGTTTTTTCCCAACATTCAGCTTGGAATACGTGTCCCATGACCTTGGTTATTAATTTTCCTTAATTAACTTTATTACATGGATTTTTGACTAGGGTTGTTACAAAATCCATGCACGATATGGTTTCCCAGGATTGTATTGGAACTCGACTGTGCATAATAAGTTTCCAGTCTACTTCCACTGCAAGTTGTTGTCAGAATTAAGCTTCAAAGGGGCATACGACATATTAGCATAGAACTTCTTCGCAGTCATATTCCATATAATATATGAGATTGATCCCCCTTACATAGCTAATTAGGTGAAGGAATCACTATAAGATATCATAGATTGGTTTGGTTCGCTTGAGGGTACATATATCAAATTCTTTATATGTCATATTTCTACTCATCTCATGCTGCGATATATGACTAATAAGGTTGTCTTGCAAGAAGTAGCATATCAGTTAGATAAAGGGTTTTCAAGGGTTCTTTACAAAAGGAAGAAATCCCCTTGGCCCACTTTCCCTTTGAGGATCAAATTGTATGAACTAAAGAACCACAAGGCGAAAAATGCATAAATACAAGGGTTGGACCGCTTGCACTTTGCAGTTAAATAATTTCATGGATATGATCTTGGGAGAGTGTGCAAGCAACATTGTAACAAGATTGATTTCAATTGGGGATATTCACCAATGTTTACCATCGAAGATGAGAAGGTGAAGAACTGGTACAATGCAGTTGGAAAGACACATCCAAAAATTGAAGTTGATTCCCCCCAAGTTCTGCCAACTCAAGATATTCAGTTATAGGAGGCTGAGCAAACAAATCGTCAAGCAAAGAGTGTAGCTCACAAGAAAAGGATGAAGCATGATTCGACAAGAGAAAGAAGCAGGAAATGGAGTGTTAATCCTTTGAATATAGGGGCTATTCAAGCTGAGCAGGAAATGAGAGAATTAGAAGAAGAGGAGAAGAGGAAGAAATATGAGTTGCTCAAGAAGAAACAAGAAGAAGAAGAGGAAAGAAGGAGAGTAGAAGAGGAGTAGCAAAGACAGTCACAGGAGGAAGAAGAAACATAAATACTGGAGGAAGAACAACTGACTCAGGAAACAAAGGAAGAGTTGGAGGAAGATGATGTCATCCAACCCATATATGATGAACCAAGTTCTCCGGAAGAACCTCCTCTTACAGGTGGTCATCTCTGTTGAAATAAGGAATTACTGAGAGGGGGGTGAATCAGTAATAGTGAGATTCTTACATTTTTTATGAATGTCTTTAGTTATTTCCTCTATTGTCTGTTACTTATGAGAGAATTCATACATAATACAAATGAGCAGCAAGATAAGGAATTCACATGTACATACAATCCATCACATGAGCATCATACACATATTGACACCGATATTTTTACGTGGAAACGCACAGGGGGAAAACTACCAATCTGTTTGTTTGTTATGATGTAAATTAAGCACGTACTTAATTACATCAATTTTTTGTGAGAACCCACTCACATGAGGCATTGATCCCCTTAGCAAAGCAAGCACCTACTTGCCAAGAGGCACCAACCTGTTATGAATGTAGGCCACCACCTGCTCTAGCCAATGTTCTACTTTTCATACAATTTTCAAATTGAAAATTGAGGCAAATACAAACACAAAAAAATACCAGTCTGGTTTACTGTAGAATCAACTTCTACTCTCAGTCCTCTATTGTTCCACAGGCTCTCTTGGCCTCACACAGATATGGTAATCAACTTCTGCTCTCAGTCCTCTATTGTTCCACAAGCTCTCTTGGCCTCACACAGCAACACCATATCCTCTGTACTTTGCCTTCTAACACACATACTCTCTCCAACACTATGCTTCAATCGAACACTTGGATTAGTTGCTCAGCTCTCAAACACTCTTCTCTACTCTGCTCTCTTCACCACATCCACAACAATACTATCTTTCCCCATTTTTCTCAATGGCAACCGTTGGTTTTGATCCTCTGCTACAAATCTGCACAATGTTCTCTCCTACCTATTTGGTGTAGCTCTATATCTCCTCCATGTTACAAAAATTAATAAAAAAATAGTTTTTGAATTTTCATAAACAAATGGTCATTGAAAACTAAAATCATTGAAGAACACTAATTTTAGTTGGAATTCATAATTTTTTATTTTAAATTCTTATTATTAAAATTTAAGGAAACTTAGATTTATATGCTTTATTCTTTTAAATTTTAATTTATTACCCAATTATATATACTCTATTCTTTTATTACTCGTGTATATTCTATACTTTTAAATTTGAATATATATATATATATATATATATATATATATATATATATATATAAACTTGTTATTATCCAAAGACAAACATATATTTCAATTAAAAATACATATTTTTAACTATTAATCTTATTTTTTTTTATATATAATTATAATACATCAAATAAAAATTATTTATTTATTTAAATTAATAAAAAATATTGACATTTATTTACAATTAATATCACATGTTTTACTTTTACTGTTTGCCTTTCCAAAAGTATGATTATTACAAATTTGCAATAGATACATTTTTACCTTTGACTTATTTGCAATTAATATCATATATTTTGCTTTTATTCAAGCTGAGCTAGCATTTATTGTCATCTTGATGCATTGTTCCCTTTTACTAATTTGCAGTAAATATCATATATTTTACCCTTATTTAAGCTGAGCTGAGCTAGCATTTATTGTCATCTTGATGCAATGCTAGAATTGGTATTCTTACACAGAATAATTCAATAATGTTAATTTAAAGAAAAAACCAGTTGATTGGTAATTTGTTATTTAGCCTTTTCATTGTGAGTAGACTTTAGCTTATATGCAGAAACAAATCAATGATCAAATCCATATTCACCCGTTATGTCTTGTGAGCCGTTATGTCTTGTGAGCAAACTGCAGTTTATAGCGATTGTTTTATTAAGATGTTGTAAATCTTCCAACTCATATATGAAAAGAAGATTTCATTCCAAAATTTTCAGAATATCAAAATAATATAGGAAGTTTTTTTTTTTTTTTCATTTTATAGAAGTATAAAAGATTTTTAAAGCTAAAATCTATAATTGTAGGTATATATCTAGGCGTCTGTGACTTTTTGGGTATATGATCACCAAGTTTTGTGACTTCTAAGTTTTATGTTGCCTATGCCTTTGCTTCTGATCCCCACGCTAATTCACAAGAAGTCTAATAACTTGCAAGTTGAGCGAAGCGAACATAATTGAGTAGCTGGGAGGTAAAAAGCTTCACCAACCCAATTAATGGATAGAGCATGGCATATCAAAGTTTATTTTTTTCGCCGTCCTGCTGTTATTCGTTGTGACGTGGAATCGCGAGGAATAGTGTAACTATATTGTGTGATAAATAAAGAAAAGAGAACCATAGTAGTGTGAACAAAATTAGCCGGTCTCAAACCATTTAATTTGTGGTGAGCAAATTTTTTTCAAACTATTTAGTTTTTTGATAGTAGTTTTTAGTGTCATTTTTTAAAGGGTTTTATAGTGATTTTTTTGGTTTAATTTCTTTAAAATTTTGCAGAAATTTATTGAAAACAGAAGTTTGATGGGTAATCTTATACAATGAAAGTGTCTTAGAGACTTTTTAGGGTGCTGAATCTATATATGTTGTGAGAAAACCAATTTAAATAACATAAATCAATAATATACCTCAATTTTTTCACCGAATTTCAACACATGACACTCCAAAAAGTCCCACTAAAACCAACTCCATTTTATTTGTTTTTGTTCCCACTATTGGCGATGACCTGCATTCCGAAGAATCAGTATGAATCAGGATTATGAAGCTGAAGGCATATATATATATATATATATATATATATATTTAAAACTGGTCAATTTTGTGTATGCCCGTCAATATGACCTTTTTTTCCATTATTGGCCCGTTAAGGATGACGTATATATTTTAAAATAAACCATATTTGACGTCTAAAACCGGAAAACGTGCATATGGGCGTCAATTAAAGCCTGCCGTGCGCATTGATGTTGTGGAGCTTTGCGGGTTTTCCTTTCAACAGAATCGTCACAACATCAATTATTGACCGCATCGAAAATCCCAAAAGAGCACACGGCATTTACACATCCGATTAAATGGTACAACAAAGGTCGGTCCAGATTCCCGTCATTTAACGGGAAACTAGACGTTCAAATCATACCTGTAAAATAACCGAAATGGGTAAACTTGGCATGTTATCTCGTGGGGGATTCGGAATGGTAGGAGACAAGATTTTACGAGTAAAAACTAATATGTATTGTCGTAACAAACGGTAAATTTTTTGATATATTTGATTGTAAACAACGTTATTTATGTGAAGAAAACTCAGTTTGTCCCGTAAGTGAGGTGTAGTCTTAATAAATCAAGATAAAATAAAATTATTAAATATTATAGTTATTAAATATTATAGTTTGAATGGTTTGGTGGGTAAAAGTGTTTTTTAAACATTATTTTTCTAATTGTGAAAGGCAGTAAAATGAGTATATATATTCTAAATTTTTTGATATTAATATATAAATATAGTAAAATAAATTAATATTCAATTAATTTTTGTATTAAATTTTTTTATTTATCAGTATATTAAAATAATAAATAAAATTAAGATTTTATATAAAAGTTAGTTTTCTATAAAGACTAATTTTAGGGCTTTATAATTTTTTTGGATAGATGGTGAATAGGTGTAATGTTAAGGTACTCCTTGTTATAAGTCATTGGTTCAAATTCCTAGTAGATTAATTTATTAAAAAAAAAAAACTAAATATAACGATTAAATGCTTTCACCCAATTTTTATTCTTCAAAAAAATAGTTTATTCAATTTTTTTTTCACTCAAATTTCACTCTAAAATATTTAAAAAAAATATTTAATTCAACTCCTTTTATAAAAATGCATATAATACTTTGCTCTCCTAAATATTTCACTATGTAAAGTTATGTGAGTGATGAACGACCTATTTCCAATTCCCTCAACTTATTAACCCCTACGTCATTCACTGATTACACCTAGGGGTTATAATGGTATAGGTTGGAATGGAGTCCATGTCATGTGAGTACAATTGTTGATTCCTCCACTATAAAAAAAGAAATATTAAAGTCAATTATGTTTATTTTGGGTAGTTGGGAGATATGATTCTCATCCTCCCATTCAAGTTCAATTCTTGCAAGTGAAATGATGAGCTTTGTTGTGGTTTAAGCCTTATTAAGAAATTTAAGTGTTTTAATAATTTGGATATATATATTTTTCTTTGCCCCCATGTAGCACTCAACTTATGTAGATTTTGTACTTTAAACTTGTGATTCCAATGAATTGAAAAATCTATCCAAAAAAAGGCAAAAGTTAGAAAATTTAGACTATGGCATAGTTAATATTGATAATGTGTAACTCAATATTAGCAAGAACTTTTAACTTAGCACATATACACCTTATAAACTTATCACTATGAGTCAATATTAATCATTACTATTTAGATATATAAGATTTTTTTTTATACCATAGTGAATTGGTAACTTGTTGGAGAAATCTATCTCGTGATCTAACCCTTTTAGAAAAATCAGTGGTGGATTTGCTTAGATAAATGAATTTTATAAGTACAATTTTCTATATTAAAATACTTATATTATGATATATTTTATAAGAAGCATTGGTAATAGGCATTTTATGGCTGTTTTATGCACAAATTTACATGTACAAAATTCACCTATACAAAAAAGAAATGACATACTACTATACAGTTTTGTTAAAATTTGTTTGATATATACACTTTCATAAATTGTGCAAATTATACATAACAAGATCAACTAACTATCAACACCATAAATGAAATTAATAAGCAGAGTTGCCAAAAATAATTTTTGATAAAATTCAACAAAAGTTTAAGACATCAAAATTAACCACACATTAACAATTTTAAGAATGTCTACTCTTACAATATTACAATTCAATATATGCCAAATTATATCAAAACAAGCTAAGAATGTTTACTCTTACAATATTTTTTTTTTAACTGAAATGGGTATGGATTTTTATTAATTTAGTACTTCAAATGGCCGCAACCTTACATCTTTCAGTGCAAGTCTTATACATTTTCTTTTTCCAGCTGTTGTCTATTTTCATGGTATACAGATTGTTTCTGGATCTACTCCATTTATGCTGAGGTCTCCTTGGGCCAGGAGGCAGCCTTTGTTGGCGAAGGAGTCTGCTTCTTTGTTTGATTCTCTGAGGATGTGGTAGCATTTGAAGGAGATGAAGTCTTGGAGAATGTATCTCAACCTTTGCAGATTCTTGTTTAAACCAGCATCATTGAATTGACCTTGCGTATGTATGATTTTGATCAGGAGTTCTGAGTCTCCGAATGCTTGCAGCTCCCGGTGACCTCTTTCTATGGCTATTTGGCAAACTTTTGTCAAATTCAGAATTTTTGCTTGGTTGTTAGTTCGCTGTCCTAGTCCCCAGCTGAAGGTTTCTTTGATGCTTCCATCTGGAGAGTATATGAGTCCTCCAGCTCTTTCTTTCTCGGGGTTGCCTTTAGAGGCACCATCAAAGAAAGTTGTAGTTATTCCTTGCTTCCTCCACCAACTCTGAAAAGTTTCATCCTTATCTCTTAGCCTCCATTCAGGATTGCAGAGAGGTTTATCAATGTTGTTCGTCCATTGGGTAAATGCATGGGTGTCAAGCCAACGCTTTTCCTCTTACTATACCGAAGAGTCTTCTTTGATTTTCTAGGAATTCAATGTTTCAAGGAGGAGTCCTTTTGCTTTTGCTGCTACCATACTGGGAGTCCAAGTTACATTGTTGAATATCTGCTCATTTCTCGCTAGCCATAACTTCCAACACACATATTTGGGAACAATGATCCAGATTCTGGCCCATGAAGAATTTAGGTGGAGTAGAGGATAACGATCTTTCCATGAGAAGAATAAGTCCACAGCTGTAATTTTCGTGGCGATTGCAGCCTTTAGGTCTTGGAGTGTGTATGTCCAAACTTTGTTTGCGAATGGACAATCAACAAACAAATGCTCCATAGTTTCCATGGCTTCTTTACATAATGAGCACCTATGCGGACCTACTATGTTCCTTTTTAATAGATTTTCACCGGTCAAAATTTTTTTATGCATTAGTGTCCAGAAGAAGAAGTTTACCTTTGGCAGCACCATTGGATCCCATACCTCTTTCCAAAACTTTGCTGGGAGTGGTCAATCTCTGTGTGGCTGAAGCAACTCGTAGCCTTTGACTGAAGAGTATACTCCTGTAGGTCCCCATCCCCATTTATCATTCTTTGTTTTATGCATCGGGGTTGCTTCACGAAGTTCCTGTTTGAGCTTTTTTGATTGTTGCTGAAGATGATCTGGTATATTTCCAAAGCTCCAATCCATCCAGAGCCCGAACTCATTCCATTTTGAGATTTCGTACACTATCTTCACTCCTCTGTTTTTTAAATATGCGCAGATTTCTTGCAAACTGTCTTGCGTTTCTATTGGCGAATGGCCCATTATCCGATCAGTGAACAGCTTGACTCGTTTTCCATTTCCAGGGATGTGGTATAAGTTTTGGGTGAAGAAGCGCATTCCCTTAATGCATAACTTCCATAACATCGAGCTCCTTCTACTGGTTGCATTCTACAAATTTCTGAGATTTTTATTTGGTAAATATTTGTGCCTTAGTGCTTTACTGACTGGGTGATTGGGTTCACTGTGTAGCTTTTAAAGAATCTTGCATCCCAGGGCTACGTTGGCAAAGTCCGAGTCTCGAATTTGGAGGCCTCCTTCTTTTATTGTTCGCTTTGCTATCTCCCACTTAACCAGATGGAATTTGTTCTGGTTTCCTTTGCCTCCTTGCCATAGAAAATCCCTCATAATTTTATTTATTTGTCCTGAAATTGACTTGGGTGCCATAAGATATGACGCTTGATATATTGGCAGAGATGACAAAACAGATTTTATAAGTGTTAATTTGCCTCCATGAGATAGCCATTGACCTTCCCATGCTGCAATTTTGCCTTTAAGTTTTGTAATTACTCCCTCCCACAGGTTGACTCTATTTGTGCCCAATGTTAATGGCAATCCTAGATAGTTGATTTTGTCCCATTTTGAGAATCCATTGAACCCCAAGTTGCTAGCAATATTTTGAGTTTCTTCCTCCCCTGCGTTACAGCTATATATTGCGCTTTTCCTTTCGCTGATTAATGCTCCAATTACTTTGCAATATGCTTGGAGATTGTTTTTAAATGCAGTGGCTATTCTGGTTGAAGCTCCTCCCAACATGAGGGAGTCATCCGCGAACAAAGCATGATTTATTGCTTTGAGATCCTTTGTAATTTTTAAACCTGGGGCTGCTCCTGTTATCATGTCCTGCTCCAACTTTCTGCTCATTGTGTCCGCCATTAAAATGTAGAGAAATAGAGAGAGGGGGCATCCTTGCCTCAGCCCCCTCGTGGCTTGGAAGAAATCTATTGGCCTCCCATTTACTAAAGGCGCTATCCAAGGACTGCTGGTGCATGATTGGATTAGTTTTACAAACTCTTGATCGAATCCAAAGGAAGTTAGTACTTGGTAGAGGAAAGACAGCGTAACTCTATCAAAGGCATTAGCCATATCTAACTTGATTAGCATGCCTTTCTCCTTTCTAAGATTGTTGGAGTGCATGGCTTCCTGGACTTGGATTACATTGTCCAAAATGTGTCTCCCATTGACGAAGCCCCCTTGCGAATCTGATATAAGTTTGCTCAACAGTGGCTTTATTCTATTTCCAAGAAGCTTTGCAATTATTTTATATGAGGCGTTGCATAGCGAAATTGGCCTGAACCTGTCATAGGAGGCAAGGTTTGTCTCTTTAGGTATTAGAGCTAGGAATGTTGACTTGGTGTTGCCACCCATTTTTGCTTTTTTCAAGAATCCTTTTATCATTCTAATGAGATCCATTTTAATTATATCCCAACATATCCTGTAGAAATGAATGGTGAACCCATCTGGCCCGGGGGCTTTGTTTGGGTCCATGGACCAAATAATTTTACTTATTTCTTCTTCATTGGTTTGCTTCAATAATGTTATATTGTCCTCTTTGGTGACCAATGCTGGGATGTTCTTCAGGAATTCTGTGTTGTCTTCTTCACAATCATCTTCCTCTTTGGTGTAAAGATGATGAAAGTGTAACGCAACAGAAGATTTTATTTGTTTTATTCCTTTGCAGAGCCTCCCATCAGAGGTAGTGATCTCTTAGATGTGATTCTTGGAGAGTCTGGCTCTACATTGTCGATGGAAATATGTTGTGTTTCTGTCTCTAGCTTCCAGCCAGAGGCTCCGAGACTTTAGTCTCTAATACTCTTCTTTGTTTCTGAAGGAGTGGTATGTTTTGCATTGGGCTACTTGCTCCTTTTCTAGTTCTATTTTGGTTATTTCCATTATATCCATTTCGCTTTGCAGATTTTCTAAGTGCTGCACTACCTCAATTCTTTGGTCTTTGGGACTATTTGTTGGGAGTTTACTCCATTCCTTGAGTGTCTTTTAGGTTATTTTTAATTTTTGTTCCCAAACATAATTGGGAGATCCATTGATTGAGGTGTTCCATGCCTTCAGACCGTCTCAACAAAGCCACTTTTTCCATTCCACAATGGGCTAAATCTGAATGGGATTGGCCCCAAATTCTCTTCCTCCTCTAGCATTAACCAGATGGGCTTATGATCCGAGGTAAGCTTGGGGAGAATGGCTGATGAGATAAGCCTCCTTTCCATCAACATTGTGCTTTGGACCAAGAACCTATTTAATTTGGCAGATATATGATCTTCCCCTGTCTTATTGTTTGTCCAAGTGTAAAGCCCTTTTCTTGGTTTAAAGTCCAATAGGTCCCATTGTTGTATCATGTCTTCTACTACATAAATCATCTGATCTTTGCTATTCCTGCCCCCTCTCTTTTCTTTTTCATTCATCACTATATTTAGATCTCCAACTATAATTATATTGTTTGGGGAATTCAGTTGCAAAAACTCATTTAATGTTTTCCAACAATCTTTCTTTTCAGAATATAATACCGGTACATATAAATTGAATATTGCAATGGTTAACTTACTTGGTATGTGCTTCAGCTCTATAAAACACCAGTTTTGTGTGTTGTGAGAGTTGACAAGCCTGAACTGATCTTCCTTCCACAAGGTTTCTATTCCACTAGAGGAGCCCCTTGTGCTTACTTCTTTTCCTGCATTCTTCTGCCATTTCTTTTTGCTGATCTCTAAAAGGGCTTCCCCTTCAATTTTTGTCTCTTGGAGCATTAGGATGTCTGCTGGTTCCGCTTTCATAAGATCTTTGACTACTTCTACTTTCGTCGGATTCCCAACCCTCTGCAGTTCCAAGAGACGATTCTCATTACTTACTGTTCGAGGTGGTTGGGCCTCCTCCTTTAGGTGGCCTTGTCCTTATGTTTCTGCCTATTGACATTTCTATAGTGGGTTGACTTCCTTGGGTCTTTTGTCTTTTCGCTTCTTCCTTCCTCGCTTCTTTGCGACACTTTCTTCCTGCTCTTTTGGCAGGCCTTTCTAAGATCTCATCCTCCGAGGAGCTTGGAGATTCAAGAACTTTCTTTCTTGCTATGTCTGCATATGAGGGGGAGGGGACTACTTCAGGGGTTCCCGCTGTTTGCCCTTGCTCCTCTACTCTTTTCCCTTTATGGGAGGGTCTTGATTGTTCATTGTTATTCTTATTTGCTTCCGGCACTTCTGTGACCTTACTAGACTCTGCATTTTGTGCTCCTGATTTCGAGATGGGGTTGGTGGTCCCGTCTTTTTGTTCTTGCCCTATTAGCCTGGGGTTGTTTTCCTTTGGTACTCCTTTACTTCTAGGATTTGTTGTCCCTGCTTTTTGCAATGTAGTCCATTGTTCTGCTTTCGCGTTCTCGCTCTCCTCTCCTTCATTTTTTTTGTAGTGTCTTGCGAAGTGACCGTAGCCGTGACGAAACTGACATTTGAAGGAAAGCCATTCATAGTCCAGCTCCTGAGTATGTGTCCAATCTGATGCAGTAAGTTTTATTGCCTCTGGTAACCCTTCCTCCAGATCAACCTCCACGCAGATCCGTGCGCATGAGTATTGATCTTTTCGGACAGCTTGATCGATATATCTTCCCAGCGAGTTGTTGATAGCTTGCAATGATTTTTTATTCCAGCAGTGTAATGGGAGGTGAGGTAGATGGACCCAAACTGGAACGACAGACGACACGTCCTGGGTAGGGTCAAATTCAGGGGTCCATTTGTTCAGGTAAAGACCTTGAGGCCCCATGAAGGATGGGTCGTTCCTGAAAATGAGATTTTTATCCTCCGGGCTTTCGAACACGAAGACATAGAATCCTTTTCCTACGAAATGGCTCTTGATTCCTTCTGTTACAAGCGGTGTCCAGTTCCTCTGCACCCAGGCCTCCACGGATTTGGGAGAGGGCCAGAGCCCTGTAAACTATTCGATGAGCCCTCTGTCTGCAAGATTGACTTCCGATCTGCATGTTTCTGCTATTGGCAGCACAACGATTGGGATGCAGTCCAACTTTTTAATGAATTTCTACTGTGTCTCGGAGAGTGGTCTCTTGAGAGAACCAGCGATGAGCTTCTTAAAGGCGAGTAATTCTGGCAGAGGAGGAGAGGGCTCGTCACCCCTGCTGACCTCCATTGTAGTTGAAACTCTGTGGTGGAAGCTATGGCGGCGCTGTTAGGTTATGGGTTGCGCAGCGCAGCGCCGTGTCGATATTACCTACTCTTACAATATTACAATTCAATATATGCCCAATTATATCAAAACAAGCCATGAATGTTGTAGTGAATTCTAATAATTCATTAAATTAAATTATTTGAAAAAATATAATTAATATAATTCGAAATGTTTTTGTTTTAAGATTAAATAGAGAAAACATCATTAAAAAAAAAAATACAATTTAATTTCAATAATACTGATCTACACCATTAACCAACCACTTAACTTGTACAACTGCACATTTAACTTATACAACCACAATAGTTTATAACTTCTACCAAACATATCTCCAAGACCATTTCCTTCCCTCCCACATCTGTAACCACAAAGCTTTCAATATTATTATATTTCCTCACATAACAACGCCAACCGATTTAAAAAAACAACAACAACAAATACGACAACGAACCAAAAGTTTTCTCCCCTGCTTCAAACATAACTGCCGGAGGATTCCCCCGATCACAAAACAGTGTTGCGTCGAAACTTTACCAGTAACAAAACAGCTTTCCTCTGCACCAGATACAAATTATTCTGCCATTTTGGTCATCAATGTCGATCAAAATAGTGCGGTAAACATTATTATACTTTGTGAAGAATATCGCTAAGACATATTTGCAGTGAGTAGAACCACAATCGTAATACCGGACATGATTGCCACAATGGAAAATCGCAGACGAGACCAAATAACATTTTCCTCCAATTGAAAAGCAAGTGGCTCCTTCATAGCAGAACTGCATCCATGTTCTTATATATACTTCAAGCTATAAGACCGAAAAACTTCTTTAAAAGGATTTGAAATTATAAACAAAATCAGGCTCAGATTGAAATTGCAATACTCCAGAGACAGATGAAACAATAATAAAAGGAAACAATGTGGCTCATGGATTTTTGGGTTGCAACTGTCTGAAAATTTGTAGTCCCATTGTTTCCCGTTGAATTCTTCACCATCATCAGGGAACAACAACAATGTAGAAGAAAACCATGCGTTAGAAGATTGCATAGTAACCAACCTTTGTTTTTGGATTAATTGCTTGTATCTGGCAGCCATTCGTCTCCCTGTATGAAGTTCCCAACAGTATACATTCCTACATTGCTCTCAGGAATCTGATTAGACCATGGTACTCTTCCAGAAACCTCAGCCCCCGGTCCATAATTGTGGTATTCCCCATAGTAAAGAGTGTTAAGAGCAAAGTCCCCTATCCACGGCATCCACCCCTCAGGGCTAATGGCCTCTCCCAAATATGAGTTTATGAAGATTGCTCTGGAGTACATCTTCCATGGCCGACCCAAATAGCCTTTGTGAATTTTTGGGTTGGCATGTAAATCCCTCATATATTCTTCAGTTCCATTGATAGTGCAGTTATGGAAAATAAATCCTGTGGGCTCGGCTGGATCTGTTCGACCCTGTGCAGTGACAGGATCTGATGATCCTTTGTCTGAGTTTATTTGACGAGGACGCAGCAGAATGAGACAGTTTTCAAAGATGGCTGCCGAGTCTCCAAATATGAAGTCAACAGTGCCTTCTATTCTGCAGTTTTTATAGAATTGACGAAGAATATGAGTGTACAATGTATCCTGGTGGCCTAGAAAGGCACAGTTGTAGAAGGCAGAGTGATCACTATCTACTCTTAGGGCTACTGCTTGTTGACTACCTGGAGCTGCTGCATTTTCGAATGTTATATCCCGTGCTAAGAAGCCATCAGCATTTACAGCTGCAATTGTGAAAACAAATAAATTAGCAATCCTCAACATCTAAACAAGATTTAGTGGGATCGAGGAATATGGATTGACCGAATTTTCCTTTGATAAGAGTTCAAAACCAGAGAACGATGGTAATTGTAAGTATTAAATTCCGTCTTTGTTTAGAAATAGCATACACATATTTATCTAGTTATCAGAATAAACAGAGGATCCTATTTTAGCATATGCCCATTGAAATTTCTCAAACTTACAAACCCCAATGCATGTTGAAAGACATTACACCTATCATATGGAAGGGTTCCAAATATCTTATTCTTAAAATGTAAAACGATAATTATTTTTTTGCTGCTTTAATAGGATGAAAGAAGTGCAGAATCTGCAAAAATAAATATTATTGTTCTCTTCTTTTCAGCAACCTACAATCTGAAGAAAAACGTTATTGCTTCTCTTGCAAATGACAGATTGCATTCCGTGCACTGCTGGATTTTGATTGTTTCCATCTCCTCCCATTTGTATTCTTGTTGATGCTTTCTAGATCAGCATTCCCTTGCAAGGGAGTTAATCTGGGTTGAACTTAAGTAGAGAATTTCTATCTCATTAATTGGATAGTCATTTTCACAATTGATTGTTTCCAAAGAAGTCTTGTCAGCCAAATCTCCACCTTTCCTCGTGCTTTTAAGTTTAACCAGCATACTGGCCCTCAGTGTTGTGGTTTGGCATTTTTATCCAGTAGTTCTGAGCAACATGGCAGAAAGAGCACACTTTATGTCCGTGCAGTAGGAATTGGAAGCAATGGTAGTGGATTCCTTGGCCACAGGATTGAACAAACGTTTAAAGCCCATTGGGTTCTGCAAGAAGACCAATAAAAATCTGCAAATGTATCAAAGAGAATTGCTTCTTAGATCATACTTGCAGTTTTTAAAGAGGGATGCAGCAACCCTTCAGGGACTGGTGTGAGCTGAATTGGACAATTGTTCTTCACAGGGATGTAACAAGATTCCTCCAGGATAATAAGGAAGCTCTCACTAATCCTCTACTGGACCCGTACAAGGTGTTGAGGCAGCCTTTGCAACAATTATCTACATTCTGTGTGGAAGAGGCCCAGACAGAGGCCGCAGTCCTGGTAGAGAAGTTAATGAGGCAGACAGGCTCTGGAGGTTTGTCTCAGGGGAAAAATAATTTGCTGTCTTTTTGTTTCATGAATCATGCTAAATATATTTACATGGTCGTTAGACCTTTCTGTACTTATTGACTTCTTAGCAATTTGTGTACCCTTGTTTTGTAATTTTCTCTTCACAGTAAAACTTCCTGAAAACCGGGCAGGCTAGGAATCAAACCAAAGATCAAAACCCAGCCCGCAGGATGCTCTATGACTGAGCTACATGCCTCTTTCATGAAGGAACCCTTTAAAGGTTATGTAAAAATGTGGATTGCGGTATTCAAAACTACCACCTGCCCTGCAATTTGAATGCAAAAATTCAAGCCTGACTTTTATAGAAAAATAACGAAAATAGATACTTTTATAATGTCCATGAACAACCAAAAAATAGGTCAATGAGACTCAAAAGTATGACTGCAACAACATATTGTGGGAGTACCAATGCTGCTCCTGAAAACTAAAAAATAAAGATACCAGTGAGTAAAAGGAGGAGGAACTACGCATTCTTATGTATAAATGTAGAAGTAAAGGAGGAACAAGCATTTTCTGTCGCCTCAATCGCTGTGAAGGTGGCAATGCACTCCCCTGGAAATATTATTGGAGTACTCGAGAGCAGAGAGAGCTTGGCTAGGTGATCCTTTGAGGAAACTAGAAACAATCAATAAAGTTTCTCCTGACATTTGAGGCCATTGAGTAGATTCTAGAAATGGGAATATGGACGCCAATCAAGCGCTTACCGACCAATTCATGGTATATGGTGGTACTCCTAGTCCTTGGTGGCCTTGTGAAAGCAAGTTTGATGGCCATTGAATTGGAGGATGTGTGTGGCCTCATTGATATGGTACCATGTTATCTCAGGTATGGGTGTCTACAAAATGTTGCTACCACCTGTCGCTGAGATAGATAAGAAGGAGGTAATCCATCTAATGGAGTTGGGCAAGAGTAAACCTTGTAATGTTTGTGGTCTATGTTTAATCACCTCATCACCTCACACATGGATAAACCAAGCACTTGCAATCTGGATAGATAAAGAAGATTAGAAATAGTATACCTTTAGTCCCAGTATAATACTATACACAATGAAATCTCCCTCTGATCTCATAATCAAGGGGGTTTCCTGAAATGAAATGCTCCTCCGACTCAACCTCTCGTAGATAGCACAATTGATAGATCACGTCTATCCATGGGATGTGGTGGTTAGAGTCGATTTGGAGTTAGTAAGAGTAAACCTCGAACTAGTTGGGTAGAATTTTGAGGTCATGTGTCCACTACCATCGATTGTACCGTCGATAGAAAATAAAGCCATCCCTTAGGTACAAGAAGTGATCATAGTAGAAGGTCATTTGAGTGTTGAAACTAATGTGGGGTTCAATCCAAGTGACCCGGATGTAGTATAGATAGACGCCCCCTCTTAGATATCCATGTTTATCTCCATTTAGGGGCTAGGATGTTTCTAGGGGCATCTAAGAATAGCTAAAAAGAGCGAGGCTCTCATTCATTGAAGAACTGAAGAGGCCTCTGAAAAAGAAGCATATTCGCTAGACAAAGGGGCCTGTGGAGGCAATCTCAAAAGAAAAAAGTTCCAAATAGGGTTTCCCGTGAAGAAAGAAGACAAGTCTAAAACTGCTCTCAAGGCAAAAGGGATGAATGCCAAACTGTTGGTACAATGGCTTATGGAACTGCTTGTTTATGCTAAATCATACACTTTAGCATGAGGAATTGGACTGTCTCAACCTGAGCCCAATCAGGTGGTAACGAGGTAGACCCCAAGATTTCAACGCCATATAGTACTATAGGCCTGATAATTGTGTCAGAAAAATGCATCTTAGAAGAGATGTCCTGAAAATACATATGGAATTATTGTCGGTCAAGCATTAAGAGAGACGGATAACCCTTTCTAAGCTTTGGGATGAAAGGCAGGCCTTAAACTAAACCTAAGGGCTATGAATCAGACAACCATAGATGTATAAGCAATGGTAATCTCCATCTCACTTCCTTTGAAGAAGTGGAAGTTTGTTAGGTTGGTCTTGGACATTTGATATCACAACCTTAGTTTCACTAAGATTCACCACCATCGTTCTATGATCATGACATTGGCAGGGGCATCAAGCTATCTCTGAAGGTCCCTAGGGTAGGAGGCTAAAAGGATCAGATCCTCTGCAAATAAGACTAAGGTAAACAAAACATGGTGTAAAAGGTAAACATCTCCCTTGTGGAAGTACTTCCTGGGTTATGCTCTAACCCCTTAATGTATATCCCATAGAGTTTCATAGGAGCAACTGTGAGACACTCAAAGATGCCAATGTCACATATTCTCCAGAACAATAACAGTATAACTCCTTTGGAACAGAGTCCAAAAGCCTTCTGAAAATCCACAAAGCAACAAGACTTTAGATTGGGGCGTCAGCCTCCTTGATAATAGCACACATGCTAAAAATGTCGTCAACAGTTTCATAATCTCTTCTAAGACTTGGTTGCCTCTTAGCTTTGAATTTTGTTCCTCTCTAAATGTTGAGAAAGCCACAAGTTCACGACCAGAACATAGAGTTTGACAAAGGCACGCCCAATCATAATATTCCTGTAATTATTTGTATCAGAGATATCCTTCAATTGGAAGATGGGGTGGATGATATTTTGAGACCATGAAGAGGGAAAGCCAATGCAAACAACACGATTAAAGAGATCAACAATGTGGTAATCAAATTAACCAAAGCATGTGTATGAAATTCAGCTTGCAAACCTTACTCATCTACTTCTTTGCTGGTGCTCAAGATTCTAACAGCTGTTTTAATGTATCTTGGGGTGAATTAGTGACAGAAGGTGAGAGAAGAGGGAATATGGGCAGAGAGTTGACCCGAAAAATCACAGAGGGATGTGGTCTGCAAGAACCATGTGTAATAATCAAAACATGATGGAAGAGCAGATTTTCCAATTTCAATTCAAGGCATCTAAAATCTGCCAGGAATCACACCATGATCAAACACAATAACAAAACCAAACCCAGGCAAAGAAATAAATTCCAACTTAATATGAAGAAGAAGAAGAACTATGATGAGCATTACCAACAGTTGCAGAGCCATATGTACTTGGAACTCCAGGCAGGGATGGCACCCGCATAGACCCCGTGATCACAGTCTTCCCCATGCCATCACCCACAAACATAATATTAGTTTTACTGGGAGGAATCCTAACAATCTCCTTATACACCCCAGCCATTATGTGTATCAAAAATCTCCGCTCAGATTTATCCAGTGCACTGTTCATTGCCTGTTGAATGCTCATGGAGGATTCATCCTTGGACACAGTAACATCCGGAACCAATTCATCAATCTCTAATACATCCCAAATTTCATTATAATGATGGTAATAATCTGCAGTACTAGAGGAATTGGATGATCTCTCTGTTTTGGGAGGCCTCCATAGGACCATATTCTGTCTGTATGTATCCAGAGCATCTACCATGATGAGAGCATTGCTGGTCAAGCTCGTGACTGTAACCAGCTCTCCCATGACTCTTTCCACGACCTGCGTGGTATTAACAAAACTGAGAGCCGAACTGCAATCATTCTGATAAGTCAGGGCTGCGCTCATCCAGACCTTAACGTCTTTAATATTCCTTGGGTTCAGCTCCTGGGTCCTGCTTTTCCCTAAATATCTCAAGGAACCCTACAGGAACTCCAAGCAGTCCTTGACAGCGCCTTTGAAATTGGTGTTATTGGAAGTAGAGAGCAGATGTTTAGAGTGAAGATAAGATTGTGTGGTTCCCTCCAACGAAAGATCCATGCCTACACCAATGATCTGTTATGGCCTCAACTTTTCACTAAATTTATATTTGGCATTCAAAGATGAGTGGCAGAGTTCCGGGTACTGTGATGCCTGGCACGCTAAATCTATGCCATCGCCGGCGGAGGATTTCTGAAAGAGCTCTCTGTGGCCACCATGAGCTGATAAATAATTAGCCGAGGAGAGTTGTGCAGAGAGCACAGGGAGGAGAAGGACTGTGATTAAGAAAATGGAAGCCACGATATCAATTCTGAGGAACACTGAAAACTCCATGATCATGATCTTCGTAACTCGTCCTGTAATTCTGTCAATGAATATGAATATATGCTGCTACATAAACACAACACTTCATCGTTTCGAATCCAAAGCGAAAAGTTACGCAGAGAACCTGTGGGTTGTACGACAAAACTAGTGGGGTTCACATGTTCCTACCTCTAGGCTAGAAGGAAAGTGCGAAAAAACCTATACACGATTCTGGTCGGAATGAACAGTCATGAACATAATTTTCAACTATTAAAGGAGAAATGTATATGGATTATGAATTTTATAGAAAGAAGAAGTATTATATTGAAGAATTTATTTTTTTATAATTTTAAATAAAAAAGTGTGTATGAGAACTAACATTTAATGGAGGGCAAAGGTTATTATTATTCAATTAAGAACTAATTGGCATCATCTTCGGTGTGAAACATGATGGTGGAAAAGGTCTAAAGAAGTTTGGGAAGAATGAGTGTGTACATTTTGAAGGTCTCGGCAGTGGAATCGGAAAAATATTTCATTTTGGAATGTGATGCGTTCAAAAACGTTAGAGAAAGTTATGGGAATATGTTAGGTTTCTTGGCATTATTTCATTTTGGAATGTGATGCCTTCAAAGACATCAAACAAAGTTATGAGGATATGTTAGCATCAGTTTCTTGGCATTGTCTTTTCAAAGATGAGATTGTTGGAAGGTTGGGCCAGCTCATCATCAATTTGAATAAGAAAAGAACTGAAATGCAAAAGGCGAAAAACAGGAAACTCATAATCCCATTGACTATTTTTAGTCTCGTGGACATTAAAATTTCATTTCATTTGTAACATTTTGTATATTTTTACTTGCTTTATTAATTTAAAATTGTGTATGATTAGTACTTGAAATTTATGGTTATTTTTATCCAAAAAAAATTAGAGGAAGAAAGTGTTTGTTGTTAATTTGAAATATATATATTTTTAAATAACTTAATTTTATATTTATTTTTAATTTAATTTTCAAAACAATTGTAATATTTCTAATTTTAATTTTCATTAAAGTTAGAAAAATTATGTTGATTTTGGAATGTTTCACTTATATTTTTTAAGCATAATTTTTTTAGGTTGTAAAATTGAAATGTTAAATAATTCTAATTAATCTTTTATCTTTTTAAAATTCCATAAAATCATATAATTCTTAGTAAAAAGTAATTATCATCATTTTTATCAACAACTATACACCATCACTTATTTAAAATTTCAAAAATAATTTATTATTAAATTAAAAAAATAGATTTATATTGATGGGCGTTACAAAGCTATCATCCACATATTATGAACTATGAAAATCTATATAAAAAAATTAATTTATTCAAAATTCAAAATAATTATAATTATTTATATTACTATTTTTAAATTTTATTATAAAATTAGGTCATTTTTAATTTATAATTATAAATATTAATTAAAATATATTAGATATTTATTTAGGGATTCAACTTGTGTTAAGTAAGTTATTCATCTATGACTATTTTCTTAAGAGGTAGTCTTAATTGACCAATTTCTCATAATTTTTGAATAGTCTATTTAGCACTCATTATATCAGGTGATGCTCATAAGCACTCATTGTATTAGGTTATGTTCATAAGGGTGAAGAAGTGGGATTGAAACTAGTGAAATGAATCACATAGCTTCAATCATCACTTCTAAGTCTTGCACCAAGTAACTAAAACTTCTCGATAGGCCACCCATTCCAAACCGCCTCGGGCTCAAATACACTTAAATTAAAATATAATTAAAAATATACAATGTTTATCTATATATATTTCATTTTATATAATAAAATTAAAAATTATATATTTACTTAATTATAATTATAATTTTTTTATATTATAATTTGTAAATAATATTAGTATTTAAAAAACAAATGAATTTTTCGTTTTATTATCACATATGTGTATAGTTAGAAACGAAAATCTATCCCTTTCTTTAGTCATAAATTAAGGCGATAAAGACTTCACATCGTGTCGGGTCTTAAATTTTAAGTGGGTTACATTGTCTTTGACTTTTTGGCCAAAGTATTCGGTGAAGGCTGATTCTCTGTATTTTAAAAGTGATTTTTCACTGTCTCCATTATAATTTAGGTATCACGGTTGATTCTCTTTAATTAAAAATTGATTTATTATTATTATTATTTTTTTTATGCTCTTTATTATAATTAAGCAATCACAGTGGATTCTTTATATTTAAATACTGAATTTTTGAAATGTTTTTATTGTCATTAAGGTAAGTATCATTTTATTACCTTTTGAGTTAATTTATTATTATTTTAAAGAATTTATATTTTAAAGGGAATTTAATATTTATGTTCATTATGTTTATTTTTTATAATGTTTATATGGTATAAAGAAGTATTATAAATTTCAAGAATTTCAATGACATTATTTTTTTCAATTAAAAAGTTATTTGTAATAGTTTTTTATATTTTAAAGGGAATTTAATATTTATGTCCATTATGTTTATTTTTTATAATTTTTATATGGTATAAAGAATGTATTATAAATTTCAAGAATTTCAATGACATTGTTTTCTTGTAATTAAAAAGTTATTTGTAATAGTTTAATCTTTGATATAATGAATGTCATAGAATAAAGAAATTGACATAGTTTTTAATAAAGTCTTAAATTTTACATGTTTTAAGGTGTCTTGGTTTTTATGAGGCAAGCACCATTTGGTACTATTGAAATTTAATGTTTCATGGAAAGAATATTTAAGGATGATTATAATGATTTACACACTTTATGTGGTCAATTCACTAAGTGTTTAACTCATTTTTTATGAGTGCATTTTTTTAATGGTTGTGTTGACATGGGTCAATGTTCTTATCATCTTCCCATATGGAAATAGAAACTCTTCATGGCCCAACTACCATAATTTGGGGGTATGAAAGATATGAAATGCTACTACCATATAGTGCAAAGTGGTGTATATGAAATGCATTTAACTAATCTTGGTGCAATAGTGGTAACTAATGCCAAAAATACAATTAATAGTAAGGAAAACATCCACCATTGTCATAGGAGATAATTGTCATACTTTGTCATCTTCCTCATGAAGCTTAAAAGACTTACAATTGTTGAGAATACCTCTTCGCATTAGAATTGATAACTCAAAATGAAATAGATCAAAAGAAAGAATAGTCAACTACTAAATGCAAGTGGATAACCAGATCCCATAAGCACCTGAGAATAATCTACAAAATACAAGCAACTCCCTATTCCAAATTAGATAATAGTTTGGAAAAGATAAGTGTGAAATAAACAAAGCAATAAGAGAATAGTCTACACAATACAATGTTAAAGCCCAAAAGTGCCAAGAGAGCTAAAAGAGGAGCGAATAGTATATAAAGTCTAGATTTGAATGAGTATAAAAATTATCTAATAATGGTACCTTTCTTAACATATGGAGAAATCTTACAATGTTAATAAAAGGAAATTTTGCAGGACTGCAATGGTTCTAGTTATAACTTTTGTCAATGACTCTTGACCTTCTAGTTTATAAACTATTCAACTACCTAGTTTTCTTGGTTTCCAATCCTTCCATAAAGAGTATAAAAAATGGATAACAATGGTCTCTTTATTAACATTTCAAAAAATCTTACAATGCTAATAAAAAAATTTTGCAAACTGAAATGGTTCTAGTTATAAATCTTGTCAATGACTCTTGGCTTCTAGTTTATAAACTATCGGCCTTCCTAGTTTATTTGGTTTTCTATCCATCCATAATTTTTGTCTTTATCCCCAAGTGGATTAGTGATGATACTGCTTAAGAATATATACTCAATACTATACAATTTCCCTCACTTCTTGTGATACTTCAAATGAACAATTTGTCTTCCTGTGCCTATAATACAAACAAAGGCCTCATATTTTTATGCAACAATGTGAATTGGCTTGCTTTATGTATTACATTCTAGTGACTTGTATATTATAGGCCTTCTTCTTCCTCAAAATTGAGACTTGTGCTTCCATGAAAAACATCTTAAGCCCATTCTCCCTTCCCTAGTTTTAATTAAGGGAAGTTGTTTAGTGTTTTCCCTCGCTACTTGAATTCTATAACCTTCCCTTATGTTCAATTTTCCTCTTCAATATGTAACTTTCACAATAATATGAATTGATTACCCACATGATCTACTTGGTTGTTGGCCTTTGATAACTAATTTTCTGACAAAATAATGAGATTTTTTTAATTAACATTTACAAAAACAAGAAATTCAAATTGAAGAAATCTCCAGATTATCCACAGTATCATAAAACAATGGTCGACGTTTCGAATCCCAATGGGGATCCATCTTCAAGACAAGATGTGAATGAAGAATGAAAGAAGGTCGCACAGGTCAAGGTTTTAAATAGTGAAAGATGAGAAGACAACCCTGATATTTTGTTGAAAGATTGAAGAAAGTACATAGAAATGATATAAATCACAATGAGTCCTTGTTTAGTCAAAGTGATGTTTAAAAGTTCTTGTTTATGTCATTGGATTTTTTGGTGATCATCACCTCAACACTACTCAAAGTGTTGCACTAAATGTATTAGCATGTTGTTTCATGTCTAGCTGCAAAAATTGGTTGGAATATATTTAATGCATGCCCACTCCCTCAATAGGAAATTGTATCACCCTTTACACATCACAACCTTTGTTGAGTCTAGAATCTTTCGACTTGGGCAGGAAAACTTGCTTATCAATGAAATACCTCATTGCATCGACAAACACAAAACTTGATGTAATTGTGACATGTTCACATCCTCTTACTAGTTTCTTCTTTGCAAAAACAAATTATATTAACATGCAAACCTGTTGATTATTGCCCCATTTTTGTATTCATGTGGAATCACACTTGTGTCACATTCATCACCTATAAATTTTTTATGTTCACTATTGATTATTTTCCCATTTGTGTATTCATTTGGAATTGCATTTATGTCACATTCATTAGCTATAAATTGTTTATGTTCTCACTATACTTGTAACGATAAAGCATCTATTTTCTCATTACGAAACTAATCAATGATAGGGTTGTGTTTAATACCTTCATTTCCATGGACATCAAGCTAATTAGAGTGATCTTAAGCAACTCAATTCAATAAGATCCAATGATTATCATATGAATGATTACATGGGATGAATGCGAGAAGAGAGAAATCGAACTCATTGTGAAACCTAACACAAAAAAAAAACAACTTCACATCTACATGCATAAGGGTCAACCATACCATCATTCAAACATCTTTTCAATATATTTATAATATCCAAATATCCATTAGGAACAAATCAAAAGAAAGGAGGAGTTCGTTGATGAAGCTCTTTAAATTTCTTTAGGGATGTTTCAATTATAAAGGCTTGGGGTCAGTTGATGCCTCAATATGTTTGTATGGATAATTTTGGGTCCCTAGCCTAGTATTACAATCTCATTTGATTAACTTTAGACCATTAGGAGTTATACTTGGTATCTTGCTTTAGTTTATCACTTTTGACCACATAAGCTCTCACTTACGCCTTTCTCTAGTTTACTTGGTCATTGTTATACAATTATACATCTCAAATATACTTAAACTGACCAGGAACTCACTTTAGGACCATAAGAGCCCTCATATTTAGAAAATACATTCAAAATTAGTAGACAAGTGTGGTCAACTTATATCCTTTTGAAATTAATATTTTGGTTCTCTATTTACAATACATGATTCTATTCTCACTATAGTTGTGCATAACATTTATGCTAGTTGTCCATTTTCCATGTTGTATAAAGGACTTGTTTTTTACCTAATTCACATGATACACTTTGTTTACCCCATCATTAAGAATCCAACAACCATGGTTTGAATATTACATGTAATATTACCCTAGAAATATGGATCACATTAGCATTTCCTTATAGAAGATAGATGTCTATAAATTGGCCTCTCCCACTCTCTTCAAACTCTCATTGGATTACTCTACATCATGTTTTAAAGATATTGTATATTAGTATGTACATTAAATCATGTGTTCTTGGATATACATTAGTTCTATGTTTCTATTACCTCCCTTTCTCAAGAATTACACTAAGAAAATAGTCAATTAAAGGATTAAACCTAGAAAAATAAGCTTGACTTATCAACTAGTAAAGCAAAAAAACTAGATATCAAACAAGAAAATGGGAGAGGGAGGAAATTTACTGATTAAGATGATGAATAATAGGTTTCTAATATTAGCTAAGTTTATAGCCATATTCTTAATTGACATTATTGTGATGTTTTTCAATTTCTAGTGCTTCTTGAATGATATGAGAGGAATAATAGGGTGCAAATACAAGAATTTTGGTTTCATAAAAAAATATAAGATTTTTAGTTTTATGAGAGTGTTTCACAATAGTTGATTTGGAAATAAGGTTGTGTGGGTATCTACTATATGTTCTTTGAGGTGGGATTTGAAGATCCACCCATTTTCCCAATATATAAGTTTCCACAAGAACATGGAATTTGGTAAACACCTAGGCCAAGCAATGGGTTAGATTTATATAATTTGGAAGTTCTAAATAGATGTATAATAGTTTTATATAGTTTAAATAGAGATTTGATATTATTTTTGGAGATAACCTTTGAAATGTGGTTGGTGGTTCCTTGTATAGAAGGGAGAGAGATGTGAGTTAAGGGTGGGGAAGTGGATGTAACAACCCCGAGTTAAAGTTCATGTAATAAAGGATAATAAAATATAAATAAGACCAAGTTCATGGGACACGTATTCCAAGCTAAATGTTGGGCAAGCACTATAGTGAGCATCACTTATTGTTTATCATGGCTAAGGAAATTGACAAAGGAATTGGAAAATGCAAAGAGGCAATAAACAATATTTAATTAAGGAAATAAAGGAAAATAGGAGAAAAGGGAGATGAAGAGACACCAATTTTCATGCTAAGGAAATTAGAGGAAAAATGAAGGAAAATGAGATATCAATGATAAAAGAGTTTCAGATAAATAGTTCATAGTTATTTTTCCAGTTTTGGTTTTGATCAGTTCAGAGAGAGACAGAGAGAGAGAGGGAGGTCCAAGAGGAAAGCTAGAAAGCAAAGGAAAGAAAAGGGAAAGCGATGGAAGGTTGGATCATGATCCAGAGATAAAAAATAGGATAAAAAATTAAAGTGCTCGGAATCTCCTGAAACCAATGCCAGACCGTATTGTTCGTTGTCCTAATTCCGACATTGCTTGAATCACCTCAATCCGATATCATATGCTGAAGTTATCACGTTATGATGTTTTTGCACAACAACTAAAAAGTCAACTTGTAGGGTTTACTGGGACGTTGACCAGGCAAATCGTATGCTGATGTCAACAGCTGACTGGGCAGGCCCAGTAGACAATACAAACCAACACAGGCTCGTAATGTGGCAATGTCGTACTTGTTTAGGTGGAAAATTATGATTGGTTGAAGGGTTTGAACTTGGACAATGGTGAGGTGCCACATGGCTTAATGAGAGGGCGCTATGTGGCGCGCTATGTGGCCCTCTGTGATTGGGAAAATTTTATAAGGGTCGACCGACCTCGTCAGGGTTTGACCCCTCAACCTCATTGTAGCTGTTGAAAATGCAGCAAGATGATGGAGCTTAGTGAAATGAAGTCGCCTTCACTAAGTGGGCCCGCAGGCAAATTCTGGCGCAAAATCTATTTTTAGACTATGTCTATTTTTAGACATATGGAGCATGGTTCGGGGATTCCAGTTTGAGATTCTTGGAGCATTGGTCATGTTGGTAAAAATAGATGAGACTTTATTTTTTAGGTCGAAGAGGTCGAAGGCTATTTTTAGACTGCCTCTCCTAAAAATAGGGAAGTCAAATATTATTTACCCTTAATAATATTTAGACTATAAACTTCAGTTTACTCTCTTGGAGCACTTCAGTTCGAGCTACAGAAGTGGCTCATGCATCTGACAGAGGAATTACGCTATTCTCAAGGGTTTGATGGCATCATGCATGGTTGACTTCAGTTGGACTTCAGTGGCAGAAGTTTGGAGGAGTTAATGAGACAGATAGTGGAGTTGTGTTCTGTTTATTTTAGTTGAACTGATTGAGATTAATTTAACTAGCTAATCAATTAGTTATGAGTGGAGTGAATTAAATATTATTTAATTCATTAATTAGTAACTCATTATTCAACTCAAGAACACATCAGTTCACTACAGTGCATGATCAGTTCAGTGGAGACCAGTAAAAGAGGTAGATGAAAGGGTGGAGTTAGCTATCAGTTGTGACTATACTGTTGCTATTTGCAACACACAGATAGGAGGAGTAAGCCCATGAGGATTGCGCAATTCAGGCTGGTGGTTTATCTATATAAAGAGGCCATCCCATAGCATTGAAACACGCAATAGAGGCAAGGCAATTGGCGGTGAGTTTTGAACCAGTAACCTGTTCAAAACTGAGCTATATTGTGAGTAACTGTATGAGAAAGTACTGAGTACTTGTGAGGAGTATTGTACTGAGTTTGTTACTTGATTTATCCATTATAATATACACAATAGCTGCGGGGTTTTCAGCTATAAGCTTTCCCCATACATACCGTGTTAATGTGTATGATGATTTGATGTGTTATCGCTTGATTTTATTTCCGCATGTGTGATGATCTGAGTTGAGTTGAGTGGAAGAGATTATGTGTTGTGTATGAAGTTCAAATAGTATGTGACCAGGATAGTCTCGGTGGATAATTAATCATTATTCAGCAAATTTCTACAGTAGCAAGTTCAAAATCTAACTGTTAGGCCACAACTTTGATTCTTAATATATTATGGTCGCTAGTTATATTTGAAATAAAATGGTTGAAGGTTTAAGGAAGGGGTGGGGTACGTGGCCCAAGCCCATGGTTTTGTGTTCACTAAATGACCCGCAATGGAAGGGAGTGGGGCGGGACAGTTAGGCTCTGGTCCCGGGTCTCATCTGATTTCCCACATGATCACGCCATAGGCTTCAACGGAGGGGTGGAAAGGTTGGCCTGACCCCCGTTCCTATCAGTTTACACATGACTAGTACCCATCGGAGAGGAGGGATGAACCAACGGGGGTGAGTGGTTAGCCCCGACCCCTGGCCACATTAAATAAAATGTGACCATGATCGATCGAAGTGGGAGCTAAGATGACGAGGGCAGGTGGTTAGCCTGGACCCCTGATCACATGGTGGTCAACGTGACCCTGACATGACACTTAAAGGCTATGGCACATTTTAAGAGGCGAAAAATTATACATTTTGTAGCAAGAATCTTGTCGATTCGAGGAGAAATTATCACTCAATGTAGCCCGCCTCCTGCCACATTTTCTTGCTTTCACTAGATTTCTCGGGATAAACATGAGCTGAGGGTTCTTATGATAAGACTCAACCTCCTATATGACCTTAAGGAAATGGAGTCGACCAATTAAGACCTTACTGACTTCCCTCAAGTGATACAGGACCTCCAAGAGTAACCCAAACCCCTCTAGGTGTCCAACCCCTGAGATAATCCTTGTTTTCACTATTGTAAAGCCCCAGTCACTCCCTTTCCAAGGAATGCAAGTGACTGTAAGCCTCCAGTTTCTCCCATAGGCCGGCTTTCCAGTGACTCTAGACTTTTCTAGTCAATTCTATGCCAATGACCCTGAATTCTGAGCCACTTTTTCAAGGCTAGGACTGAAGCCTTTGTCTAGAAATCAATGAAACTTCCAGAAATGATAAATGACATAGAAAAAAAATCTTGTAAACCAATACTTGAACCAGGCCTTAACTTGACCTCTCCCAACTGGGACTAACATTTTATCGAACACATGATGAACATGCAAACTACACATCATGAATGCATATATGAACATAAGGATCTGGAAAATTATCTGAGGTTTAACAAGAAGGACCAATGCCTTCTCAAAATAGTTTTCATAACACCAATTAGGTCATGCATTCATTATTCTTTCAGTTACAAGTAAAAAGATGATGAGAGCCATGACTAAGATCTGTCAAGTAACCATGCTTATAAACAACATATAACCAAATAAATAAAAATGATAGAATAACCATTAAAGACACATAATAACAAGTACATTTACTCATAAAAATCAAAAGAAACTTATCTCTTATTAAACATATTCAAAATCCAACCAGGTCGGGGAATTCCATGTACCACCCGACCATAGATTTGGTTGAACCAAATCTTTCTTTTAACCAATCATCCCTGTGCCATATTCCAATCATGAATGCGAGATCTCATGGTATAAACCAATCCAAAAACAAAAAAGGGAATATAGAGGTTAAACTACCTCCACCCTCACCATACCATAATCTCACCTAAACTAGTCCCAAAATGCTTTATTAAAAATGGAATATATTTCAATTTGTCAATTTTATATTGCACCTCATCATTTCTCTCAAAATATGATTTTTTAAAGGTTTTGTACAACGGGGTTCCAAGTGACATCCATTATGTCGTTTCACTTACAAGGTTGGTCTCTTTCGCATGCTGGATGTGGACTTCATTGAATGCATCTCTTAACATGATTAAGTATGTGAATAATCAATGCAAACACTAATCTCTTCAACGAGCATGTCATTAACGAGAGGCGTGCTGTCACTGCTTTGGTCTAAAGAATGACAACTTGTTCAATTTAAAACAAATTATAGCTATCCGATTCATCTAGTTTTTTTTTTGGAATTTGGGAAAATTTATTTAGAAATTAAGAAGTTAAAGTATTTGAACAGTTTTTTTATGATGGAAATGGATTTAGTACCATCAAAATTTTTTGACAACATCCAAAATCTTGAAATTTGAGAACTATAATTTAAATTTTCAAAAATTTCTATCAAATTTTTTCATAATATTACTAAAATTCTAAACTATTCTGTGAATTTCTTTTAAAACTAAGCCCAAAAATGTAACTTTCTTCCATGTAAACGTCACCGCCTTAGATTGCAATTTGCACATCAGATGACACAGTTGTGTAAGAACGGAGAACCTGCGCTCCCAGACAATCCAAAGTTGACTAAGAAAAAATGGTTCCCTGACGTTATAAAAAAATAAGTTAAATGATTTAGTCATAACTATTGTGGTTGGGGGACTAATGCACCAAAGACTTTGACTCTTAGGGTTGTGTATGAAAGAATTTATTGTGTCTATGAACCAAGTACGCCAACTTTGACTCAAAACAAATTCCCTGAATTATGTTATATGCGGTGGACCAAAATCAACAATTTTTATGGTTCTGTGCAACTTAAATGAATATTCATTCCTGAGATCCCCTCTAACCAATTTGACTTTGTGAAATTTTTAACCACAGAGTTAGGTATGTCTAAATAAGATATTACAATATTACAGTAATTTAACAATTTTATTGTATGAAAAATATTTAATTTTTTTTGCTTAGTTCCGTACTTCGAAAATTTTATCAATATTGCAAATCAATCCAAACTCCCCCCTTCTCCCGAATTCAAATAAATTCACTGTTTTTCACTTACCAAAACGAGTGAAAATTGCAAAAACTGAGTTGTGCAGCCACCGCCAAACCGTGGCTTCTTTCTCACGGAAGGGTCTGTCTATGCCTACCACTGGATAAGAAGCCGCGTGGGCCATCCATTTTAGCGCGATATGACGACAACAAACAATTTTTTTCTAAATAAATGTGAAGATACCACACAACTTTAATATAAAAGCAATACATTTTTATATCTAAATTTATAAATTGGGAAAGTTGGATATGTATATTTGACTCATTTTATGGACGGATAATGGGTATTAAAAGATATATGATTTTTTCGGTGGAAGTTTTTTTGGGAGAAGATTATAAATAATATTATATTTATTATAAAAATTAATAAATTTATGGAGTAAATATTGATTTTTTTTTGGAAGATTATAAATAATATTAGATTTATTATAAATATCAAACAAATATTGATAAGTATTAAAATATTTATTTTATAATATTTTTATATTGTTGGGCTTTTGGGTTTAGATTTTTTAATGTAAACATTTTAACTCGGTCAAAATAAAATATAAAAGCTAAAATAACCATGTAGAAATAAAAATGACCCATTGGTATTGACCCATTGTATTCATGTGGAATATAGTCTATTTAATGGGGGAATTAAATCGAGTGATCAAAACTCTTGAGATACAAACCTTTTTAAAGTGAAAAGAGATTTGATCCCTCTCTGCCCTGGATCTAGGCTAGTTTAAGTCACTATGGGAGAGATGTAATCTTTAACATTTTGACTCATTCAAAATGAAATTAAAAAATTAAAATAAAAAACATAAATTTTGGAGTCCATGGTTTTTCCCCATGGTATTCTTAACCCATGGTTTTTTCCCATGGTTTTCTTCTCTAATGTGGCCTATTTAAAGGCTAATAACTATATCAAAATAAAAATAAAAATAAAATGGCCAACCCATGGTATTCATGTGGAATATGAGCTATTTAAAGCGGGGAATTAAACCATCCTAGATCCATCTCAACACTCAATCTACCAAAGGAAATTTGATCCCTTTGGGAGCTTGGTAGATCCGGAGTTAAAATGGATTTAGGTTGATTTTATAATATATCTCATATTGGGTAGACAGGTACTCTCTATCAGGGAGATGTTGCAATGTTTAACACTTCCACTCATTCAAAGTAAAATTAAAAAAAGTAAAATAAAAAACATAAAATTCTCCAGGCCATGATTTTTTCCCATTCTTAACCTGTGGTTTTTTCCCATGACATTTTTATCTAATGTGACCTTCCTATTTAAAGGTTAATATGGAGAGGCTCTCTACAACCCAGTATCGGGGAGATGTTATAATGTTTAACATTTAGACTATGTCAATGTCAAGAGGGATCAAATATCTTTTCACTATAAAAAAATTTGCATCTCAAGAGAGAGAAATTTGATCCCTCCCTACTCTTAGGTAGATCTAGAATTAAGATGGATCTAGGCAAGTCAAAAACATTTATTTCATAATACATTTTACATTGTTAAGATTAAAAAAATCATAAAAATGAGCTAATTTATTATTATTATTTCTAGATGCACTCTCTTGTCCCTGTGGACGCTTGGTAAATCTAGAGATAAAATGGGATCGAGATTGATTAAAATATGTCATTGTCGAACAATCTCATTCTTCCAAACACCTTATTTGTTTTGACAAATCCAAAATCTAGATAAATGTCTTTCGGCATCATTAGGATTTGGTCAATACTAACCAAATTAGCATTAATAATAATAATAATATAGATAAAAGTAATAGTACTAATAACATAATTAATATTAGCAATAGCAATAAGAATCTCTCAACTTCGAAAAATGTCATTAACCTGTCCTCTTTGAACTTTGATTCCTTTATTTTTCGTCTTCTCAATAAAGGGCTTAATTTTTCCTTGGCACCTAAGAAGATCCCCATTGATGACATTATCTGCAACATAGAGTATGGAATCAAGGATCTCTTTGATACTATTAAGGAAACTATTAGGCAAGATTGCTTCGTTATTCTTAGGAAGGTGAAGCCTCCGAGAAGTAATTTGAGCAAGCCTAAGTTTCTTACCCTTAAATCCCATAGAAGCAACCTTGACATTGTCATCCTTAAGGATGATAAGGGTAATACAATTGTCATTATGGATAAATCTAACTATGTCAGTAAAATGGTTGACCAGCTTTCCCTTAGTGGTAGCTACGTTAAGCTTAAGAATAATCCCCTTAAATATATTTCTAAGGAGATTTCCCTCGCCATTAAGTCTGGTCCCTCTCTTAATCCTTTCTCGAGGAAGCTTATTGAGAGTAATCCCCTCACCCCTAGGTTTTATGGCCTTCCTAATATTCATAAGTTGGGGGCCCCTTTAAGACCTATTTTTAACACAATAGGTGGTCCTTCTTATCATCTGGATAAATTCTTAGCCCAGAAGCTTAAACCCCTTGTGGGGCTTACTGATTCTTTTGTTAAGGAATGAACTTATTTTATCAAGGAATGTAAAGACATCAGGCTAGATCCTGGGGATTTATTAGTTAGTTTCGATGTTGTCTCCTTATTTACCAAAATCCCCATCTTGGAAGCCATTGATGTCATTGAGCGAGTCACATACGAGGACACTTCTAAGTTGGTTAGCCTGTGCCTCACCTCGACTTTTTTCAGTTTCCAAAGTGAGTTCTATGAGAAAACTTGCGGGGTTGCAATGGGTTCCCCTCTTTCCCCTGTTGTTTCTAACTTATTTATGGAATATTTTGAAATGAAGGCCTTGGCATCAACTCAATTTCACCCAAAGAAGTGGAATAAGTTCATGGATGATACCTGTGTCATTTGGCCCCATGGTCACAAGAAGTTAGATTTGTTTCTTGATCACCTAAATTCCTAGTCTGATTATATCAAATTCACGATGGAAGTAGAGGTGGATGACTACCTTCCCTTCTTAGATATTCTTATCTCTAGAAGGGAGGATGGTTCTATCTCTCACTAGGTTTTCCACAAGAAGATTCATACTGAGCAGTATCTTCATGCTCATTCTCATCATTTTCCTACTCAGAAATTTGGTGTTCTCTGCACTGTGGCTATATGGGCTCTTAGAATATCTGATGATAGCCACTTGGATTTGTAGAAATTATATGACTTATGTGTTATATATCCAAGATTCTCCTGATCACACACTATTTTAACTTCATGCACAATATAGAATCTATTCCACCATTGATCATCACATGCGGAAATTAAATCAATTACAAAGCACACATGAAACCATAAAAATTCACACACATTAACACGGTACATTTTGGAAAACTGAAGCTAAAAACCCCAACTATACGTATATAATATATGTCATAGAGATCATGTAACAATCCTCATACAAAGCTTATCACAAGCTCTCGAGGTACAATCCAATCGCTACACACTAATCGGACACGATCCTAGCAATCCAGCCTGCCGATCTACTTACACCTTTGCTTTGCCTCTACTGCGCAATCCCTGCTGAATAATGGCTCTGAATGAACTCTAATTTCTCCAACCTTGCTCACGCAATCCTCATTGGCATCTCCAATGAATGTGTGGTGCAAAAATGCAACACTATAGTCACAACTGATAGTCACACTTGCTCTTTCACCTATCTCTCCACTGGTCTCCTCTGAAATTGCCATGCATTATAGTTAACTGATGTATTCTTCAGTTGATTAATGAGTTCTTATTTAGTGAATTAATTAACTAATTAATTCACACCACTCTCACTAGTGTATCAATCAGTTAGACTAGATACAACTAGCTCAACTGAGTCTAACTGAGTTAAACTAAATACAACTCCACCAACTACTTCTTCCAACTGTGTCATAACTCTGCCACTTGAGTTCTAATTGAGTCCTCCATGCATTAGCTCCAGTAAACCCTCAGGAATAGCGTAATTCCTTCTGTCAGTTGTTGTGCCACATCTGTGCACTTAACTGAGGTGCTCCAAGAGAATAAGATAATGTTTAGAGTCCAAATATTATTAAGAGCTAATAATATTCGACATATCTATTTTAGGCGCGATCTAAAAATAGATTACGCAATATGTCTAAAAATAGAAGTCCATCTATTTTTCCAACTTGATCAACCATCCACAAATAGCATCCTGCAACTCATAGAATATGATCGACATGTCTAAAAATAGACATAGTCTAAAAATAGACTTTGTGCCAAAAATCACTTGTGTGGGCCCCACCTAGTTTAGGTGATTATTTTCCAACTAGGATAAAGGATGATGTTTCAGGATGCCTCCTTCACTGTTTCTTGTTGCAATCTTCAACATTACCTCTCAACAAGAAAGGAGTGTCTTTGCATGCGACATGCAACTCCATGCATTCGCCCTGCAACCTTTGCAAGCGCCATGCAACTCCATGCATCTGCTCTGCAACTCTTCCGAAACTGAAAGGCTCCAAACAACTCAATCAGTCTTAATGCATCTATCATCAAAGTCTTTGACTTCTGCTAGTACCAACTGCACATGTCTTCAGGAACCACTGCGTTGTTGAACTTTGCACCCATGCACTTTGCACTTGCTGTCAACTCTGAACCGCGCTCCAGTATCTGACACTGTCACTTTGACATGTCTGCGTCAATCCAACTGATCATGTTACTGCTACTCTGTGGGCTCCTCGTAGCCAGGTTCAATTCATGACATCCACACCATCTCAATGAATCCTTCCCAGAAATCTCCTCTTGGGATTACTCATGCATGTTGCCCCACCTCTCACCTGGTGGTATAGCTACATGCACTCCCTCTGCCCATCTGGCACGAAATTTCTCTGCATAAGTGGTTGCTCCCACTCCATGATCCTCATCTTGTGGCTACTCCACATCCCGAGGTTCACTCTTACCTGCATGCAAATCTTGCTCCCTCTCAAGCTTCAATTGCATGTATTTCTTGCACTTCCCAACAGTAGGAAGCTCTGTAGAAATCCCATCTACTTCAAATCTATAAATATTCTTCTGCATCTCCAATTGTGGCTGCTCCACAACCTTCTTAGACTGCTTCTCACGCTGCATGTTGAGAGTTTCCCTCTCAACCACCAAGTCACTAACCTTTTCTTTGCTCCTCAAAGCTTTGCATGCATCTTGTACCTCAGTGCATGTATATTCTTGGCTTGCGCACATTGCACTTGTCTCGCCGTCGCAAAATTTTCTAACAAAAAGAGCTGATTTTAAATCGACGATATCTCCCTCATCCGAGCTCCGATTCGACCGATTTTTTTTTATTATAAATTTGGGTGTTTTTTTGCAAGGAATCCAAATATTTTAATTGTTTCTGAATTTATTACACCAAAAATTTCAGATATTCTCTGCAAACTCGCGCACCCAAAAATTCCTGCTCTCATTCCATGTAGAAAATCTATAACACAGCTCTGATACCATGTAGAAATTATATACAATATGCATGTATATATCCGGACTCTCCAGATCACACACTATTTTAACTTCATGCACAATACATAATCTATTCCACCATTGATCATCACATGCGGAAATTAAATCAATTGCAAAACACACATGAAACCATAAAAATTCACACACATTAACACAACTGTTTAACGGGAAAGCCTGAAGCTAAAAACCTCAACTATCTGTATATAATATATGTCATAGAGATCATGTAACAATCCTCATACAAAGCTTATCACAAGCTCTCAGTACAATCCAATCGCTACACACTAATCAGGCCCTGATCTAGCAAATCCATGCACCGATCTCTGCCACCTGCTAGCCTGCCTCTACTGCGAAAGCCCTACTAAAGAATGGCTCTGAATGAACTTGAATCCACCTTATATTGACTGCGCAATCCTCATTGGCATCTCCAATGAATGTGTGGTGCAAACAATGCAACACTATAGTCACAACTAATAGTCACACTTGCTCTTTCACCTACCTCTCCACTGGTCTCCACTGAAACTGTCCATGTACTGTAGTTAACTGATGTATTCTTCAATTTATTAATGAATTATTATTTAGTGAATGAATTATTAATTAATTCACACCACTCTTACTAGTGTATCAATCAGTTAGACTAGATACAACTAGCTCAACTGAGTCTAACTGAGTTAAACTAAATACAACTCCACCAACTACTTCTTCCAACTGTGTCATAACTCTGCCACTTGAGTTCTAACTGATTCCTCCATGCATTAGCTCTAGTAAACCCTCATGAATAGTGTAATTCCTTCTGTCAGCTGCTGTGCCACATCTGTGCACTTAACTAAAGTGCTCCAAGAGAATAAGATAATGTTTAGAGTCCAAATATTATTAAGAGCTAATAATATTCGACATATGTATTTTTAGACTGGCAATCTAAAAATAGATTCCGCCCAATATGTCTAAAGATAGAAGTCCATATATTTTTCCAACTTGATCAACCATCCACAGATAGCATTCTGCAAATCATAGAATATGATCGACATGTCTAAAAATAGACTTTGTGCCAAAAATCACATGTGTGGGCCCCACCTAGTTTAGGTGATTATTTTCCAACTAGGATCAAGGATGATGTTTTAGGATGCCTCCTTCACTGTTTCTTGTTGCAATATTCAACAGGAATCAGAGAAATCCCATCTTATTGACGTGTTTGAGACTAATGGGTATAGCAAATCTCATGATCTTAAGGAATTTCAAAAATCCTTTAAAGGCTCAAGGGACAAGTCTTCTTGGAAGGACCCCATCTCCAAGGTGAATCTTCCGTTTATCCAAGGGACCTCAGATAGAATTTCCCATGTCCTTAGAAGAAATAATGTCTCCTCTTCATTTAGACCTCTATGTACTATCAAGAATTCTCTCAGATCTGTTAAGGACCTTATAGACCCAAAGGGCATGAAAGGTGTTTATTTATTACTTTACTCCCGTGGTAATCCCTATATTAGGGAAACTGGTCGATCCATTAGATAGAGAATCCAGGAGCATGCTACAAACATTAGGCATAGTTGATCCCACACTTCTGCTCTTGCGGAGCATGATGGGAAATCGTGTCACCATGTATGCATTGAAGACTCTAAAGTCATTGCTAAGGTGGATTAGTTCCATCATAGGAAGCCAAGGGAGGTTATTGAAATTGAGATACATCCTAAAAATCTCAACAGAGATGATGGTTGGAAATTAAGTAAGAGCTCGACTTTGGCCCTCTCAAGGTGATGCCTCCCCCGTGCGTTGGTTTCCTTTTGCATTTTGTCTTTGTTTCTCTCTCCTCTCTCTGGTTTTATTCCCATCCCTTTGATTTTATTTTTCCTCTTCTTTTTATATCCTTGTTTTCTTTTTCTCTGGTTTATGCTTTTATGAAATTTCCTTTTGTTAGATATTATCCCTTGAACTATATTATAATATTGATTCTTGGCTTATATATATTCCCCCCTCTCGGCTCAGTATAATAATTATAAAATTTTTCCTTTTTATATTATTGTATATTTTTACGCTTTTTGTTAATATCTCTTAATAACTTCAATATTTTAAGATTATTCCCTATACTATTATTTACCCCTTCTCCCTTATTATATTAATTTTATAATTTAATCATTTTACTAAATTATTATATTATTCATTGTCCCTTAATATTTTTAAATAATTAAAAAACTTTTAAATTTCTAACTAATTAACTAAATAACGACTAGTTTTTAAAGGCTAGTTTTAGCAACTATCACCGGGAAATGACGCATCCTTACTATTTATTCAGTGAGATCGATTTCCTTCTTCACCTTGTCCTGAGGATGAACCACATTAGATGGTTCGAAACATCGACCAAATCCTAATGATGTGATTAATTCGAAAGACATTTATGTACATTATGGATCACAAAAGTCATAGATCTAACAAAATCCAAAATCCTTGCTTCAACTCCCTTTCATTCTACCTGGGTCATGATGTGATTAGTTCAAAATAAATTTATGTACATTATGGATCACAAAAGTATCTAACAAAATCCAAAATCCTTGCTTCAACTCCCTTTCATTCCACCTGGGTCATTCCGAAAGCCCTCAAAATTGAAAAGCATCCTAATAAATTCAACCTTGATGATGGGTATCAAGTGAGTCATTCTTGGAAACCCATGGTCCACTTCCTTTCCGATAAGATCCCTTTCTTCAGTCCCATTTCTAACCCATCCTAACCTTTGTCCCTCCCTCCTTCTTCATCCTCTTTTCTCCTTTTTCTTACCTTTTCCTTTTCATCCTTTCATCTCCCCTCCTTTCTTCACTTTTGATAATTATTATTCCCCACCCCCATATAATTTTCATTTTTTATATTTTAAAAAATTCTTCTTTTAAACAATTAAAAATAAAAAATGTGATTTTCTCTATCTCCCGTCTCCCCCCTTCATTTTTAATTTTGAATTTATCATACTCATTCTTCACTTAGTATTTGATTATTTGATTCAGTTATTTAACTCATTTTTGAATTTTGCCACCTTTTCATATTAATTTAAATTAGTATTTAAATTTAATATACATTAAATTCTAATTTAAGATATTATTTCCTTTTATTTTCAAATCCCTAATTTGACTTAATCAATTTACCCAATTCAATTAAAAATATTATAATCTTCTCTTCCTCTACCTCCTTTTAATCTTATCTTACCTAATTTTCTATAATTACGTTGAATAAAAAATTTTAATTTCCATTTTTTAACGACTAATTCAAATTGATTATAAATTTTTAATTCATTGAATTAGTTTAATAATAATTATTCAATTTATTTATTTATTTTTATTTTTAATATTTTAATTTATCCCTAAAGGCTAGTTTTGAATTCTATGTACTTCGTTGAATGCTTCCTACTCTTGAAGATGGGTGAAGTGTTCACCCGAAACATAGGGCTCTTCAATCATATTACACAAGATTCAAGTTCTAATCGACACTATTTATTTCATACTTCATTTTAGATTTAAAAAATCTTTAATTAAGTAAATTATAATTCTTCAATCATATTATGCAAGATTCCAGAAGTTCTAATCTACATTATTTATTTCATACTTCATTTTACATTGATAAAGATTTAAAAAATCATAAAAATTAACTAAATTATAATTATATTTTAAATTATTATTGAGGAGGCTCTACAACCTAGTTTAGGGTGGATGGGTGAGCATTAGATGTGAGATGTTAATTTTGAGATGTGAGATTTTTTTTTAATTTTTTAATTATTATTATTATTATTAATATTAAAATTAGGAACAATATTTTACGTAAAAGAAAATATAATATACATTTAAAATTAAAATATATAACACATAAATAGTACTTATAAATTAACATCCATTTTACAATATAAACTAAAAGGAGTGGGGGAGAGAGGCATAAATCTGGGAGAGATAGGGAGAGAGAGGAAGGAAGAGAGAGAGGAGGGGGAGAGGAGGAGAGAGGGAGGGGGAGAGAGATGGATTTAGATGGGGAAAGAGGGGGGGGAGGGGAGAATAAATACATTGAGAGATAGAGGTGGAAAGAGAGAGGGATTGATATAGGAAATATGAAGATGGAATGAGGGAGAGAGGAGATGAGGGAAGGGAGAGAAAAATATAGGATAGAGATAGGGAAATAAGGGGAAGAGAGAGACATGAAGACATATATATGGAGGGGGAGGGGGGTAAGAGGGGGAGAGCGAGAAGGATAGAAAGAGAGAAATAGTGACAGAGTTGGAGGGTGGAGAGAAAATGTGTGTGTGATGGGGAGAGAGAGAGAGAGATGGAGGTGGGAGAGAAAGGGAGAGGGCGGGAAGGAAAAGAGAGACTTGAGAGAGAGGAGAGAGAGAGAGGGGGGATGGAGTTGAAAGGGGGAAACAGTAGGGAGGGAAAGCATACGAGAGATGCGGGGAGAGAGAGTGATATACATATGAATATGGAATGAGGAAGAGAGGAGACACGTGAAGGGAGAGAAAAGGATAGGATAGAGATAGTGAAATAAGGGGAAGAGAGAGACATGGAGAGATAGATATGGAGGGGTGAGAGAGCGGGAGAGAAAGAAGGAGAGAGAGGGAGATATTGATAGAGTTGGATGGTGGAGAGAGAGATTGTGTGTGGGGGGAGAGACAAAGGGATTTGGGAGAGAAAGCGAGAGAGAGGAAGGAAAAGGGAGATGATTTGAGAGAGAGGAGAGAGAGCGGGGGAGAGAGATGGAGTTGGAAGGGGAAGAAAGACACAGAGAGAGAAAGATAGAGAGGGAGTGACAAGGGAGAGATAGAGAGACGGTGAGGGAAGGGAGAGAAAAGGATAGGATAAATATAGCAAAAGAAGAGGAAGAGAGATAGATAGGGAGACATATATATGAAGGGGGGAGATATGGGAAGAGAGATAAGGAGAGAGAGAGAGAAATCGTGATAGAGGGTGGAGAGAGAGAGTGTGTGTGATGGGGGGGAGAGACAGAGGGATGTGGGAGAGAAAGGGAGAGAGAGGAGAGAGAGAGGGGGGGAGAGAGATACTGAGTTGTAAGGGGGAAAGAGAGGGAGGGAAGAAAAAATACAAGGGAGGGAAAAAAAAAAAATACATTGAGAGATAGAGGTGGAGAGAGAGGGAGATATGAAGATGGAATGAGGAAGAGAGGGGATGAGGGAAGGGAGAGAAAAGGATAGGGTAGAGATAGGGAAAGAAAGGGAAGAGAGAGATAGGGAGACATATATATGGAGGGGTAAGAGATGGGGAGAGCAAGAAGGAGAGAGAGAGGGAGACAATGACAGAGTTGTAGGGTGGAGAAAGAGTGTGTGTCATGTGATGGGGGGAAAGATAGAGGGAGGCAGGAGAGAAAGGGAGAGAGAGGAAGGAAGAGAGATAAGAGAGAGAGGGGGGGAGAGAGATATGGAGTTGGAAGGGGAAGAAATACATAGAGAGAGAAAGGTGGAGAGGGAGAGGGAGTGACAAGGGAGAGAGAGAGAGAGAGAGAGAGAGAGAGTCTATATGTTTTATGGGTGAGAAGGAGAGACAATGGGATATATATATATATATATATATATATATATATATATATATATATATATATGGGGGAGAGAGGGCAGAAGAGAGAGGAAAAGAGAGGGAGGGAGGAAGAGAGATAGATATGGAGAGAGAACGGAGAGAGAGAGAGAGAGAGAAAGAGAGAGAGAGAGAGAAGAAGAAGAGGGATATATATATATATGGAGAGAGAGAGAGAGTATGTGTGTATGTAGGTTGATATAGAGATATAAAGAAGGAGAGACAGAGGGAGATAGAGATATAGATGGAGGGCTAGGATCATATCAGAGTCGATCTATGTGAGTTTCTAGAGAATTATCATATCAAGTATTGTGAACCTTAGATATTTAAGTATTGTGAACATTTTATTTAGGATGAAAATTCAAGTATTGTTATTTAGGATGAAAATTCAAGTATTATCTCTCTATTTCTCTCCTTTCTCCGTCACCGTTTCTGTATCTCTCCCTTTTCACTCCCTCTCCCTCTCCACCTTGTCCAGTTTCCAAAGTTCTTCCAACTGCTTTGAAATTGAATCTTCTTTTGTCATATGAGTGGCTTGTTCAATTAATTGGTTGGGGATAATAAACTCAACGGGTACTAGGAATTCTCTTCCATATACTAATTGAAAGGGAGTATACTTGTGTAAGCATTTGACAGGTGTATGATAGGCCCATAGAGTAGCTAGAACCCGCTCATTCCACTTGTCTTTGTTGGCCGAGCATATCTTGTTGAGTCCCCTCTCTAGGATTTTGTTGAAATATTCCACAATACCATTTGTTTGAGGGTGATACATGTTGCTCTTATGGTGTTGTATCATAAAGTTCTAAACTAATGAGGATATTGTTTCATTAATGAAATGGGTCCCCTAGTCACTTGTAAGGCTTTGGGGGCACCCAAATTGGGTGATGATATTCTCAAAAATGAATCTAGCAGTAGTGTCTATGGTGAAATATTTGACTAGTACAACCTCAGCCCATCTAGTAAGGTACTCTGTGGCGATGATAATATATCTGGTGTAGGAGTGGTGTGCTGATAGTTGATAGGTCCTACAAATTTTATTTCCCATATCGAAAAAGAATACAGTGCTCGTAATGGTTGCAAAGTCAGTTCATCCCCCACTAATGGCTTTCCAACCCTTTGGAAAATGTCACACATTTTAACGTATTCCTTTGCATCTCGGAAAAATGTGGGCCACCAGGGTCCCCCCTGTAACACTTTCCTCGTGGTGGCCTTCCCCCCAAAATTCCCTCCCGCAACTCTCAATTGAAATTCCCACAACACATCCTATCTCTCATGGTCAAGAACACATTTGTGCAATATCTGATCAAGGCCCAAATTGTACAGTTTTCATGCAATCAACTGGTAACTTATAGCGTGGACTATGATGTGCCTTCTATGTGTCGTTGTGTTCCCCTCCAGGCATTTACTTGTGGCTAGAAATGCTGCAATATCTTCCAAGTAGTCTAGTATAGCTTCATCTCGAAATAGGCCGGAGTCTGGTAGTTGATAATCTACTGAACCTCTATTTTTCCCTAACTCTAACTGAGAAAGGAGATCATGCCCCAAATTTAGTCACCCTGGCTTGAAAATTACTTCAAATGTGAATTCCTAGAACAACAGAAGCCATCTACAAATCCTTTCTTCGAGTACAAGATTATTCACTAAGTACTTCAGGGCAGATGAGGGATCATTGTCAAAGAGAAGTTGCTAGACTGGAATAGGCTGTTGGACGACTTCATTCAGGAAGAGTTGCGAGATGAGGATAATCATCCAACAAAGAGGGCAGATGAGGATGTGGCACTTGCAGTATGAATGAAGGGTAAGTAGAAGAAGGACTTGAGTAGAGTCAAGTGTTTCAACTATTGCAAGATGGGTCATTTTTCGTCGAGATATCTGATGAAGAAGAAGGGAGATGATGAGAAGAGAAAAGGGAAGCAGGTTGTTGGTGTTGCCACTTTAGCTAAGATAGATGATCTCACTAGGATATTGGAGGAGGAGGACTCTACTATGATTTCTAATTTCTCGTAGGGTACTGTGAATGCGGATGGATGGTACATGGAAAATGGTGCAATGAATCATATTATAAGTTCACAGGAGGTTTTTGAGACTATAACTGAATGGGACTCGAAGTTTCACATGGTGTTGGGTGACAAGAGTCAGTTGGAAATTCAAGGATTGAGAGTTGTGCCATTCAGAATGGAGAGGGGACGAGTGATGCGGGTCCAAGATATACTAATTGTACCAGGACTCAGATATAGCGTGATTTTTGTCTCGATGATCTAGAAGAATGGGTTTGAGGTCTTGTTCCATGATGGGAAGGCAAGAATCAAATCTGGAGGCTCTAGCTCTGATGGGATTGTACTTGGAGTTAGAGAGTATGGTCTCTACAGGTTGATGAGCAAACCTGAGGATCATGGAAAGAAGAAGCAGGTGGAGTAGGTGTAGGTGCAGGCTTGAGATGGGTAGGTACAGGTTCCAACAAAAAAGGTCCATTTTCTACAGGCTCAAAAGGAGTGGAGTTCTAGAAGGAGTTTTCAGTTTCAGAGGGAGAATTTATAGCCCAAGATGAGTGTGTGGTTAGTGGTGAGAAAGGGTGCTCCTATAACTGCCAAGAAGGAATCATGGAGAGAATCAAAAGTGATATACGAGAAGAAGAAGAAGGAGGATGCTTCTAGTGATAGTGACACTTATGAGAGAGGCGTAGTTCATACCTCATGGATTGTTGCAGTGGTGAGTGCCACGAATTGGGTGAGTGTTGAAAGTAGTAATGATGATCATGAGTTACTTGCTAGTCATGAAAGTACCTCCCTCACCAAGAGGGAGTGTTGATTTTTGAGTAGCTTGGGAGGTACTCCAAGCCCTAGGGTTTAGGGTTTGAAGGGAAAATCGCCACAAGAGTCACTTGTGGGCTTGGAACCAAATCATGGGGATTTTTCACCCATCGGGATTTGGGCCAAAACCAATTTGAGAATGAGAAAATTTGAGGTGATGGAGCTTGGAGTTATGATTCCAAGGCTTCAAAGATCACTCAAATCGAAGCTCTAGAAATGAAGTTATGAATTTTTGAAGTCAAAGTGTGGATTTGCACAAGAAGTGTCAAGGTCAGCTTAATGATATTTAGCATTGTGACAGTTGTACAAGCCCCAAGTATGATGTTTTAGGAAGCCCTCTTATGTGTATATATAAGAGGTGAGGAGTTTCAGCATCCATTTTTGCAACATAACACAAACAAAGAACTCATTGTAGAGTCTAAATACGTCTGTTGAAGGTCACTGAAAGAAGAACATAATAGTGAAGGGTTGACAAGTTTTTTGAGGCTTGTTTTAGGGTGACCGAGTATTGGAGAGAGGGTCGAGGTTCCTTGCTAGAAGGCTACAACTAAGGGAGACTATTTTTAGGGAAAAGGAGTATGAGCTGACCCTTATGGAGGATGTCACAGGCTGGAACAACCCCATTATAGCTTGTTGCAGGAAATTGGAGGGAGTTCGAAGGGTTGGTGAGGGTTGGAACAACCCAACATCACTGTTGAGGGTCATATCACTCATGGAATTCTAGCCACATCACATTTGATGTAATATTCCTAATTTAACTTTTCGCTAATTAGAATATTAAATTTTGTCTTCCTTAATTACTAGGTGAATAAGAGGGTAGAGGGACCCATAAATCCCTTTAGTAGGAATAAAACCATTTATTAATGTGAATGTGGATCAATGCATCTAGATGGGGTCAAGATGAATAAACCACTTCTTGGTGTGGATGTGGGTCAATGCATGTGGATGGGGTCAATTTGACCAAAACAACAACACAATTATGGAGGTAGTGGAGACAATGGAGGACAACACACTCATAATGGAGGTTAGTGGCCATGAGAGTACCAACATTATTTTATGGGGCCAAGGGGGTGAGGGCTCACAAGAATATAAGGAAGAGGATGGCAGCCATAGAGAGTATTCTGAATATTTTTTATATTTGGTCTTTCATGACTTTCTGCATGCTTCAACTGTTTAGCAGAGTCTACTATGCTGTTTAGCACAAGGGTGTTTCCGGGCGGAAATCCCACCCTCATCCTCAAGGGACTTCGAGTGCCCGCTTAGAAGAGGTTCCTTTGAGCTTCATTCCATCATCTAGCATTAGGCCAATCTTCAACCACCTTCAACAACACAGTCTCCTTTAGGAATTGCGCAATCTAGGAGGGCAGTTGTAGTGGAGGTTGAGAACCCAAGTTCTTGAGCTTTTTTTCCAGTGAGGGGAGCATCACTTCATCCATAAAGTTAGTGGGGATTAGTATCAAATATTTTCTTATCAGATGAGCCACCTCCCATCAGTTATTCAGTTGCAGAGTATAATTCAGCCCTAGGGCTGCATTTTTCATCTTGAGCATTTCAAGAAACCCTTTCTAGGTTATCTTGGAATTGTGCTAGAGAGCCTAGATCTTTGATCCCGACATTTTCTTAACACTATATCAACAGATACTTGTATTCTTATTTTCTAGGTACAATTATTCTCAATAGGACATTTTGTGTAGAAACAATATTTTCCAACATTTTGTGTAGCAACAATATTTCATGTTTTGGTGTATTAGGTCATTTGAAGCTTGTTTTTCCTAGCTTGAGTGTATTTTTCCTCAAGGTATTGTAATCATTTTCCGCTATGAAATCTAATGAAATGGCTCAATGATTTTTTCATGTTTTGATGTATTGATATTTACTGCATTTTCCAGTTTTATTTTCTATATTCCTATTTTTCCTAAAATTGGAATATCATAGTGGTATCAGAGCTCATAGACTTGTCTCAACCTGTGGAAAAACCGGTGTATGACACTCGAAGATAGAGAATACATTATGGACCAGACAAGGAGATACAAAAATAGAGAACACAAAAATTCGTTGGAATAGCAAGTGATAGTATTTCATTTGACGTTTCAGGAAAATGAATATGAATATAAAAAATCCGAGACATGGGTTTTTTGTAGAACAAACCAATTGTTTTTCTCCATGAGTAATTTTTCTAAATTCGGTATGGATTGAAAGAAACATAAGGTTCTCTGAGAGATACAAAAGCAGAAAACGCAGAAATTCATTGGGATAAAAAGTGACGAAATTGCGTTGGATGTTTCGGGAAAATTAAGATGACTGTTGAAAATATGAGACATGGGTTTTGTGCAGAATGAACCAATTCTATTTCCTTACCAGAAAATTTTCCAAATTCACTCTAGAGTGAGAGAAAAAAAAGGTTCTATGAAGAATGTTTTCTCAGATTTGTTGTGGTGGCTGTTTTTCAAATTCTTCCAATTGCAATACTAGATTCAACTTCTTTTAGAGTTCACATCTGACAAATAAAATTGTGTTACACTGGAGGAGGATAAAGGGGGTCTCCAATGGAAGAAAAGGTTATGGAAAGGAGTTTGAAAATTTCCTCCTTAGAACTATGCAGGATCTCGTCAGAGAGATCAAGGAGATGAGAGTAGAGAGACGAAGGGAAACCCCAAGAGGGTTACAAAATGGAGAAACTTCCAGTACTTCACATCATTGGTATGATAAATTGGTAGTGCATCAAGCTTCTTAACGCTCCACTATGCATACCTTCCTAGCAGTAGGAAATGGGGTTAGAGGACCACAAGAGCAGGAGGATCTGAGTGATTATTTTCTGGAATATGAATCTTAGTCTCAAAGATTCCAAAAACATCTGAACTTCCAAGAGTTATGCTAGATCAAAGATAACAGAAGACCCTGTAACAAAAATAAAGGTGGACTGTAAACACAGGGCAATGACCTGCAGCGTACCATGGGTATACTTTTTCTACCTACTTTGGCTGGGTCATCAAAGAGTACGACAAAGACTTAGGAGGAGGCATATGAGCATACACTCGTTGATGAGACACAACCCATTGTTGAGGTATCCATTGATGAGGTATCTAGGGTTATGACCGAGTTCTATGATGATAGCAGTGCATCATAGGAATGTGGGGAGCTCATAGATAAACCTAGTATGACGTAGGAGTCACCCTTGTTAGAGTTGCCTTTGGTAGCCCTAGTAGAAAAATTGAAGCAGGCTCATGTTGAGCCCATGATGGAGGAGCATATGAGGCCATCATTTCGACCACCCATTGATGACAGGAAACATAGATACCACACATTGGGATTCCATCATAGTTCGCTTCAGAGGTGCGCTGACAGTATCTACAGAGTTATTAGCACACCCCTACGCATTGGATTGGGAGAGGCAGAGTTTTCTAGAAATACTAGAGTAGATGACTAGGAGAGCATCACGCATCAGATGGGTGGATTTCTAGGAGATGCAAGCACCCTTGATGAGATGATAGTAGATATGTAGTATTGGGTGATGGTTGCACACAACAGTGCCATCAGTTTTGGGCCAACCTTCTTGCTTTGAAGGAGAAGGCCACATCAGTGCGAGAGGCTATCTTATGACAAAACGAGGAGCCAGAGGGCATGAGATTGGTTTGTGCCAAGTCAGCCGAAAAGTTGGCCCACATTGGGGAATGGTTGGATTCCCTAATGGTGAAGTTAGAGGGCACATTGGAGTGTCAAAGCACCCCACTTTTGGCATACATAGACATGGTGCAACACTCGCAAGATGGCGGGATTATTCTATGTATGAGGATTCTTGCATTTGATTCTTCTCTTGAGGTCAGATGGTGAGAGGTAATGAGCCGGTACCCCATGGAGCAGGCTAGGTAGCTAGATACATCCATGGCCACATTGTAGCAGAGTCCATAGATTACTAGAGGGACACGAGGGTCGGATTACTGTTGTGATCGAGGTGGGATTTAGCATCACATGATAGAGTCAGTAGGTGATGGTATTAATTGTGCGATGGGTTTGATTTTTGGGCGCACAGACATTTTCAGATCTCTATCAGAGCCTCGAAAATCCCTAGTGATAAGATGGTTCAAGAGGAAGGTATACCCTTTTTAGGAGCTATCTCATCATATCGACCGTGCATGGAGTCACAGGGTGATTAGCCTATGTTGGCAGGAGTTGGTAGGAGGAGGAGGCATCGGCAGGCCACTAGACATGGTAGTGTGTAGAGATGGTGCTCTCTCATGGGTATATAGTACACTTGAGCTATGGAAGATAGAATCAGTGATGTCATTGTCATTAGCATATGAGGAGTCAAGACTCTCTGATCCTTTAGATTAGATGGGGATATGTAGCCCACCTCATGGGGGGTTTACTAGCAGAGTGGTGGATCTTTTGACCCATGCAAGATAAATGATAGTACAGGATGGTATAGACGTAATCGGTAATATCCGGTGGTGTACAAGGGTAGGTCGCAACATACAGTGGCATGATGAGGAGTGCATAGACACTTGGTCGTATGCAGTGACCCATGATACGACACAACAAGAACTTGGAGCATTACCTCCAAGGGGACTTATGGAAAGGGGCATTAGGTGTACCCTGGGATGCAGCTCACTTAGGATTGATGAGGATAGTGTTGAGCATCTGGAGACACCATGTTAGCAAAGACAGGGCTACGAGGGTGTTATCAGCAAATCCGAGGTAAAGGGAGGCCCGATTACTCATGCTTGAGTGATGTAGATGATGTGGCAGAGGTAGAGCAGAGGGACATTCCTTCTGTATGCCAGGGCGAGGACTCTTATTCAAATGAGTCCATGGGGTCAAATGAGGATGCTTCTGGGGTGCATGAGAAGTCACGTGGATTTTATGACAGTAGGCCAGATTTGTCTTCTAGCATGTAGGGTCAGCAATCAAAGGACTCGATGAGAGATATTTAGGATGATGAGTCACTTGTGATGATTTATCCTGAGCAACATATGGTGGAGCATGGGGTAGTTGAGGAGGATGTTATGCACATCATGCATGATATTCCTTTGGGGGAGAGCAGTCAAATGGAGGCTCATAGTGAGCTAGTGCTAGATATGCGCTAACTTTGGGGTCAACCATGAAGGAGGAGCTGTTGGAGATGGTCGTGCATCCATATTTGGGTCGACCCATTAATGATGTGTCGGTATATGCATATACAGTTAGCAGGACTGCAGTACTTTCAGGGAGCAACACTCTCCAGGATTACATCGATGGGGCTTGCAGTACACCTTGCCCACTTGAGCCTATGATAGATAGATGGGCCTTCCCTTTGAGGTAGTTCTCGTTGATAGGCAGGGCAAAGAAGCATGAGTTTAGTGTGAGTTGGTGACCACACTCCAGACATGTTTCGTATGCAGATATCACCACATTGGATTATTCGACTGGGATAGACTGGTGGGAGATCATGAGTTGGCTTCCTATGGATGGTATGATCTTTTTAGTCAGGTGCATAGCAGAGCAGTGACTTGTAGACATGATAGGTACTACAGTTTACAGTTGGTAGTGGGGCACATGTCGAAAACTCTTTAGCATTCCATCCCGATTTCGGGAGAGTAGGATCAACATTAGATTGAGTCAGGGGAGAGAGGTGATGAATTGGTATGTAGTTGGTGGGGAAACTTATATAGTCAAATCTATGATACAAAACGGGCCATTGAGCATTGATGCATGTTGGTGGTTTTCACCTCATGAGGCAGTAGATATTGCTAGATGTAGAGAACATTCCGAGCTAGGGGACTTAGACGATGATTGGCCATGGTGGCATTGGGATCCGAGAGGATTTATTGATGACAAGTATGGTGAGAGATCCATTTGGGATCCCAACATTGAGGGGTCTGTTCCAGGCAGCCTTACACAGGGGCATATCCAAAATAAGGGGTATGGGATCCGAGCATTGGTTTCACTTGCATCAGTTCAACAAGGTGGCCCACATCTTTGTAGTTGCTTGAGGAAAAGAAATGTTTTGGCGGGGAGGATTGTAATATTCCTAATTTAGCTTTTAGCTAATTAGAATATTAAATTTTGTCTTCCTTAATTAATAGATGAATAAGAGGGTAGAGGGACCCATAAATCCCTTTAGTAAGAATAAAACCATTTCTTAATGTGAATGTGGATCAATGCATCTAGATGGGGTCAAGATGAATAAACCACTTCTTGGTGTGAATGTGGGTGAATGCATGTGGATGGGGTCAATTTGACCAAATCAACAACACAGTTATGGAGGTAGTGGAGACAATGGAGGACAACACAGTCATAATGAAGGTTGTTGGCCATGAGAGTAGCATCATTATTTTGTGGGGCCAAGGGGGTGAGGGCTTACAAGCATATAAGGAAGAGGATGGCAGCCATAGAGAGTATTATGAATATTGTTTATGTTTGATATTTTATGACTTTGTGCATGCTTTAGCTGTTTAGCGGAGTCTGTTGTGCTGTCTAGCACAAGGGTGTTTCCGGGCGGAAATCCCAACCTCATCCTCGGGGGACTTCGAGTGCCCACTCAGGAGAGGTTCCTTTGAGATTCATTCCATCATCTGGCATTAGGCCAATCTTCATCCACCTTCAGCAGTGCAGTCTCCTTTATGAATTTCCCAATTTAGGAGGGCAGTTGCAGTGGAGGGTTGAGAACCCAAGTTCTTGAGCTTGTTTTCTAGTGAGGGGAGCAACCCTTTATCCAGAAAGTTAGTGGGGAGGAGTATAAGCTATTTTCTTATCAGATCAGCTACCTCCCAACATTTATTCAGTTGTAGAGCGTAGTTAAGCCCTAGGGCTATATTTTTCTTCTTGATCTATTCAAGAAACCTTTTCTTGGTTATCTTGGAATTGTGCTAGAGAGCCTAGATATCTAATCCCGACATTTTCTGATCACTATATCATCAAATCCTTGTATTCTTATTTTATAGCTTCAGTTATTCTCAATATGACTATGCAGTCATAGCCTTTCGACATTTTGTGTAGCAGCAATATTTCATGTTTTGGTGTATTGGGTCATTTGAGGCTTGTTTTGCCTAGCTTGATTGTCTTTTTCCTCAAGATATTGTACTAATTTTTTGCTATTACATCTAATGAAATGGATCAATGATTTTCACATGTTTTTATGTATTGATATTTACTGCATCTTCCAGTTTTATGTTCTATATTCATGTTTTTCCTAATTTTGAATATTACATTTGAGCAATTTTGAGCAGAATTTTGAGGGATGTTAGGGGTTGAGTTATGTTCCCTAAGGAGGCCTAGGTTGTAGCAGTGGAGCAGAATCAAAACAATAAAATTTTTTATGTGTTTTGGTGAATGTTTGTAGGTGTTGGATCCAAATTTTGGTTCAGTTTTGGATTTTTTTTGTTGAGCAACATGTGGGTGCCATTTGGAGTATTTTTGTGGAGGTCAAAATTCCATCCTAGGACCAAAAATTGCAGTGATTTTATTGGGTGACATTGGTATGGTGGAGGGAATCGTGTTTTCTACCCAAATTATCCCTAGAAAACCTATCTTGAAGTGACGAAGAAGAGTTGAAGGTTGGGTGAATATTGGTGCCGAAACTGTAGCACTTTGATGGACAAAAGTGACTGCTAGCCTGGCATATTGGGGCTTAGGAATTGACCAACCAAGAGAGCATATTGGATCATCCCATGTACATGAAATAGAAGCGAATTGCAACAATGTCATGTGGCAGCCCTTCTGGAGTCTCGATGTGTTGTCCTTTGAAGGACTAAGGGGTAGCTAATGAGAAGTATGGAAGTGAAGGATCGACATGGAAATATAGGACGTTGAGTCTGATCAACATGTTTTCCATTGTATATTGCATACCATAGAGTTTTGCATTATTCATATTGGTTTAATTTAACGAATATTGGGTTGTACATTATTGCACATTTTTTTTTTTAAATTGTGTATACTTGTGCATGTTATCACTCCACCGGATCTGTAAGGCTGAAAAAGAGTCCAAACAGACGTAACCAAAAACCAATATTTTAGCTTGGTAGATAGCCCTACCAAACTGGAGAGGGCTCCTTCCACAAAATCACAACCAAGAGGGCTCAATGAATTAGGGTTTTAGGCTAGGTATGAGTGCAGGAGTTTGCTTGTTTGAATTGGTTTGTTGGATGGGTGAATTAGGTCAAAGAGGCTAGTTTAGGGAAAATAAGATTAGGGTTGCAAAGATTCAATGGGGAAAGGTAGGTAAAAAACCTAACACTTTAGGGTTTCAGGGTGAGATGGATCAGACTGATGAGGAGCTAGAAAGAGTAAGGCAAAGCATTTATTTTTTCTAAACTAAAGAAAATGAACAAACTATGAAGATTTTCCCAACGACAGAGCATGAGAGATGAATTTTGCTTATCAACTTGAAAACCAACATATCATAGAGATGAAATGGATCATGAAACAAAAAATTCATACATAATGAGACATAAGAAAAAAAATGCTAAATTTCCATACCACAGGTATCCCAAAGAAATAGCTACAAACTTTTCATTAATTTCTTGCCAAATACTTATTACACTAGAGTCTTTGATCAATGCAACAACATCCAACCCGTGAAATGAGTCAAAAAGTACATGATATGGACCTTAAACAACCTCTCCCAACCTCAGGGGTCGAATTCTTAACTTGAGGAGGTGTTCCATAGAAAACTAAGCTGAATACCTAGTGTAGGGAGGTCAAATTGACTGATCTCTCACTTTTTGCAAATTGATTCATTACATGTCATAAAAATTTTTCACCTAATGTATTTACCCTTAGGTAAGTCAGCCACATAATAATTACTTTTACGTTCATGATTTACATTGGTAAAAATTCCATTGACCATGGTCAAACTGGAAAAATTGAGAAAATTGGAAAATATCAACAAACTCAAGAAATTTGTCAAAAGCGCAACGCCGGTGTCAAAAATGCTGCACCAATTTTAACTCCATTTTTGAGGGGGTTCTGGGTGTCCAGATTGATCTCATAATATCTCATTGGAAATATTGTCTTGTTTTGTTTCTATATATGTGCCCAATTTCCAAAATGGTCAAGGTTTGACCCTTCAAAACTTAATTCTCCCAAGACTAGTCAAAATCGTAGTGCCAACCTCCAAAATAGGGAAAAATGTCATTTTTTGACTTTTTGACTACCCTGATGACCCAAATTTTTTTTGTAAAGTGGTTTTCCTAACTGTATTTGGCCTTATGAATCTAATTTTTGTTTCATTTTCTCCATTAGAGGTCCCTAGGAAAACCACAATGCCTAAGGCGCTGCGCTTTTTCTAGTGTTACTGTGCAAAATTGCGAAAAATTCAAAAATTTCAAAAATTTCCCAAATTTATTCAAAATTTCTGTGGTGGGATGCTGATGAGGTGTAATAGGCAATGAAATATGCATAAGCAATAATATCAAGCTTGTCCCCTTCATTTTTCTTGGTTAGTGTTTCAAGTCTTGATTTGGCCTTTTGTAGCTTTGAGCTTGCAATTTGGTTTTTCTTGAAGTAGTGCTTGGTCCTCTTTCTCAATATGGCCTTGTCCTTGTTTTCCTTCTCTAGGAGCTTCTAAAGATGATTTTTGGCCTTGTCAAGCCATTTCTCCCGGTTCTCATTGACAATCATGGAAAACTATTCATTCAATGTAAGTTCATTAGCAAGCTCAACCTCCTTTTGCTTCTCTAGTTCTAGAGCTCTTTTCATCCCTCTAGTCCTAGGTCTTCTTCTTGGCACTTGTTCTTCTGCCTCATTGGTTTCACCATACCTCTCATAAGCCTCATCAATCAAGGCCTTAGCTATGTTTTCTTCTCTTTTTTCCTTGAGAAGCTGAATCTCCATGATGGCCTGCTTGGTCTGGAGTTGTTCATTTTCTTGCTCATAGTATGCAATGACAAACTTAGATCTCTCTAAGTTGGTCTGAAGCTCCCTGATTTAGGCATCCTTCTACTTGAAAATCAATTTGGAGGCCTCATCATCATGCTGCTCATCCAAATCAACAAGTTCAAAATTAGTCTTTGTCTCATGGAGGTCATCCTCTTCATGAATGGATTCTTCATGTACATATTCCTCTGCCATATTTTGTTTTCCCTTCTATAACTTCTTTGTTGGTGAAGAAGGCCGGGCCCCTCCCACAATCTGGGGCAAACACCTGCGTATTCCCTCTCTCTCTCCCTATCTCTCCCTCTCTGATATTGAAACAGTGCACCGGTGCCATATGTTACATATGGCACAGTGATAAACACACACACACACACACACACATATATATCATTGTAATTTCACGGTGCGCTGGCATAATAGATCGCACCAGTGTGCTATGTTACGCAGGGTGCACCGATGAAAAAAAATCTGTATTTTTATAGATTGATGCAATGGCCAACACGGATTGGGATTCGACTCTACAATTCGTCCCATGGGTTGGATGTCTTATGAATATACAAACCCTATAAATCTAAATTTAAAAGCCCTAATTCTGTAATTACAGAAAGAGGGAGAAGAAAGGGCAAAAACAAAAAGAATATAGGGTTTTTGTTTCTAAAAATGAATTTATTTATTTATTTATTTTGTTTCTGAAAACTGCATAAAAGGTAAAAAAATTGCAAAAAAAGTAATAAAAACAATAAACTTTAATTTTTTTTATTTTACTTCATAAAAAATATATAGAAAAAGTAAAAAAAACAATAAACGTTGACTTTTTATTTTACTGCATAAAAAAACTATAGAAAAAGTAAAAAAACAATAAACTTTACTCACATCGTTTGAAATTCTATGGTACAAGGTTTGAATCACCAAAGGTTTGGAATTATAATTGTCTGAATACTTCTGTTTGAACGTATTTCCCTGCTCCACAGTGCTCTTGTGCTCTGTTTGCTCCAAGTATGTATCCTGCAAATCTCTGGCTGAATTTTTTTGCAAAAATAGTGAAATAATGAAAAGTGTTTAGTATTTAAAGAAATTTTTTATGAAATTAGATTTTTGAAAATATTTTGCCGCCCATTTTTCAATTTATCGCTTTTTTTCACTTAAAGAAAATAGGGTTGCACTTTTTTTATTTGCGGTTATTCATTTACCAGTGTGTCCCTTAATCAAACTGCACTAGTGCGTCGGGTTATAAAATGGCATCGGTGCGCAATAACAAAAATGCACTAGTGCGGTTATCTGTACATTATGCACCGAAATTACATTTAGGTTTGTGCACCAAAATTTATTGTTGCTTTGCTCAAATGCAGGGATAAAATATCATATATTATATGGAATGGAAAATTCTTCAAAATCCAACTCGTTCCATAATATTTCTCAAAGTCCATCGCGGAGTTCTCCCTATCCATCTGGAGACGTAATATTTACTTCAGATTTGTCTTATATTTTCACTATCTAATTGAATTTATGTTTTTTATCTATGCAGTCAATCATGCACAACTTAATTAAATTTATAATGTATACAAATTTGCAGGTTCATGCAGATTCAACATTGAGTTCAGATGCACAAAATATTCAAACTGCTCCAAAACATGGGAAGTTCTTATCAAGAGCTGCATACCGCAAGGCGCATTTGGTAGATGAAAATGGATAGCCGCCTCACCCTGCCAATTGTAACAATATTGCATCTTCTAGCCACAATCCTGGGACAATTATGGTAATTATAATTATAACTTTTTGGTATATATATTTATTAATATGTAATTATTTCAACTTCAAACCAATTTATAATCATGCAATATTGTCAACGTGATTACTAATTGATATCATATATTTTGTACTAATCATATTCAAAATTATTAATTTTTAATTATTAGGATTCTAGTGATGATGAATGACCTATCTACCATCTTCCGTTGCACCCCACGACAATGTCAAATCGAGAGAAGATTGAATTAAGAGAAAAATCAGAGAGGAAAAATACCAAGAATGGTTGAATCAACCACGGATCAATTCTCACTACGTCCATATTCACCAATTAGGAATGACTACAGCAATAGTAGTTCTTCACAAGCTGGCAATGGAGGCATTCAAATAGAGGTTGGTATGGATGATTACTTAAGGGATACGACTTCCATGGAGACAATGTTGTTAGATGCATTCCAAAATGATGATCAACTAGGGGATGATTCTCATATTGCTGACACCTTTTTCGAAAGCCTTAAATTTGCTTCCACCACCCGTCTCAAAGTCTACCCAGTTGGGGACAACAATGTTACTGTACAACTTGAAAGCAAAGTTTGGCTTGTCGAATGCATGTTTCTCAGAACTTTTGAGGTAAGTTGCCATAAAGTACTCCCTTATATAAATTTGAAATATAATCAGTACACTGCAATGAACATTAAAAATGGTAAATTTTATGAACGTCAATAATTATATCGACATTAATGTACATTTATTAATATATTTTTCCATGATCACCAACTACATGTTATTCAAAGATAAAGTTCTTCCGAGTGATAATGTCTTTCCCGGTAGCTGCGAAGGGGCAAAGAAATTGTTGAAAATGTTGGGTGTTGAGTACATATCATATCATGCATGTCCAAATGGTTGTATTCTATATAGAGGGGAATATGCAGACAAAAATATATGTTCAAAATGTGGGCATGAAAGGTATGATAAATCAAAAAAGAAGGGTAAATCATGTACTGGTCCTCCTTTTAAGATATTGAGGCTCATGCCTATAATCCCAAAGATTCAAAGGCTCTTTCGTTGCAAAGAATTAACTATGTTGCAGGAATGGCATGCCTCTCACAGAAGTGAGTTGGGAGTTATGCGAATCCAAACTGATTCAATAGCCATGAAGCATATAGAGGATACATGGCCCGAAAAATTCAAGGATGAAGTACGAAGTCTACTACTCAACATATTCATGGATGGTGTCAACCCATATTCCCACTAGAACACCAAATATTCTATTTGGCCTGAAGTAGTGATTAATAAAAATATCCCCCCATGGTTGTCTATGAAGAATGAACATCTTGTGTTGGCTCTCATAGTCCCTGGTAGAAGACAAGTGAAGAATATGGATGTCTACTTACAACCACTGGTAGATGAATTGAAGGAATTATGGGATGGGATAAATTTATACGATGTATCAAGACCCATCGCAACAGAGAGGAGTTTTAAGTTGTATGGAATATGTGCTTACACGACACATGATTATCCAGGCTTAGGAGTTTTCTCTGGAAAATTACATGTTTAATTTATTGATTTGTTTATATATGTAACAATATTCTTTCACATATTAGTTATTTAATTCGTTGTAATATTTGTTAGGATCTTCATGATATTCTTTAACGTGCCATGCATATTAATTAATGTATATAAATATAATCTCACAGGTCTTGTAACAAAAGGGTATTTTGGATGTAAATGTTGTGGACCTTCTCTGACAGCTAGATGGTCCAAGGACCTACGAAAGCTAGTGTATGATTGCTCCAGGGTATTCCTACCAAAAGAACACCCTTACAGAAGAGCAGTATCCACTTTTAATGGTAAACAAGAGAGAACCCAAAGGCCTCCAATGATGACACCAACTGAATGGATTAGAGCATATGAGAGAGAGAGGGAGAAGGAGTTCATAGAAATGTTCGATTCTAATGGGGAGCCTATGTTCGATGATCCATATTTCTTCGACACCTATGTTGAGAAATTTCCCATTGGGTTGAAAAGGAAATCTATCTTTTATGACCTCCCATATTGGGAGCATCTTAAAATTGCCCACTTATTATATCCCATGCATATATTTAAAAATGTTTCATCTTGATTATGGAGGCACATATCATCAAAAAAAAGTGACACATTGGTTGTTAAGAAAGATCTTATTACTTCAAAAACTAAAAATAAACATTGGCCAAGACAATTAGAAAGTACGGGATCATAGGCAGGTGCTGGTCCCTCTAATTCATGGTTTTTCAAAGAAGGTGATGTCCCATGGATTTAAAAAAAAGATGATATATCTTTGGCAAAGGAAGTTATAATGGATGTGAGGGTGCCAAATTCATATGGGTCTTCACTATGGTGCTACTTCACTGTGGATGACCATTTGTCGGGGTTGAAATCGCATGACCATTTGAATCTTCTAAGAGTACATATAATGTCAAAAGCATGATTTTATTATTTTTTATATTAATAAATTTTATTCCATGCGGGGATCATAAAACATAACTAATTTTGTATATTATTGGACTTGTTTATAACTTTGCAGTATCATTATCCTTTGTTCATGCGTGGGAGTGTGAAACATGAAATCCCTCAAGACCTAGGACGTGCCATATCTAAATTATCTGCATTTGTACATTGGATCACGTCAAAGGAGATTCATGTGGCTAGCATTCCATGGTGGCATCAAGATATAGTTTAGATTGTTTGTATGTTTAAGAAGGAACTGTCGACGAGTTTCATGGACTTACAGGTTCATCTTCTAATCCACCTAGTAGATGAGGTTAATTTTTTTGGGGTTGTTTCTTGTCATTGGATCTTCTTCTTAGAGAGGTACATGAAGAAATTGAAAGGTTTTGTTTGACAAAGGGAAAAACCCGAGGGGTCTATGGCAGAGGGGTACATATCGTATGAGTCTTTCTATTATGCCAGTGAGTACATCAAGCAGATTGAAAACAGACCAGGTGTTGTGATTTGGGACGATGAAATGTATGAAGACAAAAGAGAAGGAGAGTTGCTCTAAACAAGTGGAAAAAAGCACTTGATAAAGAGTAAGCGACTTATAATTTTTCAAATTTACAAAAAGTAATTAATATTCATGTTGAAATTCGATATAATGTATATTTTGATCTCTAAGTACTATATAATTTTGTTTTGATTTCATCAGCGAATGCAAAAATTGAAGCAATCAATACAATTCTGAAGCGACACAACTGTGGGTCGCATTGTATGAACAAAATAAGATGAAATGGGATAGTGACAGGAAATAATTCAGATGGTTAAATGGTAGAAGTGTGCCTTATCCCGATCATTTAAAAGAAAATATGCCAAAAATATTCCCCAACAATTGGGTTGCTAACCAAGTCGGAGAGAAATATGGTGCTACCGGTCATTACCCGCGTGCTGAAGAGGATGCGCTAAATGTAGGGATTGGATGCAGCAACTCGGTAATAATATTTTTAATTTATATGTAAATTTTAAACTTATATTAATACATCTACATTTCATATTTTAACTGTTGGATTATTATTTATAAGACAAATGACACTATGATTTTTTTAACTTTTTTTATAATAGGTGCATTTGTTCCTGTCTATGTGGGCATATGGACACCATTTTCACACAGAAAATGTCGATGCTGGAAACATCACACAAGCCTGTGGATTGGAAGTCAATTTCGATTAATCTAGTCGATCTAGCCACCATGATGAAAACCTAGTACGAGGGATGTTAGGTTACGTCGAAAATATACAAGAGATCATTGAAGTGAATTTTTCTTCTTTCCAATGTGTTATTTTTAGGTACAAGTGGTGGGACACCTTTGACCGAATTAATGTAAAGGAAGATTGCGATAATAGGTTGATAGAATGATGTGGGATGAAGCTAAGGAGCCCTATTTTTTCCCCAAACACTACAACTAGGTATTTTTTTACCCAGATGTGTTGGATAGGGATTGGTGGTTCGTACTGACACATGACCCTAGATCAAAACATATTTTTGAGAAAATTAGTGTTATCATGCCATGTGAGCTAGAATATAATGAGGGTGATCATGAGAACCGAAAGTGATATGGTACATGTGTTATTTCATCAATATTTATACTTTTTAAGATGGGTTTTTCGAAATATTAATATAATATGTATTTTGAATTAATTGGTAATTTGCATTGCGTTAATGTTAAAATCAATAATTCACTTGATAATTTGCAATTATGTTGATCTCAAAAACAATGGCGTAATTTATAAATTAATTCTTTTTTTTTGTATCTAAGATCATAATAAAATAATGATAATTCTAAAGTACAAGAATTTATTTGCATTATTTTCTAAACTTTATTATGTTACAATAAATCATATTATTCTAGATTTATTATTTTACAATTATTTAAAATTTTCAAATTTTAATAAATTCATTTCACATTAATACAATTAAAATTTTACAAATATTTTACATACAATTAGAATTAGAATTAGAATTAGAATTTTAAAATTTCACGTACAATTACAATTTTACAATTTTACATATATACAATTACAATTTTACAAATTAAAAAATTACAATTACAATTACAATTTTACAAATTAAAAAATTACAATTACAATTACAACTTTACAAATTTACATATATACCATTACAATTACAATTTTTGAATTTTAGATACAACTATAATTACAAATATTACAATTTCACAATAACATGATCATTTAGTATTAAATTAATTAATAAACATCACGTTCATGATAACATCACACAAACATCATATTTGACTAAAAAACACTTTCAAAATCGCTAACTGCATCATTGTGATCACGATCTTCTAACAAAACACAATTAACATTATATATTAACATCATCACAACACAAACATCAAATATACATCTCATGCCAAATAACTCATGCTATCACATACACATCTATCTACAAGCTGCACATTAAATCAACATATCTAACATGACCTAACAACATACACATCATGATGATCACCAACATGTAAATTAAGTACAACTACAACATGAACATAAAATACATGGACCATATATAGGTCACCCAACTCCATCCTGTATCTAGCATCATTAAGTCGACCGCGCACTGGCGCACCATTAGGAGCAGGTCTCTCTGCATTGGACTCCTGATGATCCCTGACATCTAGCATGCCCTCATCTTCATCACGATCCACACCTAGATCATGTGGTGGTGGTGGCATCTCCTCGCCATAAAAAGAGCCAATGTCTGCAAAATATATACAAGTACACAACAATAATTAGAGAATTTCATTACACAATTTAATAAAAACAAGTTAAAGAACATGTTAATATAAATTTAAATAAAATAGTAATATTACCTCTATCATCTGGCAGCTCATCGGTTGTGAAGAGGATGTTGGCACACCCTCGCCAATCCAACCCCACATAAGGACAGGGGACCATAATTAAGGGATGCTCATCAACACTGGCTAGCAACTCCAGTGCTTCATTTGATATCCGTCCTGGAAACAAAGTATCCTCCCTCTTGGACATCATATGTCCCCACATGTGCATATGTGCCTCAGTAATAGGCCTATGAGGCTGCTGAAGAAAACTAGGCCTCATCTCTGGAAACCTCTCAAAAAATAAACAAAAAATCTCTGAAGAAAAAGGGAAGTTGACCCTCTCTTGTGCATGAGCACGACATCTATCTAATGCTGTACAAAACTGCTTCAAAAAAATGGCAGACCACCTGAAAAGTCGTGGCTGCTCTACTAAAGAATCAACATAATATAAAAGCGAGCAACTAATGTGTTTCCCTTCACTGGTGTTGTGTGAAATGGTCAAAATGATAAGTGAGAGACATTGGACCTCCTCATGACCAAATGAACCAATACGTAACTGCCCTCCAGCGACCTAAAAATCTGTAGGAGATACTAAATTTTATCCAATGTATCTCTGGGAGTAAATTAACTGACTCCCTACTACACAGCCAACTGGAACCTCGGGGAACGAGGGAAAATCCACCCCTCTCCTCGATAGCCCTATAATAAAATATATATTCTCCTCAATGGGCATGTACCACTGGTTGATACCAACCCAGAAATTGTGTTGCTGGGCATTGCAACTTTGGATAAGATGTCTCAAAAGAAAACTATGGGACTTTAGGGCAGTAGCCTCCTCATAGAACTTAAGGAGGCCTACCTTCCTTAGGAGCCTCTGCGTCGCTGCTGTAATAGGGCAAGGGTATGCATCTCTCTCCCTCTCTCGTGCCTCCCACAGGCGAACCATGTTGTACTGTTCCACCTGTTGTTGTTGTTGTTTCCCTTCTTCTCTCCTTTCACATCTCTGAATGATTGAAATATTAAACACAAATTTTTTATTAAATGAGACATGTATTTATAAATATATGTATATAAATATTTTTTGAAAAATAAATAAAACAAAAATTGGTGCACTAAAAACACAGTCACGCACCGGTCCCGGTGTGTCTTTTAACAGAGCGCACCGGGAACGATGCACCCAATGATATTCAGCACATCGGGGACGATGCTCCAGAAAATGTTCTTAACACAACGTTGACTACGTGTGGTGTTAGGAGGGCGGTGCGCTGACTACACTATATGCCCCGGGGCGTATAACTAAGTCAGCGCACCACCCTCCTGCCACCATACATAGTCATCGGTGCAGTATTTTAAAAGGTCGCACCATTGATGCAGGTCAAATATGGTAAGTCGTGCGCTAAAAAAAATAGCCATCCCAGGGTAGTTATTTCGGTCAATGCACTGCATCACCACTATTCAACTAGGTCAATGGTGCAGCCAGGTAACCGACCACACCACTCTTTTTAAAAATAAATTAAAATAACACGGTGTGCCTTTGGTAACGCCTCGGAACTGGTGCGGATACTCTTAGCACCAGTTTACCAGGCCGAACCGTTGAAAATATAAAATTGTGGTATGTGGTGCGCTGACAAGATTACATGCCTCGGGGTAGATAATTCTGTCAATGCACCAAGTTGTCGTCATCCCACATTCTCAATGGTGCGGCCTGGTAAACAATCGCACCACACTTTTTAGAATTTTTTAAAATAACATGGTGCGCCTATCGGTACCGCCCCAAAACTAGTGCAGATATTGTTAGCACCGGTTGCGGTGCGACCTGTGAATTTACAGGTAGCACCACAAACCAGTGCGAGACGAACGGATCTAGTGCACCACGCAACATTTTTTTTTTAATGGTTAATTTTAAGGTTTTTTGAAATTCTAATTTGCTAAAAGGCTTAATTAGGAAAAAAAAGAAAAATACTTGTACATCTACCCGTCGAGTAGGCATATTGGTTGTAGAATTTGCAAAAGAAAATTTGTCCACCATTTTACAAAATTCAAGCTGGAGATTGGTGGGAAATGCACAACAGCAGTGCGTGCAACGAGTGCAATGGGAGCACCAATGTTAGGGCAGCTCAAACAAGGATAACTTGCACCAGTGATAGAGAGCTCTGTAGCACTAACAAAAGTGAAAAATGCGGTTTTTTGGTCGTAATTTTTTTTTATTTAATCTTGTTCCAGTGCGCAGGGTTTTTATTGGCGTACCGGTGCGTTTGCATTATGCCACCCCAAGCGGTTTCTATTTTCGCGAGCTTTTTTGACGCATAGGTGCGGCATAGTTGTAACACACCAGTGCTCTACAGTAATACGACACACCGGGAATGGTGTCCAGTGAGCCAATGTTCAATGTGGTTTTTTGGCCATAATTTTTATTTTATTTTATTTAACCCTATTCAGGTGCGCAAGGTTATGGTCTCCCCGGTGCGTTGCCGTCATTCCGCCTTGGGTGGTATTTGTTTTCGCGCGCTTTTTATGAGGCACCGGTGCTGACTATTTTTCATGCACCGATGCGGTGCCTTAATATAAGGCACCGAGCGGGTGTGTATAGAGCACACAGTTTCCGGTGTGCCAATGTTTTGTGTAGTTTTTTGGCCATAATATTTTTTTATTTAACCCTTTGCCGGTGCACAGGTTTTATGGGTACCTCGGTGCATTTTCTTTATTCCACATCGGGCATTTTTTGTTTTCACGCACATTTTTTTAAGCAGCGGTGCAGAAGATCTGTAAGGCACCGATGCTCTACAGTAATATGACGCACTGGTTGGGTGTGTTAGGAGTGCATGGTGTCTGGTGTGCCTATGTTTTGTGTGGTTTTTTGGCCGTAACTTTTTATTTATTTAACCTTGTGCCGGTGCACAGGGATTTTAGGGCGACTCGGGTGGTTTCAGTTTTCATGCGCTTTTTATGAGGCACCGGTGCACTATAGAAATACAACGCACTGGGCGAGTGTGTACGGAGCACACGGTGTCCGGTGTGCCAATGTTTTAATTGCACCGGAGCTTTCGCACATTGAACGCACCAGTGCATTTTACGGTGATAAGAGCATCGGACAAAATACATCCGTAAAAACCTTTGCCCACCAACATCCTCTAGGAACCTCCGCTAGAAATGGATGGTTGGGGTATTTTTATAAGAGGTTCCTCAAAAACATCCGCTAGAGTTTCTTTTCCTTATAGTGCATAGGGTGGCGGTTAGGAGCCCGGTCACATGTCACGGTGACAATGGCGATTAGGTGACGATTTTTCCATGCCCCCAATTCCAAAAAAGGGTTGCATGGTGATACATGTAGCACAGGGCTGGCCCTTGGGGTTGGCCCCCTCCACCCCCAACTCTACCGAATGAAAACTTTAACATAAATTTTTAACACATAGCATGATAAGGACTACATGTGGCTTATTGGTAATGATCGGCACTGTGTACTGTGAGGTTGCGGGTTTGACTCCTGCCCACTTCACTTGGACCTTGACCAAAATTTTGGTGGTCCTTGGGCTGCCACATGGAGGCCCCTCACCATGCCACATGAAAGCCTGTGATTGGACGCCTATAAACCAATCAAAATAGTACACAGCCAACCACTAACATCATGCCACTTGGCACCACCTCATTCGCCAAAGAAAATCCCATTTTCGAGTCAAACTACCAACTAGGCATGCCCAGTCAGCAGTACAGACTGCTGATTGGAATGTCCTTGCATTTTTTTTCAAAAAATTGCATGTTTGACAAAGCAAACATAACGCGTTTCTAGGAGCATACGGTGTCAATTTTCTGTAAAACAAGTTGCATTGGATTCATAATGACAAGATCTACGTGGTCATTCAGATTCCACACCATTCCGAAAACTTTCATTTTTGAGCATAATTTTGAGCACATGATCATTGATGAAGTTCACTCAATGTCGAGATGAGCTTGGAAGAGTTGGTGTGACAATAGCCCAAGATGATTTGGTGAGCCTAGCACTTTTAGGCCTTTAGAAGAGCTGGCATAACTACCAAGAGTCGGTGAATGTTAGGGAGAAGCTACTAGAGTGGGAGTGATTGTGGTCTAACTTGGTACAAGAAGAGATAAGGCGGAGTACCAGAGATGGGGCCTCTTGCAAAGATAAAGAAGAATATTTTTCATTAGTCGGAAAAGGAAAGAAATACAAGGGAAATAAGTCCCAAGGTGAAGAGGGAAATAGATACTTGTCCAAGTGCAAGTGTTTTCACTATCATGAGTACTAGCACTAGGCACAAAATTTCCATAGAGGGCAAGAAAGAAGGAGCATGCAGTTGTAGCAGGAGGTGAAGCTTTAGCTTCATAATTAGAGCTTGATTTTACTCTCATTTAATGCATGGACAACATTGTAATGGGAGGAATTTTTTATCTCGACAGTGGTGCCTCATTCCATATGGTAGGGAGTAGCGATCTCTTGAGTGACTTGGAGGAGAAGGACCTCCAACAAAAAATACTAATTTGGATATGAAGGGAGGTATAACATGACCAGCATAGGTAAAATTACCTTTCAGTGGGAGACTAGCTCCCCTCTCAGACTCAAATATGTTTTATTTTTTCCAAGGCTACAGAAGAATCTTGTTTCCATAGCGGTATTGGAAGATCGTGGTTATGATATTATATTTAGAAAAGGAAAGGTTTTCCTTAGACACATCGCACGGGATGGGTGAAACAGATTAATGTTGGCGAGGAAACAGGTCTCGCGAGCAAGACCCAGGTTCGGGGATTGGGCCAAAAAAGGAGTCCACTGTAGTCTAGCACCACGCCGACATTTTCACCCTACTCCGAAGAGCATAGAGTCTCACCCGAGGTGTGCTGCGACCACATGAAGGAGGGGACCAGATCGGTATTGGTGGATGGATCTACAACTTGAAGCTAACAAAGGATCATTTGCATACATAACATCATATGTAGAAGATCTCCTTAGAACAACATGTAGATACGAAGTAAATAAAATTTTAAAGTACCACAGGAATCATGCAACACATTTGGCTCATACGATAAGATAGCAACCTTCAAATACATTCATAACCATTCAACAAGATCCAGAGTTACATTGCTCGACAAAAAGAGCTTTCCACTTCTATTATAGAGGTTCCGCAGGATAGAGAGAAAGAGATACTATAGCCATGATAGATTGATAGAAACACAGGAAATATAAGGATGTCGCGCTCAGAATAGAGCTCTTCTGCAGCGTCTACTCTCACCTCTTCGATCCCTCTGCATCTGTGCATGACTCCCTTTTTTGCTGGGTGATGACCTATTTATTCACCCGCCAGCGCAACTATTAGTTTCGCTTCTGTTCTTACTCAGTTGCTTTCGGCTTCTTCCTATTGCACATGCGTTCCACTATCTGTTCCTTTGCTGCATATTCCCTTCATCTGCACTTGTCTGTGCCAACCTCTTCGTTCATCTCCTGCTCCTCCGCAACCTCGGCAGCTCCGCTACCTACCGTTGTTGCGCCTGCCACATGTCAATCTGCAACCCAAAATCTGCTCTTCGTGAAAATTCAAAACAAGGGCCCCAACAGGCCCCGATCACAATCTCTTGACTCGTCCTGAGTCAATCGCAAATTATTGTCTCCACCTCCATAGCTCCGCCTGACCCTTTGCCCTGTTCCTGCAGCGCACCTTCATTTTGCTGCCCAAACAAGGGCCCCAAATCTGCGACCTTGCTCAACGCTGAAGCCTTAAGCTCGTGGAAGGTTACCACAACCTACTGCCACCCCTATAATAATGCGTCTGCCTCCATGGTGATCTTGGTGACAACTTCCTCCCCAACGTCCGCCGGTATAGCGCTAAATACTGTGCTGATTTGGGTTCCGGCCTCGGTAGCCAACTGCTGCATTGTCCAGGCACTGATCTGTAGGGGCTGACGAAGCTCCCGAATTGCCTGCTTGGCCATTACTGAATTGGCCTCTGTCTACTATATCTAGATATTTAGCGCATCCGCTTGGGTGTACAGTTGGTCCAGCTGCGAGGGGTCCTCGGCGTCTTGTATTTCTTTGGAAAGTTGTTGTAGCTAAGAAAAAATCAGCTGTGTCTTCACTGTAAGGGCCGTTGAGAATTCCTATAGACCTTTCAGAAGGTCTTAGGCGTCTCTGGCTGCAGTAATGAGAGCTTCCTACATCTTGTTTACCTGGACCTGTTTCTCGGAAATTTGTGCTGTGTAGACTGCCGTTGGGTCGGGCAGTGCCAGTTGTGTTGCCAATGCCGCCTGGAGCTCTGTATTCTCCTGGTGGAGGTTGGAGTACGCCACCCTGAGGTGGATTGCTCACTATAATACGTATGTTTCTTGCACATCCATGGGCAGCTGATTGTAGTGAGTTGTCACTGTAGGCCATACTTCTGTGAAAACCTTGGCCACCTCGTCCATCTGGTCCTGTAGCTGCCCGTGTGCCATTGTGAGCTGCTCGCGCTTTTTAGTAAGCGCGATTATCTGCTGCTGCTGTTGCTCACACCTCTGTTGTAGCTCAAAGTGGAGCCTTTCCACCTGCTGGGCTGCCCTCTGGATGAAGTGGTACAGCTGAGCCATGCCCCACATCTCCATGCTTTCGGCCCTTGAAGTACCTTGATCCAGCCGCCGCTCCTACAGTGGTTGCCCACTGGCAACTGATCTGGTTGATTGTCCTTGAGGGGATGGTGATAGAGTTTGATGGGGTGCAGAATCTTCCATATTCAGGTCCGGCCGCTCCCCTTGATCTGCTTGGATGGGCTGCTGGAGTGGAGTAGACTCAGGGATTGACCCAGCCGTGTATGCAACTATTTGTGCCATCTGTGTGATTAGGTTAGTAAAAGTGGTCTGGGGGTCCACAGCTGGGTTGGCTGGTGGTACCACTTTTGTACCTAAGTCAGCCTCTATTCCATGGTCCCCATTGAGTAGGTTCCGGATTACTGGATTTGATACAGTGGCAGATGAGTTGGATGGGGCAGATGAAGTGGTAGGTGGGAGTGGGTCGATACGAGGTGGTCAAATACAGACGTTTATGAAGTCGAAGGGGTTAATGGGAGGGTGAGGTGGAAACCCACTTGCTTCCCTGGTTTCGAAAATTAGTTCTTCCTAGATGGGTACCCCTGTGCTCAGTTGCCGGGGTGGATCCTCCTTTGTGAGGTCGACCACCAGGCTTGATTATGTAGTTCTAGCCCTCTTGGCCTTGGGTGCTGCTATGGGTTTAGCGGGCTTACTCTTTTCCCCCAACGGGGTGGCTACTGGGCTTGGTGAGCTAAATAGTACATTGGGAATAGGGGTGGTGATGGAGGTCGTGTTTGGAAGTGGGGTGGACTGAGAAACCTGAAATTCAGAAAAAACTGGGAGAGGAGTGGCACTACTTGATATCACTTGGACCACTTCGTTGAAGCTTCGTACCCGTGTATTTAGTTGGTGAATGATTGGGAGGAGCTGCAGGTTGGAGACCCTGTTTTCTGCCTTCGCTGCTGATTCGCCTGGCAGTCGATGTGGTAGCATCTTGTCAAAGTTGTATGTGTATACCCCGCTTCGGTCTTCCATCGTGACCCTCGGCCAGGAACAAACTTCGGTGTGGAAGGCTGCGTCATCGATCTGGAATTTCAACGGCCTCGTCTGGAATGTCTCCTCAGGCACGCAAGCAGGTTCGAGAAATTTGTGCTTGTTGGTTACCCCAAACCAGAATTGCTTGCTGTATCCATCCAGTAGATTTATGGGGATCCTTTGTTGGCTCATCACCATATCAATAATTAAGCCATACCAAATGTGGAAAGCCTATGCATTTACCTCCTTGGTGCTGGGGTCTCCCGACATCTTCCATGGAACGAACTTCATTGCCAACGGCTGATTCTCCGCTATTTCTACCGGCATCCTGATGAGGGGGGAATGCCACTTCCACATAGCTAGCGCGACTATCAGGTATCCATAGATGAATTCCGTTGTCCTCTTGTAGTTATCCTCGCATGCGTCGAACAACTCCTTCAGTAGGAAGGAGCACCAGTTCAGCCTAGTCCCCTGGACGCAGTGCTCCACGATTGAAATGGTATCCAAGGTACACTCCCCCTTGGTGTAATGCCTCATTGTCTTACTGGAAATGAGGTAGCACACAAACCTGATTTCAGGCTTGTTGATGATATCAATTTTCGCTCCCTTCCCTCCCCTTCGGGTGCCATATTTTGCATAATAATCAGTGTCCCCCGAATTCTTTGCTCTTTTGGAGATGGTCTGGAATGCTGAAGAAACGTCCCGACCTTCCTGTGAAAGCCTTGTCAGTCTGTGAATTTCCTCGGCATGGATTGGAATTTCTTTTCCCATCCACAAGGAACCGTTCTGAATTCTACTTAGCAAGAACTTGGTACATTGCATGGTAGCGCCTGTCGTCCCAAATATTGGCAGGTTCCTCAAATTCAAAATTGAGGACTGCTGGATACCTTGAAACTTAGGCAAAATTCTTGTTGCTGCTCGCCCTACCTCTGGGGTGTAGCTCTCCATGTACACTTGTCGTTTGAGCACTGGAAACTCGAAAGAATCTGTGAGGTCTGCATTGATGAGGGCTGCACTATCATACTTCCCGACGAGGGACTCCATTTTGTGAATCCTATTGTCAAGCTCTTATTCTACTATTGCTGAATTGAATTTTGTCATCTTTGCGCATCATTGATACACTTGCAAAACAGTTCTCGGCCCCTTCTCTTGGCTCTCTGCCTCAGGACACCTGTGTTGCTCTGGTTCTGCCTCAATTTCCTTTACTCCTTCAGAAATTTCTAACTCTAACTCGGATCTCTCCGGCATTCTCATGCTTTTCTTCATGTAGGCTATGTAATTAACCGGCACAAGTGAGGTTGATGAGACCCCATAATGAATTAATTCTTGTTGGGATCCTCCGTGGCGATAATCGTGTGATCAGTTGCCTGCTAAGGTGTGTTTTGACATCAGCTGACGATGGTATGGGGAAATGGGCGGACGCGACAGCTGAGGTTACTTCTAATTATGGAAAAATGATTACTGCAAGGTTACCTCTAATTATGGCAATTTATGTTGCAAATCCTGGTGATCCTACGGACTGACACATGTACTAAATGAAATTATGGGGACTGACACTTGACACGTTTTCTTATCCTACGGGGATGGCATGCTGGATGCGCCCTTCCCTGACCACAATCAGTTGCATTGCGGTCCCTGAAATTGAGCGGTTATTGACGACCTATGCATGGACAAATGACTTGAACTATGCTCATCTCGGGTGCAAGAGAGTTATTCAACTGCACTACTCTACGAACTTCTCTTGGGTGCGAGAATTATTGAAAGAAAGCTAAAGAAACTTAGTCATGGTAGGGCTTCAGGGGTGCGCCATTCACCCAGCCAGGTAAAACAGTACCATCCAGTTGAGCCAACCAAACTGCTCCAGAATCCTTAATTTCGACGATGAAGTAGGGTCCCAACCAGTGCATTTGCATTTTCCCTTGAAATTTTTGAAACCGGCTATCATATAGCAGAACCTTTCCACCAACCTGGAAAGTTTTGCGCTTAATGTGGCAATCATGCCACGCCTTTTTCCTGGATTTCTGAACTTTTTGATGGAACTTAGCAAGGAACGGTGCCTCATCAAGTTCTTGTAATTCGTGTAGGCGTTCCTGGAGGGCCTCCTCCTCCAAGAACTTGAGGGAGAAGGTGATCATAAGGCTCGGTATGGTGAACTCGGCGAGAATCACAGCGTCACGGCCATACACCAACTGGAAAGGTGTTTGATTCTTCAAGCACTTCACTATGGTTTGGTAGGCCCACAGTGCGGCTGGTAACCGTTCATCCCAATCATCCCGGCTTGCATTGCAGATCTTCATCAAACCTTTTTTGAGGATTTTGTTGAATGCTTCGACAGTGCCATTGGCTTGTGGGTGGTACGGGTTGCTTTTGTGATGTTGTATCATGAAAGTGTCCAACATCGATTTTATTGTGTCATTAATAAAGTGTGTACCTTGATCACTGGTTAAGCTCCTGGGGCAGCCAAATCTGCTGATGATGTGTTCAAAGATAAACCAGGCTGCCGTCTCTACCGTAAAATCCAGTACTGCTGCTGCTTCGGCCCATCTGGTTAGGTATTCCGTAGTAGTGATGATGTACCAGGCCTTTGAATGCCTGGCTACAGGTGCTATGGGGCCTATGAAGTCAACAACCCACTTCTCAAACGGTTGCAATACAGTCACCGGGTGTAGTGGGAGCTCGTCTCTGTGAGAGGGCCTCCCTATTCTCTGACAAACATCGCATTTATTAACATAATATTTACTATCGGCATGGACTGTCAGCCACCATAGTCTAGCTTGGACCACTTTCCTGGCTGTGGGTTTTGCCCCCATGTGTCCTCCCACGATGCCGCTATGGCATTCCCACAGAACGGCTTCACGTTCATGGTCAAGGACACACCTCCGCAGAATCTTGTCAAGTTCCAATTTATATAACCGCCCCACAATCAGTTGGTAGTTAGCGGCGTGGAAAACCAGGTGTCGTTTCTAGATCGGGGTATAGTAGTGAGGACATTATCTCGTGGTGAGGTAAGTTGCGATGTCAGCCAAATAATCTGGTATGGCTTCTACCCGGAAAAGATCAGCATCAGGCAACTGATCATCTAGAGAACCTTCATTCTCACCAGTCTCCAACCTAGATAAGTGATCGGTCCCGACATTCAGCCTCCCGGGCTTGACAATCACTTCGAAGGTGAATTCTTGGAAGAGTAAGAGCCATCGACATATCCGTTCTTCCAAAACTGGCTTATTGACTATGTATTTCCATGCGGAGTGGTCCGTGAAGAATTTGAACTTACCTCCTAGGAGATAGTGGCGGAACTTCTGGAGCGAGTACACCATGGCTAGTGCCTCTCTCTTCACGGTGGTGTAATTCTACTCCGCATTAGACAGCTTGCAACCGACGAAGTATACTGGGTGGTCAACTTTCCTCTCCCCTGGTTGCGCTAAGACAACCCCAAGTGCAATACCAGAAGCATCGATATGCTCATGGAACTGCTTATCCCAATCTGGGTGGACCAGAATGGCCACCGTTGCCAAGTTCTCCTTTAAAGTGTCGAGGTCTGATTTGCAGTCATCCGTCCACTGGAACACCTCTGAATTCCACAGTAACTTTTCCAAAGGAGTAGCTATCTTCGCATAGTTCTTGATGAACTGCATGTAATAACCCGTGTGCCCCAGCAGCGACCTCAACTGCTTCACAATTTCTGGGGCTTCCATGTGGATGATCACTGCCACCTTGGAGGGGTCGACACAGAACCATTTCCTGCACACCACATGTCCTAGGAGCGTTCCGAACAGAATTGCAAAGATGCATTTCTTTAGGTTCAAGGAAATTTTCAATTGCTGACATCGATCGAACATTATGCGTAACAGGGTGGCGTGATCCTTCAGCAAGCTGTAGACTGTCCAGTCATCCATGTAGACTTCTAGGAACTTATGAATATATTCCTAGAAAGTAGCTATGACAATCCTAGATAACACAGCAGGTGCGTTCTTCAACCCAAATGGCATTACATGATATGCAAAGGACCCCCACTCTGTGGTGAACATCGTTTTCTTCTTGTCCTCTTTCGGGATGTGCACTTGATGGTATCCTGAGAACCCATCAGTGAAGGAGTATGCCTCATTCCTTGCAACGTTTTCTAGTACTTCGTCACTGAATGGGGTGGGGAATGGGTCATGGATGCAGGTGTTGTTCAAACTTCAGTAGTCCACACAGACATGGATTTCTGACTCGCCCTTCTTATTTTGAATGACGATGGGGATCACCCACTCTGCTTCTTCCACAGGGAAAATTAGACCTGCCTTTAGCATTTTTTCGATCTCTAGTTTGACTTTCTCCTTTATCCGCAGGTTCAGCCGGTAAGGTCGATGCTTCACTAGCCTAGTGTCCGACTTCAATATAATCCTCATCTCTCCGAGATCCCCCTTGATCCCTTTTAAATCCGCAACTGATCAAGGGAATAGGTCTTCGTATTCCTTGAGGAGACTAAAAATTTCATTTTTCATCTCCTCATCCCAGTAGTCCCCAACTATTGCCAGCTTGGGTTTTTCCTCCATGCCGATGTTTAGTTTCTTTGTCTTCAATGGAAGTAGATGGACTCCTTCAGTGGTCGCCTCTTCTTTGATGTTCCACTCTCCCTCTGTCTCTTCAAAGTATAGGTGCCTTGGGTCCTCCAGACTGTCATCTTCTGGCTCGCTGTCAATCCTTTGGCAAACCAACTTGTTTCTGCCATCGGGGTTCCCCACCAATGGCTCCCAGTCTGCGCTCTGATCGGGAAAAAACAATATTCCTTTTATGGCCTGTAATGCTTGGGATATCAAGTTTGTCTTCCCCTTAAAGGAGAAGCACTGAACAAATTTGTCTGCAACCTCCTACCAAGAACTGGTCCCTCTCTTCCTCTCTTCCTCTAAGTATCAGGCATGTGGGATGGTACCCAATGAGTGGAAAAACTGATGTACCCACAGCTCCACTAGGTATCCCACACTTCGCCACTGCTCCTGACAGACTCTCAGATGGTCTTCCGTATCGGAATTTCCTTGGTATCTCTACTTGCTTCGAGGTCCTTCGTCCTCCTTAAACCACGCCCTCAAAGCCATCACAATGGAATCTGACCGCAACAGGGAGTTGTGGTGATTTTTCCACCACCTAGCAGAGGTGGATTGTAGTGCCACGTCCAAGAGTGGTATTTTGTTCTACTCTGGTACCTTGTCTTCTACCTTCGCAATGAAGGTATTTACGGCTTGCATATTGGACAGGGTGGGGCATTCTCTTATCTCAGCCCCAATCCAATGGATTCTAGAAACACTGGCACATCTTCTCGTGCTAGTCTCATACCCACCTTGTTGCCAGTCTTCCCAAGCGATTTCGGAGCCCAGCTCCGAGCTCTGGATACTTCGCTAGCTTACGGAGCCGGTCACTGTCGGGTTAATGTAATATTCCCTCTTCCTTGCTGTCATCTTATAGAGGTTGTCCAATAGCTGAGCATCTTCCTTGTTATCTACTATTTCTGTATATCTCAGACCTTGATACAGGTCGAGCGGCTGAGTGAATCGAACTTCCCTGTCTTCAAAAATCATCAGCTCCTTCTTGAGATTGATGATGGCATAGTTTTCAAAATCCCAGTCGATTCCTAGCAATGCAGGGTATGGATCTTTGTCTCCCATAATATCTATTACCTCAAATTCTGTGTAGGTCTTTACCCCTGCAATGTCTACCTCGACATCTTCGAGTCGGCTGATCGACACAATGTAGTACTGGTTTTCCATCCTGATTTGAATCGACTAATGAGTCAACTGGGGTCGCCATAGAGCTTCCCAAATTTTTCGGGGTAGGATATTGACGTCGGATCCCAAATCGAGCATGGTATCCCTGATCTGAAACCCCGCAACCTGCATTTACAACCGGAACTCTTTTCCCATTCTTCTTTTGTTCTGCTTTACGCGTTGTACATACTGTGGCATTGTTTTCGGGGAATCCCTCACCCCTGTGTTCCCCTGCAACACGTCCTCCAGGGCATGCTTGAGCTGCTCCCACATTGAAGCATTGTCAACAATTTTGAGAAATAGGTGGAGCCATTCCTCGATTAGAGCTCCTGTAGCACTCTGTTCTCCGGTATCTTTCTTCATAGGTAACTCAATAACTTTGCCTCCCCCCAGCTGGGAAAAATTTTCTACAGCCTCCTGGAAATATTTCTTCTGCGTTTACGGCCTGATTAGTTGTTTCAGGGATGTGGGCCTGATCACTTGCATCAGCTCCTTCTCACAGGCATCCTCCCCCGTTTTATTCCCTCCTCGCGTAACGATGGCTACATTTGTCATGGCCGGAGTCTCTGTCCCCTGAGGTTCTACATTCACTAGATTCGTGCCTCTCTGCCTTGCTCGTTCCTCCCACTTCTTGATGAGTTCAGGGCAGTCCTCTGTTGCGTGTGCATTCACGCGGCATTCTGAACACCACGGTCTTCTGGGTAGGGTACATTCTCAGGCCACATGTCCCTCCTGATCACAATTGTAGCATCTCAACGGACCCCGTCCCCCCGTGCAGCCTCCTCGCATACCGCCTCCTCTGACTCTGGGAGCCTTTTTCACCCCGTAGGAGGGCTGGTCTAATTGGTTTTCTAGTGCATCTAGAGCTCTGCACTGTTCGATGCTGTGAGTTTTTGAAGCGCAGAACTCACAGTACATGTTGTTTGGAACATTGGAGTACTTCTGTAAAATCGGGCACATCCGAGTTTGATGACCCACCATTTGGCAGATTTCACAAAACTCCGTTGCGGCTTGGGTCGATTGGTTTGGGAACTCGACATACGGTTGTTGCGGCAGATAGATCCCTTGCAAGTTTATCTGCGCAACTCCTCTGATAGGTGGAGCCCCCTGCACTGCCGCTCCTGAGGCCCCCACTCCCGGGCTTCGCAACTGAGGACACTCGGTCACCATGTGTCCTTTTACCAGGCAATGCGTGCACTAGACATTCAGCCTGGCTGGTCTTATAGGCTGCATCTCCTTAAGTTTTTTGGTCACATTGGCAATCTGATGTTGCAGTCCCAGTAGAGATGGGTCTTGCGGGGCCGACCCTCCCCTATATTCCTGAGGGTAGCCTGACGTCGCCTCTATCTTCATAGCCTGTTCCAATGCATCCTGCAAGTTGTCGATATTTTGCTGAGTGAGGGGGGTTCGCGTCAAGGGAAGCATAGCCTTAATGAACCAATCCCTCTGATGATTTGGGTCGATTGGGTAGCTAAGTTTTTTGATCGCATCTTTGAACCTACGCATCAGCTCCCATGCAGTCTCTCCTTCTCTTTGATTAATATCCCATAGTTCGGACAGACCTTGCTGGTCCATTTGGGGTAGCTTAAACTCTCTGACAAAGTCCCGTTTGACGTCCGCAATTGCTGGATTTGGGTGGGCTTCTGACCACTTTATGAACCAGCGCAATGCCATTTCTCTCAGCGTGATTTGGAATTCTATCAGATTTTCGGCATCTGGCATCTGCCGTGCCCTCCATATGGCTTCGCAGAGATACCAGTGCTGTTCCACATCGTCGTTACCCCGCTCAGAAAATTCTGGGTACCTGGTAAATGATCCCTCCATATTCACTTGTGGAGGGGTAACTAGAATGAAGCCTCCGGGTCCTGGTTACTATACCACTAGTAATGTTACTATTAGCATGCGTTGCGGCTGACAACTGACTATTGTTCAATCGACTCAACAATTTTAACTTAACAAAAATATCACTTAAGGGTTTATAGAGTACCAGGGGAAGGTAGGGATCCACACTATTTGAACTTTGGGAAGTCAAAATACCCGGAGATATGAATGTCTTCCTTTCTTGGAATAACTGTTGCATCGCGATGTACCACTCGACATCAGAATCTTCTGTTGGGCGTGCATCTGCATCTCCTTCGTTAGACATCATCTCTCCCTTCCTCCTGGCTGGGCTTCCATGTACCCGCCTTACTCGTTTGAGGGTCCCTTTCATTTCCTGGGGACCCACCTGGCCTTCCATGTCCACCACCTCCTGAGGCGCCTCCTTTTTATCCTTTTGACTACTCCCCTGTCGCTTCAACTCCCTCATTACCCTTTCTCACCACCTTTCAGTGATCTGTGCCCTCCGATGTGCACGTCGCTCCCTCAACCTTCTTGCAGTTTTAGCATCCATTCCCCAACTCCCCCGCTTCACATTTCATGTAGCATTTGTCCCTCGGGCCCTTCCCCCAGCACTGGAGGTTTACACTTCCATGCCTGATTTCTGGAATTACATCAACCCTTCGTCCACCATCAGGGCCTTAATCCACAATGGAATTTCCTTCAGCAACTTCCCTCTTAGTCCGGATCAGATTATAACTTCGGCTCTGGAGAACGATTGGTAGCACTCCGCTGCAAACTCCACAATATATACGTCCAAGGTAGATTCTACCCAGAAATCTACAGCTCGGGTCAATTTAGTATCCAACCGATGAAGGGCCACCAGATCTCCGTGCACCCACTTGCGGTTGATCTTCCACGATTTATTCTTCGTTAATTTGGTCCGCAACCTCCTCAACCAGCTACAGAGTTCGCTGGGGAAATTTCCCCAGAGGATCTCGTAGGTATCTGTGGCAGAATCAGAAAAAAGGACTAGATCTTTGACCGCCTTCTCTTTTTGGCCTCTTAGCTCCGCTTGTTGAGTGATAAACTAGTCCAGGTGGTTATCCCACCATCTCCGTATTTCTCCTTCGAAGATCCTTGATACCATGATCTAGTTCCCCTAATGAAGTTTAGGGTCCCGACAATGGAACCATTTGTTGGCGAGGAAATAAGTCTCGCGGGCAAGACCCAGGTTCAGGGATTGGGCCAACATAGGAGTCCGCTGTAGTCTAGCACCATGCTGGAATTTTCACCCTACTCTGAAGAGAAGAGAGTCTCACCTGAGGCGTGCTGCGACCACATGAAGGAGGGGAACAGATCGGTATTGGTGGATGGCTCCGAAACTTGAATATAACAAAGGATCATTTGCATACATAACATCATACGTAGAAGATATCCTCAGAACAACATGTAGATACTAAGCAAATAAAATTTTAAAGTACCACAGGCATCATGCAACACATTTGACTCATACGATAAGATAACAACCTTCAAATACATTCATAACCATTCAGTAGGATCCAGAGTTACATTGCTTGACAGAAAGAGCTTTCCACTTCTATTACAGAGGTCCTGCAGGACAGAGAGAGAGAGATACTACAACCATGATAGATTGATAGAAACATAGGAAATACAAGGATGTCGCGCTCAGAACAAAGCTCTTCTACGGTGTCTGCTCTCAGCTCTTCGATCCCTCTGCATCTGTGCATGACTCCCTTTTCTGTTGGGTGATGGCCTATTTATTCACCCGCCAGCGCAACTATTAGTTTCTCTTCTGTTCTTACTTAGTTGCTTTTGGCTTCTTCCTGTTGCACATGCGTTCCACTATCTGTTCCTTTGCCACATCTTCCCTTCATCTGCACTTGTCTGCACCAACCTCGTCATTCATCTCCTGCTCCTCCGCAACCTCAGCAGCTCCGCTGCCTACCATTGTTGCGCCTGCCACGTGTCAGTCCACAACCCAAAATCTGCTCTTTGTGCAAAATTCAAAACAAGGGCCCCAACAATTAATGTGCGAGTCAAGAACCTGTATGATCTTGAGGTTGAAGATGCATGTAAAGCCTTGAGGAGCAAGGAAAAGGTTATAGAATTGGTGTTTGAGAGGGAGCATGAATTACCTCTCAACATGTAGCCTTAGAAGAAGCCTAAAAAATTTGTGGAGCAACAGCCACAATTAGAGAAGCAGAGAGGAGACCAAGTGAAGGCATCCACTAAAGTAGAGACCTCTAGTAGGGGTACATTTTGAGCCAAGTTGGTAGAGGGAGCACATGCAGCCATACCTATAGGTGAGAGGTGGGGCGATGTGAAGAAATAGTCCCAAGAGTGCAGAAAATTTGGGCAGGGTCCATTGCGATGGCTTGTCTCATGGATCAATACTTCGCTACGAGGGGCCTATGATAGACACTGATAGGTCCAGTGCATTAAATATGATTTAATTTAAAATTAGTGGTCAATAAATTAACTCATAATTTGCTATAAATAGTTGTTGTATGTCAGTTCTAAGGGAGGCCCAGTTGAGATTGGGGTTAAAGGAAAGATAACCATTAGTTGTATAATTAGAAAATTGTACAAGTCATGCGTGAGGTCATCGGGAAGCCCTAAAGGTATTGAAAAATAATTAATTGGGAATTTCATAATTAATAGAGGCTTAATTAGCCCAGGAATTCCTAAGCAAGGCTGGCCAGGCATAGGCAAGCAAGAGGTTAAATATTGGACCAAACTTGCTTATATTTGTGCCATAATCGAGCAGGATCAAAGTGAGACAATTAGCAGAGTGCAGAGGTTTCTCAGTGAGGGAAATAACACCGTATTTTCTCATGATCTTGAATTTATGCAATATACAGATAGCTGGGTTTTGAGAAGTTTCTTTCCCCATTTACATCTTTTGTTGTGTGATTGATAATTTATTTCTCTTGTTATGTGATTGTGCAACGACGAATTTAGTTTTCCAAAAATTTGTAGAAGGATTTAGTATTTTTTTTTTGTACATTACAATATCAATTGGATCCCTTTGGATAATTTCTACACTCAGCTCCAGTTTTAGGCATAGTTTTTGTTCCAACAGTTTCTTCCTCTAGCACTTCCTCTACAATCAGGCACCCACCTCATCTTTCTTCTGATGACTCACTAAACACCACCACAAGTTATTATATCTATGTCTCCTTTCCTCACGAGTTTAAACTAGGGGCCATTATAATGGAACTCCACCTCTTAGGGTTTCTTCGACCAGTCATAGGAGGTGTATCAACCCTACTCCGCTTAGAGGTTGTGGTTGTATTTCTCCTGGAGGATGTAGCAGTTTTGACAATAGGTGTTGTTTCAACACTGGGTGTTGTTTCAATACTTAGCATTGTTTCAACGTTGGGTGTTGCTTCAATACTTGGTGTTTTTTTAGTGCTAGGCGTTGCTTCAACACTAGGTGCTACTTCAACACTCTCTTCATGCTCCTCATTTGCACCAGCACAAGGTCTCATTATCAAACCATGCCACGATATCCCTTGTCTCTGTAATGAATGCATGATGATTAATTTAATGAGCACATGGTTAGTGAGGAAAGTATTTGGATGTTTTTCCCCTTTCACAGCCTATTCCTTGTGTTGTAATGAATTAAAAAAGTTGTATGGTAAATTAATCAAGCACCTCGTCGTCGGGTGTGCCAAAAATTGAAAGTGATAATTGAAAATAATCCCAAAGTGACCCTCACAGGTAATGAATTTTTGGATGAATAGGGTTACATCACCCCAAGGGTGAGGAAGAGATGTTCTATCAAAACCCCTGCCCTTGGGCCTTAATTATTCTCCCTCCTATAATAATATGGCCTTAGCTTCAGTATTGACCACTTTCTTTGAGAACCACCATTCTCTTGTCTTAGGAAACCATGTCATTTTTGTTATAAATTGTTCTATAATAACAATTCTAAACCCCTGAGCACAAAGTGTTGCTCAAATAAGGCTTGGGAAAAATATAAAGTGAACAATGAACTGAAGCCTTATAATTTTTCAAAATAACTCACCGATCTAGCCCTTCAAAAATTTTCCAATGTTTCTGGATGTTGTGACAATACATTAACAAAGCTAGGTTTGTGTCTGATGACTGCTCCACCCATAACTTCTCACAAACACACTACTCAACACTGATTTTAGGAACTTGTTACAAATTTTCTTCAATGCACACATATTCTTGCTCAGGGGATAATGTAAATGTGTTGGAATTATCGGTGGTTACCCTTACTTATTACCAATTCAGAAATTTTAAATCAAAAGGAATTTCCAAATGATTGCATTGATCTTTGAATATAACAACACAGATAATAAAGAAAAAAATTAATAATGATAAAGAAATATTATTACTAACGGTGATGGTTACATTGGTTTAACTGTAAAAATTAATGGTTTTAGAAATGTCTAATCATGTAGTATTATGGTAGGGTAAGGTATGTATTAATTGGATGAATAATTGTATTTCCTAGATCCGATCTGATTAGGAAAGGAAGCATGTGCTTAATCGAATATGTGTAACAACAACAACTCTCAGAACCTTAATTAATCCAAATCTGTAAAGGAACTGAAATGTAATCCTATAACTATGAAAATTTTGTTACTCAGAATCCTACTGCAATAAATGATTAGATTAATTCTATTTTTTTATTTTACTGAAAAAATTAATTATTGTGTACTACGGTAAATATCGAAATCAATACGATATAGCCCTCATAAATAAATACAATTTAGGAAATACTAGATGAACACACACGTAAGTACACAATTATTTTTAGACTAAGTCCACGGAAAAACCCAACTTGAGAAAACCAGTGCAACAATTGAGGGTTTTAATATTAAGCAGTAGTAAATATGGGTAAAAATATTTGGATTCCCATACTGGCTATCCAATATAGAGAAATAACTGATAAAAAATCTAGTGTTAGAATTCTAACTTCCATAGGTGATCTGACACTGACCTTGGCTCTAAAAGAGCTGGTATGTGTTGCCTCTGCGCAGTGACTGCGTTACCCTATGCAATTCTATGTTACAAAGTTGGGATGAATCGTTCTCCTTGCCTTTGATCTTATGTTTTCTAGAAACTAGAACCTCTTGGCTATCATAAACTCTCTTTGGCTTCTAGCATTGAATCAACTCTCTCTCCCAGCAAAATTACAAATCTCCTCTGAATCATTGCGAAACCTTTGCATGGGCTCTGTGCTGCCTCTCTGTGGAATTTTTCTCTCTCTGCTATGGACTCATGAGATATGGAAAAATTTCCTCTGGCATTGCTATCCCTTCCCCTCTCTCATTGCAACGAGCTCACTCGTTCTCTCTCTAGCAACACAACACTGCTACTCAGGAAAATCAATCTGCTAGCAAGTTTGATCTCTCTCTCTAGTGTGTTCTCCAAGTGCCCATCGAGTTCCTTATAATCTCTCATTGAGACATAAACGACCATGATTAATACATAATCAATGGTTAAGATTAATTAATACTCAATCCATGTCTTTTTCTAGAAGGTTCGCATCCGACTTAATCAATACCCTATAATTAATCATATTTCCTAAGATTAGACTTAGGAAACATTAAAAATGGATTAAATATTTTAATTAAGACACCTCTGGATGGAATTTCCTCAAACGATTTTTGGGTCTTAGATAATGCATGTTTCTTAGCCTCTCTACAAAATCTCAAGGCTAGATCACATCTAATGCTACAAAAATCAACACTCCCTCTTAGTGAGGAATGTGCTCTAGCAATGTTTCCCTCCTGATAGAAATACTCTGACTCTGTACCACCTCCTACTATTTTTTTTTATGTATGACCTCACTTCTCACCAACTATTGTGCAACTCTGATTCTGCGTTGCATTTTTGTTGTTGCTAACCCTGCATACTGCTGTTAACTATTGCATCTGCACTGCGATTCTGTTGCTACTGCTACTGCAACATCTGTAACTATCTCTCATTTGTTGCTACTAAAAATGAGATATTAGCATCATACTGAACCAACTATGTTCAATATGGTGCATTTTTCACCCTAGTCATGACTGTTTCTAGTCTCTGTGTTGTCACTGAAGCCACTGCGTTGCTGCTAACTTTGCATTGTGTTGTTGCACTACTGTCAAATCTACTCTTTGTTTCTCAGTCTCTAAATTCTACTAGCTACTGTATTTGTCACTCTAGAACCTGACTAAAACTGCTACCATTGGTCCATCCGACTACTATTGTTATGGGCTCTCGTAGGAGGGTATTGATCCAACAGGTGGACTCCTCAAGGATCCTACCCATCCTGTAGCTCTCCGGGGCTACAAAACCAAATCACCCCACCTCACCCTTGGAGCTATGTTGGTGATCATGGAAAATTATTCCTCGAATCTAGAGGACATTTTATCTATCTCTATGGATGCATCCTATTGATCTTGCTTCTCCTCTTTGTGTCCCTCTTTATGAGAGGACACTAGGTGTTGTAGTGACCAAGTTCACCACATCTGAAGCACTTGATCTTCGAAACATCCTTCTTTCTTTTGTGCTGCTCCTGCTACCCCTTTGATGTGTGGGCTACATTCTCCTCTTCCTTCACCTTTGCCTTTGTCCCACTACTATTGCTTCCACTGATGGTGTTGTTCACTAGATCTCGTCTCACCTCCTCTTGCTGAAAATCTGCCCACATCCTATCCAACCTTGGCAATGTTCCTCTGCCCAAAATACTTTGTATGAACACTTGGCATTCATCAAAGATAGAATTTATACTTATCTACACCATCTATGAAGCCTAAGGGACTAACCCTACAACTGCAAAAAGATATCAGGCATCCTGAAGCCTGGTGAGAAAGTGGTCTATGTGTTCCTCCTTCTGCATACAGGTACGTCTCAACCTTTCCTCCAAGTACATCTTTTTTTGCTCGAAATATCCCTAGTATAATGTGGCAAGGGAGTACCACATATATTTGGCTGTACCCAAGGCCTCTATGTGAGAAACCACGTGATCTCAAAATCCATCAAGGATCATCCTCTTTACCTTTTCCATCTCCTTCTTATATGTCTTCTGCTGATCTGGATATGTGGGGACAACCACCATGTTATCAATGTAAGCTTTGAGATCATATTCATCCAAAAGGAAGGAAATCCTTGCCTTCCAAATCACATAGTTAGATGCTCCATCTAACCAATCCTAATCTCTTAGCCCTGTTGATGCCATCTCACTAAACAAAATTCAAACTCTGCCTCTTCTCCTCTGTGCAACTACTGAATGGCTCTACGCACTCCCTATTGGAGTGGGTAAATCTTCTCTCAGCTACTGCCACTCTGCATGGAAAATCATAATTTCTTGGCTATAAATTCTCCGAGGAAAAAATTCCCTCAGTGTGTTCTATTCTTACCTTTCGATGCTATTTTTACACTAAAATATTTCACCATGACTGTCAATTTGGATATCTTTCCATTCGATGGAGTGTCTAAAGTGAATCCCCTATGAAGCTTGAAGAAAACAAATTCCAGGGGCAAAAGTAATTTTGGTTTTCATTGCTTAAAACCCCTTTTTGAGTATCTGCGTAGTTTTCCTAAACAAACCCCGTGCATGCACATTTTATTCCATCATAAACTACACAGATCTGCACAGTTTCTTCCACTATAAACTATGCAGGTTTTTTCATGTAGGTAAAAATAAAAAAGTAAGTTCTAGAAGATTTTGTTGAGAAACCTTGAACCACTACATACCTGCGCCTCATCCCTTGGTATATGGAACTAATCTCTTTTTCTTAAGGATCATATCCCTTGAGAAGAGGAACTATAAACCTCCTCATCCTTCCCATAAATTGAGCATAAGACTAAGGGAATGGGATACAATTGAGACTTGGATTTGTAAACTCATGCTGTTGGTTTTGGGTTTGAAGAGCTTGTCATCAAGGGAAGGAAAGGAGACCATTGGAAGAGGCTTGTGACATTAAGGCAACAAGGTTGCAAGCATGTTTTCCTTTTTGATTTTAATATAAAGTAATTGTTCTTTCCTAATTGCAGCTATTTTTATGTTATTTATGGGTTTCCTTGATCACTCACATGGATTATAACTGATTATTGATTCATTTATATGTTTTATGCTAGATTAGGAATTACATTTACTTTTTCTTTCATATGCGATATGCTTTAATCCCTTTGAACGTTTTTGTCTATATAGATCTATTTTGGAGCATCATGGAGAAGCTGTGGAAAGCATTCAAAAATCCATCTAGGGCATCTAGGGAAAGCTGGCTATGGAAAGCGTTGAAAGGACTTCTACAAGCACTTCTTTAATAGGTAAGTGATCCTTCACATACTACGTGTTTCATGCTTTAGTTATAGGCTAAGGAAAGGGCTATTTTTTTGTCTCTTTGTTTCTAGTTTTCCTTTAGGATTCTAGGGAGATAGCTTTTGTCCCCAGAAGGGATTTATCTGGGTAAAAAATTGACGAATCCACTGGGGAACGAGATTTATCCTTTGTGTATTTTTGTGACCTTTCATTCCTTTAGACCCTTTTAAGAATTGAACTCCGGTTTGAGACCTTTTTTTTAATCTTAATTTTCTTGATCTTCGAGTTTTATGTTCAGACACAGAGCACAATTTTGCTTTAGAAACAATGCGCATGTGCACCGAACTCTGTTGTTTACTCGTGCAACCTTGTGAAATTTTTGAAAAGTCAAGTTTTCTCTTATTTAAGGTCCAGATTTTTTGGTTTTTATGATCATGTTAGATTGTTTACAGTCTCATTAAGTCTCTGTTAAGTTGATTGGGTGTTTGAATTTTCTTTTTTGAGAAATTATTAATTTTATATCCTTTGGTCATTACTCGGAGGTTTGTCTCAGTTTCATAGCAATTTTTTCATCTTTTTACTAAATTGTGTCTAAGTGTTAATCACCTTTGAGTGTTATTAATTTTGACCTTTGGAATTTTTACCAAATTTTCTTTCCTTACACTTGATTGGTTCTTTAGATTACATTGGTGAAGAAATATAGTCTTGTTGTTCTTTCACTAATTTGGAATCATATTTTGTTTAATATTTGTCTTGCATAGATTACATTTGCATAGTTAGAATTATCATTTTCAGAATACAAGAGAAAATTGTTAATAGATTACATTTGCATAGTTTTTTAATGAATTGTGCATAGATTACAAATGCATAGTTTACATTCTGGAAAAGTTAACCATAGATTTATATCATTATCTTTGATTGTATTTTTGAGGAAAATCACTTATCTTTACAGTTTTGGGTTTTGAGTTTTTGTTTGTTCGTTGATCTATAAAAAAGAATCTTTCACTTCTAGAATTGGTTGTGCGAGTCTCTTTTATTTTAATGAATCTCATCATACATTCATTTATGCCCGTTGTAAAGAGTTATTTCATCAGTTGAAAAGATAGTGTCTCTCATTGAAAGATAGTCCTGATTTGAATTTTCATGTTTTTATGCTTGTTTTAAAAAATAAAATAAAAAAATTGCTTGGATTTGATTAGCATTAGTATTTTCTTGTTGAAATTAGTGCATTAGAGAATTTGTTATATTTTTTCTTATTTGTCAATTTTTTCATTGTTGGAAGTGAATGGAACCTCTCTCCTTACTTTAGTTAGGATTCATTGAAGTGAAAATATTACATTAGCATATTCGATTGCATTTAGTTTTGGGTCAAGTCATAACACCACTAGTTTCATATCCATATGCCTTTTGAGTAAGTAATAACCAAAATAACACAACACTAAATAAAATTTATCTAGAAATTTTACCATTATTTAGGGCTCATTCCACCAACATAGATCAGGTTAGTGCTTTGGAATAGGGAAGCGAGTAAACTTTTCAAAGCAATAAACAAACAATAGTATCTTACGGTAGGGAGAAAATCCAATTGTTGCAATTTTTCTCTGGGAAGTTCTTCTTGTACAAGAGTTAAGCACAAGGTCATATTAGACCTAGTGGAGTAATCATACCTACTTCATTGGTAAAGATAGAATATTTTCACGCATTACAAACAGTAAACCTCATATTTACCATGTCGAGGAGCTTGGGTTCACTTATTAAGTAAACCTCGAATTTATCATATCGAGGATGTTTCAAGGTGATTGAGCTTAGTTACTCTGCCCTTGCGTGTATGTCGGACCTATGACTGTCCCCCCAAGTTTGATTGTATCAGTTGGTAACCTTAGTGGATATAATATTAGGCCTTTTTCTTGAGGTGGCAATGGAGGGAAGGTCCATTGTACCTAGAACAGATGTTGACTAGACTCAGTTGGAATTTTTGGAGGGTAATCTTCACTCGATATGGCATAGTGGAGTTACTTGCACCAAACTATTTCATTAAGTAGGTTGTCAAGCTAACTGGGTCCATCCTCTAGTTTTTCACATTGATTTTTGTGATGTTGGATTTCATCACCAACTTGTGATTTTTGCTATGAAAACAAACTGTTTGTGTGTGGTTTGACTTCTATATTTGATAGTGCGTGTTCATTTGTTTGTTTTTACTTTTTAGAGGCCTTAGGTGTGGATTTTGAATTTGGATTTTTAATATTTTTAAACTGTTAATAAAATTCACTAAAGTTGAAACTAATGGAAATAGTTCCAGAATTGACCAACCAAGGAACCCCTATTAACGAGAATCCTAGTCCTTTTCCTTGCATTGGAAATGTTGGACCTCCTTACATTGCTACGTTTTCATTACTTGGATTTTCCATAGGTTTACCGGTATGGTTATTTTCAACTTCGTTGGCCTCAAATACTCATTTTGTTCCACCTCAATGGGATGCTTCACCTCAACCAAGTTCACCATCTCAACATCACCAAAGAAATGTTGATCATTTACCTTCTTCGCCCAACATGTATTCCTCCCTTTATTGTTCTTCGTTTGGTAAAAGCCTTGATGCTAGTAACCAGGTGGCTAAGAAGAAGAAGAAAGGGAAGAAGAAGAAGTAGCAAGATAAGAAAGAAGTCAACCAAACAACCATGGTTGTAAGTATTGGTAATGTTGAAGAAACCACCAAAATGCATCACAAGTGAAAATACCCTTTGAAGCATTTTAAGGGTGACCACTTCCTTATCAATTGTCCTAGTATTCCTAAGGTCTTGGAAGTATGGTCAGAAAAATCCTATCAACTTACTATTGATCCATCAACCAGTGATTGTCAAGTTCATGGGAAAAAGGGTAAAGTTAGGTTTCCTTGTAGGTTATGCAAAGGGATTCTTCATAGTCACCTTTTCCCTCATATGGATGAAGACTCAAAATTGTTAGAAAACCTTACTATTCCACATCAAAAACTTCCAACGGGTTACCATAAAATTTCTCCCAACCTATCGTTAGTTGATGAAGTGTTTAAGCTAATTCCAAGTACAATCTGTTAGGGTCCTACAATAATAGGATTCATAATTTTGAATTGACTATGATTAATCTTGTAATATGTACATACTTTGATTTCTGCAAATTGTTTTCCCATATTAAAAAATGTAAAGAGGGTAAAAGTCCTAAAAGAAAAATCAAAGGATTGAAAAGAAAAAGATCCAAAAAGAATATAATAAATGAACCCCAACAAAAAAAGAGATAAAATAGATCATGAAAGTGATGCAAATTCAAATGCTACTAATTTTTGTTTTACTTTGCAAAAATAAGGTTGTGTGCATCTTGTAAAAAATGCCACAATCCATGAAGGACAAACTGCTTAATCTTGATCTTTCATGATTTAAATTTCATGCTGATAGATAGAGAATAAAGATCTAGCCAAACTGTTTAATCTTGGAAGATCAGTAGATAGCTAGAGAATAATAAATGAGCTTAACAGTTTAATCTGAGCCATTGGAAGTAATAAGGTTAGTATTAGTTAATTTGTTTTTAAAGAAAAATAAAAAGAGTTTGCAAGCTCAAATGCACCCACATAAAATAAGAAAAAATGTTAGGGTAGATGATGGGTAGGCAAAAGAAATTTTCACAGGGCATGGATAGAAAAAACTGATAACTTCATATTTACTAATTTCCCTCTAAAACTCATTTCCCTTGTAAAAATACCCCTTCCCCTGCATTTTACCCTCTCCCCTTACTTCACTCATTTTCCCTACAAAAACCCCTTTTACTTGATTAAAAAAAAACATATTATATTTGGAAAAGTAAAATCCCTTTATTTTACTTCCATTTTCATTCAAAATACCCTAAAATACACTTATCCTAAGCATTTGTTTAAAAATAATGTCGGGTCCCACATTGAAAAATCATTTCCGATATCAGATTTTACATTAAACTTAGTGTATTTAATCCCACATCATATTCACTTAACCACACCCTATACTAATCCCATGTTTAATTTAATTATATTAACTCCCATATACCTTTAACCTGTATTATATTAATTCCCTGCTTACATATATCTCCCCAACCCCTTATGATTAATTTAATATATAGTTTTATCCCCCCTATACATATTTCTAGGCCCACTTGTTATAAACCCCGCCTATTATAAAGTCCCTACCCCTTCATATATATTAATTCATGCATATAAATCCCACTTTCACTTAACACTAAGGCCCCATGCCTATCAAAATCCCTAAAAAATCTTTGCTATTCACCTAGTCGTCCGTTCATGATTGATCAAATCTTGTGGCCAATAATTACTATCACACATGCGAAAGCCTGATCTTTAACATCGTCGAGACCTTGCGAAATAGGCAGTTTCGCAACCCCTCCTCCATGCTACATGGCCGCATTTCATTGCATCGCATCCTCCAAAATAATACCACCCAACCACTTTTTCTGATGCGAAAACCATTGGGTTGTATTCCTGACCATTGCAACGAAAACCGCCCTTATTTGAATCTAACCTGCGCATTAATGCTTAACCATTGTTGGTTAAAAACACATAATATTGCCCTTTGTTTCCTTTTTTCACAATTTTCTGTTGTAGTTTGCGGAGAAGAAGACTGCCGACCTATTTCCAAGCCAAAGAACTGGTCCAAGCCTGTTATCAAGCTAATTCAACTAGAATTGAAGCCTTTTGCTCCCACAATCGCTGCAGAACCTGTTTTGAGCGATATAAAGACTAGTGAAGCCTCAGAAAACCTTCGCTTCCTCAGAACCCTTTTGCATACATAAAAGCTTTGTTTTTTCCAGGTATTTCTGAAATACTAAAGCATTTTATTAATCAAGAAAGTAACTAATTAATCAATTGGACTAGTTTAAACCTTTGCGGACCATCGAAAATCCCCTATTGCCTCTCAAACCCTTCTGCACATTGTAAAGAATATTTTCACAGTATTTTAAAGAGGCCAGAGCATATTTCTTGAATTAGAGAGTAATCTATTGATTAACATTAACAAAACAATGGCTTCCTGAGGTATTGTAACTATCAATCCCCTCCAACCTCCTATTGTGGATGTAGAACACACTCCCTTAGCAGACAGAGACTTCACAATTAGTGGCCCTGTTACTGATTCTAAACTTCTTGAGCTCCACTGCTGGAGCCATGGAAAATCAATTGACCAAGCTGATGAAATTTTTCTCTAGGAGTCCAATTTTCCCAAGTTCATTGTCCCACAGACCTTCCAGTGTCCAAAGGTTATTAGACTTTTCCAAAAATTTTATTTCCCTGATCAAAGAGTCATTGTAGCCCCTGGTAAAGAAATCTTATTCACCATCACAGTTGAATCAATAAATCAGATGCTGCAAATCCAACCTAGGCCTGATGAAACCCCTTTGTCTATTGAGACCCTTACCCAGCTATATCTTCTTGACTTCCCCAAGAGGTTGCAGATATTCTCTGAGAGAACCATATATATTATTACCATGTTGTCTTGTATTCTGGGTTATTTTACTCATGAGCATGTTGATGCTTTAGTCTTAGGTTTCCTGTCTATTTTCACCCCTGGTCAGCATCCTGCTACCATATTCAATTTTGCCCAGTACCTTGCTAATATAATTCATGAACAACTTGTTAAAATTCCTGAAGAAGGTGTTTTCAAGTACTCCTCTTTTTTATTCTAGATGTTTCTATACTTTCAACCTGAAAGATTTTTCATCAACTTTCAGAAACTGGATGTTGAAGGTAATCCATAGTCAGTAATATTTTGGACTCCATTAATCAAAAAAGACTACACATAATCCACATGCATAAACTTCATTGACTCATTCATCCATCCAATTATCAACATGCTGAATAGTAGCATTCAACCAAGGGTCGGTAAGGAAATTAAAAAGGTCCTGCAGTTATCAGAATACTGTAGGACAGGAGATTGGTACCTTTATCAAAACCACGCAGAGATTAGGGTATATGGATCTAATCTCTTTCCATATAAGCTGCCCAAATACCTCCCAGTGAGGTTATTTTGACTTGAGTATATCAGGTAGATCCTTAACTTTGATGGAATAAATTTCTCGTCAGCCAAAAATAAAACACCGTCTAAGATAAAGAATCAAATTGGTCCTTTTATTTGCAATAGTAGAGATGCAAGTCCACAAGCAGAAAAATATTTTCAGGAATTCAAGTTCAGTCAAATTTTCCAATGGTACTATGATCCTTTAGGAGTTATAAGCAAGTTAAGAGTCAAATGTAAATTAACTCTTTATGTACATGAATCCAAGCCAGACATTGAGAAATAATCCAATCAGTATGAATGGTTGGAGAACACTTTAAAAGAGGCAGAAAAGAAAGGTGATACCAGTTCCATCTTGCAGACTCCAGCCCCATAGGATAAGAACTCTAAAAGAATCAGAGAAGAAGGATCATACTGAGAACATACAACCACTAAAACTAAGCTTAAACTGATGTACATGAAGAATCCCAAATTAAATCCTGTAAATGAAGAAGTGGAAACTATTGAAGTCATAGATATAGATACAGTGGTAAAAGACAATGCACCTCCTCTAGTTTCTGAAGAAACTCACCAATCTTCAACATCAAACACTCAAATTATTCAAAAGTAGCATAGTGTTGAAGTGTCTTCATCCAGCAAACCAATAGAAAAAGAGCAGGATATCATGCAGAAGTATAAATAAATCAAGATCAGAAATGAGGTATTAAATTCTGATACATATACCCAATACTGGAAGCAATCACCTAGTGACCAAAGCATATTTCTTTCTCCATTTTACTACAAGACTAGGAAGATACAGAGGACCTTGCTACAGCCCATAGTGAAGCATCCCAAATCATCAGCTAAATTATAAAAAGACATCATATGAAATTCAAGCAAAAGATCTTCATCATATAAACCAAATAGAATTTCACAAGCAAGCTGGTGAAATGTTGTATTCTACCATGACAAACAAAGCCATGAGTGTACAAAAGCTGAAAAACACTCTTGAAAACATCAGAGGTCAGCTAAAGTTAGATAAGGCATCCTCACAGGCTAAAGATAACGGAATTAAATCTTTGGAAGATTTGGTTATTGAAGTAGGATATGATCCTAATAATGTCAAAGTTGCAGAAGAACTCATAAAGAAAAAGAATGTAGACATTGCTGCATTAAAGAAGAAATTTAAATTGCTTCCTAATGAACATCCAATGGTAAAGGAAGTGTTAGAAAATGAAGGACAAAAATATGAGATGATGAATTTCATTTATAGTTAACTGCCCAATTGAAAGAAATGGAAAATGAAATGGATAAGTTGGTGCAAGAGAAAAAGGCCAATTCAGAAGAAATCCCTGTCACTATTATTCCTATAGTCACTACATCTGTTCCTTCTACATTAGCATAATCATTGGCCCCTTCAGTTCCAATAGCTACAAAACTTCCTGTTACATCAGCAACCACTTCAGCAATAGAGTCATCTACAAGAGCAGCACAACCTACTGATGAAGCAGGTAAACTAGTAAAAGCAATGCATGAAATGTCTATTCAGATAAATGAAATCAATAGACTCAAAGAATAGCTAAAAAGTCTATATGATGAGAAGAAAATAGTACAGATCATGCACAAGAATTAAGAATAGAAGAAAAACAGGTTGACAAAGAAATTGAAGAAGTTAGATACAGATTTAACACTAAAAGAATTAATGGCACAAGCCAAGCAGCAACTATGGGCCAATATCATTGAATATGTCAATGATATTTGGCCATCCATTCAAGTGATTTATGAGCAGAAGGATCTTATCAAATCTGCAAGTCAAGCCATCCATAAAATCAAAGAAGCACTTGGTAAGAAGTCAGAAGAGGCTAGTGAAATCATAAAGTTTCTTAATTCCAGGAATAAGTAGGAATTAGAAGAAATTGGAATCAGTGACAGGATAAAATAAATTCTTGAAGTCAGGAAAGCGATTTCTAAAAAAAACTTGATGGTACAACTAGAGGAAAAATGTCAAAACATGGAGATTTCCATAACCAGATTCATGATGAAGTTTGATATTTTGAGGCAGAAAGGCTTGCCAAATCCACTGGTTATTAGTGACAAGTTGATGAAACAAGAATATTGTGATAAGAAAATCAGAGAAGTGGCAAAGGAGCAAGCTAATAATTCAACCATGCAAGGAATTCCAATAGGGAAAGTACTCTACAAAATTTTTGAGAACCTTTTTTACCTACAACATGAGGTAAAACATTTATTCATTAACAAGCCAAAATTTTCAAAGTATACATAGGCTGATGAGATATTTAGAAGAATGGTGAAAATTAAGTTACCAAATGCAAAATATTGGGAGAAGTTGATTGACTTACTTTGAAAGCAAAAGGTAAAACAAAGCAGGAAAAATAAAAGTTAAAAATAATAGTGAAGGTCAAAGAGCATCAGAGTTTAAAGTGTATCAGATGAAAGTTAGATGGTTAAAGTCAAAACAGAAATGATAAATCAGAGTGAAAGCTGCCAACGTAAAGGACATTCAATAGCAGCCTTCGTTGAGCAACAGTCAGAGACAAATCAACAAAATATCAAAGACAACAAATAGCCAAATCAATAAAAGCAGGGACAACTTGCATTAGTTAGATAGTTTTCACTATCTTCTTGCATAAAGATTTATTTTTCCTTGAATAATTCCTAAGTTTTTTTTATGATATTTTGTAAGATTTTTTGTATAAATACTTCACATTTCGAAGTATTGAGTGTGGATTGTGGATTGCTAAACATTTCTATAGATGTACTGATCTGAACCAGAGGGTTCTTTGTACCATTTTCAAGTCAGCAAACTGGATTGAGCAAAAAACACATTATATTACAGGATTCATGTGTTGGGCCACTTCAGTGAAGTACTCTCAATTGTTCTTTGTTTTTATCTATTTTTTTCACATACTTGAATGTTTTCTAAATCTAAATGTATAACAGGAATATTATTTCAGAATATGTTTAAAAAACACTTTGTCTTGAATTGTTATTTCATTTTCATGTTTTCTACTGATATCCAGATTAGGGAATTCTTAATTTCTTCCTAGTTTTGATTGACCTTTTTCATTTCCCTCATTATCTGGATCTGAGAACCCTTAATTTCTTTCTCATCCCGATTGAAATCATTTCACCATCCAACCCAAAGATATGGAGTTACTTATCTATCTTGCCCTATAAACACTTCCCTTTAGAACCTTGATTCTGCTATGTTGCTTGACATATTGACTCCATTAGCCTAATGGAATTCAGACCTACATATATCCATCTGAACTGGTGATTTCACCACCAAACCAAACCCAAAATCAAATCCCAATCAATCTTAAATAACTTTTCTAAAATCAACTAAAATAAAAAAAGATAAATCATAAAGAGAGAGCCCTCTTTGAGCATTAGGAAAGGCTAGATCCTAAAGCTTAAAATTAGGTTTGTGGTTACCTCTAATATTCTTTAAACCAAAAAGACTAACAACCCTAAGAATTATTGGAGTGATAACATACTGGTGACCATACTAGGGAATCAACCCTCAGTGTTTAAAATAAACCTTAAAGGAAATAATTTTACTCATATTTTCACCTTGAGGTTGTTTTAGGGTTGTGAGTAAATTTTTCATAAAAAACTAAAATTCTGGCTTCCAGAAGAACCTATTATACCAAGTCTCATCCTGATCCAGAGCCTGTTGTAATAGTAGATAATCTTGACATTATTTTAAAGAAAAATAAAAAAGTAGAAAGTTTAGGAAATAAAAGTCCATTGATCAAAGCAAATTCTCTGCCAAAACAATTATCAAGTTTACAAGACATTAAATTTGATTTAGCTTTTGAACAGTCTTTGTTTAGAACTAAGTTAGAAAGTTCCATTTATGATAGTGTAATAGATCCTGATTTCATTTCATTTATTGAAACTAAGAAGGAAACTGTTTCACTTGATTCAGATCAAAAAGCTCTAGAACCTTATGATAAAATTGATGCTTTAATTAAAACTTTGATTAAGGAAATTGATGAAGCTTTTCTCCAACATTATGTTGAATTGACTGCTTTTTCTGCCTATACCCATAAGCCTTCTGCCATTCATTCAGAGTCTATAAAATCAAATTTATTTAGTACCACCTCATCTATTATTTCCACTACACCTCAGTCCACATAATCCTTAATCCCTAAGCTTCCTCTTCAACCTAGAGTTTGATTTCCATCTCCAAACACTTCAAGTTCATCTTCTAGCACTACTGCTACATCTTCAAGTACTTCAACCACATTTCCAAGTACATCTTCTAGTGTCCCAACCTTATCTGCAAGTAGTTCAACCTCATCACAAAGTACCACCAATTTACCTCCTAGCCTAGCTAGAATCTTAGCCATGGCTGCCAAATATGCCCCATTGGTCCTACCATCTCAATTACATAACATCCCCCAAGATTACCAAGGCAAAATCACTCAATTTGATGGAATTAGTCAATACATTGCACAACAACATTAACAAAATGACCGATTACTTTGAATTGAATGAAATTGATGAATCTCATGTTCAAATGAGACTATTTGCCCAAACTTTAGCCGGAGAAGTAAAGAAATGGTTTAAAGCTTTATCTGCCAATCATATTGTTGATTTAGAAGCTTTCCATAGATTGTTTATCAGTAGATGGGAGAAAAAAAAATCCTTTACAAATGTTGTCTGAATATGAACACATAAAAAGAGGACCTAATGAGTCAGTTCAGGAATATTGTACTATATTCAACAGTATCTATAATGCTATTCCAGCAAACATCAAACCCCCACTTGATTTAACTTTACTCAAATTTCCTGATGCTTTTGATATGGATATGTCATACCAACTGAGGGAAAGGAACCCAGAAACACTAGAAAAAATTCAAAGTATTGCAGTTAGTTTAGAAGAAAATTTGTTAGCTAAGAGAGCAAGAATGAGAAATGAAAGAAGAGTAAAAATAAAAGAGGAAACATCTACATCAGATAGTAAAATATATACTTTAGAAAAATATATGGAAAAAATGATGGATAGATTAGAAAGTATGGAAAGGAAACCACATTGGGATAATCAACAACAAGGTCCTCAAATAAGAAATCCCAACTTTAGAAAAAACACCAACACTGGTAAATCTAGAGAATCAACACCTAATCAACAAATAAGACCACCTTTCCAAGAGAACTATGCTGAAATTTCTCACCAAAATGAAGAAGATGAAGAAATTCAGATTAAGTTAATGGGAATAAATGATGATAATACTATTTTTCTTACGCAAGAAGAACAAGAATTATATGAGCTACAACAATTAAATTTAGAATCTGGAGAGTCTTTTGATTACAAGCACGGTTATGAGTTTTCCATTAATGAAGTTCACAAGCAATGTAACCTTAGGAGTAAGAAAAATGTAGAGGACCCTACTAAGAAATCTACCCAAACTCAGAACAAGAAAACAGTAGATGCTCCTACAACCAAAGTACTACAAATTCTCCCTAGGGAAACCCAACAAAACTCTAGTTCAAATCAGAAAAATTCAAGTCCTAATCAGAAAATTTCCAGTCCAAAAATTGCATCAAGTCCTAAAATTGTAGATATTACAAATACTGTTGTTAAAACATCATTTGATCCTCAAAAATATGTTGCTGCTAAAACAACAGCCTCTGTTAAAATAACACCTTCTGCTAAAACTTTAGCTGATCCAAAAACATCTGTTGTTGATAAAAAATCAGTTGATCCTAAAACAACTGCTACCAAAATAGCTGCTGAAACTTCAAATGCTGCCAAAGCTACCATTGCTACTCAAACTGTCCCACAAAAGAAGATTGAAAATAGCAAAACAGTGGAAACACAAATAGAAAAACCAACTGTAGATAAAGAAGAGAAACACACTCAAATTGCAGTTAGTAAAGAAGAAATCATTCAGTTAGGAAAAAAACAAGCACCATTTAACATCCAAACTAAAATTTCTAAACTGAAAATACCAATTCCTTTGATAGAATTGGTAAAACATGATTTATAAAAATCACAGATCACTGAAACATTGAACATCAATGAAGGAGAAGACTCTGTAAATCTAAATGATGATAAACTAGAACTACTTTTTGGCCCAGAAGTAAATGGAAAACATCAAGAAGGTAGTGTTGTAGAAATTATATAACTTATGTGTTATATGTCCAAGATTCTCCTGATCTCACACTATTTTAACTTCATGCAAAATACAAAATCTATTCCACCATTGATCATTTGCAGAAATTAAATCAAGATTGCAATGCACACATGAAACAATAAAAATTCACACACATTAACACAGTTGTTTAACGGGAAAGACTGAAGCTAAAAACCCAAACTATCTATATATAATATATGTCGTAGAGATCATGTAACAATCCTCATACAAAGATGATCATATCAAGCTCTCAGTACAATACAATCGCTACACACTAATCAGGCCCGATCTTGCAAATCCATGCACCGATCTTTGCCACCTGCTAGCCTGCCTCTATTGCGCAATCCCTGCTGAAGAATGGCTCTGAATGACTTCAAATTTCTCCAGCCTTTCTCACGAAATCCTCATTGGAATCTCCAATGAATGTGTGGTGCAAAAAATGCAACACTATAGTCACAACTGATAGTCACACTTGCTCTTTCACATTTCCCTCCACTGGTCTCCACTGAAACTGCCATGCACTGTAGTTAACTGATGTATTCTTCAGTTGATTAATGATTTATTATTTAGTGAATTAATTAACTAATTAATTCACTCCACTCTCACTAGTGTATCAATCAGTTAGACTAGATACAACTAGCTCAACTGAGTCTAATTGAGTTAAACTAAATACAACTCCACCAACTACTTCTCCAACTCCACCAAACTCTGTCACATGAGTTCTAACTGAAGTCCTCCATGCAATAGCTCTAGTAAACCCTCAAGAATAGCATAATTCCTTCTGTCAGCTGCTGTGCCACATCTGTGCACTTAACTGAAGTGCTCCAAGAGAATAAGATAATGTTTAGAGTCCAAATATTATTAAGAGCTAATAATATTCGACATATCTATTTTTAGACTGGCAATCTAAAAATAGACTCCACCCAATATGTCTAAAAATAGAAGTCCATCTATTTTTCCAACTTGACCAACCATCCACAAATAACATCCTGCAACTCATAGAATATGATCGACATGTCTAAAAATAGACTTTGCGCCAAAAATAGCCTGCGGGCCCACTTAGTGAAGGCGACTCTTTTCACTAAGCTCATCATCTTGTTGAATCTCAGCACTCCCTCTCAACAAGATAGGGATTATCTTCCACCCCGATCCTGTCTCTATGGTATTCGAATCTGCTCTTGCTGAGCGCCTTCGTCAGAATATCTGCATCCTGATCCTCCATAGGAATGTAAGAAAGAAACATGATCCTCTGCTGCACACAATCTCTGACATGATGGTGCCAGATGTCAATATGTTTAGATCTATCATGAAATACTAGATTAACTGAGAGTTTAACGCAACTTTTATTATCACAATATATCATAATAGGATCTAAATGAGAACCGAACAACTCGACCAGGATCTTCCTCATCCATATAGCCTCGCATGCCACCAAAATTGCTACCATGTACTCGGCCTCCACTGAACTGAGTGCCATGGATCTTTGTTTCCTACCGTACCAAGAAAGTGCTATAGATTCGATACTGAAAATCCCTCCAGATGTGCTCTTTTGTCCATTGGGCTCCATGCCCAATCTGCATCCGTGAAGCCATGCAGCTTCACCTCATCCGATTGTTTGTACCACAATCCATATCCAGATGTGCCCTTGAGATACCTCAGGACATGCTTGACTACCTTCCAAAAGAGCTTGGTAGGCTTCACCATCGCTTGTGAAAGCTAGTTCACAGCATAGCATATGTCCGGTCATGTATTGACTAAATACATGAGCGAACCAACCAACTGTCGATAAACAGTGGCATCCACTACCTCTGCCGATGTAGCATCCTCTTTCCTCCAACCACCAGGAAGAGGAGTGTCGATAGGCTTGCAGCCTTGCATGTGAAACTTCTCTAGTATCTCCTGGGCATACTTTCCTTGAGACACAAATAGTACACCTTTCAGCTGCCAAATCTCCAATCCCAGGAAATAATGAAGGAGGCCCAGTCCTTCATCTCAAACTCCTTTGCAAGATCTTCCTTGCATGAATGTATCAACAGTTCATCACCTGTTAGTATTAAATCATCTACATAAAGCACAATGATCAAAATCTTACCCTCCACCACAATTTGGTATAGGTTTGGATCCGCCTCACTCTTGGCGAAACCAAGTTTGGTGAAATAACTATCTATCTATGTGTACCAAGCACGAGGTGCTTCACTAGAAAATTTGGCGGAAATTCCGATGGCCAATTCGTCGCTATTCCGACACATAGTCGTCGCAAGAGCGACAGTTCGAGGGCGGGAAAAACATGGTTTACCATACCGTCGCAGTTCTGACGCAATTAAAAAGTGTCGCACTATCGACAGTTTTTCCGTCGCTTCCAAACAAGCGTCGCTCTTCTGACATTTCCCAAACCGTCACACTTCCGACGTTTGTAAACTGTCACACTTCTGACGAAATGTGGTCCGACGTTTTGAACGTCGCTCTTCTGACGTCCGTAAACTGTCACAATTACGATGAAATGTGGTTCGACGTTTTGAATGTCGCTCTTCCGACGTTTGTAAACTGTCACAATTCAGACGCAATGTGGTCCGACGTTTTGGACGTCACTCTTCCGACGTTTGCAAACTATCGTAATGTCGACGAAATGTGGTTCGACGTTTTGAACGTCGCTCGTCCGACGTTTTTATGCTGTCGCTCTTTCGACGTTTCTAATCTGTCTCAATTCCGACGCTTACAAGGCGTCGGTATAGCACGACAGGTTCAATTTAAAAAAAAAATGAAACTTTAAAAGAGGAAAAATGTTGTTTTGAATATATTATATGAAGTAAAACAGTCCATGAAGTCATTACATTTTCACATCTGAAGATTGGAACCCAAATATCCATCCAGAAAAGTGGAAGTCCCACCCCAGACAATGATAGAAAAATACCCTATGTCACATACAAGGACATGATATAAAACCCAGTAACGGTCCACATGGAGATTATCGACAATCTGAGAAAGCATCCAAATATGCCCGAGGCATCTATAAGAAAGTGAAATAGCAGTATGTAGAATAGTAAAGCAACAGATAGAGTACTGACGTCCATTGTTCCAAATACAAATTAAAGCACCCAAAATCCTTGAACAGAGAAAAACGCTAATCATGTGAGGAGTGTGATATGTCCAAAATATAAAAATACCATCAGACCATATCAATAAACCAACAACATAGACTAGCATAGCTAGTTTTGAAGGCAGAGTGATAAATATTAATCATTTTTTTTTCACAAGAGAAAAAACGTTGTTTTGAATATATTATATGAAGTAAAACAGTCCATGAAGTCATTACATTTTCACATCTGAGGATTGAAACCCAAATATCCATCTAGAAAAGTGGAAGTCCCACCCTAGATAGTGATAGAAAAATATCCCATGTCACATACAGGGACTTGATATAAAACCCAGTAACGGTCCACATGGAGATTATCGACAAATCTGAGAAAGCATCCAAATATGCCTGAGGCATCTATAAGAAAGTGAAATAGCAGTATGTAGAATAGTAAAACAACAGATAGAGTACCGACGTCCATTGCTCCAAATACAAATTAAAGTACCCAAAATTCTTGAACAGAGAAAAACGCTAATCATGTGAGGAGTGTGATATGCTGGAGGCAAGCCCTATATCTTGGCTTGCTGCTGTCCTCTTCAGTAATTCTATGTTGATTATTTAGTTTCACTGATACTCTTTAACTGCTGTGATACTCTTTGACCTTTGTTCATCCTTTTATCCTTTTTATCATGATATACTGTGGTAAATAGGCAAAAATTTATGTAAGGATAATTTTTTACAAAAGTTCCATCATTTCTTTCCACCATTGAACTTCTGGCACTCTGGTCCTTTGAAAATTTCTTAGTGTTTCATCAACCTCAGTATATATGAAGAAATTAGGTTGATTTGGGAACAAATGATTTACTTCATGCTCAAGATAAAATAAATTCTCCAATCTGTCATGAAGGTTTTTCCCTGTAGGCAATGCTATTGTTGATGAACTGGTTGAAGAACTAGCTTGATTATCAGCATATTTGTCCAATTTTTCAACATAACTATCAAGGTCCATTAGCTTATTTTCTCCAACTATAGGACTGGGCAATCCTCTATTTAACAAAATATTCAATCTTTCTCTAAAGGAAATGATTTCTTCTTGCATATCTAAGCACCTTCGTTCTAAATTCTGTACCAGAGTTCTTTTAGTAAAAACTCTCTTTATTTCCAGAATTGTTCCGGTCCTGTCCTGAATACCAATTTCTGCAAGTTGATTCTTAGTCTGAGTATTCAAAAAATGTATAAGTCTATTGGCCTCTTCTGGTATATTTCCCAACTCTTGTCTTGATCTCTCAATCTCATCCAAAGCTAATTTAACTAAGTTATTCTGTTCATCCATTATTTGAATTGAGGACCAAACATCCTTTATTGATTGAATGATATTATCCCAAAGATTTTCATTTATTTCTTTTAAAGGTTTCTCCAATGTGAGATCCTTTTCCAATGCTTTGACTGTTTTTTCTAATTTAGTCACTTCTCTTGTTTTATCGACAACACTCATTTTTGAAAGATCATATTTATGTTCTAGAGTGGCCAATTGTTCCTTTGTTTTGTAAAGCTCTATGGCCTGAATGTTCATATCTTCCATTGAATTTGTTAATCCATCAGTGTTCAAATTTGCAGTGTTGCTCTGTGACAATTCTGTTGGCTGACCTGTTGTTGCTGTACCTGTCACTACTCCTGCTATAGATACTAGAATATTTTCCTGCTTATCTTTTAATGCATTCTCAAGCTCTTTTTCAGTTGCAGTAAGTTGCTCATTCAATTTTAAGAGAAAATCCATTAGTTCTTCCTCAGAATTTTGTTTGATGATTTCTGCAGTCCGTGGATGTCTTGAGGCTAGTAACTTTAATTGTTTTCTCAGAGTTGCAATATCATCATCTTTTCTCTTGATCAAAGCTTCAATACCTTTCACATCTTTAGGATTATGACCCAAACCAATGATTATTTCCTCTAAAGTTTTTATTCTATTATCCTTAGCCTGGGAGGAGGATTTTTCAAGCTACAACTATGTATTAGTATTATCCAAAAAATCCTGCAACTTATGGGTCATCATTGATTTATTCGTCAGAGTAGAATAAATCATCTCACCTGTTTTCTTGTGTAGCTCAATTTGATCTAAAGGATGGATATCCTTTGCTAAGACTTCAAAATTAGTCCTAACGTAATCTGTAGCTGTCTGAGGCTGCTGTACCTTGGGCTTGAAATGGCTCATTAACATCTTACCCTGTTGGATGTCATAAACTGACATCAATCTTTCTTGACCTTTCGGAGCCATCTTCAAATACTGGTTGTATACTTGAAGTCTAAGTGGATCGTTCCTGGCCTTTATATTGATGAATGTTCTTTTGATGTCCGAGGTAGATTTTACTAGAGGTTTGAAAGAATATATTTATGCACTTTGTTGCCTCTGTATTTCCTGTTTTTGAAAATTAGTGGATGTCCCACTACCTGTACCTGTTTGCTGACTGTCTTCTCTTCCCTGGCTGTCAGGGATTTCCTGAAATGATTCATCGTTTGGAAGGGGAGTTAATTTCTGCCTTTTAACATCTTGTTGTTCAAAAGAGCCACCAATAGGAGTAGTTGTTTCAGCCTCTCTCTTTTTTCCCTTTTCTATATTTAGAGGAGTTTGTAAAATAGAAATTTCTGGCTCACTGATCTGAGTAGGAGGAATTTGTCCTTGACCTTGTTCTTTAGAAGCCTTTGGTTGCTTTGTCATTATGAATTTTTCAATTATTTGTATATCAGGCTCCTTTTCTTTTCCTTTAGATTCTACTACTACTGTACTAATCTCCTGCAAATTTTGTTGTAAAGTCCCGGCTGAAGAAGATCCCTGCACCTGTCCAAAAGATTCTAGGTCAAGTATCTTTTCAAGATCTTTCATTGCATTTTCAACATTGAACTGCTCACTATCTTTTTCAACCAATGTCCCTTCTGTCCATTCATCCATATTAGCATATTGTTCTATTTCTGGGATTCTTTGATGGATGTATAGTGACAGTTTATTTTTCATTCTTCTATCATAGATAAAGTTGTTTGGATCATAAGGCACCCAGTAGAAACTCTTTTGTAGTCTGAGATAGTCTTCTAAAATCCTTTCGGCTTCCTTTCCAGCTTCCCTAGAGTTACGAATGAAGGGACCTAATTGGCTCTTGATCCTGAGTTGAGCCTTTTTCTTTGCATTGCAAAAATGAATTATATATGAATTATTCATCTGCCTGAAATATTCTAATGCAAAGAGTCTCATTGGGACATACTTGGGTAGTTTGAATGGGCATAATTCACATCCATATATCCTGATCTCTGTGTAGTTTTGATATAGGTACCAGTCACCTATCTTGTACTGCTTTGAGAGTTGAAGGATTTTCTTGATTTCATTGTTAATTCTAGGAGGAGAGACTCCTGTCAACAAGGTAGTTGCAGGATGAACAAAAAGGTCGACAAACTCATTATGGGAATAAGGAGAATCAGAGGAATTGTGAGTAATGGCAGACCAAAAGATGACTGACCTAGGATTCCCTTTGGCATCAAGTTTCTTAACATAAAAAGGGAAATTTTCTGACTGAAAGTAAATCATGAGATGATATATGACAGAAGAATACTTAAATACTCTCTCATTCTCAAATCTCATGAGCTGATCATGGATTTTGTCAGCAATATAAGATGCAAAATCGTACTTGACAGCAGGAGGCTGTCCAGGGGTAAAAATGGATAACAATACTAGGGTTAACTGATCAACATACTCACTAGTATTGAAGCCCATTATGGAAGATATAATGTTTAAAATAAGTCTACCCTCATCAGTAAAGAAAGTATAACCATAAGGGGGAGGGTTTTTAGGTTGATGCTCTGGTAACATGAAGGTTTGGCATAGGCGGTTTAACTCTTCAAGGGATAACTTAGTAGATTTCTCAAGTAATTCAGCCATGGACAGGGGAGTGAGAGCTTGACCAGGTTGGAATTGTAGCATTTCATTTATGAACTGAGCAGTTATTGGGAAAAGGACATTTTGACTTGGGGATAAAACTGCTCGTTGGTTGGGATCATAATTTGCGTAGCAATAATGGATTAACTCAGGAAAAATATGAATTGAGGGGAGAAGGTACATAGGAATATTTGATTCCCAAAGTCCAAAGATGTCAGAACCATTCAAATAATTGTCTCTGCAGCGGAAAAATATTCGAAGAGGATTCTGACTGAGAAGCAAGTCCTTAATTTGAAAATCCATATCGGCTAAAGGCAAATAATCCAAGTCCTTGTGAGGGGCATTGACGGGCATGACATTCAGAGCTACAGGAACTTCCATTTCTGGTTCTTGTGGATTCAGAAATGGAATTTCAGGGTTTTTGTGGAAAAGGGGCACAATTACCAGTTTTGGGAATATAATTGCAGTTTTGGGAATGAAAAATACCAAACTGAACTTCTTTTCAGACCTTAGTGCAGAATTAAAACTAAAACCATGATTTTTTACAGAGTTTAGCGGGGAATTGGAATAAATACCTGTTTACAGGAAATGAAACTTGTTTAAACAGGCGCTGGTTATGACAGAAGAACCCTGAAATACTCAGCTTCAATTCTCTTCAGCAAGGTAATGGTCAGCAAGCGTTAACAGTTGGTTTTTGAATTTTGTTGCATGGAAGACTGGCTAGTGCACGGAACAATGAAAATGACGTAGATGCAATTTGTTTTATTTAGAAAGTCAAAAGGGTGGGGGGTTTTGATTGATGACGTAAACATGTACGATGGTTTTATCACAGAGGGATAGGAGTGGATCTTTGTTTGGGCCGCTCGCGCAGTGGAAATCCAGACCCGAAAAAATATTAGGGCGAATTTGATAAGAAATTCGCATCACAACTATCCCTCCGTACGCCAGCCCAACTTCGGACCCGAAAAATATTAGGGCGGAATTCTTATGGTTTTCACGTCACAAAATTGGCCGAAGTCAGCACGCTATTTTGGAACAAGAATTTGGTTTGAATTATGGTTTATCGCCGTTTGAAGTCCGACGGGCTCGACTTAAGAACAATTTTGTTTGATCCCATCTTATAAAATTTGTGTTGGTTTTCTTTGATAATACACATATTTATAATAAATCATGGGAATACCACACTAAACATGTGGAAAAGTTATATAAATTATTGAGAAAAATCATTTTTATGTAAAAATATCCAAATGTGCTTTTGGGAAATAAGAATTTGAGTATTTGGTTCATGTTGTTTTAAAGGAAGGAGTGAAGTTGGAGCCTCAAAAGATGCAAGCTATTACAAAATGACCTATTCCTAAGAAAATCAAGGTTCTTAGAAGATTTTTAGACTTACATGATATTATTGATCATTTTTTAAGAATTATGCATGCATTTCAAGTCCACTCACATATCTCTTGAAGAAAATATCATTTATATGGAATGATGAGGCTACTTTGGCATTCTCTCTTTTAATGGATGCCATGTCTTCTACACCAACATCAGTTGCACCTACTTTTGGTAAAACATTCATAGTAGAGTGTGAGGCACTATGACAATGAATTTACGTAACATTAACACAATAAGGGATATCATTGGCTTTTAAAAGCAAGGAATTCAAAGAAAATATTTGGTGAAATATACATATGAAAAATAAATGGAAGCAATATTACATGCAATAAAAAATGGGGATAGTATATCACTGGGAGGTAATTTAAAGTCAAGATATACCATGATAGCATAAAGTATTTTTTGAAGCTATGGATTTCATTGGAAGATTAACAAAAATGAGGAGAAAAAATGAAAAATTTTAATTTTGAGATAATCTGCAAAAAGGGTAAGGAAAATTTAGTACATGATGCTCTTTCTAAAATAGAAGAGGCCTCAAATTTATATCCAATTACATTTTATATTCCTAGGTGGCTAGAAGAAGCTTTCCATAATGGAAAAATGACGATAGTACTAAACAAAAACTAAAATTTATAAAGGATGGGATGAACTCTATGGAGCATTGGGAGTGAAAGAGAGATATACTTTGGTGCAAATGTAGAATATTTTTATGCATGCAAGCATATTTGAATAAAAAAATATTAAGGGAGTCCCATGTCTCTTTGATGGTAGGACGCAGGGTTCCTTAAAACATCTCAAAGGATCAAAAAATATATTTTTGGAAGGAATGAAGAAAGATATTCAAAATTTTGTAAGAGAAGGTTGGGTTTGCATAATAAATAAAAGAGAGATAGTAAAATCTCTAGGGTTACTTCAACCATTCCACATACATATTCAAAGACTAGAAGATATATCAATAGACTTTATTACAGGGTTACTGAAATATAAAGGTAAGTATTACATTTTGTGGTCATTTATATAGACAAATTTTGTAGATTTTTTTTGTAGAGCTCAAAGTACATAAACAACAATCCAAGTGGCAGAAGTGTCCGTGAAAGAAATTCATAGTCTTCATGGTTTTCCTAAAGTAATAGTAACAAGAAACTTTTGGAAATAATTATTTAATATGAGTGGAGAAACACTAGCTGCCATGAGTTCTACATATCAAACAAAATCAAATGGTCAAACAAAAATAGTTAAAAAATGTTTTTAAGGTTATCTACAATGTTACTCTTTAGAAAAGAAATCTTAATGGATGAAGTGGGTTCCTCAAGGAAGAATGGTAATATGATACTATCATACTACCTATCACACATCTACTAAAATTTCCCCATTTAAGGCCCTTTATGGATATCCAACTCCTAGTATCTCATACTTTTTGCAAGATACGTCCAAAGTATAAGAAACAGAGTCACATATGGAAAATACTAAAGAAACTTTAAAAATTATTATGGAAAACCTTCAAATGACATGAAACATGATAAAACAACAAGGGGATTAACATTGAAGTGAAAGATAATTTGAGGAGGGTAATTGGGTATTTTTTAGATTATAGCATTATAAGCAATCTTCATTCAAGAAAAAGAAGAATAAAGAATTAGCTCAAAAATGCAATTTGGAAAAAGTCGAAGTCAGGATTAAGTCGGAAAGGGTCCAAAAGTTGAAATACTCGATAAATTCGGGAGTTTTTTTGGAAAAGTCGGAAAAAAGTCGGCAAAACTAAAAAAATACAAAAAATTTCATTTTTGGAAAAAATCCTGATTTTTTCAAAAAAAATTTAAAATTATTAAAGAAACTACCTCACTCAAGATTTTTTTGAAATAGTCGGAAAAAAGTCGGGACTTCGAGGATAAAATCGCGACTTTTTCAGGGATGAAAAAGTCGGCAAAAAGTCGGCCAATAAAGTCGGCTCCGGGAAAAATTCGGGATTTTTTCAAAAAGTCGGGACTTTTTGCCGACTTTTTCCACACTGCAAAACTGTTATGGCCCCAAATAATTATTCATAGGATTGCAAAAGTGGTATAGAATTTATATTTTCCTTCTTCTTGCATTCATAAGGTTTTTCATGTATCTTGCCTAAAAAAGGTTTTGGGAAAAAATATGCCAATGTAAATAGAACTTCCAAAATTAGATGAAGAATGAAAGTTGATTCTTGAACCACAAAAAGTTATAGATAAACATTCTGTATCTCTTTGACATATAACCATTATGAAGTACCTAATCAAGTGGAAGAATATTCTTCTAGAAGAAGGTACATGGTAAAAAAATCAATTCGTGATGAAATACCCACGGCTAAAGGGTTCGTTTGAAGTTTTGACAAAGGTTTTGTTATATGTTTTATATAATGCGCGACAGAATAGTTTTATTGTTTGTTAAGGTCCCACATAGTGATCAAATTTGAAGGGCAGGTCTGAATTTCAATTAGAAGGGCATATATCTATGTCGCTCTTCCATAATGAAAAGCTTTAAAAAAAAACTTTTCAATTGACCACAATAAATTATTTTTACATTTCATTTTCAGAAAGACAAAACCATCAATATTTATATTAATAAAAGACCGTTACATATACAACAATGAAGAAGGCTCCATCTTTCATTGCTTAAATATCTCATTGGAAATGTCAACATAAGTCTTGAAGAAACTATTATAAGAGTTTGGATACATACCACCGGGATATAGGAGATTCTTATGTGTCAGATTGTGTAATGCAATTTTGACTTTGTCTCACAAGGAGCAGCAACATTGAGGTATGGATTTTTCTTATAGAAAATTTTTATTATTATTTGAAACGTTGTTTATAGATATGAATAAAACAATGAAATTATGAGCATGGTGGACGATTAGTCAAGCTCACGATGCCAAACCATGATGATGTAATTTTGGAATTTAACATTTTTACATGTTAAAGACAAATAGTCAAAATCACTGACAACTTAGTATGCCATAATTAATAATCATTCCCTGTTCACTTTTGTTAATAGGTTTATGTCACACGATGATGCAGGGGCATTAGGCACTAGCCAGCAATGTAGGAGTTTTTGTCCACATGTTGTGGCTAGGAGGGTTCGAAAACATTTGAGTTGTAACAGCTAGGTGTCAATACCTCAGCTGACTGTATTACTTAGACTAGTTAGAGTTGTAGGAGTCGAATAGTTTCAGTTAGTTGAATTATTATAATTAGACCTTTTGATTTCTAGAACGGTCCTCTCAGAGGAACCGAAGAGCCATATGTTATGTATATAAATTGTAATTCCTCGGATGAATAAAAGTAGAGAGGAAAGAGGAGAGTAGAGAGGGGATTTCTGCAATAAACCTCTGTGTGTGAACAATTGTTTCCAGTTAAATGATTTCCAAGCTTAGTTTCCATTGAATTATCTCGAACTGCTAATTGTGAAGAATTGTTTAACTGTGAGGCGATTGGGTACTAATAATTCCATTCTTCTGTCTTTGAATTCCCGTAAATTGTTGGATAACCCTGTGAACTCACCCCACCCGAAGGCGAGGTCTGTGTAGAGAACCGGGGTCGTGAACACTGTTCAAATATAAAAATCACGCTTAATAAAGAGACAAGATTGTTGTGCTTTCGGAACCTGACCCGAGGATTGGACATGAGTTAACAAACAAAAGGATAGCGGAACCAGACTTGCACCCGTGGTCAAGCCCTGTACCAAAACCACGAGCGGAATCACAAAAGCGGGTTGCCCATATCGCACCGCTTTTGCGGAGTAGGCGGTATTTTCTATTCGCGAGCGATTCCATAGGGAATGCGACACGTGGCGAAGTGACCCCGGAAAACAACCGTTTAACCCACGCCATCGCACGTTAAAGCCCGACGTTGGAAGCCGAGCGAAATTGCCAAGAGTCGTTGATTTGGAGAAGGGCCATCGGACGGTGGTCGCACGTTGAACTTGCCAGGAGGTTAACTAAGGTGTGCGGAGGATAGCCAGGTACGATACGAGTGTTTGATTGGTTATTGATATATATAGGTGGGGCCGGAGTATAATGAAATTTGTTTAATTAAACTATTGGCGGATAATTAGCATAAGTCTGGAGCGTGATTGTTGTAAGGCTGGGTGGTGAAATATAGAGCCGAAAGTTCATTACAAGTTATTTATTTAAAAAGAAACGTGGAGTATAAATACAAAGTGTTGAAAGTTAAATATTGGTTATAAGGCTTGGAGATAATATAAAGTCGGGAATATAAATTAAAGTCCAACCATTGTGGATGGTATTTATTTATCAAATTCTACGAATTTGATAAATAAACCCTAAGAAAGAAGAAGTCAATGAAGACCCAGGCTGGAGGAAAAGAACGGGGTAAACCAGGGGAAAATGCTGACAGAGCGATTGTAGACACACCAGCTCTCCTTAGGGGTCCAATTTCAGTTTTGTTGCGTCACACGATGATCTCTCTTCTCTAGCATTTACTTGTATTGAAGATCACTATTCTAGGAATAAGGAGTTATTTTCTCCAAAAATAACCCTAGCCAAACATCGACAATGCATCAAGTATATCTTTCTATGCTTCATAAGCAAATTTGTTCTACTTCTAAATCATGTCTTGGAAGTGGTTGTTTTGCTGGAAATTATTCACCAGTTGGTTTCATACCAAAGTCTTTTTCACATTTTCAGCATCCAATACATGGAAAAGATAATGGTTTAAAACAACATAAATATTTGAAATTTTGCAAGAATTGTCTGGCACACTTTGAATATGAATTTTGAAGTCAAGTGCATGATGCTGTATAGGATCAAGTGTCATTTTGAATACCAAATGTTTCACAAGAAGCTTCTCAACATGCTACCCTACATTAAGGATTAAATGACAATATTGCATCAACTATTTCCATAATAAAAGTGCACCTCGGCCATAAGACTAAACAACTACAAATGTTGTAGATCTAATAAGACCACACAATCAAATGTATTCCACAAGGCCAATACTGTATGAAAATGAAAAGGAGTTTGCAACCAAAAATACCTTAGGCAACTAATTCAATTAGATACACCAAACCATCAGCAAAAAGGAAAACCAGCCTACTTGGCCCCAATATTTTCAACTGGGTCCTCTAATTCAACCAATAAAAAGGCCAAAACCATAGCATTGAGATACATTTCATTACACTGTCAATAACAATAAAATTTGACTCACCCATAACCCTTTCCTTTTATTGTTGTGAAAAGCTTTATGCATTACTCTAATGTGGCTAGTCCATAGGCCAAGTAGACCACTAGGTAACAAATATGTTTCCTTTCACCTTTGAGTTTTCAAATTATGCCTACCAAATCTAAGACATTTAAGAGGGGAACTAATACAATGTTAAAAATAAAACCAGAGCACACATCTACAAATTACCTCCTTAGCTACTGTCACACCATCATTAACTATTTTCGGAGAACCATGCTTGCTCTCCAAGACAACATTTTGCCCTTCGCCCCAAGGGTGACTCCAACAAGATCAGCAAGTTTGTTCACACCGCCTGTAAGAAAAATTGACAATGCTTTCAGTAAGTGTGCAATTGAATGCCAGACCATATGCCAAAACAACCCTCCATGAAAAATTAAAATAACACATTAAAATCGAATATAAGTGGACAGGAAAGATCCACCGCAGTGAAGTTTCACGTGCAGGTGACCTTCCTTTAAACATAATTTTTTCTCTGACCTGCAATTTTTTTGTCACTGAGCCATCCTTGTTGAAGTACAACTCCTTTTCCATAGCTCTTGTATTAACCACCTTCTCTCTGTCGCGTAATCTCAGAGTCCCTCTTCTGCTTGAGCGATTAAAGGAAATGGGTGAAAAAACTGAAAGAGAAGACAATTGTCTGCCATAATTATCAAACATTGCACCTAACTTCTTCCCCTTTCCATTGTTACCCAATGAGGTAGATGTGGAAATTGTTGTCATACCACCCAAAGCAGAGGCCATCTTCTCTTATGCTGAATATAGAATTACAAGATCGTCATATTAGTATGAACCTTAAAAAACATGACTCCCATTGCTAAAAACCACTTTTAAGTTGTAACAGGCAAACTAAACAACTATCGCAACTTTTGGCAACTTCTGGAGCATTAAGAGAGAAAAAACCAAAGAGAAATACAACCACAATCCTCATTTTAATGAGATCGGACTATATATTTGCATTAAGATAATAGAAATAAATCACGACTATATTAAGGCCAGCACAAAACAATCTTTAACCAGTGTCTCTCGCGGCCTTCAGGTTGCCATGCTAGAGGCTGCATATTTTTAATTTAAATTCTTGACCTCTCGTGCCCATCTATGAATGCATCCAATGGGATATCTACATCAAATTCTCCTTTATATCCCCAAAAACAAATTCCCTACTACAAGAGCACCAGTATTGATGGATCACCCCACACCATCCCACCCACTAGAAACGGTGAAAAAGGAAACCCGAGAAAACTTATGAAATATCTCAATATGACTATATGGGTGGTTCTTATGAATAAACCAACCATTCAGAACATTCTCATCAATCCAAACCATGAGTATTATGTGACGATATTAAAGCAGGCACTGAATCGGATTTCTGAAGCTATGTTAGAGAAACCCTAAACTCTCACTGAAAATAGGTGAAATGTGGCACCACTCAGAGATTTACATGTGCCAATTGGTACAAGTGGTAGACAATTGGCATGCTCAAACAACGAGGTGATGCAAGAATGACATGAGGGAGAAAATATCAGAAAAGCCCCAAATCTGGAGAACTAAAGCTCATCACCAACTCCAGATTGACAACTTTACATGATGTAACCTATGAAATCGTAAATGGAGAAATCATAGTAACAATAAAGTAACCTATGTAACAATAAATTCGGATTCATCCTGGGAGTGGTAATGGGAGAAATCATAGTGAAAAACAGGAAACATGCAGAGTTGCTTACAATCAAATAGATGAAAAAACACATACAAAAAACCTAGATAATAATCATGAACAAACTTAATATTGAATTATGAACTGTAAAGGAACTTACAAAATGTGACATTACGAACCTGGTCAAGCGCACAAGCAAAAATATCTTGGACATGACCCTGTTTGACAAGTTGTATTGCTCATGATGCAAGAGGATTTGTACCTGCACTGCTAAGTCAATCAAAATCCATCATTATCTATACAATAAATACAAGTAATTGATGTAGTATTTTTTACTCTAAGGTGCATTCTTATGATAATGTTAGAACATATGTTGAAAATGTCAAAACATACCTGAATAAGCTCCTCTTCATTTCAAGAACAATTTATTGGAGTCGCATGAACTTGGAACAAGCCTCCCACGATCCGAAAGAGTAGCAACTAAGTCAACAGTGACTTTTTTGTTGCTACGCTGGATCAAGGGAGGTTTGCTCCAAGATTAAATCGCTCCAATAAATTATTCTCTACTAAACAGGGCCAACCATGTGAAGGTGGAAGCTCTTATGGCCCCTCCAATACCCAATCTATATTTCATTTTTTACTTTCATGAGCATAAAAAAATATATTCAATAACTAATAAAAAAACAATTAAACAAAAAGTACGCAAGGAAACATTGCAATTAATGCTTGACATAAAAATAGTATGATAAATGAGTTTTTTATATAACGCAAAAAACGTTCCAAGTATGGTAACGTTTGTCTTATAATAATACAATATTTTACATTATCGATTTTTCTTTTTCTTCTTCCTATTTTTAAAGTTCCTAATTACATCATCAATATCATCATGCTCTTCTCCTGTTTCATGACTTTCGACCCGCACTGCTGACCTAGTTGCGTAGTCACGATGTCTGGTCTCATCCAGTGACGGGGCATCGCCTACAAAAACAGATAATATTAAATTTTAATTGTCATTTTTTAAATATCATTGAACTAGTTCGGTAATATTAATAAAAAAAATTACAATGAGATTATTTACCTGGTGCACCAGTTGTCGCCGCTGACCTAGTTGCGTAGTCACGATGTCTGGTCTCATCCAGTGACGGGGCATCGCCTACAAAAACAGATAATATTAAATTTTAATTGTCAATTTTAAAATATCATTGAACTAGTTCGGTAATATTAATAATAAAAAAATTGCAATGAGATTATTTACCTGGTGCACCAGTTGTCGCCGCTGACCTAGTTGCGTAGTCATGATGTATGGTCTCATCCAGTGACGGGGCATCGCCTACAAAATCAGATAATATTAAATTTTAATTGTCAGCTTTTAAATATCATTGAACTAGTTCGGTAATATTAATAAAAAAAATTGCAATGAGATTATTTACCTGGTGCACCAGTTGTCGGCGCTGACCTAGTTGCGTAGTCACGATGTCTGGTCTCATCCATTGACGGGGCATCGCCTACAAAAACAGATAATATTAAATTTTAATTGTCATTTTTTAAATATCATTGAACTAGTTCGGTAATATTAATAAAAAAAATTGCAATGAGATTATTTACCTGGTGCACCAGTTGTCGCCGCTGACCTAGTTGCGTAGTCACGATGTCTGGTCTCATCCAGTGACGAGGCATCGCCTACAAAAAAAGATAATATTAAATTTTAATTGTCAGTTTTTAAATATCATTGAACTAGTTCGGTAATATTAATAAAAAAAATTGCAATGATATTATTTACCTGGTGCACCAGTTGTCGCCGTTGGGACTATTGCCCTGTCTTCCTCTCTGGTGGTAAGATCCTCAAGGGAAACATTCTTTGTCATTTAAACAAAAAACGTTATAAGGACAACCATCAAGGTATAATTAGAAAAAATTATAAGTGGAAATTAATTACCGTCACGGCCCTCACTGATAGTAGCATTGTCGGCCTGGTCCCTACTACAATGATCAGGTTGCACATGAGGATCATCTACATTTGGCTCTAAAACTGGGTTATTTGCGTCGTCGGTAGTGTTGCTCCCCTGATTTAAACAAATTTTTTAGACATTAAATTTATGGATGAAAACAAACATATTGAAAGGTTAATGTTTTACCTTATCAGGCATTCTGGATCTTGGGACCTGCCCCAAGCTTATGCGACGTTCAACTACGGCTTGATAACCGAAATGGAAAACGATATTTTTATCTTCCTCTGTAGTTTCTGTTCCAAAGTCATCACCCTACATTACATATGATTGTGTATTTTTAATCATATTTGATAGGATTACAAAAACGTTGGAAGGTGATACAATTAATTATAAGATGTTTAGCTACTTAATTACAATTCTTGCGGCCAATTTCAAGTAGTCGCCCTAGCCTAGCTTGTGATGGCCCTTTTTTTCAATCCTGGCTTTGGTTTCCTTTGAGGTGTCAGGCAACCTAGCATCAAAAGATTAAAGTCAGATATGACGTAGCACACTTTTATTTTAGACATAGAGAAAATTAAAGCTATTGAATTAAATTTGTAATTTACCTTGCGGGTCCAGTTGGAATTTTTCCTTCTTTCTTTGCCCTTTTCTCTTTTCCGTCATGGATGACTGCTCTCCATTCACTCTTTGGAACTGTGAGAGGACGCTCATATCTAGGGTTAAATTGCAATTGCGTCCTATAGGTGTCCCTGGTATATTTCAAATATTTGCCGGCTACCCGAGCCACCGCTGTTTTGTCAAATGTGCCGACCCCAAAAAGGGCTTCTAGATAATCTAGAAGTTCTTTTTTCAGGTTGGAACTCTGGGAATTCCACCTTATGCTTATGGTTGGGCCAAAAATTACCAACGCATAGCTCTCCAGATACATGTAGAACTCATTGTTTCCTACACAGAAAAAAAAGATATTATCATTAATTTAAAAATAAAAATCATGATAAATATGTTTTAGATAAAGTACATGAAATAGTTAAAATATTAAAATTTACCTAGGAGTTGTACATGCTTTATAGGGACACCTTCATCGTTCACCAACAACGTGCCATTAATGGTCCCTGTGGAGCTGACACGTGTAGCTCCAGGAAACGCAATAATGTAGTTAGCCATATCAGCCTCATCATTGCCAACACGTTCAGCGGTTGGCTGGGTGTCTGCTTGGGCAGGGTGTGTTTCTTGCCTGGCACCTAAAGGAGTAGAAGGTGTACAAGAGGGTTGTTGGGCAATCTCTTGCCCTTGTGTCCCACTACCACCAACACCGGATTCAGCAAGTGCCAGAAAATGCTACATAGAAAAGAACTTTTTGTTAGTTTAGTCAATGTAAAAATTAAAAATCAAACTATCACAATTCATCTCATGCAGAACAAAAAAAATATCCTTTTGACTTTTTATTATTACCTGATATCTTTCTAGCTGGCTCATAAGATGTTTTATCCTCTCTTTTGTTTCAGGTGTTTGAGGCGCGTCTATCAAAGTATTAAATTCCGACCTTGCATCTCGTGCCTTTTTTCGCAACAAGAACACTGGAGATAGGGATGAAGAAAGCTCTTCCTCAAAGAAGGAATCATCAGGCGTACCATGGCTAGGTGTCTGCATATTTGAACAAAATTAATATTATTTCAATTATGTAAATAACTAAAATACCTGAAGATAGAGCAATGCTGGCACTTTAAATGTTCTTCCGCTGGCCTCTTTCCGCGATCATCCCGTCTCGGGGTTGTTCCTGCACTGCTCTGATCAGTCTGCCACATTGCAATAAAATTATAAATGTAAAAACTTGAAAACAATATCTAACTTGAAAACACAAAATGAAAACTGAAACAATTTCTAATAAGACACCGGAAGACAGAGTTAGAGTTTCAAATATGCCTTGCATTGAATTCAGTCCTGGAAACATGTCATTGCACATTAAGGCACCCAAACAAGAGACGAGTTGATAATGAAGACCTTATTGAATATATTGTTGGAGCAACTTCTAGTAAACTTGTTGTGAAGACCTTGAGGATATTTTTGGAGCAACATTGTTGAAGCTGATGGTATAGCATTGTTTGAGACGATCTTGAAGGGCCTTGAAGTGAAGCTTTTGGAGCAACTATTGAAAAATCCTTAGAGCATTTAAGTAAGGCACTTTCTATCTTCCATCACCTTTTTCCTTCCAATATCCTTTAAACGATTTTGTTGATATTTAATGTTTGAAATCACATTATAATTCCTTGATTATATGTGTTTGGGGACTTTCCCTTTGAAATTACCCAAAAATACCCTGGCAATTTTATCTTCAGGATGCATGTGTCCTAACTCCAGGAAGGAATCTAGTTTGTAGTATAGAACATTCATCGTGTATTATCAATTCTTAATTGAAAACAACTAAAGGTCATATACCTCATCAATTCCTTCCCATTTTGTGTTTTTATGTTATATTCCTTATAAAAGTGTCAAATTTCTCTCAAAGTAAGCAACCACTGAATAAAATAAAAAAATAGTTGAGATATGATTGAGAAATGGTCATTTATTTCTTGAAAGGATCTTCACGATTTCTTTGGTTGTTTTTCATCTCAAGAAACAAGAAATGACCTAAGAAACTATCGTGATGTAATATAAGAAACAACACGGTGCAATGGCCATTTTCAAAGCCAAATGATGTCCATTCAGGACATGGCCTTTATTTGGTTCCTGTTTCATAGGAGTTTCAGGTAGAAATGGAACTTTGTTTTACCATTTCCAGTAGTAAAAAGGGAAAACCTTCTTTTTCCGTGGGAAATAATTTACCTTTCCTTTTTCAAGATAATCTAAATCACAAAAAATATGAACTATACTGCACACATTCTTGGATAATGTGAAAGTGGAAAAGGAATACCCTAAACAAGTGATGCACACATGTACATTTAAACACTAATAGATTTTTGTAGTTGAAATGAAATGCTTGTTTTCATTTAAATGTAGGATTTTTAAAGCAGGGAGAAATAATGGCTGCCAAATTAATAAGCGTTTCTTTGAGAAAAATTTAAATCTTGTATTAGGTGATGAAGATAATAGAGGGTATTGAATCTTGATTCTTGACATCTAGAGAGAACCCTACAGCCTAACACAATCTAATGGAATTGACCAAAAAAACCCAAATACAGTCAACCCTACTATAGGAGGAAGGGCTTGCAATAAGAACTTACCATTTTGCAAGAGCTGAGGGCGAATGCTGTTCTGCAAGAGCTGAGGGCGAATGCAGGGCAAATGCTGTTCTGCAAGAGCTTAGGGCGAATGCTGAGGGCGAATGCTGTTCTGCAAGAGCTGAGGGTGAATGCTGTTCTACAAGAGCGGAGGGCGAATGCGCGCGTGATATCAAATGTTATTGTAGCACACATGTACATTTGAACACTAATAGATTTTTGTAGTTGAAATGCAATGCTTGTTTTAATTTAAATGTAGGGTTTTTAAAGTAGGGAGAAATAATGGCTGCCAAATTAATAAGCGTTTCTTTGGGAAAAATTTAAATCTTGTATTGGGTGATGAAGATAATAGAAGGTATTGAATCTTGATTCTTGACATCTAGAGAGAACCCTACAGCCTAACACAATCCAATGGAATTGACCAAAAAAACCCAAATAGAGTCAACCCTACTATGGGAGGAAGGGCCTGCAGTAAGAACTTACCATTTTGCAAGAGCTGAGGGCGAATGTTTCGTGCGGGCGGGGGGCGAATGCGGGGAAAATTCTGTGCCAACGGGCGAGGGCGGATGCGAGGGCGAATGCGTGCACGCAAGAGCGAGAGGGCGAATGTTTGTTACACGCAAGATATCGGGGGGACGGTCGTACGGCTATTGCGACGGATACGAAACAATAAAATCATTTTTATGTAGCGCGCATATAAGTTTCGTATTTTTATTTAGCGCGCATATAAGTGTCATTATACCGACGGCGGAAAAGGCATCGCTATTGCGACGAAGGCCTCCAAACGTCGCAATTGCGACACTTAGACATTGTGTCGCACTTGCGACGTTTGGAGGCAGCCGTCACAATAGTGACGCTTTGGGCCATAGTGTCGCAATTGCGACGTCTTCCTCCAAACGTCACAATTGCGACACTTTTCTAAGTGTCGGTATTGCGACACTTTTCTATAAACGTCGGTATAGCAACGGTTTTGAGCGGGATGGAAAAAATTTGGGGAAATTTCCGACATTTGGTCAAAAGCGTCGGAACCAAGTGTCGGAATTTCCACCAAATGTAGTAGTGCTTGTTTCAGCCCATACAACGCTCTTTTGAGCCTGCACACATGCGACTCGCTGCTGAATATTTTGAACCCTTTAGGCTGCTCAATGTACACCTCCTCCTCAATTATTCTATTGAGGAATGCAGTATTCACATCCATCTGATGAATGTGCCAACCCATCTGCGCTGAGAGAGCAAGGATGGTCCTTATGGAAGAATACCTTGCGACAGGTGTAAAGGTTTCTTCATAGTCGATCCCCTTGATCTGTGAGAAGCCCCTGGAAAAAAATATTGCCTTATACTTCTTGACGCTCCCATAAGTAGCTTGCTTCACTTTGTAGATCCATCTCGAACCTACCACTGATTTCCCTTCTGGCCTTGGGACAATCTCCCATGCACTGTTTCTGACAATCGATTCATACTCTTCCACCATGGCATCTACCCATGCGGGATCCTCCACAGCTTCCTCAAAAGAGGATGGCTCCATCATGATACACTTTCTCATCAGAGCCATGTATCAAGTAAATCAGTCAGGTGACTGTCTCTGTCTGCGCTGTGATGTAGGAACTCCTACATTCTGCACTGCATCAAGATTCAGTCGCTCAGCTTCTGTAGTGCGCTTTCGCCCTCTGATGTTTGGTGCTGCATGAGTGGTTTCTTCCACTCCATGAACCTCCTCTTGTGGTTGATCCACGTCTTGAGGCTAATATTTAGGAACAAGTAGCTCCTCCTCTGCATGCAAGTGTAGCTCCCTCTCAAGCGACAACTTCATGGCTTTCTCCTCATGAAATTTGATATCTCGTCACACGAAAGTCATTTGACTATCTGGAAAATACACATGATAATTGTGGGGTTTTTCTGTGTACCCCACAAATATCCCAACCTTTGCGGTCGGCTCCAGCTTCTTCCTTGCATCCTTCGTCACATGAATGTAAACAGGTGAGCTAAAAATCTTCAAATGAGAAATATCAGGCTTCTTACCAGAAAACGCCTCTTCAGGTGTACTCATGCCAAGTACTCTATGAGGACAACGGTTTTGCACATAAACCGCAGTTTTGCATGCCTTAGCCCACAAGTGTATGGGAAGGCCCTGATCATGTAACATCGCCCGTGCAACACCCACGATCATTCTGTTCTTCCTCTCTGCGACCCCATTCCGCTGTGGGTTATGAGGCGCTATGAGTTCTCTTTGATTTCCTTCTTTGCTACAGAAGTCTTTTAATTCGCCAGAGATGTATTCACCACCATTATCACTCTGGAGAGCTTTCACCTGCTTCCCCGACTCTTTCTCAACCAGCACCTTGAACTCACATAACTTTGAGTATGTCTTGCTCTTCATCTGCATGAAGAGATCTAGAACTTACGAGAAAATTCATCAACAAATATCACATAATATCTGTTCTTTGTTGTTGAAGCAACTGAGAAAGGTCCACACACGTCTGTGTGAATTCTCTCAAGTATCGTCGAGGCATGACTATCCTTCTCATGAAAAATGGTCTTCACAAATTTTCCCAAAGTACATCCATTGCACTGATCTGACTGCGTAAGTGTACCTTTGGGAAGCTCGGTAGAAATCTGCTGCAAAATTTTCAAAGCACCATGGTGAAGATGGCCCAATATCCTGTGCCACAATTCACCCTCATCCCGGCTCACCACTCCTTCTACTTTGCTTGCCATTGCTACACAGCCATCTACTTACAATTGATAAAGATTCTTAACTCGAATCCCTATCCTCCTGGTTTGACCAGTTGTTTTATGTCGAAGGAAGGATTTTCCCTCACTAAAAACAACATCATAACCCTTGTCTTCCAACATCGCCATGGAGATCAGATTATTCTTCAATCCAGGAACATGCATGACATCCTTCAAGATGAAAGGTTTGCCGGACTCCCTCTCAAAGGAAATGGTCCCGATACCAGTCACATTGTATCTACCATCATTTCCCATCTCGATGTGCACTCCAAGATCCTTTTCCTCCAGATCGCTAAACAAATATTTGCCTCCGGTCATATGGAAATACGCACCATTGTCAAGAAACCACACCGATCCCATCACACTTACCAAGCATGTGATGAAAGAAAAATCCAGCTCAAACTACGAGGCTAAGGCCTCTCCAGCTGCAGATCCAACAACCTGTTTATTCTTCTTCTTTTGTGGACAGTTAGTGGCGAAATTCCCGTGCTGGTGACAGCGAAAACACTTCACCTTGGACAAATCCTGCTTCTTTCCTTTCACACCGGATTGAGAAGGATTTTTCTTCCCCTTCCCTTTCCTTGCTTTGGTAGCCGAAGCGAAATTTTCTTCATCTTCATTCTTCGATGAAGATCCATCCCTGGTACCCCGCCTTATCTCCTCTTGCACAAGATCCGACCAAAGTCGCTCGCATCTTGGCAGTTTCTCCCATCCATTGACAGAGTCTTCGTAGCTATGCCAACTCTTCAGAAGCCCAAGGAGAGCCAAGCTCACTAAGTCTTCTTCATCAAAAGTAATCCCCACACTTCCTAGCTCATCCTTGCAATGGACAAACTTCGTGAGGTATTTTGGTATACTGTCGCCTTTCTCCATTTTTATTTTTCTGAGCTTGTCTTTAAGCACCAACTTCCTCTGGTCACTTCTGCTTTGGAAAAAATCTATCAAAACCTTCCACATTAAGAATGAAGTGGCTTTACTGTGAAGACTAGACACAATGTGGTCCTTCACACCTTCCAACAAAATCCTTCGACACTTTGTTACCTTCTTTTTCCATGCGTCAAGGGTGGCTGCATCGCTAGAAGCAGGCTTCAGAATATCAATATCTATGAACTCCTTCAACCCATTATCATCCAGCAACACTTCCATCCTATCCTTCCATTCAATATAATTCAAGCTCCCATCAAGGGCATACTCCAATCGCAATCCGCTGAAAGACATTTTAATGAATGCTCAACTTCGACACCAAGAAAACACTGCAGAAAATTCGAATTCCACCAGCATAAAACTCAACCGCTTCAATAATTGCAATCTCCTCCAATGATTAACTACTCTGACACCATGTAGAAATTATATAACTTATGTGTTATATGTCCAATATTCTCCTGATCTCACACTATTTTAACTTCATGCAAAATACAAAATCTATTCCACCATTTATCATTTGCAGAAATTAAATCAAGATTGCAATGCACACATGAAACAATAAAAATTCACACACATTAACACAGTTGTTTAACGGGAAAGCCTGAAGTTGAAAAGCCCAAATATATGTATATAATATATTTCATAGAGATCATGTAACAATCCTCATACAAAGCTGATCATATCAAGCTCTCAGTACAATACAATCGCTACACATTAATCAGGGCCGATCTTGCAAATCCATGCACCGATATTTGCCACCTGCTAGCCTGCCTCTACTGCGCAATCCCTAATAAATAATGGCTTCAAATTAGTTTAAATTTCTCCAGCCTTTCTCATGAAATCCTCATTGGCATCTCAAACAGATGGCAGCAATTCCAAACAGCCCAACATATGATGTAATGATAATTCACACTTATCACCTACTGTCTCTCATGGCTTTATTTGCTATGGATTAGCTGATGTATTCGGATTAGTTAGTAGTTATTCTTTTGTGATTGGTGTGGTCAGAATCATCACTCTATAGTGTATCGATCGGGTTGAACTAGATACCAACTATCTCAGCAGGTCTAGCGAGTTGACTAAATACAACTCCACCAACTACTTCTCCAACTCCACCAAACTTTGTCACATGAGTTCTAACTGAAGTATCCATGCAATAGCTCCACTTAACCCTTAGGAATAGCGTAATTCCTTCTGTCGGCTCCTGTGCCACATCTGTGCACTTAACTGAAGTGCTCCAAGAGAATAAGATAATGTTTATAGTCCAAATATTATTAAGAGCTAATAATATTCGACATATCTATTTTTAGACTGGCAGTCTAAAAATAGACTCCGCCCAATATGTCTAAAATAGAAGTCCATCTATTTTTCCAACTTGACCAACCATCCAAAAATAGCATCCTGCAACTCATAGAATATGATCGACATGTCTAAAAATAGACTTTGTGCCAAAAATAGCCTGCAGGCCCACTTAGTAAGGCAACTCTTTTCACTAAGCTCATCATCTTGTTGAATCTCAACAAGTGTTCCTCATTTCTACATTAGCTTGAGTATACATGATCAGATCCTACATAATGCTATGATATATTCAGTAGCATCCCACAATTTAATGCCAAAATCCATTATGGAAGCTTTGAATTTAGATGTTACTAGACCATATAAAGATCTCTTCTCTTTTGACTCTAGAAAAGTGAAATGTGTCGGCTTAATAAAATATTTATGTGTGACTTTATTCCAATACCCAGGAAAAATATATTCATGGATATTGTAGTAGCTAATATCCCTCCAAAGTATGGAATGCTATTAACTCGCTCATGGGGAGCAAAACTGCAGGGATCTCTATAATTAGACATGTCTTATGCCACTATTTCAGTATTTGGTCAATCCAAAAAGCTTTACAGAGAAAATCTAATGAAGTACATGGTCAGTAGTATAGAAAAACCATAGAACTATCCCATTTACTTTTTAAACTTTGATATGGATTCTTTCATTTTATGTAATTCAGATTCTGGCATAGATAACAACACAAATTTAAAACAGAAAAGGAAGGAAGTGGACAGTGAAAATATATTTCATGAATCAATGTGGCACTTAGACTTTGAAGGTTCAGTGAATAGGAGCAAGAGTAGGAGTTTGGATTCATAACATGGAAAACAATCATTCATAGGGTCATGCCTTTAGACTTTTAACTTAAAATGTAAAAACAACATGGCAGATTATGAAGCTTTAATTTTAGGACTGCATATTATTAGAAATTTAAGAGGCAAAAGAGTTTCTATCATGGGAGACTTTGACTTAATTGTAAAACAAATTAGAGGAGAATATTCTGTGTATAATCCTAGATTAAGCCAATACAGGGAAACAATTTTAGATATGATTAAAGAGTTGGTTGAAATTGACTTTGTTGTAATTCCTAGAAAACAACACATGCATGCACACAGTTTAGCAAATTTTGCTAGCTCCTGCAATTTTCCTTTTTAGCCAAATCACCAATATACAATAGAGGTAAGACACCAGACAACTTAAAATATTGGCATATTTTTACACAGGATACTCAAATCTATCACTATATTTATGTTGAGGGAGAATTCTAGAATTGTCACATAGATACAGATTGTACATAGATGATAAAATAGACAGTGATATAGATGTAAATAATTTAGATTTCACTTAACCTACTAAATTTACTCAAGTAGAAATAGACAAATTAGAAAAAGTAGAAATAGAAGAAATAACAAATGATGATTTTGACATTTTAAACCTTAAGAATAACTTTTTACCTAAGGGATTAGCCCCATTAGAAGATCTTTTTGATACAAATGATGTTGCAAGAAAACCAAAAATGGAACCATTAAGATCAGACATAGAAGAATGCAATATAGGAACATAATAGAGGCTTAAGCTCATCAAACATTCCAAAGAATTACCTCAAGAAGAAAAACTGAAATACATAGCTCTGTTTAAGGAATTTCATGATGTATTTGCATGGAGTTATGAAGACCTTAAATCTTATGACACTAGCATAATACAACTCAAAATACCTATCAAAGAAGATCAAAAACCTTTTAAACGGAAGCTTAGGAGAATCAATCCAGTTATTATGTCTTTAATAGAAAAAGAGGTAAAAAGGATGTACGAAGAATAGATCATTGCACCTATAAGAAATTCTTATTGGGTTTCAAACTTAGTTCCCACTAGGAAGACAACAGGGGAAATCAGACTTTGTGTTGATTTCTGGAATTTAAACAAGGTGTCCCTAAAAGATAACTACCCTCTCCCCAAGATGGATCATATTTTACATAGGGTGGTTGGTTCATCCAGGATTTCATTTCTTGATGGATTCTCTAGATATAATCAGATCTTAGGTTAGCCAAAATACCAACGAAAGACAACATTTACTACTCCATGGGGTACTTTCTTGTATTTAAAAATGCCTTTTGGATTAATGAATGCAGGAGCCACATTGCAAAGAGCTATGGACATAGATTTTTCCAAATAAATTCATGACGTTCTTGTAATTTATCTAGATGATATAACTATATTTTCAAAAACTAACAATGAACATCTAGATCATATAAGACAAGTGTTTATTAAATGCAGAAAAATTGGTATTTCTTTAAATCCCAAAAAAACTCTCTTTGGAGTTGAAGAAGGTAAACTATTAGGACATATAATCTCAAAATATGGAATTAGGATATACCCAGCTAAAATAGAGGCCATGTTGAACATAAGTCATCCTAGAAATATCAAGGAATTGTAGGCCTTCTGAGGTAAGATCAATTTTCTCATAATATTCATTTCAAATTTAGCATAATTAATTAGAGAACTAAATAACATGTTGAAGAAACACTTTGCACTTAAATGGATAATAGAGGCCAAACAATCCTTTGAATCAATCAAACAGGCCCTTACAAGAGCACTAGTCCTAATAAGTCTTGATTTCAAAAAAATATTTTATCATTTTTTATTTTGCTTCAGAACATACCATGGCTGCAATCTTACTGCAAAAGAATGATCAGGGTTAAGAACAACCCATTGTTTTTTTCAGAAAATCACTAAGATATGTCACACTAAAGTATAACATAATGGAAAAACATGCACTTGCTTTAGTAAAGGCCATTAAATACTTTAGAGTGTACATCTTGTTTTCACACATTATTGCATATGTTCCAAATTCAGTAGTGAAGGACATTCTGACTCAGAATGGGCCTGATGGTAAGAGAGGCAAGTGGATTGCCACTATTTTGGAATATGAAATTGAAATTAAGCCCACCAAACTCATTAAAGTCCAAGGTTTAGCCAAACTCATGGTTGAATCAATTTTCCAGGCCTTAGATATAAATTTTATTTCTCAATTAGATGATCATGAAGAGATGGTGACTCCGCAGATCAATGAAGCTTTTCTAGATTCATCTTGGTATGCAAATATCATATTTTTTTTACTAAACTCACAAGCTCCTCCTGGATTGTCAAGAACTAAAGCTAGATTTCTAAAGTTAAAGGCAATGAAATTTTGTATCATAGATAATGCTTTGTTTTGGAAAGATCATAGTGGAATTTTATTAAATTGTTTACTGAAAGATGAAGTTGATAAATTTATGGAAGAGTTTCATGCAGGTGACTGTGGAGGACACCTTTACTGGAAATCAACTGCAAATAAAATTTTAAGGGCATATTTTTACTGGCCCACTCTTTTTGCAAGTGTAAGAAAGTATGTGACCTCCTGTCACAAATGCCAGATCTTTGAAGGGAAGAAAAAGCTATTACTTTTACCCCTCAAACCCATCTCCACAGAAATTCCTTTTGAGCAATGGGGTTTAGACTTCATTGGTGAAATTCACCCACCCTCCTCAGCCCAGCACAAATGGATTTTGACAGCCATTGACTATTTCACTAAGTGGATAGAAGCCATTCCTTCTAGACAAGCCACTGATTCTGTCATAATCTCATTTCTTGAAAACAATATACTATCTAGATTTGGATGCCCTGAAAAGCTCATTACTGATAATGCAACTTCTTTCAAGTCTAAGAAAATGATTGACTTCTATAACAAATACCACATTAACCTTTACCATTCCACTGCCTGTTACCCTCAAGGTAATGGTCTTGCAGAATCCTCTAATAAAAGCCTTCTTAATATCATCAATAAATTGTTAGAAGACAATAAAAAAACCTGGAACAAAAGGTTCTTTAATGCCTTATGGGCATATAGACTCACAACAAATAAGTCCATTGGTACATCCCCTTATCAACTAGTATATGGGATGGATGTTTTTTTTCCATCCTCTTTAGGAGTTCCAGTGATGAAGATGATCCAAGAGCTGCACATAGAAACCAATGATATCCAGAGAATGATAAATTAGACTATACATCTGTAGAAAACTAGGGAAGAATTCTATGTCAAATCACAAGTTGTCCAAGATAAGATTAAAAAGATATTTGACAAGAAAACAAAGGAAGATGATTTTCTACATAGGTGACAAAGTGCTTAAATGGGATTCCATAAGAGAAGATAAAGGTAAACATGGTAAATTTGTTTTCCTATGGAAAGTTCCCTATATTATTTATGGTTACAGAGGTAACAATGAATTCTTTTTGAAGGAGTTAGATGGATCAGATCTTCCAGGTGGACCTATCAATGGTAGGATGTTGAAGCATTACTATTCCCCAGATTAACAGTAATTCACTTTGTTTAATTTGCTCATTGTACATAACATTGCAAAGTTTAGACTGGATTGGATGTTTTTCTTACAAATTTGAAGCCCGAAGAGAAGGCCTAAGCTTTGAAGGACAAAATATCATCAGTATGAATAAAGCAGAGCTTAGAAAACAGTTTCAAGTCAAATACAGTCAAAGTTCAAAGGCTACTGATCTTAAAGTTCTTAACATTTCACCAGGAAATTCCATCCCCATGTGGACCACTGTTAAGGTCCTATAATAATAGGATTCATAATTTTGAATTGACTGTGATTAATCTTGTAATATGTACATACTTTGCTTTCTGGAAATTGTTTTCCCATATTAAAAAATGTAAAGAGGGTAAAAATAGTAAAAGAACAATCAAAGGACTCAAAAGAAAAATATTAAAAAAGAATATAAAAAATGAACCCCAACAAAAAAAGAGATAAAATAGATCATGAAAGTGAAAAATTCAAATGCCACTACTTTTTACTTTACTTTGCAAAAATAATATTGTGTGCAGCTTGTCAAAAATGCCACAATCCATGAAGGGAAAACTGCTTAATCTTGATCTTTCATGATTTAAATTTCATGCTGATAGATAGAGAATAAAGATCTAGCCAAACTGTTTAATCTTGGTAGATCAGTAGATAGGTAGAAAATAATAAATGAGCTCAACAATTTAAGCTGAGCCATTGGAAGTAAAAAGGTTAGAATTAGATAGTTTTTTTTTAAAGAAAAATAAAAAGGGTTTGCAAGCTCAAATGCACCCACGTAAAGGAAGAATTTTTTTTAGGGTAGATGATGGGTAGGCAAAAGAATTTTTCACAAGGCATGGATAACAGAAATTGATCATTTCATATTTACTAATTTCCCTATAAAAATCATTTCCCTTGTAAAAATATCCCTTCCCCTTCATTTTATGCTTTCCCCTTATTTCACTCATTTTCAATACAAAAATCCCTTTTCTTTAGTTAAAAAAAAACATATTACATTTGGAAAAGTAAAATCCCTTTATTTTACTTCCATTTTCATTCATTAGGGGAATTTTGAGGTCTAAAATGGGCCTCCTAAGGAAATAATAAAATAATATCTAAACTAATAAAACAATATTTATGAATTTTCAATTCACTTTTTGCATCAAAATCCATGTAACCATGGTTAAATTCAATTCAAAAGTTGTATCAAAATAAAATTAATAAAAAATTTGTATTGATGTGACTATAAATAAGAATAAAATTTTCAAGAAAAGGTCATTATAATTGAATAACTAATGCATTTTTCCTTTGAACTTAAATAACTTAAAATAAAATATAAATATCAATTCATAAATTTTGAATTATATAATATATATTAATTAAAATTTACATTATGTAAATTATATAATAACATGTAATTAATATACTATATATAACATGTAACATGTAGGGATATGCATTGTTTCTTTCAAAAAATATCAAATGACAATAAAATATTTTATTCAAAAAGTATGAAATGACATTTATTATGAGTACTTTACTTTATGAATTTAAAAGTACTTAGATCACTGTTGTGGATCATTATTTGCATATCCTTTTTATATTTTATTTCGAAAATCTAAAAAAATATATTGAAAAATTCGAAAATATGCTATAGTATGAAGTTATTAATACTTTAGCATAAAAAACAAATGCAATGTATTTAGAATGATTGATGAACATAAAGTAGTCATGAGCTTTAGTTCAATATGTATGATTTCAAGATTAAGCTTCGAGCAGCTTCCTGAGCGGAAGTCGCGATCACAGAAAAGGGCTTATGGATAAGCTATTGCGGGGGGAGAATTAGCCCGACGGTTATCAAATCTCGACCCCCCGTAGTTGACTAGTCAGATCTTGGTTCTGCCGTGATCAACGACTTGGATTTATTACGGGGGGTATGGGTTAAAGTTTTCCGCCGTACTCAAAGACCCCCCGCAATGACGTCATCAGGTGAGGTGGAAAGCAGCTGTCATCCACTCTCAATTGTTTTTCCACGTCATTCTAGCATTTATTACAGATTCCCGTAGCCTATTAAAGGGTTCTTCCGTCCCGTTTTTGTCTATTTGTGACTGTTTTCCCTTTTTAACCGTGTCCCGTCACCTTTGCATTATCCGTTACCCCGCGAATTGCTTTCAATTTCCTGTCAGTCATGGAAAAATGAACATCTTTGGCTGGTTCATCAAACCTCAGTCCCCTTTTAGATAGTGAAAAGGATGTTCATGATACCGTGTCATCCGTCAATCATCCCCTACTGCATTACCAAGTAACCCTAAACACTGACAAATCCCCTGTGTTCTCTGCTATGAAAAGTTCTGGTGTGTTGTCCGCCTGTGTTCCGAAAACTCACTTCTTCCCCGAGTTCATCTCATGGTTAGTCTCATCTATGTACCTTGGCAAATGCTTCGTCATGAATTCTCAGGGGGAAAATGTCCTGCAGGTATCAACAAAATTAATGCGTCAAGCATTATGTTTTCCAGAAGATGAGTCTCCGTTACAGTTCTCCGAAGATTCATTGGTTCAGTATTTTGAAGATCTTTCAAACGAAGAGTTTAGTCGTTGTATGTCATTTTTGAAATCAAATCCAGAGAAAACTCAATTTGAAGGAGGAAAGTTCAGTTTGGAGGCGTTCAGTGTTCAGTATAGGCCAGTTCTTAGCTGCATTACGGAGATTTTGGGAAAAGACGATGATCACGAAATTGATAAATCAGTCTTGGGGATGTTTGCTCTAATGATGAAACCAGGGGTGGTCCTTGACATTCCGTCTTTTTGGCAGGAAGTAGTAAATTCCCAATTGATCGCCTTCCCTCTAACAGGTTTCTTCAGATTTCCATCATTGGTTGTTTACTTATTTTTGTATCAAAATGTTGAAGAGTTCATGAGTGTGGGTTTAAATATAGTTGATAGTAATAAAAATAAGCAGTCAATTTTATTCTGGACCGATATGGTTAGAAAATAAGAGAACGAAGCAGGGCTGTTTGAATTTGCTGACCATTTCATGTCCACTGCTTATAAAATTTTGAATGGAACTCTTCCTCCATGCTTTCTACCAAAAGCTCGGGAGTTCCTACAGTTAGGACCCAATTGAAAATTTGGAGATTGGTTTGTATTCGAAGATTACTTTGAGATAAGGCTGTATTGAGTTAGTATTGAGCCCTATAGGCTCCCAACCTTTGTTCCCATGTGACTTTTCGCCCTGGAATTTATAAGGCAAAGTCTTAATGTAGACCAAGTTCATTTTCTTCCCATGAAGAAAGGTTTGATGTACAAATTGCCTATGAGTGTAGGACCTTTTGTGGTCAACACGAGACAAGCTTCTGATGAAGTCTCAAAAATATTGGAAGGGACGCAGTTGTTGTTGGGAGAAAAATGGCCTTATGATCCGCATGGAATCATTTCTCAGAAAAGGGTTGAGAATGGGTATACTGCATTTTCCCATGTAAGTAAATCTGATTTGGAGAAACTGGCTAATTCAGGATAAGCTCTAGAAAGAATGCAAGAGATTTTCTATGGACACAGAAAAGGGAACTCCAGCCACTCAGCCACAAATAGTCATTGAGACAACCACTATTTCAGGAGCATCAGCTCACTTAGATTAGGAATTATCACATTTTATCATGTTTTAAATGAAGTCATGTAAATGTAATAGAACTTTTCCGAGGCATGTACCTCCACTACAGTGAGTAGTTAAGCAGTTAGAGTTAGTTAGAATCAGTTTCGTTACTGGAAACCATTTTGGTCATATTGTATTTAAAGAAAATTTGAAGAAGAAAGAGGGTTCCAAGTTTTGGACCTTGAAGCCTAATTTGTACTGAAAAATATTGAATCAATGAAAAGTTTTGCAAGTTTCCATCATTCTATCTGTGTTGAATAGTTTTCCAGTTTTCATTTCGTTTCCATATCTATGAATAAAGTAGAGTGATTTGAGCTGTAGGTCTCTTGATATCTGTGTATCTAAGAGTTAAACATCCTTAATGGGCGCTCCTCTATTTTAACTTTATTGTTTCTCACTTCTTCAGGGTTTTATAATGGTAGATTCTGTTTCAAGCAACATATCAATTTAAAGTCCTTTTCTTTCTTCGTCTTCCATTCATTCACTTCAGCATAAAGAGAACATGGCATTGCAGAACTTGTAGGGATTTGATATTTGGAGAATATATTATTAATATTTGAAGGTTTAATAAACAGAGATAGATATATACTTGTTTGTGAAATAATCTTTAATGTCTTGAGCACGGATTCCTTTACACAGCTAGGAATTGTTTCTCAAGGAACAACAATCACTATCATGGATATGCATTGTTTCTTTCAAAAAATATGAAATGAAAATAATAATATTTATTCAAAAAGTATGAAATGACATTTATTACGAGTACTTTAATTTATGACTTTAGAAGTACTTAGAGAAAATCCCCTATTGCCTCTAAAACCCTTTTGCACAATGTAAATAATATTTTCACAGTATTTTAAAGAGGCCAACGCTTATTTCTTGTATCCAAGCCAAAGAACTGGTGCAAACCTGTTATCAAGCTAATTCAACCAGAATTGAAGCCTTTTACTCCCAATCGCTGCAGAACCTGTTTTGAGCAATATAAAGACCAATGAAGCCTCAGAAAACCTTCACTACCTTAGAACCCTTCTGCAAACATAAAAGCTTCATTTTTTCCAGGTATTCCTGAAATACTAAAGCCTGTTCTTAATCAAGAAAGTAACCAGTTAATCAATTGGACCAGTTTAAAACTTTGCAGACCATAGAAAATCCCCTATTGCCTCTCAAACCCTTTTTCACAATGTAAATAATATTTTCATAGTATTTTAAAGAGGCCAATGCTTATTTCTTGTATCAGAGAGTAATCAATTGATTAAAATTAACAAAACAATGGCTTCCCAAGGTATTGTAACTTTCAATCCCCTTCAACCTCTTGTAATGGATGTAGAACACACTCCCTTAGCATACAAAGACTTCAAAATTAGTGACCCTGTCACTAAGTTTAACCTTCTTGAGCTCCACTGCTGGAGCCATGACAAATCAGTTGACCAAGCTCATGAATTTTTTCTCTAGGAGTCAAATTTTCCCAAGTACATTGTCCCACAAACCTTCCAGTGTCTAGATTTTATTAGAATTTTTCAAACTTGTTATTTCCCTGATCAAAGAGCCATTGTAACCCCTGGTAAAGAAATCTTATTCACCATCACAGCTGAATCAATAAATTAGATGCTGCAAATCCAACCTAGGCCTGATGAATCTGGACCCTTACCCAACTATATGTGAATCTGGACTTCCCTAAGAGGTTCAATAAATTCCAAACATTCATCCCCTCATTAGTTGAAACCTCCAAAACCAACCCTCCTTATCCAACATCTATATTCTTTGAGAGAACCAGACATATTATTACCATGTTGTCTTGTATTCTGGGTTATTTTACTGATGAGCATGTTGATGATTCAGTCTTAGGTTTCCTATCTATTTTCACCCTTGGTCAGCCTCCTGCTATCATATTCAATATTTCCCAGTACCTTGCTAATATAATTCATGAGCAACTTGTTAAAATGCCCAAAGAAGGTGTTTTCAAGTACTCGTATGTTTTATTCATCGTGTTTTTATACTTTCAACCTGAAAGATTTGCCATCAACTTTCAAAAACTAGATGTTGAAGGTAATCCAGAGTCAGTAATGTTTTGGACTCCATTAATAAAAAAAAACTCCACACAATCCACATACACAGACTTCATTGACTCATTCATCCATCCAATTGTCAACATGCTGAACAACAACATTCAACCAAGGGTCAGTGAGGAAATTAAAAAGGTCCCGCAGTTATCAGAACACAGTAGGACAGGAGATTGGTACCTTTATCAAAACCACACAGAGATTAGGGTATATGGATCTAATCTCTTTCCATATAAGCTGCCCAAATACCTCCCAATGAGGTTATTTTCACTTGAGTATATCAGGCAGATCCTTAACTCTGATGGAATAAATTTCTTGTCGGCCAAAAAGAAGGTGCATTTTAAGATTAAGAATCAAATTGGTCCTTTTATTTGCAACAGTAGAGATGCAGGTGCACAAGTAGAAAAATATTTGCAGGAATTCAAGTTCAGTCAAAGTTTCCAATGGTACTATGATCCTTTAGGAGTTATAAGCAAGTTAAGAGTCAAATGTAAATTAACCCTTTATGTAGATGAATCCAAGCCAGAAATTGAGAAATACTCCAATCAGTACGAATGGTTGGATAACACTTTGAAAGAGGCAAAGAAGCAAGGTGATACTAGTTCCATCTTGCAGACTCCAGCCCCATAGGATAGGAACTCTAAAAGAATCAGAGAATAAGTATTATACTCAACATAGACAACCACTGAAACTAAATTTAAACTGATGTACAGGAAGAAGCCAAAATTAAATCCTATAAATGAGGAAGTGGAAACTATTGAAGTCATACATATACAATGGTAAAAGACAATGCACCTCTTGCAATTTCTGAAGAAACTCTCCAACCTTCAACATCAAACACTCAAATTATTCAAAAGTAGAATAGTGTTGAAGTGTCTTCATCCCACAAACCAGCAGAGAAAGAGAAGGATATCATATATAAGTATAAATAAATCAAGATAAAAAATGACACATTAAAGGCTGATACATATACCAAATACTGGAATCATTCACCTAGTGACCAAAGCAGATTACTTTATACATTTTACTACAAGACTAGGAAGATGCAGATGACCTTCCTACAGCCCACAATGAAGCTTCCCAAATCATTAGCAGATTATAAAAAGACATCATATGAAGTTCAAGCAAAATATCTTCATCCTATAGACCAGATAGAATTTCACAAGCAAGCTGGTGAAATGTTGTATTCTACCATGACAAACAAAGCCATGAGTGTAAAAAAGCTTTAAAACACTCTTGAAAACATCAGAGGTCAGATAAAGTTAGGGAAGGCATCCTTACAGGCTAAAGATAACAGAATTAAATCTCTGGAATATTTGGTTATTGAAGTAGGATCTGATCCTAATAATGTCAAAGTTTCAGAAGAACTCATAAAGAAAAAGAATGCAGACATTGCTGCATTAAATAAGCAACTCAAATTGCCTCCTACTGAACATCCATAGGAAAATGAAGTGTTAGAAAATGAATAACGAAAAGATGAGACGATGAACCTCATTCAAAATTTAACTGCCCAATTGAAATAAATGGAAAATGAAATGGATAAGTTGGTGCAAGAGAAAAAGGCTAGCTCAGAAAAAATCTCTGTCACTGTTATTTCTACAGTCACTATAGTTGTTCCTTCTACATTAGCAGAATCATTGGCCCCTTTAGTTCCAATAGCTACAACACTTCCTGTTACATCAACAACCACTTCAACAACAGAGTCATCCACAACAGCAACACAACCTACTGATGAAGCAGGTAAACTAGTAAAAGCAATGCAGGAAATGTCTATTCAGAAAAATGAAATCAATAGACTCAAAGAATAACTAAAAAGTCTAGATGATGAGAAGAAACTAGTACAGATCATGCACAAGAATGAAGAACAAAAGACAAACAGGTTGACAGAGAAATTGAAGAAATTAGAGAAACATTTAACACTGAAAGAACCAATGGCACAAGCCAAGCAATAGCTATGGGCCAATATCATTGAATATGTCAATGATATTTGGCCATCCATTCAAGTGATTTATGAGCAGAAGGATGTTATCAAATCAGCAAGTGAAGCCATCCAGAAAATCAAAGAAGAACTTGGTAAGAAGCTAGAAGAGGCTAGTGAAATCATAAAGTTTCTTAATTCCAGGAATAAGCAGGAATTAGAAGAAATTGGAATCAGTGATAGTGTAGAAATTTGAATAATAGATGAATTATTCACCGAGATTATCCTGATTACACACTATTTAAGCTTCATGCATAATACATAATCTACAATTGATCATCAATTTGCGGAAATTAGAAGCAGTTGCATGCACACATTAAAACATAATCAAGCACACATATAACACAGTATGTAATGGGGAAAGCTTACAGCTGAAAACCCCCAACTATCTGTATGTTATAATGATAGAAAAAATGTAACAATACATAGCACAAAGCTCCTCACAGCTCTCAGCACTATCTCACATGCTACACACAAACTAGCTCAGATATGAACAAGTCACAAGTTCAAATCTCTTCCACCTGTTTGCCTGCCTCTACTGCGCAATCCAAGATGAATAATGATGAGATCCAAGTTCGAATCCCACTAGCTTGTACTGCACAATCCTCATTGGAAATCTCAATCAATGTGTGTGCAAATCTCATGCACAGCTATAGTCACAACTGATAGTAGACTCACCCTTTCACCCACCTCTAACACTGGTCTCCACTGAACTGTCCATGCATTGCAGTTAACTTATGTATTCTTTAGTTGATTTATGAGTTAATAATTAGTGAATTAATTAATAATAAATTCACACCACTCATTACTAGTGTATTTATCAATTAGACTAAATACAACTAGTTCAACTAAGTTAAATCGAACACAACTCCACCAACTGTCTCATCAACTCCACCAAACTCTGCCACATGAGTTCTAACTGAAGTCAACCATGCAATAACTCAACTAACCCCTAGGAATAGTGTAATTCCTTCTGTCAGCTGCATGTGCCACATCCAAGCATCAAACTGAAGTGCTCCAAGAGGATAAGATAATGTTTATAGTCTAAATATTATTAAGGGTTAATAATATTTGACTGTTCTATTTTTAGCCCGGTAGTCTAAAAATAGAAACCGCCCAATGTCTAAAAATAAAGGTCCATCTATTTTTACCAACTCGACCAATCATCCATAAATAGCATCCTGCAACTCATAGACCATGATCCATATGTCTAAAAATAGACTTTGCGCCAAAAATAGCCTGCGGGCCCACTTAGTGAAGGCGACTTATTTTCACTAAGCTCCATCATCTTGTTGCATTTTCAACACTCCCTCTCAACAAGATATGGATTATCTGCAACCCCTATCCTGCCTCTGTGGTATTCGAATTTGCTCCTGGTGAACGCCTTCGTCAAGATGTCAGCATCCTGATCCTCTGTGGGAATGTATGAAAGTAACATGATTCTCCGTTGCACACAATCTTTGATATGATGGTACCTGATGTCGATGTGTTTGGATCTATCATGAAATATTGGATTAGCCGAGAGTTTAATGCAACTCTGGTTATCACAATAAATCACAGTAGGCTCCAAGTGTGACCCGAACAACCCGACCAGGATCTTCCTCATCCATATAGCCTCGCATGCAGCCAAACTCGCTGCCATATACTCGGCCTCTGCTGAACTGAGTGCCACGGATCTCTGCTTCTTGCTGTACCAAGAAACTGCTGTTGACCCGATACTGAAGATCCCTCCAGATGTGATCTTTCTGTCCGTTGGGCTCCTTGCCCAATCTGCATCTGTGAAGCCACATAGCTTCACCTCATCCTCCTATCTGTACCACAATCCATATCCCGATGTGCCTTTAAGATAACTCAATACATGCTTGCCTGCCTTCTAGAAGAGCTTGGTAGGCTTAACCATAGCTTGTGACAGCTGGTTAATAGCATAGCATATATCGGGTCGTGTATTGACCAGATACATAAGCGACCCCACCAACTGTCGATAAACAGTGGCATCCTCCTTCCTCCAACCTCCAGGAAGAGGAGTATCAACAAGCTTGCAGCCATGCATGTTGAATTCTCCAATATCTCCCAGGCATACTTACCCTGAGAAAGAAATAGTCCATCACTGCGCTGCCAAATTTCCAATCCCAGGAAATAATGAAGGAGGCCCAAGTCCTTCGTCTCAAACTCTCTTGCAAGATCCTCCTTGCATGAAAGTATCAACAGCTCATCACCTGTCAGAATCAAATCATATACATAAAGTACAATGATCAGCAACTTACCCTCCACCACAATTTGGTATAGGTTAGGATCGGCCTCACTCTTGGAGAATCCAAGTCCGGTGAAATAACTGTCTATCCATGTGTACCAAGCACGAGGTGCTTGTTTCAACCCATACAGCGCTCTCTTGAGTTTGCACACATGCGACTCGCTGCTGAAGATCTCAAAACCTTCGAGCTGCTCTATGTACACCTCCTCCTCAATGACTCCGTTGAGGAACGCAGTCTTCACATCCATCTGATAAATGTGCCACCCCATCTACGCTGAGAGAGAAAGAATCATCCGTATGGAAGAATACCTTGCGACAGGTGCAAAGGTCCCCTCATAATCGATCCCCTCTATCTGTGAGAAGCCTCGGGCAATAAATATTTCCTTGTACTTCTCCACACTCCCGTCAGCTTCCTGCTTCACTTTGTAGATCCATCTCGAACCCACCACTGATTTCCCCTCCGGCCTTGGGACAATCTCCCATGCACTGTTTCTCACAATAAAATCATACTCTTCCACCATGGCATCTACCCATGCGGGGTCCTCCACAGATTCCTCGAAAGAGGATGGCTCTGTCATGACACATTTGATCACAAGAGCCATGTATCCAGTGTACCGGTCTGGTGACTGTCTCTGTCTGCGCTGTGCTGTAGGTGGTCCTACAACCTTCTCTGCATCTTGAGCCAGTCGCTCAGCTTCTGTAGTGCGCTTCCGCCCTCTGATGGTTGGTGCTGCATGAGTGGTCTCTTCCACTCCATGACCCTCCTCTTGTGGCTGATCAACATCTTGAAGCTCATCTTTAGGAACTAATAGCTCCTCATCTGCATGCAAGTGTGGCTCCCTCTCAAGCGAACACTTCATGGCTTTCTCCTCCTGAAATTTGATATCCCGTCGCACAACAGTCTTGCGACTGTCTGGAAAATACACATGATAGTTGTGGGGCGTATCAGTGTACCCCACAAATATCCCAACCTCTACGATTGGCTCCAGCTTCTTCCAGGCATCCTTCGTCACATGAATGTAAACAGGTGAACCAAAAATCCTCAAATGGGAAATATCAGGCCTCTTACCAGAAAACGCCTCCTCGGGTGTACTCATGCCAAGTATCTTGTGAGGACAACGGTTCTGCACATATACTGCAGTATTGCATGCCTCATGGGTAAATGGTGGCCCGATCATGTTTATCCTTGCGTCTGGCACACCCCACGTCGTTCGTTCTTAAAGCTGGCAACCTCGTTACTTGTTGTGGGTTATAGTAATGCTATGAGCTCTCTTCGAAATCCCACTGTGGCTGAAAAAAGTCCTTGAATTATCCCGAAGATGAATTCACCACCATTGTCGCTCCTAGAGCCTTCACATGCTTCCGATTCCTTCTCCAGCGGTGCCTTGAACTCACCCAGAACTTTGAGTATGTCTCGCTCTTCTTACGCATGAGAGATCCATTTGAGAACCATCATCAACAAAGATCACATAGTACTGTGCTTTCTTTGTCGGAAGCTCTTAAACATAAAGGTCCACACACGTCGTGTGAATTCTCTCAAGGATAAGTCGTGGCGTGACTATCCTTCTCGTGAAAGGTGGCTTTCACAAATTTTCCTAAGGTACACTCCTTGCACTGATATGACTGCGCAAGAGTGCCCTTAGGAAGCCCAGTAGAAATCTGCTGCAGTATCTTCAAAGCTTCATGGTGAAGGTGGCCCAATCTCTAGTGCCACAGCTCGCCATCATCCCAAATCACCACTCCTTCTGCCTTGCATGCCATTGGTGCGCAACCATCTACTTGCAATTGATAAAGGTTCTTGACTTGAACCCCTATCTTTCGGATTTCTCCAATTGTCTTACTGTGCAGGAAAGCCTTTCCCTTGCTGAAGACAACATCATATCCCTTGTCTTCTAACATCGCCACAGAGATAAGATTCTTCTTCAATCCTGGAACATGCATCACTTCCTTCAATACGAAGGGTTTACCAGACTCCCTCTCAAAGGAAATGGTACCGATACCGGTCGCACTGTATCTACCATCATCGCCCATCTCGATGTGCACTCCAAGATCTTTCTCATCTAGATCAGAAAACAAATCTCGATCTCCTGTCATGTGAAAAGATGCACCACTATCCAAGAAACAAACTGAACCCATCACACTTGATACCAAGCATGTGATCAGCGAAAAATCCAGCTCAAACTGCGAGGCTAAGGCCTCTCCAGCTGTAGATCCAGCAACCTGCTTATTTTTCTCCTTTTGCGGACAATTTGTGGCATAATGTCCATGTTGGTGACAGTGAAAGCACTTCACCTTGGACATGTCCTGCTTCTTGCCTTTCGCACCGCAATGAGAAGCTCTCTTCCTCTTCCCCTTCTTTGATTTGGCAGCCAAAGTGAAATTTTCTTCATCAGACGCCTTTGATGAAGATCCGTCCCTGGTACTCCGCCTTATCTCCTCTTGCACAAGATCCGACCAAAGTCGCTCCCATCCTGGCAATTTCTACCGACCATTGACAGAGTCTTGATAGGAATTCCAACTCTTCAGAAGACCAAGGAGAGCCAAGCTCACCAATTCCTCATCATCTACAGTCACCCCCACACTTCCCAGCTCATCCCTACACTAGATGAACTTCATGAGGTACTTGGGCATACTGTTGCCTTTCTCCATCTTTATGTGTCTGAGTTTATCCTTGAGCGCAAAATTCCTCTGGTCGCTCTTGCTTTGGAATAAATCTGTCAACACTTTCCACATCAAGTATGGAGAAGCTTTACCATGCAGGTTGGATACAATGTGATCCTTCACGCCCTCCAACAGAATCCTTCGACATTTTGCTGTCTTCTTTTGCCAAGCCTCAACTTGAGCAGCATCAGTAGGCTTTGGGACTTCAACATCTATGAACTCCTTCAGCCCATTGTCATCTAACACCGCCTCCATCCTATCTCTCCATGCAATATAATTTAGGCTGCCCTCAAGAGCATACTCCAATCGCAATCCGTTGAAAGACATTTTGACTTCGACACCAAGAAAACACTGCTGCAAATTCGAATTCCACCAGCTCAAAACTCAACCGATTCTGATCTATGAGAAAAAAGTATTTCTAGCACAAAGATCAAATGTAGGGGCATTTACTAGATACATCACCTTTCAAAGAAAGGATGGATCCAGAGGCTACCTGGCCCGCTTACAGACTCTGTCTACCGAAATAATTTGTAATCACTGTAATAGATCCGATGATCAAGTTCGCTCCGATACCATGCAAAAATTTGAATAATAGATGAATTATTCACCGAGGTTATCCTGATTACACACTATTTAAGCTTCCTGCATAATACATAACCTCTTCTACAATTGATCATCAATTTGCGGAAATTAGAAGCAGTTGCATGTGCACATTAAAACATAATCAAGCACACATATAACACAGTATGTAATGGGGAAAGCTTACAGCTGAAAACCCCCAACTATCTATATATTATAATGATAGAGAACATGTAACAATACATAGCACAAAGCTCCTCATTGCTCTCAGCACTATCTCACATGCTACACACAAACTAGCTCAGATATGAACAAGTCACAGGGTTCCGTCTCTTCCACACCAATACTTTGCCTCTACTGCGCAATCCAAGATGAGTAATGATGAGATCCAAGTTCGAATCCCACTAGCTTCAACTGCGCAATCCTCATTGGCAATCTCAATCGATGTGTGTGCAAATCTCATGCACAACCATGGTCACAACTGATAGTCACACTCACCCTTTCACCCACCTCTAACACTGGTCTCCACTGAACTGTCCATGCATTGCAGTTAACTGATGTGTTCTTTAGTTGATTTATGAGTTAATAATTAGTGAATTGATTAATAATTAATTCACACCACTCATCACTAGTGTATTTATCAGTTAGACTAAATACAACTAGTTCAACTAAGTTAAACCGAACACAACTCCACCCACTGTCTCATCAACTCCACCAAACTCTGCCACATGAGTTCTAACTGAAGTCAACCATGCAATAGCTCAACTAACCCATAGGAAAAGCATATTTCCTTCTGTCAGCTGCATGTGCCACATCCAAGCATCAAAATGAAGTGCTCCAAGAGGATAAGATAATTTTTATAGTCTAAATATTATTAAGGGTTAATAATATTTGACTGTTCTATTTTTAGCCCGGCAGTCTAAAAATAGATTCCGCCCAATGTCTAAAAATAGAGGTCCATCTATTTTTACCAACTCGACCAATCATCCATAAATAGCATCCTGCAACTCATAGACCATGATCCATATGTCTAAAAATAGACATAGTCTAAAAATAGACTTTGCGCCAAAAATAGCCTACGGGCCCACTTAGTGAAGGCAACTTCTTTTCACTAAGCTCCATCATCTTATTGCATTTTCAACAGATAGGACATAAACAATTCTTGAAGTCAGGAAAGTGATTTCTAAAAAGAACTTGATGGTACAGCTAGAGGAAAAATGTCAAAACATGGAGATTTCCATAACCAGATTCATGATGAATTTTGATATTTTGAGGCAGAAAGGCTTGCCAAATCCATTGGTTATTAATGACAGGTTGATGAAAGAAGAATATTATGATAAGAAAATCATAGAAGTGGCAAAGGAGAAAGCTAATAATTCAACCATGCAAGGAATTCCAACAGAGAAAATACTCTACAAAAGTTTTGAGAACCTTTTTTACCTACAACATGAGGTAAAACATTTATTCATTAACAAGCCAACTTTTGAAAAGTATACAGAGGCTGATGATATATTCAAAAGAATGGTGAAAATTAAGTTACCATATGTAGAATATTGGCAGAAGTTGACTGACTTACTTTGACAAAAAAAAGGTAAAACAAAGCAGGCAAAATAAAAGTTAAAAACAACGGTCAAAGGTCAAAGAGCATCAGAGTTTGAAGTGTATCGGATGAAAATAAGATGGTTAAAGTCAAAATAGAAATGATAAATTGGAGTGAAAGCAGCCAATGTAAAGGAAACTCAACAACAACCTTTGTTGAGCAATAGTCAGAGACAAATAAGCAAAAGATCAAAGACAACAAACAACCAGATCAATAAAAGCAAGGACAACTTGCATTAGTTAGATAGTTGTCACTATGTTCTTGCATAAAGATATTTATTTTTCCTTGAATAATTCCTAAGTTTGTTTTATGATATTTTGTAAGAGTTTTTGTATAAATACTTCACATTTCGAAGTATTGAGTGTGGATTGTGGATTGATAAACATTTATATAGATGTACTAATTTGAATCAGAGGGTTCTTTGTACCATTTTCAAGTCAGCAGATTGGATTGAGAAATAAAGGAATTATATTACAAGATTCATGTGTTGGGCCACTTCAATGAAGTACTCTCAATTGTTCTTTGTTTTTATCTGAAGTTTTCACATACTTGCATGTTTTCCAAATCTAAATGTATATCAGGAATATTATTTCAGAATATGTTTAAAAAGCACTCTGTCTTGAACTGTTATTTCATTTTCATATTTTTTATGGATATCCAGATTAGGGAATTCTTAATTGCTTCCTAGTTTCGATTGAGCTCTATCATTTCTCTCATTATCCTGATCTGAGAACCCTTAATTTCTTTCTCATCCCGATTGAAACCATTTCATCATCCAGTCCAAAGCTCTGAAGTTACTTAACTATCTTTCCCTGTGAACACTTCCCTTTAGAACCTTGATTCTGCTCTATTGCTTGACATATTGACTCCATTAGCCCAATGGAATTCATACCTACATTTATCCATCTGAACTACTGATTCCACCACCAAACCAAACTCAAAATAAAATCCCAATCAATCTTACATAACTAGCCTAAAATCAACTAAAATCAACAAAGATAAATCATAAAGAGAGAGACCTCTCTGAGCATTAGGAAAGGCTAGATCCTAAAGCTTAGAAGTAGGTTTGTGGTTACCTATAATATTCTTTAAACCAAAAAGACTAAAAACCCTGAGAATTATTGGAGTGATAACACAATCAATTCCACCCTTCCATTGGATATTGAAACACATATTGCGCAGGTTGATGTATCATTAGTTGATCAAGTAGTTGACTCGATTTCACATTCAATCGATCCCACTCTCCATATAGAGAGTGAAATTCATACTGCTCAAGTTCTTATTGTTGCTTCAAATTCTTCTACACAAAGGGGCATTTCACCTGTTTCCACAAAACCCCCTCTAAGTACTGAGGTCTTTTCCTTTTATTGGAGTAAACTGGCAGAACCTCGTCTTCCTTCTTCCATCCCTTTCCAAATCGTTGTGAAGGTTTGTGGTAATAATTTCCTTCACACGAATTTAGATGAAGGTTCTTCTGTTAGTATTTTATCCTCAATTTCTTGGCAAGCTTTGGGTTCCCCTCTGCTTGTGCCTATTACAAGGAATTTTTCAGCTTTTAACATAACCATTAGGTAAACTTTAGGAATCCTTCCTAAATTTCCTATTACATTGGAAGGTAAAATTTTATTTATTGATCTTATAGTAGTCCAAGGCCCCTTGGATTTCAATTTGATCCTTGGGAGAGACTATGTCTATGCAATGAAAGTTATCATATCGACACTCTTTCTCGTGATGTCTTTCCCTCACAATGGAAACATTGTGACTGTTGACCAACTTTCATTTGTTGATCTTGAGTCGACTACCATCAATCTAACATCCTTGAATGTTCCTTATATGGAAGTGGTATCTACCCTACCACGGGTTAATAATGTGGCAACCAGACCCATGTATTCAATTACCGATGTAAGCGAACCTCTCACTATTTTATCGACTTCTTCGCACTTAGATCCATTAATTGACATGGTGAACCCTATGGGAGTGTTTGAATGTGATGTTCTTATCCCTATTGAGTCCCTTGACATGTGTTCCTTCCAGAGAACTATTCTTACTTATGATGAAGACCTCTTAGAAGACATGGTTGAGGTGTGTCCCTTGGCATGTGTTACTTCTAGTTGGAAGCCATGATCAAGATCCTCATGAGTATAGTTCCTTTTATTGTGTCAACCTCGTTAAAAAATGAAACATGTCATTATGAGGATAGTTATTTTCATTTTTTAACGAGGTTGACACAGTAAAATAACTATCCTCATTAGGATCCGTTTCATTTTTATTGTGTCAACCTCGTTAAAAAATGAAACAGATTCCCATGAGGATAGTTATTTTACTATGTCAACCTCTTTAAAAAATTAAATAAATCCTCCCCTAATTGAGTCAAGTCTTTGATTATATCTTTTAAATGTTAAGTCGAGTCTTTCATCTGATCTCGTAAATGAACCTTCATTCCATCCAACTATTAGTAACTAGTAGTATACTTAGGTGAATTAAACGAAGCTTGGGGGGCATGTTCCCTTTCAGGTTATGCTTGCGGGGCATTGAAACTTATCTCAAGCACACTTTTTTCTCTTTTTAAAGCTTGTGTAAAAATGAATCAAACCTATCTCATGCACATTTTTCTCTGTTTCAAGCTTGTGTAAAAATGAAACCACTCTTAAGCATAGTTTTTCTCTATTTTCAAGCTTATATAAACATGAAACCTATCTTGAGTCCATTTTGGTTATTATTTTCAAGAATCGTTAAACTCATGAAAATCTAGAGATTCTTTTGATATTATTTTCATTCTCGTAAAACATACATTAAAATGCCGAGTTCTTTCTGTCTTTTCCTGCTTGTTAATTAAATTGAAATTCGGTGATATGAGTACATTTTTATCACTTTTTAGGACTCATTAAAACTTACAAAAAAGTGAAACCATGGAGTCATTTTCCAAGCCATTTTTAGACTCCCTATACATGAAAAGATCGTCAAGTACTTGAATATTTGAACTTGTTAAAATAAATGAGCATTCGTTTATTTCAGTATAAGTTTACCCCTTTTCTGGACTAAACTAGACTATTTGTGAAAAAGGTATACGTTGAATAAGCATGGTTAATAGAGTTCTCTCCTGCTTTATTTTATCCTTTTTTGGGCTTTCAAGACTAAATTTATGAAAACATAACACTATGGAGTTTACTTATGTTTTTCTCCAAGCTTTGCTTTTTCCAGGCTCGTTAAAATATATTTTGAAAGAAATGAATTAGTTTTATTTTTGTGTCTTTTCAACTCTTTAAACATTAAACGACATTGAGTTAATCCTAGATTGGACTCATAAAAATTATGTAGTGTAGGACTCGTCGATTACAATGGGATTGAACCACTCCTTCCTAGGGTTCGATAAAAATACTTTAGAGGGCTCATTTGAAGGATGAGCTTATATGAATAGCATATGTTATCCTCCTCAAGCTTGTGTAAAAATAAAGAGGTACATTCCAGTAATGGTGGGGGGAATTTGGGAAAGAGCATTCATTTTTGTATTATTAAAGGCAGTATGTCACTCTCACATTTGTGTCTGGGTTGGACTATTCATTTGTCTCACAATTAATTGAACCCCATTGAAATTATTTAGCTGGTTTTGGGTATTATCTTTGACTCAAATGTTGTCAAGTCATATGTCGTGTCATCAATATGTTCAAGAGAAGTCCAACCTCAGTAAAAATTACCTTGCAAATCATAACCTTCAACCACGTCATTCATCCTTGATTTAGCACTGAATTACTCCAATTTTTTATTCAAAACTTGACATGAGTTTCATTTTGTAGGCCCTCCTACAACGGATCGCTTCCTATCGACTTTAGCTCATTATCTAGGAAGTCAATATAGAAACCATTTTCAGTACCTTGAGGCTTGCATGCCTTAATGGTAGGTTTCTCGCTTTCAACGATAGGTTCTCGACATTGGCCTTCAATTGAATTATTCTATGAGTGTTCACCTTCATAAAATTTAATCACACTTCATAGATTGTGTTAGAGTACCTTGAGATCCATTGTCATTATTGGTGGTTTCTCTCGCATTGTTTAATGGTGCACATCATTGAATGGTAATCAAGTGGTTTCTACCATGTTTAACTTTAAGACATTCACTCACATGGTTAGATTCGTACTATGGATCAAGACATGGATATCAATACCCTGGATCTAGTTTCATCCATCCAGGATACATAGAGTTATTTAATATTCATGTTTGAATATAGATCCATTGGTGGCTGCGTCCATACTATGTCTATTGTTGACATGGATCTTTATGTATTTCCATACCAGTTCATCGAGTTATGTTTAATCTAAGCATGGAAATGCCTACCTCAGTGATGTTTATATGAAAGCATGATATGGTAATCCTTGATTTTTTTTCAGGTCCTCAATCAATTGGTCTCTAATCCGAACCTTTGACATGATAAAGCACTTTAGTCATCAAACGTATTTTCCGGCTTTGCACTTTAGGAGGAGATCTGTTACACTAAATTTTGTCACCATGATTGTTAATTCGAATATATTGCAATATGATGGAGTGCCTCAAGTGAATCCCTATGAAGCTTGAAGTAAAAAATACCAAGGGAAAAAGGAATTTTGGTTTTCACTGCTTAAACCCCCTTTTTCAGTATCTGCGTAGTTTTCCTGAACAAAACTCATACATGTGAAGTTTCTTCCACTATAAACTGTGCAAATCTGTGCAGTTTCTTCCACTATAAACTGCACAGGTCTGTTCATGTAGATAAAAATAAAAAGTAAGTTATAGAGGCTTTAGTTGAGGAATATTGTCCAAATTAGAAGCCTCGAAGCACTACATACCTACACCTCATCCCTTCGTATATGGAACTAATATCCTTTTCTTAAGGATCATATCCCTTGAGAAGAGGAACTATAAACCTCCTCATCCTTCCTATAAATTGATCATAGGACTAAAGGGATGGGAGACTATTGAGACTTGGATTTGTAAACTCATGATGTTGGTTTTGGGTCTTAAGAGCTTGTTATCAAGGGAAGGAAAGGAGACCATTGGAAGAGGCTTGTGACATTAAGGAAAACTGGTTGTAAGCTTGTTTTCCCTTTTTATTTTAATACAACTTGATTGTTATTTCCTAATTGCGTCTATTTTGATGTTATTTGTGGGATTCCTTTATCACTCACATGGTTTATAACTGATTATTGATTCATTTATACGTTGTATGCTAGATTAGGGATTTAATTTATATTTTCTTTCATATGTGAGATGCTTTGATCCCTTTGAATGTTTTTTTCTATGCAGATCTCTTTTGGAACACCATGGAGAAGCCATGGAAATCATTCGGAAAGCCATCTAAGGAATCGAGGGAAAGCTAGTTGTGGAAGGTGCTGAAAGGACTTCTACAAGAAATTCGTTAATAGGTAAGTGATCCTTCACATACTACATGTTTCATGTTTTAGTTATAGGATAAGGAAAGAGCTATTGTTTTGTCTATTTGTTTTTAGTTTTCCTTTAGGATTTTAGGGAGATCGCTTTTGTCCCGAGAAGGTATTTATCTGGTTAAAAAATATTCTTCCATATACTGCTGCAAAATGATTGCGTCCCAGCTGAAGATCTTCTCTACAAAAAAAAATGCTATTGTTCCTCCCTTTGCCTCTGACAATCCTTTATTTGGAAATTTTGTTCTCTATCGACTCACTCAGAGAAACAAGTTTTCCTCAAAAATTGTCCTACTGGATAATGGACTGTGCAACCTCCTGGGGTTTCGAGCAACTTTCTACGCATTGCTTCAAATATCCCTCTTTCCTCCTGCAATTGATCTCTTCCCGCTTCTTCTGCACTCTGATACCATGTGAAATTTTTTTTACTCAGAACACTACTGCAACAACTTATTAGATTTCTTCTATTTGTTATTTTAATAAAAAAATATTTATCGTGTACTAAGGTAAATATCAAAATAAATATGCTACAACCCTCACAAATAAATACTACATAGGAAAGACTATATGCACACACACATGAGTACACAATTATTTTTGGACCAAGTCCCCAGAAAAACCCAATTTGGGAAAACTGGTATACCAGCTGAAGGTTTTAATATTAAGCAATAGTAAATATGAGTACAAATATTTTTATGCCCCTATTGGCTATCTAATATAGATAAATAACTAACACACAATCTACTGAGAAAATTGTCACTTTTAGAGGCGATATGACACCGACCTTAGCTCTAAAAGAGTTGCTCTGCGCTACCTATGCACGGTTATCCTTGCCTTTGATCTTCTTTTTTCTGGAAACTAGACCCTTCTGGCCTCTGGAAACTCTCACCAGCTTCTGGCACTGAATCAGTTCTATCCCCAAGAAAAATTGTGGATCTCCTCTTAAGCAATGTGCAACTTCTACGTGGCCCCTATGCTGCCTCTTTGTGGAACTACTACCTCTCTGCTATATACTCACCGGATCTGGAAAAATTTCCTCCGAAATTACTATCCCTGCCCCTCTCTCATTACAACGAGCACACTAGCTCTCTCTCCAACAACTCAACGATGCTATTCAGGAAAACCGATCTTCCATCAAGTTTGATCTCTCTCTCACTGTGTTCTCCAAGTTCCCATTGATTTCCTTCTTATAATCTCTCATTGGAACATCAATGGCCATGATTAAAATATAATCAATGGCTAATATTAACTAAGACTCGATCCATGTCTTTTTCTAGAATATTCACACCAACTTAATTAATATAATTTAATTAATCATATTTCCTAAGTTTAGACTTAGGAAATATGAAAAACTGAATAATTATTTTAATTAAGTCACCTATAGGTGGAATTTCCTCAAATGATTTCTAGTTCTTGGAGAATGCATGTGTCTTAGCCTCTCTGCAAAATCTCAAGGCTAGATCACATCTTATGCTACAAAAATCAATAAATAAAACAAGTTTCAACAAACCATCCAAACCTAAAACATCCCATACACTATTTTTATGATAAAAATAACATAAGACAGTAGATAAATCTGGCACTATCATAGACTTTATTTCTAGGTAATTTTGTGGTGCTATTTCCGAAGATATATCGGACACTATTTATGGCACTATTTCTCACACGATTATTGCCTAATTTAGTGCCTAGATGTTTTGGTCACAAAAAATGCAAAAAATAGCACCATCTTGATAAATAGTGTTGACTTTTTCAACAAATTGGAGAAAAATACACTAAAATAGCTCTTGCAAGAAAAAAAGGGATCTAATCATAGGGATTTGTTATATTGTGTTTGAAGAATTTTCCGACAAAGGATATTCTCCCTATCTCAGTTTTACCTTAGTTGGAGAATAATATTAGAGGCCTCATAGATGAGCATGATCCTTCCAACATCATGCTCAGATATCCTTTTAGAGTGAGCTTGTTTCTCATTGACGAGGGCTTTGGTGTTTTACCTAGACTATGTCTAGAGTCCTTTTATTGTGAATCATGATTATGTGTGATCGATGTTGTCCCATTATGATATTCATGATGCTTATCTTAATCTTTTTCTTTCCTTAGAGAATTTTTCTTCTTGAAATCATCTTGATAGTCATTATGAATACCTTCCTAGCTAAGAGGGAGTGTTGAATTTTATATATATGGTCAATCTTCATATTAATATTTATCATTGTTGTACTATTTTATGTAAAGTAAGTGCTTCTTGCTTATAAGATTTTTTTTTCCTTTTTGTATTTATCAAAATAAAAGTTTTAATATTTGTTTAGACACCATAAATTGTCCAAGTCAGCCCATCTATTCAAGGAACCTATTCGACCTATGGATCTCTATATATTTGAGATGTTCATCCTCCTCTCCAATACATCTTATCTGATTTACAAGACATAACATCCTCTAGCCATTCGAAAAAATACTTGGAGAAGAGCAAAGATCAAGTAGCAAATTGAAGGCAAGATGAATCTCTATGGTTTATCGTTGTGCAAGGAGGTTGAGTGTCTATGGTTTAACTTTATGCAAGGAGGATAAATATCCTATGGTTCAACTTTGTGGAAAGGGATTTGAATCAGATGTGTACTCTTATAGAAGTCAGGCCTCTATTGTAGTTAGTTTGAAGAGGAATTGACTTGGACACTTAGTGGAGGTCCTTTGTGGTTAATTTTTTCACAGTATTGACTTTGATATCTCTTGATGAATTGATTCTGCAAGGAAATCATTGTTTTGTTTTTCCCCCATGTGGGTTTTCCTACGGTAAACTCTTGTTTATTGTGTAGATTTCTCTTTATGATCCTTATGGAATTTTGTTTTTACTATTGAACTCTGCCTCTGAGTAATTTCTATGTGTTTGAAAATATCACAAAAAAATGGATTTAATTAATGAAACTCATAATAGGTAATTATAAATTTAGAGGATTCCCTAAAAATAAACAAAATCAGGTCGAGAGGGCAACCAAGTCATGATATGTAATCATTTTTTATTTTAATCTAATTATCTTGTATAAACTCATAAGAAGTAATTATCAGTTTAAGGATTCCCTAAAATCAACAAAATGAAGACTAGAGGGTGGTTAGGTCGTGATATGTAATCATGTTTATTTTTAATCTAGGTATCTCGTTATATGTTTGTATAATTTTGTGTGCTTGTCTTATGCCTAAAAACACTATTCATTGTTTATTATGTCATGGTTGTTGTAATTTTCTTGAGATCCATAAGAATTTTTGGTGATTTTAGTTGGCCATCATCATTATAGATGGAGATGGCATAGAGGTTGGTGTGAATAGTCGAAGAGAGAATTAAGTCAGCCCTTGGACTTTGAACACGAGGTTGAATGAGGAATGATAATGCGAGCATATAAAACCAACGAAGAGGAGGATTGGAACCATGAGGTGGAACCACGAGTGTGACTCTCTCCCGTATTGGTGTCATCTGGCTAAGCCACACAATCAACAAGGGGCATTGATTTTTTCTATTAATTTCTTGCTATTTGATAATTTTGGTGGAACTAGGAGAGGAAAGTAGAGTGTGTACCCCCCACCCTCCCTCCTTGGCTAACATCTGAGGGGGAGGGGACCCAAAATTCCTATCAATTGTCGATCTATGGAAACAAATTGTGTCCATTGATCACTAGAATAAATAAAGAACATAGGGTTCCAAAAGGGTTGTTTGGTTAGGGTATCATTTTGCGCCCAGAAAAATTGTTGGCCCCATGTGAAAGTGCCCATCAGCCATAAGAGGGGTCGATCTAATTTGGACTTTGTTGGCGCACGATGAGCCTATAGCCATCATTCTATAATATTAGATCATGACTATCAATTGAGAAGTTCCACGACAATAGGTACCAACGTTGTTGATATTCACCAAGAGAAATGAGCCATTGATTTGGAGCCCATAAAGGGGAGAGAGTGTTTGGTCACTAAGGAGAGTGTGACCATGGCTCAAAGGAAATTGAGTTAATCCCTTACCTGAGGATTGGGTCAATATCATGGATATGAGATCCATATTTGGATGTGAGTTCCATTATTGCATTGTTGTAAAATTTTGTGGGCCCATTACTCATAATTTCAAGAATCAAACTTTTAGGGGTTCAATTTGATTAGACCCTTAGAATGATTTTTCATCAAGTGGTATCAAAGTAGGGAAGGATTTCCTATAAGTTAGATAAGATGAGCACAAGATAATTAATCGAAAGGGGTGAGAAACATGCAATAGCCAGAGGTGAAAAGGAATCTCTGAGGTTCTAGATAAGGACAATCTGTGATACTAAAAGAATGATCTATAAGTGAGAGATTGGAGAGATGTCTATGGAGGTTGTGGTTGTAGCTCAATGTTGAGTACAAGTAGAAGCTCAAAAATACAGGAGGAGAAATAAGATAGAGATTAAATTTGAATGAGATGTAGAAATGACAACACATGATCGGAAGATCATGAAGATTTACTACCATGGGAATATGATATAGGGGCATAAACCCTCCTTCGCCAAAAAAATCAAATATGATTTCAGAATCCTCTAGAAGGCACAATGTGGAAATTATCGATCTATATTTATGAAGGAATAAAATGAGATATATATATATATATATATATATATATATATATATATATATATATATATATATATATATATATATATATAAGAAAGAGATACAACGAAATAGAACTTCAATTCATTAACAATAAGGTACTAAAAATTATATACATGTAGAATGGAAATAGACTAGCGCAAGTGATGGTAGCTTATCTATGAGAAGAGATGTGGCAACTACATGCATTATGAAATGTTTTACAATGAGGCTCAAATTCATTTTTATCATTAAGAAATAACGGGAAACCATAAACATACAAAAACCTAACCCTAGGAGTTTAAAAACCAAAAGTTTATGGCCCTCGTTGGGGTTAGTTGGAACACAAACTTCTCGAGGTTGTAACTTTGGCATATGATCTATGTTTGGCTATCATAATACCTCATTTAGAAGATCCCCTAGAGGAGATCAAAAAATTAAAATTAAACTCATCTTTTTATATTCTATTCTCTCCAATTTCCTAACAAATGCATCTTTTAGCCCCTTAAAATGACTTCGGAAGTTTAGGACCCGAAAAACTTCCAAAAATAGTAATTTTTGCTACAATTAAGGAAATAAAAATAAAAAATTGTTGGGTTTCAGGTGGAATAGGTGGGTGGCCACCAATATCCACCTGGGTTATTCCTCCCTCCTTAGGAAGCGACTATCCCCATTGTGTTGAGTGCCTCCATGAGATGGGGAAACTTATGTTGAACTTGGTCCGTGATGAACCACTTGCCTTGGTGTGGGAGTTGGAAAAATTTGAAAACCTGATACAGTTGGATTTTTTTGTAAGAGTGTTCTTGATCTGTGTGTCCATGATTCGATTTGTTGTGGCTTATTCCATGTAGACTAGGTTGAGCTCTATTGGTGCTAGTTGTTTTGCATTTTCTGATGTGTCCAACAATGGTGGAAAGTATGGCCAAAGGAGGTTTACATTGAACATTAGATGTAGGTCAAGGAATAGGGGGATGTTGAGCTCAAAATTATCATCTCCCATAGCCTTGGTGATGGTGTAAGGTCCATATCAGAGTGTTTGGAGCTTCCGATGGGCTCCTGTAAGGTATTCTTTCTACAAATGCAACCAAACTTTGTCGCCCACCTAAAACTTATTTGGAACTTGATGTTGATCATGTCGTTTCTTGTAATTGGTATTGGAATTATCCAATATATCATGCACCTATTGGTGGATGTGCTCGATGTGTTCAATAAACCTCATTTCTTTATCAACCTTGGACTGTACATGTGCAAATTCAGTATGTGTAGTCACATGAGGCATGACAACATTAATCAGACACAATATTTGAAATCTTTGACCCACTTGAAAAGTAATGCGACTATTTGAGCTATGGAAAACCCTGTTATAAATATGTTTCACATAAAGAAGGCTCTTATCCTAGGTTGTGGATCCTTGGAATTTCACATGTGTATTATGTTCACGATCATCTTGTTGACGAACTTTGTATGGGGATGGAATGCAGTCAACTTGGTGAGCTTGGAGCCCAATAATTTCCAGAGGATTGACCAGAATGTGCTAAGGAATTTTCTATCCTGATAAGATATGATGGTCTACAAGATACAAAAAAGAACCCATACTCACTCAAATAAGAGTTTAGTAGTGTCCTCTACTGTGATAATCTTCATGAAAGCTTCCAATATAGCCATCTTAGAAAAACATTCCATGACTACAAATACATAGTCATTGCCATGCTTGCTAGAAGAGAGATCTAACATATAGTCCATGGGGATGGACTCCTGGGGCTGGCTGGGAGTAGGAAGAGTAGTGTACAGGCTTTGCTTCTTGATGCTTGGCTTGGCAATGGCATAAGTAGTGCATGATCTGATATATTTTCCAATGTCAGGTCAAAGTTTGGGCCAATAAAAATACTTTTGTAGTACGATCACAATTTTCTCCAAACCAAAGTGTCCTACAACCCAACTATAGTGCGCTTCCCAAATGATATTGGCATGCTCTCTTGAAGGAATACAAAGGTCACCCTAGTAGCATATTATTGCAACCTAGAAGGGAAAATCTGAAACTCGTTCACCATCCATGAGCATCTAGTATGTGGTGTCGAAATATGGATCATTCCTATATAATTGTGGCCATCCAAAAATCTCGTGACCACAAGAGTTGAGAAAAATAGTTGGCAATGTTGCAACTCGGGGCCGGCTGAGGTAATATGAAATGTGATTGGTGCTCCCCTTCTCATATTTAAAGTTCAGGTGGAAATATTGTAGATATGTAGACCACTTTTGATGTCGATCGTTTTACAACTTCCCTTGTGTCTATATAAAATGAAGGGTTTGGAAATATGTGTGGATGATCGTCTCCTTCCCCATAATGTAATGCTTCCATTATCGGAATTTCTGCATGATATAATACATCTCTTTATCATAAGTGGGGTAATTCCAAATGGTATCAGAAAGTGTCTCACTATGGCAGGCCACCGGATGCCCTTGTTGGGTGAGAACTGCACCAATAACATAATTGGAGGTGTTTGTCTTGATTTAAAATGGTTGTTGCACGCCTAGTAATGTGAATATAGGTGCAGAGTATAGGTGTTGCTTCAACTCAAAAAACGTCTTATGTTGGGGCTCACACTAGAAGAATTTTTTTTTTTCTCAACCCTTGACATGGATCAAAGGCCAAATGATATGAGAAAATTTGAACATGAACCTCCAATAGAAATTGACAAGGCCCAAAAATCTACAAATCACCATTAGAGTTGTCGAGGTTGGACAATCTTGAATGACTTGAATCTTAGTCGAATCCACATGCATTCATTTTTCATCAATGATGTATCCTAGATGTTGGACTTGATTCCTATCAAAGGTTCATTTCTCCAAGTTGGCACATATTTTATGTTTCCGCGAGGTTTCAAGGACATTTCGAATGTGTTGCAGATGTTCTTCCCAAAAAATGATGATGAATATGAGGATGTCATCGAGATATAAAACCATGAAAGATTTAGTGAAGGGCTGCAAGATTGATCCAGACTTAAGTAGGAACACAATAATATACATTAATAAACATAAAAATAGAGATGCAACAAGAATAACACTTCATTTCATTAATATAAAATACTAAATAATGCTTACAAACATAATGGAAAATAAACTAGTTCGGGCAATGGTAGCTTATCTCTGAGAAGAAATGTGGCGGCTACATGCCTTTGAACTGTGTTACATTGAGGCTCAAGAGTATTTTTATTATTGAAAAACATGGGAAAAACTTAAACATCCAAAAACCTAACCCTAGGAGATGAAGCACCAAAAATATGGGCCCCGTTTGGGTAAATTGGTACATCAACTTCCCGCGGACATAAATTTCGCATATGATCTATGTTTGATGCCCACAATACCAGTTAGAAATATGTATCTAGGGACTACAACTCTGGAGTAACCAATATTAGTGAATGACGTAAGTTGGTCTCCGGTTTCCAAAAAAACGTCGTTTAGGGCCTCAAAACGACAACGAAAGTTCAGGACCCGAAAAAATGCTAAAAATAGTAAATTTTGCTACAATTAATGAAATTGAAAAACTGAAAGAAATAATGGTGGGGGTCCTAGTGGAATAGGTGGGTGGCCACCAATATCCATCCGAATCAAATATGTCATCCATCAACCTTATAAAAGTTGCAGGGGCATTTTTCATCCCGAAAGGCATGACCAACCACTCGAAAAGGCCCTCCTTGGATTTGAAGGCGGGTTTCCATACATCTGTGGGTTCTTTTGGAACCTAGTGATAGGCTGATTTCAAATTGATCTTGCTAAGATATTTGGCCCCCTTGAGCTGGTCAATAAGGTCATTAATCCATGGGATTTTATACCTATTCCTGACAAAGATTTTGCTTAGTTTCCGATAATCAATGTAGAGCTGTCATGTTCAATCCTTTTTTGTAAAAGTACAATCGGGCTCCCATAAGGGGAGGAAATTGGTCAGATGTGGCATTTTGCAGAAAATCTTCGATCTTCCACTTGATTTTTTCATTCTCCATAATGAAGCAATGGTATATCGACCATTGGGTAATAGTGTTCCATGAATCACATCGATTGAATACTTCACTTGACGGTGCAAAGGTACCCTTATGGGTGAGGAGAAGATGTATCAGTATTCTTCCACGACCTTATCCACCTACTTCAACTGCATGGGGGGACACTTTTTGGGGGCCATGGATGTAGCCACTATCTTCCCCTTGCTTTGAGAGAGAATCAGAAAGAAAACAAATTTCCCAGCCTAGGAGATGATCTCACCGCATTAATAAGCGGAGATCAAAGAGATGGTGGTAGGTAGGGGTACCTCTGAAATCCTATATAACTTATTTCCCAAAGTAATAATAATAGTCTGAGGCATGTAATCATACACATCATGATGCTTCCATAAGTATGGTTGGCCTAATAATACATCACAAACTTTAAGAGGAAAAAAATCAAACAATACCTCATCTGTGAAGGGCTTGATACTCTAAGCCAAATGACACTGCTTGTTGACGCAAAGATTTTGTCCTTGGTGGATCCACCCGATGTTATATGATTGCTAGTGTGGTGTGGTTATAAGGTCCAACCGCTTAACAAAATCTGTAGAAATGAGTTTATTTTGGCTTGCGCTATGCATAATGAACTGCAACGGAGAACTTTTCACCCACATGACTGAGTGGAAGAGACACTCCCATTTCTCTACATCTTCGGGCTCGATATTCTAGACCTTGGTAGTGGAAACAGTGACACTGGGCTAAGCATCAATAATTTGCATCCCCTTGTCGTTCCCCTTGTCAGGTTTTGTCTTAGAATCAGAACATGCATTAAACTTTAAAGCTTTTATCTTAATCACCAATGACTGCTTGGTGCAACACTCATTTTTGTTGTGAGTGGGGCTCTTATGGAACTCACACCACTTTCATGTGTCTTTCTTCATCTTCATAGTGTTATTCTTCGCTTACAACTTTTATGGTCTAACCGATGCCACTCCTCCTTGGCTCGGTCCTTTTTTCTGTGGTTTGGGGGTGTCTTTGCCCTGCTTTTGATTCACTAATCAAAAGTCGTGCTTATTTTGTTTAATTTTTTGTTTAATCGTGAAAGCATATCGATATGTTGCACCAAGCAAGGATATTTTCAGGAACTCCATTTCTTCTTTAATGTATTCTTGCAGGAAAATGTGGTATTTGAGCACCAAATCCTACTTGAAATCTCAGGTATCTAGATTTGCGCGTAGAGTATGAAAAATGTTTTTTAAATCATGCACATATTGGTTCCTTTGTTGTTGTAATGTGGCAAATTGTATGTACTTGTCATCATAACACCCCAAAATATAATAATATTCCATTGTATGTACTTTTCATCGTAACACCCCATAAGATAATAATATTCCACTGTATGTACTTGTCATTATAACTCCGCACAAGATAATAATATTCCTTAAAAGCGTCTCAGAATGAGTTCCAAGAGGGAGAAGTTATAAGCAGAGGGTGTTCCTCGACCCTTTTCTCACTGCAAGTTTCCCACCAATATTTGACATGGGGAGGAACCTTAAGCAGTTTAGAAGTGATATATTCCCTATCTAAGAAATTATGGACCAAAAAATAACCCTCCAGTAGATTAAACCATCTACAACATTTGCATCTATTTGACCTTATAATATAGGAATATAAAATTTAACTTGTACCTTGAATGGGTAAACACCTACAAAGTGATCATTGAATGAAGACGTGTCGTCGGTGGGCATCTGCCACAAATTCTAGGAAAATTTGTTGATCATCTCATTGCTTTCCTGCTCAAGGGCTTCTTCAAGCAACAACTTGATAGGGTCTCCTTCTCCATCATCTTTATTTTTTTCTGACATGGGATGTTGTCGATGTTGGTGAGGACAGTCTTCAAAAGGCTCAACCAGTACAAGTCCCAAATCCTTATACCTCGACCTCATTGGGGATATGCACAGAAAAACAGAGAAAGAGAAGACTAATTTGATACCATTGATCTAGATTTATGAAGGAAAAAAAATGAAATATATATATATAAACAAAAACATGGAGATAAAATGAAACAAAACTTCAATTCATTAACAATATATTACTGAAAATTGTATAAATGTAGGATGGAAATAGATTGGCTCAAGCGATGATAAATTCTCTTTGACAAGAGATGTGCCAATTACATTCCTTCTGAACTATTAACACTAGGCTGGCTCCAATTCGGTTATTCAATGGTCAACTCAACGCAAATATTTCAAACCACTTTGGACTGAAGTTTAGCACTTCCAGCCAGAGAGGGATCTCTCAAAGAAAACAAATGAATACTCAAGATTAAATTTATATTACAAATGGCTAAAGCCTTTTTTATTTTATGTGATTTTGCAGGTGGAATATGTATGAAAGGCTACCATTGGGCATGGAGTCGGCTATGGGACTTCAATCATAGGAAAAATTATTCCATGGAAGCGGAGGAAATTAAGCTTAAAAGATATCTTTTTACAACATACATATAACACATGAATGAAATTCGAGCATGATACTATGAATTCTAAGTAATCATCAGAATATGAAGTTGGTGATAATATCATAAAAGAAAATAAAAAACACAGACACATAAGCTTAAAATAAATATTAGGTTTGAAAAACTCTTCTACAACTGTATATTAGTGATTTGAATGGAATGTATTAGTTTTTTTGTGCTAAGTATCCAAACAGTAATTAAAATGTGTACATAAGGTTCTCTGAAGTTTGCAGGTGAAACAAATGGTTTTAACTTAGTTAAAAATATTTTTGTGTGAGGTTAAAGTATGCATTTTAACTGTTTAACATTGTACAACAGTAAATAACAGAGAATAAAACTTCACATAGCACATTACTCAACAAATTTTTATGAAGCGTTTCACCCCTCATGGGCTACATATGCTACATATGGTGCTCCAACTTGCAATGGCATGTACCTCATATATTATTGCTCAAAAATGGTAAGTACAAGTGAAAATAAGCCTCAATAGGTTGCGCTCTCTATAAAAACAGCTTTAGAATGTATGAAATAGCCAGAGATGACTATTCATTTGCATAAAACAAATAAAGGATGCTCAATACACTTCCTTCTCCATGATGGCCTTGATGGCCCCTTGATCTTACCTGAAGCTAAAAATACTAAAGATTACCTCTAATGGCTTTGAAACCTATGCCAAACTACTCATAATGTCGAAAATACCCAAAATTGACTATTTTGGCACCCAATTTGGTCGAATAATGAAGGAGTTATGGCAAAAACGAAAATTTCCCAATATCCCTCGAAAACCTCCTCCAAAACTGGAGGAACTCCAGTTAGCAGCACCTAAAATGGAGAAATCTCTGAAAAGAGTGGAATGCGCCAAAACTGGCGAAATTTTTTTGAGGTTATATTAAATTTCAAATGGGTCGGTCACATGTTACCACCGCCCAAGCCGCCGCCATAATCGTGTGGATAAATCGCCATATTAAATGTTGCGACAAACCTGGCACATGTCACGGTTTCGTGTCGGCTCCACTCCGCAGTTAAGTATTACGCCAAGGTTCTCTGCCCTGGTCACGCCAACGACGGGCTAGCCCTGAGAAAAATTAATAAATTCTGCATACAACCTCTGTTTTGCGAACCATTCACAACACCAGAATCGCAGCGACGAGACCTTTTCAGTCGTTCAGGTCGAAAACATTTTTGAGCACTTTCATTTTTTAGAATTTTTGAACTTGGATATGATCTCTTGATCACACCTCCCCACTGGGAAGATTTTGGACCCCAAAATATCTCTAGACTACTGAACTTGAATATGAGGAGACTGAATCTCCACTCTTCCAATCTTAATCCACTAAAATTTCCCTGATTTCACTAATTGGAGCTTTTCTTGAAACGACAAATTTTTCCTTGATTCCATTGACCAACCGTTGCTGAATTTGACATTGTCATGCTGCACATGTTTGAAACTTGCAGAACAACAACTTAACTTTGCAGTAAACATATTGCTTCTACATTGTTCTATATTCAAAGGAAACTGAAAATTACTTTCACCTTGCATCCTGTACTTATGGCGATTGTTTGTTGAATTATCCTTGTACCTGTGTTGATTCCAGACCAAGTTTCCTCGCCATAGTACTCTACCATTATGAAACCAGTAATTATCATTGCTAAAATTTGTGCATTATCTGCTTAGATGCTTTACCCTCTCTTGGATCTTTGCACCTTCTTGCACTGACACTTTGTTTTCTGCACCGATCGACACCAAATACAAATGCTGCAACTTCTTGTCATCTTATTTAAAATACAACCTGCTTTCAGACTGAAACAACTCATTATTTAAATCAACATTTACATGAAAAGGATTATGTACAAATTCTCTTTTTTTAATCATCAACAAAGTCAACTTTTTACTTGTAGACAAGCCTTTTCATCTGCCCTGCATTCACTAAAGAAGAGTTTAGTTTTTCGTGATGTGCTCTCACAATAAACTCCTTGTCATCCTTTAATAAATGGTACTTGTTCTCATGGCGATGGAAGATAGCTTTCCTATCATACAAGTAAGGACTGCCCAACACCACACCTGTAATATCAAGCGAAACAACATCTAATTTAACCATGTCAATAAAATGTGCTGTTATTGCAAACAGAAACATGCACTTCTTTGAAACCTGTAAATTTGCATCCTTACAAATCCAACCAGGAGGATATGGTTTTGGATGCGGAATGTTTCAAGATTTAGTTTCTTCACTAAGTCTGTTAGGTCCCTATATTACTAGTGTAGTCCCTTATTATGTTAGCATAGATCCCCTTATTTTTATTGTTTTACCCCTGTAACCCCCATATTGTTATCATTGTGCCCTTACATTATTATTGTTAGGTCGGCTAGGATTGCATTGTGGCCCCACTAGGATTACATTATGGCCCCATGGACTCCTATGTATAGAAAGGAGGCTTTATCATTTGTATGATCCAAGAATTGTTCATTCATGTAATGTATTGGAGGTTGCCCCCTCGAAGTGGCTTATTTCTAAGGTGTTTATATCTCTTTTCTTCTATTTTTAGAGCTGCTTTCACAACATTTGGTATTAGAGCTTTGGATTCTAGGCCTTTCGTTGTTCCAAACTGATCATTGTGGAATTTTCACTATAAATGTTTTTCTACGAAGGTTCAAAAGCTGAAATTTTTAGAGTACGAAGCCGAAATCCTGAGGAACACCGTCGCAAAATTTTAGAGCTTGGTTCACAATATTTTCGGAGATATGATCTATGGAAGTTAGGGCTTTTTGCAGGCTCCTGAATTTAACCTAAACGGGTCATCGCGGAATTTGCGCTATAACGTTTTTTCTATGAAGTTTCAAAAGCTGAAATTTTTCGAGAACAAAGCCAAAATCCTGAGCAACATTGTTGCAAAATTTCAGAGCTTGGTTCGCAATATTTTCGGATATATGATCTGTGGAAGTTAGGTCTTTTTCAGGCTTCCGAATTTCATTTCAAAGAGGTTATCGTGGGAAAATATTCATAAATATCTCTCTGAGCATCGGATTGGAATGCTGTAAAAAGTGGCCGCGATTAAATGGATTGTAGTTGCTTTTCTATCAATTTCAGAGCCGAAGGAGGAAATAGTAACATGTGGCAGGTCGTACAAGTTCGCTCCACTGAACCAGTCCATAATTAGGTCATCGTGGGAGATTGGGCATAACTTTGTCTTGAAGAATCCAAATTAGGTCAGACCTGTGGCATTCGAAAGAAGATTTAGAGAGATACTTCAAAGCCAAATTTTAGATACTAAAGATCCGAAATCACATAGATAATTCAGTTTCAATATATAGACACTCAAAAGCAAGAAAAAGGTGTGTACTTGTTTTTTTTAAATTGCATAATGTTTGTTTGAAAAAGCAGTTTGAAGTGATTCCAAGGGCATATAGAAGAATTTTTATCAGTAATGGGTTCTATAATGCCTCCAAAAAGTAATTCCATACCCATTAAGCCCTCAAAAAGCTATACTATGACACATGAAGAGGAAGAATTTCCGTATGAGATATCAAAATTACGGTACCAAGTGCAACAAATTTCAATCTTACGAAGAACAACCGAAGATGACATAGATGGTTTAAAAGAAGAAATGGAGGCTAAGTTGGATTGTTTGAAGGATCAAATAAAATTTATTATGGATGATAAAGTAGTGGAATATCACATCGAGCATCAACAAAAAGTTCTCCAACTCTCAAAGGATAACCTAATTTTGGTGCAAAATCAAATGAAACAACCGGAAGATCAACATCACATCGAAAGAAGTTCTGAAGCAGTCACAGAAACACGAACACGACAAGTACAATCAATTTCATATTTTCTCGGTAAGTGGAAGAACTTTCCTGTAGAATATTCCACATGGGAGGATGAGAATTTTATACAGAAGCATCAAGAAATAATCAAGCATTGAGGACAACACTTGTTTGAAGGAGAGGGGCATGTTAGGTCCCTATATTACTAGTGTAGTCCCTTATTATGTTAGTGTAGATCCCCTTATTGTTATTGTTGTACCCTTGTAACCCCCATATTGTCATTATTGTGCCCTTACATTATCATTATTAGATCGGATGGGATTACATTGTGGCCCCACTAGAATTACATTATGGCCCCATGGACTCCTATATATAGAAAGGAGGTTTTGTCATTTGTATCATCCAAGAATTGTTCATTCATGTAATGTATTGGAGGTTTCCCCCTCGAAGTGGCTTATTTCTAAGGTGTTTATATCTCTTTTCTTCTATTTTTAGGGCTGGTTTCACAACAAGTCTTCAGAAATAAGGTTCACGTGTGACCCACTGTCAAATAGTGTGTCAACCTTGGTATGTTTTGAAATGATCCTCACATGAAACAATTCAATTCTCTTCTCTTCACTTGGAGCTTCTATGTGACGGTTAGAAATACTAGAACTAGGTTTATTTACATTCTCTTTCCCCTTTATGTTCTTTAGTGCCATAGCTATGATTTTTGTTTCATCTCCTAATTCTGACCCTAGGTCTTGTTCAGCTATTGCAACTATCTTGCCTTTCTCCTTGGCTTTAAAACTTTCTGGTTTCAAATCTGGATGAAGTTTCCAACAATGGTCCTTATCATGGCTATTTTTAGAATAGTGTTTGTAGAAAAAAATTCCCTTCTCTTTTCTAGAATTTGCATTTCTCTTTTTCTTCCATTTTCCTTTAAACTCACTTTCCTCATTCCCATCTAAATTTTGTTTACCCCTTTCCTCTAAATGTTTGGCTTGAACAATAACCTCATCTAAGCTTGTAGGTTTAAACATGAGAATAGTATGTCTTAGGTAAGTAAGAAAACCTCCTATATACTTGAGTAAAGTTTCTTGGCTATGCAAATCAAAACCTAGTAAAAGAGCTCTTCTTCTAAATTCTTGGGTATACACTTGTACATTTTGTCCTTTCAATTGTTTAAAATTTTTCGAGTCCATTATGGCTTTCTACATGTGAAATAATGGATAAAACTGTTGTTTTATTGCAGAAATGAAATCAGACCATGATAAGATAATCTTACCATATTTTTTGATCTCTTCCTTTGTCTTGGCTTTCCACCAAACAAGTTTTGCACCTTCCATTCTCAACGAAGCTAATTTGATTTTGATGTCATCATCATGAAAAATTTGAATTCTCAAATAGCCCTCTAATTTCCTAATCCAATTATCTAGCTTTTCTGCATTAACTTCACCATCAAACATTAGCAATTGAAACTTAACATCAAGTTTAAGAAAAGGAATTTTACCTATGTTCTTGAATTTGTGAGATTGATGTACTAAAGATGATGTAGAGGTTGAAGAAGATGAAGATGAGCGTGATGATAGCGAATTTCCACTATCTCCATTTCCTCCATTACCCTTCTTGGATTTATCTTCATCGTTATGGCCTCCTGACGATCCTTGTCCTTCCTTGTGAAGTTTGGATCCTTCTCCTTCAAGTCTTTCATTCCTTTCTTGGTAAAGGATTCTCACCATTTCTGTCAAATTAAGGAATGCTTTTCTGAACACCCTTTCTTCCTCTTTGGGATCAACTTCTTCATGGATTTCTCCTTCCCTTCAAGACATTCTTATGGCTTCTTCTGCTTCTCTTTGAGGTGAAATTGAAGGTGGAGTTAATAGCACTTTTTCCCTCCTTGTCTGAGGATTACTTAAATTCTCTGCCAATTGACCTTCTCCTCCCTTAAGCTTTAGCCTAGTAAGCATGAAAAACCCTTGAAAACAGTTAAAAAAACTTTTCACAATAACAATACAGAAAGAGTTTCACTCTCCTAATGCTCAAAACCTAAGCTCCAATACCAACTTGATCTGAATGGAATGTATTAGTTTTGCTGGGATAAGAATCCAAACAGTAATTAAAATGTGTGCATAAGGTTTTCTGAAGTTTGCAGGTGAAACAAATGGTTTTAACTTAGTTAAATAGATTTTTGTGTGAGGTTAAAGTATGCATTTTAATTTTTTAACATTGTATAATAGTAAATAAAAGAGAATAATACTTCACATAGCATATTACTCAGCAAAGTTTATGAAGCATTTCACCCCTCCTGGGCTACATCTGCTAGTCCAACTCCCAATGGCATGTCCCTCATATCTTATTGCTAAAAAATGGTAAGTATCAGTGAAAATAAGCCTCGATAGGTTGTGATCCCTATAAAAATAGCTTCAGAATGAATGAAATATCTAGAGATGACTATTCATTTGCATAAAACAGACAAAGGATGCTCAATACACTGCCTTCTCTATGATGGCCCTGATGGCTCCTTGATCTTCCCTGAAGCTAAAAATACTAAATATGACCTCTGATGGCTCTAAAGCCTATTCCAAACTTCTCATAATGTCGAAAATACCCAAAATTGACTATTTTTTCACCTAATTTGGTCGAATAATGAAGGAGTTATGGCAAAAACAAAATTTTCCCAATATCCCTTGAAAAACTCCTCCAAAACTGGAGGAACTCTAGTTAGAAGTGCCTAAAATGGGGAAATCTCCGAAAAAGGTGGAATGCACCAAAACTGGCTAAAACTATTTGAGGTTACATTAAATGTCAAATGGGCCAGTCACATGTTATCGCCGCCCAATTTGCCGCCAAAACCGCATGGATAAGCCACGTGGATAAACCACCATATTAAATGTTGCAAAAAACCTGGCACATGTCGCAGTTTCGTGCCAGCTCCACTCTACAGTTAAGTATTAAGCCAAGGTTCTCAGCCCTGGTCACGCCGACGACAGGGCTAGCCCTAAGGGACTAGCCCGAATCCCTTTTCTGCCCGATCAACAAAGACATGACAACATGTTTTCCTTTGCATTAGAGATTAAGTTCTTTTCCATAGGCAGTTCAGTTGGGTCACTCTACACGTAGTCTATAGGTCTCGGTAACTATTCCCATAGACTCAAACAATTTTTTCCACACCAATTTCTCCTCGGTGTGGGGCCACGTGGTAGCCTCTGGGCAGGCCACATGGTGCCCAATGATTGGCCAATAAACTATATGAAAAATCAAATTTAAACTTATTCTTTTTTTTTATAAAATTTTCCATAAGATAAACTGAGCCAAAGGTCCATTTTTGGAGTTTACGAGGCATTTTCAAACCTTAATAAATTCTGCATACAACCTCTATTTTGTAAACCTTTCACGGCACCAGAATTGCAACGACGAGACCTTTTCGATCATTTAGGTTGCAAACATTTTTGAGAACTTTCATTTTTGAGAATTTTTGAACTTGGACATGATCTCCTGATCAATTATCTTGGTGAAACAAAATTGTATAATAGTCCTCTCATCTACATTCATCAACCAACACCTTCAAATTCAATAATCCTCTCATTTATAGAGTGAGATCTCTATTACAAAGGTCTGCCACCTGGGCTAGACTTCGATACTGACCTAGAGACCTAATTCAACTAGGATTACATCAATTTGAGGAATAATAGGGATATTTTTGTTTTAGTATAGTTGGTACTCAAAAAGGACTCTATGACTATTAAATAATTAAACAAAATTTCTAACAACCCATGTTTTTCATCCCTATAGAATCAAACTTCCATGTTGAGGTGGCCAGCTGAAACATTGGATTTATGGTCTTTATACAACTGAATTGAGGATGAGCTGTCCATTTCTGTGAGGTGGCATCATCATGAGTTTTTTTAGCCATGTCTACCATTTGGATTGAATTTTTTTAGCTTCCCCCTTAAACAAATGTCCCAATGATATCCCTAATCTCATTTGATGACTCAACCACCTTTTAATCTGCATTGACTGCCCAAAAAAGGTCAAAAAATCCATACTGATGAAAAATACAAAGTATTAGGAATTTCCATAGCATATGTTGTTGTAACGATTGCATTTCAAATAAAATCTTGTCTCATAGATCAACCACTTGGAGCAAAATTGATCTTGCATAAATATTAGCATCAATATGTTGCCCAATATTTTCCATTAGAGTGAGCAACACAACTTTTGTTTTAAAAGTTGTATGATGAGAAATATCACAGAAGCAAATTTAACAACTTTACCATAGAACTAAATAAAAACTAAGCATTCATTAACTCCTTGAAAATATTTCAAATGTTTTAGCTCCACTAGTGTATTTCTGCCATAATCCCAAAACATCCATGCTAGCAATTTTCTAGAAATAAGACAAACATGTATGCATTTCATTCCATGTGAGGGTTTGAGCTTTCGCATAGCTGACTGGAACAAAAATCTTCCATGAGACGTAATACCTATGTGCAATGGTTATCATGAGTGTCTCACAATTATGTGGGATCTTGGACTCCAACTGCATCATTGATATTTGAAATAAACCATTGGCATTTGATTACACAACTGGGCAGACAAGATGACATGGAAAATTTGACAAGATGGCGGGAATGAGTCAAATAATCAAAGGGCGGTTTTGACAGCTACCTGGAAGGGGGGGGAGCAGTCTCAACTGTAGAATGACACGAAATGACAGTGGTTTTGAGAAACGACTTTATTCACATGGAATAGGTGGGTGGCCACCAATATCCATCTGAATCATAGATTTCATCCATCAACCTCATAAAAGTTGCAGGGGCATTTGTCATCCCAAAAGGCATGACCAACCACTCGAAAAGGCTCTCCTTGGATTTGAAGGCATTTTTCCATACATCTGTGGGTTATATTGGAACCTAGTGATAGGCCGACTTCAAATTGATCTTGCTGAAATATTTGGCCCCCTTGAGCTGGTCAATAAGGTCACCAATCCATGGGCTTGGATACTTATTCCTGACAAATATTTTGTTTAGTTTCAGATAATCAATGTAGAGCTGTCACGTTCAATCATTTTTTGTACGAGTACAATCGGGCTCGCATAAGGCGAGGAACTTGGTAATATGTGGCCTTTTTGTAGAAACTCTTCTATCTGCCACTTGATTTTTTCATTCTCCATAATGAAGCAATGGTATATCGACCCATTGGGTAGTAGTGCTCCATGAATCACATCGATTTAATACTTGACGGTGAAAAGGTACCCCTATGGGCGAGGAATAGATGTATTAGTATTCTTCGAGGACCTTATCCACCTGCTTTGACTGCATGGGGGAACAATTTCCAGGGGCCATGGATGTAGCCACTATCTTCCCCTTTCTTTGAGAGAAAATAAAAAATAAAACAAATTTCCTAGCCTAGGAGATGATCTCACTACATTAATTAGTGGAGATCAAAGAGATGGTGGTAGGCAGGGGTACCTCTGGTATCCTATATAACTTATTTCCCAAAGTAATAATAATAGTTTGAGGCATGGAATCATACACAACATGATGCTTCCATAATTATGGTTGGCCTCATAATAAATCACAAACTTTAAGAGGAAAAAAATCAAACAATACCTCATCTGTGAAGGGCTTGATACTCTAAGAAAGACGACACTACTTTTTGACACAAAGATTTCGTCCTTGGTGGATCCACCTAATGGTATATGATTGCTAGAGTCATGTGGTTAGAAGGCCCAGTTGCTTAACAACATCTATATAAATGAGGTTATTTTGGCTCCCACTATGCATAATGGAATGCAACGAAGAACTCTTCACCCACATTAGCGAGTGGAAGAGACACTCCCATTTCTCTACATCTTGGGGCTCGGTATTCTAGATCTTGGTAGTGGCAACAGTGACACTAGGCTTAGCATCAATAATCTGCATCCCCTTCTCATTCCCCTTGTCAGGTTTTGTCTCAGAATCAGAACATGCATTAAACTCTAAATCTTTTATCTTAGACACCAATGACAGTTTGGCGCAACACTCATTTTTGTTGTGAGTGGCGCTCTTATGGAAATCACACCACTTTCATGTGTCTTTCTTCATCTTCATGGTGTTATTCTTCACTTACGACTTTTATGGGCTGACCGACGCTACTCCTCCTTGGCTCGGTCCTTTGTTCTGTGGTTTGGGGGTGTCTTTGCCCTCCTCTTTATTCACTAATCCAAAGTCGTGATTCTTTTGTTTAAATTTTTGTTTAATCATGGAATCATATTGATATGTTGCACCATGCAAGGATATTTTCAGGAACTCCATTTCATCTTGCATGTATTTTTGCAGGAAAATGTGGTATTTGAGCACCAAATCCCGCTTGAAATCTCAGGTACCTAGATTTGTGTGCAGAGTATGAAATTTTTTTTTGAACTCATGCACATATTGGTTCCTTCATTGTTGTAGTGTCGTACATTGTATGTACTTGTCATCATAACACCTCACAAGATAATAATATTCCATTGTATGTACTTGTCATTATAACACCCCACATGATAATAATATTCCATTGTATGTACTTGTCATCATAACACCGAAAAAGATAATATTATTCCTTAAAGGCGTCTCAAAATGAGTTCCAAGAGGGAGAAGTTGTAAACAAAGGGTGTTCCTCGACCCTTTTCGCACAGTAAGTTTCCCACCAATATTTGACATGGGGGGGAACCTTAAGCAGTTCAGAAGTGATATTTTCCCTATCTAAGAAATTATGGACCAAAAAATAATCCTCCAGTAGATTAAACTATTTATCTACAACATTTGCATCTATTTGACCTTATAATATAGGGATATCAAAGTTAACTTGTACCTTGAAGGGGGAAACACCTACAAAGTGATCGTTGGATGAATATGTGTCGTCAGTGGGTATATGCCACAGAGTCTAGGAAAATTCGTTCATCATCTCATTCCTTTGCCGCTCGAGGGTTTCTTCAAGAAACAACTTGATAAGGTCTCCTTCTCCATCATCTTTAATTTTTTCTGACATGGGATGTTGTTAATGTTGGCAAGGACAGTCTTCAAAAGGCTCAACCAATTCAAGTCCCAAATCCTTAATATACCCCGGCCTCGTTGGGGATATGCACATAAAAATAGAAAAACAGAAGACGAATTTGATACCACTAATCTAGATTTATGAAGGAACAAAATTAAATATAGATACACTAGCACATTTGGCCCAATTTTCGATGGCCAAAATGTCGCTCTTGCGACACATAGGCATCCCAAGAGCGACACTTTGAGGCGGGGAAAAACGTGGTTTCTCTTAACGTCACAATTCCGACACTTCAGTTAAGTGTCGAAAGAGCGACACATTTTCCAATGTTTCCAAATGGTCATCGCTTTTCCAATGTTACATACTAAGCATCACTATTCCGACATTAGCAAGAGTGTCGCTATTTCAAAGATACCCTATTGTCACTATTCCGATGTTCCATAACTGTCGCTATTTTGAATTTTCTGAAGTTTTGAAAGGTACATCGTAAATCCAACGTTTTTTACTTTTAGTCGCTCTACCAACGGCTTACAGAATTCATCGCAAGGTCGACTTCATGCAGACTTCATCACAAGTCCGATGGTATGAAGACTTCGTCGGTTGTCATCATTCTTCCGACGTGGAACCTCTTTGTCGCTATTCTAACATTTTTGATGTTTTGAAATGTACGTCGTAAGTCTGACGTGTTTGAATGTTAATTGTTCTACTGACAGTTTTCAGTATTCCTTGGAAGTCTGATGTCTTGCAGAGTTTGTCACAAGTTCGACGGTTGTAAGTGGATAGCAAGCATCACAATACCAACGGAAAAAAAATGTATATGGAAAAAAAACGAGTGCAATCTTCCAGCTCAAGGAATACCAAATGATATCCGAGCATCTCCCCTTCTTTTAATTCCAATAGTCGATTCAATTTGTTCTTTCATGGTGTTTCGAAGGGAAATCCAGATCTCTCATGCTCGAGAGGGATAATTTAGGACCATTTGTGAATTTGATTCTAAAATTTGCTTGAAAAATTTAAGTTTCCGTTAATAATCTTACTGCAGTTTGGCTCTGTCAAAAGGTTTGCAATTTCTAATCGAAATAACCAGTCAACATATGGATCAATTTCTCAGAGTCAAACTCTTCCTAGTGCATTGTCAATTATACATCTATAGTCACATGAAAGAGTCCATTGAAGCCAAACATTTGAAGTTGTACACATGCACTCTACATCTGATGAAAAACAGATAGTTTTTGAGCAGGTTGCTGATATAGACACAAACACATCTTTGAAACATGTTCTAAACAACTTCAGTTGCACTTCTTGATGTCCGGACTCAGGAAACACCACCGAGGTTTGTCCAAAATCAACCCAGGTAGGGAAGGCATTACAAGAGTTATTACAAATCACCAAGGTGAACCCATCTTCATAATGGAGACTCCATAAATAATGTGGCTATAACTTCAACCATTAACACTTTACACTCACAGTGAATATCTGACAACTTGTTCTTCAAGTGGTTTCCCAAATCATTAAAAAATATGTTTAGCGTACTCTTTAGCCCTTTTACAACCAGCCCAAGCAATTAAACTGGAAATTGGAACCTGTGTTGAAAGAAAATTCATGTTGATGGAATTATTCATTCTAAACCTATAATGCATGCAATAGTGTTATGGATCAACTTGCCAACTGGGATGCTAGCTCTCCAAGAACTGAAAGATCCATCCAAGGCTATTGAGACTCGAGAGAATGAAATTCCAGACAATGTCAATAGTGATATTTTTTTATTTTTTCATTCTAGCCTGTCCACCTGATTCACCTCACTCAAATCTGAATCATGATCTTACCATATCCCTGGATTAATTTCCAACATTTTCCATTTTGTTGGCAGTTCTTTAACATATAGCCAAATTGTTGTTAATGGTTTTTAATAGTTTTTAACATATAGCCAAGTGGTTGTTAACAGTTATAAATACACCATCAACATCTCAAATGCATTTATGAAATTACAACAATAGGTAGCAATGCATTTCATTATGACACTCTGTCATTTAGCATTAGCAACCTTGCAAACACAATGGCATACATATGTTGAAACTCTTAGTCATTCACCTCTATAATAATAGCATTTTTATAAGCATATAAAATTACAAACACAACAAGTAAACAAGTCTTGAACATCTGATCTATGTATAGCAATCAAATCTATTCATCACACCATTTTTTTTTCAATACACTCTACAGGTATCCAAAAATATTTTTATCGATCTCCAAAGTCTCCAAAATGATCTACTATAGGTGTAAAATTTATCTACAAGATATAAAATTGCAGTCTATTCGCATTCACATTAATCACACAATCTCTCTATAGGCTACACAACTCAGAAAACATATGATCTCACTACAATCATACTTCAGTACCAAGGCCACATGACATCCAACGTACACACAAACTTCATCATTATGCTAACACACAACACACTCCATTCTTCACTCCATATACAGGTAGCATCATATCAATACTAAAGCAAATATATCAAAGTTCCAAGACCTCGGAGCTTTGCGTCTTTTATATTAGTCGACCCTGTGATATCCATCCTTTAAAGTCGTGCAAGGCCACAAATCCCTTCTATTTTGGTCAGTGCACCACAATACCTTAAATGCAAAATTATTAGTGCTGCTGGCAATGCTCCAACCTCCACCAAATTTATACAATGCATAATTATTTTTTGTTCCTATTTATGGTTGGGTGATCCACTATTCATTGAATGGCTTAGTTTTTACCATTCTTATGTTATTTTTCCAACACCATTTTGTTGAGGTTGGGCCTAACATCATTGTTCTATTAGATGTGTTCTATAGGCTTGAAACCCATCAGTTGCATTTACAAGACTGGAAGGCTATGCTTGAAATTCCTCCAAGGGAGTCAACACAAGAGGATTGTAAAGAGGGAAATGAAACCTACAACTATCATTTCATATTTCTACCTCTAAAGAAGTCCTATTTTTTTCCTCAAAGGGAGGCCTCTATATGTTGCTATACCTGCATTATTTTAATACATGGTGCATGTGGGAAGGGTCATCAAGTGTATACCCAATTATAAACCATTAAATAGGGTGATTAATCTTGTAGTACATACAAGAGAGGTATTATGATAGAACAAAACCAATAACATGAAAATCTTAATCTCATATCTGAGTGTACACATAATTGACATTCCTATTATGATCTACCATCCATGAAGCTTTCCTTGTGAAATAAACATCAAAAGCACCATGGAAATTCCAAGTCACAAAGGAATTAACATGTCAAAGAATCTTACCATGTCAAGGATGGAGCGTCTTTGTACTAGTGCTTAGCATGGTTACACACTCAAGTGATGGAAATATCTCATATAAATACCAACTAGATATGAAAATCACACAAATTATACCAATTATTCTTATGCTACCATTACAGTGTAAAAGACTCCATGACTAATTAAGTAGAAGTAAACGATTGAACCTCAAAGTTTTCCCAATGATCACAAGTGCTGAAAAATGTTTATCTGGCCAAATATCTTGGTATTGGACCTTGTGCCAACTCAATAGTTGTAAATAAGGAAAGCAAAAAACAACTTTCTACACTCATAACAGGGAAGCAGAGATAGAAATCACCATCCTCTAAGATATGAAAAAAATAACTAAGAATCTGACAACTTTGATGCAAATAAATTTGGATGACACAGCCTTTATCCAGGTTTCTCTGCTAATGAACCAACAAACATAACAACTGGTTACCATATGGCTTCATGGATGGGAGTTAACCCATATCCAATCTTTTAGATAAATTTTTGGGTGAATAAGCAAATGATTTCTTGACTTGGATGAACATTTAAGGTGATGTTAAATGATGAACCAGCAGAGTGATAATGAACCAACAGAGTGGCCACCAAGAATGGGTCACAGAGACTGTGGATAGAGAAGATATTGTAATCAACTACAATTTTGTGTTGAACAAGGTGATAAACAACTCTTTATTAAGTAACTCATATTTGAAGGGAGAAGTTGGAGGAACAAACATCATGCCATCTCCAGTGCCTAACATTTTTCACTACAATGCCCATACACTTTGCTATGAACCCCACCCTTACTAACCCCTGCTCATGAAAATTATGAAACCTTTCAGTTTAAGTTACCGTGTCAATGTTTCTTGAAAAAAAGTTGAAAGAGATAAAATATTATATTAATTTTCAATGGTAGCCAAAACCAGTTAATGTGATGATTTAAGTAGAAGTAAAAAATTGAACCTCGAAGCTTTCCAAGTGATCACAAGTGTTGAATTTTTTTTATTTGGCCAAGTATCTTGGTGTTGGACCTGGTGCTCAATAGCTGTAAATAAGGATAGCAAACAACAACTTTCTACACTCATAACAAGAAAAGCAGAGATAGAAATCACCAACCTTTAAGATATGAAAAAAAACCTAAGAAACGAAAAATTTTGATGCAAATAAATTTGGATGACACAACCTGTATCCAGGTTACTCTCCTAATAAACCAACAAGCATAACGCCTAATTACCCAGATGGCTTCATGAATGGGATTTAACCCATATCCAATCTTTTAGATAAAGTTTTGGGTGAATAAACAAGTGATTTCTTGACTTGGATGAACATTTAAGGGGATGTCCAGTGATATTTGCATAAGTAAGCTTACAGCCAAAACACCATGTTGTGCAGTTCGCTTTGAAATGTAAGTGATGATGAACTAGCTTAGTGGCCACCAAGAATAGGTCCCAGAGACTTCAGATGGAGAAGATATTGTAATCTACTACAAGTTTGTGTTGAACGAGGTGATATTCTATCCGGATATAAGTTCAACGAAAGATATTATATCTGGGTATAAGTTCATGTTAGATGCATCTTATAGTTTATTGTGCTTTCCTAGAACAAAGACTTCTTCAATGTTGGTTTTCTGCGGATCAAACATTATTCAAATAATGCTTTATCAACAGTTTAAAATTTTAAAGAGGGTACAACAGAAAAGACAACAAAATGATAAGATAATTTCTAAGGAGGTAAAATTTATTGAGTTGAGGCTTCTGAAAATGAGTCTAAGCAGGTAAAATGTATTGAGTTGAGGCTTCTAAAAATGAGGGTTCTTGTTTTAGAGACTGATTTGTGTAATTTTGAATTCATGGGAAAATTAATAGTCATTCATTTACATTATTCAGAATAAACAGTTAAAGGTACTAGCCAATCATTGTGAGTTACAGTGCTCTCCTTGGTGCATTCTTGAGGGTTGATGATAGTAAGCTAGCCTCTGAAAAAATTAACAAGATATTTAAAAAGAACATACATCCCTATCAACTAAGCTTTCTTTGATAAATGGTCGGCACAGTTATCATGCAATGATGTGTTCACAGGGAACATGTTTTTGGTCTATACTACATCAAGACATGCATGTAGAAGTAAGTGAGCCATGTAGATGTGGGATATATCATTCATGAAGAAGATATAACAAGCCATATTTATAGCTTTGTTAGAACCTTTGGACTGCAAACAAGCATGGTTACAAAGTACTGCAAACGATCTAACTCACATTAAAAGAGAAAGATTAGTCCTATGGCCTAACTCGCATTAGAAATCAAATCCTTACCGAGAAAAAATTATCTAGATTTTTCATTCAGACCTGGCACCTAAACAAATGGAAGTCCCTCATGGGCATGTTTTTTTCAGTAATTCTTATTATTAACTAATAAATATATAATTAAATAATAAAAATGAAATGTAGTTAGCTACCTCTTAAGTGGGTTTAGTAGCCTCTGGAAGCTTCTCCTTTGGCATGGAGCCTTGAGTGGACTTAGTAGCCTCTAGAAGCTTATCCTCTGGCATGGAGCCTTAATCCTACTGGCTTGAGTCCACCTCAATTTCCTCTGCATCCAATTTCCTTACTTTCGAACTCTTGAAAGCCTGGATTCCATGCCAATCCGAAGTCCTTTTTTAGGGTTTCTATAATTTTTAGGTACAACTGGATCAACACAATCCATCTATGCCAGAACATCTACCTAGTGACCTCCTATGATTTTAGAATATTTATTTTCTTGTGGAAGTCAACTCATTTCTTCTCTCTTTTTCGCTTATTTTCTTCATTGATTTTGGGGTCGAAAAGGCACTTGTCATCTTCATTGGCGTAGCCATTATCGCCCATGCCTTTGGCTTTGTCTGCCTCCATGGAATCCTAAACATACAGGCTATTGAGTGCCTCGTTGTGCTTGTATATATGTATTTTTAAGTTTTGAAGAGAGAGGGAGGGCTTGGGATGGATCATCGCCCAACAATGTCGGTAATCTTGAGCATATTCTTTCTATAGAATGAAATAAATCACCGGACCAGAGGAAATCGGGATTCGATGTATCAGAGAAGATTCTTTTTGTAAAAGGAATAAATCACCGGACTTCAACGAAATGTATCAGAGCAGACCTACAACAGGCACTCGGGATCAATTTCTTTACTTCCTGCATCCTTCCTCCAAAATTGCGACAGTATCGCAGCATCCTTCCTCCAAAACTGCGATAGTATGGTCGCACCCTTCCTCCAAACCTACGACAGTATGGCCACATCCTTCCTCCTTCCCTGGACAAACCATGCAACCAGAGGGAAATGAACGAGGGAATTAAAACTTTTGATATTTGAAAATTTTTGAGCTTTTGAAATGAAATACGTGTGTTTTTTTTAAGGCCACTCAAATTCCATTAAATGAAACGTGTAAGTCTTTTTCTTTTGGTTAATAAGGGGTTTGGGTAAATAAGTTGTATTTTTTATTATAAATTATTATTAATCAAGTTAGATCTAAGACATCTATTTCAATTATTAATTATATACAATTGTTGAATTTCTATTTCATGAATTATTATTTGACAAGATTTTGGTTGATTTTTTAATCTAATTATGTGATATTAAAGATGAATTCTGGTAACTTAAACATAAGTTTTATGTGGTTAAAAGGGAAGTAGTAATGTTTTGGTATGAATGATTATTTTCAATGAAATGTTTGGTTTAATAAGGATAACTCATCTATGGACAATTTCCATGATGTTTAAGACGGAGTCAATATAGGAGAGGTGATACTTAAAGGACTCCCACATGCTTTAGAAATTTTATATCTATTGTTTTACAAACATTAGAGGTGGAAAAATATCCTAAGCCATAGAGCTAAGTTTGTTCCAACTTAGCTATATCTTGAACAACAAATTGTTGTTGACTTCAAGGATATGATAGAAATTTGGTGGGTTGTAGGGTAGGCTTGTCATGAAATAAATGTAATGTAGTTACTACGTAGGTAGGGGGAACAATTTTGGTGGAACTTGGCCATAAATGGGACATATATCAATGCATAGTTTTTTAACAAATACACCTAGTGAATTATCATTGTAGGGGAATCACTTTAGGATCTAGGCTACTGTGCACACACTAAATAAAGGGATATTAGTGAAACCCACAAAAGTATTATAGGTGCTTTTATAGAAATAGGTGTTATTGTGTTCTCATTGGTTAGGTATGGGCAAATGACAATAAAGTAAGAGAAATTATGAGTACTTTTATAGAAATAGGTGTTCTTGTGCTCTCATTAGTTAGGTATGGGTAAATGATAATTGGGTGTATCAGTGGAGGGGGGTGGGGGGAGGGTTTAGAGGTATTAGGAAATATAAAATTAGGTATTTAATAAAAATATGGAGCCTTAATAGGAAATATGTATTAGGAGGGGGATTCAAGAAAATTATTTTGGGAGATCTTTATCAATATCTATGGAAATTGAGGGTATTATTTAAAATCCCATGAATGCATGTGCTATATCACGAGTTTAAAAGTGAAGGTATTGTGGGATGACCAGATAAACCTACTCCTACAATTGATGTGGTTGACAATGAATGGTTATTTTCTCAAGAAAATGTTATTTGCTTCTTTATATTCTTATGTTTACAAATAATATAACTTGAATTCTTCATTAAATTTATTTTATGTTACCAGCAATCCACATATTTGATCCTAAGACTTGCCAATAAAATATTCTCTTACGACATTATTTTGTATTTTTTTTTTGTTAGATATTTGAGACTTGTGGGACTTGCAACATTATTTTATATATATTTTTTGGTTTACTAGCTATCAGTGACTTGCGAGACTATCTTGTTGTCTAATAAACTACAACCCAGGGGATAAGTTATCAAAGTTATTTGGGGTTTGCAAGAATATCTTGTAGCTATCTAATAAAACATGACTCATGGGAATATAAGATATCAAAAGCATTTGAGATTCATAGCTATCCTAGGCCACACCAACCATCAATGTGGATAGATTTTCGGTGCCATATATTTCATAAGTATGGTGATCATTTGGTCAGAGACTTCCCTTTAGGAATTAGCAGGAGGCATCATCAAAGGGTAGTCTATAGGAATGATTATTGGGCTCATGTAGTTGATCAGTCAAAAGGTGGTGAGTAGGAACAAATGGAAGAGGTGGTGCATCAACAGGAAGAGAGGCTTATCCTGATGGAAGGGATGGAGGAACAGACTGAACAATTGTAGATCCCTCTTGTCGGTGAGATATTGAACCAAGCACAGGACACTCAGGTTCCATTCAAACCTGCACCAGACTTGGTGGGTGCTATCACTCGATCCCTTCCTTCTATTCATGATACTCTTGATCTGTTATTAAATGTTATTCAATCACCTGGTCCTTCTAGGCCCCTAGTAAATGAGCCATTGTGCATAAAAAATATTTCTATAATGATTAAAATATAAAGTTATAACATACCAGCTCATACTCGAATAGAACATTTGTATCAATATTCTTCTTTTGTATCTTCCTAATCTTCATCCATCTAATCGAAATCTATACCAACATCTGATTCAGAAACGGTGTTGAAATGATCGACCATGTCACCATCATCATCAGTTATGTCATTTTGAATAATATCCTCATTGACATCATCATCAATAATATCGTTGAAAAACTATTGACAAGATGCACACAAAGATGATGTTCATTTTCAGTTTGTAATATTTTGAAAGAAATGACATAAGACCTCGTTTCTATGACAATGCATTGGAGGTCGGGTCGGCGATAGTAACACCTTCTTCTACCCTTAGAATGAATGTAGCAATTTTAACTTCTTGTAAACACAATATCTTAATAACAGGAGCAACATTTATTACTTTCAAAATCATGGATGTAATAAGGGTTTGTGAGCTCTTGCATGTTGCATGATACCATCTTCATTTTATTTTTATGAAAGAAGCCCACTGTCTTCTTCCCTTCACACCTTGAAAAGGTGTCAAATGATTTGGGAGTGCTAACAATTTGTATACAAGGTAGAAATATCATTTGAACTTATTTTCCCTATATTTTTGCAAGTATCATCCCCACCAACCAATGGATAATAATTTGGTTGTCGTGGTCAAGAGTGGTTCTATAGGACCCCACTTCTTACATAATAACATATTCGGAGATTCTTGATGGCTCTTCGATTGCCATAGAATTGCTAAGATTGTTTTAAGTTAGGCTTGGAGAGGACAAGGGAGATGTAATTTTCTTAATGTGGGTAAATTAATTTTTTCATGTCTATATAAAATTCCCATTTCTAACAAATCTAGTCCACATATTATTGTTTTCATGCAACAACCAAGGCCTATTGGTCCTAACTTGATGTTGCAAGGGATACGAGTGCAAAGGAGTAGGGAGAATAATTTATCCTGTGGGGGAGAATTTGGTATTCGAAGTAAGTGTTGGGGAGATTGATGTATAATACAGCTTGATGTCAAATAAGCCTAAGCCCCCAAATGTACAACAAATATTTGTGATCCATTAAAATATCAACCTTGATGCATTCTATTTTTGAGGGAATGGGTTAAAGATATGAACCGATTCATTACATATATTTGAGTTTCTCACTATGGAACAAATCATTCTATAAATGGTCAAAAGCGTAAGGGAATTCCACCTAGCTCATTAAATAAATTTTAGAACCTTCTTAAGTTAAAAACCATTCATTCGTCCTTTTTGCAAAAAAACAACCATAGTGTTTTGAGACATCCATAGGCTATCAGATATACTTCATGACAATTATTTTCAATCCAAATTGTAAATGAAAAAAAAAATGTAGTTAGGCAATGAATAGCCATGCAACTCAATCCATGGGGTCCTAAGGTCTCTATGGCCTAGGATTTGGGACAAAATTTAGTGGGATATTATACACCAAATACCATAACATTCCCTAACATTATTGCTTTTCTATTATCAACATGAATATCAACTTGATATCTTGAATATCAACATGAGTTTAGGGGGGATTCCATTACCTTGTGTATTGCCTTTGGTATACTATTTCATGGGTCCTTGGGAGGAACTATTTCTTAAACTCCTTGGTCAATTTCTCCTTGTGTAATTTCTAGAATGATAGATACATGTGAATGGATGGTCATTTAATTAGAACCATGCATCCTTGTGATAAGCGTGAAAGGCCACAACCTCAAGCTCATATAATCTCCACTAAACTTATACAATGTACATGTTTTGGTGAGGAAAAAAACTTCTAATATAACCCTATATCTTTTCATAACTTGAAAACATACTAGAACTTAATTTCTTTCATTCATTGACTATTTGATTCAGAAGCATTGTGATATAAATGACATATTTCATAAAAAATAAAGAGATAATGTTTTTAATATTAAATGGTTAATATCATCCTTTCTCACTTTTATTTCCAAGAAGTTAAAAAAATAAAGCCTTTAAATGTATTGGAAAAGCATGAGTGAAATTGATTTAGATTGAAACCATAACTTCATTTTTATTATTTCTTATAAATTTCTCTTTCTTTACACTATTCAATCAAAATAAAAATTTGATTAAAAAATGTATAAAATTAATATAAATATTATTTAGTGAAAATATACTTATAATATTATTATTAGGTGTTTTTTGAATTTGCAATCACATAAGTTGTGATATCAAAACTAGTTCAATGCACTTATGCCTAAACATTTATAATATATTAATCAAATGATGAATATTTGATTTCATTATGCTATAATATAAATGATGTATTTAATTAAAAAAATAAATAGCATGAATATTTTAAATATTTAATATTAAATTTTCTTTTTTTTTGAAAAAAAATAAAAATAAAAATAACACTTTTAAATATGTAAATATGAATAAAATTATTTAAATGAAAAATTAAATATTATTTTATATGAATCTCTATTTCTTTACACTCTCATATAAAATCCACTAAACCTCAAAAAAATATATGTAGTGAGAAAAATAATGTTTACTATATCTCTTAATTTTTTCATAAATTAAAACCATAAATTTAATTGTCCCTTTATATCAAACATTGAAACTAAAAAATAATTAACCCAAATATTAAAAAAACATTATATGAATTTAACTTTATAAAAAAGTAAACCAAATACATTTATAACAACTACTTAATATCACACTTTTATATCCACATTAATATTACTAAATATAAAACTAATAAAAAATATATTGAGATCAATAACTTTTGATCTAAGTTTAATCTAACTTTGAATTTTCGTATAGCTTGAAATTATACTCGAACTTAATTACTTTCATAAATTTCAAACAATAGAACCAAAAAAGTAATTAACAAAATCTATTCGAAAATGAATTTACAGGAGTTTAATAATTATCCCACCCTTCCCTTATGTTAAAATTTATGTTTTAATGTTGTGTCGAATCAACTAAACCTTGTTTAAATGAACACGACATACGAATGTTCAACGTCGGAAGTCCGACGGTTTGGAGGGCTTCGTCGCAATACCGATGATTGTCTGAAACCGTCACAATACCAACGTGGGGTCTAACCATCACAATACCGATGGTTTTTGGCAAACCGTCGCAATACCGACAAGTATTTCTAAATGTCGCAATAGCGACGATTCTCCAAATTTCGCAATCTCGACTCGTGTCTTAGAAACATCGCAATTCTGACTGCGTGTCCCAAAAACTCGGTGTTTTGACGATGTACCTAAATGTCGCAATACCGACGGTTTCCCTATATGTCCTATAGCGACGTTTGTTGGCAAGATTTTTAAAAAATGAGAAAAGTTGGGTTAATTTCCGACAATATGTCAAAAGTGTCGAAACTAAAGTGTTGGAATTTTGACCAAATGTACTAGCGATATAAACAAAAACATGGAGATAAAATGAAACAAAATTTCAATTCATTAACAATAAAGTACTGAAAATTGTATAAATGTAGAATGGAAATAGACTAGCTCAAGCGATGATAAATTCTCTCTGACAAGGGATGTGCCAACTACATTCCTTCTGAACTATTATCACTAGGCTAACACTAATTGGGTTGTTCAATGGTCAACCCAATGCAATTATTTCAAACCACTTTGGACTGAAATTTAGCCCTTCCGGATAGAGAGGGATCTCTAAAAGAAAACAAATTAATACTCAAGGTTAAATTTATATTGAAAATGGCTAACGCCTTTTGTATTTTAAGTGATTTTGCAGGTGGAAGATGTATGAAAGGATACCATTGGGCATGGAGTCAGCTATGGGACTTTAATCATAGGAAAATGTATTCCATGGAAGCTGAGGAAATTAAGCTTAAAAGATAACTTTTTACAGAATACATATAACACATGAATGAAATTCGAGCATAATACTATGAATTCCAAGTAATCATGAGAATATGAAGTTGGTGATAACATCGTAAATGAAAAAAAAAAAACACAGACACATAAGCTTAAAAGAAATCTCAGGTCTGAAAAACACTTCTGCAACTATATATTAGCTTGGTGAAACAAAATTATATAATAGTCCTCTCATCTACATTCATCAACCAACACCTTCAAATTCAATAATCCTCTCATTTATAGAGTGAGATCTCTATTACAAAGGTCTGCCACCTGGGCTAGACTTCGATACTGGCCTAGAGACCTAATTCAACTAGGATTACATCACTTTGAGGAATAATAGGGATATTTTTGCTTTAGTAGAGTTGGTACTCAAAAATGACTCTATGACTATTAATTACTTAAAAAAAATGTCTAACAACCCATGTTTGTCATCCCTATCGAATCAAACTGCCATGTTGAGGTGGCCAACTGATACATTGGATTTATGGTCTTTATACAACAGAATTGAAGATGAGTTGTCCATTTCTGTGAGGTGGCATCATGATGAGTTTTTTTAGCCATGTCTACCATTTGGATTGAATTTTTGAGCTTCCCCTTAAACAAATGGCCCAATGATATCCCTAATCTCATTTTATGACTCAACCACCTTTTTTTCTATGTTGACTTCCCAGAAAAGGTAAAAAAATCCATACTGATGAAAAAGACAGAGTATTAGGAGCTTCCGTAGCGTATGTTGTTGGAATGATCACAATTCAAATAAAATCTTGTCTCATAGATCAACCACTTGGAGCAAAAGCAATCTTGCATAAATACTAGCATCAATATGTTACCCAATATTGTCCATTAGAGTGAGCAACACAACTTCTGTTTTAAAATTTGTATGTGAGAAATATCCCAGAAGAAAATTTAAAAACTTTACCATAGAACTAAATAAAAACTAAGCATTCATTAACTCCTTGAAAATATTTCAAATGTTTTAGCTCCACTAGTGTATTGTTGCCATAATCCCAAAGCATCCATGCTAGAAATTTTCCAGAAATAAGACGAATATGTATGAATTTCATTCCATATGAGGGTTTGAGCTTTCACATAGCTAACTAGAACAAGAATCTTCCATGAGACGCAATACTTATGTGCAATGGTTATGAGTGTCTCGCAATTATATGGGATCTCGGACTCCAACTGGATCATTGATATTTGAAAAAAACCATTGCCACTTGATTACACAACTAGGCAGACTAGATGACATGGAATAGTTGACAAGATGGTGGGGAACGAGTCAAATTGTCAAAGGGCGATTTTGACGGCTACCTGGAGGGGGGGGGGGGGGGGTTGGTTTCAACTTGAGAATGACATGTAGCGACAGTGTTTTTGAGAAACAACTTTACCCAGAACCCACCCCCCCCCCCTCTCTGGGTATCATTCGGAAACACTGGGGGGTGTGGGTTTCGATGTGCATCATTGATTTGAGTGCATAGGATCTCGACCCTTCATATCTGCAAGATTTTTATTTCACGTGCCAATATAATGTTACTTTATTTAAATGTATTAACCATATAAATATATGATTAATAATTTAAAACATACTTTATTGTATTCCCATGCGTGATATTTTTTTATATTTTTCCTTGACATGACCCCTATCACATGAAAATGACCTTCAAGACCCCTCACATATGTGCATTTTTTGAAAATTAGAATTCCAAAGACCTTATTCAAATCTAATTGACTCAACCTAATTAACTTAAGATCAACCTAGACTAACCTAACTATTATCATGGATAATAGTGGCTCCAATGGGGATGTTGCACCCCTGTGGTGTATCAAAGAATCATCAACTCCAGTGCCTTATTGAAGACTGAAAATTTGAACTTTGATGAAGCATTTACCAAGTCTTTATGGCCTTCTCCTTGGGCTCAAACTTGATGAAAATATCACCTTTATTTGCAAACATGATGAAGGTAAATGGAATATATACAATGATGTGTCTTTCAAGATATTGAGTTAAGAAGAATAGTGTTTTAGAAACCTACCATTGACAAGTCCTCCTTTCCACAACTGTCCATCCATTTCTTGAGTAAGGAGATGTTGTTTCCATGATATGTTGCAATCTTATAGGGTCCTTTCCAGATGTTTTCAAATTCTCCATGTTTCCCTTTATCTTCTATCGTGGCCTCACATTTAAAAATCACATCTAGAACTTTGAAATTTCCCCCTTTGTTTTCCTTTCAAATGTCTTTTTGAATTTTTTTTGTGATTGTTGATAGTTAGTGTACACCTCTTCTCTCTTTTCTTGAAAAGCAATGAGCTGATTTATCCTTCTTTGGACTGCATTCAGATCTTCCTCCAATCCATGCAATAACTTCACCATGTCCACTCCAAGAGAACTAGTAAATATTGCTTCAGTTCCATAGACCAGTTCATAAGGAGAGGTTCCTAAAGATCTTTTGGTGCAAATACTATCAACCCGTTAGGAAAATTTCAACTTCAAATGCCATTACCTTTTTTTTTCCTGCAAAACCTTCTTGATAATTCAGACTATGCTCTTATTTGATGACTTAGCCAAGCCATTACCTTGAGGATGATAGGTTGTGGAGTGACCAAGAGTAATATGGTATTGATTGCAGAAACTAATAAGATTTTTAGACTTGAAATCTTGAGCATTGTGATTAATAATTTTCATGGGATAGCCAAACCTTGATAAGATATTATTTTCCAGAAAATGAATGATAATTGAGTATGTATCTTGTCTTGTTGGGACCGCCTCAATCCACTTTGTGAAATAATCAGTGGTTGTTAATATCCACCGATTTTGGCCTGAAGATGCAGGATGTATCTCGCCAATAAAGTGAAATATCCATTGTTGAAAAGGGGATTATACAAATATGGGTTTCAGAAGTAATGGCAGCAGCTTCACTTTTCCATCAAAAATTTAATACTCATGGCATGCATCAATATTTTTATAGACATCCTTGAACATTGAAGGCAAATAGAAACCTGTTGTAAGTATCTTGTTTATTGTTGCTTTCCAATAATGATAACCTCCACAGTCACCCTTATGAAATTCATCAATTACCTTTTCAGCTTCACCTTTGAGCAAGCAGTTAAGGAGTATCCCACTTATATCCATCCAATACAATTTTTTATTCAACATGCAGTACCTTAGATATTTCAGCTTGACAAACCTAGATTTAGATTCAGTCACTTTAGGAGGGGCCCTGTGATGCTGTAAAACAAAAATTACATATTTATACCAATCAGATATAATTAATTTTTCTTCTACATGGATCAATTCTTCTTCCTCAACCACCTCTGAAATTTTTGCAACAAAATTCATATCTAAGCAATCATATTTGATTATATCATCAACTTTGCTAGCCCTTGTCCTTTCACCAAATTTGTAGGCATAATCTCCAAATCATACTCCAACAAAGTGGCAAGCCACTTACCCCTCTTTCCAACTGGATCAACTTGAGTCAATATGTCTTTAATCACATCACTAGGAACAAAAGCCACAATGTGAGAATGAACAATATAGACCCTGAAATCCTTGAGTGCCTTCACTAGAGAATAGGCTTGATTTTCCATAATTTTATACTTTATTTCATAATTTTATAGTGTCCTACTGAAGAAATAAATTTGTTGTTCATTACCTTACTACTTTCTCTACAATAAAACTCCTGCAATAGTGTGCTCAGAGGGAAAGGTAAAAACCAGAAACTCCTTAGAAAAATAAGGATTTATGAGAATCGATGCTTGGGTAAGGGAATTCTTGATCTCATCAAAATAATTCTTTGCCTCTACTATCCATTTAATATCAAATTCCTTTCTAAGCACCTTGGTGATATGCTTAACAATTTCTACAAAATTAGGAATAAATATTCTAACAAAATTCACCTTGCCCAAAAAGGATTGAATCTCTTTTCTCTTTCTAGGAAAATATATCTTGTGTATGGCAGTGACCCTAATTGGATCAATCTCTATTCCGTCTTTTGATTTTATACGACCCAATAATTTACCAGTTGTCAAAGAAAAAATACTTTTGGTAGGATTGATAGAGATACCAAATTTTCTGCATTTTTATAGAATTCTTTCCAAGTTCTTAGGATGTTCTTCTTCCTTCTTTCAGAACACAAAGATATCATATAAATAAACAACCACAGATCTGTCCTTATATTCTGCAAATACAATGTTTATTTCCCTTTAACAATTCACTTCTGCATTCATGAGTCCAAATGGCATCTTGGTATACATAAATTTTCCCCATGGTGTAGTGAAGGTTGTCTTCTCTTGGTCATCTAGATGTACTAGTATCTAGTTATAGCTTGAGAAGCCATCTAAAATCGACATCCTCTGGGATCCAATAATGTTTTCTAGTATGTGGTCCATCTTGGGAAGAGGATAGTTATCTTTAAGAGATGCCTTGTTCAGATTTCTGAAATCAATGCATATCCTAATCTCCCCACTTTTATTCCTCACAACCACCAAGTTAGCGAGCCACTTAGAAATACTCAACGGAACAATGATTTTTTCTTCAAATAAATTCTTAATTTCTTTTTCAATCAAGGTAATAAAAAATGGATTAATCCTCCACATTTTTTGTTTGCGGGGCTTTTCGTTTTCTTTGATGGGTTTTTTATGTTGAATGATGTTAGGGTCATACCTCTTCAAATATGCATAACTCCATGAAAAAACATCAATGTATCTTTTCATCAAGTCAACATACCTTTGTTTTAATTTTGAAGAAAGAAGCTTGGACAACTGGATCAACTTGGGATTTTCTACAGTACCAAGGTTACAACTTTCAACTTCCTCATCATCAAATTTCATCATTGGACTCTTAACCACATCATTCTGAATAGAAATTTTTTGAAGAGGGATCGAACCTTTAGGAATACAATTATTCTTCAGTTGTATGACCTCAGAGTTATCTTTGGTTTCATCAAACATGTTTTGCAGGTCAACTTGGATGTTTTCAAATTCCTCTTTCAAGTCAAGAAAATTTCTGACTTGATGATCAATGTAAAACACTTGCCAATTGATTATAATATCAGGAATATTTGGCCTATGTCTAACTTCAAATTCATACCTCTTGCTAGGATCGATGGGAATGGTAAAAAAACTGGTCGAAATAGCCAAGGAATAATCCACAGAATTCTGATTAGGTTACATTTGATGGTGAAATTATGCTCTTCAAAATTTTCAAGAATTTCGAGAATCGGGTTTCTATAAGCTATAATTTTGAAATATTTAGTTTGGTAAGTTCCTTTTACATGCTTTATGAAAAATTTAGAATCTCCACAAAAAAAAATATTCTTGGCACCTAAATTTTTCAAAACTTCTAAACCCAAAAACAATGCCTCATACTCCAACATGTTATTTGTGCAATCAAAATTCAATTTATAAGAGAAAAAAATACTCTCGTCCCTTGGATTGATGATCCACATAACTGCACCAACTCCCTCTCTTCCATCAGTGCCATCAAATCCATATGCCAACAACCTTCCTCGTCAACCTCTTTAAATTTTTGAATTTCTTCTTGCTAATTTTTTTCCAATTTCTAGTTTTTTGCCTCAGTAATTTTATTGAAGAGGATAGAAGATCCCAATTCAATTTCCACTACATAGAATGAAAATTTCTGGGGTTTATATTTACTACTCACCATGTATTCTATCCTACAGTCTCTATTATTACAACCTTCTTTTCTCACCAAAAATAGGAATAGTGGCATAAGTCATGTCCATTTGCATACTTCCCTTGATTTTGGCAGCCCAAGATCTAGATAATAGCATGCCTAATTTTGGAGGGATATCAGCCACAACTATGTCCATCAATACTCTCTTAGTAGACACTTGAGTCAAGCCAAAAATCACATCTTTGATGAGACCTATACATTGAACTCTTTTAGAATCAAAGGAAAATAAGTCTTTGTAAGTTTTATGTCTAAACCCGTTCTCTCCATCATGACCTTAGGAATTGAGTTATGAGATGCCCCTGAATCTAGCATAGCATTATGTAAAATCATGTCATGAATGTTTAGGCTCATATAGAAAGGTGTAACTTCTTCATTCTTCTCATCTTCCACTCTTGGCCCTAAGAAGATAGTAGGATGATCTTCTTACAAATTAATAATATTTTAAGGTCCTGACTGAGTATTAATAATTTTGACAATTTGGATTTTGTATTCAGTAAATTTGATGATTTCTCCAAAAGGGACAACAATTTTGATCTTTGAGATTTCATTTCTAAATTGAAGGTAGAGTGTGTTTTCTCAATTTCTTTTCCATGGGAGGTATATTTCTTCAGTTCAGCAACCTTCAGAGCATCTTTCTTAGGTTGATTTTTATTGGCCACTATAGGAACATTTCTATTCCTAAGGTTATATTGTTTTTGAATTTAAAAAATTGCATGTTGATATCCTTACAAATAATCAGATTGTTTTTCGTCTTCCTGATTTCCTATGTCATAGCTAGCTTCATCATGCTCTTCCTTTTCCAAAAAATATCCCTGCTACATCTTCATCCAAACAGTGAATGATATCCTCTTGAAATTCAAGTTGTGTTTCTTCTTCATCCACTAAGTTTTGCTGGAAAGGAGGCCTAACTTTTCGATCATGCTGATTTCTATTATCTCTTCGTCTTGACTGATTTTGAGGTCCTCTAAAATGAGCATTCCTAATTTGTGTTTCTTGTTGTGCAGCATGGGGGATTGTTTCCAAGAGAAATTTTATCCATAAGCCTCTCCATAGTTTTCATCATGGTGACAAATTTCACATCAGAGGATGTAGAGGGTTCTTCTTCTTCTTTCAATCTTGATTTTCCCTTTTTTGACCTCTTTGTTGCAGCCATATTAACCTCAACTTTCACAACATCATTTTTCAGATCATCCAAAGTAACATACTCTCTTACCCTCAGTAGAATTGAAAACTCATAATCAAAGGCATCAACATAATGTAATTGGGCAGCCCCTAGAGGTGGCTTGATATGAGCAAGAATAGATTTATAAACCTTATTGAATCTCTTGGAAAAATCTTAGACTGGCTCATTGTTATATTTCTTCAAATTATTATATTCAATCAAGGTTTGAATAAGGTTTACTTTACTTCCCCATTTTCTCAAAAACATATACTCCAACTCATCCCAATTTTGCAAAATTCCTGGGGTTAAATCTTTAAACCACTTTCTTAATTTACCAATAAAACTTTTCACAAACAACCTCATTTTTACATCCTCATCATCTACCTCTCCTAAGTCTATGAAATCATTGAATTGATCAACATGCTCCTTCATAGTGATTCCCTCTTCGCCTCCAAAATTATTTATTCTAGTGGAGTATCCTTGTGGGAGGTCATGGATTAGGTCATGAAGAACAAGAGGATCATACCTAATAGGGTCTTGAGGAGCAGGAGGAGGAGGAACTCAAACCATACTAGCAGTGAGAGTTCTAATTGAAAATGCAGCAGAAGGGGTAGTTGTTTGGCTAGGAAAAGGAGTAGTGAAATAGGATGTGATATTAGAAGATTGAATAACAGGAATTTGTAGCTTAGACAAAAGAACTCCACTCAGGTAAAGGGACACCAGCCCTAATTCTCAACAAGAAGTCAAAAGGATCAAGTCCTTCAATTTTTCAAATGACTTTCTCTAATGATAATTTAGATGTGATAGGATCCCAAAACCCCTCTTTATCTTCCTTTGACACAAGAGATGTAGTATCAATTCCTAATATTTGTAGGTCTAATACAATTTCAGACAATTCATTCTTTGATTTAGGTATAAAAAGGATTTCTTATATCTTTTCATCAAACTTTATGTCTGAAAAAACTTCGAATAGCCTCAAAAGGTAAATATTAAACTCTTGTGAGATGTGGATTACCTGATTTTGATGAGCTACCAATACTTTTGAGAATTTTTTATGGATCATAAACCATCTCTGGTGGATCAGGGTCTAGATTACTCCTCATGTGAATCTTCTTAGAAGTCACCTTTATGCTAAGGATCTTAGTGGAGTCACCAAGGTAGAAGTATAACCTCGAATATTTCTGATCTCCTACTACCTTCAAGAGCTTAGTTACTTTGATTTGAATCAATTACCCAGGATATTGCAGATTCGAACTCCCAGAAAATACACCAAAATGTTATCACTAGGCTGGCACCAATTGGGTTGTTCAGTGGTCACCCTAATGCAACTATTTCAAATCACTTTGGACTAAAATTTAGCCCTTCCCGTCAGAGAGGGATCTCTCAAAGAAAACAAATGAATACTCAAGATGAAACTTTTATTGATGATGGTTAACTCTTTTTGTATTTTAAGTGATTTTGTAGGTGGGAGATGTATGAAAGGAAACCATTGGGCATGAGGTCAGCTATGGGACTTCAATCACGGACAAATGTATTTCATGGAAGCTAAGGCAATTAAGCTTAAAAGATAACTTTTTTTAGAATACACATAACAATCGGAAGGAAATTGGAGCATAATACTATGAATTCAAAGTAATCATGGGAATATGAAGATGATGATAATATCATAAATGAAAAAAAACACAGACACATAAGCTTAAAATAAATCTCAAGTCTAAAAAACAATTTTGCAACTGTATATTAGCTTGGTGAAACAAAATTACATGATAGTCCTCTCATCTAAATTCATCAACCAACACCCTCAAATTCAATAATCCTCTCATTTATAGAGTGAGATCTCTCTTACAAAGGTCTGCCACATGGACTAGACTTAGATACTGACCTAGAGACCTAATTCAACTAGGATTACATCACTTTGAGGAATAATAGGGATATTTCTATTTTAGTAGAGTTGGTAATCAAAAAGGACTCTGTGACTATTAATTACTTTAAAAAAATGTCTAACAATCCATGTTTTCCATGCCTATTGAATCAAGCTTCCATGTTGAGGTGGCCAACTGATACACTGGATTTAAGGTATTTATACAACTGAATTGAAGATAAGTTGTCCATTTCTATGAGGTGGCATCATGATGATCTGTTTTTTCCATGTCTGCCATTTAGAGTGGATTGTTGAGCTGCCCCCTTAAACAGATGGCCCAATGATATCCCTGATCTCATTTGATGACCCAGGCACCCTTTTTTTTTTTTGACTTCCCAAAAAAGGTCAAAAAATGTGTAATTCTGAAAAAGACAAAGTATTAGGAATTTTCGTAGCGTATGTTGTTGGAATGATCGTAGTTCAACTAAAATCTTGTCTCAGAGATCAACCACTTGGAGAAAAATAAATATTCCATAAATACTAGCATCAATATGTTACCCAATATTTTCCATTAGAGTGAGCAACACAGCTTCTGTTTTAAAATTTGTATGATCAAAAATATCCCAGAACAAAATTTAACAACTTTACGATAGAACTAAATAAAAACTAAGTAGTCATCATCTCCTTCAAATGTTTGAGCGTCACTAATGTATTGCAGCCATAATCCCAAAACATCCATGCTAGCAATTTGTCAGAAAGAAGACTCGAACCCATATGCATTTCGTGCCATATGAGGGTTTGAGCTTTCACATAGCTGACTGGAACAAAAATCCACCATGAATTGTAATACCTCTATGCAATGGTTATGAGTGTCTCACAATGGTGTGGGATCTCGGCCTCCAACTGGATCATTGATATTTGAAACAAACCATTGGCACTTGATTACACAATTGGGTAGTCTAGATGACATGGAAAAGTTGACAGGATGGCAGGGAATGAGTCAAATAGTCAAAGACCGGTTTTGAAGCTTACCCAGAGGGGGGAGCAGATGGTAAGTGGAATTGAAGGGGGGTTGGTGGGGGGGGAGGGGGGGTTCTCAACTGGATAATGACACATCGGGGGTGTGGGTTTGGATGTTTGCTATTGATTTGAGTGCATAAGATCTCGACCCTTCAAATCTGCAAGATTTTTATTTCACGTGCCAATATCATGTCACTTTATTTACATAATGGATTAAACATATAAATATATGATTAATAATTTAAAAAATACTTTATTCTATTCTCATGCATGATATTTTTTTTAGATTATTCCTTGACATGACCCCTATCACATGAAAAATGACCTTTAAGACCCCTCACGTATGTGCTTTTTTTGAAAATTTGAATTCCAAAGACCTTATTCAAACCTAATTGACTCAACCTAATTAACTTAATACCAACCTAGACTAACCTATTTGTTATCATGGATAACATGAACTATGTTAAAATGAATCTCAAAGGTGTTTTTATCATTAATAAATAATGGGAAACACTAAATATAAAAAAACCTAACCCTAGGAGATGAAGCGCCAAACATTTATGGGCCCCGTTGGCGTTAGTTGGAACGTCCACTTACCAGGATCATAAATTTGGCATATGTTCTCCATTTGGTTATCATAATACCTTGTTTCAAATATCTCCAAGAGAAGGTCGAAAAAATGCAATTAAATTGATCCTATAGTTTCTTAGTCTCTATGTTTTCCCCAAAAATGTAATTTTAGACTCAAAATGACTCTGAAAGTTTAGGACCCGAAAAAAATCCAAAAATAGTAAGTTGTGCTACAATTAAGGAAATGGAAAAAAAATGGTGGGGCTCCAGGTGGAATAGGTGGGTGGCCACAAATATCCACCTAGACCAATTATATCAAGTGGACATGATTTCTTATATTTTTTCAAATTATCAAAATTATCAGGAAGCCTCTAGAAGGTGTGTTATGGAAAGAGGATGTGACTGCTTGTGTTTGAAATTGATAGGGTTTTCTTTCCTATCATATTTAGGTAGCCTATGAATATTCTAAACCAAATGGCTAATGCAATATAAAATCAGGCCGAGAAGGCGGTCAAGGCCTGGGAGTTTGTGATATGTAATCATGTTTTATTTTAATCTAGGTATCTTGTGTGTGTTTGTTCTATGCGTACAAACCTTCTCAGTTATTTATTATGTCATGGTTGTTGTATTTTTCTAGAGCCACGAGAATTATTGGTGATTTTAGGTGGTCGCAATCACTGTAGAGGGAGATGGCAAAGAGGCCAACGTGAATAGTTTAAGACAGCATTGAGTCAAGCCCTTGGAGTTTGAACGCAAGTTTGGATGAGGAACGAGAATGCATATGTGAATAAGGTGTCCATTGTCAAATATGATATGAATTTTGGAGTTATGCAATTTTGGGGGATTTGTGGTATGATGGCCTCGAGCGAGGGTTTCCATAGGTAGTGAGGGGTTATTTTCCCTGTTTTTTACTTTCTCTCCCTGACCACTTCGCATAAGTCAATTTCCTTTTCCACTAGCTAATTTCTCGATGTCCCTTTTCCTTATGCCATTTTTCAGGCCCTTTTTGGCTTCCCGTTGTCCATGTGTTTCGTTGTGTAGCCTTCCCTTTTTATGACTGAAATTATGGAGGTGGATCAATTGAATTTTTCCAACAGCCCATATCACTCTTCAATTTTCTGATCCTAGACAGATTAATATGTGTTGAGTCCTAGCATGTGTTCCCCCAATCATGATGTTGATACTCATCATCTCTTCCAATTTTCCTTTGGAAAATTCAAACGCTAAATGAAAGGGATCATTTTCTACAGCTATGGCTTTAAATTCAGAGAAGGTAGAGGTCATTATGAGTGACGACATGTAGTTAATTGGATCCTCCCCTAATAAGGTTCCTCCTCTTGATCCTTTTTGTTTTCATGTTGTTAATAATATTCATGATTTCCTTCTTCCTTATGTTATTGGTTCCCATGTTCCTTCTCCATCAGTGATGCTAGGTGCCCCATCTCATCCTCTACCCTAGAACCTTCCACTTCTCCCCTCCTAAATCATGGCTTATCACTACCCAATCATATTGATCCTTGTGGTGATCCTACCTACACAAACGTATTCACTTTGGTTGAGGTTTTTTACCCAATTGAAAAGTCTCAATAAGTTCCCTCCCTTGGAATCCTTATGTGTTGTGGTCGCATCCTAGGCTCAAGGAGGACCTTTCATTTCAAGTGGGTTTAGATTTGGACCTAGTCTTAGCCAACCTTATAGGGTAAAAATACCACCCATTAAAATTTCAACAAAAGGTTGTTTTGAACATTAGTAAAATTATTCCATGGGATTTTAGTGAAGGGATGGTCCTAGAACTCCCTCATTCATGATGATTCTCTCTTTAATTACTATAGGGTTTGGAGGAACCCATTAAAAACTATCCCTAGAGTGTTTAATAAAATCACACAACCTAGATATTATTCTCATTCAAAAAATAATGGTAAAGGGCGCTCGATCTAGAGTGGAAATAGAGCCCTAGCCTTGAAATTCAACCTTTGTTATGATTGATGAAATGGGTATATAAGGAGACCTTCTCGCTAGTGGGAGGTTTATTTTAAGGGATTTTTTTTCATTTGGTCCATAATTTGGAAAATTTTTTCCTTACAAAGACAAAGGATCTAGTTATTAAAATGTGTTTTCTCGACATCTATGGCCCATATTTCAATGGGATTCTATTATGGGAAGGTTGTACCGACTCATTTGTGATTACAAGTCAAACTCTCATCTTAGGGGGAGGTTTAAATATCACCCTTTCTCTAAGGGAGGTTTGGGGGCCAAATCCATGTCTTGGTCCCCTTAGTGGATTTTTCTTGATGCTTGAAGTTGGTGGACCCTGAGCCTATAAAAATCTTCCCAACTTGCTGAAATATTCGTGCAAAGGAAGATGTTGTGTCAAAGAGGATGGAGAGGTTTATGGGCTTCGTTGACCTCATTGACTCATATTTCCACTCAATAAGGGGTGTCCACTGGAGGCCTTTATGATCACATCCCTATTCTTTTTTTAATGGTTCTAAACATGGATATGCCCCCTCTACCACTAAGATACAATTACTCTTAGTTTTGGGGGTATGACCTTAAAAAATGGTTGAGGACTCTTGGGTTTATCTTCATTCTTCTCATCATGATTGTTACATGGTACAATTTGCATAAAATATTTCTAGGCTAAAGGTAGCCACAAAACGTTGGTCCATTTGTTTCAAGGAAATACTTCAAGCTCAGCTAAAGTCCATGGAACATAGAATCAAATCCCTTTATAAGCCAACTCTAGTGGCGTGTTTGCACCAAGAAGCAATCTCTACCCCAATATGGAATATATTTTGTAATGTCCTATTATGTGATGTTATCTAAACATTTTGACTTGGTCAAAATATCTAAGATTAAACTTAAAATTAAATTATTAATTCAAACATTTTGACTTGTTCAAATTACATAAAATATAAAATTTAAATTAAATTAATTTAATAACTAATTATAATTATAATTAATAAATAAACCAACATATATCCAACTTAACTTTGGATCTGCAAATTTCCAAGAAGGATCAAACCTCTTGAGGTGCAAACCTCTTTTAGAGTGAAAATATATTTGATCCCTCTCGATGCTTGGTAGATCTAGAGTTAAGATGAATCTAAGGTAGTATATGAAGAAACTATATCCAGCCTCTATTTTTTGGAATAAGAGAGTAAATATTTATTTAAAAGGGAGGAAATCAAATGGAGATTGTGTTAGATCCCTATAATACTAGTGTATCCCCTTATTTTTATTGTTAGTGTAGCTACCTTATTATTATTATTTAGTCCCCATATTATTATTATTGTGCCCCATACAAGCCCACTATTGTTATTTTTGTGCCCTTATATTATTATTGCTATGTCGACTTTGATTATATTGTGATCCCTTAGACTCCTATATATAGAAAGGAACCTTTGTCATTTGAAACATCCAATAATTGTTCATTTATGTAATGTAAATGAGGTTTCTCCCTTGAAGAGGATAATTTTTAAGCCGTTGATCTATATTTTCTTCTATTTTGCGAGTTGGTTACATAACATTTGGTATCAAAGCTTTGGATTCTACGGTTTCGCTTCTTTAAACATATCATCTTGTAATTTTTGCTATAATTTTTTTTCTACAAAGTTTCAGAAGTTGAAATTGAAACCAAGTGGATTTGAAATATAGTTGAACCTCATGTACGAATTTTGGATCTTGTTTCGTTATATTTTCAGAGAGATGGTCTAAGAAAGTTAGGGTTTTTGTAGGCTCAAGAATTTCATCTCAAACAGTTGACAAAGGGAAATCTTCTAACTTTCGTTTCAGGAATTAGATTTTAATTCTGTAAAATTGGTCGAAATTGAATGGGTTGTAGTTTTTCTTGTATCAATTTTAAAACTGAATGTTTAAATAATGACACATGGAATTAATTACAACTTTTCTCTACTGAACCAGTCCATAATCAAGTCATCGTGGGAGATTTGGCATAAATTTATCTTGAAGAATCTTATACTGGTATAACTTGTGGAATTGAAAATAAAAATCAAAGGATGAAAAAGGACTAAATTTCAAATATCAAAGATCTATAATCGCGAAGATACAACAATTTCAATATCAAGCTCCTAAAAATCAAGAAAAAGGTGTGTATTTTTTTAAAATTGTATAACTTTTGTTTGAAAAACCAGTTTGAAGTGATTCCAAGGGTATATTAAAGAATATATATCAGTATTGGGTTCTAAAATTCCTCCCAAACAAAATAATTCCACACCCATTAAGCCCTAATAAAGCTCTATTATGACGCATGAAGAGGAAGAATTGAAACATGATATATCAAAATTAAGGGAGCAAGTGCAACAAGTTTTTCTCTCACAAAGAGAAAAAAAAGATGAACTAAAAGGTGACATGGCTAGATTGAAAGGTGACATGGATGGTTTAAAATGTGACATGAATAGTTTAAAAGAAGACATGGAAATTTTGAAGGAAGGTTTGACAAATTTTCTACAAGAAAGGCTTCCTAACAGTGAAAATGTATTAGATGAAACACATGATGAGAACAAAATAAATGTTAATCATGATTCCATAGAATCTAACGTTATATTCAAGACTCGCCATATTCCAAATATCAATATGAGGAAATTTGATGGCAAGGATCCGGTAACATGGATACTACCGATGGAACAATATTTTGATCTCCATAATGTTCAACGAACACAAAAGGTATGAATTCCAACTTTATATTTAGAACCCAACCAGTTTGTATGGTATCGATGGCTTTGCTCTCGTAAAACACATGTCACTTGGTCAATTTTTATGGAGTAAATGATATCATATTATGAGGATACAAAGAGAAACACCTTCTTTAGCCAATTGATAAAAATCAAACAAAAGGGTTCAATGGAGGAGCACATTGAGGACTTCCAAAAATTGAATATACAGGTAAATGATATTCCATAGGAGAATAGGATTCATGTCTTCATAGGTAATTTAAAAGATAACATCCAACATGAGGTTTTCTTTTGGGAATCTAATTCATTGGAGAAGGCATTCATATTGGAAAGAAAAAACGAAAGCAAAATTATGGAAATAAGGAAGCCTACTGCTCACAATTGTAAATATGGAAGTGTTGTTTCTCCTCGCCTTCCACAACCTACAAGTTTGACACCACAAAAATTGGAATAAAAAAGAGAAAAATGGATTTGCTACAACTGTAAAATAAAACACACTAAAGGTCATAAGTGTGCGGAGAAGAATTTATTTTACATAGATTGTGAAGAGGAGGAAGAAAAGGAACAAGAAACTTCAAAAGAAGAGGATATACACCAGGAACCAACCCTAGAGAAAGAATAAACGAATCTGGCCACATCTTGTAATGCATTAGCAGGAATTACCACTCCTCAAACTCTAAATATAGAAGGACATATCAAGAAGAAAAAGGTAATAGTGTGTATTGATTCGGGTAGTACCCATGATTTTATTTATTGTAAAATAGCTAAGGAATTGAATTTCTTCCTATACCTAGAACCAGAGTGTCAAGTGATTGTTGCAAATGAAGGAACAATAAATTTCTCTAGAAATTTCCATAATATCAAGCGAACCATTGGGGAATATGCATTGAATAGTCCAATACTCTCCATTCCAATGGGCGGTGCTGATGTTGTACTAGGAGTCCAATGGTTACAATATTTGGGTACGATAACTTTTAATTTTCAAGAATGTTTCCTGAATTTTTTTTGGGAAGGAAAGGAAGTTGAATTAAGGGGTATCACAGGAAAACCAGGAAATATAATCATCTATAATGGAATGACAAAGCTTCTAAAGAGAGAACAATGGGGTGTAATTGCACAATTTATTTTCACTATAGGTTCAAACATCGAAATCATCTATTTCTCCAGATCTCCAAAAGGTATTGGAAAATCATTACTAGGTATTTGAGACTCCCAAAGGCCTCCCACCTATTCGTGATCATGATCATGATATTAATTTTATTCCAGGAAGTGTTCCTCCAAACATGAGGCCTTACAAATATCCCTATGCCCAAAAGAGTGAAATTGAACATATGGTTTCACAAATGCTAGAGGATGGTATAATTCAACCTAGTCAAAGTTCTTTTTCGGCTCCAGTAGTATTGGTTCACAAGAAGGATGGATCTGGCGCATGTGTCTGGGTTATAGGGAGCTCAAAAAGGTCACTATTAAAGATGAATTTTTCATTCTTGTCATTGATGAATTATTAAACTAATTACATGGAGCAATTTACTTCACCAAGTTGTATCTTCGTACAGGATATCATCAAATAAGAATGAATACTGAAGACATTCTGAAAACAACATTTAGAACTCATGAGGATCATTATGAACTTTTTGTCATGCCTTTTGGCCTTACCATTGCACATTTTACATTTCAATTTTTGATGAATTCCATTTTCAAAACCTTCCTTAGAATATTTTTGTTAGTATTTTTTGATGATATAGTAATTTCAACAAGTCTTGGAAGGATCATGTTCAAAATGGTGATAGGGTGCTGAAACTATTGAAGGTGAAACAATTAAATACAAAAACCTCCAAATTTTTCTTTGGAGTTCAAGAGGTGGAATGTATAGGTCATATTTTATCTCACAAGGGTGTTATGGTATACCCTAACAAAATTAAAGTCATTAAGGAATGGAAAGTCCCCACAACCATAAAGAATTTGTGAGGATTTTTCGGGTTGACAGGGTATTATTGTAAGTTTGTTAATAATTATGGGAGAATAACAGTACATCTAACATCATTATTGAAGAAGGATGAATTTTCTTGGACTCCAGAAGTAACTAAGGCCTTTGAACATCTTAAAGAGGCAATGTGCCAAGCACCGGTCTTAGCTACCCTAGACTTCACAAAAACATTTATTGTGGAATGTGATGCCTCGGGAAATGGAATTGGTTTGTTTTAATGTAAGAAGGAATACCTATTGCTTTTGAAATCCCTCCAATCGAAGGAAAGTATCTACACAAACCTATTTATGAGAAGGAAATGTTGGAAATACTACATGCACTTAAGCAATGGCGACTATAGCTAATGGGAAGACACTTCAAGGTAAAAACGAATCATGATAGTCTTAAATTATTTTTAGAAAAAATATTATCTTTATAAGAGCAACAAAAATGGGTCACAAAGATGTTGAGTTATGACTTTGAAATCATCTGCAAAAAAGGGAAGAAAAATGTTTTTGCAGATGCACTCTCAAGAAAGGATGAGGATGTGTAATAATTTCTTTGTTTCATTTCTGTTATCCAAATAGATTGGATAACTGAAGCAAGGGATGAATGGAATAATGACAAAGAAGTGTGTGCACTCATTCAAAAGTTGCAGAAATATCCCAGTACATCTGAAACATTTAGCTGGAAAAATGATTCATTATGGTACAAAGATTGCTTATACCTTTGTAAGAATTCCCAAACCAAACAAAATATTCTTCTGGAATTGCACACCTCTCCCTTAGGAGGGCACTCAAGATTTTTAAAAACTTCCCACAGGGTTAAGAAGGGATTTTTTTGGGATGGCCTTAAATATGATATTCAAAATTTTGTGGAATTTTTTTTTGTTTGCAGACAAAATAAAGTTGAGACAATTAAGGCCTTGTGTTTGTTACAACCATTATCCATTCCAAGTCAACGTTGGGAGGAGGTTTCAATGGATTTTATCACAAGTTTAACCAAGTCCTAAGGAAAGAGTTGCCATCATGGTGGTAGTTGATATAATTACCAAGTATTCACATTTTTTTTCATTATATCATCCATTTAAATCTAGTACAGTTGCTATTCCATTTATGGAAATAGTTCAAAAGCTACATGGAAACCCAAATATTATTGTAAGCGACAGAGATCCCATTTTCACAAGAAATTTTTGGACGGAATTATTTTCTTGTTTTGGTACTCAATTATCTCAAAGCTCATATTATCATCCTCAATCTAATGGGAAAACTGAGATAGTGAAAAATTGTTTGGAAGGATATCTTTATTTATTTATATCTGATAAATAGTAACAATGGTTCAAGTGGTTACCTTTGGTTGAATGGTGGTATAACACTTCCTTCCATACTACAGAAAAAGTGACCCCATTTATGTCACTTTATGGATATCATCCACTGTCCATCACATCATCTTTAAGAGAAAATTATAAGGTTCAAGCAGTGGAAGATAACATCGAGCATCAACAACAAGTTCTCCAACTCATAAAGGATAACCTCACTTTGGCGCAGAATTGAATGAAACAATAGGCATACCAACATTGTAGAGAAAGAAGTTTTGATGTATGTGATTGGGTATTTTTACGGCTACAACCATACAAACAAATTTCCCTCAATCAAGCTAAGAAGGATAAAAAATGATCACCAAAGCATTATGGTCCTTACAAGGTGTTGCAAAAGACAGGTAATATGGCATACAAATTGTAGCTTCCTACATCTTCTCGAGTGCACCCAAATTTCTCTATTTCATGCTTAAATAAGGTATAGGTGACAAGCTCCTAGTTAAAACAATATTGCGATAAATTGACTAGAAAGAAAAAATCATATTGGAACCTGAAGCAGTCACGGAAGCAAGAACTCGATGGCTATGAAATTGATCAATTTCATAGTATCTCATCCATTGGAAGAACTTACCTGTTGAAGATTCCATATGGGAGTATGAGAATTTTATACAAAATTAACTATAACTACTCAAGCATTGAGGACAACACTTTTTTGAAGGATAGGGGCATGTTAGGTCCCTATAATACTAGTGTATCCCCTTATTGTTATTGTTAGTGTAGCCCCCTTATTGTTATTATGTAGTCCCCATATTGTTATTATTGTTCCCCATAGAAGCCCACTATTGTTATTGTTGTGCCCTTACATTATTATTGTTATGTTGGCTCTAATTATATTTTAATCCCTTAGACTCCTATATATAGAAAGCAGGTTATGTCATTTGAGTTATTTAAGAATTGTTCATTTATGTAATGTAAAGGAGGTTTCCTCCTCGAAGAGGATCATTTTTAAGTCGTTGATCTATATTTTCTTCTATTTTATGAGATGGTTGCATAACATATTGAAAATTCAAGCCATTTGGATTAATGATGGGGATAATAACACCAATTTATTCTATTAGTTTGCTTCATACAAGGAAAAAAAAAATACAATTTGGGAAATATGGAAGAATGATGGTTCATTGGAACTTTCTTTTAAGGATAAAGTTATGGAGGAGTTCAAATGTGATAGACTCTGGTTAATTATTTCTCCCTTGTAAATAATTGTAATAATTAAAAAAAAAGGGCTAATTAGGGACATGGATTCTAGAGAATGAGGAGGGATTTTTCTTGGGTTATGTAATTTAATTTTTGTAGGAGAAAAATATGAACAATGTGATAGTCATTAAAGGCTTGTTTTTTTATTGTGATTCCCTAAGACCTCTCAAATTTATGAGGCTGGAGCAAGAGCATGCAGTACTATTCTCTCTTGAAAGAAGAGGGAATCAAGAAGAGAACACAAAATTAAATATAGGGGTGGTAGCATTGTTTAAAGATAAGGATTTAGGTTGTAGAAGGTATGGGCCATTGGTTTAGCATAACCAAAAAGTCACAAGGAGGAATATGTGGCTCACTTGCCATTGGTTGGAAATATATTCTTGTAGTGTCGTTGTTAAAGGGATGTAGAGGAGAAGATGACCTAAATGACAAGGGATTGAGAGAGAAGATAATTGAAGGGAGCCCAGACTTGTTGTGTGGAATGCTAAGAAGAACTGTTGCGACCAAGAAAACATAGAGAGTGTGTAAGCTAACAAAATAGAGTTCATTTTATATTGATAGCCACTCTAGAACTGGAAGAGGCATTCAAAATATAGGATGCAACAACATGAGATGGAGGAACACATGAAACTTAGAGAATTTGGGAATTTCTCAAGATATGGGAATTATTATAGCATAGGCCTACCAATACAAAACATAGTGTGGTATGGACTGGTAAGAGTGCTTTTGCACCTAATAGTGGATAAAGAAGTTATTGGAAATGTGGTGTAACAATGGAAGCACATTTGGTAAGCTCCTTGACTCTCGAACGATTTGTTTACATTTTTGGTTGAGCTTTTGGAGTATGGGAGAAAATTCTTCAAGTGAGGGGAAACTTCAGGATATCCTAGGGGCTAGAGGGTTGAGATGGGTCTTATATAGAGTCCCTTAACAACCTCGTGTAGATGTTTATCTCTTGAAGTCCTGGCAGAATCTCTGGAGTATCCTTTTCTTGTTTCATTCATTTGTACAATGGATTCTCGATTCCCCTTAGTGGGTGGAATCACTATTGAAATGCTTAGGGTGGGGTGAAGTCCCTATATTCTGTGGGACTCATTGGTTATTGAACAATCAGAAGGTATAGGTAATAGTCCTATCGATTCTTTTAAGACTTTTTGGTTGTTAATTGGTTGGTGGGTGGAGGTAGGAGGACCTCTAGAGTCCCTGTTTCAGCTAGTAGTTGACCCAAAATCCCTTGAGCAAGTTATCTCAGTCTCTGGAATTCAAATCGAGGGTGACAATTCAAGTAAGCTTGGCTACAACAGTCTATGGTTGTGTGGAGAGTTGTAGTCCCTAAATCAATTTCCCAAATCTAGTATTAAATTAATATAAGTATTAAAATGCATTTCTTTCTATTAATGTTCTTATTGAACTCTTAGATTAATGTTGTATTGGGTGCGTGATTGACATATGGTTTCAATTATGGAAAGAAAATTATATTTCATGTATGTTACTCTACAATGTGAGTTGCATTAGTGGTTCCAAGTAGAGAACTTGAATATGAATATCCATCTTAATTATTGTTGTAAGAATAACAATGTTCTTCTTGTGTTGAAAGCTTTCAAGCTCTGAAGTGTTGAGAATTTGGTAGGGTTGTGATGAATTCAAATTATCTTCTTGATAATTACTTGTGAGCTTACTTTTCATAGTTATGTATTATATTCTTAACTTATTATTTCTTTCATCAAGTCAATTACCAAATCACATAAGACACAAATATAGGATCTTCAAGCCAGGGCCAAAAAATCTCCCTATTAGAGAGGAAACCCGCAAGGAATTCTTCTTATAGACTTTAAATTGACAAGTACCATGACCATGGCACAGACCCTTGACCTTTGCATGCCTCCATGACCTTGTCACTGCTTCTTCCTTGACTCCTTAAGTTGATCCTTATTTTCTGCATTGTCCTGCACCTTTCTGCACCATAACTAGACAACCTAGTCTATCAACTGAACGATCCTTCTTCCTTCTTGACTCTAGGAAATCTTGGTTCCTAGATCTCCCTCATATACTTTTTTTTTCCTATACCATTTCATTATTTTTTCCTTTCTGATTCTTATTTATATTTCAAACAATTATATATATTCCTTCTCCTCGTTGTGGGACAAAGATTCGAGGAAGGACTACTTACTTTGTTGTACTTATCATATTTAAATCGTCCTTATTTACTTCTCTTATGTCTTCTTGTCTTCGCATGATACTTCATACCAGACATAGAGATATCGAATATGTATATATACTAAAACCCATACTATACTATACCATCCACGTGATTCTTCCCTTGAATTAACATCGATATTATTAGATGTTATACTTTGGAATACCTGAAGTTCTTATCTGCACTAAATGTAGGTGTATATCTTCTTTAAAGCAACCTTAACTTGTACTTCACACATTCAAATTTAGATGAGTATCTTCATGTACCCTTGGCCGCATAACCTTAGACACAATTGTTACCTTTTTTGTCCTTCCTATGCAGTATATATATATTTATATATAGTTTCCCCTATATGTTAATAAGCCGACCTGTCATATTGTTATAGGGTGACTTGATCACTATTTTATAATCCAACTTGGAGGTTGTCTAGAATATTATTTCAATGTTGATATGAAGCACCATTCTGAGCCATGACTTCAAGGCTTTTGTGACAAGGTATTTAGGCATATTAGATTGACCTGAATCTCCATATACATGACCCTTTAAATAGTAAATTTATGACCAAAAGACAAATTCCTAAAGGACATCAAGAAGAAGTCCTTTGACAATGAGACAATGGGATACAATGTTGGAGAGACACATGAATTATAGACACCATAGTCATTGTCTCTCCAAGGTACAGACTCCACCCAGGTGTTCCCAGAGTATGACCTTCTTGGACAATTCTTCTTTTGGGTAGCCAGCCCTAAAAGAATATCAGTCCCCAACTACTCTTTTCTTGAATTCCATATTTTATTCTCAAAGAGTATTAGATGCCAGATTGTTACCCAATCCTCCATTATATCTTCCCAGGTGAAGACCAAAATGATGTGTCTATCCATTATCTCCTCATGCCCTTCACTAAGACTTACGGTTTTTAGTCCTGGTCTAGTGCATGACACATGAATTAGAGAATCATATATATCACTCCCTATTAACTTAGGAAAGGCATACTTGAATTTTCTTCCAAGTAATAGACTTACCACCAGGCTCCCTCTCAACCAGGGACCTGCAGTAGCAATGGTGAGACACCCAACTTATCATGAAGAATTCCTTCCCTTGATGTCATGGATTTATATATTTGAGGAATATTCAACTTTTGGCTTCATAGGGCACAAATCATACATCACTTTCATACACGAATCATGTCGACCATTAGAAATGGATTCATCATTATTTCTCATCTGGTCCTCCTTTATGCCATGTTGCTTTCCTTAGAACCATATCCCTTCCACGTGATTGGAAGCCCTTCACAAAGTCATCCAAATAAACATATACATATAAAATTTTAAATCAAAAGTTACCTCAATGATGATCTTTAACCATGACATCTTCTTGTAGGCATTGATATCCTCCATTCAGATTGAAACATCTCCTAAATATATGTTTTGTCAAGGGTCTTCTTTTTTATCATACTTTTATCATAGTCCAATCTTCCCAAGAGATCTCCTAGTCACATATTCCTGGATTCCGGATGATAACCGCCTCTTGACATCGTTTCACTTCATGGTGTCTTCCTTTCTTTCCCCACAGAGCTTTATTCCGAGGAACTTCCAATATCCAGTTCCTTGTTTGCATAAAACCACCTCATATTCCATATGAGGACATATTTAATTTCATCTATTAGTGGCAACATGTGCACCATAAGATATCCTTCATTCATATATCATACTTATAAATATATAATTTCATTACCTGCACCAGATGACATTACTTCATAGCATCCAATGTCATCATATAGATATATGTATCTCATCCTTTTCCTTTTGAGTCATCCTTGAAAATTTTACTAGAATGAAGAACTTCATTCCCTTGACCTATTTCCATATTACCTCTTGATCTTGATGACTGCCTTCCAACAATGTAGATATCAATGAGGCTTCCAGGAGATACTTCTTCAAATATTCCTTCCATGCTTCTATCATGATGCTATTAATATGCATTTCTTCCTATCATACTATTTTGAAACCAATGGAAATCAATTAAAGAGGAAGATGATCTTAATCATAATAGAGATCTCTTGCTTATTCTTTATTAGATTTCTTTGCATCAGGTTCTTCCCTTTCTTTTGTGACATGGGAATCTTCCTTTTTCCTCTTTTCCTTCCCAGATTTAGGAAAATCCCTTTTATAATTCCAAATTTCATTACATCCAAAGCATCGTACTTTGTCCATATTTCTTCTTTTATTCTGAGGACCAAATTTTCCGAATCTTCCTTTCTTTCTAGACATGGTTGTAAAGGCTTGATTCCCTTCATTTTATCCTGTATCAGCTTTGTCTTTTAATAATGTTTCCTCTATTTTACATAGAGACCATAGATCATGGAATGGTGTTGCTTCTTTATTCCCGTATAAGCTTGAAGTGAAGTTTCCCATTATGTCGGTAGAGCATTCACACCATTTTAGTCATCTCACTATCAAACATTACTTCTCCAAATTCCTACATTTGATCTCTTATTTCAGAAATACTCATAAAATATGAAGTGATTCCTTCCTCTCTTGAAAATTTCATCTTATATAGTTCTTGTCTCAGAGATATTTCTTCTCCTGCAATACTCACAGAGAATTGATCCACCAGTTTCTCACACATTTCTTTTGAATTTTTCAGTTTTGATACATAGGGTATGAGTGAGTCCTTAATGGATTCTATGAGAATCCTATGGGCTCTGATTTCTCCTTTAATGTACTTGGCATGAGCTGGAGCATCTTCTTTTGAGGTTTGAATCGTATATCCTTCGATGTAGCCCATAACTTCGTCATTGATTAGATTCAAATCTTTCCTCTTCTACCATGCACTAAATTTTGATGACCCAAACAATTTTTTGCTCTCTTTGCAATAAGTCATTTTGACATATTTAGATGAGTTCATAGATACTTACTTGAATAGGGTGACTTCCTCCTTCTAGCAGCTTCCTTGATGATGATGAAGTTGAAGGTAGGAAATCCCTCTCAGATTGAGTTCTCCAATGTGGATATTGAATTCTTAATGATAGGGGATGTCTTCATAATGATGATGTCTTCAATATAATTCTTTGATGCCAAATATTCTCTTCTTTATGAGTGTATCCTTGAGAATCTTCCTTGCAAAATGATCTAACCTTTTAACCCAAAATTTGATCGTTGCTTCCTTGAGTGTCTCCTTGTCAGCAGCCCTTGTGTTCAACACCTTAGTTTTGATACCATGTTGAGAATTAGGTAGGGTTGTGATTAATTCAAATTATCTTCTTGATAATTACTTGTGAGCTTACTTTTCATACTTATGTATTATCTTCTTAACTTATTATGTCTTTCATCAAGTCAATTACCAAAACACACAAGGCACAAATATAGGCTCTTCAAGCCAAGGCCAAAAACTCTCCCTCTTGGAGAGGAAAACATGCAAGTAATTCTTCTTATAGAATTTGAATTGACAAGTACCATGACCGTTACATAGACCCTTGACCTTTATATTCCTCCAAGACCTTGTCACTGCTTCTTCCTTGAATCCTTAATTTGATCCCTCTTTTCTACATCATCCTGCACCTTTCTGCACCAGAAATAGATAACTTATTCTATCAACTGAAATATCTTTCTTTCTTCTTGACTCTAGGAAATCTCGGTTCCTAGATCTCCATCATATACTTTGTTGTCTTATACTATTTCATTATTGTTTCCTTTCTGATTGTTATTTATATTCCAAAATAAGTATATATTCTTTATATTTGTTGTGGTACAAAGTTCTGAGGAAATATAACTACTTTTTTGTACTTATCATATTGAAGTCATCTTTATTTACTTCGCTTCTGTCTTATTATCTTTGCATGATACTTCAGACCAGACAGAGGGATATAAAATTTGTATATATATTGAAACCCATACAATAATATATCATCCATGTGATTCTTCCCTTGAAATAACACCAAAATTATCAAATGTTATACTTCGCAATACCTGAAGTTCGTATCCGCACTAACTTCAGGTGTATATCTTCTTTAACGCAACCTTAACTCGTACTTTACACAACCAAAGTTAGTTGAATATCTTCATGTACCATTTTCGTCAAAACCTCAAACCTAGCCATTACCTTTTTTGTCCTTTCTGAGCAGTATATATAGGGGCGTTTATAGTTTCCCCTGTCTTTTAATAAGCTGACCTGTCATATTGTTATAGGGATGACTTGATCATTGTTTTATAGGCCAACTTGGAGGTTGTCTAGAAGATTATTTCAATGTTGATTTAAAACATCATTCTCAGCCATAAATTCAAGGCTTATGTGATAAGGTCTTGAGGCATATTAGATTGACTTGAATCTCGATGTACATGACTCTTTAAATAGTACATTTATGAACAGAAGACAAATTCCTAAAGGACATCAAGAAAAATTCCTTTTACCTATAATAAAACCTTTCTCATGAAACCCATGAAGCAAGCATACCAATATATATATATATATATATATATATATATATATATATATATATATATATATATATATATATATATATATATATATATATATATATATATATATATATATATATATATATATATATATATATATATATATATATATATATATATATATATATATATATATATATATATATATATATATATATATATATATATATATATATGTATTATCTTTGTCTTCTTCATTACATAAATACAGAGTTACATAGTCAATACCAAGACTGATCCTAGTTACACTTTCGGCCATGAAGTATGTTCCTAATACTATGGTTCTACTATAGCATTTCCATATATTAATTTTAAATGTAAAAATTCAATTTTAATTGATGTTGCATGAGGGATGATTATTTTCCCTGAGTCCAAGGGTTTCATATTCTGATGAATAGCTATGATTTTATGCATCAAGTCTTCATGTTTTTCATGCACTGATTTCAGACATAAATGCACCAATGTGAGTGCAGGGAGAACTTGGTAGGGAACTATGTGTTTTGGTCATTACATTCCTTATGTGACTATATAAGAATAATGAAATTATATGTATGTTGTAAGGGTAAGGAACATAGTGATTTCCTTCCCTAATGTTAAAATAACGTTTGCATAAGCTCAGGAGACTGATGGAGTTGGTGATTCAATTGTGTTATGGATAACACCATGAGCACATTGAGTGCATCACTGAAAATGATACTATTATGTGCTTAAATTTCTATTGAGGAGATTGGTTGAGTCTAATAAGCCTGGAAATGGGAAATAATTTTCACCCTCAACCTCCTCTGCGATGATAATCCAAGTAATGGATATAAGTAGAAAAAACTACAGATTTAAAAGATGTGAAGTCGTTATGACCCAAGCTCTAGGAATAACCACCATGGTTGAGCCGTGCTTGAGTTATTGTGTAAATTGTGCATAGTAAAGGAAGGGAGGCTTCACCGAGGAGGGTCCACACTGGAGGAAAAGACAATGACACACCGAGAATTATTTTCGAGGAAACAAAGTCTGAATGATCGAGAATTATTTCCAAGGAAAAGGAGATGGGAATTATAGTTGGGGTAGTGAAGGCTTGATCCCAGAAGTTTCTGCCTGAAGGAAACGACAAAGGTGCACCAAGAGTTATTGTCGAAGCAATGGATCTGTGAATTATGTTCAAGGTAATAGAGTCTTGATCCCAGAAGGTACACCCTCGAGGAAACAAAAAAGGTGCACTCGGAGTTATATTCAAGGAACACATCGGGAGTTATCATTGGGGTAATGCACCGATGGTCATAACCAGAGAACACACCAAGAATTATATTCGAGGTAATGCACGAGATGTTATAGTCGAGGTAAAACCCAGGAGAATATTCGAGGAGCTTCTCTAGGATTTTTAGTTGGAGAAATGGCACTGATAGTGGAGTTGGGATAATAGAACCAAGTTCACGCAAAGTGAAGGCCAAGAAAAACTAAAGTGGAGAAGAATATTCACAAATAAAGAAAGAAAAGTACATGATCAAATTTAATCCTTTGCTTGTCATAAGTTTGGGATTTTTTCCAGTTAATGTCCTAATGAAAATAATGGCAAGGGTAAGATTACTATAACAACTAACTACATAGATGGAGGAGATGGCTAAGAAGGTTTATAATAACTTCACCCTACTATATTTCCTTTCTGGAACTATCACAAGAGGTTTCTGGTGCATGGATAGTGAAGCATATCATCATATAACGAGATCATGAAACTTCTTCACCAGCATGACTAGGGGGCCCAAAGACATAAATGTGGAGCTTGGTGATGAGGCCAAGTATACAGTTGAAATCATTAAGAATATCGAGTTTTAGATAGCCTCAGGTGGCATCATGGTGCTAAACTATGTGTTATATGTACCAATTTTGGAGAAGGATCTCCCCTTAGTTTCAACCATGGAAGACAAAGTCTTAGAGATCCACTTTATAGGAGGAGCGGTTGTTGGTTGTTGGAATTGATTTAAGAAAAAAAAAACGAGTGATCATTAGGAGGGAGAGAGAACTATATTTGTAGTGATTATATTCGGTGAAGGATCTCATCCATGAGAGTGAAAACCAAAGCGGTATTTGGCATAGGAGAATGGGACACTTACACTACAAAGCTCTTTTTATGGTGCAGAGGATGGTTATTAGTTTTCTAGAGATTCAAATGGAGTGGGATGGAGTGTGTAAAGGGTGTGCACATGGAAATCAAGCCAAGAATCATATCCTCAAAGTGATACCAAGTCTAAGGGTGTGCTAGACTTGGTGCATTCTGATATGTATGGTCTTATGTTTGTGATGTTGATCACATGGTCCTTATATTTTGTAATGTTGATAGATGATTATTATGGGAAGACCTTGGATCTACTTCTTGAATATCAAGGATGAGGTATTCAACAGTTTTTTTAGTTAAAGGCTCTTGTGGAGAACCAAACATGAAGGGAGATTAAGGTGTTGAGATTAGATATGTTGAAAATGGCACCAAGAAAGATCCTAATATAATTTTCAATTGAATTAAATTAGGAGAAAATTGTAATTCCAAATCACATGACAACTTGTATGATTTAACTAAGTTATTTTGACTTAGTTGGTTTAGTTAATTCTAGTTTAGGTCCTAACTTGAGTCATGTATAGTGATTCCACTTTATAGAAGCCTAGGTTGAGTTTATTTTGGGTTGTAATTCATTAGTTCATTTAAACTGAGTTAAAGTCAATTAAACTAGTTCCAACAGTTGGAGGAACTAGTAGGAGGTCTAACAGTGGGGTGCAATTTCAGTGTTCAACTAGTTAACAGATAAATCGGCCACAAATAACTCTTGAATGTGTGATCTACGAGTTACCCAGTTGATATTGGAGTTGATGGGCACTGTACCATCAGTTTTATAATCATCCAAATTATAGAGATGGTGCATATAGTCAGAGGAAGGCCTATGATGGATTTCACAATTAAGGATGAGGAATTTCCCTAATTAATAGAGGATAATTACCAAGGAAATAAAACAAGGAAATATTGACTTGGGAAAGGATAAAATTGGTTAAGTATTGGCCAAGGCTTGTCTAGGAAGCAATGAGATAGATAAAGATAGTGTAGAGGTTGCTCATGCTTGAGCAAAGCATTGTTATCTTATCATATTTTTGTAACTAATGCAATATACAGATAGGAGTATTTTTTGGTTGTGGATTTCCCCTAGAAATCACTATGTAATGTGTTGATTTAATTCTTTCTCTTGTATGCTTCATGATTTCGTGATCATTTAATTTTTTCCGAAGTTGGTAGAGTATATTCAAGTCTATTGTTTTAGTAAATTACAATTATTAGTTTGAATATAAAAGGAAAATATGCATGGTAGCACAACTATAATCACAACAGATAAGAGAATTCAAATTTTGTGCAAGAGGTTAGAATTTTCAGATCAATTTTGTAGGCTTTCTTCAGGATTGAGAAGATGAATTCCGTCAGACTCAGGCTCGAGTATGATTTGGAAGGAACCAAAATTTTTGTGGCATGGAAGATCTGCATGGAGGCAGTATTAGATGATAATGGGCTACTAGATTACATCAAGACATATGTAGTAGAAATACCAATAGACGATCTCGAGGATCTCGCTCAATGGAATAAGGATGTAGCTAAAGCGAGGAGGATCATATTGGAGGGAGTTCGAGATCATATTGTCTCAAATATCCACGGGAAAGAAACTCCATTCATGATGTGGAAAACATTGACAGACTTGTTTGATAACAATAGTGACCAGAGGAAGCTCAAACTAAAGGAAAATATTCGTAGCATCAAAATGTATAATGACACAATTACGCGATACTTGAGCAAGTTTACACAGTGTCATGATGAACTTGGTAGGGTCAGTATTATTGTTCCAAAATAATATTTGGTAGCTCTAGCTCTGTTGGGTCTTCCAAAGAGCTGTGACAGTTATCAATATTTTGATAATTGATCTGAATATGGGAAAACTAGTTATTTCTATGCTAGCTCCCTCATTATTATTAAAAATGTGTGATTAGGATCGTCTCAAGTTAACCACTTGTGAAGGGGTTTGTGTGTCAAGTTTTTATGTGTCTTTGATGATAAAATTATGAGTTAATTAACTTTTAAAAACACATATACAGCAAATTAAATGTAGTAATATAACTCACAACAACCACATAATGCAATGGATGATAATGGAGTTCACCCCTCCTGAGCTACATCTCCATTGACTTGCTTTACCTAGCTAGGCTCTCTTGGGATTAAGAGTAATTTTTTTTATTTTAAGCACCTATATTGCTCCAATGGATTTGAAAACTATTCCATTGGCTTCAGAACACTCAAATACCCCAAAATTGACTATTTAATCTCTGAATTGGTTTCTAGCTGATCTAGGCTTGACCTCCCATCCTGGTGGCCATGGGCTTGTTTAATATCCAAAGTGACAAAAGCACCTTCAGATGCGCTTAGAAACCTCTGAAAAATATACTACTACATTCATAACATCAAATACATATAAAAATGATTGTTCATTAACTCTGTTTGGGCTTCAGCTGATATGGGCATGGTCTTCCTTCCTAGTGGCCCTAGGCTTCAACATTATTCAAGTGACCAAAAACACATGTAGATTTTCTTCTCTTCCACTGAAATTTATTCCAATAGATTCAAAGCATGCCAATCTGCTAGGAATGACTCTTCCTGAGCCAAAATTTGTCAAAAATTGCTCAATATATGATCCATTAAATATTCCCCTAGATTCTGCCTCTACTGCAAGTTATTCCAATAGATTCAGAGCATGCCAATCTACTAGGAATGAATCTTCCTGAGCCAAAATTTGACAAAAATTTCTCAATATATGATCCATTAAATATTCCCCTAGATTCTGCCTCTAAATCTGGAGAATTGTCAGTTAACTTTGCCAAAGTTGGCAAATCCACCAAGTTTGGGGAATATGCTAAAATTTCATCGTTTCAAGCATAGGTTTAATTAACTTAATCCTAGATTAAGAGGTGATAAGGACGGATTAGCGCAATTTCAGATTATCATTTGGTGCGAGGTCACGTGAGAAGGGTCACATGGGAGGAGGGATAGCCCGCGGGGCTGACCCCCTCCTTCCTATTGTCGGATTCTTGCATGCACTTAAAATGTAATTTCATGCTCTTCCTTTACAAGGAACACGTTGTGGCCTATTGGTGAGAGACAGGAGTAGCTAGGAGTAGGTCACGGGGTCGAACCCCGACCTCTGCCCCTACATACTTGTTTTGCACCATATTATATAACCCTTTGACTTTGCAATAGTTAATATATGTGCCCATACCATTCCTACCATGCGAACTTGCATATAATATAATGTTTGGACTATGGTTAACATAAATATGCCACCGTTGAACTTTGGAACTTTGTTTAGCCATTATTCGGACTATGGTTCAAACATTACAATGCCACCATATAGTTTAATAATACACCTCCACCATATATTTCAACCTGAACCATGGTTAGTAATAAAATATATAGAAATTTAATGATAATTAAGGTTTGGATTTAATTAATAATATATATATATATATATCCAACCTTAAAAATAAAAATAATTCCAACACATGAAAATCATCATGAACCCAAATTCAACCTTGGAGGACATTGGGCAAATTTCACCTTCACAAACCAAACTGGTGAATCCAATTGTTACACTTGTAATAGTCTTATTAGGAAAAAACTAAAGAATATTTCGTGAATGCTGACTGGGTTTCCATGTCATCACCCTGTACCTGTTTTGCAATTTTTTTTTTATTTTCTTGTTTTGAATGGCGTTCAATAGGCCATAACTTATTCATACAAACTATATTTTTGATGAAACGAGCTGCATTGGATTTCTAATGATGATTTGGTTGTTTTCCTTCTAGTTTGGTGCAATTCTGATCACTTTCATTTTTGAGCAAATTTTTGCCTCTGATCCAAATTCCGATCACTCCTTCCCATTGACATGCTTTTGGACCCACAAAATTTTCTTATGTAAAGAGAGCTGCACACTCTTATGTTTCCCAAGTTCTGTCATCTTGATTCTACTTGGAAAAATCGCCATGACAACCACTTCGGTTCACTAACATGCCTTTCCTTGCCATTGGCTTGGCTCTTCAACCACTGTTCTCCTTTTGCTACTGACCCAATCCAACACTTGTTGGATGTTTGCTGATATAACACTTTTTTTTTACTAAATTGATTCATCGATGATTGGAAAACTAACTAATCTCCTTCCCATTGAGAATCATGTTCCTCCTTTGTACAAACATGCATTCGATGCAAGCTTCTCCTTAGAAACCACTTTCCCAATTTAAGCCCATCTGAGTGAACTAGAGCAATGAGTTCCAACATCAGTAAAATCAAGAAAATAAATGGCCATTCTTTTACCTCCACAGTTCCAAATTCCACATCTAGAAGAATGCATTCGCCATCTCCTTCTCTCCTTGGTGTCAACACATAAAATGGTCTGCAATGGCTGCAAAATTTTTGGCTGAAATTTTTTTGACATATTGTCACAAACACAACATATTCAAATTCAACCATAAATCTGAAAAACACTTCATGCAAGAAAAATAACTTGATGACAGATCCTCTTGCTCCTTCAAAGCAGCAAATTTCACATCATGTGAACTTCACCATGTACTCTTACATCTTACTTTCAAAATTCATCGACCAAACACAAGTCGAAAAAACATGCCTCTCCAAAAAATTGACTCTCAAGTCAAGCATAAGCATGTGAAACAATTTGACGATTATTTTCCCAAAACAAAAAGAATTTCACATTTAATGAATTACTTCGTCAATGTCTCCTTTTCATCTTTGGAGACAAAATCAACTCTTCCAAGTCTATATTACCTGTATGTAACACACAATCAATCAACACAAGTCGACACTCATGCGTTTGAAAATGATCAACACTCTCAAGTTGACAACATACATGTTAAACAAAGCAATCGACCAACACAAGTCAATTACTCATGCATGTTCAAGCACAATGAAATCATGAAAATTCCACTGTTCATACACACAAACTCTCATGCATATATACAATTCTTCAACTCTCTCACAAGTACAATCATAAGTACAAGAACCCCATTCATATGTACATGTACTTAAAGTTGAAATGAACAAATTTTGTTGCAACAAAGTGAGTCAACATACTCCACTTTCAATTGCCTTCCTGGCGTAAACATGCAAAATGCATTCAATTGGAAAAGAATGCATCAATCATCAAAAGACATGCAAAGCCTTAATTGGATAAGAAATATAACCATCTCTTACCAAACCATTTCAATGGTGCTTCTTTCAGCTGCACATTATCATCGTGTGAATCATCTTGACCCACATCAATTATGGAATATTCTTTTCCATTATTTCCATTCTCTTTCTCCACCTTCTTCAAATATCGTGGATGACTTGTTGGATACAAATTCCAACACTTTTCTACAAGATGACCTTGCTTATGGAAATGAGTGAAAAACAATTTGATCTTCTTTTAAACATGGTTTTCTCTGTCTAATCGACCTTTGGCATTCTTCTTCCTTTGCTTTAAAAGTTTCCTATGCATGGCTATCTTCTTCCAACACCTCGAAACATTATGGTTATCCAAACCACAAAAGGAACATGAAATTTTTTTCTAAATCTCATGTGAGAATTTTCCATGTTTATCACAAAAGAAAGTTGATTAAAAGCATATTTATACCTTGAACATTCACCTTTGTCGCCTTCTTGAGGAGGTGAATTTGATGAGGTAGTGGCACTCTTCGGAATACCAACAATGCATTCAAAAGCTTTAGAGCTTTCAACATCCTCGTGTTCACCATTCTCATTAGCTTCATGAATATGAGAACCTTCACAAGCTTGAGGTAATGAACATGAAATGAAAGTCCTTCTTGGAACACCTTCATGTGCCTACTTGGCTTTAAAGTTTTCTCCATCATGTTGTCCATAACCAAGTTCCAAATACTTAGGCCTTTCCTCAACAAAAATTGGCTCAACTATGCCTTGTGCATGTTTGCCAAATCCTTTCCCTTCATAGCCCATATTCATCAATAATTTGGACCCTATTCCTCTAGCGTGTCTTTCAAAAGCACCTACACATTCATTTTGAGAGGAAATTTAAGATAAACTTGAATTTCATACCTCTATTTCATGTACATACATGGCTAATCCTTCCTTGGCATCATGGAGTTGAGTCTCAATCTCATGCATCTTTTCAAGAATCTCTTGCTTCTCCTCCTTCATGGAAATCAACTGCTCTTGAATTTTAACACTCTCCCTCTTATCTTCGTACTTCTCTTGCATCATATCAATCATGATGTAGAGCTTACGTAACAACTCTTTATCACAGAGTTTTGCTAAGGAAGATAAACTTGAAACATCACTTAATGAAGCTTCCATCACACATGGAATGCATATAAATCTTATTTTCTGTGATTTGAGAATTCAGTTCTCAATTTTGATCTTCTTCTCCTTCACACATAAACTTGCAAGTTCATTGTATACAAGTTCACAGTTAAATTCTCCTTGCACAAATTCAAAAACCAATAGCTAATTCTTCTATATAACCTTGGCTAAAATGAGCTAAAATTTTTCTCTATACCAACTTGATCTTAATATGGGAAAACTAGTTATTGATATGCTAGCTCCCTCATCAGTATTAAAAATGTGTGATTAGTATCGTCTCAAGTTAACCACTTATGAAAGGGTTTGTACGTAAAGTTTTATGTGTCTTTGATGATCAAAATATGAGTTAATTAAATTTTAAAAACTCATATAAAACAAATGAAATGCAGTAATATAACTCGCAGGAATCACATAACATAATGGATGATAATGGAGCTCACCCCTCCTGGGCTACATCTCCATGGATCTGCTTTAACTAGCTAGGCCCCATTGGGATTAAAAGTCAAATGTATGATTACAAACACCTGTATTGCTCCAATGGATTTGAAAATTGTTTCATTGGCTTAAAACACTCAAATACCCCAAAAATGACTATTCAAAATTTGAAATTGGTTTCCAGCTGATCTAGGCTTGACCGGGCTTGTTTAATCTCCAAAGTGACAAAAGAACCTCCAGATGTGCTCCAACACCTCTGAAAATTATACCATTGTGTTCATAACATCAAATATATCTAAAATCTACTATAAATCCACTCCATTTGGCCTTCAGCTGATCTAGGCATGGCCTTCCTTGGTATCAGAGCTGATCTAGGCTTGACCTCCCATCCTGGTGGCCATGGGCTTGTTTAATCTCCAAATTGACAAAATCACATTCATATGTGCTCCAACACCTTTGAAAATTGTACCAATGTGTTCATAACATCAAATGCATCTAAAAATGACTATTCATTCACTCCATTTGGCCTTCAGCTGATATGGGCACAGCCTTCCTTCCTGGTGGCCCTAGGCTTCAATTTTCTTTAAGTGACCAAAACCACCCGTATATTTGCTCCTCTGCCTCTGCAATCCATTCCAATGGATTCATAGCATGCCAATATGCTAGGAATGACTCTTCGTGAGCCAAAATTGGTCGAAAATTTCTCAAGATATGATCCATTAAAATTTCCCCTAGATTCTGCCTCTAAATCTGGAGAACTGCCAGTTAACTCCGTCAAAGTTGGAAAATCCACCGAATTTGGGGAATCCGCTAAATATATGTCATTTTAAGTGCTGGGTTAATTAACTTAATCTTGGATTAAGAGGTGATAAGTACATATTAACACAATTTCGGATTAGTGCTTGGTGTGAGGTCACATGAGAAGGGTTGCATGGGAGGAGGGTTGGCCAGTGAGGCTGGCCCCCTCCTTCCCTTTGTTGGAGTCTTGCATGCACTACAAATATCCTTCCACACTATTCCTTTATAAGGAACACGTTGTGGCCTATTGTTGAGAGACAGTAGTAGCTGGGGGGAGGTCACAGGGTTGAACCCCGACCTTTGCCCCTCCATACTTGTTTTGCACCACATTATATAACCCTTTGACTTTTCAATAGTTAATGTACGCGCCCATACCATGCCTACCATGCGGACTTGCATATAATATAATGTTTGGACTATGGTTAGCATAAATATGCCATCGTTGAACTTTGGAACTTTTTTTAATGCCACCATTCAAACTATGGTTCAAATATTGCAATGCCACCATATAGTTTAATAATACGCCTCCACCATATATTTAAACCTGAACCATGGTTAATTGCGCGGAGAGGCGCATCTACAATCCAATATGATCCCGATGTCAAGTGGGTCACATCCTTATACAAAATGTCGGCTTAAGTTTTAAATTAAAATAAAAATAAAAAATAAAAATCGCATTGTGCTAGAACATATATCAATTTCTAATACAATTTTATATAATTTTAATGGATAGTAAATTATATACGCGAATTTGAATGGATCATAAATTTACCTTTAACAAAAAAATTACCACATTGAATTTCCAAATTAAATAAAATTTTAAACATCTTTACTCTTTACTAAAGTCAATACCATTTCCTAAATCAAAGGAAAAGAGTTAATTCAACACAAACAATCAAAATCCAAAATATTTTAATATTTTTTTTAATTAAATATTTGTAAAATGAATTTATACTTACTCCAGAGCTATGGTAAATAAATTAAAATATATATAAACTAGATGTATGGTAAATAGATAAAAATTCTTTTTATATTTATTCCATAAACCTTTTTATATTTAAAAAAAACTTTAAAAAGAGGTTTTATTTAGATGAAGCCTATGGGACAAATACCATGGGACAAATTAATATTGATACCATGGGCAAAATACCATGGGTAAATAAATAAATATAAAAGAGGTATAAACAAGTATGATAAATAAATAAATAAATATAAAATAGATATAAAGAGGTATGGTAAATAAATAAATATAAAAGAGGCATAAAGAGGCAAGGTAAATAAATAACAATATATCAAATAAGATTATAAATAAAAATCTAATTATATAACAAGCCTATGGGCCAAATACCATAGTAAAGAAAAGGGGTATGGTAAATAAATAAAAATATAAATAAACTAGAGGTATGTTAAGTAAATAAAACCTCTTTTCATATTTACTCCATAATCTGCTTTATATTTAAAAATATTTATGTTCATTAGTTTACATAACTAAGAAGAAAGAGAGAGAGAGAGTTATAAGGGAGAGATGGAGAGAGAGTGTGTATGTTTAGGGGTGAGATAAAGAGACAAAGTAAGTTGTATGGAAAGAAGGGGGAGAGAAGAAGTGAGAAGGAGAGAGGGAGGGATATAGTAATGTAGTTGGAGAGAGAGGGGTGGAAAGAGAGAGAGAAAAAAAGGGATGGGGGAAGATATAGGATTAGAGAGAGAGAGAGAGAGAGAGAGAGAGAGAGAGAGAGAGAGATATGGGGGAAGAGAGAGGATTGGAGGGAAAAGAGAGAGAGAGAGGTGGGAGAGAAAGGGAGAGAGAGGAAGGATGAGAGAGAGGAGGAGAGTGATGGGGGAAAAGAGAGTATTGGAGAGAGAGAGAGAGAGAGAGATTAGGGAAGAGAGAGGGATTTAGGGGAGAGAGAGAGAGAGGAAGGACGAGAAAGAGGACTTGAGAGAGAGGAGGAGATAGGAATCAATAAGAGAGATGGAGTTGGAGGGGGAGAGATGTAGGAAATAAGAAATATAGAGAGTGATAATTGGAAAGAGAGGAGTGACAAGGGAGAGACAGAGAGAGAGCATGTATGTTTGGGGTTGAGATAAAGAGAAAAATAAGGAGAGATGGAGATAAGGGGGGAGAAGGAGATATAAGGAGAGAGGGAGGGATATAGTAACATATTTGGTGGGTGAAGAGAGAGAGATGGGAGAGAAAGGGAAAGAGAGGAAGGAAGAGAGAGGATGTGAGAGAGTGGAGAGAGGGAGGGAAAGAGATATGGAATTGGAGGGGGAGGAGGAGAGAGGTAAGAAGGAAGAAATAGAGAGAGAAAGGTGGAGAGAGAGAGAGAGTGAGTGAGTGATAAGGAAGATGGAGAGAGAGGGAGAGAGGGGGAAGATAGAGATATATATGGAAGGTGAAGAGAGGGAAGAAGAGAGAGATGGGGAGAGGAGGGGATTGACAAAGAGATTGATATATATGGATTGTGAGAGTGTGTGTCTTTAGGAGGGTGAGATAGAGAGACAGAAAAGAAGAGATGGAGGGGGATATAGATATGGATGGAGGGTGGAGAGAGGGAAGAATATTTCTCACACTAGATGGATTGATATAAGTGGAGATGGTGATTTATAATCCTATTTGATTATTTGCACTATATGCATCGATTTTAGTGTAGATACTTATTTCTAATGATATTTGATTACTTGCACTAGATGCATTGATTTCAGTGTAGGTGGTGATTTCTAATACAATTTGATTGCTTGCACTGAATTTGTTGATTTCAATTTAGATGTTGATTTATAATTATATTTGATTACTTGCACTAGTTGGTTTCAATGTAGATGATTTCTAATCCTATTTGATTGTTTGCACTAAATGCATTGATTTCAGTGTAGATGGCGATTTCTAATCCTACTTGATTTATTTGAGTAAATGCATTGATTTCAGTGTAGATGTTGGTTTCTAGAGAGAGAGAGAGAGTGATAAGGAAGATGGAGAGAGAGGGAGAGAGGACAAAAGGAGGAAAGAGAGATATTAATGGGGGATAGGGAGAGAAGGGGAAGATAGAGATATAGATGGAAGGTGAAGAGAGGGAAGAAGAGAGAGATGGGGAGAGGGGGTGATTTAAAAAGAGATTGATATATATGGAGTACGAGAGCGTGTGTGTTTAGGGGGGTGAGATAGAGAGACAAAAAAGAATAGATAGAGGGGGATATAGATATGGATGGAGGGTGGAGAGAGGGAGGAATATTTCTCGCACTAGATGGATTGATATAAGTGGAGATGGTGATTTCTAATCCTATTTGATTATTTGCACTAGATGCATCGATTTTAGTGTAGATATTTATTTCTAATGATATTTGATTACTTGCACTAGATGCATTGATTTCGGTGTAGGTGGTGATTTCTAATACAATTTGATTGCTTGCACTGAATGTGTTGATTTCAATTTAGATGTTGATTTATAATTATATTTGATTACTTGCACTAGATGACTTAATTTCAATGTAGATGATTTCTAATCCTATTTTATTGTTTGCACTAAATGCATTGATTTCAGTGTAGATGGCGATTTCTAATCCTATTTGATTTCTTTGAGTAAATGCATTGATTTCAGTGTAGATTTTGGTTCCTAGAGAGAGAGTGAGTGAGTGATAAGGAAGATGGAGAGAGAGAGAGAGAGAGAAAGAGAGAGGACAAAAGGAGGAAAGAGAGATATTAGCGGGGGAGAGGGAGAGAAGGGGAAGAGAGGGAAGAAGAGAGAGATGGGGAGAGAGGGTGATCGACAAAGATAATGATATATATGGAGTGCAAGAGCGTGTGTGTTTAGGGGGGTGAGATAGAGACAAAAAAAAAGAGATGGATGGGGATATAGATATGGATGGAGGGTGGAGAGAGGGAGGAATATTTCTTGCACTAGATGGATTGATTTAAGTGGAGATGGTGATTTATAATCCTATTTGATTATTTGCACTAGATGCATCGATTTTAGTTTAGATATTTATTTCTAATGATTTATGATTACTTGCACTAGATGCATTGATTTCACTGTAGGTGATGATTCCTAATACTATTTGATTGCTTGCACTGGATGTGTTGATTTCAATTTAGACGTCGATTTATAATTATATTTGATTACTTGCACTAGATGCATTGATTTCAATGTAGATTGTTCCTAATACTATTTGATTGTTTGCGCTAAATGCATTGATTTCAGTGTAGATGGAGATTTCTAATCCTATTTGATTGCTTTAAGTAAATGCATTGATTTCAATGTAGATGTTGGTTTCTAATCTTATTTGATTGATTGCATTAGGTGCATTGATTTCAATGTAGAAGTTATTTTCTAATATTATTTGATTGCTTGCATTAAATGCATTGATTTCAATGTATATGTTGATTTATGATTTGATGTAATTGGATATATGACGGTACATTATTATTAAAGTGATTGGATTAACAATATGCATTGATTTTAGTGTAAGCACAAAAAGTTATTAACAATGTAGATTGATTTTTGTGTTATAGTAATTTAAGCTATTAATATTGGAGAGCAAGAGAGACAAGGTATCATGTTTACTACAACAGATCAAGCTAAAGATTTAAATGGTTTACGATTTAAATTTTCTTTTTCATATAATCGATATGAAAAGATAACAAAACTAACAAGGGAGGAAGTAAGAATAGTAGAAGAAAATAGTTTGAAATTGATTGTAACATGAGTACATTCTTATTATTCACATTTTCTATCTTTCAACACTATTATTGTCACTTTGCATTTGAAAAAAATATTTCATCATTATAGTTATTAACAATAATTATCATCTCAACGAACTAAGGTAACTAAAAAAATTTAAAATTAAAATGACCAAATTAATCTCAGAAATATTTAGCATATTTAAAATGATTATATTAATATTTGATATATTTACATATTATTGATAAAATTAATCATATCTTTGATAGATTTTCCTTGGCAGCACACGACTGAAACCATCCCAGATCCATCTTACATCTCAAAAATATACAAAAATTTTAATAATCTGAAAAATGTGACGTTGATGCCTCCAACTGGAACCAGCCTAGATCCATCTAACTCTGGATCTATCATGAGCCAAGAGGGATCAAATCTCTCAAGGTGCAAACCTTTCCTCTAGTTTTGCACTCAAAAAATAGGTTTGCACCTCGAGAGATTTGATCCCTCTCGGCGCATGATAGATCCAAAGTTAGATGGATCTAGGCTGGTAATAAAATATGTGGGAAGTTAATGATAATTAAGGTTTGGATTTAATTCATAATAAATACTAATGTGTGTGTGTGTGTGTGTGTGTGATATTCAACCATATAAGTGAAATTTTCCCAATGTCCTCCAAGGTTGAATTTGAGTTGGCATGATGATTTTCATGTGTTGGAATTATTTTTATTTTTAAGATTGGATGATATATATATATATCCAATCATCCAATCTTAAAAATAAAAATAATTCCACCACATGAAAATCATCATGCCAACTCAAATTCAACCTTGGAGGACATTGGGAAACTTTCACCTTCACAAACCAAACTAGTGAATCCAATTGTGACACTTGTCACAAGAAGATTCCCTGAATGCTGACTGGGCTTCCATGTCATCACCCTGTACCTAAACTGTATTTTTTTTAAATTTTCCAATTTTGAACGACGATCAATAGACCATCACTTCTTCATCAAAACTTGGTTTTTGACGAAACAAGTTGCATTGGATTCATGGCGACGAGTTGGTCGTTGTTGTTTTGGTTTGGTGCAATTCTGAGAACTTTCATTTTTGAGCAAATTTTTGCTCTTGATCCAGATTCCGATCATTAATGGTGTTAGTGTCTTATGTTATAGTAGTCTCAGTCAAGCTTAGTATTTTTTATTATTTTGGTCAATTTTTAAAGTGTTGTTATGATCTCATACAAGTCAAGTCTATAGGGTATATTAAATTTTGAGCAGTAAATAAAAATCAAGTTATCAAAGTCTTTAAAGTTCTAGTTTTTGTAAGTTTAGGAAAATGTGTCATCCAATTCATGAGTGAAGATAATAACAAATTTGGATTTTTAATCATTGAGACAAGTTAAGTGGTGTCTTTTCATGTCAGTTGCAAGGTCACATCAAATACTTCATCATATCATTATCACCGCAATTTGTTGTTGTGCTTCTCCATTTTGCTGTGCTACTATCAAAGCATTAAAATTTGATAGAGGATCACGGTTTTGGCACTATTTATTATGTATGGAGGCTCAAGAATTTTTTTAAGTTTTTCAACATCATCAACTAACTATTTTCCTCAGTTAGAGACCCTAGAACTTAGTCAAACTTACGTGGGTGAAAACTCGTTGCACTCAGGCGTTATGCGTCTACTGTAGGTGATTATTTTCAAGGATGGGAGTTTACAATATGAACATATGTTATCGAATAGGTATCTCATGTTTTACAGGTTTTCTTTCACATGTGTGACACATTCATAAATCTAATATGTGATCAGAATCATGCAATTCAAGAATTTGTTGTGCTTTTGCTCATGAAAGAAGTAGCGCAGCAAATGCGCTACGCTTCCACGCAATCAAAATTTTGACCTTGAAAATTGAACCTAAAACCCATGTAATTTAATCTCATGGTTATGAAAAGTGTCCTTGAGTGTATTCCAGATTCAAAATTCAAGAATTGATTATATAGTATGAAGAGGAAACTCGTTGTTGTTTGGTTGTATGGGATTTCCTGTGTTTTTATTGTTTTAGCAGTTAACTTCAAAATCAGTTTCTCACAAAATGGAAATGTATTTTCAAAAACAAAAAGACATTTTTTTCAAGAATGGGCCAAATTAAAAAAAACTCTCATACTTTACACATATATAATGGTTTAGGAGATATGAAATGACCTTTTAGGATTATTTTTAAAAGAATAAAATTTTGTATTTTTTCATGTTTCAGTCATATTGTTTATTGGCGCTCTTTTCTAACAGTAAGAATCAAATTTAAAAAAAAAAAAAGTTTTTATCAATCATGCATCAATTAAAAAAACCCTCCTTCATTTTATTCACACTAGTCATATATTGGAAGATTCAAATGAATCTTTACAACCTATTTTCATATTTCTTTATCTCATTTTTTAGTCATGATCTTTCGGCACAAATTTTGAGGATTTGGAGAATAATTTTCGAAAAATGATAGAGATTTATCTCAAGAACAAGCTCATCTACAAAAACTTCATTCATTTTTTGTAGCATCTACCATTATTTGAGAGATATGATATAATATTTGACCCCTATTTTCCAGATATTCAGTGCTTATTTCCTAGCCATCAGTTTCTAAATCTAATGTAACTCACTCTATATTTGGGGAAATTGTTGAGCTCAAACCCCTAAGTCCAAGGATGAGATAATTGTATATATTTCATGAATTTTAGTGTGCAAAAGGTTGGTTGGTTAGGGTTAGAAAAATAAAACATTGTGCATTGTACTTTTCCATTTAAAATTTTTCAGTGAATGATAAATTTCAAGGCCTACTTTTTCAGGGATTCATGTGTCAATTTCTGATGGTGATGTTTTCTCTTGTCTATGTGAGTTTTTCTCTTGTTAAAATCATGCTTTAAATGTTATGTATTCATGTTTAATTGAGCAGAATTTGTTTCAGAATTCACTTTTTAAGTGATATGTTATGGCTTATTGAACGTTTTAGTGTTTTTCTTCCATTGAGATATCGAGAATTCATCCTGTTACACAACATTTTGTCACTGTCCCTGCAATCCATATCCCACACATTGGAGGGTAATTTATGTGACTTATGAATAGTGTCATGCCTTGCAAATAACATCATTGCATCCCTTTTGATGAAGGAAACAACATCATTGCATCCCTGAGTAGAGCTATAAAAATCCTTGTTTTTTCCTTGGCGTGAGTAGCCAGTTCTGCCCTCGCGCCGATGTGGAAGATTAACACTAGGGCCTACACCACCTGGCACCCTGTCCTAGTGTAATGTCCGTGCCAAGATATTTATGAAATGTTTTTTAAAAATAGAGGTGGAGGTTCCATTCCAACCACCTCTGGGATGAGTCATTAGGAGTGGTTGAACTGAAACAACCACGGGCCTCCTCCTTTAGTTAGTAGTTTCCACCTCCCTTGGAACACTCCTAAGGGATAGGCCTCCCTTCGACCTTTGTAGGGATCCCAACCTCCTCTTTTCCCTCTATATAAACTAGCCTTCTCCCTTTATGAAAACTAGTTGAACAAAGAGAATTATACAGCTGAAGTGCTGAACTTGTAGCTGAAGTTGAACATATTATATTTGAATAACTGAGTTATTGAGAAGGTAGAACAAGGAGAAATCCATCGAAAGGTCCATTATCCCATCCGAATTCCCTAACGAGATTTGAGACATGCTTCACCCGAGCCCCGCTGGAGGAGACTGCAACATCAAAGCATGGTTTTATCTCTTGTTTCTACCTATTAATATAAGTGACTATTGTCTCGTTCCCATATTTTTTTTGTCTTTATCGAATGCAATATGCTAGTCTTCTCTGATTGATTAGTAGTATTTGGATGAAATTAGTATGTGGTATGTGGTTATCGTTTTCTAAACTCTCTGCAGGTGTCCAAACGTGATAAGAAGAAGGGTTGTGACTTGCCTTCGATCAGGAGCAGGAGGTTCTCATCATCACTACGAGTGTCGACGACAGCTTTGGACAACAGGTAGGCCATCTTATTCACATCCTCTTTCATTCAAATGTCTAGGAACCTACACTCTAGCATGATTCCTTGTTACTAGACCCACCCTAGGGCTAGAGGGATCATCTCTATCCACAGAGAGGATTTACCTACATAACAAGTTGGCGACCATACTGGGGATCAGTGTGAGTTTGTATTTGATCTTGTTGGGTCATTTTTTGGGTTTTGGTCTTATTTTTTACTTTTCTAGTTGTTTAACTGTGCTTCAAACCCTTGTTTAGCCCCAGATTGTCAAGATTGACCTCTACTCTGTTGTGCTTTTCCCTTTTTCCTTGGTTAACTGGCTTGGTGAGGGTTTTCCCTGAATAGTTGCACCAATTGGCACTTGTTTCTTTTGTAGCACTCGCGCCATCGCCTGTTTGGTGCTAAATACCGCCTCACAGTCACGCCAACCCCTGTGAGTTTTTGGGTGTGAGCTTTTCATGAGTTTTTGGTCACTTGTCTTTGTTTTTGGGTTCTTCTTAAGAGTAATTGAAGTGTTTTTGGATGCCTTTGATTGCTGGAGGATTGCTTTCCTCAATTGTTTGTCCATTTCTCATCAGTGTAGCTTGAGGTCTTAGGGTTTCTGAGTGCCTTGGTGCAATGAGCCTTCTATTTGGAGATCGAGTTTCTTGATAAGCTGTCAAATTTATTCCCTATTTAATTGCTCTTGGTCTCTTTGATCCTGTTGAGTACGTTCATTGGTTGAATGATCATTGCTTTTCTCGTTTTGAATTTTCTTCCTCTTACTCCAAGCACCGATTACATTGCTTTTATGGGTCATTTTTGAGATTTCTCTTCGATTTGAAAAGTTTGTATCATTAGTTTGATTATTGTTGTGTTTTTTTTATGTTGGAGGAATCATTATGTTTCAAATTTTGCATTCTCTCTCTCAAGCTAGTGTTTAGTTTTGTTTTTCATATCATTTAGTGCATTGTTTTCTCTATTGCATTGAAAAAACAAAAAATGTATTGCATTCTCTTTGCTTTGAAAATGAAACTCTCCTTCTCTTAATTTGCATTGTATAGGCTAGGAAAGAGTTTTGTTTTCCACAGATTGCATTAGATGCATTAGTGGATGTTTTCTCATGATTTCATTATTTGCCACTGCTTGAAATTTTTCTTTCCTTCTCATAGATAGCCTTCATTGAATGAAAATGGTATCCTTCTGCATGTAGTTTTTCATTTAGGAAGATTTTAGATCCAACATACATTAAGGCCTGGAAATTGAAACCTAATCCAAGATCAATGTTAAAATTTATTTCAATTAACCTAAGGCAACATTGGAACCTAACGAAATATTCTAGTGGTCTAAGTTAGATACGTGTTTCGGCGTCTTAAAACCTAGTAGCTGTCGTTCGCCATCTGGCTCCAAACAACGCTAGTATGGACTTGTGCTCCCCGTACCGTCGAGTATATAAAGGGAGACCCCTCTAGGTTGCAATCCTTTTATCCATAGGAAGTTGAGTCTGCCGCCCTGTAACTGTGATACACTGAACGCAACATTCGAGGAGACTACCTGCACGTACGTCAGGTCCTTGGTCATTTTTTCTTTCATTTGATCACCAAGGTGTATATGGCAGTACACGGAAACCTGGCATACCCTCTTGCTTAGAATACCTGAGCAGTAATTTTTTTATCTTTACTGACTCTTTAAATTTGAAAATATCATCGAGCACTTGTCCTTTTGCGCTCGTTCAAAATTGAAAGTGACTAGAGTCATCCTTTGCATGTTTCTTGACTCTTAAAATGTGAAACAACGAAGTTTGGTTTCAGTGTCATAAAATAAACTACCCACGATCACACACCCTTTATACAGTTTCATTACTTGGCTTGTTTTTGTTTGCCTTGGTTTTTTGAGTCTTTGCTCGAATCTCTTTTTTTCCTTCTTGTTGTGAAGCAGTCATGGTGGCGGAACCACCGGTTTCGTCATCCTCACTCCCTTCTAGAGGTAGTCCTTTACCGGACAGTTCATTTGAAACTCTCAATCCTCTAGGTCTACTGAGCTTCATCAGCCTATTCTCTCGTCGATCTTACCCCTTGCTACCCGATCTCCTGCTGACGAGCTAGTTGAGTTCAGTTGGCCTCCCTCGGGCACTTGGTCTAGTTTTGGGGACGAGGAATAATTCCCTCCTCTTACCTCTGGATCACCATTTTTAGCTGTTTTTATACCTCCTAGTTCCCATAGTCTTTTTGAAGATCTTACAGAGGAGTCAAACATGGACACATTAGGTCCTATTGGCAGTGATGGAATTCTTGTTTCTATAGAAGAGTATCAACTTTTCCCTGAAAACACCACTCATGTATCCATTCAATCTTCACCATCGGTGTCACTTCCAGCCAAATATAATTCTTTGGGTCAGATTATTTCTGGTGTTGTATCCATGGTAGCATCTACTTCGTCCAGGAGTCTAGTCCTTCCATCATTAAAACTTTCACCGACGATACCTGCTTCGTCACTTTTAGTTACATCTGTCCCAATTCAACCTATTGTCTGTGCGGCTGTGTCTGGGCCAGTCACTCAGTCACCAGCAGCCTCGACTGAGATACCTGGTGGCCTCACTTTTGAAGAGTATATATTGGCTATTCATCAACAGAACTCTCAGGTTTCTTAACAACCTCATGCTCCTGTTAATCCGCCACACCATTATGACGAATATGGTAATCCTATTTTTTTTCCCTATCTTACTCCTCATCACTATGATGTTGTCGATACCCCCATCTATGCGTTTCCTACTCCCCATCATTATGATGAGCATGGTGTTCTTGTTTATGACCCTTATGAAATCATTCCTGAAATTGGAATGACTTATCAGGTGCAACCTCCTGGCCCAAGGGGACAACCCTTGTAGGGACAACCTTTCATTCAGTCAGGGCTTACATTTGGTCCTTAGGGACAACCTTACGGTCCACAAGGCCAACCTTTACAAGGTCAACCTACGGTCCAACAAGGTCAACCCCAAGGGCCTTCTGGTCAACCTTTATATCAACCAGGACCTTCTTATGGTCCTGGGGGGAAAATCTATTCGTCGTAGGGACAAATTTTTGTACAAAAACCGAGATCATATACCCAAACTGGTCTGACCGTTGGGCAACAAGGACAACCCTCTGGTCCTCCTCCGAGACAACCTGATTCATCGCAACCGTCAGGAAAAACTGCTCAGCAAGGGCAACCTGGTGGCTCTCAGCATCTAGGCCAACCTGCTCCGCAGGGGCAACCTGCTCAACCAGTCCAACAACCTTCTCAATCTTCTCAACATCAATTTTACTCTGCTTCATAGCAGGGTCCTACCTTTCAATAGCTTGTTCAATTTGGTCAGCAGCCGGTTTACCCTGTTTATTCAGCTCAAAAAGGTCCCACTTGTCAACAGCCAGTTCGACCCCAAGGCGTTTATTATCCTCATGGTCAATATCGACCAGTATATAGTGCACCTCAAGGTTTTACTTATCACCCTCAATCTTAGTTACCATATAATCAACCACAAGGCCATACTTACATTCCACCGCAAAATCATCAACAAGGACCTCGATGGTATACTCAGAATCAATATCCTCAGTATCAATAGAATTATTCGACCTATCCCTCATATCGTCTGAATCCTTCAGGACAGAACCCATGGGGGCAGAATTTTTCTCCAACAGGATGGAATGCAAGTTCGGGTTCTTACCAAGGACCTACTATGCCTTTGAACCCTCAATTTCCATTTCTCGCTACATTTGAGTTACTGGATGTGTCAAAGTTAATGAATGATCCTATTCTTCATAACCCATATTGGCCTCCGGTTCCGACTAAGATTCTTGGTGATTGTCCCAAATTTGAGGACAAGTTTGGAGAAGACCCCCAAGCACATGTTATGACTTACCACTTGTGGTGTTCTTCTAACTCTTGGGTTGAAGATTCTATTCAGCTTCGTCTTTTCCAACGGACTCTTACTGGTGGTGCTGCTAAGTGGTATATCAAGCTTTCTCATGGTATTTTTCGAGATTTAAACTCTCTCGCCATGGCGTTCCTTACTCATTTTTAGTTACTATTTCGTTATGAAGCCGGGACGCATCTCCTTACCTCTTTGAAATAGGACCGGGCTACTCATATCTCGAACCATATTCATGAATGGAGACGTCATCGTTGCTTGATCAAATTTGAAATTCCTGATCATCTTCTTACTCATTGGTTCACTACCTCCTTTTTCAATCAGATTACGAAAAACATAGCCATGGGGGAATGTGTAACCGAGGAACGGGCCATTACTCGTGCCCAATACCTTAATCTTGTGTACTCTCAATCAGGCATATTGTATGATATTTTGACTGATGCCCCTCAACCTGGAACTTCTAATGCACCGGTGACCCCATCCATCGACAGTATAATTGGTTTTATGTCTCAGACTTCGCGTAAGTCTTCTTCTTCCAACCCTGGGAAGAAAAAATCTAATTCCTCCAATGATATTGCTCCTTATTCTAGGCTGAATCCTAGTAAAACCTCGGAGGTTAATGCCATTCAGGCCAATCCTGCGAATAAGACTTCTAAAGGAAAAAATAAGGGTAAAGGCAAACCCAAGGCCGATGCCCCTAAACCAGATTCGTCCAAACCTCATGCAGATGATGGTTCACAGCGTAAGCTGAAGTATCCATGTCTGATTTATGACAAAAAGCACTACACAAAGGACTGTCCTCGACAGGTTGAAGTGAGTCGATTGCTCAAGGGCACTCAGGGTACTCCTATTGTTCTTAAAGAACCTTTTTCGTCTCAGCAGACCCAGATGGTCGAGAAGCCTCAATCGTCTACTCCATTTGGTTCTCAAGTGTTCATGATGAACGGTTCTGCATCTGTTTCCATCACTACTCAATCAAAAGATTATACTGGATCGTGTCAGGCAACAAGGAAGGAGATCGCTGATGGTCCTACCCCCCCCCACCTGTTTCCGACCCTCTTGAGATTGAAAGGCCTAGTGCTGAACCCGTTGTGCGACCACCTTCCAAAGATGTTCTCCAGAAGTCTTCTTATAATCCCAACGCCCGTGATGCTCAACATTATAGTATTGTTGAAGATTTGGCATAGGCATCGTCCGCTATGTCCGTGTTAGAAGCACTTCAGAGTTGTCTGTCTCAACGGAAAGATTTATTATCTACGATTGGCGGGGTTGATCCTGCCAATACTAGCCTTCTCGCTTTAGATCTAGAGGATTTCATCCCATGACTTCTGCACCAGATTGCGCTCATTATACAAGTCATTATTAATGGTCTCGACATCCATCAAGACATTATGGATGAATGTCCCTCAACCTGTGTCATGTCCGCTTCATGCTGGAAGGCCATTGGCTCTCTGGCCCTGAATTCCTCACCAAATGCCCTTGAAGCATTTGATGGAAGGGAATCTAAACCTTTGGGTGTTCTTGCAAGTTTACCGATTACCTTAAAAGGGAAGACAGTCAATGTTGAAGTAGAAGTAGTTGACTCTAAACTCAATTACAATCTTCTACTTGGTCGCAGTTGGACTCACGCTATGCTTTGCATTCTTTCCACCCTCTTCCATGTTTTGAAATTTCCACATGAGGGAAAAATTGTTACTGTCAATCAATTGTCATTCTTCACCTCTTCTTCCAAGAACAACGTTCTGTATGTGGATAAGATCCCAACTCCCTTCGAGAGCATTAGGCCGAGTCTCTTCAAGGATCCAGCCCTCATGGGTATTTTTCCCCTTCCACTACCGACGACTGTTCAAATTCATATGATCTCTCGGTCCAATGACCCATGGATTATTCCTTCACCTGAACAAGTCAATTCATTTGGTGATTCAACGCCTTTGAGTCTGATTGAAATCGATTATTTTGAACTCATTGCTGCATCTGATACTTCATCATATGATGGTGCTCCTTTGAGCTTGTCTCTTGACGTGTATTCTCAATCCCCCTGGCTTGGTGATTCAAATTCACCTGATCTTTTGAAATAAGTGTTTCCTTCCGATGAAGCTATCATGGAAACCATGTCTCTCAAAGACTTTCCGTGGGACGATGGTCATCATCATTCTTCGTTTATGCATGGCCTCGGAGCTATGTCTACATGTCTTGAGCATTTTTCGTCTCAAGCTCCTTCTCCTCTGCTTCAAACACAGATCCTGACACATGAAGTCTTTACAGAAGGGAACTTGAGCAATATCACACAAATGATGCCTATTGACATTTCCATCAAGGCGGGAATCGTCGAGAACATCCATGTGGGAGTCACTTGTTCTTCAGATGAAGTCCAAGTTTATACTAGCCTTTTCCGTGATGTCTTCGCTTGGTCCTATGAAGAAATGCCCGGCATTGATCCTAGTATAGTGGTGCATGAAATCCCTACTTATCCCGCTTCGAAGCCTGCTCACCAGTGTCTTCGTCCAATGCACCCTAGAAAGGCTGCAGCCATTAAAGGTGAAGTTGAAAAAATTCTCAAAGATGGTTTCATTTATCCAATTCCCTTGACAGATTGGGTTTCGAACATCGTTCCTATCGATAAGAAACAAGGAACTATCTATGTCTGTGTTGATTACCGTGACATCAATCGGGCATGTCCTAAGGATAATTATCCTACTCCCTCATCGACCAGATCATTGACAAATGTGCTGGGAGTGAGATTTTTTCCCTTATGGATGGTTTTTCTAGATATAATTAGATTAACATTCTCTCAGCTGATCAGCACAAGATAGCTTTTATCTATCCTTGGGGTACCTTCGCATACAAGAAACTACCTTTTGGCTTGAAGAATTTCAGGGCCACTTTCCAACGAGCGATGTCCTATGCTTTTCATGACATTCATCACATCGTTTAACCTTACCTGGATCACCTTCTGGCTCATTCAGCTAAGCGTAGGGACCATCTGAATCATCTTCGTCAAATCTTTCTTCGTTGTCAACATTATAACATTCAGCTTAATCTGCATAAATGTGTATTCTGTGTTGATTCCAATAGAATTTTAGGGTTCATCGTGTCTAAAGATGGAATTCGCCTCGATCCACTCAAAGTTGAGGCTATTGTCAATCTCCCCTCTCCATCCTCATTACATCAGTTGCAGAGTCTGCAAGGTAAGGCAAATTTTCTATTTCGTTTTATACCGAATTATGCCGAAGTAGCTAAAGGATACATGCGACTTCTGAAACAGGACGTCCCTTTCTACTGGGATGAGATTGCTCAACAATATTTTGATCCACTCAAGACGTTATTGGTCAACACTCCTTTATTACGTCCTCCAGATTATCATTGTGATTTTTCCCTATATTTGGCTGCCGCTTTTAGTACAATTGCCATGGTTTTGGTCCAAGACGATGATGACAGTCATGAGCATGTTATTTATTACTTGTCTTGTAACCTTCTCGATCCTGAAACGCGTTATGCTCATGCCGAGAAGTTAGCACTAGCTGCGGTCCATGCCGTTCAACACGTTCGTCATTATATCCTTTTGCGTATGGTGATTGTGATTTCCGATTACAACCCCATGACCTATATTTTGTCTCGACAATTGCTGGGGAAAATACTCAAAATGGATCATTATCCTTCAAGAGTTTGATTTGGAATTTACTACTGCCAAATCCAAGAAATCACTGGTTTTCACTGATTTGATTTGTTCCCTCCCTTCCGACTCTGCTCCATCTCATTCTAAGGACCGTATTTCGGGCGATACACTTTTCTTGATTATCACCCTCGACCCGTGGTATAGTGATATCATCATCTATCTCCATACTTCCAATTTCTGATCTGAGTTGAAAAAGGATGCCCGCCATCGTATCCGACATCACTCGCAACCTTATCATATAGTCGGAGATACGCTCTATTGTGTTGGAGTTGATTCTGTACTTTGCCGATGTTTGACCCTCGAGGAAGCTCAGAAAGTATTGAATGATTTTCACAGAGGCGCCAGTGGTGGTCACATGTCTGGTTACGCTACAGCACAAAATATACTTCGTGCTAGTTATTTTTGGCCTTCTATTTTCAAAGATTGTATTGTCCCAGTTCATAAATGCCATGATTGCCAAATTTATCAATGCAAGATGCGTGCACCACCCATTCCTCTTCACCCTGTCATTATCGTTGGTCCCTTTGCCAAATGGGGCATCTATTTTATGATGTGTAACCCTCACTCGACCAGGGGGCATGCTTATATCATCATAGCCGTGGACTACTTCACCAAATGGGCCAAAGCAATGCCTACACTTGTCGTTAATGGTAAGATAGTTGCTCAGTTCATATTCCATCATATTATTGCTAGTTTTGGTGTCCCTCAAGCCATCATTATCAATCATGGTTCCCATTTTCGGCATTATATGGTAGTTGGATCTGTGTCACGACAGCTCAACGCCATACTACCCTCAAGCCAATGGCCAGGTTGAAGCTGTGAACAAATTTCTTGTCACAATGCTTCAGAGTACGATTGGGATCCACAAATAAAACTATCATCTCATGTTATTTTTGGCTCTTTGGGCATACCGAACCTCAGTGAAGAGTGCGACCAGATTCACCCCATTTCAGTTGGTTTACGGTTTGGAAGCTACTCTCCTGATTGAATGTGAAATACCTTCGCTCAAGTTAGCTATGGAATTACTGCAAAACACTTCTCCAGAAGAAGAGTGTCTCCTTTACTTAGAGATGTTGGATGAAACTCGTCGCTTAGCCGCTTTGGTCATCGAAGCACAAAAGAAGCGAGTCAAAGCTCATTTTGACCAATCCGTTTCTCCTCATTCCTTCGTTGAAGGAGATCTCGTCCTCCTGTATGACCAAGCTCATGATAAGCTGGGGGCAAGAAAATTTCAACCTATGTGGCATGGGCCATACATCGCTAAACATGTATTGCAAAATGGGGCCTATGAGTTAATTGACTACGAAGGTCATCCTCTTGAACAGCCCAAAAATGGGTTATATCTCAAAAAATATTATGCCTAAGTCATTCATGCATAACAGGTGTACATAGGTGTTTTTTTCATTTTTGTACATGTTTTTGGTTTGGTGTGCTTTGTGAGCATTTTCCTGCTTATTGGGTCTTTCTTATTGTGCAGATGTCTATTACCCCTTATGTCGGTTTGGCGAATGGTGCTTCCCGCAGTATCAGGAATTTGTCTTCGGCAGCCTGGGTAGATTATAATCCTGTTGGTGAGTTGATAGAACTGCAAGGTATTTGTCTAGGATGAACTACAAACAATGTTGTTGAATATATCACTTTCATTGAGTTATTAATTGAGGCAATCAACCTCGGTATACACGCATTGCTTGTAAATCTAGATTCATGACTTGTTGTTCTACAACTCAATAATCATTATTCAGTTAGACATCCGTACATTCTGAGATTGTATTTACGAATTCGTTTATTGGAAAGACATTTTTATTTCATTATTTATCAACATATTCCTAGATGAATGAACACGTTAACTGATATAGTGGCTACCATTGTATTAGATAGGCATTTGCATAATTTGTAAAAGCATCATCATATGTAAAAGATCTATGTAGGGAAATAGATGTGTGTGTGTGTGTGTGTGTGTGTGTGTGTGTGTGTGTGTGTGTGTGTATATCGCATGTTTTCAACTGTGTACATCATAACGTCAAAAAATATATGTATGTTTCTGTTACATCCCGAGACATCATGTCTTCAAAAATATGCAGATAAAATAAACCTGGGTGTCTAATCCACATGGTGCTCATGATAACATGTCACAGCCCGTACTAGCTGCCTCAACAAGCAGTGAATTTGGTTGGGCACCCCTACAGTATGCCTCTAATAGGCACGAGGAACATCATCAAAACGTGCATAATCTGGAACTCCTCGGGTGATCCCCTCCAGGTTGCGCACTATCTCGTCTTCCTTGCCGCCCTCACCCTGAGGGTCGAAATCGCGAGGGATTGGCCTCGCTATTGGTGACATACCGACAGGTCTCTCTGGGCCAACATCTGCATCACATGGATTCAATGTCAGAACATACATAAATAAACAAAAAAATCATAATACTCATAAAATTTTAAAAATTGAATCTTACCCAAATCTTCATCCCAATCTTCTCCCTCTCAGAGTGGGAGGTCTGGATCATTAGTGAAATCTGTGCCAGCGTAGGGCCAATCCTCCACGACAATGAGTTGTCGATGGAGCCAATAAAAAAATTCCAGCCTCCAAGACATCTGTTGGCCGCCCCCTGCCCTTGGCATCAGTGCTGCCCATCAGGCCATCCGTGGTTCTCTTGATGGTGGATTCATAACTGTAACCTCCTGTCGCTGAAAAATTGGTAATCGTTCCAAGAAGAACGATACCAAAATGGATCCATAACCAAATTGTTTTAGTTTGGTCTTCTTGCATTTGGTTAGTTGGCGCTTCATGTTGATGGTTACAGCCTCTACCCAGTTGTAGAGAGTTGGATCTATGCAGTCCACAGCAAGAAGAAACTCTGTCTTTGTTGCTTCGTGCGGTGCTTGTGATCCAGCAGCCCATGTGATGGTATGCAATACCACACGTAGTGTTAAATCGGGGATAGTTTGAATGTCAACTTTCCCACTACATGAACCTTTCCGCGTTCCTCGAAATACCCTGTCGATTACCATGGTCATGTTTTCCATGCAGGGCCAGGTGCCGGTTAGGAGTGGTGCTGCACTCCTCCACGATAATCCTATGATGAAATACACATCGAAGACATCAATTTCAAGCTCTTGATCACGTAGGATAAACTTATATTGATTTTCATCCCATATACTGATTAGATATTGTAGAAATTCTGGTTGGGCTCAGAGGCATGGTGTTAGAAATAATTTTAGCAAACCACAGTTTTTGAAGACTGCCATAACTCCCTCATTTTCCATGGCCAACTCATCTTCTTCACTATGCTCCCTTTTTTTCCATTCTATAACCATTTTTCTCTTTTCTACCTACAAACACACACACACAAGTGGTATTAGTCAATATTTATCCTTGAAATTGTGAAAAATTGGGACATTTGGTATCTATTTTTACTTCAAATTGGTTTGCGTCATTGGCGCGCCCTAGTATTAAAAAATGGGTGGTTGGCGTGACTCCGTGCCCGAAACCCGCGCCAATCGCGCAGCCCTAAATTTTACAATTTCTCCCTCCAAATTCAAAATTGATAGATGCAGGAAGCAAGAAATAGCTTAAAATGACAAGAGGGATCTCAGCTCTTACCTGGAGTTGGCGGATTTGCGATTAGTGTACTGGATTGGCCGTTATTGTCGCCGCAAAATTGCACAGTAAAATGGGTGAAAATTTCTCCACAAGAGGTAAAAGTGAGAAGTAATTATTTTTTACCATTTTGGCATTTTATAACTTTTTCACAACCCTAATTAGGTTTTAAGGCATGTTTTTCGATTATTTTATCATTATTTTTCAGAAAATACATTTTACATATGTCTTTTGTGCAGCAACAGGTTTTTCATGTCACTGTGATAAAGTAACAAGTTATATTTTATACTTTTTCGGACTCGGTAAAATCACGAAAAAGTCACTACTAGAGTCATCTTTCAGCTCTTTTCTGACTCTCTAAAAACTGAAAAGATTGTCGAGACGCTTGTCATTTTGAACTCGTTAAATGGCTGCGAAACGATATCTCCCTAGTATATGTTTAACCCTTTTCCGGGCTGGGATAGATTATTTATGAAAAAGGAATACCTTAGCCTATCGTGACTAAGAGGTTCTCTCAGAAACAATTTTCTACCTTTTCGGATCTGTGAGACTACCTACGAAAAAGGATTGCTGGAGTTTTCTTTTCTTCCTTCTTTTCAAACTCTCTAAACATGAAAATTTGTCGAGTTCTTCCTTTGTGAGACTCATTAAACTCTGATGACATCGGGCTTCGTCACCATGACGTTATTCGAGTTCCTCCTTCCTAGGGCTCGTAAAATGTACTAGGATGGATTTCTCCGAAGGAAAAACTTACAATGCAAGCATATGCTATCTCCTTCAATCTTGTTTTCAAAAATAATTGGGGTACTCGCCAAAAATAGTGGGGGAAAATGGAACCGGATTGTAGTCGTGTTGGCAGTATGTCGCTCTTGAACATGGCACTTGTCTGCATTAGTGTCAGGTTGGGGATATCTCATTTCATCATTTTTGCCTCCATGGGTTTGGGTAATCTCTCTTGACCTCTCATTTGCTCTTTGCTACGTCATCATAACCTCAGATCCTTTGATGTCAAATACTACCAAATCCAATGTCATGCTGCTGATATGTTCAAGAAAAGTTTGCCTCTGAAGTTTTCAACCTCCCTCTGATTCTCTGTAGGTCCTGATTCACAAACATCATATTCCTCTATCTTGTGTCGATGATGTGGGAAACATTATGGCCCACCTTCGATCAGGTCACTTCCTCTCGACTTCAATTCATTATCCAGGAAGTTGATCTAGAGACTCCCTTTTGGTACCTTGGAGTCGGCATGCCTCAATGGCAGGTTCTTCGCATTCGACGTAAGGTCCACATCATTGGCCTTCGGTCGACTGACTCTACGAGCGTTCGATGCCAGATCATTGTTCACATTCCATGGATTGTACCTTCGTACCTTGAGAGCCATTGCCATTATTGGTGGTTCCTCTCGTGTCTGTTAACAGCTTTCATCATTGGCTGGTAATCAGGCGATTTTCTTGCATGTTCGACTTCAGCTCATATATTCACATGCTTGAATTTGTAATTGTTTGGATCGAGATGGAGTGCAAGACCCTGGGTTTTATCTGATAAAATCCAGGCTGTGGGTTCTTTGTGGATTATCGTGACTTATTGCATGACCCTTTGAATGGATGGCTGCGACCATACCTGAGTCTATTTGTCGATCTTTTCTATTGGATGGCTGCATCCATACCTAGATCTCAGTTTTTATATACTCTTTGATGGATGGTTGTGCCCATGCCACATGTTCATGTATCAGAGATATCAGTTGTATTTGTAATTGCAGGTTTTTCGACAGCGGTGTTTGGTTCGAATGCATTCTCATAAAGCATTTCACCCCTCCCTCTCCCTCGGACTTCATGCTTTAGGGGGCATCTGTTACACAGCATTTTGTCACTGTCCCTACAATCCCCATCCCGCACATTGAAGGTTCATTTCTGTGACTTCTAAATAGTGTCATGCCTTGTAAATAGCATCATTACATCCCTTTTGATGAAGGCAACATTCTTCTTGTTGTCATTTTCCTGAGCAGAGCTATAAAAATCCCTGTTTTTTCCTTAGCGTGAGTAGCTAATTCTGCCCTCGCACCGATGTGGAAGATTAACACTAGGGCCCGCACCACCTGGCACTGTGTCCCAGTGTAACGCCCACGCCAAGCTATTTATGAAATTTTTTTTAAACATATAGGTGGAGGTTCCATTCCAACCACCTCCAGGATGAGTCATTGGGAGTGGTTGAACTAAAACAACCACGGGCCTCCTCCTTTATTTAGTAATTTCCACCTCCCTTGGAACACTCCTAAAGGATAGGCCTCCCTTCCACCTTTATAGGGATCCCAACCTTCTCTTTTACCTCTATATAAACTAGCCTTCTCCCTTTATGAAAAATAAGTGAACAAAGAGAATTATAAAGCTAAAGTGTTGAACTTGTAGCTGAAACTGAACACATTATAGTTGAATAAATGAGTTATAGAAAAGGTAGAACAAGGAGAAATCCATCGAAAGGTCCCTTATCCCGTCTGAATTCCTCGACGAGCTTTGAGATGTGCTTCACCCGAGTCCCGCTGGAGGAGACCGGAATGTCAGAGCATGGTTGTATCTCTTCTTTCTACCTATTAATATAAGTGACTATTGTCTCGTTCTCGTCTTGTGTTTTGTCTTTATCGAATGCAATATGCTAGTCTTCTCTGACTGATTAGTAGTTTTTGGATGAAATTAGTATGTGGTATGTGGTTATCATTTTCTGACCTCTGTGCAGGTGTCCAAACATGATAAGCGGGAGGGTTGTGACTTGCCTTCGATTAGGAGCAGGAGGTTCTCATCATCACTACGAGTTTCGACGACATCTTTGGACCACAGGTAGGCCATCTTATTCGCATCCTCTTTCATTCAAAAATCTAGGAACATATACTCTAGCATAATTCCTTGTTACTAGACCCACCCTAGGGCTAGAGGGATCATCTCTGTCCGTAGAGAGGATTTCCCTACATAACAAGTTGGCGACCATACTGGGGATCAGTGTGAGTTTGTCTTTGATCTTATTGGGTCATTTTTTGGGTTTTGGTCTTGTTGTTTACTTTTCTGGTTGTTTAATTGTGCTTCAAACCCTTGTTCAACCCCAGAGTGTCAATATTGACCTCTTCTCTATTGATTTTTTCCTTTTTTCCTTGGTTATCTGGCTTGGCACGGTTTTTCCCTGAACAGTCACGCCAATTGGCACTTGTTGCGTTTGTAGCACTCGCGCCATCACCTGTTTGGCACTGAATACCACCTCACAGTCGCGCCGACCCCTGTGAATTTTTGGGTGTGAGCTTTTCATGATTTTTTGGTCACTTGTCTTTGTTTCTGGGTTCTTCTTAAGAGTAATTGAAGTGTTTTTGAATGTCTTTGATTGTTGGAGGCTTGTTTTCCTCGGTTGTTTTTCCATTTCTCATCAGTGTAGCTTAAGGTCTTAGGGTTTCTGAGTGCCTTGGTGCACTGAGCCTTCTGTTTGGAGATCGAGTTTCTTGATAAGTTGTCAAATTCGTTCCCTGTTTAATTTCTCTTGGTCTCTTTGATCCTGTTGAGTACGTTCATTGGTTGAATGATCATTTCTTTTCTCATTTTGATTTTTCTTCCTCTTACTCCAAGCACCAATTACATTGCTTGTATGGGTCATTTTTGAGATTTCTCTTTGATTTGAAAAGTTTGTATCATTGGTTTGAGTATTGTTGTGTTTGTTTTATGTTGGAGGAATCATTTTGTTTCAACTTTTGCATTTTCTCTCTCAAGCTAGTGTTTAGTTTTGTTTTTCATATCATTTAGTGCATTGTTTTCTCTATTTCATTGAAAAAACAAAAAATATATTGCATTCTCTTTTCTTTGAAAATGAAACTTTCCTTTGCTTAATTTGCATTGTAGGCTTGAACACAGAAATTTCTTTGAATGTGATTGATTTAAGATGGAGCGATGAACACCGAAACCCTAAAGTTTTCAGGCCTTGGCCTTAGGCCATCTGGTTCTGGCTGGGCTCTTTTTGATGTGACAGGCGTACGCCTGCTTCTGAATCTAGCTCAACTCCTGGGCCAAACGGCACTCCCCTCAAGGAATCTGCATCGTGGTTGGAAGTACAAGTTTTGATTAACCAGCTAAAAGAATGGGGTTAACCAAAATTTTCCATTTATGTTCCCTGCGATGGTGTTTTGTTGTTAGGGTTTCTGCTCTGGAGCGGGATTTGCATTTTCACCGTGTCGGTTTAAGAAGCGTTGTTGGTTGTAGAGATGGGTTTTGACAGTGAGTCAGTCAAGCTTGAGCCAACGCCCGAAGATCTCATTATGTGTTGGGGGCATGATTTTTTTGAGAGAAACCTCAAACTCTTCTTTCCCAACAGTGCAGACCTGCAAGTTCTCAGCGAGGAAGTGGCTGTTGGGGGGTTATCGTATGGGGCAGGTTTACTAGAAGAAACCCTTCAGAGTACTTGGAGCGAGTGTTGGAGGGATCGGCTTCTCCCAAAACTAGTTCGAGAGCGAAATCCTGTGTCCAAAGGAAGGAATAAAGCGGTTCTGCAACCTCCACGACATTTTTCTCCAGTGGTGGCTCAAGGTAACCCTTTTCTTCCTGTTTTTACTGGTGGGACAGAGGATATAGCAGGCAATTATGGGTTTCAAGGGCTTGCAGGCTTCAAAGCCTTAGGCGAAGGGAGTCACTCTGGAAGAGCACCTCTGGGAGGATACTCTAAGGGTGATCCGATAGGGTTTCGGAAGTCTGTGCTGGGTCAGGGTCTCCTTTCAACTGGAGTTTCTGTGCCCTTTGCACCTCACACTCCAGGGTTTTCTCAGGATGGGGGTGGGCCAGTTTTAAGCGCACCTCAGGGGGCGGCTCAGCTAACAGCCAGTCTAGGGTTTCCTCAAATGAAGCAGTAGACAAACTCCCCCGGGTATCGATTTCCGAAAATCAAGGGACAGATCTGTGCAAGGGGGTATTCCCTGAGTCTAGGTTGTAGCAGGAAGGTCGAGAGGAAGAAGAGGTTCCAAAGGATTCTGAAGGAAAGCGACCGGAGTCGCCTGAGTCCGCTGGGATGGATGCTCCTGTTACTAAAACTCCTGGAGAGGGGGAGGGTAACAAGGAAGTCGTGGGTGGTAAGAGGAAAAAACCAAAACCCATCAAGAAAAAATATAATAGGCCAAGCTATTTATTAGGTGTGGACATCAGCATAGAGCAAGCCATGGAAGCGTCAGAAACCATTTTGGTTTGAAGAGTGAGAGGCAGGAAGTATTCGGCTGATTATATCTTTGACTGGGTCCTCAATGAATGGAAAGAAGCCCCGGGTCAGCCCATAGAGATCAAAAACTTGACCAGGGGATGGTTCAGTATTAGATTCGACCGTAAAGATCATGTGGATTGGGTTATAGGAAGGAATTGGTTTTTTGAGAAGAGACCAATCCTTTTTCGTCGATGGACCCCCTTATTCGATGCACAGAAAGAAAATATGGCGGAGTCCCCGGTATGGGTCAAACTCCCTGGCCTCCCTATGCAGTTTTGGACAGATTCTGCTTTCATTTCCATTGGAAATACTTTGGGAAAATTTTTGGAGGTGGACAATTCCTATATTCAATCAAGGGACTGGAGTGTGGCATGGATCCTGGTCAGTCTTAATCCCAAAGAGGGTTTGGCAAACGCAATGACACTGAAGTACAAGGACCTAGAATTTTTGTAGACTTTGGACTACGAGAACCTTCCTTTTCACTGTAATCACTGCCATAAGTATGGGCACTTAGCGAAGGACTACCCTCTTGGCCACCGACGCTGCCGTAGACAAAAGAAACCCTGCAAGCAAGAGGGAGCCTCTTTTCATGAAGAGGAGGGTCATGAGCAGGCGGCTATCTTACACCCCACTAAGTAGGCGAAGAACCCAGAAATTGAGGAGACCATGGTGCGGGATCAAGCAGTGGGTGCTATCACATCCTCTTCACTTCCAGCTATTCCGACAACCTCCCTAGTTCCCCTTCCAGATTCTGAAATTGTTGGGGCGTCTCAGGCGGGTTCGTCTCTTTTCCCTCCTTTATCCTTATGCTCCTCTGTTTGTTACTCTATGTCTGATTTTGTTGGGCCTGGTCCTTCTAGGCAGATCCTCAATGATCTCTCTACTTTAAATCTATCTAAATTTTCATTAGATAGTGTCATCCTATCTGTCCCAAGCCCCTATGAGACTGCCCTTTCTCCCTCTCAGGATGACCTGGCTCCCCCTAGTCCCCGAGTTCCAGCTTTTGAAATCCCACCTTGTAACCTTAGACCGTTGGCCAACCATAAAGGGAAAGGGATGGTTGTAGGAGGGCTTGCATCGGACCCTATGGCTTTTGGTCCAAGGAAGTTGAGGGGAATAAAATCTAACCTTTCCAAGGCCTAGTTGAAAGCAGTCATAGACATAGCTTATGGGAGGCAGATGTCCATCCCTGGGGTGCTTAGAGCAGAGCGACCACCCCCCCAAGGTATCCAATGATCTTTATATCCTTCAACTACAGGGGATTAAATATCCAGCCGAAATAGCTAGCCTTTAGAGAACTTATTCACTCTCAAAATCCGGATGTCATTATGTTGCAGGAAACTTTGGGGAAAGGGGATGAAGTGATCAGTGTAATCTCTAAATTGATGCCTAGTTGGGCTTTTCATGCTCTTGATGCGGCAGGAAAATCTGGGGGTGTGGTTTCATGATATAATTCGAAGAAGTTAAGAGAAATCTCCTCCTGGGGTTCAGAAAATTGCTTGGCCATGGAACTCTACTATAATGAACTGAGCCTCTCTTTCCTCTCTTTGAACATTTATGGACCTTGCGTGGATGGGGAACGTTTCTGGACCTCTTTTTTTAGAACTTCTTGCCTCTCCCACCCAAATATGATAATTGGAGGAGACCTGAATTTCTCCTTGGGGGAATTTGAATCATGGGAAGCCTCAACCAAACCGGACCCCCTTTCTGAATTTTTCTAGAAAAAACTGGTGACATCTCATCTGGTGGATGTCCCCCTTCTTAAACTACTTCCTACTTGGAGGAATCGGCGAGTAGGGGTTGAGTGGGTGGGCAAAAATCTGGACCGGTTTCTATTGTGTGAAGCCTGGGCAGAGAAATTGTTGGTCTACAGACACTGGGTCAGTGAGGGGGTATTTCAGACCACTTCCTAATTTTTCTAGAAATGAAAGGTGACGGCAAGAAACCGGGAATCCCGTTCAAATTCAATTCTTCCTGGTTGAAGGATGAATCTTATAATGGACTTTTTCATGCTACATGGAGGAAGGAAAACTTCAGTTGTGAGGACAATAGAAGTTCTTTTTTCATGAAAAATCTCAAGAGAATGAAGTGTGCCACCAAAGAATGGGCCCTCGAAAAGAAACTACAGGAGGAGGAGGGACTCAAAAAGGTAAATTCTGAATTGGAAAGGTTGGAAGACCTAGAAGGCACTGGTTATGCCTCTTTGGAGTCAAGGGCTAGAATTAAGGAGTTGGAAGCCTCTTGGAGGAAAATTCTCCAACTTAGGGAAGAAAGCTGGCGGTTGAAAAGCTGAGCCATCTGGTTGCAAGCGAGAGATGAAAATACAAGGTTCTTCCAAAATTATGCAAAAGGCCGGAAAAATTCAAATACCATTTGGGAACTCCCGAAGGAGGATGGTGAAATGGCCAAATCCTTTGAAGAACTGGAGATCCTTGGTATTAACCATTTTAAAACTCTATTTAAAGCTCCTGCGGAAGTCTCTATAGCAGAAGTAATTAGAGTGGCCCATTTTTTCCCTAGCTACATTGATGAAGAGGGTAATAATTCCATCATGGAACCAGTTTATAAACAGGAGGTGGAAGACATTCTTAACGCTATACAGAAGGACAAAAGTCCAGGCCCAGATGGATGGACTGTAGAATTATTCCAGCATTTTTTCAAATCTATTGGGGACGAGCTGGTAGCTGTAGTGGAGGATTCTAGGTGCTCAGGGTCTATCTACCAGCCCTTCAATTCAACCTTCTGGCCTTGATACCCAAATCCGATCATCCTGATTCCTTTGACGACTTTCGGCCCATTTCTTTGTGTACTTGTGTCTATAAAATTATTGCAAAATTCATTGCCTCAAGGATTAAACCTTTCTTATCCAAGCATATCTCCCCTGAGCAATTTGGCTTTTTGGATGGAAGACAGATTCACGAAGCAGTGGGAGTTGCTCAAGAATATCTTTATAGTCTTAAGAGAAGTGGTAAGAAAGGGGAAATTGTAAAAATTGACCTTTCAAAGGCCTACGACAGAATAAGCTAGATGTATCTGTGACTTTTGTTGACTCATCTTGGTTTCAGATTTGACTTTGTCAGATGGATCATGAGCTGTGTTACCTCGTCCTCAGCAATTTTGATAAATGGAGCTGCTACTTCTTTATTCAATCCTGAGAGAGGCTTAAGACAAGGGTGCCCTCTCTCGCCCCTTATTTTTCTGTTGGCTGCTGAGGGCATTAGCTTAATGATTCACAAATCAAAGAGACGAGGTGAGCTAAAAGGAATAGAAGTTGTGGTTAATCTCTGGGTCAGTCATATGCTCTTCGTGGATGATATCCTTCTGTTTAGAAATGGAAGCATGGAGGATTGTCGAACCCTAAAGAGTATCTTGGATCTATTTATGAAGGCAACAAGTCTCAAAATAAACGAACAGAAATCGACCCTAACTACTTCTGGTTTTTCCATAGAGGAGGTGGGTAGAGTTGAAGCTCTCTTGCACTTTGAAATCAAATCCCTTCAGGATAATTTTAAATATTTGGGGTTCCACCTCAAGCCTGATAATTACCGGATCCATGACTGGAAGTGGCTTCTTGCTAAAATTGAAAAAAAGCTAAATCACTGGAGTCACAAATGGTTATCAAGGGCAGGGAGGCTAGTTTTAATCAAGCCTATCTTAATGGCAATCCTGGTGTATTAGGCTAGTCTTATATGGGTTCCTAAAGGTATTCTAGCCTCCATAGACAAACTTTGCAGTAGATTTCTATGGGCTGGCTCCAAAGTGGAACATGTTACCCCCTGGGTAGCATGGGACAAAATCATCAGACCCAAGGAATGGGAAGGTTGTGGTATCAAGAATTTGCTCTCTTTCTTGAAATCCCTAGCAGCCAAACTGGCCTGGAGACTTATAATGACTGATTCGCTCTGGTTTTCTGTTACAAAAATAAAATACATTGAACAGGGTTCAGCACTCGAATGGGTCTGCATGCCCCTAAAATCTTCAAAAAATGCCTCTGTGGTCTGGAAGGATGTGGTTGCCTCTGTCCAAACCATTGAACAGGGTCTAGCGTGGAATGTGGGAAATGGAGTCCAGGTGAGGCTAGGACGTGATCCATGGGTCGGGTGTTCAACAAGGTTTACCCTTTCTCAAGATTTGGTAACCTTTCTAAATGACAGGGGCTTCCACAATCTTAGTCAGGTGGCTGATCATCGGTCCTCCTCTATTCTGAGGTAAGGGTGGTTAACAGGGACTGATCTTCACCTTGAAGAGAGATGGATGGAAGAATGGAGGCTTTTCTGTTTAGATTTGCAAAACTCCTCTGTATGGATTACTGATTCAAGGGATGAACTCCGATGGGTACACACACAATCTGGAACCTACTCTCTGAAGATGGTATATAAATGGTTGATGTCCAATCAGGGGTGGGAGCCCCCTGCCTAGTGGTCCAAACCGATCTGGAAGCTGAAATGTCCAGCAAAGACTAAGCTTTTCTTCTGGTGTATCTTACAGAAAAAAGTGCCAACATGGGATTTTCTTCAAAAGAGGGGGAAAATAGGCCCGAGTTGGTGCTCTTTATGCAAATCCAGGGAGGAAACATCCCTTCATATTTTTCTAAACTGCCCCTATAATGTAAGTCTTTGGGATGAATCTTTAAGGCTCATTAATACCCCTATCAGATGGGAAGGAGAAAATATTCAGCAAGCTTGGGCTCGGTGGTGGCAGGAGGCCCCCGATGACAAAGTTCGTACGATCCCTCTCTTGATTGCCTGGGGCACCTGGATTGCAAGAAATCGGGTAATCTTTCAAGATCTTCCTTTCCCAATCGGAAGATTGGTTGTGGAAGGTGCAGCCATCTATGACAGTATCCCAACCCCATCTGGTCCTGCTCCACCTCATTGCATCTAGCCAGAACTCATCAGGGAATCGATTCCTTGGGCTTTCTTTGATGGAGCTTCATACATCTATGGGCGGTGTGGAGCTAGTTTGGTCATTCATTTATCCCCTGAAAAGTCCTTGCGAGCATCAGTTGGTCTCAGGCAAGGGACAGATAATTTTGCTAAGCTCAAAGCTTTACATTATCTTCTCCGTTGGCTGACTTTAAGACAAGTGAGGAAGATTCAGATCTTTGGAGATTCTATGAATATTGTGAAATGGTTTAATGGGACTCAACAATGCAGGAATTGTATTTTGCTGCCTTTCCTTAAAGAGATTTTGTGGATCAAATGTTATTTCACTGAGATCACTATTTTCCACATTTACAGGGAACGGAACTAGGATGCAGACCGCCTATCTAAAGAAGGTTCTGAAAAAACTATGGGGACCTGGACAGTGACAGAGATGGAAAACATGGTTGTTCATCCTTTGGAACAGCCCATTTTTGGATAAAAGATCACACTTTCTCCTCTCGCGTATATATTCTGTTGTTTTTTTTCTATGTTTTTCTTTATGTTTTGATACAAATAACATAACTGTTACACAAACTTATGATGAGTCACAGGATTGTTTTCCTCATTGAGGAGGTCTTGGGATTCTATTGGATAATTGTTTTATCTCAAGAGACCAGGATAGTTTTTACTGCCAGTTTCCTCAGTTTTTTTTTTTTACGGAAAGGAAGCCTTGGCTTCTGCAGGCACCTATCAATTCCCATCATTATCTCTGTTTCGGATTAAAACCGGGAGATGTTACTGAATGGAAGTGCCCCTTTTATGCTTATTTTGGACAGGCTCCTTTCGTGATACCCTTCAAGTATTCAAGGCAGTTGAGGCTACTTTTATCCTTCAAATAGAAGGATAATTGGAGTTGATCAGAAATTTTATGCATATGCTATGTGACTATCTATTCATAATAGAAAGTTCGATTTTTTTTAGTGGAAAAAAAAAAATTTGCATTGTATAGGCTAGGAAAGAGTTTTGTTTTCCGCAGATTGCATTAGATGCATTAGTGGATGTTTTCTCATGATTTCATTATTTGCTACTTCTTGAAATTTTTCTTTCCTTCTCGTAGATAGCCTTCATTAAATTAAAATGGTATCCTTCTACATGTAGTTTTACATTTAGGAAGATTTCAGATCCGACATACATTAAGGCCTGGAAATTAAAACCTAGTCCAAGATCAACGTGATATGTGAGTTTTTCTTTTGTTACAATCATGCTTGAAATGTTATGTCTTCATGTTTAATTGAGCGGAATTTGTTTCAAAAATCCCTTTTTAAGTGATATGTTATGGCTTATTGAACATTTTAGTGTTTTTATTCCATTGAGATATCTAGAATTCATCCTTAGCTAGATGCTTTAGATTTTATCAATTTCACTATTCTTATGCTCACCCCTCTACAACGATATTTTATAATAATAAAAACAGCAAGGATTGTCTACCTTGACCCTGTCTAAAGATACCTCATTTTTTCATCCTCTCACTAAAAAAACCATTAGCTTAATATGACTCCATGCCCATGGATTTTCCCTCTTCCCTGCCATCAAACTGTTAAACATTTTCCTCTCTAATCTCAATACCTAGCCTAAAATATAAGACAATCGGTCATTTAAGTGACTGAAGATTCATATAGAGAGAACTCTCTCTAAAGCTGGAAGGGCTAGATTCCAGTTTTAAAGTGGTTTGTGGTTACCTTTGGGTTCCTCTCCTTATCCTGGAATAATTACGAAGTGCTAACAAATGGTAGAAACAAATTGCCAAGTTAGGAGCGGTTATGGTCTGATCTAGTGCAGGAAGAAATAAGTTGGGACAATCGAGATGAGACCTCATCCAAAGAAGTGGAAGAGGACCTTGCATTAGTCAACAAAGGAAAGAAATCCAAGGGAAATAAGTCCTAAGGAGAGAATGGATAGAAGAAATATTTGTCCAACATCAAGTTCTTTCACTGTCATGAATTCAGGAACTATGCCATGAAATTTCCACAGAAGAAGGCAAGCAAAAATGAGCCTGCAGTAGTGATCGGAAATCCCCGATCGAAATTGATACTTGCTTTGTTAGTTTTTTAAAAGTGTTTTCATGCATTTAAAATCACCATGAAATAAAACTCAATTTAAATGACATAGGAAACTTGTAAGGACAATTAGTAGCAAATAGAGAGAAATAACCAAACACATAAGAGAAAATGACACCAACATGTTGATAACGGAGTTCGGCTATCTTCAAGTCTACCTCTCCGGGCTCGGTCTTTAATAGGGAGGTTTTTTTATTCAAAATTTTCAAAATCCATCAAAAGTACATTTAAAAATACTTTAAATACAATCCAAACTAACTCACTTGTGCTTTGCTCTATCTTGGGATCCTATAGCAACTTTCGGATTTGAAAAAGGCTTCATGGTTTGCCCAAAATGTCTCTCCAAAGTTTGGTTGTCTCGATGGTCTATCACTACATAAAAAATCCTTGTTGCATAAACATTTCACTTATGCCCTCCTTTGTGCAATGGCATAGTTTGATAATAGAAAATGAGAGAGGTTTGGGGGCCAAATCCCGACCTCCCCATCGTTCGTTGGTGATACGATATGATATGGTGTAATATTAAAAATGTTAAAAATATTTGGTGGCGGGGTCAATGGAATTTCCATCCCACACCATAACCGTATACAATGTATATTACTATGTTATGGCCCGTAGGACTTTCCATATGTGTGGAGTTGTTTGGATAACGGAGGTATAATATTATAGGGCCGCCAATCTTGGCGGGTTCCACCGTTTTTTTTGTTAAATACAAAAACTTTACCCCTTAAATATATGTGGTGGAGTGTTTTAAGAAAGAACTAATACGTATCCCAGTTGGTAAGGCGTGGAGTTCGTAGAGTGCAGGTCTTGGGAATAAATCCTGTCAATTCCCTCGATCCGCTTAACAAAAATTTTACCAGTCCTACGAACCACGTGTCGCCTTGCAATTGGTCCATATGACACCAATCAGAAACTAACACTTGTCTTGATATGCATGCACCACATGTCAAAATTTCATTGGTGATGGAACTTTTACCACAGATTACTGAACCAGAACCTTTCTCACTAGGTTCATAAGCGTTGACTTTGACTTTTTGGAGTTTGCCTTGAAAATTTTGACTTTGCATAAATTCTTCATACGAAGTTGGATTTTTCCCATTTAAGTTGTGCTCGAATATTTTTTCTGAGCTCTACGCAATGGAACTACTTTCGATCAATTCAGATGACTTCGAAATTTTCGCCATTTGGATCATTCCTTGATCATTTCGGATCATTCCTGATCAACTTAGCAACAATAGGTGAAGCTATAGCTTCACAATTCAAACTTTATTTTAGTCTCATTGCATGCATGGAAAGCACAATAATGGGAAGCATGTGGTATCTTGACAGTGGTGCCTTGTTCCACATGACGGGGAACAAATATCTCTCCAGTGATTTGGAGGAGAAAGACCTCAAGAAGAACATAGAGTTTGAAGATGACAAGAGGTATAGCACGACCGGTATCAGTACAGTTACTTTTCAGAGGGATTCTGGCTCCCCTTTCAGACTCAAGGATGTGATGTTTGTTCCAGGACTAAATAAGAATCTTGTTTTTGTCGCGGTATTGGAAGATCGTGGCTACGATGTGATATTTAGCAAAGGGAAGGTTTTCCTTAGACACATCACTATGAGACATGTGAAGCAGATCGGTGTACAAGTCAAGAACCCGTATGCACTTGAAATCGAAAATGCATGCAAAGCCTTGAGGAGCAAAGCAAAGGTTAGAGACTTGGTGATTGAGAGGGGGCATGAAATACCTCTAAAAATGGAGCCTCAAAAGCAGCCTCAGCGAGTTGTGGAGTAGCTACAATTGGAGAAGAAGAGAGGAGACCGAGTGGAAACATCCACTCAAGAAAAGACCTAAAGTAGGGAAATATTTCGAGCTAAGTGGGAAGAGGGAGCACATACATCCAACCATACCTCCAGGTGTGAGGTGGGGTGACGTGAAGCAATAGTCCCAAGATTTGTAGAAATTTGGGCAGGGTCCATTGAGATGTTTTTGTCTCATGGATCATTACCTTGCAATAGGGGCCCACAGTATTCCGTAGTAGGAGGATCAATGTCAGTCAGATAATGAGGAGTGCAAATAATTGTTGACAGTAGAGTAGGAGGCTTAGTAGCATAGTCAACAACAACATATTTTTCCCAGTAGACAGTTGCAGATTAATTCAGTGATTATTATTGTTTTCTCAGTTGTAGATTTTGTAGTAGCAGAAACAACAATGAGAGGTGTTGCGTGGAATACATTCCAAATGTGTTGAAACGAGATATATGTGATTTACTTTCTTGCTAAGAGGGAGTGTTAAAAATGGCACCAAGAAAGATCCTAATTTAATTTTACCTTGAATTAAATTAGGATAAAATTGGAATTCCAAATCACATGAAAACTTGTACGAGTTAACTAAGTTAGTTTGACTCGGTTTAGTTAATTTGATTTGAAAGCCTAATTCCAGTCATGTAGAGTGGTTCCACTTTATAGGATCACGGGTTGAGTTTACTTTGTGTTTTAATTAATTAATTCAGTTAAACAGAGTTAAATTCAGTTAAACTAGTTCCAACTATTGGAGGAACTAGTAGGAGGTCTAGCAGTGGGGTGCAGCTTCAGTGTTCAACTGCTTAACTGATAAATCAACCATAAATAACTCATGCATGTGTTATCTATGAGTTACCTAGCTTAGATTGAAGTTTAGGGGCGGTGCACTATCAGTTGTATAATCATTTAAATTGTACAGATGGTGCATTAAGTCAGAGGAAGGCCTGTGATGGATTGTGAAGTTATGGATGAGTAATTTCCCTAATTAATAGGGGTTAATTCCCAAGGAAACAATGCAAGGAAAGAGGGACTTGGGCAAGCAGAAAATTGGTTAAGTATTGGCCAAGGCTTGTCCAGGAAGCAATGAGATAGATAGAGATAGTGCAAAGGTTGTTCGAGCTTGAGAAAAGCATTGTAATCTTCTCATATTTTTCTGACTAATGCAATATACAGATATGAGTGGTTTTTAGTTGTGGCTTTCCTCTAGAAATCACTGTTTAATTTTTTGATTGAATTCTTTCTCTTGTATGCTTCATGATTTTGTGATCATTTAATTGTTTCCGCAGTTGGTATAGTAGATTCAGGTCTATTGTTCTATTAAATTACATTTATCAGTTTAAATCTACAAGATAATGGGGTGATTGCACCTTTAACGAATTTCTGGACTTTTGCAGGCAGGCAGGAATCAAGGAGCTCACAGTGATTTACAAACCTCAGAATGGGGTTGTCAAGAGGAAAAATAGGACCATCACGGAGGCAATGAGGCAAATAATCTATGATCAGGAGTACCTATGTTTTTATGGGTAGAGGCGTGTAATACAATTTTTTGCATGTACAATAGGAGTCGCCACATGGTGTTGGAGGACATGATACCTAAGGATTTATTTACAAGAGCAAAACCAGATGTGAATCATTTGTGCATATTCGGTAGTCTAGTTTATGTCCATGTGCATATGAAGATGAGACCTAAGATAGAGCCCTTATCTAAGAGGGGTGTATTTGTTAGCTATAGTAATGTCTCGAAGGCCTACCGAGTCTACATTCTAAGATAGAGAAAGATGATCTTGAGTCGAGATGTTAAATTTTATGATGATAGAACCCTCAGGAGATCTCTTGAATGAGAGCCAACAGTGGTAGAGGAGAAAGAGAAAGAGGCTCTTAAGGATTTGCAGGGACTAGTAGCACCAACAAGGACACAACTAATAGATTTGGAGGGTGATTTAGATATTCCTTCGATTTCTACCAGGAGGAGGTTGAGATGGGATGAAGAGACATTGAGGCATTTTGAGGAGCATGTGTAGGATCCTAACAATGCTTTCAGGTAGAGCATACCACAGACCATATATTATAGTTATTTGGCACTATCGAGCAATGTCTACGAGTTTGAGCCATTCACTATTGAGGAGCCTATATGCATGCAAGTTTGAAGGGATGCCATGATAGAAGATTATAGCTCCATTATGAATAATGATGTTTCAGATATAGTGCTAAGACCAGAGGGGAACTCTATGGTCACTTCTCGATGGATCTGCAAGATTAAACATGCAACTAATTGCAATATCAAGAAGTATAAAGTGAGGTTCATGGTGAGAGGGTTCTCCTATAAGGAGGGAGAAGACTACGAGGAGACATTCGTACCCATCACCAGATATGAACTTATTACAAAAATTATGTCTATTACCTCAAAGATGGGGTAGAGGATACATCAAATGGATGTGAACACTGATTTACTCAACGAAGTGATTGAGTAGGAGATGTATATAAAGAAAAATCAAGGTTTTGAGCTGCATGGGAGAGATTCCCACTTATACAAGTTGAAGAAGGCCCTTTAAGAGATGAGGCAAGCTCCTATGTGTAAGGTGTTATCACCCTGGAATTTATGAAGGCTGAAGAGAAAACCACAGAGGGAAACATCAAACCACTTTGGAGTCCAGGACCTATCCTTCTTGGACTCAAAGAGGGCTCTCTCTATTACATATAGTTTTTTTTATAGAGGAATTTTAGGCTAGCTATTAGTGCATAGGTGTTGGTTTGAAGATTTATGGTTGAGGCAGTAGAAGAGGGCCATTGGAATATGGAGTCAAACAGGTGTAAACAAACTCAATTAGATGGATAACTAAGGTCAAGCGCAACTAGGCAAGCTAGTCATGTCAATGGATCTTTACAGCTTGTGAAATGGAAAAGAGGAGGAGATTAAGGTTTAACAGGAATGTAGAGCAGACTTCATCTGAATTCTACATTCCAGTCTCAACATGGACGCAGAGCATACCATCTCTGAATTCTACATCAAGGTCTTAAAGGAAAACATAATGTATTGTTTCAAGACTGAGCAAGGTACCCTATGGTAAATCCTACACAAAAATTTCTATCCACAGTAAAGAAAGAAAACAGTATGTAAAACAGAAGAATCACAAATTACATGGGAGAAGCACTTCACCACAGATCATAACACAAAAATCTGGAAGACATCATACTCAGTGATTCATCCAAAAGAGAGTGGTACAACTAGCAGAATCTATTACAATGGTTTTTTCTCCTTCCATCCCCTTTTCATACTGCTAATGCATGCAGTATTTATCTCAAAACTAAGTTAGTTGTCTTATCTTAGTTGGCAACCTCTCATTGATTACAATTAGCAGAAAATAGACAAGTGTGGCCATGTAAAGCCTGATTTGGACATCACTGACAATAACTGCCTCTAGAATTAATTCTAGGCAACTTTACGTAGATCCAAATGCTTCAATGGCTCCTCAGAATATCAAACAGTAAGCTTTTGGGGTGGCTGTGATGGTTGTTGAGTCCCAAAAGTGTTTTCCATATTCATACATATTTTCATTATGTCATTACCATTTAGCTCTCATTTCATAACTATCTGACCTAAAACCCTACATCAAGTAACCATTTTCATAAATATATGGGTTAGGATCCTTGTCTTCCAAAGTTATTTATTTTATGTGTTTAAAGTGAATTTATGATTAGAAACTAGAAAATTAACATAATTTCTTATATCTATATATGTGTTATGAGTTTTGTGACATGTGTAGGTCAAAAGGAAGCTTCTAAAAGACCTTTATGTGGCCTTCCAAAAACAAATTCGAATTTGAGTGGAGAAGATCATGGGATCATGAGGACATGTGTCTCATTTCCTTTTTGTATTGAAACTCTAAGAAGATATGTGTCTCATTTCTTATTTGTATTGAAACTCTAAAAAGACATATGTCTTATCATTTCCTATTTTGATTGTAACTCTAGAGATAGAGGGAGAGATTCATGGACTCTCATTAATGAGATAACTTCTCATATTTTTGTATAAATAGGGGAAGATTTTTCCTATCAAGAGTAGTGAAAAATAGGAGAAGAAGAGAAAGGATTAGAGAGTGTTTTGTAACAAAGCTTAAGATGGAATGGGATGTAGATTTGTGAGTTTATCAATAAATAAGTTCAGTTCATTGATGTTGTTTTGATTACAACTTTAAGAAGCTGAAGAATTTCACCAAATTGGTAGCAGAGGGCCCCTGCTATTCGAGGAGGTTTTACATGTTTTCTAGATAAGTCATTTTCAATTCTGTTTTGTCATATTTCCTTACTTAGAATGCTTTCTGAAATCATATCTTTTAGCATTATGTTTCATGTCATTTGCTTGGATAAAGGATCCTCATGATATTGCAGTTAGTCTCTTTCTCAAGCTCTTCCAATACATCTCTATTAAATGAATGGGATTCAATTGTAATATTCTGAGTTATTAGCATTTCATTTTCTGCTACTTAGTTAAAAGGAAGATCTTCATTATACTGCAGTTAGTCTCTTTCAAAAGCTCTTCCAATAAACCTCTAATTCACGAATGACACTTAGTTGTAATATTGTGAGTTATTGATTCTTTTTCATTATCACATTATGATTAATCTCTTTCAAAAGCTATTCCAATAAACCTCTAACTCATGAATGAGATTTAGTTGTAATGTTATAAGTTGTTTCAGCATTTCATAGGAGATCCTTACTACATTATAGTAATCTTTTTCTCAAACTCTTCCAATAAACTTCTATCAAATGAATGAGATTTCACTATAATGTTTTAAGTTACTATTTGTTTCAGCATTTCCTTTTATGTTTTAGGAGATCCTCATTGCATTAGAATTAATCTTTTTCACAAGCTCTTCCAACAAATCTCTAACTAAATAAATCAGATTAAGTTGTAGTGTTTTGAGTGACTTTTCATTTCATGAATGTTCATTTAGAAGCTATAATATCTATGGATTAGGACTCTCTGTTTTCATCATTTTCTAGTTAGGAACAGAATTTGCAAATAAACTCTGTTTTATTTCATTTATTAACATTTTCTTTTCTCCCTTTTGACATAAATCTAACTTCATCTTTTTAGCATAGAGTAGCATATTAAGCATCAAACATAAAAACCCCAAAATATCAATAAAACACTAAAAACAACGAAGTAAGAAAAATGGATACTTAGGCACATATAGTGCATCACACTTCATCAATTTACTGACTCTGGTCGATAATTTATGTTAGCAATTTAGGACACTAAATTGACTGAACATTTTGGCGTCGTTGCCGGGGAAGTGTAACTAGGTAGCCTTATTTCTTATATCTAAAAAAATAATAATAATAATAATTTCTCAAGTATACTCTCCTCTTGCACTGTGTGATCTAGAGGATCAGAAAAAGAATTTTTATTTTAATAATAATAATAAATTATGTTTTCATCATTTCATTTCATTTTACAATAAATTTTTAAAATGATGAAAAAATTTAATTTCAATAACTGTTTTGTTTAATGAAATATATCTGTATATTTTTGAATTTTTGAAAATATAATATATAATTTTATTAACAAATCAATTAAAAAAAAAAAAATTTAAAAAATAAATAAATAAATTGACTCATGGAAATAAGACCCACACATACACAAGAGGCTAGCCTTTGGCTTGGCTTTACACATATATGGAGTCCTTCAATCCACACAAAGACCCATGCACTACAATTTAAAAAAAAAAAAAAAAAAACATTCTCTTTGCTATATTCGTTTTTCCTCAAACAACAATTATTAGAAATTATTTTTAAAAAATTTGCACACAATGAAGGTATATCACATGAAGAAACTGTTGATGAGGAGAAGATTGCAAATTGTTGATGAAGAGAAGATTACAAATTCAATTGTAGGGACAGACAATGAAAGTGTATCATATAAAGAAATTGTTGATAAAGAGAAGATTGGAGATTCCATTGCAAGTAATTGGAATGAGGGAGATCGATCTAAACTTCTCTGTGAAATACAAACCATTACACTTCAAAACCTGCAAATAGAAACAAATCAAACCACAAATAATTGCCAGAAAACGAAATGAGTAATTGTCAAAAACACCCGATTTTAAAACAAATTTTCTGAGCAAAACGAAGTGAATTAGAAAAAACTAAAACATGGGTTTTTTCGGGAACGGAGTGAATTAGGCAATATTATAAGAACTTTCTGAAATTTGCAGCCATTTGGGAGAAATTCAGAGTTCTTAGGAGCACTAATTTGCAGTGTGCGTGAGAGAAAAATGTTTTTTATTTTTTATGAAAACAGTCACGGTTTTATAAAATTTAATTTTGAGAAATAATCAAAGATATGATTTCCTTATTTGAAGGAAAATGTGGCAGAATTTATCTGTGGTGGCACATGATGAGTGACAAATGGATTATTTGAGGCAAATACATTATCACATGTGCATCAAATGCAAGTTGTATAAATTGAGAAGGCTTTTGTCTTCATCTCCTTCATAGTTAGAAACTTGACTTTAGAAATTTCAAGCTTTTTATTTTTATCTTGCATGAAAGAGGCATTGGCATGAGTTTGTTTCAAAAAATACTCATAAAGACAATTATTTCATCCATGCTTTATTTCATTATATATATATATATATATATATATATATAATAAAATCTTTATTAATAATTTCTTTTTAATAAAGAAAAAAAATTCAAAAAAATAAATCAAAAAAATAAAAATAAAAAGAACAATAATAAAAAAATAAAATAATTCTTCTTAATAATGGTTTGTAGGACAATTGGAAGATTATTTAGATTATTTCTAAACATTTGGCATTAATATTGTTGATGTGTATTTTTCTATACAGTTTTAACTTGCAGAACACAGCGAATCTTTGTGATGACCAATTGTTTTACTAAGCACAGTGCATGAAGTCATCCGACAATAGAGAGTTGATTTATTTTTCATGGTTATTCTTTAAAAAATGGATTGTTATCGATATCATGAATTTGACCGAATATAGAACTTTTGATTTACCTTAATCTATTTCATTTGACATTTAATTTTTGTGTAAGAATCAGAATGAAATTAGTTACTTTTTTAACACACTTATGTTTTTTATGTCAAGTGTTTTTTTGCAGATTTGGGATGATCGAATGATCATTGAAGGAAACTAATTGTGCGCACGATTGGTTTTCAAAGGACCAATTTCATGAGAAACATAAGAACAAGTCCATGTTGATATCCATAAAGACCATTACTTTTCCTCCCTTTTTGAATTGTAAATCCAACCAAGAAATTCAAAGCAAACCACCATTATTTTCCCAGCAAGAGTTAGTTGTTCATTTTCCTTCATTCACATACACTTTCCATTACTTTTTGTCTACTCTACAAATAAAAGCAAGCTCACTTACATGCTTATTTCCCATTGTCATATTCCATTTTTCATTGTCCATTTCCATTTTTCTTTTCCTATCATTTTCATTTTGCAAATAAACCTTGCTTCAATGCAAATTATTGAATCCATAGTCTTTCAAAAATTATTCTTTCATGCTCGCGTTAGATGATAGAGGATTCCTTAAGGTCTCCCTTCTAACAAGTCTTGGCCTATCAATATCAGCACATTATCTAGGTTCAAGACTAGAGTCCTTAATAGTACCTTGAGGCTTGTATGCATTAATGACAAGTTCTCTCGCTGACAATCATGGGAATACATCAATGTTCCTTGATCGTCAGATCTTGCAAGTGGCTCAACATCAGCCTATTTATTCGCACTTTGCAAGATATACTTAGGTACCTTGGCATTCATTGACATTAATGGTGAGTTTGTCTCGCATTTGTTAACGACATTCATCAATGGTCGATAATCTAATAACTTCTCTTCATACTCCACATCAACACATCTATTCGCATGACTAGAATTGTACCATCGGATTTTGTAACAATTGAAGACTACATCATTTCAGCAGTTTGTAGTAGGAATCAATTTGTATCAGCATCAATAAAGATCTCAATCTTGCCATTAGCACAAAGAGAACAAAAAGAACAAATAAGCAGATCAAATTCATTTTTTTACATAGTTCCTGATCCAACAACATCAACAGCCACACTCTTCAGTATACACAACTCATCCACATTTAAGGTAAGTGAAGGTATGTGGTTTTCTAATTTTTAGTCATGTAATTCATTAGAATGCTAAAATTGTAACTTTGGAAAAATTCCTCACTCCCTTTTTCACATTGTCATATCTTTAGTTGAAGGGGAAGGGACATCATTTCATATCCACATGTCATACACTATCACACATTTTCATTTCATTTCCACCCGCATATACTTCCCAACCAACTATTGTTGCAATATAATCCAAAAGATTATATGTCTTGCAAATGATCAATTCATTAATGAAGTAATTGATTTTAAATGTTTTCATGAACTTTGATGCAACAAAAAAAATAAAGCATTGTTACACAAGAACCATTGCTCAAAAAATCGATTGTCACACAAGAACCAACCATAAAAAAATTGTTGCAATCAAATGTATTATACATTGCCAAAAGAAAATATTACAAATCAAAGTTTGGAATGAATCAATATGATTCAAAACTCATAAAAAATCAACTCATGAACAAATGAATCATTGCAATAGTTGCATGAGAACATGCAACAACTTCAGTTGGGGGGTATGTTGAGTCTTAAAAGTGTTTTCCATATTCATACATATTTTCATTATGTCATTACCATTTAGCTCTCATTTCATAACTATCTGACCTAAACCCTACATCAAGTATCCATTTTCATAAATATATGGGTTAAGATCCTTGTCTTCCAAAGTTATTTATTTTATGTGTTTAAAGTGAATTTATGATTAGAAACTAGAAAATTAATATAATTTCATATATTTATATATGTGTTATGAGTTTTGTGACATGTGTAGGTCAAAATGAAGCTTCTAAAAGACCTTTATGTGGCCTCCCAAAACCAAAATTGAATTTGAGTGGAGAAGATCATGGGATCATGATGACATGTGTCTCATTTCTTTTTTGTATTGAATCTCTAAGAAGATGTGTCTCATTTCTTATTTGTATTGAAACTCTAAAAAGGCATGTGTCTTATCATTTCCTATTTTCATTGTAACTCTAGAGATAGAGGGAGAGATTCATGGACTCTCATTAATGAGATAACTTCTAATATTTTTGTATAAATAGAGGAAGCTTTTTCCTATCAAGGGTAGTGAAAAATAAGAGAATATGAGAAAGGATTGGAGAGTGTTTTGTAACAAAGCTTAAGATGGATTGGGATGTAGATTTGTGAATTTATCAATAAAGAAGTTCAGTTCATTGATGTTGTTTTGATTACAACTTAAAGAAACTAAATAATTTCACCAAATTGGTAACAGAGGGCCCCTGCTATTCGAAGAGGTTTTATATGTTTTCTAGATAAGTCATTTTCAATTCTGTATTGTCATATTTCCTTACTTAGACCCCTTTCTGAAATCATAGCTTTTAGCATTATGTTTCATGTCATTTGCTTGGATAGAGGATCCTCATGATATTGCAGTTAGTCTCTTTCTCAAGCTCTTCCAATACATCTTTATTAAATGTATGAGATTCAATTGTAATATTCTGAGTTATTAGCATTTCATTTTCTGTTACTTAGTTAAAAGGAAGATCATCATTATACTGCAGTTAGTCTCTTTTAAAAGCTCTTCCAATAAACCTCTAATTCACGAATGACACTTAGTTGTAATATTGTGAGTTATTAATTGTTTTTCCTTATCACATTATGATTAATCTCTTTCAAAAGCTCTTCCAATAACCCTCTAACTCATGAATGAGATTTAGTTGTAATGTTATAAGTTGTTTCAGCAGTTCATAGGAGATCCTTATTACATTATAGTAATCTTTTTCTCAATCTCTTCCAATAAACTTCTATCAAATGAATGAGATTTCACTATAATGTTTTAAGTTACTGTTTGTTTCAGCATTTCCTTTTATGTTTTAGGAGATCCTCATTGCATTAGAATTAATCTTTTTCACAAGCTCTTCCAACAAATCTCTAACTAAATGAATCAGATTAAGTTGTAGTGTTTTGAGTTACTTTTCATTTCATGAATGTTCATTTAGAAGCTATAATATCCATGGATTAGGACTCTCTGTTTTCATCATTTTCTAATTAGGAACAGAACTTGCAAATAAATTTTGTTTTAATTCATTTGTTAACATTTCATTTTCTCCCTTTTGACATAGATCTAACTTCATCTTTTTAGCATAGAGTAGCATACTAAGCATAAAACATAAAAACCCCAAAACATCAATAAAACACTAAAAACAACGAAGTAAGAAAAATGGATACTTAGGCACATATAGTGCATCACACTTCATCAGTTTACTAGCCCTGGTTGATAATTTATGTTAGCAATTTAGGACACTAAATTGACTAAACATTTTGGCGCCGTTGCCGGGGAAGTGTAACTAGGTAGCCTTATTTCTTACATCTTAAAAAAAGAAAAAAGAAAATAATAATAATAATAATAATAATAATAATTTCTTGAGTATGCTCTCCTCCTGCACTTTGTGTGATCTAGAGGATCAGAAAAAGAATTTTTATGTTAAAAATAATAATAAAATTATGTTTTCATCATTTCATTTCATTTTACAATAAACTTTAAAAATGATGAAAAATTTTAATTTCAATAATTGTTTTGTTTAATGAAATATATATGTATATTTTTGAATTTTTGAAAATATAATATATAATTTTATTAACAAATCAATTAAAAAATTATAATAATAAAAAAATTATAATAATTAAAAAAAAAAAACTGGCTCATGGAAATAAGACTCACGCATACGCATGAAGCCAGCCTTTGGTTTGGCTTTACGCATATATGCAGTCCTTCAATCCACACAAAGACCCATGCACTGCAATTTTAACAGTTATTAGAAATCATTTTTAAAAATTTGCACACAATGAAGGTATATCACATAAAGAAACTATTAATGAGGAGAAGATTGCAAATTGTTGATGAGGAGAAGATTGTAAATTGTTGATGAAGAGAAGATTACAAATTCAATTGTAGGGACAAACAATGGAAGTGTATCATATGAAGAAATTGCTGATGAAGAGAAGATTTTAGACTGTTGATGAAGAGAAGATTGCAGATTCCATTGCAAGTAATTGGAATGAGGGAGATCGATCTGAACTTCTCTGTGAGATACAAGTCATTACACTTCAAAACCTACAAATAAAAACAAATCAAACCACAAGTAATTGCCAGAAAACAAAATGCGTAATTGTCAAAAACCCCCGATTTTAAAACGAATTTTCTGAGCAAACCGAGGCGAATTAGAAAAAAATAAAACATCGGTTTTTTCAGAAACGGGGTGAATTAGGTAATCTTGATAGAATTTTCTGAAATTCGCAGCCATTTGAGAGAAATTCAGGGTTCTTCGGAGCACTAATTTGTAGTGTGCGGAGAGAAAAATGTTTTTTTTTTTTAAACAGTGACGGTTTTATAAAATTCAATTTTGAGAAATAATCAAGGATCTGGTTTCCTTATTTGAAGGAAAATGTGGCAGAGTTCATCTGTGGTGGCACATGATGAGTGACAAATGGATTATTTGAGGCAAAGACATTATCACATGTGCATCAAATGCAAGTTGTATAAATTGAGAAGGATTCTGCCTCCATCTCCTTCTTAGATAGGAATTTGACTTTAGAAATTTCAAGCTTTTTATTTTTATCTTTCATGAAAGAGGCATTGGCATGACTTTGTTTCAAAAATATTTATAAGGACAATTATTTTATCCATGCTTTATTTCATTAATAAAAATAAAAATAATAATATTTTAAAAATAAATAAATAAAATAAAATAAAATCTTTATTAATAATTACTTTTTAATAAAGAAAAAAAATTCAAAAAAATGAAATAAAAATAAACAATAATAATAAAATAAAATAAATTTTCTTAATAATGGTTTGCAGGACAATTGAAATATTATTTAGATGATTTCTAAACATTTGGCATTAATATTGTTGATGTGTATTTTTCTATACAGTTTTAACTTGCAAAACACAGCGAATCTTTGTGATGACCAATTGTTTTACTAAGCACAACAGGTCATTATCCCTAATAAATAGGGAGTTGATTTATTTTTCATGGTTATTCTTTAAAAATGGATTGTTATCGATATCATGAATTGAACCGAATATAGAACTTTTTGATTTACCTTAATCTGTTTTATTTGACATTTAATTTTTGTGTAAGAATCAAAAAGAAATTAGCTACTTCTTTTTTAACACACTTATGTTTTTTATGTCAAGCCTTTTTTTTGCAGATTTGGGATGATCGAATGATCATTGAAGAAAACTAATTGTGCGCACGATTGGTTTTCAAAGGACCGATTTCATGAGAAACATAAGAACAAGTCCATGTTCATATCCATCAAGACCATTACTTTTCCTCCCTTTTTGAATTGTAAATCCAACCAAGAAATTCAAAGCAAACCACCATTATTTTCCCAGCAAGAGTTAGTTGTTCATTTTCCTTCATTCACATACATTTTCCATTACTTTTTGTCTACTCCAAAAATAAAAGCAAGAAGCTCACCTACATGTTTATTTTTCATTGTCATTTTCCATTTTTCATTGTCCATTTCCATTTTCATTTTCCTATCATTTTCATTTTGCAAATAAACCTTGCTTCAATGCAAATTATTGAATCTATAGTCCTTCAAAAATTATTCTTTCATGCTCGCGTTAAATGATGGAAGATTCATTAAGGTCTCCCTTCTAACAAGTCTTGGCCTATCGACATCAACACATTATCTAGGTTCAAGACTAGAGTCTTTAATAGTACCTTGAGGCTTGTATGCATTAATGACAAGTTCTCTCGCTGACAATCATGAGAATACATTAATTTCCCTTGATCGTCAGATCTTGCAAGTGGCTCGACATCAGCCCATTTATTCGCACTTTGCAAGATGTACTTAGGTACTTTGGCACTCATTGACATTAATGATGAGTTTGTCTCGCATTTGTTAACGACATTCATCAATGGTCGGTAATCCAATGACTTCTCTTCATGCTCGACATTAACACATTTATTCGCATGACTAGAATTGTACCATCGAATTTTGTAACAATTGAAGACTACATCATTTCAGCAGTTTGCAGCAGGAATCAATTTGTATCAGCAGCAATAAAGATCCTAATCTTGCCATCAGCACAAAGAGAACAAAGAAGCTGATCAAATTCATTTGTTTACATAGTTCCTGATCCAACAACATCAACAGCCACACTCTTCAGTATACATAACTCATCCACATTTAAGGTAAGTGAAGGTATGTGGTTTTCTAATTTTTAGTCATGTAATTCATTAGAATGCTAAAATTGTAACTTTGGAAAAATTCCTCACTCTCTTTTTCACATTGTCATATCTTTAGTTGGGAGGAAGGGACATCATTTCATATCCACATGTCATACACTATCACACATTTTCATTTCATTTCGACTCGCATATACTTCCCAACCAACTATTGTTGCAACATGATCCAAAAAATTATATGCCTTGCAAATGATCAATTCATTGATGAAGTAATTGATTTTAAATTTTTTCATGAACTTTGATGCAACAAAGAAAATAAAGCATTGTTACACAAGAACCATTGCTCAAAAAACCATGTCACACAAGAACCAACCATAAAAAAATGTTGCAATCAAATGTATTATACATTGCTAAAAGAAAATATTATAAAGCAAAGGCTGGAACGAATCAATATGATTCAAAACTCATAAAAGATCAACTCATGAACAAATGATTCATTGCAATAGTTGCATGAGAACATGCAACAACTTCAGTTGGGGGTATGTTGAGTCTCAAAAGTGTTTTCCATATTCATACATATTTTCACTATGTCATTACCATTTAGCTCTCATTTCATAACTATCTGACCTAAAACCCTACATCAAGTAACCATTTTCATAAATATATGGGTTAGGATCATTGTCTTCCAAAGTTATTTATTTTATATGTTTAAAGTGAATTTATGATTAGAAAGTAGAAAATTAACATAATTTCATATATCTATATATGTGTTATGAGTTTTGTGACATGTGTAGGTCAAAAGGAAGCTTCTAAAAGACCTTTATGTGGCCTCCCAAAACCAAATTCGAATTTGAGTGGAGAAGATCATGGGATCGTGAGGACATGTGTCTCATTTCCTTTTTGTATTGAAACTCTAAGAAGATATGTGTCTCATTTCTTATTTGTATTGAAACTCTAAAAAGACATGTGTCTTATCATTTCCTATTTTGATTGTAACTCTAGAGATAAAGGGAGAGATTAAAGGACTCTCATTAATGAGATAACTTTTCATAGTTTTGTATAAATAGGGGAAGCTTTTTCCTATCAAGGGTAGTGAAAAATAGGAGAAGAAGATAAAGGATTAGAGAATGTTTTGTAACAAAGCTTAAGATGGAATGGAATGTAGATTTGTGAATTTATCAATAAAGAAGTTCAGTTCATTGATGCTGTTTTGATTACAACTTTAAGAAGCTGAAGAATTTCATCAAATTGGTAGCAGAGGGCCCCTGCTATTCGAAGAGGTTTTACATGTTTTCTAGATAAGTCATTTTCAATTATATTTTGTCATATTTCCTTACTTAGACTGCTTTCTGAAATCGTAGCTTTTAGCATTATGTTCCATGTCATTTGCTTGGATAGAGGATCCTCATGATATTGCAGTTAGTCTCTTTCTCAAGCTCTTCCAATACATCTCTATTAAATTAATGAGATTCAATTGTAATATTTTGAGTTATTAGCATTTCATTTTCTGTTACTTAGTTAAAAGGAAGATCCTCATTATACTGCAGTTAGTCTCTTTCAAAAGCTCTTCCAATAAACCTCTAATTCACGAATGACACTTAGTTGTAATATTGTGAGTTATTGATTATTTTTCCTTATCACATTATGATTAATCTTTTTCAAAAGCTCTTCCAATAAACCTCTAACTCATGAATGAGATTTAATTGTAATGTTATAAGTTGTTTCAGCATTTCATAGGAGATCCTTACTACATTATAGTAATATTTTTCTCAAGCTCTTCCATTAAACTTCTATCAAATGAATGAGATTTCACTATAATGTTTTAAGTTACTGTATTTTTCAGGATTTCCTTTTATGTTTTAGGAGATCCTCATTGCATTAGAATTAATCTTTTTCACAAGCTCTTCCAACAAATCTCTAACTAAATGAATCAAATTAAGTTGTAGTGTTTTGAGTGACTTTTCATTTCATGAATTTTCATTTAGAAGCTATAATATCCATGGATTAGGACTCTCTGTTTTCATCATTTTCTAGTTAGGAACAAAATTTGCAAATAAACTCTGTTTTATTTCATTTATTAACATTTCATTTTCTCCCTTTTGACATAGATCTAACTTCATCTTTTTAGCATAGAGTAGCATATTAAGCATCAAACATAAAAACTCCAAAACATCAATAAAACACTAAAAACAATGAAGTAAGAAAAATAGATACTTAGGCACATATAGTGCATCACACTTCATGAGTTTACTAGCCCTAGTCGATAATTTATGTTAGTAATTTAGGACACTAAATTGACTAAACAATGGTTTTGAAGAGAAAACAAATGGAGGCTCTGACATCTACCTTTGTTTTATAGAAAACATGCATTGGGTAATCAAATATTATGCAGTGCTAGCTGCTTTCATTTATTGATGCTGGTGCTTATGTGTTTTGCTGCCCCTTCAGTCTCTGTTGTTATAACCATAAAAAGTCTGCATGAAACATATTTTGCTACTCAACTCGACCTGTGGTGTCTTTTTTCTACCTGAGCCCTTTTGGCCGTGTTTCCCCTTATTTCTTCGTAGAATGAGTTTCAAACCTCATATGCCCGATCAGGGAGGGATGGCGGTTGGCAGATGGGGATGGATGATGGAGGACGTGGCGTGGAAGTATTAGCAACGGTTATACAGTGGCAACAGTTTGGGAGGAGGGTGGAAACAGATTTTCGGAGGGGGGTGAGAGTGGTAAGCGGTATTTGAGAAGGGGGTTGTGGAGTAATCTTGGGTGCGACACGTAGGTGGACAAGCAATATGGGATACCATCCATTTCGAACCCCCCCCCGCAAACCAACCCCTTTTGATAAAGTTTGAATGCTGCGTGGAGGTTGAAACTGGATAAGGACTGTCAGATGTAGAGAGAGGAGTGGAGAGGGAGGAAAGGTGGAGGGCAATTAGAGGTGGAATAATATATCACACGGGTGGGACCCGACTTGACCCTTTTTCCACTCGAGTCCTTCCTTTTTGCGTTTAACCATTTTTCAAAGGAAATGTCATAAAAAAACATTTACCCGGAACTTCATCTTGGAGCTGCATCACATCCACGCACTTCACACAAAGCAAGACTTAACATTTACCCTTCGTACTTATCCTTTAAGTTTTGTGATTTTCAATTTGCAATCTGGTCCCACTACATCGCATATCACACTCTAACAATCATAACATTTATCTCCCGCAATTATTTATTAAAACTTGCAAATTGCAATCGGGCCCCACTACATTGCACGTCACACCTCGACAATTATACCACTTACCTCCATGCTTATTTATTAAACTTGTGATGTGCGATATGCGGGCGAGGGCCACATCATCTGCTATGTCATCTACCACGTCATCTTGCCACATCCCCTGCCACGTCATCTGCCGCATCATCTTGCCACTTCACTTCATATCGCATATCGGTGAATTTAAAATTTTTCTTGGCACTTGTTTTCTAAAATATGTAATCTGCGATTGGGCCCCACCGTGGAATCGTATATCGCACTTTGCGATTTTACATTTTAGCTTCACAATTTATCTTTTTAGTTTTGCAATTTGTGATTGCGATCGACTCCCACCATGGCATCGGATATTGCACTTCGCTGACTCTTAACATTTACCTCCCGCGTCCATCCTTTAAACACTATGCTTTGTGATTGCGATCGGGAAACTGACCCCACCATAAACGTTTCCAATCGGACAAGTGATTTTAGTTAAGAAATTGAAAAAGTCGCACGAACCATGATATGAAGGGTTTCAAATCATTCGAGGTGTATACGAGGATAATATGGGTCCCGCCAGTCCTACAAATCGCACTTCGGAGACTATAACATTTACCCTTAGGTGCTTATCCTTTAAATCTTGTGATGTGTGATTACAAAGATAGGTAGAGGTTTCAGACTTAGGATATAAAGGAAGTGGGGTGTTTATTGCGGTTTATGTGAAATATATATGTGTGTGTGTGTATGTGTGTGTGTGTCAAGTGGTCGATTGTGGGGCGGAGCTGTGAATAAGGCAAGTTTAAGTGAGAAAATGATATGGCTGCTAGTGGGTGGGCGGAGGTATAACCATGGAATTTCAGACTTTAATATAAAAGGATTTATAGAGAAATAAGTCCCAAAGGTTATGGATGTGGGTTTTGGGGTTTGAATGGGATTCAAAGCATTTTAGAATATGGAGGAAATGAGGGGGGAAAGAGGGTGAATGAAATGGAATGAGGGGCAGAAATGAAATTTGATTCCCATGACACCTTATTAACAACACTTCCTTCCTTCTACAGAACAGAAAAGCAGATTGATTCCTTTGAAGCTCTTTACATTCAGGAGTTCCCTTTCTTTCTCTGAAAATAAATGATAGCCATGGAATATTATTTTTGGTAAAAAAAAACATAAGAAAAACTCAGTCACCATATAATCCTGTAAATTACAAGACTCTAACACAAGGTATGCTAGGATCAATGGTTATCTTATTGGCTTGGTCTTCACCAAGAGTGAGGTGGATCTCAACTTGTACTTTATGCTTGTTGAGTGAACCACTCATATTAGTATCTTATGGGAATTATCTACTTCATGATAAGATCATAGAAGCTCATAAGGATGTGCAAGGAGGATCTTGCTTCAGAATTATACATGAAGGACATTGACTTGATGCATTACTTTTTAGGATTGGAGGTGTGGAACTAGCCAAGAGAGATTTTCCTTGGGCAGGGAAAGTATGCAATGAAGATCTTGAGGAAATTTAGGATGGAGGATTGCATGCCTATGTCTACACCCATAATCACTAACCTGAAGAAGTTGAGAACTTCTAAAGGTGAACTAAAGAATCCCACATTATATAGGAAGCTGGTAGGTTCCTTGATGTACCTGGTCAAAACTAGACCAACGATATGTTTTGCTATGCACACACTAATCATGTTTATGGTGTAGCCAAGATAGGTTCATTGGGTGACATCGAAGCATGTGTTGAAATACCTATGAGGGACAATAGACATTGAATTGAAGTATGTCAAAGGTGGACGAGTGAAGTTGTAGGGGTAAACAGATTCTGATTGGGCAAGGAGTGTGGTGAATAAAAATTCCACATATGGATGTTGTTTCAACTTGGGATCAACCATGATCCATGGTTCAACAAGAAGTGATAGTCAATGGTACTTAGTTCAGTAGAGGAAGGGTACATGGCAATGCGTATGGCGAGTTGTGAGGTAGTTTGGCTTTGCAAGATGCTTGCAACATTATTTGATCTACAGATGGAGCCAACAATGATACATTGTGATAATCACATTAAGCTCTATGATAATCTCGTGTTTCATGATTGGTCAAGTATATTGAAATCATATATCACTTCATCAGAGACATGGGCCAAAGGGGTGTTGTAAGATTGCAGTATATTTCTACATAGGAGTAGGTGGCAGATGCTCTCATGAAGCCTCTAATGAAGGGAAAGTTTGTGAAGTATTGGGATAAACTGGGGTTGGTAGAGAATCCCTTCCTTGTTAGGAGGTATTGTTGATGTGAGTAGCATCGAAAGGTCTTCTACAATTTCTTGGTGTATTTGTATGTGGAAGACATTGTTTGTCTCTTCTAGTGACTATGTCTTTGATCTGAAAGGATTGTAGTAGTTCGCTGTGCTAAGTGTATTTTTAGTTATAAAACGTGTACAAATTTGTCTCCATTTGTTTGCTTAAGGATTGAGGAATTTAACCATGAAACAGAGATGAAATTATGAGTCTTAAGCATGTAAATAAGCCTAAATAACACTGAACAACGGTGTATAACAGAGAAATAACATCACACATAAGATTTACATGGCAGGCATAATGAAGCAGTTCACCCCTCCTAGGCTACATCTGCTGGTCCAGCTCCCAATGGCATGTCCCTTCTTTTCATTATGCCCAAAATTTCAAATACATGTGTTTTCATGCCTCAAATGGTTGTTTTCTCTGCACCAATGACTCCAGAATGCTCCAATTAGTCTAGGTAGACCCTTGTTTTACCCAAATTGGTCGAAAATTGACCTCCCTAGCCATTTACCCAATGACAACTACAAAACCTCCACTATTTTTGGAGAACTACGGTTATCCCCGGCTAAAACTGGAAAAAATCTGAATCTTTAGAGAAGCGCTAAACTTCTTGCCGAACTCTTAGCTGTAATATTTAGTTTTTGGTTAGGGGTAGTGGTGGCCACATGCTGACCCCCCTTAAACCCTGTGGTCTAGTTTAAAACTCTGCAACAAATGTTTTGGTGTGGAACTGCGATGGAGGCGGAGTTCCACAACTGTTGGCATTCCCGTTGGATGTCCGCGCATGTGAATACCTTTGTAACCGCCGAATGTCATGGTTTGTATAATTGTTGGACCACAAAATTCGTTAACAAACCGTGCATGTGATGGGTTATACTCTGTCGAAGGTTACAGGATTAACCGTTGGTGTTTACAATATATGTTACCGTTATATATGTCAAGTGATCACACACGACAGGGTCGTCGGCGGTTCCCTTCCCCCTCCGCCCCCCAACTTGCAAATTAATACAACATAAAAATATGCAGGATGCTTATAAGGTATGAAAGAATATGTAGTGGAGTTGGTCGAAGTCTATGTGGGTGCGCCGAACATCACGGGGTCGAACCCCTGGACCCAACCATAACTTTGATCAGTGGTACAGGGGACACGTGGTAGCCTCCAGGTTGGCCACGTGTCACCCATCCAATGGCCCACAAAACAACTCGTACAACCAACTAACGACCCAGAATGTGCCACTTGGCGAAACCTCATAGGCTTAGAAAAATGGAATATTTTGAGAATATTCTCCCTTTTTACTAACTGTACCTACATGCTCACTGGGCATCCTAGTCACCTCTGGCACAAAATTTTAGCTATTTGGGAAATCGATCAGAACGGGATATCTCCCTCATACGACATCGATTTTTTGAACCGTTCGCAGCGTCGGAATCAAAACGACAAGATCTACTCGGTCGCTTAGGTTGCATACAGTTTCGAGCACTTTCAATTTTGAGAAAAATTCATGATCTCCTGATCACACCTCCCCATTGGGAAGCTTTTGGAGTTCAAAAGACTTTTATTACATGTTCAGTAGATGAGGGTACAACTCCCTCACCTTTCCAACTTCCATCCACTTTTCCTTGCTTGGCTTACTGCCCTTGAGCCCAACTTGAAGGTAGTCGACACTTCCCCTCTTAGATGCTCTTGTCCTCCTGTCAAGGATGGTATCCTCATTGAACTCATCTAGAAATTCTGGCGAGAAATCTTTAATAGAAGGAAATTGAACATCACTCCCTTGATCATCGATCAAAGGTGGCTCATACAAACGTAAATTTTCAACATTAACAACTGAATACATTTTCATATATGAAGGCAAGTCAAGTTGAAATGCATTGTTACCAACTTTCTTGATGATCTTGAATGGACCATAGTGAATGGGCTTGAGCATTTTACCTTCTCCTTGCATCATTTCTTTGCTTATGTGCAACCATACCTCATCTCCTTCTTGAAACTCGTGATCAACTCTATTTTTGTCATGCCTCTCCTTATATTTGTTTTAACTCTTCTCAAGCTGTTCTTGAACTTGTTGATGAATAATCTGAATTTTCTCAATGAACTTTCGAGCCTTGTCAATATCACTATGCCCATCAATTGCAACATCTTTCTCAAAGATGAAGTCTAATGGAGATTTCGGAAAATACCTAAAGCATGCTTCAAAAGGTGAAATATTTGTATAAGAGTGATTTTCCCGGTTGTAAACGTGTTGAATGTAATGCAGTTGTTCATCCCACAACTTGGGATGTTTGCTGCAATATCCTCTCAATAAATGCATAACAGTTCTGTTCACCACCTTGGTTTTGCCATCAGTTTGCGGTGTAGAAATTTGAATAACTGAGATATTATTCACCGAGATTATCCTGATCACACACTATTTGAGCTTCATGCATAATACATAACCTCTTCTATTATTGATCATCAATTTGCGGAAATATAAACAATCGCATCCGCACATTAAAACCATAAACAATCACACATATAAACACAGTATTTATGGGAAAGCTTAAAGTTGAAAACCCCCAACTATCTGTATATTATAATGATAGAGATCATGTAACAATCATTGTACAAACTCCTCACAAGCTCTCAGTACAATCTCCAATTGTTACACACTACACAAGCTCAGATCATACAAATCACATGCTCCAATCTACTCCACCTGTTAGCCAGCCTCTACTGCGCAATCCAATATGGATAATCATGATATCAAGGTTAAAATCCCACCAGTATGCACTGTGCAATCCTCATTGTCCTCTCCATCAATGTGTGTGCAAATCTCATGCACCAATATAGTCACAACCGATAGTCACACTGCTCTTTCACCTACCTCTCCACTGGTCTCCACTAAACTGTCCATGCACTGAAGTTAACTGATGTATTCTTTAGTTGATTAATGAGTTAATAATTAGTGAATTAATTAATAATTAATTCACACCACTCTCACTAATTGTATCAATCAGTTAGACTAGATACAACTAGCTCAACTAAGTTAAACTGAACACAACTCCATTAACTGCCTCATCAACTCCACCAAACTCTGTCACATGAGTTCTAACTGAAGTCAACCATGCAATAGCTCCACTAAACCCTAGGAATAACATAATTCCTTCTGTCAGCTGCATGTGCCACATCCAGGCATCAAACTGAAGTGCTCCAAGAGGATAAGATAATGTTTAGAGTCCAAATATTATTAAGAGCTAATAATATTCGGCATATCTATTTTTAGACTGGCAATCTAAAAATAGATTCCGCCCAGTATGTCTAAAAATAGAAGTCCATCTATTTTTTCCGATTTGACCAACCATCCACAAATAGCATCCTGCAACTCATAGAACATGATCCATATGTCTAAAAATAGACTTTGCGCCAAAAATAGCCTGCGGGCCCACTTAGTGAAGGCGACTTCTTTCCACTAAGCTCTTCATCTTGTTGCAATCTCAACACTCCCTCTCAACAAGATAAGGATTATCTGCAACCCCTATCCTGCCCCTGTGGTATTCAAATTTTCTCCTGGTGAGCGCCTTCGTCAAGATATCAGCATCCTGATCCTCCGTGGGAATGTATGAAAGTAACATGATCTTCTGCTGCACACAATCTCTGATATGATGATACCAATCCGTGAAGCCATGCCGCCTCAACTCATCCTCCTGTCTGTACCATGATCCATATCCCGATGTGCCTCTGAGATATGTGCCTCTGCGATATCTCACTACATGCTTGCCTGCCTCCCAGAAGAGCTTGGTTGGCTTAACCATAGCTTGTGAAAGTTGGTTAACTGCATAGCATATATTGGGTCGTGTATTGACCAGATACATAAGCGACCCCACCAACTGTCGATAAACAATGGCATCCACTACCTCCGCTGAAATAGCATCCTCCTTCCTCCAGACAGCAGGAATAGGAGTATCAACAGGCTTGCATCCATGCATGTTGAACTTCTCCGATATCTTCCCGGGCATACTTGCCTTGAGAAACAAACATTCCATCACTGCGCTGCCAAATTTCCAATCCCAGGAAATAATGAAGGAGGCCCAAGTCCTTCATCTCAAACTCTTTTGCAAGATTAGCCTTGCATGAGTGTATCAACAGTTCATCACCTATCAAAATCAAATCATCTACATAAAGTACAATGATCAGCAACTTACCCTCCACCACAATATGGTATAGGTTCAGATATGTCTCACTCTTGGAGAATCCAAGTCCAGTGAAATAATTGTTTATCTGTGTATACCAAGCACGAGGTGCTTGTTTCAACCCATATAGCGCTCTTTTGAGCACACTTTTACATGCGACTTTATGCTTTGAAGATGCGAACCCGAGGTGCTCTGGCCCCACACCTCCTACATGATCACTCCCATTGAGGGCTTGCGGTGTTCACATCCATCTGATGAATGTGCAACCCCATCTGAGCTGAGAGAGCAAGAATTGTCCATATGGAAGAATACCTTGCGACAAGTGCAAAGGTCTCCTCATAATCGATTCCCTCAATCTGTGAAAAGCCTCGGGCAACAAATCTGTCCTTGTACTTCTCCACACTCCTGTCAGCTGCCTGCTTCACTTTGTAGATCCATCTCGAACCCACCACTAATTTCCCTTTCGGCCTTGGGACAATCTCCCATGCACTGTTTCTGACAATCGAATCATACTCTTCCACCATGGCATCTACCCATGCAGGATCCTCCACAGCTTCCTCGAAAGAGGATGGCTCTATCACGATACACTTGTTCATAAGAGCCATGTATCTAGTATATTATTCAGGTGACTGTCTCTGTCTGCGCTGTGATGTAGGTGCTCCTACAACCTTCTCTGCATCTTGAGCCAGAGTCAACCCTCGGCTCACGTGAGTACACTTCCGCCCTCTGATGGTTGGCGTTGCATGATTGTTTTCTCCACTCCATGAACCTCATCTTGTGGTGATCCACATCACGAGACTCATCTAGAACTAATGAATCCTCCTACGCATGCAAGTGTAGCTCCTCTCAGCCCAGACACTGTAGCTTTCTCCCTCCACGAAATTTGATATCCCAGTCGCACAATAGTCTTGCGTAGCCACAGAAAATACACACGATAGTTGTGGGGCGTATCAGTGTACCCAAAAAATATCCCAACCTCCGCAGTCGGATCCAGATTCTTCCTGGCATCCTTCGTCACATGAATGTAAACAGGTGAACCAAAAATCCTCAAATGGGAAATATTGGGCCTCTTACCAAAAAATGCCTCCTTGGGTGTACTCATGCCAAGTATCCTGTGAGGACAACGGTTCTGCACATATACTGCAGTATTTCATACCTCCGCCCACAAGTGAATGGGTAGGCCCTGATCATGCAACATCGCCCATGCAACACCCACGATCGTTCTGTTCTTCCACTCAGCAACCCCGTTCTGTTGTGGGTTATGAGGTGCTATGAGCTCTCTTCGAATTCCTTAACGCTACAAGTCCTTGAATTCACCGAGAGATGAATTCACCACCATTGTCGCTCCTAAGAGCCTTCACCTACTTCCCCGATTCTTTCTCAACCAGTGACTTGAACTCACAGAACTTTTATTATGTCTCGCTTTTCTTCTACATGAAGAAGATCCAACACTTACGAGAAAAATTATCAACAAATATCACATAGTACCTGTGCTTTGTTGTCGAAGCTGCTGAGAAAGGTCCACACATGTCTATGTGAATTCTCTCAAGGATCGTTGTGGCATGACTATCCTTCTCATGAAAGGTGACTTTCACAAATTTTCCCAAGGTACATCCCTTGCACTGATCTGACTGCACAAGAGTACCCTTAGGAAGCCCAGTAGAAATCTGCTGCAGTATCTTCAAAGCTCCATGGTGAAGGTGGCCCAATCTTCGGTGCCACAACTCGCCATCATCCTGGCTCACCACTCCTTCTACCTTGCCTGCCATTGCTGCACAACCACCTACCTGCAATTGATAAAGGTTCTTAACTCGAACCCCTATCCTTCGGGTCTCACTAGTTGCCTTACTACACAGGAAAGACTTTCCCTCGCTAAAGACAACATCATATCCCTTGTCTTCTAACATCGCCACAGAGATAAGATTCTTCTTCAATCCTAGAACATGCATCTCTTCCTTCAATACGAAGGGTTTACCAGAATCCCTCTCAAAGGAAATGGTACCGATACCAGTCACACTGTATCTACCATCATCACCCATCTCGATGTGAACTCCAAGATCTTTCTCATCTAGATCAGTAAACAAATCTTGATCTCCTGTCATGTGAAAAGATGCAACACTGTCCAGAAACCACACTAATCCCATCACACTTGAGACCAAGCATGCGATCAGCGAAAAATCCAGCTCAAAATGTGAGGCTAAGGCCTCTCCAGCTGCAGATCCAGCAACCTGCTTATTTTTCTTCTTCTGTAGACAATTTGTGGCATAATGTCCGTGTTGGTGACAGTGAAAGCACTTCACCTTGGACATGTCCTGCTTCTTGCCTTTCGCACCGGAATGAGAAGCTTTCTTGCTCTTCCCTTCTTTGCTTTGGCAGCCAAAGCAAAATTCTCTTCATCAGAGTTCTTTGATGAAGATCCATCCCTGGTACTCCACCTTATCTCCTCTTGCACAAGATCCAACCAAAGTCGCTCCCATCCTGGCAATTTCTCCCGACCATTGACAGAGTCCTGATAGGAATGCCAACTCTTTGGAAGCCCAAGGAGAGCCAAGCTCACCAAGTCCCCATCATCTCTGATCACCTCCACACTTCCCGACTCATCCCGCATTGGGTGAACTTCGTGAGGTACTTGGGCATACTGTCGCCTTTCTCCATCTTTATGTTTTTGAGTCTATCCTTGAGCGCCAACTTCCTCTGGTCGCTCTTGCTTTGGAATAAATCTGTCAAGGCTTTCCACATCAAGAATGGAGAAGCCTTACCATGAAGGCTGGACACTATGTGATCCTTCATGCCCTCCAATAGAATCCTTCGACACTTTGTTGTCTTCTTTTGCCATGCGTCAAGTACGACAGCATCACTAGAAGTAGGCTTTGGAATTTCTGCATCTATGAACTCCTTCAACCCATTGTCATCCAGCACCGCCTCCATCCTGTCCTTCCATGCAATATAATTAGAGCTGCCCTCAAGGGCATACTCCAATCGCAATCCGTTGAAAGACATCTCAACTTCGACACCAAGAAAACACTGCTGCAAATTCGAATTCCACCAGCTCAAAACTCAACTGCTTCAATGTTTTGCAATTGCTCCAATGATCAATATCGCTTCGATAGCATGTATAAATTTGAATAAATGTTAAATTATTCATCGATATTATCTTGATCACACACTATTTGAGCTTCATGCATAATACATAATCTCTTCTACCATTGATCATTAATTGCGGAAATATAAACAATCGCATGCACACATTAAAACCATAAACAATCACACATATAAACACAGTATTTATGAGAAAGCTTAAAGCTGAAAACCCCCAACTATCTGTATATTATAATGATAGAGATCATGTAACAATCATTGTACAAACTCCTCACAAGCTCTCAGTACAATCTCCAATTGTTACACACTACACAAGCTCAGATCATACAAGACACTTGCTCCAATCTGCTCCACCTGTTAGCCAGCCTCTACTGCGCAATCCAATATGGATAATCATGAGATCAAGGTTCAAATCCCACCAGTATGTACTGCACAATCCTCATTGGCTTCTCAATCAATGTGTGTGCAAATCTCATGCACCAGTATAGTCACAACTGATAGTCACACTTGCTCTTTCACCTACCTCTTCACTGGTCTCCACTGAAACTGTCCATGCACTGCAGTTAACCGATGTATTCTTTAGTTGATTTATGAGTTAATAATTAGTGAATTAATTAATAATTAATTCACACCACTCTCACTAATTGTATCAATCAGTTAGACTAGATACAACTAGCTCAACTAAGTTAAACTGAACACAACTCCATTAACTGTCTCATCAACTCCACCAACTCTGTCACATGAGTTCTAACTGAAGTCAACCATGCAATAGCTCCACTAAACCCTAGGAATATCATAATTCCTTCTGTCAGCTGCATGTGCCACATCCAGGCATCAAACTGAAGTGCTCCAAGAGGATAAGATAATGTTTAGAGTCCAAATATTATTAAGAGATAATAATATTCGACATATCTATTTTTAGACTGGAAATCTAAAAATAGATTCGGCCCAGTATGTCTAAAAATAGAAGTCCATCTATTTTTTCTGATTTTTCCAACCATCCACAAATAGCATCCTGCAACTCATAGAACATGATCCATATGTCTAAAAATAGGCATAGTCTAAAAATATACTTTGCGCCAAAAATACCCTGCGGGCCCACTTAGTGAATGCGACTCCTTTCCACTAAGCTCCTCATCTTGTTGCAATCTCAACATGCGGATGAAAAGCAGTACTCTTTTTCAACTTTGTGTCCATCATCTTTCAAATATTGGACCAAAAATTCCCATTGAACCTGGAATCCCTGTCACTAACAATAGAAGTTGGCAATCCATAATGAACCCATACATGTTGAAAATAAAGTTCAGCAATTATGGTTTTCTTACATGGAATAAGTATACACATTTTACTGAATCTATCCACAACTACATAAAGATAATCATAATTTTTTCTTAACATAGGTATACCTCCAACAAATTCCATGGAAACACTCTCCCATGGCCTTGATGGTAGCAGTAATGGCGTTTACAACCCAAGCTCTCTATTGCTAGGCTTGCTTGTTGTACACATAGAACAACCTCTTATAAAACGTGACACACTATCTACCATGCGAGGCCAATAGAAATACCTCTATAGATGCGCCATTGTTTTGCTTACCCCAAAATGTCCATCAATAAGATACAAATGAGCATCTCCCGTGACACTAAGGCTTTCTCCTTGTGGTATACACAGCTTTCCCAAATGAAACAACAAATTGTTATGCATGTGATAATCATTTTCCTCAACTTGATTCCCTTCACTCAAACTAGTATACACATCTTTAAAATCAGCATCATGTGCATATTGTTCTATGTAACTCTCATGTACAACAAAATAATTTTTAAGTAAAGTAGAAGCACTTATGATTGGCCTTGAAATCATATCAGCAACTTTATTGAAAATACATTTCTTGTACCTTATAACCAAGTGAAACTTTTGAAGAAATCCCATCCACCTGAAATGTCGTGATTGTTGAAATTTTGTTTGCGACTGCAAGTACTGTAATGATTGGTGATCGGTATGTATAATCGTTTCTTTACCCATCAAGTAGTGTTTCCACTTCATGACTCTTTGTACCAATGCATAAAACTCTTTTCCATATGTAGGACATTAGTTAAAACACCATTGAATGTTTCAGAATGAAAAGCGATAGGCTTACCATGCTGCAAAAGTACTACACCCATGGCATAATCACTAGCATCGGTTTGGATCTCGAATGGTTGTCTCAAATTCGGTAATGCAAGGATCGGATCTGAACTGATATTGTCTTTTAAAGCTTCAAAATCTTGTTTCTTTTTTCCTCCTCATTGGAAGCCTTTCTTCACACTTGTCACTGCATGCATAGGAGTTGTTATGACATAAAAGTTAGCAATAAACTTTCTCCAATATTGAGTTGCACCTAAGAAACTTCTTACCTCGATTACTGTTTTGGGAGTAGGCCAATTCACAATGGCTTCCACTTTAGAAGAATCAATTCTCAACTCGCCTCCTCTTACAATGTGTCCCAAATAAACTAGAGAAGTCTTTCTAAACTCACACTTTGACATCTTAAGAAATAATTTCTCTTTCTTCAAAACATCAAGCACCCTTTTCACATGCAAGACAAGTTTTTCTCTTGTTTTGTTGAAAATTAGTATATCATCTAAATACACAATCACAAAGTCATTAAGAAATGGACGCAAAACATTATCCATAACATGCATAAAAGTTTCTGGTGCATTACACAAACCAAATGGCTTAACCAACCACTCAAAAAGTTCTTGTTTGGTTTTGAATGCAGTCTTCCATATATCACTTTCTGCTATTGTTACTTGATGATATCCACTTCGTAAATCTAACTTAGTGAAAAACTTTGCTTCTTTTAGCTGATCAAGAAAATCATTTATCCTTGGGAGTGGGTATCGATTATTTACCGTTATCTTTTTCAAAGCTCTGAATTCTACACACATGCGCCAAGATCCATCTTTCTTTGGAACCAAGACTATGGGTGAACCGCATGGCGAAGCGCTTGGCCTTATGAGTCCCTTGTCCAACATGTCCTTGATTTGCCTCTTAATTTCAACATTCTCCATTATCTACATGCGATACATGTTGATGTTTGGAAGAGGATAATCTTGTTGCAACTAAATCTCATGTTGAATCTCCCTTTTTGGAGGCAATCCTGTTGGCTCTTGAAACATCTCATGATGTGCATCAACTACATCATATAACTCTGATTTCAACTTAGGATCACAATCCTCAAATTATTCATGATTACCATCATCTTTAGGCTTAATCATTAGAAGAACAAAATTCTTACTCAAATTCATCAGCGTTTTTACTTGTCCAGCATTTACCATTACAATATTTGTCTTCTTGCGATGTGCTCTAACATTGTACTCCTTGCCATCTTTGAATAAATGGTATTTGTTCTCATGGAAATGGAAGATCACTTTCCTGTCATACAAATAAGGACTGCCCAACACAATACCTGTAATATCAAGTAGAACCACATCTAATTCAGTTGTGTCAACAAAATGTGCAGTTATTGCAAACCGTAATATGCACTTCTTTTAAACCTGTAAATTTGCATCCTTACAAATCCACCCAAGTGGATATGGTTTTGGATGTGGAATGGTCTCAAGATTAAGTTTCTTGACCAAGTCTTCATATATTAAGTTTGCTTGTGACCCACTGTCAAACAGTTTTTCAATCTTCGTATGTTTAGATATGACCCTTACATGAAACAATTCAATTCTCTCTTCTTCATTTGGAGCTTGTATGTGACAATTTGATGTACTAGTATTGGGTTTAGGTTCAATTTCTTTCCCCTTCATGTTTTTCAATCCCATGGCTGTAATTTTAGATTCATCACCTGAATCCTCTCCTAAATCATGTTGAGTTGTAGCTGCAGTTTTCTGTTTCCCTTTGTTGTTCTAATGTTTGGGCCTCTTTTCAGGATGTAATTTCCAACAATTTTTTTCATCATGGCCTTCTCTTGAACAATGTTTACAAACTTATTTTTGTCCCTCTTTTTTTACAGATGCATTCTTTTTTCCTATACATTTTGAGGTATTCTCTTTGTTTTTCCCCTTAAAAGGTTTCTTCCTACCCTCATCAGTAATGTTTTTCCCTCTAGCTTCTAGATGTGTGGCCTGAACACAAACTTCATCTAGACTTTAAGGTTAAACATGAGAATAGTATGTCTTAGGTAGTTATGTAAGCCTCCTATGTACTTGAGAAAAGTATCTTGGCTCTGCAATTCTATCCCTAATAAGATAGCTCTTCTCCTAAATTCTTGGGTGTATTCTTGCACATTCTGTCATTTCAATTGTCTAAAATTTTTCCAATTCATTATGGCTTTTTGCATGTGAGCTAATGGATAAAACTATTGTTTTATTGCAGTAATGAAATCAGTCCATGATAAGATAATCTTACCATGCTTCTTGATTTCTTCATTTGTTTCGACTTCCCACCAAACAAGTGTTGCACCTTCCATTCTCAATGAAGCTAGTTGGATTTTGGTATCATCATCATGAAGGTTCTGAATTCTTAAAAAGACCTCCAATTTCCTAATCCAATTATCAAGCTTTTTTGCATTGACTTCACCATTAAACATTGGAAATTCAAACTTAACATCAAGTTTTAGAAAAGGGATTTTACCAGTGTTCTTTGACATGTGTGGTTGATGTACTGAAGATGAAGTAGATGATGATGGTGATGAAGGTGAAGATGGTGACTTTTCACTGCCTCCATTTCCTCCATTGCCCTTCTTTGATTTATCTTCATCATTTTGACCTCTTGATGATCCTTGTCCTTCCTTGTGAAGTTTGGATTCTTCTCCTTCTATTCTCTCATTCCTTTCTTGATAAAGGGCTCTCACCATCTCAACATGTCAAGGAATGCTTTCCTAAACACTCTTTCTTCTTCTTTGGGGTCCACCTCTTCATGGATTTCTTCTTCCCGTGGAGGCATGCTTAATGTCGCATCTGCTTCTTTTGGAGGTGAACTAAGTGGTGGAGAATGTGAAAATTTTGCCCTCCTTTGTTGTGGCTCACTTTGAGACTTTCTTGCTTCCACCAATTTGCCTTCTCCTCTCTTAAGCTTGAGCCTAGTTAGCATGTGAACACTTGCAAACAGTTAAACAAATATTTGCATACAACAACACCAGAGAATAAACTCTAGCTCTGGTACCAACCTAATCTGAAAGGATTGTATTAGTTTGTTTTTCTAAGTGTATTTTCAGTTATAAAACATGTACAAATTTTTCTCCATTTGTTTGCTTAAGGATTGAAGAATTTAACCATGAAACATAGATGAAATTATGAGTTTTAAGCATGTAAATAAGCCTAAATAACACTGAACAACATTGTATAACAGAGAAATAACACCGCACATAATATTTACACAACAGGCATGATAAAGCATTTCACCCCTCATAAGCTACATCTGTTGGTCTAGCTCCCAATGGCATGTCCCTTCTTTTCATTATGCTCAAAATTGCAAATACATGTGTTTACAAACCTCCAATGGTTGTTTTATCTGCACCAATGACTCCATAATGCTCCAATTAGTCTACGTAGACTCTTGTTTTACCCAAATTGGTCGAAAATTGACCTCCCTAGCCATTTTCCCAACGACAGCTACAAAATCTCCACTAATTGTGGAGAACTACAGTGATGCGCAGCTAAAACTGGAAAAAATGTGAATTTTTAGGGCAGCGCTAAACTTCCCGCCGAACTCTTAGCCATAACACTTAGATTTTGGTTAGGGGCGAGGGTGGCCACATTCTGACCCCCCTTAAACCCCACAGTCTGGTTTAAAACTTTTCAAGAAACGTTTTGGTGCAGAACCGCGACGGAGGCGGGGTTCCGCAACTGCTGGCATTCCTGTCGGATGTCTGCGCATGTGAATACCTTTGTAACCGCCAGATGTCACAGTTTATACCACTGTTGGACCGCAACCTTCATTAACAAACCGCACATGTGATGGTTTATTCTCCACCGGAGGTTACGAGATTAACCGTCGGTGTTTACAATATATGTTACGATTATATATGTCATGTGATCACACACGACGGGGCTGTCGGCAGGTTGGGACCGCCGACGGTCCACCCTCTCCCCTCCCCCCCTCTAACTTGCAAACCAATACAACATAAAAATATGCAGGATGGTTATAAGGTATGAAACAATATGTAGTGGAGTTGGTCGAAGTCTATGCGGGTGCGCCGAAGGTCATGGGGTTGAACCCCCTGGACCCAACCATAATTTTGATCAGCCATATAGGCGACACGTGGCAGCCTCCGGGCTGGCCTCGTGTCACCCATCCAATGGCCCACAAAACAACTCGTACAATCAAATAAATGACCCAGAATATGCCACTTGGCGAAACCTCATAGGATTAGAGAAAACATAATATTTTAAGAATATTTCCCTTTTTGTTGACTGTACCTACATGCTAACTGGGCATCCCAGTCACCCTTGTGACAAAATTTTAGTTCTTTGGGAAATCAATCAAAACGCGATATCTCCCTAATACGACGTCAGTTTTTCGAACCGTTCGCGGCGCCTAAATCAGAACGACAAGATCTACTCAGTCGCTCAGGTTTGGTACAATTTCGAGCACTTTCTATTTTGAGCAAAATTCATGATCTCTTGATCAGTGTTCTTTCCTAAGTTTAACTTAAGAAAAGTAAAATAATTAAAGTAAATTATTTATTGTTGACTATTGGGTTATTTTATAAGGATAAATAATTTAATTATTTAATTATTTAAGTGACTTAGAGAGGAGATTGGAGTTAAATTTTTTGACTTAATGAACATTATAAGTGGAGGTTAGCGATGAAGGTGAAGACACAATGAAGAGCACAAGTGTGTGTGTGATCCATCATGAGAGATAGTGATTCTGTCTACAATGTGATTGGCCCAGTGACGAGTGCGCAGAGAAGGAAGAAGTGTGGTTGGGTTTGAGCAAATCCAAGAGAGCAAAGTTGGAGGAGATTGTGGGTTTTGAGTTGCCAAAAAGAGATCATGTTTGTCTAAAGGAGGCTAAGTTGCTGGGGTGTTGGGTTATTTCAGTGCACATCAGTGGCAGGGCATAAATCAAGCTACTAGAGGGTGCAAATATGATTGCTAGATGATGATTTATTCAAATTGATTTCATCTGGAGGCATGTTTCCTTGGGGTTTACTTACCTAGGTCGAATTCATTTTGAGAGGGTCGAGTTGTAGGTTCCAAATTTTATTTTTCCATGTATCTTTGTGGATCGAAAAAACTTGATTTTCCATATAACGAAATGATGAAGAATTGTTTGTGGGTTAATTAATTTTGCAATGTGTGATTAATCTCTCTGGTTTATTTCCCCTACATATTTTAATTCTAAAATTTAAATATACCAATGATTTTATTTTTCAATGATTCAATTAGTATTTGGTTAAATAAATAATAAATTGGGGATAAATTCAATTGCCATGAGAAAATAAAATTTGGTTGGTATTAGAAATTTATTAGAAGCCTCGCAAATTTTCAAAAGGTTAAAATATTTAAAAAGCCCTCGTTCTATCCTTTCCCCTATTTGGTGACTAGACGACATGGCACATTGAAGTGGCTTAACAGTTAAGTTGGGATTGGATCCTTGACTTGGGGTTGGGGATGAGTACCATTTTTCATTCCTCTTATTTCTCACCTGCATCAACCAAGATGTTTTGTTATAAGACTTAGAGGCTCAATATCTGCAACAATGGGGACACGCTGACTAGAGATCCTTCGCAGCGCTGGGTATCTTAGACCAAGAGGTGGAGGAATGGGAATAATATGTAAGACTTCTTGTTTCAAATTTCATAAGGTTAAAATAATAAACTAAGGATGACCTTGTATGGTCTGAGAATCCAAGACATTGGGATTTCACCACAAAACTTGGTTATGACTTCTTCATTGAATGCTTGTTCACAAGTGTTAAAAATGCTAGTAGAGCTCATTCTAGAAACTCCATGCTCCCCTAAAAAGTAAATTGTTTTTTGTTTTCTAACATGGGGCAATGGGTTGGAAAGGGGCTATGTTGACCCAAGTAGATGCCCTCTATGTATATATTTCGAAGAACACATCTCATACCTTTTTATTTCTTGTCAATATACAGTCTAGGTTTGTAGCAAGGTGTTTGTGAAGCTGGGCACAAAAGCCTCCTACACAGCCCAACCCACTGGAATGTTTGAGAGCTTAAAAAGAGGATTAATCTGCTACATATTTTGAAGTGTTTCCATGCCTCTTAATTTATAGCATTTCAGTGGACTAGAAATTCCAATACATTATGTTCTTCTGATATCCCGGTGGATATCACAATTGGTATGCTAAAAAAATTATGCAATGAATTTAGGGTTGATCCAAAACCAAAGAAAAGACGAATGTCGATAATGCCACCATTGGACTAAGGCATACCTTGGGGTTTCTTCGATGGTGCTTGATAAAGAAATCCTCTAAGGTGTGGGGTTAGAGTGGTTCTAAGATCTGTCACTTTTAATGTAAGTTAGATATTTCCCTAGGCATGGGTCAAACAACAGAGCTACATTTATAGCTATGTGAACATTTCTATCTATTGACTCTAAAAAAAGTCAAGAAATTACAAGTGATGGGGGATTGAAAAATGGTAATTGATTGGGAAAACAAGGTTGCAGTTGAAAATGGTATTTTTTGCAACTAGTGCTCTAGGATATTCAAGAAGTTGTACCTTCATTTCAATGGATCTCTTTTACTCGTGCTCGGAGAATTAAACTCCAAAGTCGATGCTTTATGAAAAGAGGTCATGGAGTTGCCTATAGGGTCTTTTTTCATTTCTGAATTTGATCATGGTGAAGAGCATGAACAAATGTTTTTTTCATTCTTGAATGTTCAAGTTTTCTGAAAGGGGATCATTATGGGGTTTTAGCAAATGTTGCATGTGTACTAGTTGTACCAATGATACAAAACGATATATGGTATGAGTTCAAAAAAATATTGTTTCAATAGGTTTCATTTGTAAAGCAACAAGGAATTATAAGCATAAAAGCATCAAATAGGACAACAATAGATGCATATACTCTTTTCAAAGGGCTTATAAAATATGAGAATAGTCATGTCCATATATATATATATATATATATATATATATATATATATATATCATAGTTTTAAAAACCAGTCAGTGTGGCTCGAAATTAGCCGAGTTGACCGAGATGACCCTGTGCCCGGTGCGGCTTGGTAGAGAAATCGGTCCCTGGTCTGGTTTGTGACCGAATCGGCCAAGAAGATCACCAACTTGGCAAGTTCGGTCACAAACCGGCCGACTCGACCGAGCCTAGAAAAACCGGCGGCATTCCCCACTTGGCCTCAAAATTGGACTCCAAAGTGCAATTTTATTTGTTGTTAGGGTTTTGTTCAGCCCCCTAACCCCTCCCTATCTTATTAAAGCTACCCAACCCCTCTCATTTCCTCACATCTATCTCATTGCATTTGAATGAACAATTGTGAGGAATTTGTGAAGAGTTGTGGAGTTGGTTTTTGGAGTAGCTTTGAGGAGTCTTTTGGGCAAGCTTTGAAGCACCAGTGAGGAGCCTATTGGGAAAGCTTTGGAGCAGCATTGAGGAGTTGGTTTTTTGGAGCAGCATTGAGGAGGCTAGAGCCCAGAGGTATTTTTTTTTCCCTTCTAAAATTTGTCTTTTCTTTTTCTTTTTCTTTTTTGCAAATCTGAAAATGGAAAACATAGATTTTTGTGAAAGAAATGAACATAGAATTAGTAGTTTTTTTTGTTTTCATTTTCAAATTTAAACCTTTTTTTTCCAAGTCAAAAACTCAGTCCAAAATGGCCCCTAGAATGAAAGACGCTGCTTGGGCATATGTTGAAATGGTTGATGATCAAATGCATTGCAAATTTTGTAAGAGAAAAATAAGGGGGGTGGAGGGGGCATTCATAGACTGAAACTACATTTGATTGGTATTAGAGGCCAAATTACTCCATGTGAAGCACCAATAGAAGAAATTGGGGAAATTAGGAAAGAGTTGAAAGATCAATTTCAAAAGTTTGAGGAAGGCAAAGCTATGCAAAAAGAAATAGAGGCTAAAATAGGGAGAAAGAGAAATATAAAACACATGATGGCTGCCAACCCAAATTTTGATTATGAGGGTTTTTCATCTATCCCTTGCACTGATGCATCAAACCCCTTTTGCTATGTTCCACCCTCTTTGGAGTCTATTCAATAAAAGGGTAAGGGTGCAATGAGAAATAAGGGTACTATCAAAAAAAAATGTACACTCTCTTCTCCCTCTAATAGTGCACATGGTCCTAGTCCTACAGCTAGAGGTCAAGTGCAACCCACTTTAAATCAGCATTGGAAGAAAGAATTGAGAAAAACTAATTGTAATTACATTGCTAGATGGTGGTATGATGATGATATTCCCTTCAATGCTTCTTGTTCATCATATAATGAAACTACGTTTGATGCCATATAGGTTGTTGGAAAGGGCTTCAAAGGCCCTACTATGCATGAGTTAAGAGGATCTTTTTTGCAAAAAAAGATTGTATCCATTGATGAATATTTGAGAGAATTCAAAAACTCATGGACACATACAAGATGTACCATCATGTCAGATGGATGCACTGATCAGAGGAATTGTACCATCATATACTTTCTTGTCTTTTTCCCACGGAGAACCATGTTGATACATATGATAGGGTGAAAGATGGACACTTGTTGTTTCAGTTTTTGGATGAGATTGTTGAAGAGGTGGGGTGGAAAATGTTGTTCAAATCATCACAAATAATGTCTCTAACTATGTTCTTGTTCGTAAATTGTTAGAGGAAAAACACCCAACCATATTTTGGACCCCATGTGTTGCACATTGCATAGACCTCATGCTTGAGGATATTGGTAAAATAGATTGGAACAAGAACACTACAGAGTGTGGAAAAAGCAACACAAAATATATTCACAATCACTCATGGATTCTAAACCTGATAAGGAAACACACACCGAGCAAGGAAATTATTAGGCCTGCCATCACTAGATTTGCAACACATTTTTTGACATTGCAATCTATGTTTTCCCAACATAAAAACTTGCAAAAGTTGTTTTCCAGTGATGAATGGAATGAATGTCAATGGGCTCACAAACAAGATGGCAAAGATGTGAAAAATAAAGTTAATAAAGAAATATTTTGGAAAAGGGCAACAGAGATTGTGAAGGTTGTTGAACCACTAGTTAAGGTGTTGTGGTTGGTGGATGGAGAAAGATTGGCTATGGGCTTCATTTATGAGGCTATGGATCAAGAAAAGGAGCAAATAAGGGCAACATAAGTATGGGCCCATTTGGGAAATCATTGATGATTCAGGTGGATATCGGTGGCCACCCACCTATTCCATTTGGACTAGCACCATCAATTCTTGCAGCTCTTCACATTCCGCACAACTTACTATTTTTAGCAGGTTTTCGGGTCCTTCACTCCCGGAGCCGTTTTGGGGCATTAATAATCCAGGTGCATATTGGTGGCCACCCACCGAGTCCATTTGAACCCCCACCATCAGTGCTTTCAATTTTCAAGTTGCAACAAAACTTACTATTTTTAGTAGTTTTTTGAGTCATGAACTTCCGGAGCCGTTTTGAGGCCCTAAACGACGTTTTTTGGGAAAACTGAGAGCAACATGGGTCCATGGACCGATGTTGCTCATTCAAAAGTTGTACTCCTCAGATAGATCTTTCTAACGAACTATTGAGCGCATCAAACGGAGATCGGATGCCAAAGTTATGCCCCCGGGAAGTTGAACCACCAATTTACCCAAACAGGCGCCCACAGTTTTGGCGCCTCATCTCCTACGGTTAGATCTTTGGACGTTTCGGATTCTACATTGTTTCTCAACAATAAATAGGCCCTCGAGCCTCATTGTAACACAGTTCAGAGGTCTGTAGCCATCACATCTCTTCTCAGAGATTCGCTACCAGCACCCTAGCTATTTTATTTCCATTATGCCTGTAAGCATATTTCTGTTATTTGATATTAATGAAATGAAGCATTATTTCCGCTACATCTCTATGTTCATGGTTATTTCTATATTTTGTTGCGTTCCTGCATAAATCTGGATCAGTGGTATCAGAGCGGGTCTGCTCTTTCTTTGTTTTTCTTTGCATGTCCCCAACGCGGTCAGGGTATAAGGAGTTAGGGCTCGATCTGGTTGAACCCTTGCAAGATCAGCCTCGCAAACCTCGACGACCTCCCATGGCGGAAGAAAAGAAAGACGAGGGAGCAGGAGATCCTATCAAAATACTGCTCGAGGAGGCCCTCGAGAAACAAAGGAACGCGATGATGGATAACTTTGCTCAAATCCTTCAACGATTGCCCACATATGGCGCATCTGCATCCAACAGCCACTCTGGAGGCGCCACTCCCTTCAAGGTACAGGTAAACTTTGACATTCCTATATTTGAAGGAAAAATAGATGCAGACGTTGTAGATAGATGGTTAAATTTGTTGGAAGGGTATTTCTCGGTCCATGACTTCTCTGACTGAGAAAAGATTATTTTTGCACTCCTCAAAGCCGCCCCCCATGTCAAAGACTGGTGGGAAACCTACCGTGAGCAAGAGGGCGAAGGGGAACCCTTCTGCTTCTCGCCACACCTATTTGGAATTAAGCCCCAGACGGCATCAAGGAACAATAATACCCTCGTGTGAACTTCCAGGGACAAATACATCTTTTGGACCACATCATGCGACAAAAGGATCAAGATGTGCACGAATCCAGATGGTTCATTCTATACCGCAGAAGGACACAAAGTTGGGTATTGTAAGACCCGTAGAGACATTTGGTGCTCAAGTACCGCGGCTGTCTACACAAACACATTAAGGAGGAAATGGAGTTCCTCGACATTACATCGCTTGGCACGGCATATCGCTATGCCGCCAAGATCGAGCAGAAATTTAAGCAGAAGAAGCGAGACTTTGGATCTACGAATCCGAAAGGTGCCCCCGAACCAAAGAATAAGGGGCAAGGCCAAAGCAATGTGACTCAGAACAATACCACAAATCCAAAGAAGGACACAGGGAAGTGGTGTGAATTTCATAACAGCCCCACTCACAGCACAAACGAGTGTCGGGCCAAACAGTCTTTGGTGGCCGAACTAAAGGCACTCGAATCAGATGCATTTTTCGACTCGAGAGAACCCAAAAAGGCTGCGAACAAAGGCAGCGTACGGATGCTGGTCCTGGGCACATGGCCACACCACCAAGATCCAAAGAGGAGGGTCAGTAAGATCCAAGAGAGGGGAGCGCTCTTCCGGGGCCGAGAAATGATCTGGAAGGAGCCTTCCGTCGGGCACCCTGCCGATAGCGAAGTCAAAAGAACCTCATTTCAGCCGAGGTCGCAAGTGTTCCCGCCACCGACCATAGCATGACCACAATCGCATACCACCGGGCATTTCACCTGGGGAGAGATCTTTATATCCGCCAAAGAAGGTCGTTCTCCACAAGATCAGCCGTCCAGCTTCGCGATGAGGTATTGTGTGATGTTGCTCCTCTTGATGTAGCTGATGTCTTATTGGGCCAACCATACTTGTGGAGGTGACATGCTGTGTATGAGTCTAGGCCTCGTGCTGTTATTATTACTTTGGGAAATAACTTGTACAGGATACCGGAGGTAGCACCGCCTCCTGTCATCTCTTTAACTACTACAAAACAACGCAGTAAGATTGTTTCCCAAACCAGGAAATTCATTTTCCTTACAACTCACTCACAGGGAAAGAAAAATATTGTGGCCACAACCTTGAAACAGGGCTCCCTTGCACGGCTACAGCAGATGGACAAAGTCATGGAGGAATACGAGGAAGTTTTCCCCTCACTCATAGAGGTTCCTCTACACTGTCAGGACAAGCACTCCATTGATCTGACTCCCAACGCACCACCGCTTGATGTTGCCATACATCCTGCAACTACACATACAGAATCCAAACATGTACTGTCTAAGGCTGATAAAGAAACCAAATTTACTAAACGCATCCAGCATGTCCACCCGCAGGTCCATGACATCTTCAATACATCTAATACTCAGTTCAACATAATTTGCCTCATCTCATGGAGGATCTCAACGCAATGGGGACCATTGCTTCCTAAGGAGGGAGGAATGATCCAGGTGGATATCGGTGGCCACCCACCTATTCCATTTGGACCAGCACCATCAATTCTCATGGTACTCTCTTCTTGAAGCATTCTCACCAAATTGGTCAAATCCTATTATTTTTGAAGAAAGCTGTCCTCCACCTTTGTTTGCTTTGGGGCATTAATAATCCAGTATATTGGTGGCTACCCACCGAGTCCATTTGAGTCCCCCACCATCGCCTAATTTTCAAGTTGCAACAAACTCAGCTATTTTTACAATTTTTTGGTTCTGGAACTCTGGGATATCGGATGCCAAAGTTACGCTTTAAAGTTGAACCACCGAATTTACCCAAATGGGCACCCACAATTTTGGGCCCTCATCTCCTACTAAGCAGGGTTTTGGACGTTTTCGGATTCTACATTGCTTCTCAAATAAATAGGCCCTCGAGCCTCATTGTAACACAGTTCAGAGGTCTGTAGCCATCACATCTCTTCGCAGAGATTCGCTACCAGCACCCTAGCTATTTTATTTCCATTATGCCTGTAAGCATATTTCTGTTATTTGATATTAATGAAATGAAGCATTATTTCCACTGCATCTCTATGTTCATGGTTATTTCTGTATTCTGTTGCGTTCCTGCATAAAATCCGGATCAATTGATCAATGATGGAACAATCAACTCCATCGCCCTATACATGCACTTGGGTATTTTCGAAACCCAAGGTAACATCATAAAGCTCAGGAAGCAAGAGCTTTGACTTGGGAGGTTAGAGATGGATTGATTGAGTGCATTGATCGCATGATCCGCATGGAGAGTAACCAGTTGTTGATACACAATCAGATCACTGTGTTCAGCAAAGCCACAAGTACCTTTAGCAAGAACCTTGCAAGGATTACAAGGGAATTAGATGAGTTAGGTAAACAAATAATTTCAATTTTCAAATTCATATTTTATTATTTTGTATAATTGTTTATAATTTCAAAGTTGGATATAATTTGTTGAGCTAATTGAAGTTTGAAACTCATTACACAACTATATTTTTTGCAGCACAATGGTGGGAGGCACTTGGTAGCCATTGTCCTGAATTGTAGAGGTTTGCAATCTGCATTTTGAGTCAAACTTGCAGTGCTTCTGGGTGTGAGCGCAATTGGTCTCTCTTTGAGAGGATTCACACAAAGAAGAGAAACTGTTTGGAGCAAAAACGGTTAAATGATCTAGCGTATGTCCAGTGCAACCTCAGACTAAGACGCAACCAATTGTTGAAGAAAAGACATGATTTAGATCCCATTGTGTTGGAGGATATTGATCCAACATCAAATTGGGTAGTGGAGACTTGTCCACCAGAGTTTGACTCTGATGAGGATATTGGTGTGGGGATGGACTTCGATATACAGGTAGAGGCTCAGTTCAATGCAAATCCACTAGTAGCAGGCACGGGCCCAAATCCTCCTATTGCAATCGCAGGCACTTCCTCTAGTCAACCATGACAGAAGCGCATAACTCATCTATCTCAGGCTCAACGTGCTACAGTTCTAGTTGAGGATGTTGATGAGAAGGAGGAGCAAGTGGTTTCCCCCTCTGGTTTAGAGTTTGAGCTAGAGGATATTGCCTTGTCAGATGTCTAGCCGTAGTGACTATTCATGTTTTGTTGTAGAGACCATTTAGAGCCACCTTGGTTATGTTTTTTTGTTCTGATCTCTATATCATCACCATGTATTGGACAATGCACTGGGTGCAATTTTGATATAATGGACATATTCATGAACCTACTTTGATCATATGTTGTCTTTTGTCTATATTTTAATGCTTTGTGTTTGGAAACATGAATGAAAATCTTTAAAATTATGTTTTTTTATAATAAAAAAATAATATTTAATTTATTTTTTACGGAAACCGAGTCATTGAAACCAAATCGACCGAGTCAATACCGAGTCAATACCGAGTCAGAGTCGGAGTCAAAGTCGACCCTCGATTGGTTCCGAACCTGAGTCAAAGTTTTAAAACATATATATATATATATATATATATATATATATATATATATATATATATATATATTCAATTTTATCAATATATATATATATATAAACGTCCTTACTCACACACACACACATATTCATATAAATATTAACTCATCTTTATATATTTTTTTCAAATTCAAAATAATTTTAATATTCTTTTGTTTCTTGTACTTAAATAAACCTATATGCACTTTGTTTGATCCTTGAAAATATTGTTTGGCCCATCCTTCAGAATGAATGGAGTGAATGGAGTGTCTACCCAAAAACGTTGGACACAATCCTCTTACCATTCACATAGTAACAACTTCCAAAAGTGTGACAGCCTCCAAAAATTACTATATGGTTATTTTAATATAAAAAACTATAATTTTAAATATTAAAAAACCATAGTATGATAGTACAAAACGATGTTAAATCAATGGTATTTATCTTTCAATCTCGAACTTTATTTTAGCTTTGCTTGAAGTTGCCTCAACTGGTCCAATTCAATGCTATAATTTTTTATTTTGGATTTCAGTTGAAAAATACATTGAGAATTCAGTGCTACACTTCTTGATTTTGGATTTCATTTGAAAAAGGCCTGGATGACTTTTAGAATTGGGAAGATGGGAAGCTCTATGCCACATTGCCGCTGTGCAGGATTATAAATTCAGGAGAGCCAACAGAGGCTTGAGGAGTTGCGGATTTCCGCCACGCTAGGCAAACCATAGGGATAGCTGGGTGACCAAAATATCAAAGGTTGTGGAAGGTAGAACACACGATGACAAAATGCTGAGAGAGGTTGAACAAAATAATACCGAGGCTGATTGACAAAGGTTGCAATGAGGGAAACCGAAACGGTTCAATCCCAACAAAAACCAAGAAAATAACCCAAAACACCAACAAAGAAAATCAAACAATGTCATGAAAGACCTTGCTAAGATTAGCAAGTTAAAAATGTGAGATACCTCCTGATCACAGACAAAAATCTTCCCACTTGGGATAATCATATCAAAGGCGAAGAAGATAAATGGGACACATGGCATACAAATAATAAGATAAGAAATAAAATCGAATCGGTGGAAACATAATAAGGGAGAAACCCAATCAAAAGTGTGGCAAGCACTTGACAGTGCATTCCATTCATAATCATAATCATGGATGAAATTCACTGTGCTACCCTTGACACCATCATTTTTGTCACACCACTGTCTTGGACTCCATGGGCATTCGCACGAAAGGAATCCGATGAGAAAACACAAACCATGATCCATCCCTATGCACTTATTTTTTCACCTGCACAAATCGCCCCCGGAGTAGCTTTCTCTCAAGTACATATAGTGAAGATTGGACCAGGAAATTGGGGACCAAACCTCCTCCACTTAATCAGGGAGAATTTAGGAAATTTGTGAGGACCAAACCTCTTAAACCTCCTCCACTTAATCAGGGAATTTAGGAAATTTGTGAGGACTAAACCTCTTACCTAATCAACTGTTGGGCAACATCCTAAGGATATCAAGAAATTTGTGAGTACCAAATCCCCATACCTAATCAACTTCAACGGTTGGGCAACATCCTCAAGACCATATATCAATATGTACTTATAATTATGGCTAAAGCTATCGATACTATATATCAATATGTACTTGTAATTATGGCTAAAGGTGATGCTATCCTGGGAATACAGGGTAGTTGGAAGTACAGGATAGTAGATTGCTAATTAAAAATTAATGGAAAGACCGACAGAGTGATTGTCCCTGGTTATTGTCATACAGCATTCATCTCTAACTATAATTTACAGAACAGTCATCTCTAGCCATAGCCATCTCTAACTATAATTACAGAACAGTTATCTCTAGCCGTAGCCACACAGTGAAAGAGGATATGATTCTGACATTCAACACTGATGATAGAGAAAACTATGTCGAGATAGAAAATTTTAATGTGAGTGATAATGTAGCATTATCTTTTAAAAAAATTTAACAACATTGAGTAACAGCAAAAGTGACATGAACCCAATTGGGTAAATAACACAGAAGGCAGGGGTAAGCCTAAGAGCAACCTTGCAGCCCAAGTGCAGGTAGAGGAGCATTCTGCTGTCTTTGTCTGACATTCCTTTCATTTTCCTCCATTCTGATTAGGAATTCGTCTGATCCAATTGTTGGAAGCAGAGGTTTATACTTGGACATGGAAAATATGAATATGCAAGATAAAGTGAATGCAGTTACAAAGCCCTGCCTGACCTGCACACAGACTAATATGGAAGAAGAAAAAAAAACATAATAGTATTTGCTCAGTAGTGGTAATATGAAGGCCCGGTGTTTATTTACAGGTTAGGAAAACCATAACTCGCTTAAAAATTACCTTGTTTAGTTAATTTACTGTCGCTCGACCGTAACCACTCATTACCCTGTATGAAGCTTTGAACAGAATACAGTCCTACATTGAGCTTGGAAATCTGATTAGACCATGGCACTCTTACAGAGACCTTCGCCCCAGGTCCATAATTCTGATATTCGCCATAGAAAAGCGTACCGAGAGCAAAGGATCCATTCCAGGGCATCCACCCCTCGGGCCTGATGAGTTTTCCCAAGTAACTATTCAAGAAAACCGTTCTTGAATACATCTTCCACGGCCTGCCCAGATACGCTTTGTGAACGCCTGGATTGGAACTGAAATCCTTCATGTATTCTTTGGTCCCATCCACGGTGCAGCGCCGGAAGACCAAACCTGTTGACTGAGCAGGGTCCGTCCGACCCTGTGCTGTTATGGGATCGTTCTCGCCGGACTTGGAGTAGAGCTGACGGGGGCGCACAAGAATGGAACAGTTGTCGAATAGGGCCGCCGCGTTTCCGAAGATGAAGTCGGCAGTGCCCTCTATTCTGCAATTTCTGTAAAATTGGCGGAGCGTGTGCGTGTAGAGCGTGTCCTGGTGGCTCTCGAATGCGCAGCTATAGAAGGCAGAAAAATCGCTGTCAACTCTCAGGGCTACAGCCTGATGAGTCCGGGGCCCCGGGAATGTGTTTCGAAATGTTATGTCACGGGCTATGAAGCCGTCCCCGTTTACTCCTGCACAAAAAGCCATGAACCCCTGTCTAATACTAAAGCGTTGCAAGAAGCACATACGGAATGTGTTAAGAAGGCGGGAGAAATGAAAAATGGGACTTACCAACAGTGGCAGCGTCGTAAATTGTAACCGGGCCGGGCAGAGAGGGCACATATGCAGAACCGGTGATCACCGTTTTATCCATGCCAGCGCCCACAAACATGAGATTAGTTTTACTGCGCGAGATTCGAACAGTTTCCTCGTAAACCCCGGCCTGTATCTTGATCACAAATCTCTTTTCCGAGTAGTCCGGCGCACTGTTCACAGCTTGTTGAATGCTTGATATAGAGGATTTCTGATCCACCTTTGACACAGTAACATCAGGAACCAATTCAGCCACCTCTGATATACCCCAATCCCAAATTTTATTAGGAACATGGTAATAATGTGCAGTACTAGAGGATTTGGATGATCTCTCTGTTGTGGGAGGCCTCCATAGGACCATATCCTTCCCGTAAGTATCCAGAGCATCGACCATGCTTAGAGCATTGCTGGTTAAATTTGTAACCCCATCCACCTGTAGGATGACAGTGCTTATCTTGTGTGTAGTATTGACATATCTAAGATCGGAGCTACAATCGTATACATAAGCCAGTGCTGCGCTAAGCCATGCTTTCACATCTTTTATTCTTTGCTCTACTCCTATAGCTGCACTGCTTTTGGCAATCAGAGCGATGGAATAATCCGCGAATTCCACGCAGTTTTTAGCAGCTGCTGAGACATTGGCATTATCTGTAGTAGTGGCAAGCAGATTCTGGGAGAGAAGATGGGTTTGTTTGGCTCCGTCTGATGCCAAACGCGTCGCCGCTCTGATGATCTCTTCAGCTCCGGCATTTGCAGCTACTTTGGTAGACAAAGATGACTTGCAGAGGTTTGGCAATTGGGTTGCACGGCAGGCGAGATTTATCGGCGCTACAGAACTATGTAGGGTGGGTTGGGGACCCTCGTGGGTATTTGAATTCGCTGAGGCATCGGCGAAAGAAATGAAGAGAGGTGCCATGGTCAGTATGATGACAGGAATGGAAGCCATGATTTCAGCTATTCTGGCTGCCTCTGAGAAACCCTTTGGACCCTTAACAAAAGAACAATAAATGAGATGGTTCAGGCAGAGAGGGGTCTAATCAGTGGACTATGTTTTCCAAATCTTTGGACCCTTTGAAGCGCCAGTGTCTGATAGTAGTGGGATCCATGAATTCAGCAATTCTGGGATTCTTTGAAGAACCCTTTGAACCCTTGAAAACTAGAGCAATGAATAATGAGTTTCGGGCAGAGAGCGGTCTAATCAGTGGACTATGTTTGGTAACTGCTATGAAGTTTGGAAGAATAAAATAAACATGATGAGGAGAAAATGGAAACCGCGTTTAACGGTACTAATTACATGGCTCTGTATCCAAAAGGCCGAAAAGGTATTTAGTCAGCTATGTGGAAGGAATTTGTTTTGCTTGAAAAATTTATTTATATTTTTGTGAGGGTAAAATTACCTTTTCTAATTGCACCTTTTTGCGCTCCAAGATTGATGATACTCTGTTTCATGATCTGCCATCTGGTGTTGCTCAACAAATAAGTCATCTGTTCATGGGCATTAAATGTTTATGGTATGAAATAAGCTAGGTTGTATAGGTTTACTGTGGGATAATTAGCCTGCTAAAATTTACTGGATTACTGGTAGGTATATATAGACTAATTCATTAACTTGTGATTTAATTAATATGATTTTTATTTTGAAAATTATAGATATTTTGATAAAATTTTAATAAAATCAAATAATATTTTTTTATAAATTCAAATTATAATTATCGAAATTTTGAATACTTTGAATCTATTTCCATTATTAAAAAAAAACATAATTAAAACACACCAAATTTAAAACTAATTAGAAAACTACTTATTTTCTGCCTCGCCTCTCTGTCCCCATTTCCTCAGGGTGAGTACTGTCTTTCCGTCCCGATCTCCGAACAGTCTCTCTCCTATTTGCCAAAAGTGATTAGTATGTTTCCTAAGAGTCGGTCTCTCTATTCATATTTCCCAACAATGATTAATATCTTTCGCATGAGATTAAGAGGTAATAGTGATTAGTATTTCCATAATTGGATACGGGTATCTTTCATAAAAGGTTAGATCTCCTAATAGAAGGTTAAGTGATATTAGTGATTAGTATCTATCCTAATATGTTAACCGGTAATATTTGGAATAAGTAATTATTTATGTTTTAGGTATAATTTAATTTATAGTTGAACTGGTATTTTTTATTCTAGTGATATAATTTCAAGTAAAATTGTTATTTTTTCTTTTTTGTTTAAATTACATGAATTTAATACTATCACGAATTTAGTAAGAACAACTTAAACTTAAGTTATTAAAAATCTTTTTCTTATTTTAATTCAAATTAACCATAAAAATGTTTTGAAAAAAAGACTATTGCGCCAGTTTTAGTTATCACTATTTATTAATTAAATTATTGTGATATTGTGTAGTAAAGTTTGTATTTTCTTTGATATGCTTGCTTTTATGTTTTGAAAGGTTATTACCTATAATTAGATATAAAATGATTTTTTATAATTAATTCACTCATATTTTAGTGTATGGTTAATATTTTCTCCTAATTTGTAGTGTATTTAAGATAGTGTTATTATCTCAAGGGAGTGTATATTTATAAGTGTGTAATTATTTGTTAAGTGAACATATTTTCATGTACAGGGAAACTGTATTTACTTTCCCATTTTTCTACATGGTAGTAAAGCTAATATGGATTTGATTGAATTACCATCGATCATAACATTTCAATATATTTAGTCTTAAAGTGGTTTGTTTCTTAAATGTTCATTTTGTTGTCCTTAGCATTGTGTAACTCAATATATTTAGTCTTAAAGTGGTTTGTTTCTTAAATGTTCATTTTGTTGTCCTTAGCATTGTGTAACTATTTATTAACAATTTTTGTGTTTGTATGAGTTTTCCATTATTTTGATGTCATATGCCATTTGATGTTCTCTCCACAATGAAACATGTGTAGTTTGGTGAGTAAAGTTAGAAACCAAAACAAGATGAATGGAGTGATGGAACTTGGAAAATATATGGAGATTTGATGTTGAACAATATTTCATGCCATCAGAAGAAAGGGGATTTCACTTAAAATCTGAGCATGCACACTCTATTCTATTAATCAAATAGAGTTACATATATACATGAAGTACTGTCTCAAGATAGGGAAACAATATTGGATGCACAATAAGTTGGTTGAGAGAATATCTCAAACACACACCAAACTAGGAACCTAGATTTAGCTAACTCCTATGGAATAGGAACAGACTCCATACATTGAAAGCCACAATTGAAGACAATTAGGAATTACATATTCCAACACACCCCCTTAATGACTACTTGTTTCAATATCAATTTGCAAAATCTAGTTGTGGTCAAACATAACAAAAAAGGATATGTCGACGTCCATATAAAGGACCAACCATCCACCAAAATGCATGGGTACCAACCACTGCAACCGCTAGTCTCATAGGATGTCCTTCGCATACATGGTTCTGTCAACCATTATCACTACATACATGTACTTGTATCTGCAAATCCCCCTCCAGCGTGGGTTTTATCGGATTACCCGTAACCATGTATCCTCCTGCATCGGTGAACTTTCACCGGTAGTAGATTTGTCTTAGATCTCTTTCTTCATCGACAAACTTTTACCAGCAGTAGATTTGTCTCAAATCTCTTCCTTCATCGGAAAAATTTTACAGGCAGTAGATCTATCTCAGATCTCTCTTTCATCAATGGGCGAACACTAGCACAGATATGTTTTCAATCCACTTCACTCTCACACGTGGCTTCTGGCTTACCACAAACCGACACTGCAAAATGGTTTCTAGCTAACCACAAACCTATAATTACAAAGTGGTTTTGAGATTACCACGAACTTCACGGGGATACATATGCCTCATCAGGCTTACATTACACACTCCAACTCTTGGAGTTACCAGGTACATACTCTACAAATACCACTACAAAACATCCTAGACATGCTTACTAATAAATGTATGTGACCATCAAAAGTCTATTCCACAAAATCACACAAACTCGATTGTCCATTCTCCTCCAATTTCTAATGCTGCCATCTTTAGTGTCATGTCTTCATTACATCTGGTGGTTAATCATTCCTGCAAATAAATTTGTCTATTGTTGGAATGACCCATTCCAACATAGACTCACACATGTGACAATAGTTGGCCAGACTTATTGTCAGGCATTCAATGCTTTCCACCAAAAATATATCAATAACTTTGATTTTTACCGGACATTATAACCAAGATGCCCCATCACAAAAAATAAGGGTAGGCTTTCTCATACCAAGGTTTAAAAAAAAAAAAAAAAAATAATGGCAAGAAAACAAAAAATAGAGCAAATTTGGCTCAATTTTAAAATAAAACACATTCATCATGTTGTAACTCCAGGTCTGAAGTGGTGTACGATGTCCACACCATAATAGACAACACAACACTTGATTTTCCTTCGACCCGATCCACAACAGCCTTTTTTTTTTTGTTTTCGTCTGCAGCCACACTCTATCTCTAGTTCCAGAGCCACACATTGGCTCTCGTAGCACAAGACGAGTTGTGACGCATCAACGGATTAGTGTAGCCATCGAAGCAAACAAAGGAGTTTTCCTCTAACTTGGCCCCTCTTCCACGGCTCCCGACGTTCCAATCTAGCAACAAACACCATTTGTCTTCATTGAAGGCTTGCAGTATGTAAATTATTTAAACACCAATGGAGATTCTGGTCTTGTTTAAACACTTAAAAATAGTCCAGCGCTTCACATTGCCTATCCACAACACAGGAGAACGCAAAAATCTATACGCCATTCGAAAAATACATTTGAATGAATGTTTATTGATTGCCCAGCATTGACACTTTACCTTTACATGTTCGAAAACAAATTCAGACAAAGAGGTGGGATTACGTGGGATTTCACGCTTTTCATCGCTTTTATGATCTGTCGCTATCACTGGTAGTAGAGGTGGATGAGACATAGTTTTTATTGTTTCCAGTAGATTCCATACGAAAACGAGCTCATATGAATCATACAGAGTGCTCCCGCAATCCCATTTAGCGACACTCTTCTGCTGCTCACCAAATGATGGATCTTCTCGTGCATCCAAGGCCTCCACCACAACCCACCTATGCGTGATGCCAAGGGATCTTCCTGATCTCAACCTCTATGTCAAACAGGAACACCAGCGCAGTAGTCAAGTGCAGGCAGACCACTCATATCAACCACAGAGATCCACCATGGGCAGACCACCTCCGCCAATCCATCCGCTCAGACCACATCTACCAATCAACTCCAGAATAAATTTAATAATATGATGGACAATCAAAAATAGTGAATGGAAAAACAAACTCTTTATTTCCCTTGGCCCAAGAGGGGCCAAGGCCAGGCCCAAACGGGCTCTGATGCCAACTTAAAATATGAGCATGCACACTCTATTCTATTTATCAAATAGAGTTACATATATACATGAAGTATTGTCTCAAGATAGAGAAACTATCTTGGACGCATAATAAGTTGGTTGAGAGAATATCTCAACCACACACCAAACTAGGAACCTAGATTTAGCTAACTCCTATGGAATAGGAAAAGACTCCATGCATAGAAATTCACAATTGAAGACAAGACGGAATTACATATTCCAACACTTTCTACATTCAAGGTCAACATAAGAACAACTTATAAGCTCTAGATTTTGAATGTGTCATTAGCAATGTTATTAAACTTCAAAATCCAAGGCCGCGAGATGAAACTAGTGGAAGTTGAAGCATCATTCAAAATTCAAAACAACCATGATTCCTTAGATCTCCATGTGATTAAATCTTGTTTGGTGCTTATAATTGTAAACCAAGCTTTCAAAGACTACTAAATAGTTGCATTTACTTGCTTCACATATGGAATGACTCTTCTACACTATAGCAACTCTAGGCAATGGCCAACTATGTATGGGTCCTACTATTCAAATTAATTGGTCTCTCAGCCATGCAAGATCCGTTAGATGGAATTTGAAGGCCAATGCAACTTGTCATAATCGATAGCGCTCTTATCATTATGACCCGTGAAAACCTTCCAATAAGGGCTTAATTAATGATAAAATAGTAAAATTCTTGTGGAGAATAATTATGATACAAGTTTACTTATTACAAAGAGATGGAATTTAAATATTTTACATTTTGACTTTTTCATTGTAATCTTAGAACACAATTCTTGTTGAGATCACAATTTTTTGTTGTATAAATAGTGTTTTTGAATGCATAAATGGATTCAACATCCTAAAAAACTCCTTAGCACTCATATTATATAGAATCAACAACTCAAATATGTAATTCCAACAAATTATGGTTGGATTTGAAATAAAATCCATCATAAAGTACACCCAAAAAATAACTAAAACATATAATGTTTAGACTATGTTATTATAAAATGATTAAAAGATGTAAATAAGAAATTCTAAAATGAGAAATCATTAGTATAAATATTTTTTTGAATTTTTTTAACTAAATGGTATTAAAATATAATTATATTTCTATAAGTAATGGTATACATATCTTTATATAATTGTATCTCTCTCCGCCCCACACCCCCTCCCCCCCCCCCCCCCCCTCAAAGTGGGGGTTTAGGGGTAATGCCCTTGAATAGAATTCTTTTGAAAGATTGTCTTGTAAAATATTGTAATTTCATACTTAATATGGATTTTTCATCATTACGTTACATATATGATAATAGAGGTTATGTTAGGGTTTTTTTCCCTCGAAGGAAACCCTCCTTTTATGAGAGAATTGTATTGCAATTGTGTATTATTGAGAGATCAATGTAATTAAGAGGAGATTGTGAGAGAGAGAAGAGGAGTTTTTAGCAAATTTCTTGTAGGTTATATCCCTTCATTTTTGTTGGATGGAAAAAAAGGAAGGATTGGTTATTTTTTCATGGACATGGTACAAATCGAGTGAACCATAAACTCATGAGAGAGAAGGGTTCTTGATTCAAGTGGGGAAAATGGAAGGAGAAGGTTATAGGGTTGAGAAGTTTGGTGGCCAAAACTACCATCCATAGAAGATGAAAATGGAAGAGTATCTATATCAAGAAATTTGTTTTCCTACCATTGGATGGAATAGCAAAGAAGCCAGTGACTATGAAAGATGACGAATGTGAGATTTTTAACATAAAAGTACTAGGAACAATATGGTTGTTCCTCAAAGCATCAGTGGCTTTCAACATTTTGAAAGAAAATAAAATATAGGATTTGATGAAGGCATTGGCTACACAATATGAAAAACCCTCAGCTTACAACAAGGTATTTCTTATGAAATGTTTATTTAATATTAAGATGCCATAAGGTGGGTATGTTTTTTATCATTTAAATGAATTTAACATGATCACTAGTCAATTAAGTTCTATAAGTGTAAACTTTGATGATTAGTTTAAGCTTTGTTGTGAACATTTCGATAACATCCCAATTTTATCTCGAAATCACGATTTTTTGGCCTAGCTGATGTTTGCCGATTTTTAAAAATATTTTATGGTATCTTAATTTTTCCAATGTTTGCCAATTTTTACGGATATTTTCCCGATTTTTACAATTATTTGGTTTTCCAAACCCTTAACGATTTTATCCCGATGTTGATGTTCGCAACATTGAGTTTAAGGCTCTTTTCATTTTATGCTCATTTCCAGACAGTTGGAATTGCTTAAACATGATGATGAGTAATTTTGTCTCTAGTTCAAACACTTTGAAGTTTGATGATGTTGTTGGTGTTATCCTTACCAATGAAATGTGATGTAAAAGCACATGTAAGACATCATGTAATGCTTTGATTGTAGAGAACACGAGAAGACAAAGGAAAAGAGTAAAGAAGTGGAAAAGAGCCCAAGGAATCATGGAAATTATAAGAATGGTATAGTCAAATCTAAAGGGAGGCTAGAGTGTTGATATTGTGGGAAGGAATGACATAAAAAGAAAGTTTGTTGGTATCTAAATGAAAAAAAAAAGGAGATAGACAATAAGAGGATAATAATGAACCAAGTGTAGTAGGTAATGTTTTACAAGATGATATGGTCCTTTCAGTATATAACGTCGTTGACTCTTAGGTGATAAATGTAGGGTCCTTATTTCATGCCACACCCCAAATCCTTTGTATTTATCTCTCCCTATCTAATTTCAATGAGGCATTTTCTAAGTGAAGGTTACAAAATGCATAATTCATGGAAGGTCACTAGAGGATTTATGATAATATAAAAAGGAGAGAAGGTAGGTACATTGTATTTATGTATTGGTAATGATGACCTTTCTATTGCTTTAGCTTCTATAGGAGTGGATACAACATTGTGGCATCATAAACTTGCGCACATGAATGAGAAGGGGGTACATATTTTCCACTCAAGGAAAATGTTTCTAGATTTGCGGAAGGTTGATTTAGACTTTTGTGACCATTGTGTTTATGAAAAATAGAAAAGATTTATATTTATCAAAGTTGAGATGGAAGAGAAGAGTGAAAAGCTAGAGCTTGTGAATATATATGTATGGGGACTAGCCCATGTATAATCTCGTGGTGGATCTTATTATTATGTTACTTTTATTGATGATACAACTAGGATAAAACAGGTTTATTGCATTAGAAAAAAATCGGATGTCTTTGATACTTTTATGAAATGTAAAACTTTGGTTGAGAATGAGACTAGAAATAAGTTGAACTATCTTAGATCAAATGATGGAGGTATATATTGAAACAAGGAGTTTGATAATGGTTGTTCATACCATAGGGTTCATAGAGAGAACACAATTATAGGAACACTACAAGAAAATTGTGATTCAGAATGAATGAATATGGCGGTCATGGAGCATGCAAGGGGTATCAGATTGCATGCAAGGTTGCCCTTACAACGTTGGGCAGATGTTGTGGATACTTCTATTTAATTAATAAATAAAGGTCCTTCAAGTTCCTTGGATGGTGGGATTCTAGAGGAGTGAACAGGTAAAAATGTAAACTACTTATTTCTAAAGACTTTTGGTTATGAAGCATTTTTCCATATTGATAGAGATAATATATTAACAAAGCTTGAGGAAATTTCCAAAAAGTGTATTTTTATTGGATATGGAGTTAATGATTTTTTATATTCTTATGGGTTATGAAAATCACAAAATCATTAAGAGTAGAGATGCAATATTCATTCATAAGTTCATGTACAATTATTAGTTGTAGAGAAAGAAATAAGAAAAGGAAAACACAAAATACACAGTGCTTGATGAAATCACATAAAAATAAATTCCAAAGGTGCTATAAAATCAAAATGTTCAACAACAACAACAATAGCAAGTACCTCAAGCTCCTACAACCGTTTTTATAAGATCAACCGGGTTAAGCAGACCCCCTGAACAATACTCTCCTTAATTGTATTATATATTATTGACTAATTTTAGCGAACTCGAAAGATGTGAAGAAACAATGTAAGGTAGAAACCAAAAAGAAATGGGAGCAAGACATGAAAGAACAAATGGACTCTTTGGTGCATAACTAGACTTTTGACTTGGTCTTGTTTCCTATAGGTAAAAGAGCATTGTATAATAAATTATTTTACAACTTGAAGGAAGAAGATGGAGAAAAAAAATAGGTACACAACAAGAGTTGTAGAGTGGATATTCTATTGGATAGTTCGTCACAACAAATCTGATAAAATTATGCTTAAAATATGAAATCATCACTATGAAGGTTTATTTCTCCTTAGATTTTTGGATCTATTAAATATTGTTTATTGTGTATGCATCCAAAATATTACGCAAAAAATAGAGAAAAACTAAACAATACTCACAAACCACAAATTAACACAAGATATAATCTGGGAAACTCTTTAAGGGGAAATCCCAACTTGAAGGTGACGCTACTCTACTCTCTTTCTCTAAATGCAAAATGGATGCAAATAAAAATAAGTGAGGCCTATGGCCTGTGGGTTGTTATAGTGCACAAATCCTTTGTATTTCTCTCTCCCTATCCATTCTTGACTACTCTTCTCATTTATGGAACAAGATGCACTCCAAATTATTGGAACCCCTTTTCCTCCTAGTGGCTCGGTTATAGCACAACCTGATAGCCTACTAGAGGTTAATTTTGACTCCTTCAACTCTTACCTAGAGTTATAATTTAGAATATTATAAATTATTCTTCATCATGATCATGTGGCTAGCCCCTTTTCCATGAATAATGGAAGCTGGCGGGGCATCCCCTTAAATTATGATGGTCAAAAAAATAAGGTCAACTTTTGAGTGGCATAAATTTTGCATACATATTGTAATTGAGGTGATTCTTGTTTCATTGGAAAGGTATTTGTGCGTAGAATAGAAAAATAAGGTTCATTTCTTAAGAAAAAGAGTTTTAACCCCCCCCCCCCCCCCGACCCCCCACCCCAAAAAAAATCCAGTTTTGTAGAAAATCTCTAGCGCGACTATAATACCATGTAGAAATTATATCAATGGATTCAATCCGATTATGCAATGTACTAAAACAAGATATTGAATCCTTTTACAATATTTGCGGAATATAAAACACGATTTCTCAATCATATGCAATTAAGAGAAAGGAAATTATCAATCACACAACACAAGATGTTCTTGGGGAAAGCACCTACTCAAAACCCCTCTATCATATATTGTACATAGTCAAAGAATCATGAAACAATACAATGTTTTCTCACACCGAGAAAATCTTGCACTATGGGGACTGTCTCACTTTGATCCTACTCAAAACTGTCTAGCAATTATTAGGCAAAATTGACCAACACTTAGCCAATTCTCAACCCTTCCTTAGCCCAGCCTTTCTCACGCAATCCCTAGGCAATTAATCCCTATTAAATAGGATAATTAGCCTTCCTTGACTGCGTAATCCCTATGGAGCCTTCCTCTGACTTTATAACTGCACCTGGGCAGTTTGCTAGAAATACAACTGATAGTTTACTTGTCCTAAACCTTTGTCTCAACTAGGTCTCCATCAGAATTGACATGCATGAAGCTATTAATAGTGAATCATCAGTTACTTGGCAGATCACTACTTGTGAATTAAATCTATTTTAATTCACTTGATCTTCCACTAGCTCATCAATCAATTAGAACTAGTTAAACTGCTTTTAACTCAATTAATGTGAGTTAACTAATCCCACTCACACCACACTTGTGCTACAACTGCAACTTGACCATGTAAGTAATAGAATCACTCTACATGCCTATCCTTTGAACCTCAACTCAAAATTATTGAGCTAACTAAGTTTGTCACACATAGTTAACTATTACAAGTTGTTATGAGATAAGATTACAATTTACTTTTAATTTAATTAAGGATAATTAAATCAAAAGCCTCACATGGTAACCATTTCTGGGTGCCATTTTCTAGATTTTGTTTTTTGATGCCAATTTCATTGTTTCTTGTTGAAAATTTCAACACTCCCTCTCAACAAGAAATGAATCAATTTGTCTTGATTCGGTACCTTTGGAATGTTCTGCATGCAACACTTCTCTAGTGTTTTTCACACATGCAACTCTCCTGAAACTGAAGAGCCTCCAAACAATTGAATCAATATAATGCATTTGTCATCAAAGTCTTTTGACTGCTACTAGTTTCTACACATGTCTACTGGACTCTCTGCGTTGTTGTTGACATCTGCATATGTGCTCTCTGCACTGCTGCCAACTCTGATCTGTGCTCCAGTCTTTGACATCTATCACTCTGATTTATGTCTTCTTGACATTTAACTGCATCAATCTAACCAGTCCTTCCTACTACTATTGTACTATGGGATCCTCATAGCCAGGTTCAATCCATGAGACACACCATCTCAATGGACCCTACCCAAATTTCTTCTTGGGATTATATCTACACATCGCCCCACCTCACACCTAGAGGTATAGCTACATGTACTCCCTTTGCCCATCTGGCTCGAAATTTCCCCCTCCTGGAGGTCTCTGCTTGAGTGGAATCTTCCACTCGATCTCCTCTCTGCTTCTCCAATTATGGCTGCTCCACAACCTTCTGATACTACTTCTAAGGCTACATGTTGAGAGATAATTTCTCCCTCTTAACCACCAAGTCATTAACCGCTACTTTACTCCTCAAAGCTTTGCATGCATCCTCAACCTCGAGAGCATATAGGTTCTTGAATCTTGAACCGATATGCTTCACATGTCTCATGGTTATGTGTTTAAGGAACACCTTTCATTTTCTAAACATCACCTCATAACCACATTCTTCCAATACCGCTACAGAGACAAGATTCTTCCTTAGCCCTGTAACATACAAAACATTTGTTAGTCTGAGAGGGGAACCAGACTCCCTCTAAAAGTTAACTATACCTATCTTAGTCACGATATACCTCCCTTCATCTCCAAACTCTATATTCTGTTGGAGGTCCTTCTCCTCCAAGTCACTGAAGAGATCTCTATTCCCTGTCATATGGAACGAGACACCGTTTTCTAGATACCATATGCATCCTATTACAGTGTTGGTCATGCATGGAATGAGAGTAAAATCAAGCTCGAACTGTGAAGCCAATGCTTCACCCTCTGCAATTGCAGGCTCCTTCTTGCTTGCCTTATTCTGTGAACAATTTGAAGCATAGTGTCAATGCTCGTGACAGTGAAAACATCTGATCTTTAACAAGTCTCTCTTGCCCTCTTCGCCTTGGGGTTTCTTTCCCTTTGCCTTCTTTTGTTTTCCCAGTAATGCACTATCTTCTTCTTTGTTGGTGTTGGAGGCCCCGTCTCTAGTTCTCCACCTTATCTCTTCTATTACCAAATCTGACCATAGTCGCTCCCAATCTGGTAACTTCTCCCTCCCGTTCAAAAATTCCTGGTAACTATGTCAGCTCTTGGGAAGGCCTAGAAGTGCTAGGCTCACCAAGTCATCAGCGGCTACAATCACACAAACACTTCCAAGCTCATCTCAACATTGGGTGAACTTCGCCAAGTATGTTGGTACCATTAGGGGAATTTTGAGGTCTAAAATGGGCCTCCTAAGGAAAATGTACAATCAAAATTCACTTTATGAGAACCAATCACATTTTAGGGGGTTACATTATCCCTAATGGTTGAGGTGGCATTATTTGAGTTAAAGGTACTTACTTGTCACATCCTCAATGGTGGATAAAAACTCATGGTTAACCATGGTAGTGCTCTAAGTACTTTTAAATTCATAAAGTAAAGTACTCATAATAAATTTCATTTCATATTTTTTGAATAAAATATTGTTATTGTCATTTCATATTTTTTCAAAGAAACAATGCATATCCATGGTAGTGCTCTAAGTACTTTTAAAGTCATAAAGTAAAGTACTCATAATAAATGTCATTTCATATTTTTTGAATAAAATATTATTATTGTCATTTCATATTTTTTGAAAGAAACAATGCATATCCCTACGTGTTACATGTTATATATAGTTTATTAATTACATGTTATTATATAATTTAAATAATATAATTTTTTATTAATAGTATATTATATAATTAAGAATTTATGAATTTATATTTATATTTATATTTTATTTTAAGCTATTTAAGTACAAAGAACAAATGCATTAGTTGTTCAATTATAATGATTTTTTCTTGAAAAACTTATTCTTATTTATAATCACATTAATACAATTTTTTTATTAATTTTATTTTGGTACAACTTTTGACTTGAATTTAACCATGGTTACATGGATTTTGATGCAAAAAGTGAATTGCAAATTCATAAATATTATTTTATTGGTTTAGCTATTATTTTATTATTTCCTTAGGAGGCCCATTTTAGACCTCAAAATTTCCCTAATGCGTCTCACCCTCCTCCTTGATCTTTCTAAGCTTGTCCTTCAGCGCCAACATTCTTTGGTCGATGTTGTTCTGAAACGGATCTATTAAGGCCTTCCACAGAGCATATGGAGTCGCCTTGTGATGGAGACTCAAGACAATATGATCTTGAACTCCCTCCAACAAGATGCTCCTCGTCTTTTCTACCTTCTTCTGCTATGCATCAAGAAGTCAGGCATCTGTTGTTGCGGGCTTGGGAATATCATTATCTATGAATTCCTTCAACCTATTTTCCTCCAATACTGCCTCCATCTTGTCTTTCCATGCAATATAATTCGAATTTCCCTCGAGTGCATATTCGAGTCTCAAGCCATTGAAATACATCTTGATCCACTTCTAGCTCCAAAGAAAGTATCTACAAATTTGAATATTGTTCAACACAAACTCAATTTATTCTCCACTATTGTGATTCCTGACGCTCTGATACCATGTAGAAAATCTCTAATACAACTATAATACCATGTAGAAATTATATCAATGGATTCAATCTGATCATGAAATGTACTAAAACAAGATACTGAATCCTTCTACAATATTTGCGAGATATAAAAACACGATCACTCAATCACATGCAAGTAAGAAAAAGTAAATTATCAATCACATAACACAATATGTTCTTGGCGAAAGCACCTGCTCAAAACCCCTCTATTATATATTGTACATAGTCAAAGAATCATGAAACAATACAATTCTTTCTCACACCGAGAAAATCCTACACTATCCCGACTGTCTCACTCTGATCCTACTCAAAACTGTCTAGCAATTCTTAGGCAAATTTGATCAACACTTAGCCAATTCTCATCCCTTCCTTAGCCCAGCCTTTCTCACGCAATCCCCAGGCAATTAATCCTTATTAATTAGGATAAAGCCTTCCTTGACTATGCAATCCCTATGGAGCCTTCCTCTGGCTTTATAACTGCACTTGGGCAATTCGCTAAAATACAACTGATAGTTTACTTGTCTTAAACCTTTGTCTCAACTGGGTCTCCATCAGAATTGACATGCTTGCAGCTATTAATAGTGAATCATCAGTTACTTGGTAGATCACTACTTGTGAATTAAATCTATTTTAATTCACTTGATCTTCCACTAGCTCATTAATCAGTTAGAACTAGTTGAACTGATTTTAACTCAATTAATGTGAGTTGATTGATCCCACTCACACCACACTAGTGCTATAACTACAACTGAAACTTGTAACTAATAGAATCACTCTACATGTCTATCCTTTGACCCTCAACTCCAAATTATTGAGCTAACTAAGTCTATCACACTTAGTTAACTATTACAAGTTGTTATGAGATAAGATTACAATTTACTTTTAATTTAACTAAGGATAATTAAATCAAAAGCCTCACATGGTAACCATTTTTTGGTGACGTTTTCTAGATTTTGTTTCTGGATGCCAATTTCACTACTTCTTGTTGTATATTTCAACAAGTTTATGTCTCAAACTACTCCCAGAATGTTTCATACCATAATTTTCCAAACTAGATCCCGTCAGTAAAAATCATCTTGTGAGTTGATTCCTCCCCTTTTCCCACTATGAAAGAATCAATATGGATGAAACACAATCTAATGATCCAATGTAGATCATTAGTGTAATTCTCAAAGTCACCAAAGATCTCTTGATTGAGGATCTTGGAAGGTCAGTTTACCAGGCTTAAATCCATCATGGTGTTGGTTTTAAATGGAAGTGGAAGGTGCTTTGTTGAATTTCCATGATCTTGGGTTTAGGTTAAAGTCTTAAAATCATTGACGCTACCAAACCAAGAATCTCAACTAGAACTACTTTGCATAGCGGAAAATATAAAGCATTAAATCACATGCACAAGTATACACAATTTTTAACAAAATTGTATAATAATGTGCAATCACCAATCTTTGTTATATTAAACCAAATCTAAATAATACAATAGTATATGGTATACAAGATATAATGACAAACGTTGTTGCAGCATCTATGTCGTATCTTGTCCTGCTGGTCCTATGCACCCTTACTGCTCACTAGTTGTGCCTTAGTCCATCAAGGCCACAACTCATCGAGACTCCAGGAGGGATGCCACCTAACACTATTGTAAGTCACTTCTATAGAGTGTACACAGGTTGATCCAATATTCTCTTTGGGTAGGCCTAATTCTCGAGCTCCAAAATACTAGGCTAGCAGTCATGTTTTTCCATCAAGGTGCTGCACTTCGGCACCAATATTCACCCAAATTTCATCTCCTCTTCGTCACTTCAAGGTAGCTCGTCTAGGTCTACTTTGGGTAGCCAACACACTGCCCTCCACCATATCAATGGAACCCAATACTACACTGCGGAATCTGCATCGATGAAGGCTTATGGTCACTCAAACAAGCCTCCAAATTGGCTCCCATAGGTTGCTCCAAATGTGTTCCAATTTTGGTCAACTTATTTGATCCAACGCTCCTCCAAACGCCGCTCCAACCCTATTGGTATATTTTTGTTTGTGAATATTCTAGTTAGGGCACACAGTGGTAGCCCTAAACTCCTCCAACAGACCCCAAACAACCCTTTAGAATATTGTGACACACTTTAAGACGACTCCTCCCATGCTATGCTGCTACCTTAGGGCATATACTAGCCCTTAACTGCCCTATGCAAGCCCAGCTGTGGTGCAATGGCATGTGGCCTTGCACAACAACAATCCTATATATTTCGGTCCCTTAAAAATTACACAAACAAGTGTCAAAACTAGTAGTGTTTAGCCTTGAAGGTCTCAGCCTAGCAACCATCACACTCAGCCTCCACCACAACAATTCAGACCTTTTATTAACCCTGAAACATACCTTCTTTATCTCATTGTTCTGCCTTCTCCTTTTCTGCGACTAGGGCATAGAGATCTCTCTCTCCATTGAGTCATTTTATAGAGATAGCGTTGCACAAGATGGATCAGAAAATGCTTCTCCTTCACCCTCTATTTATACACAAATGAGGGGCTCCTTCCCAGGATGTCACAGAAGAGCCTAAAACACCTTAGGCCAACCTAGGCGTACAAGTGAAAACCCATCATTAACCTTCAAAAATTCATATCTCCACTTCTACAATCAGAATTTGACGATTCTCAAAGTGTTGGATTCTCCTTTCCACCCTCCATTGTATCATGCCATCATATATAGAAATTTACTTCCAGAAATTCCCCAAACACAATTGGGTGCAAAACCCCATACTTGGGTTGCAAGCCCACAAGTGACCCTTGTTTTTCCCTCCAAACCTTAAACCCTAAGGCTTGGAGTACCTCCCAAGCTACATAAATAAACATTCCCTCTTAGTGAGGGAGGTACCTCCAAGACGAGAAGGTAACTCATCATCATCATCAATGCTCGCAACACTTGCCCAACTCCTGGCGCTCACAATCGCAACAATCCCTATACGGTGAACTATGCCCTTCTTGGAAGTGTCATTGTCACTGCTGAAAGTACCCTGTTTCTTCTTCTTTTCTTGTATCGCTTTCGAGTCCCTCCATGATTCCTTCTTGGCATATGTGGAAGCACCCTTGCTCCCCACTGACCACGCACTATTCTTGGTCTACAAAGTTTCCCTCTGAACCTGCAAGCTCCCGTTAGAACTCGACTCCCTCTGAGCCTCTAAAAACCCAACCTTCTTCTCGAGAACCTGTACTTGCTCCTCTGGACCCTACACCTGCACCTACTCCTTTCCATGATCCATAGGCTTGCCCATCAACCTGTAGAGACCATGCTCTCTAACTATGAGTACAATCCCATCAAACTTAGAGCCTCTGGCCTAAGTCTTGTGTTCCCATCTTGGAACAAGACCTCAAACCCCTTCTTGTCCATCATTGAGACGGAAATCACGTTATATTTGAATCCTGGTACAAACAGTACATCCTGTACTCGCATCATACGTCTTGTCTCCAACCTGAATGACACAACACTCGGTCCTCGGATCTCCAACTGACTCTTGGCGCCCAACACCATGTGAAACTCTAAGTCCCATTCAGCTAGAGTCTCAAAATCCTCCCGTGACCCTGTCATATGCTTCGTCACACCACTATCCATGTACCATCCATCCTCCTTGATAGTACCTTGCGAGAAATGAGAAATCATCGAAAATTCCTCTTTCAATATCCTAGAGAGATCATTTATCTCCACTGAAGTGGCAACACTGGCAACCTTCTTTCCTTTCCTCTTATCATCATCTCCCTTCCTCATTGGACATCTCGATGAAGATTACCCATCTCGCCATAGTTGAAACACTTGAATTTACTCAAGTCCTTCTTCAGATTACTCTTCATTCGTGCTGCAAGTGCCACTTCCTCATCTACCTTCCTTGATGGATGAAGATCCTCATCTCGCAACTCTTCCTGAATGAAGTCGTCCCACAATCTATTCCAATCTGGAAATTTCTCCTTGGAAACAATTCCTTTGATGAAGGGATTCCATTCCTCGGTGAACCCTTTCAAGGCTATCCTAACCATATATCCATCTAAAATAGTCACACCGACGCCAACAATATTTTCTCTAACCTAAGATAACCTCGTCAAATATGAAGTCATTCCTTCACCCTTTATCATCTTGGTGGACTTCAACTTGTCCTCCAATACCAGTACCATGTTCTCGTTCTTATTTTGGAACAAATTCTGAAGAGCCATCCACATCTCATGTGCATTGTTATTCCCATACAAATGACGTATTAAGGAATCCTTCACACCATCAAGGATGATCAATCTTCCATGGTGAATTCCCAAATCCTGTTGACCTACAAGACTAACTTGATCCTTTCCTTTTAAGAAGTATAGTTGGACAACTCTTCCAACATATCCTCATACCGGAGACCTGCCTGTAACTTCGACATTGTAGTGAATCCTTCACTCACATTGTGACCAACTCCCTCTCATGTTGTACTTCGTTGTGTAACTTTGAATTATTGACTTCCAAAGTAGCTCAGAAACACTCTAAAACCATCTTAAATTTCCACGATCTTGAGTCTTGAATTTACACAAATATACACACTTTTTAACAAAATTATACAATAATATACAATTACCAATCTTCATTATATTAAACCAAATCTAAATAATACAACAATCTATAATATATTATTACAAGATACAATGACAAACATCCCTACAACTTCTATATATGATCTTGTACTACAGATTTTTAGCCCCATACTACTCACTAGATGTACCTTAGTTCATCTAAACCACATCACATCGAGAAAATGAACTGTGTGTACATTCTGTGTTTAAACGGTGCTAATTACATGGGTGTATATACAAGAAAGCATAAAATATATTTTCTTGGGTACGTGGTAGGATTATGATTCACTAGATAATAATTTTTGCAGTGAAATTCGTTTCGTTGCACTCCAAGCTTGATATTGATATTTTGTTCCCTGATATACCATCTGCGTCCCTATCTCATCCCCAGCCTTAGCCCAGCCTTTCTCACGCAATCCATAGGCAATTAATTCCTATTAAATAGGATAATTAGCCTTCCTTGACTGTGCAATCCCTATAGAGCCTTCCTCTGACTTTATAACTGCACCTAGACAGTTCACCAAAATTAAAACCAATAATTTACTTGTCGTAAACCTTGACAAACGTCCCTACAACTTTTTACACCGAAGGTGTTATCTATTGTGGGGTTTTTCGTAGTGACACTGTTGAGATTCGTCGTTACTGACAAAATCTGAACAATGTCATGCTACTTCATGATTCGCTATACGCTTTTTTGCTAGATTTTATTGTTTTAAACATTATCCGGTACAGTCGACCTTTTATTTGTCAAATCAGTGCACCCATCCGACGGTCGAAATGACGTTGGATCAATTCGAAAGATCTGACGGGTGAAATCAATATCGTGTGAGTTACTTGCACTACCGTTAACTCGCGATGAGGGAGGTTTTCCAAAATCACTCAGGGACACACGTCACCCAACGTATGGAATCGCTCCAATTTCTTAAATACAACTTACCGCCTTTGTGCCCCGCGATATACTGTCGGTTTTAGCTTTGAACAAAGTTCACTCTTCTTCTGGTTCCATGTCATTTCCTTCAGGGTTCCACTCCATTCAATGTTCCACTTCAACGCATCTGCTCAACAATCATTCAACTCCCTGCGCCATCTGAGTTGTATTCGATTTCATTCTCCTTCCTGGTTCGAACACCGCCCACCAAGACTTCAACACACAGTTCGGCGTCTACTCAGTCTATGATTCAGACAATTTTCGAATCTTACGGTGTCCTCACGACTTTTATACAGAATCCTTACGCATTGCCATCGGTCCATTCTCTCTTTAAACTCCACTTCAGTCCAAACAGAGGTTAACTCCCTGTACGTGAGGGAAAAGAGATCCATGATGAACTTAACACCGAAGATTATGCGACCTTGCAACCTTATTGATTATATCGCCAAATCCTGGTTAGGACTTCATGTTACTGAACATAGTATTGTAAAGTTTAAATAACTAGGAATATCTTGCGCACAAATATAACTGATGCAAATATAACTGAGAAATAGTTTTTATTTAACCTCCTCTAAAGGATTTAACCCTTGATATTTAAGGGAGAAACCAAAATTATCTATTTCACTCAGAAAAATAAATGAAACAAAACTTACCTATTTCACTCAGAAAATAAATAACCCTTGATAGTTTTTACCTTTTGCTTCACGGAGAAACGAATTTGCAAAGCACCACAGCTACAGGAAACCAATTACGCTGAAACCAATTACGGCTACAGGAAACTGATTACTCTTAAACCCATTACGCTTACGCCTGTACCTGGAAAATGTATAAAATGAATTAGAGAATACCATTCTCAAAATTTCCATTCTAAAATTAACCAACACCCAAATCGCAATGAGACAAGAAGTTTGTATTGAGGGAATTACGGAGACAGTGTGACTCATCTCCAAAATTTAATTGGAAAAAATTGGAGGAGGAACCATGGACGATTGATCCAACACCTCTGTAAAACATGAAAAATAATTAACTTGTAATTTACCAGAGAAGAAATGATAGCAACTATCGATATAGTGAAAAACCTTAAACAATCAAAAAAATTATAAGAATTAAATGGCATGTTACCTGGAATAGCCTATGTGAGACATAGGGAGTGAAACCGAATAAAAAATGAACCAAAATAGACCTCACATGGTTGTATATACAAGAAAGCATAAAATATATTTTCTTGGGTACGTGGTAGGATTATGATTCGCTAGATAATAATTTTTACAGTGAAATTCGTTTCGTTGCGCTCCAAGCTTGATATTGATATTTTGTTCCCTGATATACCATCTGCGTCCCTATCTCATCCCCAGCCTTAGCCCAGCCTTTCTCACGCAATCCATAGGCAATTAATTCCTATTAAATAGGATAATTAGACTTCCTTGACTGTGCAATCCCTATAGAGCCTACCTCTGACTTTATAACTGCACCTAGACAGTTCACCAAAATTACAACCGATAATTTACTTGTCGTAAACCTTGACAAACGTCCCTACAAATTTTTACACCAAAGGTGTTATCTATTGTGGGGTTTTTCGTAGTGACACTATTGAGATTCGTCGTTACTGATAGAATCTGAACAATGTCATGCTACGTCATGATTCGCTATACGCTTTTTTGCTAGATTTTATTGTTTTGAAAATTATCCGGTACAGTCGACCTTTATTTGTCAAATCAGTGCACCCATCCGACGGTCAAAATGACGTCGGATCAATTCAAAAGATCTGACGGGTGAAATCAATATCACGCGAGTTACTTGCACTACCGTTAACTCACGATGAGGGAGGTTTTCCAAAATCACTCAGGGACACGCGTCACCCAACGTATGGAATCGCTCCAATTTCTTAAATACAACTTACCGCCTTTGTGCCCGGCGATATACTGCCGGTTTTAGCTTTGAACAACGTTCACTCTTCTACTGGTTCCACGTCATTTCCTTCAGGGTTCCACTCCATTCAATGTTCCACTTCAACGCATCTGCTCAGCAATCATTCAACTCCCTGCGCCATCAGAGTTATATTCGATTTCATTCTCCTTCCTGGTTCGAACACCGCCCACCAAGATTTCAACACACAGTTCGACTTCTACTCAATCTATGATTCGGACAATTTTCGAATCTTACGGTGTCCTCACGACTTTGATACATAATCCTTACGCATTGCCATCGGTTCATTCTCTCTTTAAACTCCACTTCAGTCCAAACAGAGGTTAACTCCCTCTACGTGAGGGAAAAGAAATCCATGATGAACTTAACACCGAAGATTCTGCGACCTTGCGACCTTATTGATTATATCGCCAAATCCTGGTTAGGACTTCATGTTACTGAAAAGAGTATTGTAAAGTTTAAATAACTAGGAATATCTTGCGCACAAATATAACTGACGCAAATATAACTGAGAAATAGTTTTTATTTAACCTCCTCTAAAGGATTTAACCCTTGATATTTAAGGGAGAAACCAAAATTATCTATTTCACTCAGAAAAATAAATGAAACAAAACTTACCTATTTCACTCAGAAAATAAATAACCCTTGATAGCTTTTACCTTTTGCTTCACGGAGAAACGAATTTGCAAAGCACCACGGCTACAGGAAACCAATTACGCTGAAACCGATTACGGCTACAGGAAACTGATTACTCTTAAACCCATTACGCTTATGCCTGTACCTGGAAAATGTATAAAATGAATTAGAGAATACCATTCTCCAAATTTCCATTCTGAAATTAACCAACACCCAAATCGCAATGAGACAGGAAGTTTGTATTGAGGGAATTACGGAGACAGTGTGACTCATCTCCAAAATTTAATTGGAAAAAATTGGAGGAGGAACCATGGACGATTGATCCAACACCTCTGTAAAACATGAAAAATAATTAACTTGTAATTTACCAGAGAAGAAATGATAGCAACTATTGATATAGTGAAAAACCTTAAACAATCAAAAAAATTATAAGAATTAAATGGCATGTTACCTGGAATAGCCTATGTGAGACATAGGGAGCGAAACTGAATAAAAAATGAACCAAAATAGACCTCACAGTGATATCAGGTGGCTCGACACTGGGTTCCAGAGGAACAAATGACAACCATGAAAATGAAAATGAGCATGAGTGAAGGGTAGGGTAGGGTCACTTATTTGGAAACCTTAACCCTTATCCACCGTTGGATGTCTGCGCTGAATCAAGACTGTTAATAGTGTGCTGCCAGAACACCATGTAAAGATCACGTTTTGGCATTAGTCGAAATTGACAAGTGTGCAATGAGACCTACGTGGCTTTAAAACCGTCCTGCATTCCATACATAAACTAAAATCCCAAGGTTTATCAACATGCTAAAGCTATTCGCATAGTATGTGAGTAATTCCAATGGCCCAATAAATATTATATTATTAATATATATTTGGTAAATATCGAATGGCAACACTGGATTCTTCCTTGATGTATATACATCGATTAGATATATCGGTTTTTATTAATAATCTTATTGAGAATTGTCTTGTATCTTAACTGGTTCACTTTGCTATTATTTTAAATATAAAAGAATATAAAAGGTTGTTTTTCAAAATTTTCAAAATTTTATTTAAGCCCAAATAACTTTAAATGATATAAATATTATTGGAATCTGGATGAACAATAACAAAATTTAAAACTTAATCGTAACATTGGCTCTCTCGACATTCAAAATTCTCACTACAGTAATGATAAATATGCAAAATACTATAGTGTAATTGAGTGTTAATATTTTTAAGATATTTTAAATATAATTTATTGGACATTAAGAAGATTAAATTTGTCAATTGGAGTTATAAAAAGTTGTTGATATGATGGTTGGTATCTTCTCTACTCATATTCAAAGCCTTGCTAATAACATGATAAGTTATATTGTCTTAAATATTGTTATATTGAATTTGAGTCTTTTGAACTCGAGTATACATGTGGGTTGGCTTGGTACCAACAACTCATTTTAGAGAGAGGCTGATTGCTTTCCTTCATTAAAAAAATGCAAATGCAAAAAGGTAAATTTTTTAATATACATATATATTATTTAATTGTTTATTATGTTTTAAATTATTTATATTAAAAAAATATATGTATTAGCAAATGTAACATTTTTCTATGCTTCATAAATCCAAACTTAAAATGAATTACATATATTTATTTATTTTATATTTAATTATCACATACATGTAATTATTTATTTTACTTTAATTTTTTTTAAGATGGAGATGAATTTTAACAATACAATGGAGTTGAAGATATCATTTGTGTTTTTCCTTGAAATTCTAATAGGCATCAAGTTTTCAAAATTTCCATGTACTTTGAAACAAAAATGGAAGCATATAATCAACTTGTTGCCCATCCAAATTTACAACATGATAAAAATATTCATGGGTTCCAATTCATTTCGTTTTGGATTTTTAGTGCCCTATGAAATGCATGTTTCTCAATTGTTTTTTTTTTCTCCCTCGTCCAAGCAACTTCTCATCATAATCTCCAATATGTAATTTACAAAAGATGGTAGAATATCACAATTATGTCTCCTCACAAATTGTTTCTAGTTTAGTTATCAGTTCAACAATAAAAATATGATATATTCTACATTCATCTATATGATATATTCTACATTCATCTACATCAATGGAGACCACACCCTTTGATATGCACGGGCATTAACACAAAGTCTTCTCTCGATTTCAGTCTGGATCGTCAAGATTTTTGAACCCTTCGAACATTGCTACCATATATATATAACCCCGACTCGACTTCAAAAGAACATTGGACCACATCATACGTACCTTTTTTTTTTTCATCCAACGATCACCATCTCTTCACGCCCAATGAACTGATCCGACAGCGTTCAATGGATATCGCGCAGGCTATATGCACAAACGATAATGTGCGATGAGATTGGTATCGTGAAACCGCTTCCTCCACGTGTCACCCAACCTATGGAATCGCTCCAAATTCTGAATTATAGCTTACCACTTTTCTAACTTGCGACATACTACCGGATTAACTCGAAACCACGTTCACTCTTACACTTCACGGTTCTGTTTCTCCGCTTTGAGGTTCTGCTTCAAGTTTCAACGCCAATGAACTCCGCTTCCTTGAACATACAAAACCTGCCTTCGAGTTGTTCTCCAACAGAGCCTCTGTTTGCCCGCTCCAAACTAGAACAACACGTTCCACTCTTCTTCGTTTGACTCTGCCGCGCCATTAACGCTCCATTTCATAACAGTTATCCTACTAATTGTTATAGTTCACGAGTCTACATTCGTTGCTAAAGAACACAACTTATGGTAGCCCCCTACAAACTATTCGACCCGTATTGAGCTCTGCGGTGACCACTATACTCCCTTCACCCATAATCGATCCACAAACTTCCGTTCAGTGCGTGGCTTACAGCAGACCCAATTCTTCTAGGTATAAGTCGCTTCTAAAGAGAGTGAAGGCTTATTCGCAACACAAGTTCAGTCCCCATGAACCGAATACAAACAACAACGACTTATGTGGCATTCAGTTCAAAATGGTTATATGGTTCTGCATGAGTAACAGAGGCTTGTATAACGCATTTCCATGGACCAATTATATATTTGATTTTGATTTTGATTTTATTTTTATTCGTTTATTTTTATATTTTTCATTTTATTCGTTTTTATTTTTATTTTTATCTATTTATTTATTTTATTTTTATTTATTTATTTATTTATTTTATTTATATATTTATTTTATATGTTTTATATTTTTATTTCTAATTTATATATATATATATATATATATATATATATATATATATATATATATATATATATAAAGCTTAAATAAAATTACTTATAAAATAAGGTAACTGATGTTATGAGTTTTGAATCAATTAACATATAATTATTAAAAATAAAATAATTATTTATATATTTAAACTATAAATAGTATTTAATTATTTAAATTAGCAGAATTCTTTCGGTAATAATCACATGAAATAGAACGTGGTCGACGCTTTTCGAACCAACTAGTGTGGTTCATCATCAGGACTATGTGAGAGATCAGATCCAGTCATTAAGTATAAATAGATGTAGAAATAGCTCAACTAGCCGTTAAAATAACATCTAGTTTGACTATGAAAAAATATAATTATTCCATTATTTATTAATTTAATTAATTAATTATTATTATTATTATTATTTTCATTATTATTTTATTTAATTATAAAATAATTAATATATTTATAAAATTAACTAAACAATTAAATTAATGTAACTGTAAGTTATTTAACCAATAGTGATTATATATATGTATATCTTTCTTATTAAATTAATTGATTTCATTATTTAATAATAAATTATTAATTAACTAATAATAAGAGTCAAGATTTAAAAAAAACATTATAATCAACTACAAATCAAAGAATCAAACCTTTACTATATATATATATATATATATATATAATAAAAAAAAAATTAAAATTAAAAAATTAAAATTAAAATTAAAAATAAAAATAAAAATATATAATAAATATAATAAAACAAAATAAAAATAATAATAAATAAATAATAAGCATTTAAAATAAATAAATAATCAAATAAAATAAAATAATAATAATAAATAAATAAATAAAATAAAATAAAATAAATAAATAAATAAATAATAATAAATAATAATAATAATAAAAATAAAAATAACATTATTTAACTGAATAGAAATAAAATAAAAATAAAACTGAAACTAAATGAAATCCATAAAATACAAAATAACTGAATAAAAATAAAAATCAAGAATATAAGGCAGGAATCCAGCACCTACTAATATTCCAACCGTCATCTCTATTGAGATTAACGAGTCTTTTTTCTATTTCAATGGCCTCTCTCAACTTACGATGATGGAAATGGTCGATCCTAGCAATGACCTTAGCATCTTCTATGCAAACATGATGGTTAGTCTTTTCTGCATGTTTAGCTAAGGCAGACGAGCGAGATCTTCTATGTTTGATATCGGCTGCATGCTCACAGATCCTTTGATTAATGGACCGACCAGTCTCACCAATGTAAGGAGTTCCACAGGAACAAGGAATGATGTAAACACCTTTTCCATCTCTGGGGTCAATCGGATCTTTAACCGATTTTAGAGAACTTCGAATAGTATTAAGGGGCTTGAAATAAGAAGACACCTTATGCTTTTTAAGGATCTTAGCAATCTTATCAGTGGTACCTTGAATAAAAGGAAGGCTGACACTACCAAACCATTCGCTAGGCTCTTTTTTATTTCTAGTTTTAACAAAAGGACCTTTTTCCGCTTTAAGGAAAGCTTTAAGGCCTTGGGACTTACTATAACCATTATCACAAAAGACCTTCAACAAATGGGTCTTTTCCCCCTCAAGGTGAGACTCATCAGAGATTCTCAACGCGCTAGTGGCTAAGGTGCTTAGGATGCCTAACTTTTGAGCAGGAAAATGGTGGGAGCTAGCATGAAGATATTGTTCAGTATGAGTTTTCTTTCAAAAAACTTGATGGGAGAAAGAACCATCAACATTTCTAGAGATAAGAACATCAAGGAAAGGAAGGTTACCATCCACTTCCTGTTCCATGGTGAATTTTATGGAACGAGATTGACTATTAAGATGAAGGGAAAAAAGATCTAACTTTTCTTTGCCATGAGGCCATATAACACAAGTATCATCTACAAAACTTTTCCATAACTTTGGCTGGAAAAGAGCCGAGGAAAGAGCCCTAGATTCAAAGTCCTCCATAAACAGATTCGCAAATATCGGGGAAAGGGGAGAACCCATGGCAACACCACAAGTTTGCTCATAAAATTCGCCTTCAAAACTGAAGAAAGTGGAGGTTAAACAAAGTCCTACTAAATGGGCCGTATTTGGGTCAGTAATGCGATTAATGACATCAATAGCCTCATTGATGGGAATATTGGTGTAAAGCGAAACAACATCAAAACTGACCAGTCTATCATCAAGATCTAACTTAATGTCCTTCAAATCCTTAACGAAAGAGGAGGAATCCTTAACAAAGGATTCTGTATGACCAACGAGGGGCTTAATTTTAAGGGCTAAATACTTGGCAAGAAGATAAGTCGGACCGCCAATGGTATTAACAATGGGTCGGAGGGGGGCACCCTCCTTATGGATTTTTGGAAGACCATAGATTCTTGGAGTAACGGGGTTGCTTTCAATCAACTTCTTACTTAGGGAGCTCACCATGCTGCTTGATTTAATAGCATCAGCGACCGCCTTTGAGACCTTTTTTAAGGGATTTTTAGAAAGTTTCTTGTAGGTTCCACTATTCTCTAAATGATCTAACATTTTATTCCTGTAATCCTCCTTATTAAGGATGACAGCTGCACCACCTTTGTCAGTTTTAAGAACAACAATATCCTTATTACTATTTAAGGATTTTAAAGCCTCAAATTCGGACTTAGGTTGCTCTTGGGAGGTTTGGCTTTCCTTAAGATGACCGCACAGTCCTGCCTAATGATGTCCTTGGAAGAATCAGGCAAATCTCTAATGCCAAATTCTATGTCACAAATAATATCATTGACGAGGATGTTTCTTAACATTTAATTTATTCGAAAATGTCAATTATTAATCTCAATCAAAACACGCACGACCAAAGTGAACTATTTGATAAGCACAAGAGTTAATACAAAATCTACTACAAAATCTACTGCTTCAATGTACCTTTACACCCTTAGAAACAAATGCTAGTATATCTTATATTGTAGCCTCATACTACTCACTGGATTTACCTTAGTCTATCAAAACCACATCACATCGAGAAAATGAAATCTGTGTACATTCTGTGTTTAGACGGTGCTGATTACATGGCTGTGTATACAAGAAAGCATAAAACATATTTTCTCGTGTACGTGGTAGGATTATGATTCGCTAGATAATAATTTTTACAGTGAAATTCGTTTGGTTGCGCTCCAAGCTTGATATTGATATTTTGTTCCGCGTCCCTATCTCCCAAAAGGGATAATAATATTTACAGTGAAATTCGTTTCGTTGCGCTCCAAGCCTGATATTGATATTTTGTTCCGCGTCCCTATCTCCCAAAAGGCATTGGTATGTTCACGAAGAGATTAGGTGGCAACACTGTAGAGATTTATGATTGACGAGGGATTCCAGAAAAAACCGCAAAACATTCTCCAACTGGTTTCCACTTTCACAATCGAAAACTTACCTCAAATTGAGGGCATGGCGTCATCTTCCACGGTGTCGTGTGATTTCCAGCGAGGAAGATTTTGCAATATGGACATTTCACAACTATAAACTATCATAATTATTACAACTGTAATCTAATACTAATTAATATGATCATATAATTATGATAACCACAATCTAAAGTGATGAGTAGACGTTATGATGATGAGTAAATGATTATAAATATCAAACATTTATTTCAATTCAAATTATTAAATCATAAAAATTAAATAAATTTTATTTTTTATTTTAAATTATTAATATTATTAATTATCAAAAAAAAAGTTATATGTAGATTAGATATAAAGATTCTACTTATATTATTATATTATTGTAGAATATTTTAATTTGTAAATAAATTTTATTATAATGTTAATAGTGGAAACCATAGTTTATTAATAAAACATGTTTAAAAAATCATAATTTTTTCACAATCAAAATATTTTGAAATATATATTTTTATAATTATAATTTATATTGAAAAATATATTTTTAGATAGAATGTTCATCTATTTTTAACATAATTTTTCTAGAAATATTTCTTCACCATAGTCTAACAATTTATAGACCATAGTCTAACAAGATTCTTTACAGGAATCTTGTAAAACAATTTCAAATAAGAATGTGTGTTTTTGTTATTTAAAATGTAATTTTGAATGCATAAATGGATTTAGCACCTTGCAAAACCCAAGAGACATTCAAATTCTACAGATTAAACAATTTAAACTCTTTTTTTTTTTTAAATATCTATTTTAGTTAAAATTAACCAAAAAAAAATGTCTATAGGTTATATTACTCATTTTATATAACATTTTTTTAATATGTGTCTTTTTTGGAATAGAAATTTTAGAATTTTAATTTTAATTTAACCATCAATAATTATTAGATGGATAGTAGGATTTAACCTCCATGGAATCTTTTAGAATATTCTCAATAGTAGTTCTAAGGGTTGAAATTTATCTCAAAAATAGTTATGCCATTTTTCCCAAAAAATTGTCATTTGGACAAATGAGTTTTGGTTTTTTTGAGCATGTGGTATTTATAAGATATGGTATTGGCTCATTATGCTTAGGATCATTGTGGAGGAATGCTGCAATGATAAATCCAATCTCTTATGTTGCTTTGTGGACTTTAGAAAGGCTTTCGATACGGTTCCTAGAAAAAACCTATGGAATAGATTAGAAGAGCTAAATGTTCCTTTCGAACTAAGAGCGGCCGCTATAAGGTTATATGAGAATGTAATTGCCAAGTTAAAGAGCAATGAGGGGTGGTCGAAAGATATTGAGTGTAATATCAGAGTTAAACAAGGTTGCCCCCTCTCCCCTACCCTATTTGGAATTTACATTGATAAGCTAGAAGGTTGTTTAGAGGAAGCAGGATGTGCTGGCACGACCTTAGCTGGGATAGTCATCATCCTTCTGCTCTATGTTGACGATATTGTTCCTCTCGCAAGGTGCCCATCTGATCTTGATAAGCAACTTAGACTTCTTAAGGATTTCTGCTCTACCATGGGTAGGTCTGTTAACACTGACAAAACAAAAGTTATGATTATCAAATCCAAGAAGGACACTTACGCTAATTTTATGTATGACAATAGTAACTTGGAGGAAGTGTCTTATTACAAGTACCTAGGAATTGATATTCATCACAAGCTCAACTAGAACTATAGCATTCAGAAAAGGATTAATGGGGAGTGGAAAGCTTATTTTGGTCTTGAAAATAATTGTAAAACAACAAACCTCGTAATGTGGGATAGAAAGAAGTTCCTCTTTGAAACTTTAGTCACTCCTGTTATCTTATATGGATGTGAGGTTTGGGGTTGCAGCATCTCTAGAGAATCCTGGAGAAATATTGAGCAAATCCAGAAGCGTTTTATAACTTATAACCTTAAAATTAAAAACAATACACCCTATCCTATTCTCCTTATAGAAGTGGGTCTTTCCCCTATCGAGAGCCTAGCTATGACTAGGCTTCTGTTGTACAAGCACAAGCTCAATAGCATAGGAGACCATAGACTTTCTAAGCTAGCTTTAAATTCCAACCAAAACCACCTAAGGCTTAAACGAGGTTGGTATAAAGACACTAGGGCCTGGTTAAACCATTGGGAGATCGACGAGAATGTTGCTTTGCAAAACATTAATAACATTAAAAAAATTGTTACTTCTAAGTTCAAAGAAAAAATGTGGTGTGAGAAAGATCTAGCAGCTAAAAGAAAATTAAGATATTATAAGGAGGTCATCAACCCCACCCTAGAAGATCAAAAGTATTTATCTGTTTTAACTAGCTCAAAGAAGAAAATTAATATAGCCAAGATTAGAACGAACTCTCATGAGCTCCATAGTGAAACAGGTCGTTGGACGGTTCCTAAAACACCATGGATGGAAAGGATCTGCCATCTCTGTGAGAATATGAACATCGAGGATGAAAATCACTTCCTCTTAGAGTGCCCCGCGTACAACCACATTAGAGCTCAATTTCATAATCTTTGTTCAAATACTGACCTTCCTAGCCTTTTAAGATGTCAAAATTATAGTGAGTTCGGGAGGCTTCTCTCCAAGCTTTTTGAGCATAGAAATAAAATCTTAAATCAAACTAAATAACTCTTTTCTTTAGATCCGATAGACCAAAGATTGGTCTCAGTGGACATTAACCACCATCATCATTATCATCAACAAAGCAGGTTAAAAATCTTCATGGTAAAGTAAAGATGAATCTTCATGGTTAATAAACTAATTGCATGTTTTTTAAATGTACTAGGTTTAACTTATATATTATTTTTTAATACTAATAAAAATAATAAATTATAATTATTTTATGACTTTTTAAAATTTTGGAATATGAGATATATCAAGAAAAAAGAGTTTTGATGTTTATCTTTTGATGGATGTCTATCCACATTTACTAGTTATTTAATTTTTATATAATTATACTATCATTTAATTTATATCTAGTTATACTAGTAAAAAGATTCCAATAAATATTAAATCTATATTTTCCACTTATCAATTATTGAGCCTAGAGGCTCATTCTACAACTCAGTATGAGGGGATGTGTAAGTTTGTTGGTCCATCCATTCCCCTTTAAAATAAAAAATAAAATAAAATAATGTTATAAATAGAAAAAAAATGTTGAGTATAATTAAAAAATGACTATGTTGTAAAGTAATTAAAAGTAAAAAAATGTGAGTAAGATATTTAAATCTTATAGTTTTCGGATATTTCAACAAAAAATTTAAATAAATTATTTGAAGATCTATGTTAAGTATTTTATGTCGATATCAATTTCATAAATAATCATATATAGAAAATTTTGTTAAAATAAAATATTTTAATGTTGTATATAAAAAAATATTCAATGTGGGTTATGAATAAAATATTTTAATACGGATTAATATTCACATATACTTAAAAATCATTTTAATTTAGATGGTAAAATGTCTAGATGTACATCATATGTAAGATATTTTAATGTCAATTGTGTATCATTTAAAAATATATATGTATTTATGGTTAAAATATTTATTTAGTCCTATATAACTCTATTTACCATTCACAAATATAACATTTTAAATAATAAAAGATAACATATTATATTTGCACTCTGAAAAAAGTTAACGCGGCAAGAAATATAATCCTCTCAACTCATATAAAAGTCATACTTAAAATACATCTATACTAGTAAATAATTAAATTATAAAAATATCCTCATCATAAAAGTAAATAAAACGGAGTAAGAATGACGTCGTTAGGGTTTTCGAAGACCAGCGAAGCACCGTAGCAAAGGTGTATGAAGAGTGCGAATGAGAAATGCCGGAGGCGGGAGGGTTGGCTTCTTCATGCTGGAATGTTTCTAGGAATTGACCCATTCTACGTTTTCCATCGTTTTAAACCGTTCGGATCTACACAAAACTGGAACTTGACAGTGGGCAACGATTTTTGTCGTGGAGCCTAGACATTATGGGCAAAGGGAGGATCCAACCCCTACATACGCGAGTTCAAACGGACGGGCCTCTTTTAATGCGGGCGTACCATGGGCTCTGGAACACCTGATCCCGTTGGTGAGGCGGATGGGTTTTTTTCTATGGCACTCTTACAGGCTTGGGAACGAAGCAGTGTCTTCATGGATACTGGTCTTTTTCTGCGGATCCTCACGACGTAGTTGGACTCTCTGTGCATCAGGGGTGATCTCAAGCTGATGGATCGCGGCTTCTCCTTCCCGGATTTCAAACCTTCGACCTTTTTCATGGTGGGCTTGCACTATATTTGGCCTGGGATTGGACGCAGACGGCTGGCCCTTTTGTTCGGGCGTGGGATGAGGGAAAATTCCCTCTTCAAATTTGTCCCCTCCCTCGAATACCTGGGGCGTGTGTGGGCTCTGGCTCCTTGCCATCCTCATGGAGGCCTGTTCTCTTTGCTCTACGTCTTATTCTTAAGCCTCAATCCATCTCTGAATCCACCTTCACTTCGGACTCGAGACACGGAATAGAGTGAAGACATCACAACAAATCCAGATTCCATGGAATAGGTAATCCCCTCTTGTTTTCATATTTTTATTAGGCCTTTTGTGGGAAAATATTTTTTATTATGGGTACAAGACTCTGATAGAGTGTTTCAACTAAAACAAAAAATTTGGGCCTTGACGAGTTACCTTGTTCAGCTGCAATCTCTTTTTGGTGGAGGATGGTGGCTTCAAGACTATTGGTCTATGAAGGACCACCTTATTTTTTCAGGGGCGACTATCACCCTTAACCTCCGCGTGAGAGGGGGTGTTGTGGATCTGGGCAAATCTAGAGCTGCAGAGGGTGCAAAGGGGAAGAAACACTTAATCAGGAGCAAACAAATGGTGGCCCATCTTATAAGAATATATTACAGGGGAAAAAATCTGCAATAATACCTCCATAACAAGATGTAAATGCTCCATGGCCATACATAGTAGAACAGTTGGGTCAAACACCTACATTAAAGATAGACAGTCCAGAAACAGAGGAGCATTGCACAACATATGAAACCCAAGCGTTAATATGTCGCTTTAACTTCTTTTGGCCTAAACCGATGGAGCTTTTCCATTGGATTTTTACACACTTGACGACAAACTGTGAAATCCACCTCTGCTCCAAAGGCTTTTTAATTGTAAAATTTCAATCTTCGGAGGACAGAGATGTCATTATTCGAGAAGGACCATGGTTCTAGGGATCCACCAGCCTTTTCATTACCCCATGGTTCACGAAATTTGACACAAACACTATGACAGATACTAGAATGTCGGTATGGATCAGATTGTACAATCTTCCCCTTCATTTCTGAAATGACCAGGTTTTTGAAGGTATTGGGAACATTATTGAGTGATACATCAAAAAAGATATAGAGAAATTAGAGGAGAGGATCTACACTTTCACACATGTTTGTGTGGAGGTAGATCTCAGCAAAGGTTTACCGGAGAGTATCCTGATGATCCACAAACAACAAAGCTGGTTGTAGTCACTATACTATGAAAACACTACATTCAGATGCAAAATTTGTAGGCAGACGAGACATTTACAAAACACATGTCTTGACGCCAAAAAATAAAACAGAAAAAAAGAAGAAGAGTGGGAAACAAAACAAAGGTTGGCAATATCCCCCACCTGAGTCGAAGGAGGATGTGGCAGAAGAAGAGGACGAAATTGTCTCTATGGAAAACAATCCGACTACAAATGAACCAGAGGTACAAGGGAATGTTTCAATAGATCATATTGATCCACAAACTCTTCCGAACCAATTAGACATGAATCCAGAGGACACAGGAAATTGTTGGAATAAACGACATCACTTATCAAATAAATCAGATTCAGATAAGGACAATGGAACCCAGGTTGTAGATAATCAAATTGTCCTTGCCACAATCATGCCATCACAGGGTGAATGGATTAAGGTAGAGAAGAAAAAAGGAAGTAAAACTTGATTTGCGTGGCTTTCCCCCATTTCGGTAGCTGGAATGTTTTGTGTCATATGTCTTTCTTTCTTTCCTTGTCTTCTGGTTTGTGTTGATGCATCTTGTTGCTTGCGTATGACCTTGTTTTGGGCTTGTTTTTGGTTTGCGTGACCTGCCGCCCCTTGGGGTGTTACTTCATATGGAATGTTGCGACATCTATGATGTAACTTTTTACTATTTATAAAAACTTTGATTTTTTTATGTGGAAAAACAAAAAGTAAATAAAACATCCTATTCTATACTCTATTAGCCTATTCATCAACTTATATTCTCAATTCCCATATTCTATCGATTCTATTAGCCTATTCATCAACTTATATTCTCAATTCCCATATTCTATTGATTCATGAAGTATTGAGGAAATTATCAGTTGGGGAGGGATGTGGTAATAAAATCTAAAGGACATCATTGTACATTTTGAAAAACATAGATATTAGATTGTTTTATGATAAAAATAATAAATAATATTATTTAAATAAGAAAAGATAAATAGTATTTATTTCAATTAAATTTATATTATTTGTATTTAAATAATATTTATGTAAATTAAAATTAATGTAATTTTTTTATATTTTAAAATAATTGGGTATATCAATTTAAGTAAAAAATTTGAAAAACTTATCACTATACAAAATTTTATTGGTACCGCATATAAATTGAGTAAGTGAAATGCAATAGAATTTTGATACGATGGACTTGTCATGTAAACATAAATACAAATTCTATAATAAAATTATGATGTGGTGCATGCAATGTAAAATGGGACAAATAGTTCTCTCACAAGTACCAAATGTAATTATATTTAATTCCTATACATTCCACTATGCAATGTCCATCTCATAGTCTTGTATTTTTTCTTAAAAAATTACTCATACCAACTATTTGGAATAGTGTTGCCATGGTTCTTAACGAGTATTAGTGAACATACATGGCCAAGCTTAGAAATTTTGATGATTTGTTACCATTATTAACCTAGTATGTCCATGTATGTTGATCAATTGCTTGTACCCTTGAGTTTGAGATCATTAACAACACTCTTTTGCATAATTGGAAACGGTTTTTAGAGATTTTAGTGGGAATAAATGTATAACTATGGGACAATGATTGTGTGGTGAAATGCCCCTAAAAACATTGATAAATCAATGTTATTAATGCTATCAACACCATTTTTCCTCATAAACATTGACTTATAGAAGTTATGATGTTAATTTATTGTAATTTTGCTGCAATCTTCTAAAGTATTGGTAAATCGATGGCTCATGATTGATTTTGTCAATTGGTACCAATTTTTTTTTTATAGTGCATTGGAAATTTTGAAAATGTTTTTAAAATGACTTTCCGAAGGTCATTATAATGACATTTAGGAAAGACAAACATGAAAAAAAAATAAAAATAAAAAAAAAATATTGATACTAGCATAAATAATCATTAATAAAATGATGTATTGTACTAAAAAAGTTGATTAAGCTACATTTACAAAACAAATAAATAAATAAAAATAAGATAATTTCCTTTAAAACATTGATTTCAACATCTAAACATTAAATAACATTGTAAAAAATATCAATTTTTAACCTTAGTTGAAGTTAGTGTATGGATCATTAACTACCCAATGGATAACCTAGCATGGAGTTTTTGTAAAGAGAATGAACACTAAAATTTTGAAAACAATTTCCCATGAAATAAAAAAATAGATAATTGTTCTTATTTATTTAAAATGACTATATTGTATTTATGCTTTCATAACTATACAAGTTAAGGAATTATAACCGATCTTTATATATATTTATAATATTCTTCTAAATCAAAGTTGTAGATAAATTTCATTTAAAATACACAATAAAAAAATTACAAATTCCTTACCTAACACTTAAAACTAGAAATCACTTTCGCATGGTCCTAAATTTCCTTTCGCTTCCTTTTCATGATTCATAACTGCTTTTATGTTTTTCTTGCAACTTCTTGCATTATTATATAATATTATATTCCATCTTTAGCATCTTTACGTGTGTATGGTAATAAATCTACCACACTAAACATATAAACTTATTTACAACATTTATATACTTAATTAATATCTAATTAAATATTAATATTAAACTCACGCCAAATATTTAATATTTATATCTAGAAATCATTTATTTAAACTAATGCGTACATTATCCAAACTCTATAATAAATGCCATTCTCATATTAATCATTACTTTACACTCTAATCAACTTATCAATTCAGTGCTAGCCGTCAATTAACACGAGAAAAACATCATCATCCACGCAAATTGCAAACTTTGCCTTTGATTTTCAGTATATTTATCCTATTGCCATTGAATTGATATGACATCACCTACAATCACGCAAGTTGCACACGTTGCATTTGAGTTATTGGGGTATATTTGTATAAACAAGTTAGTCGAAATGATAGATCATAGTTCACAATAATCCTCTTTTCAAGGGTCAATGGCAGGCCTATGAGGCTAAGAAATTGATGATATATACATATGTATGATTTCATTGCTGCGTGATGGGACCATGAAACATGTTTGGCACATCAAAACCAAACCAAGGTCGGTCACACACTCGATTTCTCTCCCCGTGAAGATGAAGGTATCAAAGAAGCTCACAGGGAAGAAGGTACCTCGGTGATGGAGTTCATTTCAAAATCGTTGCGCAACTTGAAGTTCAAAGTGAGAAAATGGGAAAAGGCACGAAAAGAAAGTATGCTAAAGGATTTAAAGCTTCTATTAGCCGAGACTTCTTTGATACTTATGATACTTATTAAAATTGAGGAGGGAGAAACCTCCCCATATCTTTGGTCTCGCCTTAAATTAATATAATTGGAGAGGTTGAGAATTTTGTTAGTTCAAGAACAATATTGGCGTCTTAAAAGCCGGGCTATATGGCTCAAGGAGAGGGACAACAATACCAGTTACTTTCATAAATTTGCAAGTGGAAGGAAGAAAGTCAATACAATATGGCAAATTGAGGCAAATGGTACTACTGTCCACTCCACGAGGGAAATTCAATCAGAGGTTGTGGCCTTCTATGAATACCTTTTTAAAGGCAGAGACGAGAATGTTTATGTGGAACAAGTCAAAGCTTTGGATTTTTTTCGAGAATGTTTGGTGATGACGAAAATACCTGTTTTCAAATCCCGGTGACGAAAGAGGAAGTTGTATGGGTTTTGAAGTCTTTCCCAGCTGATAAAAGCCCGGGTCCGGATGGATGTTTCATTCACTTCTTGGATATTTTCTTAACAGATATCACTGATATGGCAGAGGAAGTTTGAACTTCTGGTAAGTTCTCAGGTGGTATTAACTCTACTTTCTTGGCCCTAATCCCTAAGAAGAAAGATTCCAAAACTTACGAAGATTTCCGCCAATTCTCTTTATGCAACACCCTGTATAAGATTGTTTCAAAACTTATTGCGGAAAGGTTGAAAGTTCTCCTTGTGCATTATATATCCCCTGAACAATCTGGTTTCTTACCAGGTAGGAGCATTCATGATGCAGTTGCAGTTACACAGGAGATATTGCATTCTATTAAATCTTAGAAAATCGGCGCCGGAGTGATGAAAATTGATTTGAGTAAAGCTTATGATAGAATTGATTGGGGATTTCTAAGACTGATACTTCATAAGATTGGAATGGAAAGTGGATCAATTGATTGGATCATGGGCTGTGTTGAGTCCTCATGCATGGCTGTTATAATAAATGGTTATGCAACTGACTTCTTCTGCCCTGAGAGGGGCCTCAGGCAGGGCTGTGCCCTATCTCCCCTTCTTTTCATACTTGTAATGGATGCTTTTAGCCTGAACATTAAACATGTTGTTGATCGGGGTGATTTTAGAGGCATTCGAATCACCAAACAAAGAGACATCTCTCACAATTTCTTTGTTGACGATGTCCTTGTCTTTGGGCTTCTAATTAAAAGGTGTTGGATGGTTTTAAATACTATTTTCAGGTTGTTTTGCACTGCTTATGGTATGGAAGCTAATAATGGCAAATCATGCATCTACCATTCAGATGGCTCTATTGAAACGCTAGATTTTATTGGCAACCTATTTGATTTCTGATTATCACATCTTGATGCCGACATCACTTACCTTGGCTTTCATATGAAAGCATCCAGATACCTGGCTTCTGATTGGCCTTGGTTATTGGAGCGATATAAGAAAAGGATACAGGTTTAGTCAAGTAAATGGTTGATAAAGGGAAGGAGGCTCGTCCTTGTCCAGGCAGTTTTACAACAACTCACTATATAGTGGACACATTTATATAACATTCCAATGAGGATTATTAAGAACATTCTCAGTCTCATGGCGGAATTCATTTGAATGGTGGGATGGGTAAAGGATCATATCACTTGGCTAAATGGGAGATGATAGCAAGGCCCAAAGATTTAGGAGGCTGGGGGGTTCTAGAAATGGTTACTTTTGGTCATGCCCTAATGATGAAATCTCTCTGGAGGTGCCTTCATACACCGGGGGTGTGGAAGGATATTATGGAGTTCAAATATTTCAAAAATAAGTCATTGGAGGATTTATTCAAAGAGGAGAACACACAGATGAGAAAGGGTTCGCCTATCTGGACAGGTTTCATTAAAATTTGGCCTATCTTTATGGAAAATCTAAGCTGGCACTTTGGAAATGGTGGCCAGATTCTCACTAGAGACCCTGGCCTTGGAGTCACATTGGATAACAGAAAAATCAGCAGGGAGCTGATTTCCTTCCTTCATCAGAAAGGTTTATTATTTTTAAGTCAGATTTTCGTATGGCAAGAGGATTTACCTATATGGTTTTCTGCTTGAAAATTGGGGATCTTAGACATATTTAAGGAAGAATGGACTTTATATTGTGAGTACTTAAGAGGCCTGGGATTGATCAAAACTAGTAGAGGGGACCGAGTTGACTGGAGAGGAATATTAAAAAAAAGGTCAAATAGTGATTCGTGAAACATATTAAGACATGATGAAGAAGAAATCGGGAACACAACAGGTTTGTTGGTCTCAGGGTCTTTGGAAACTGAAAGTGCAACCCAAGATGATCATTTTCTTTTGGTTGGTATGGAAAGACAATAATCTCACATGGAACAATTTACAAAAGAGAGGTATAATGGGGCCTGGATTTGCCGACACTGTATGAATGCTAGTGAAAAAAATATACATCCTTTTTGTGATTGTAATTTTGCTAAGAAAGTCTTGCAATTGATCTGCAATTAAGTGCACATTAACGAATCTATTTTTCAAAGTGCAGAGAATTGTTATCACTGGTGGGGAAGACAGGGAAAATCTTTTCAGATTATGCCCATCATTTATCAATGGTTCATGTGGAATAGTAGAAACAGGTGGCTTCTTTATGACAAACCAAGTCATCCGGTTATGGTCAGCAATCAAATTTTGCAGCTCTGGGGGGGACTCGAAGATTAAGCAGAAAATCCCACGGGATCTTTCTATGAGAAATCGCCCACATCAGATTCTCTATCATGTTGGTTTTTTTGATGGGGCTGCACAAAACTTTATATGTGGCTACGGAGCTTGGTTGATGCTCACCCCTACTTGCCATTATAAAATCCATTGGGTGGGTGGTCATGGTACCAATATGAGGGTGGAGACTCTGGCTCTTTGGGGACTATTGTGGTTTGCTCAACATCTCTACCTTGACTCTATTCCTGTTTATGGGGATTCGTAGGTCCTAATTGACCATCTCAACAAAGGTACGCAGATGAACCCAATTCAGCTTGAGGGTTGGATGGATAGGATTAAGGTGTTGTGCAATAAGCTCTCTTCCATATCTTTCACCCACATCTATAGAGAAAAGAACTCTCAGGCAGACCGATTATCTAAGATGGGCCTATCAGGGCGATATGGTGAGATGCATTATGAGTTGTTTGAAGCCAATGGCCAAAGAGCAATAGGAACAAACATTTTTTTCTAATCTTTTTTCATTTTTGTAGGTAAATGAAAGGAGAGTAGCAATACTCTCTCTTGGATTTGGTTCTCTTTGTATTTTTTGGTACTGGCCCCTTTCTTTATGAAACAGTGGGAGACAATATAGAGGATCTCCATCGATGAAGTAATCCAGCAATCTAATCACTAGTTTTGGAGACCTTGAGTAATGACATGAAATATTTTGGAGGATACCGATTATCCTACAAGGCTTTACCTTTTTCGTGGAGTCAGGTTATTGGACCACTCTACGCAAACAAATGTCACGTAATGAAGGAAAGAATGGTTTTTGGTTATAAAGGTCATCGACAAAACCTAGCTTTGGAAATAGGACTTTAGCATGGACTTGGAAAGTAAGAAAGTTTGTTTATTGGCTAATATTTTTTGTTTTTTGGCATCTCAGCTTCGCTGGACTGAAACAATGTAATAACATCTTGATGAAAATATATAGGTTAATGGTAATAGAAAGGAACAGAAACATTGATGGACAGACTGATGTATTTTTTGAAGGAAATAAATGTTTACTGTGCTAGTACAAAATATAAACCAGTGGTTTTTTCTTCTGAAAAAAAAAGGTAACAAAAGGAAATAAGTATAAGACGTTACGATCAATCAACATTATTTTATAGGATAAAGTCAATTAGCAAGATATATACAAAATTTGGTGCCAAATATGAATGAAGAGTTTATTTAATATTAGAATTTGATTTTGTTGTTCAAAATTTTATGGGTACTTAGGTTTAATGGGTTAGACAACTTAAGCTTACCATTCATTAAGCATAGTTTAATTATTAGATGGCGGTTTTTTTTTATTTTTTAATCTAGTCAATTTTAATCAAAATTCAGTAGAGATTTTTTAGAATTGTAATTTTGAGTTATGTAATCTACAGAATCCAACTTCCCAGAGTTATTGAGCGCATTAAATCAATTTATGCATTCAAGAACACATTTTAAACAACAAGAAATCACAAATTTGTCCAAAACATCTATTAGTTAGACTATGTTTATAATTTAGGGGGTGATCAACCAAGTCATACTACTCTACTCTTAGGATCAATGAATCATATGACCATGCAAATATTATAAAATCCAATGTTAAGTGAACTTGACTTAGTGAAAGAGTCAAATGACCATGCAAATATTATAGAATCTAATGTTATGTAACCTTGACTTCATGAAAATTTGTTAAGTTAACAAAGATAATTTTGGGCATCTCACATTGGTGAGATGTGATTAAATCTTTAAAAAAAACTTGGAATTTTTCCATTTTAAGAGGCTAGAGTTAATTGGATTGATTATTTTTAAGCCAAAAAAATAACAAATTTATTATTAAACCAATTTTTATTATTTACAATTTTCTAAGATAAATCATAATAAACATTATTTATATAAATTATTATTATATGTATGATTGTTATTACTATTTTTCTTATATTATTTTTGAATCCTACAAATTAAATAACTTTATTATTGTGACTAAAATCTTTTGGTGAAAATCACATCAAAATAGATTAAGTCGATGCGTTTCCACGTCAATGCGTTTCCACCCAGCCAGTGTGGTTCATCATCAAGAAACCCCTTTAAATAGAAAGTAAAACTCTTACTAGCCGTTTGTAAAATAACGACTAGTTGGACTCAAATAATGAAAATTAATTTATTTTAAAATAATTAAGGTTTATAAATAGAATTTTAATTATAAATATTTATTTTCTATTTATATATTTTTTAGAATAATACTAAATCATTTGATTTTTATTATTATCGAATAAATTACATGTTAAAAATAAATATTTAAAGTTAGAATTTATATATTTTTATTTTATTTTAATAATTAAAGACTATAAGATTAAAAAATTCTATCAAACTGTTAACTTAAAAAAATAAAAAATAAATAAAAATAAAATAATAAATAAATAAAATAAAAAATAGGGATAAAATTAAAATTAAAATAATTTTATTTTTATTTTTATTATTATTATTATTTATTTATTTGTTTGTTTATTATTATTTTTTTAAAAACAAAAATAAATTAGAAAAATAAATTTTAATTAAAAATAAAAATAAAATAAATAAATAGAATTAAATAAAGATAAAATAAAGTAGATAAATAAATAGAATTAAATAAAGATAAAATAAAGTAGATGAATAAAATTATAAAAAATAAAAAATAAAATTAATAAATTTAAAGGAAAAAAAATAATAAATAAATAAATAAATAAATTTTAATAAAAGGAAATTTAGGAATGAAGGGCAGGAATCCAGCATCTGCTAATCACCTAATCATCATCTCTGTTGAGGTTAACCGACCTCTTTTCAATTTCCAGGGCTTCTCTCAATTTACTATGGAAAAAATGGTCAATCCTCGCAATAACCTTAGCATCTTCAATGACCTTAGCATCTTCAATGCAAATGTGATGATTTGTCTTCTCAACATGCTCTACTAGCGCAGAGGAGCCAGATCTACTATGCTTCAAGTCAGCTACATGTTCATGAATTCTCTGACTAATTGATCGACCAGTTTCACCAATGTAAGGGGTTCCACATGAACATGGAATCAAGTAAACTCCCTTACCATCCTTCGGGCAAATCGGGTCCTTAACAGATCTAAGCGAACTCCAAATGGTGGGAGAGAGCTTAAAGGTTGAGGAAACATTATGTTTCTTAAGAATCCTAGCGATTTTATCTGTAGTACCTTGGATAAATGGAAGGTGAACTTCAGATAACCGAACGCAGGGATCTTTCTTACCTTTAAGACCTCTTTCGGATTTTCTAAAAGCATTAAGACCTTGACTCATGCTAAAACTGTTTTTTTTTTAACTTTAAGAAAATGATCCTTTTCACCTTCAAGATGGTGTTCATCAGAGATTCTAAAGGCTCTGGTAGCTAGAGTGCTGAGAACACCAAATTTCTAGGCAGGGAAATGGTGAAAACTAGCATGTAATATATTATTAATCTGATAAATATAAAATGTTTTTTAATAATACTAATATAATATTTTAAAATTTTTGTAAGACTTAAAAAGCATATACATAAATAAAATATACCCAAAATACATGTTTTTGGATATGTGAAGAGTTTTTCGATATGAATTCTTTATTTTACAATATCATTTCTCTCGATAGAATGACTAAAATATGATACGTTTTAGAAATTTGTTATGTAATCTTAATCTGGATTTCGTGATCTTAATAATTTAAAAAGTGATTATTTTAATTATTTAAAAAATATTATGATTTTTTTAGTTAATTGGTTTATCAAAAATTTTAGTAATTTAAAAATAAAATTAAGAAAATTGTTTACGTTTTTTTCATTTGAAGAAATTGATACCTCCTTATCTAACTATTGAATCACAACCTCCTCATCTATCCATTGAATCACATCCCGGAAGCAAAGTATTTGCAAACGAGGGATATGGAGGTGAATATCATCTTTAATTAGTTTTTATTATGAAATAGATAATTTAGAGTAGTGAAATTGTAATATTTTTAATTAGTTTTTACTATGAAATAGATAATTTAGATTAGTGAAATTGTAATATCTTATTATTAAGTTATATTTTAAAATATATTATACTTTATTATGTTATAGTCTAAAAAAGTAATAATGGTTTAGAATCTGTTGAGATTTTGAAAAAATCAGGCAAAGATTTTATCAGAAATTTGTTTATAGTTGTTAAATTTCAGTATTTTGAGTGTCTTAAAGATTTTGATGGTGTTGAATCTATTTCCACTCTCAAAAATAGATTCCAAACACTGCAACTACCTTATTTTTTGACTTTTACTGCGATCCCGACTACAGACAACTTCTTTTACTATTAGGGGCACGTGAGTAACTTTGACACGCTGGATATGAATAGAATGCGCCGCACCGGCCTGCCCTTGAAACCGATGGTCATTTTTGTCAAATCCAACAACCAAACCCGAAAGTAGAACAGTGTTTGACTCCATGGGGCATCGCTCTCGCACGAAAGGAATCCGATAATAGATTACAGAAGAGAATAACATTCAATTCTGACGAGGGAGACAGCCCATGTCGATTTACAAAATTTTAACACAGGTGATTATGAACCACTGACCTTGACCTTCAGAAAGAAAGAGGTTTTTATATGTTTTATTTCGGTTATGCCGTTTTGGGTCAAACATAATATGTCGCAAGCTCTCTTTTTTTTTCAGAGAGAAAAAAACGCTGATATATTAAATATAATCAGATCATTGGTCCAATACATAACATTCTCAGCAAGGGCTGCGAGAAAACCCAATACATTACAGCCGCCATCGATAAAAACCTAACCATTTCAGAGATGTAGCAAGCTCTCTATTATAATAAGAGAGTAGCTAATTTCAGAAAGGAATATGATTAGAGCATAGGCGAGTAGCTAATTTCAGAAAGGAATATGATTAAAGCAGTTATCAAGTGTATTCGGTTACATATGGCAAATCAGACAAATACTGACGTATTAGCTCTCTATATTTACAAGCTTTTTTCTCCTTTGAGAGGTTTTTGAAGCATACAGACTATTGGGAAACAGAAGGACGAAACTGGAACTAACTTAAGATGGTGGGTTTTTTCTTGTGAAGGAAAAATAGCAGAGCAGCGCCCTTGCAGCACAAGAAGAGGCAGAGGAGCATTCTACTATCTTTGAAGTCAACCTCTCAATCACATTCCTTTGATTTTTTACTTCACTCTGAATAGGAATTCGACTGATCCAGTTTTTCTGTAAGCAAAGCTTCTTAAACAGAATTTGCACATATGGAAAATATATAGATGGAAGATAAAACAATTTTGGTTGAAGCAAATTGATGAAGCACAATAAAATGAATGCACTTCACAAGATTTATAACAGAAAGGACATCAAGAAGAGTACTCCACAAATCCATTCAGCACCTGGGAATTTACATGCTTTTAGAATGCTACATTAACCATCTATTTGTATGTTTCACAATTCAAATATATTCCAACTAAGCTTTTGATATGAACATTATGCTAAGGCCCGGTGTTTATTTTCTGGAAAAAAAGTCATAGAACCTTCAAAAAAGGGGCTGGTTATTTATGGACTGCCGCTAGACGACAACCATTCATCGCCCTGTATGAAGCTTTGAACAGAGTACAGTCCTATATTGTGTGCAGAAATCTGACTTGACCATGGCACTCTTCCAGAGACCTTCGCCCCCGCTCCATAATTCTGATATTCGCCATAGAAAAGCGTATCGAGGGCAAAGGATCCGTTCCAGGGCATCCACCCTTCAGGCCGGATGAGTTTGCCCAAATAAGAATTCAAGAAAATCGTTCTTGAATACATCTTCCATGGCCTGCCCAGATACACTCTGTGAACATCCGGATTAGAACTGAAATCCCTCATGTATTCTTTGGTCCCATCCACGGTGCAGTGCTGGAACACCAACCCTGTTGACTGAGCAGGGTCCGTCCGGCCCTGCGCTGTTATGGGATCTGTCTCGCCAGACTTTGATTTAAGCTCACGGGGGCGCACGAGAATCGAACAGTTGTCGAATAAGGCCGCCGCGTTTCCGAAGATGAAGTCGTGGGTGCCCTCTATTCTGCAATTTCTGTAGAATTGGCGGAGCGTGTGCGTGTAAAGCGTGTCCTGGTGGCTCTCGAATGCGCAGCTGTAGAAGGCAGAAAAATCGCTGTCTACTCTCAGGGCCACGGCTTGATGAGTCTGTGGCCCCGAAAATTTGTTTCTGAATGTTATGTCACGGGCTATGAAGCCGTCCCCATTCACTCCTGCACAAAAAAACCATAAACCCCTCTTTAGTTCTACAGCGTTCCAAGAAGCACAGCGAATGTGTTCAGAAGGTGGGAGAAATAAAATATGGGACTTACCAACCGTGGCGACATCGTAAATTGTGACCGGGCCGGGCAGGGACGGCACATATGCAGAACCGGTGATCACCGTTTGATCCATACCGGCGCCCACAAACACGAGATTAGTTTTACTGCGGGGGATTCGAACCATTTCCTCGTAAACCCCGGCCCCAATCTTGATCACAAATTTCTTTTCCGAGTAGTTCGGCGCACTGTTCACAGCTTGCTGAATGCTTGATATAGAGGATTTCTGATCCACCTTTGACACAGTAATGTCAGGGATCAGTTCGTCCAACTCTGATACATCCCAATCCCAATTGTTATTAGGAAGATAGTAATAATTTGCGGGACTAGAGGATTTGGATGATCTTTCCGTTGAGGGAGGCCTCCATAGGACCATATCCTTCCCGTAAGTATCCAGAGCATCGGCCATGCTCAGAGCATTGCTGGTTAAGTTTGTAACCCTATCCACCTGTTGTATGACAGTGCTTATTTTCTGTGTAGTATTGACATACCTGAGATCAGAGCTACAGTCGTATGCGTAAGCCAGCGCTGCGCTCAGCCATGCCTTCACATCTTTTATTCTCTGCTCCACTCCTATAGCACCACTGCTTTTCGCAATCAGAGCTACAGAAGACTCCGCGAATTCCACGCAGTTTCTAGCAGCGGCTGTGACGTTGGCGTCATGGTTATAAGCATCAAGCAGGTTTTGGGAGAGAAGATGGGCTTCTTTGGCTCCGTCTGAAGCCAAACCCATTGCTGCTCCGATTATCTCTTCAGCTCCGGCATTTGCAGCTACTTTGGTTGACAAAGACGACTTGCAGAGGTCTGGCAGTTGGGTTGCTCGGCAGGCGAGATTTATGGGCGATCCTGAACTCTGCATTGTGGGTTGGGAACCCCGGTGGGTTTTAGAATTAACAGAGGCACCGGCCAGAGAAATGAACAGAAGTGCCAATGTAAGTATCCTGATAGGAGTGGAAGCCATGATTTCAGCAATTCTAGGATTCTTTGAAGAACCCTTTGAACCCTTAAAAACTGGAACAATATATGATAAGGTTCTGGGGGAGAGGGGTGTAATCAGCGGAGTATGTTTTCTGCAATATCAGTGCTATGTAGTTTGTAAGATTGAAATAGACAATCCAAGAAAATGGAATCTGTGTTTAGACGGTGCTGATTACATGGCTCTACATACAAGAAAGCATAAAGCATATTTTCTCGGGTACGTGGTAGGATTATGATTCGCTAGATTATAATTTTTACAGTGAAATTCCTTTCGTTGCGCTCCAAGCTTGATATTGATATTTTGTTCCCTGATATACCATCTGCGTCCCTATCTCGTCCCTCTCCCAAAAGGCATTGGTATCTTCATGAAGAGATTAGGTGGCAACACTGTAGAGATTTATGATTGAGGATGGCTTCCCAAAAAAAAACGCAAAACATTCACCAACTGTTTTCCACTTTCATAATCGAAAACTTCCCTCAATTTCAGGGCATGGCCTGTCTTCCACTGTGTCGTCTTTCCAGCCAGGAAGATTTTACATTTCACAACTACAATCTATCATAAATATCACAACTGTAATTTAATATTCATTAATATAATCACATAATTATGATAATCTAAGAAGAGAAAGTGATGAAAAAATGATTATAAATATGAAAACATTTATTCTCATATATTATAAATTAAATAAATTTTATTTTTAATTTAAATGATTATTATTATTAATTATAAAAAAATTATATGTAATTTCTGTTGTAACACTGACTTTTCTAGTTTTTTAAGATGTCAAAATTATAGTGAACTCACGAAGCTTCTCTCCAAGCTTTTTGAGTATAAAGATAAAATCTTAAATCAAACTAAATAACTCTTATCTTTAGGTCCGATAAACCAAAGATTGGTTTGAGTGGACGTTAACCATCATCATCATCATCATAAATATAGAGATTCTATTTATTTAAAAATAGATTCTATTTATTTTAAAAGAATTAATTTGTAAATAAGTTTTATTACAATATTAATGGTGGAAATCATAGCTTATCAATAAGACATGTTCAAAAAACCATAATTTTTTCCACAATCAAAATATTTATATATATTTTCAAATGCATATTTCTATAATTGTAATTCATGATGAAAAATATTGTTTCTAGAGAAACTGGAAAACTTTTCATCCATTTTTAACAGAATCGGGTAAAGCAATTTCAAGAAAGAATGTGATTTTTTGTTGTTTAAAATGCACAAATGGATTCAAGACACTACAAAAGCCACTAGGCACTCAAATTCTACACATTAAACAACTTAAACTTGTGTTTTTAAAAAACTCTACCATATTTTAGTTAAAATTAATGAGAAAAAATGTAGTGAAAAATGTCATTTTGTCTATAAGTGAGACTAAGCATTTTATAACATTTTAAAAATAAAAGTATATAAATACCTTTGAGATAGCTCTCAACCTTTTCCTAGTTAAGTGGACATGTCATGGTAGGATTTAACCTCCATGGAATCTTTTAGAATATTCTTAGTAGTAGTCGTAAAGGGTTGAAATTTTTCTCAAAAATAGTTATGTTATTTTCCCCAAAAAAATATCATATGAACAAATAAGTTATGATTTTTTTTAGCATGTAGTATTTATAAGCTATGGTATTGACTCATGTATTGTAATAAAAGAGATTAGAAATTTCCATGGTAAAATAATGAATCTTCATGATTAATAAACTAATTACAAGTTTTTTAAATGTGCTATGTTTGATTTATAATTTTTTAATAATAATAAAAATAATAAATTTTAAATGTTTTATACTGTTAGGATGTTTATTTTTCAATAGATGTTTATCCAAATTTATTAATTGTTTAAATTTTATACTAGCAATTGCACCATATGTTGCAAAGGAAACCCTGTAAAGCAATAATATAGAAAAGAAAACACATGGCAAAGTCCACACACATAGTGGTAGCCATTATTTTCCATGCTAATTTCTTAGTTGAAGTTACTACTTGTAACTTTGATGGTAAACATGACTTTATCCATTCTCTATGACATTCAAAAACATTAAACAATAAAAAATACATATTGTTTCTTTACACTTTAAAGATAAAATTCAAATTTGCAAAAGTAGATTATCTTTTCCATCAACATTGACATTCCTGAAACAATAATTTGTAGGACTCAAAGAATTTTATACTTTTTTTTGTGTGTAAGAAATTAGAGGAATCCACAACTTGACATCAATTATGATAGCTACCGCTATAACCTCTATTTGAGAGTTACACTAGTGTCTACCCACATAGCACACGTTCATTAAAAGTTTTTATCCACTGTGGGAAGCTAGATGCATTTATATGTGTTCTAATATCCACCTTCTTTTATACAAAAACAACTCTTTTTCTTTTCATGAAAGATGCAGATAAAAATTCTCTTGCAAATTAAGAAACATGTAAGTCAAATCTAATAATATGAATAATAAAACCTCAAACTTGAAGTTCAAGGTAAAAAATAAGATATTGGATATTAAAAATAGACTTCAAGTGATTAACACATATCAAGAAAATTATATCTCACTCACTATCCCTTTAAATCTAAATTTATTCAACAATAAATGTGCAAATTAATTTTTATGATAAATTACATAAAATGAACCCTTCCCTTTTAATTTAATTCTCAAACTAACAATTATTTGAAAAATTATATCTTATATGCTATTATCTAAAAAAATATTTTAAACTTTTTACAAATTTTAAATAAGTAACTTACCCTTCTCTATAGCTTTTAATACTAAACATACTAATTTTTGTAACTACAGATTATTAAATATAAAATTTCTAATTTCTAAATGAAGTTTTAACATTCAAATTATCTTTTTCATAATATTTAATATATAATATTTGATTTATTAATAAACCAAAACTTATAAACCCCTTCTGAAATTGGGGATGCCCCCTGGGATGCATGCTTTTGTGCATCTATTTTATTTGAAAAAGCTTTCGTGCTAATTGATAAAAGGAAACTCAGTGGTGGTTCCAAAAATAAATGTGCGCTCTTATAAACCAAACATTTGCGTATAGTATTAAAATTCCCGTATTATTATCCTAATCTCAGTGGTGGTTCCAAAAATAAATGTGCGCTCTCATAAACCAAACATTTGCGTATAGTATTAAAATTCTCGTATTATTATCCGAAGCGAACCGTATAGCCGAATTTCCAAATTTTTTCGACCGAGTCGAACTTGGTAGCTATGAAGGTAACACAGAGTACACGATAGAAAGATCTAAGATGTTTTGAAATTTAGAGTTGGAATATTTAATTCCTACTTGTCTATGGTCGTAATTCCCTATTTGAGGAGCTTGTTCCTACATAATAGGAAGTAACTAGAACTATATTTTTTCTTAGTTTAGTGTGTGGTTGAGAGAATCTCTCAACCACATTACTATATGTCCAAGATATATTTCCTATCTTGAGACTATTTCATGTATATATATGTGTGTAATATCTTTGTGTGAGAATATAGAATTTGAATAAAGTTTGCAATGTGATATTTTATCTTGGTATCAGAGCCTGGGCCTCGGCCCCTCGTGGGCTGAGGGAAATAGGAAATAAGAGAGTTTTGTTTTTTAGTTTAGTTTTTGGGTTGTCCATCTGAGAAAGAGTGTTGCCTATGTGAGGATCGCTGTGTGAGGAGCAACTGAAGGTTTCGTGAGCAATATTTTATGGAAAATTCCTGTAAGCAGTGATATCAATCTTTGCATACATATTTTGCTGGCTGCCCTCTGCGTGAAGCACGAACAATAGAATAAAGTTGTGCTTTCTTGCGCGATTTCTTTTAGCGTGACCCATCAGCACCAGAAGGTGGAGATCGAACTCTATAGTTTGATCGTGGATCTGTTGTTCTTTGCTACTGCAGGGACAAATGTGTTGAAGGTCGAAGGAACGTCGTGGTTGCTGGTGTTGTGAAGGAATTCGGATTCACGCAACGGAGAAGTGATCTGCGGATCGGTTGCACATACAACACTCATATCCCCGTAGAAGTGGCACATAATTTTTTTTTCATGATGTGAGTCAGATCCTTGTTGAAAATAATTTTCATTTGAATTCCTTCACATTTTGTTTGCTATCGGTTGAAACGATTTTTTCAGCGGTTACTTGCGGGTTTGGAGTGCCTTTGAATTACGCAGAACTAAAACTTGCGTGGCGTTAGATGGTGCAGCGAGGATCTGGATCTGGGCCATTTAGCTGAAGATGGTGGCAGAATCTATTGGCCTTGGTGGATTCTGGGGGCAGTATGATTTTGGCCTTTCACAGTGTATTTCCCTGTGGAAATATACTATTCCATACCGCATATTGATCGAAGCTGATCACAGGTTGAAGGCTTGGTGAACGCACGGGAAAAGTGCCCAGGTGAGATCTCCACAAATCGCCCATACCTCAGAATCGGTGCCTCTGCCATTAAAATACATCAAAAGCAGATCGATGGGCATGGGGGCTGGTGTGGACATGGAGAGCATAGCAGCGACCTTTGGGGTGTCCATGCCTGTTCTCTGCTTTCTGATATTTTATATGAGGCCGTTGATTTAGACGAAGATGTGCCAAATTCCAACATCACCACTGGCGAGGTCTCGTTTACCGTCATAGCCTCGCATGTTTCCTCTTGTGAAGCTTGGATCCAGGCTTCTCGCTTGGATCGGTGTGTCCGAGATCCTGCATGGAGGATCGAACTCACTATTGAAGCAGCAAATTGAGCCATAAGGTGTTTTTTTCTTGTTGCGTGGAGCCAAGAGCGTGGATCTACCCGTAGAGTGAAGTTGTGTGACCCGTGAGTGCATGGGTTATTGAGCTAGATACAATCATGTTTGCTTAGTGGATCATTCTGCAACTGAGTGCTTGGAAAAGAACCGATGGATTCTTGCCTACGGTGTTTGCCACGGTGTTGAAGGATCCTGCAAGTCAAAAGTTGCTTGCAGCAGTGGAGCAACAGAGGAGCTTTAGATTAAGCTGGTCTCCGAACACTTCGATGTTTGCTCAAAATTCTGTTGAATCCGCTCGACTTCCTGATTAATGGAAGCCGGAAGTCATTCAACGGTGGAGATGATACTTCTGTAGGTAATTTTTTGATAGATTTTGCCTTTCTCCTTATTGCTATTGGTAGTATTCATTCGGCAACACCTGTAAGGTTCCCTTGTTACATTTTGGATCGTTGCAGTGATGATCAAATCAAATGATGTTCTGCGCAAGAAAACAAAATTGAAGGGCGAAAGGAAGGTTTCAGTCCTCATCGGCATTGTATTGTTTTTTCTTGTTGTGTTAGATGTGGTTGGAGTTTATTGGTGGTATGTCTGTTTTTTATGTGCTGGCTTTTGCGACTGGCTCCAGAATTGAAGAAAGACTCTACGTCTTTATAATGGTGGCAATTGCGGAAAGAGTTGTGTCGAGGTGAGGTGTAAGCATCTCATATTGAAGAGAAAGACAACTGGAGTGAATTTTCATATTGAAGTTTTATTTTGGTGAATTTGATGGCAATGCTGCCATTTCGAAGAAAGAAGAATGGTTGCTATTATGGGAAATAGATATTCTTGGGCAAAGATAGAGAAATTAAAATCTGAAGAGTTTATGCTACTATCCAAATTTTAATTCTCTGACGATGTTTTTAAATTTGTAATGTATTGATTAACTGTCATGACAATGAAACTGGTTGTAATTTAAGTGACATTAGTGTGACCAACTATTGTCACAATTTTGAGTGTGTGTTGGAACTGGTCATTCCAACACTAAACAAATTTGCAGGATATGATGAAGACATGATAGTGAAAACGACATCAAAGGATTGGAGCTACATCAGAGATTGGAGGATCAAGTTCGTGTGATGGAAACAAATACGCATGTTCAATTGCAAAGAGATTATCTTGACAGTGGATCTTCGTTGTTGCAGATTGTTAGCAAGCATGAGGAGGCATGCTTGAACGCAGTTACCTTGCCTTGATACTATGAGCAGGGGAAGTGGCATTATGTTGCGATGCCAAGGGAATCGGATATTGAAACGCGACAGAGGATCGGACCGTGGAGTCCTGGATTATTGTTCTTGAAGGGAAAATTGTGTTCTCTTCGTGTGGCTGTGAGTGCCTATGTCTGGATCATCAATGTTTGAATGCACTGCATTGAGTCCAGTTGTTCAATCTGGTTTCTTTATCAGTGGACCCCTCACAGGTATCATTGGAATGGTTGCTGATATGTTTGGGAAATAATCATCTTTGGGCAGAGAGGAAAATTAATGTGAAGAGTTTTTTATTTAGTTTCTTGGAATCATGTTTAAAGATTATTGAGCCTTATTGAGCCTAGCTAACTCAATGTAGGTAAAGTTATTTTGTTAGAATTTGAAACTCTAACGAATGACAAGTTAAGCATGGAATTCCAAGAAGTTATTTGACAAAGACAAGGATGCCCAGGATGTAGGAAAAGATGAGGTAATGAAGCAGAAACAATGTATATGATGGACAACAAAGAAGATGTTTGTTTGAGTTAGTGTGGTTTGTGGAATAGACTCCCTAGCATGTTATAAGCAAGTCTAGATGGTTGTTGTAATGGTCATTATATGTACCCAGAAACTCCAAAATGTTAAAGTATGGAATGTAAGGCTTGTAAAGGCATTTGAAAGTTCGTGGTGATCTTAAAACCACTTTGTAATGGTTTATGGTCAGCTTGAAACCATCTTTTGTCACTGTAAAGTGATAGTTTGTGGTGAGCTAGAAACCACATATATCGCCTTTGTGGTTGGTTGGTGGTGAGCCAGAAACCACATATAGAGCCTTAGTGGCTGGATCGCCTTTGTGGCTATGTGTACACGGGAGCTTTGTGCTCGTAGGAGCAGGTGGACTGCAGTAACACTTGGCTCACAGTCTCAGATATTGGTGTGTCTGAGCACAAGAGGGTCGGCGCATTTTTATATTTGACAGTTGCGTCGAAAGGCGCAATCAGCGCAACTGTTAGCTATTGTTATTTGGACATGAATATTTGGCTTAGAAAGGCGCTGAACTCTCTTTGTTTTGGAGGTTTTGACATGCAATTCGCCCGATGGTGGTGGATTTTTAGTACATGTATGCAGTGATAATGGTTGACAGAATCAAGTATGCGAAGGACATCCTATAGGACTAGCGGTTGCAGCGGTTGGTACCCATGCATTCCGGTGGATGGTTGCTCCTTTATATAGACGTCGACATATTCTTTGTTATGTTTGACCACAACTAGACTTTGTGAATTAACATCATGACAAGTAGTCATTAAGGGGGGGAGTTGGAATATTTAATTCCTACTTTTCTATGGTTGTAATTCCCTATTTGAGGAGTTTGTTCCTACATAATAGGAAGTAACTAGAACTATATTTTTTTCTTATTTTAGTGTGTGGTTGAGAGAATCTCTCAACCACATTAATGTACGTCCAAGATAGATTTCCTATCTTGAGACTATTTCATGTATATATATGTGTGTAATATCTTTGTGTGAGAATATAGAATTTGAATAAATTTTGCAGTGTGATCTTTTATCTTTTAGCTCATAAATGAAAAACCCTATCGGATTGTTGAAATAATGGGAACATCAACAGGGAACTGATCAATTCTTTGAATCTATGGGTTCTTCTCACAACTCAGATTGATAGTCCTCAGAGCCCTCCAAACAGCACTGTTGCACTTGAATCCGAACCCAAAGGCAATTTTCCAAGTCCTGTCTCCCTTTCTGATCCTTCCCTTCGCCTCGCTATAAGCAAGCTCTTACCACAATGAGCTGTTGGATGTATTCCCAAACCGATGGAGTGTCATCCTAGATGGCTCCATGTGTCATTCCGAAAGCTGCAAATTATTCTCCAACTCGTCCAAGACAGCGCTCCCTCCAGCATGCATACATAAATTCTCAAATGCAAGCTTGAAATCAGGAATGTACATTAAAAAAAAGACACTGGCATACCGCGTGCGGCCAGTGGTATTGTGCGACGGAGGTATTTTGCGTTTATGGTTGTTGCAATTAAAAAAATTCATTGAGTTTAGCATAAATGCGTCATCTGAATATGTGTAGTGGATACCACATATTCCATTACTGACAACAGACAAAACTTTGCCTGGTTTTGAAAAGCTGTTTGATTTATGATATGTGGTCTACCGCTGATTAGGATTTCACTTAGAAAAAAGAAATTCAATGTTTCTACACATTGCATTATTTTATAGGGATTTTGAAGTAATTTATTCGTTTAATTTAAAAGATTTTCCATCTGGTTGCAACTTGGGAATGAATAGCAGGATTTGCCGGGATATATTGCAATAATTTATTTTTCCTCCTTTAAAAGATGGAAAGAAATTTTTCTACGGTGTACTCTAGCATAAGCCTTTTCAGGTATCAGATAGTGTCTTTCCCTGTAACTACCTACCATTTGCTTGCTTTCTTGGATTTTTCCAGGGGCAGTATGGACCATGGTCACTTGATTTGTAGGTGAAACAATGGATTTGTCTAGTTTCTTGCGTCAAAAGAAAAACTCGCCATATCTAGACAAATTATCTGCTTCATATCTGGTCTACATGTATTAAAGCACTCTTATATAAATGCATCTTCTGAACAAGGAGTTACCTCGCCGATTCAAAATATATGAGGAGCTTGCTCATATTGCTTTTGGTGGATCTGTAGAGGAAAATAACAGCACAGCGGAGAAATCTTAAGAGACACTCAAGACTTCGAAGGCTTGAGAGATCTTTCCACAGATCTGGCGTTATAAAGTTCACAGGAATTTCTACTTAAAATATCAACTTCAGGGCAGCGAGTTTGTTTACGGAGGACAGGAGATCTGCTGATTCAACACTTTGGACTAGTTGGAGGTAAGGATTCCGTCTGGTTGACATTTTTCAAGTCTTCAGTTCGAAACTTATCGGGTCAATTTAAAGGTCAGAAAAGCCGTGAGAGAATTTGTGTGTCAAAATGTGCTACATAACCTCACGGCCGTTCCCAGACGGACCAATCCGCGCCAAAAGGGGGAAACAATGGCTCGACATGAAAGTATTCTGCATGAAATTGAATGCTTCTGGATTTAGCAAAAACCCACATATTCTTGAATCTTTAACCCTGCATTTCTTACCGCACAACAATGTTGTGGCTTTGGAGATCAACAAGCGCTGATTCCATCCGTTTTCTAGCGCATTTCTCACACTCCAGCGGAACCGAGTCGAAGAAAAATCAAAAGGCGAAATCATATATGTCAACACAGACACCATTCGGACGAGCGACAACCTCTGTTTTGAAGTGTACTTGAGGGACGAGCCTCTTATCTTTGGAACACTAGAGAAAACACAGGAATTTGGCGAAGATCTCATGCTTCAAACGACATGGACTGTGGGGTGCAACAGCCGGCCAGAGTATTCGTCAAAATTGTTGCAGACCAGTGCAGTTGGAGAGGCTGTCTGGTATTGTACTGCTCAGTTGATTGTGGTCGAGATACAGAGGCCAGTAAGCTGAGTAAACCCACAAAGAAATAACTATTAGATTTGCCTTCACAAACACAGGTTTGAATTAAACCCAAATAACTGTCGAGTATAAAGGCAGCGAAGATTGAATCCACAGGCATGGGAGGCCATAGCCTCATGGAGTCACAGAGCGCGGCATGGAGATACTGCATGCCATTCAGTTCATCAAAATGGAAGACCACTAATTAAGAGAAAGAGAAAGACTCGGTAACTATTTTTGTAACTGATTATTTAATCGTAAGGTAGAGATTATTTGAATCATCTAACATTGAAATCAAGATTGCATAATGATACACATAGTAATTTAGGAAAGTTGTTTTCAAATAAATACACTTTACAGCGTAATGATTGTACTAGTAAAAATATTCCAATAAATATTAAATCCCTATTATTCACCTATCAATATAATTAAATTATAAACATACTAATCAACCTCATAATTAAATTAAATAAAACATCATATTACATACTCTATTCACTTATTCATGGAATTATGTTCTCAATCCCCATATTTTATCAATTACTAAAGTAGTGAGGTTCCCATATTCTATCAACTAATGAAATATTGAGGACTTCATTGGTAAAATATCACTTTATATTATTAATTAAATTTATATTATTTTTATTTCAATAATATTTATTTATATTATTAATTAAAATTATATTATTATTATTTAAATAATATTTATTTAAATTAAAATTAAGGAAATAATTTGGTATATCAATTTAAGTTATTTTTTTTTTTAAAACGTATCATTATAAAACTTGATTGGTACCTCATATACATTTGAGTAAGTGAAATGCAATAGAGTTTTGATAAGATGGACCTGTTTTGTAAAATGGAATACAAATTCGATAATAAAATTATAATTTGGTTTATAAGAGGTAAAAAAATGCAAAAAAAATGCAAAAAAAAAATACAAATCGTGAATGAGATTTTTCGGTGAAAATCACATCAAAAAAGATTTGGTCGACGCGTTTCGAACTAGTCAGTGTGGTTCATCTTCAGGACAAGATGAAAAATCTGATCAAGAAACCCCTTTAAATAAAATCACTATTTTTGGATGGCTTATTTGGAAAGGCAGAGTGCTTACGTGGGACAATCTCAGAAAGCAGGGTCAACATGGTCCAGGAAGGTGTGTATTTTTCTTTGCAGCAGAAGAATCCATTTCACACCTGTTCTTTTTATGTCCCTGTGTTATCCATCTTTGGAAATTATTCAGCTCCTACATATTGGATCCGTCCTGGCTACCTGTGGACTTCATCTCCGCTGCTATGGAATGGGACAAATTGCACAGTCAGTATCGGTTGTTGCCTTTTTACTTCATTTGGGAGGTTTGGCTGGCAAGAAACAAGATGATTTTTGACCAGATTCCTATCCAGATTCATAAGATTTATCTGGCCATTAAAACTTGGATGGATGAGAACCCCCCTATTCGGCCCGATGTCATTGATGGATCTCGTCGTTTAAGACCTCATGATATATCCATTCCTGCTGTGTTCTTTGATGGTGCAGCTGCTGATGGCAACACTGGTTGTGGGGCGTGGATTAAGATTTCAGAACATGATCGATATCACATCCATTGGAACGGTGGCCCTGGTACTAATAACAAAGCAGAGATCATGGCGTTGTGGGGTGGTTTACTTGTTGCATATGACCTTCAGATACAGGTGGTTAGCATCTATGGGGACTCTAAATTGGTGATCGGATGGATCACCAATGAGACTCATATGGATACTCCGCAATTTCAAGGGTGGATCGATAGGACCCAGAATCTATGGAATAGATTAAATTTCCCCCCAATCAATCATATTTACCGTGAGAACAACACAAGAGCTGACAGGCTCTCCAAGAAGGGACTTCAGGCGAAGTTTGGCTATATGATGATTGCCCATTTCTCAAATGGACAACAGATTGGCGTGTCTCACATTCCTCTACCTTAAAATTTCTATCTCTGTTTATGTTGTTTATCTGTTTCAATCGCACATATGACTGAACTTTTTTTGGGACAAGCAGGTTCTATTAGGTTCAAATCAGATCATCCACCCTGCTATCTTAGACATGGGACAATGCATACTTTTTGTACACAGGCGAGGCTGGTATTGCTTTGCTCGATGACGGTTCTATATGGATTTCTCACAGTTTCATCAAGCGAGCGTGATTTCTATCAGGCGAGCGTTTCTCTATCATCAAGCGAGCGGGTTATAATATCAACTGTGCGTGTTTTTTGTCATAACCTGCATTATCGGATCACTGTTTATATTTCCACGGCAAGCGAGCGTGGCATACCAAGCGAGTGGGTTATATCATCAATGTGGCAGCCTTTCAGCATATATATTCTACATGCAGCTGAACAGTCGTTCATGCTGCTCAAATCTATTATGAACAGGCTTGCTATACCATATTTTTCATATCTATTCGCATACTCAAGAGTATCATTCTTTTCTACTTCCAAACCATTATTGATGTTTCTTGAGTTTTGCTTTCTTTTTGAAATCATATCTGGCTATTGGAGTTGTAATTGGACATTTTCTATTATCTTCTGATACTCATTTTGATTATTGTAATTTGTACACGGGTTGGATCTTAACCTGTTTATGTGGATGCCCATTCATTTTATTGCTCTGACCTGTTATGAGCAGATTTCACTGGGGCAATAGATGGTGGATTTCTCGCTGTGTGTCTCTTTACAAATGAGATTATTAGACTATGTACTGTTTATATACATCAATATAACCAACGTTTTTTTCTTTCTGAAAAAAAACAGAAAGTAAAGCTCTCACTAGCCGTTTGTAAAATAATGGCTAGTTTGACTCAAATAATAATAGTTCAAATATTTATAAAAAATAAAAAATAAAAATAATAGAAAAAATCAAATGTTTAAAGTTTATAATTAGGATTCTTATATAATTTTATTTATTTTAATAAAAATAATACTTAATAATCATATATATTTTATTATAATTATAATTATTTATTTGTTTTATGTTTTCATTTTATATTTTTATTTTATTAATAATAAATAATTGTTATGTGATTCAAATCTTCATAAAAAAGTTATCTTTTTGATAATTAATCTTAAAAAATAAATAAGTAAAAGTTTCAATAAAATAAATAAAAATAAATAAAAAGAATAAATTAATTAACCAAATAAATAGAAAAAATAAAGATCACAATAAAATAAAATAAATAAATAAAATTTTAATTGAAAAAAAAAAAGCGGAGAAAGGTCCTAAGGGTAAGAAAGATCCCTGTGATCGATTAGGGGGTGTTCACCTTCCATTTATCCAGGGTACTACGGATAAAATCGCCAAGATTCTAAAGAAATATAATGTTTCCTCAACCTTTAAGCCCTCCCGCACCATTCGGAGTTCACTTAGATCGGTTAAGGACCCGGTTTGCCCGAAGGATGGCAAGGGTGTTTACTTGATTACGTGCTCTTGTGGGACCTCTTACATTGGTGAAACTGGTCGATCAATTAGTCAAAGAATTCAGGAACATGTCGCTGACCTGAAGCATAGTAGATCATGCTCCTCTGCGCTAGCGGACAATACTGAGAAGACAAATCATCACATTTGCATTGAAGATGTTGAGGTTATTGCGAGGATTGACCATTTCTACCACCGCAAGTTGAGAGAAGCCTTGGAAATTGAAAAAAGGCCAGTTAACTTAAACAGAGATGATGGGTGGATGATTAGCAAATACTGGATTCCTGCCCTTCATTCCTTAAAAAAAAAAAAATTAAAATTAATTTAAAATTAATTAATGGTATATATATATATATATATATATATATATATATTTCAATTAAAATTTTATTTATTTATTTTATTTTATTGTGATCTTTATTTTTTCTATTTATTTGATTAATTAATTTATTCTTTGTATTTTATTTTTATTTATTTATTTATTTTATTGAAACTTTTACTTATTTATTTTTTTAAGATTAATTATCAAAAAGATAACTTTTTGATGAAGATTTGAATCACATAACAATTATTTACTATTAATAAAATAAATATATAAAATGAAAACATAAAACAAATAAATAATTATAATTATAATAAAATATATATGATTATTCAGTATTATTTTTATTAAAATTATATAAGAATCTTAATTATAAACTTTAAACATTTGATTTTTCTATTATTTTTATTTTATTTTTATTTTTTATAAATATTTGAACTATTATTATTTTACAAACGACTAGTGAGAGTTTTACTTTCTATTTAAAGAGATTTTTTGATCAGATTTTTCATCTTGTCCTGATGATGAACCACACTGGCTGATTCGAAAAATCTCAATCACAATTTATGGATCACAAAAGCAAAATTCCTAATATACAAATCTTAAATATTCTACTTTAACATTTTGTCACATCAAACTCCGAACAAGAAATTGACACTAAACCTTGGGCTAGAGGAAACGTTTCTTGGCTAGATTATAGGGCTTTAAAGAGGAAAGGCGTAATAAAAAACGTTACTTGAGTAGATTATACGGCTTTAAAGAGGAAAGGCGTAATAAGTGGGGTCAGTGAAAATAGTATTACTCGTTAAATGAAAAAAATAAAAAATACGAAATAAAGATGGTGAAATAAAATATAAATAAGGTATATAGATAGTATTTTTTGTTATTTAGTTTAATTATTGAATTAAATAATTAAAATTGGATTTTTTTATTGAAATATAAATTGGAGATTAGTGGAAGGAAATCATTGGTACTAGCTTTTTCATATAATTAGTTAACTAATTAGTAACATTAACTAATTACACAGATATTACTAAGTTAATGTAATTTGAAGTATTTTGTTATTTTTAATTTTACATTGCAAGGATGGAAAATCCAATACCTATTTTATGTTTAGTTAAAAAAAATTACTGGATATAAAAATTGTGAATCAATAAAATTTTAACCAATTATTTAATCTTATAATCAAAAAATTAATTTGTTAATTAACATTAATACTAACTAAACTAAATTATCTTATTTTGAAACATTTTTCTTACTTTTTAAACATAAATATACAATATTAAAACGAAATAATTTCTTATTTTCATAAATTCTAATAAACCAAATTCAATTTCTACCTATCTTAATAATAATATTATAAATTTATTCATATTAATAGGTCGGACTGCAACATTAGTCATTCTACAAACTAGCATCAAAGTCAATTTCCCTTTATTGGTTAATAAATATACTCTTTTGAAAGCATGAAGCATTGGAGAAAAGGAGGGGAGACTTGGGTTGTCAGTATTTACAGACTGACATGATAGGACACACTAGTTATTAATTTGCACGCTTCGGCTTTGTACGAATTCACGATTTCAGAATAGATAAAATTAATATATTTAAAAAAATAAATTATTTTTGTTTTATAAAGTAAAGATTATATTGTAATTTTTTTTTTTAAATTAAGGTAAATTAATGGGTAGTCAACACACTATTTATTGCTTAATACTTGTTAGTGGCAAAATAATAACAAAAATTAATAAATTATAAGATTTAAATGAAAAGAGATAAAAGATAATAAAATAATTATAAAATGATTATTACCAAAATGTGTTGACAATGTTTATTTGAATGTGATTATTACCGAAAGAAATAAATATAATTAAAAAATAATAATAATAATTCATAAAATAGAATACATGAACTTAAAGAGGATAGGTGTATTTGGTGGCATATTATTTCTCTTTTGTACACATGAATTTTGTGTATATAACTTTTAGTTTATTTAGTTGAAATGATATATATATATATGAAGATGCAATTTTTTGAAATAAAAAAATTTAATTGAAAATTTATATATTTAAAATTCTGAATATATATATTTTTAAAATTTAAAATTATATTTTTATATTGAATTGAATTGAAAAAATTTAAGAAGTCTTTAGCTATTGTTTAGTTAGAAATGCAATTATCTAATTTTTTTTTTTTAAAATGATTTACTAATTAAACTTATATAATTTGACTAGGAAAATTGAAACATTCATATGCTCAATTCCCATAGTATCCACATTTGAAACAAGTGTTGAAACAAGTGTTTGCAAAACCTCTCTATGTCCCATTTTAGTGTATCCATTACCTATTTAGAGTGATATGCTTGATTTTAATTTAAAACTAAATCGCTATAAAATCAAGGATTGACATTGGTTAATTAAAAAGTATGATGATGTTTGAAGTCATGAATACATAGATGGTTGTTGCTCGGTGGAAGGTTGATTCTTGCTCAATCGATATTACAAAGTATCTCTATATGCACTTATATTTGATTCCCAAGCATGCCATTAAAAAAATCAATTCCATCATCTCAAATTTTATTTGTTAAGGTGCTCATGGGTAATAAAAGATCCATTTGGTTCACTTAGAGGCTCTGTTTTTGCGGAAAGAAGAGGGTGGATGGGGTTTAAAAAACAAGGAGAAATTTGGATGGGCCTGAAATATAAACAACTTCTGGTGTGAATTTTTTGGATCTGGATTATGAGAACATATCATTATGGTAAAATATTTAAAGGAGCAGTCATGGATAAAAATTAGTGTCATGTTAACAAAAAAATGTTCATACATCTAGAGTGGTTTCATGAAATTAAAGCATTGGTTATTTGGAAATTATTCATATATCTGGAGTGGTTTCATGAAATTAAAGCACGGGTTACTTGTAAAATCTTCAGTGGGCGATTGGTTAAGGTGATGAAGTGGAGGTTGGGTTGAATCTGATCTAGGGTTTTCCTTGAAATCACTCTTTTCCCATGGAGATCATCCAACACATACATGAAAAGGGATTTTCTTCCTTAACCAAATGTAGTCTATAGATGATCCAATTGGTCTATATCCTATATGGATTAGATTTGATGAGCTACGATTAGTTTATACATTTGTGAAGATTTGGGATGAATATATGCTAATCTACATATGGTGGGCATCTCATTTTGGGATGGGGATGACACTGTCAAATGGGATGGGAAGACCCTTCAGGGTATTATTTATGTGGAGGAGATTTACTATCATCTATCTTCTTCTCATATGTTTTCCTTGGCAAATAGATGGCATTGAAAAGTCTGGTCTTGGCATATGCATTTGAAACTAAAATTCTTCATATGGTTCATGTGGCATAACAAGATTCTTACTGGGGAGAACCTGGGAAAGAGAATTTTCTAAGGTTTGGGTAGATGTCATATGTGTTAGGATGATTTTGAGAATGTTATTCATTTATTCCCCAAATGCCCATTCGTCGTGGCCATTTGGATTGGGGTCTAACAGTGATTAAATATTAAACTTAGTTGGATTTATTCATCTATTAATGAGTGTTTTATGGATCAGAATACTCAATACATGGTTGTCAAAAAACTTCCTTTCTTTATATTTTGAGGTATATGTAGATACAAAAATGCTCTTATTATTTATAATATTCTTGTGGCAAGAAGAAGACTGTGGCCACAACCTCCATGAGGCTCCATAAGGGCAGATTATCAAGAAAACAAATTTCCCAGTTTTGGAAATGAGGGTACTGCATTTTTTTGCAGTAACCAAAGAGATGGAGGCAGGTGGTGCTACCTCCGATATCCTGTACAAATTATTCCCCAAAGTAACAATAACAACGCAAGGTCAGGACTCATACAGAGCATGTCGCTTCCACAAGTATGGTTGGCCTAATCATACATCAGAAACATAAAGAGGATCAATGTCACATAATAACTCATCTGTGAAGGGCTTGATGCTGTAGGGAAGGAGGAATTGTTGGCTGACGCAAAGATATTGTCCTTAGTGAAGCCACCTGATGGTGTACAGTTGTGGGTGCGTTGTGGTCAGCAATCCCAACTGCTTTATGACCTCTGCTAAAATGAGGTTCTTTTGGCTCCCACTGTCAACAATGAACTGTAGTGGGGAACCCTTTACCCACATTTGGGAATGGAAGAGGTGCTCCCCCTCCTCTGGATCTTTCGGTTCCTCTTTCTGGATCTTCGTGGTGGCAACAATGGCATTGGGCTCCAGATCGATAATATGCTTCCCTTTATCATTCCCCTTGTCTGATTCTCATTCAGAGTCGGAGCATGCATCTGATTCAGAAGCCTTCAGCTTGGGCACCAATGACTGATTAGTCCAACGCTCATTTGTGTTATGAGTGGACCTCTTATGGAACTCACACCACTTTCCCGTGTCCTTCTTTGGATTCACAGTGTTGTTATTTTCTTGTGGCTTTGGCGGGTTATCCTAGGCTGCACTACCTTGGCTTTGTCCTTTGTTCTGCAGTTTGGGGGTACCTTTCCCTCGTAGAGTGTAATAGTGTACTTGGATGAAATCTTGATCTTCAACTAGACTTGGGAAGAGCAACTCCACCGCATCCGACACGTCCTCCAAACACTACGGCAACACAAGTTGTGTTCCAATTTAGAGAAGTTCACTTTTGGCATGACCTAGGTTCAGTATCTAGGATACATTATTGATGATCTAGCCAAGATCCAAGTCATTCAGGATTGGCCAGCCCCAACCACTCTAAAGCTACGGAGTTCTGTTAGAATGGTTGGGGCTACCCATCCACTAATTTGTAGTAGTGTACTTGGATGACATCTCAATCTTCAGCCAGACTTGGGAAGAGAACCTCCACCACATCCGACTGGTCTGTAATATTCCCAATTAGCAGACAACTAATTGGAATATTCATTTTTGATTATTTTTTTCCTTTCTAAAGTTCAACATGAAATAAAGGGGTGAAGGGACCCATAAATCAAACAGTAGAATAGAAACACTTTCCTAAAGTCACTAGGCAGAATAATTAAAAGGAAAAGCAGGGCCCATGAGGCCAAGTGACAGCGTAGGAGAGGAGGCAGCTAAGATAGCGCAGTGGTAGCGTGGGGCCAGGAAGCACAGTGGCAGCGTAGGAGAGGCAGCGCAATGCAGCTAGGGGATAGTGTGGCAAGAGGGACAATGCAACATTGGTGGTCCCAAGAGAATGTAGGGGTTCACTAGCATAAAAGGGGATGGAGGCAACCTTTCTCATTCATTCATACATCTTCTGATTTTCTGTCTGTCAAGACTAGAGCACGCTTAAGCTGTTTAGCTGAGTCTGCAGTGATGTTTAGCACAAGGGTGTCTCCGAGTGTGGATCCAAACCTCGTCCTTGAGGGAATTCGAGTGCCCGCTCAGGAGAGGAGCCATTCCACCAGTTTTTTAGAGCAGTTTCGTTGTTTTAGCCACCAGGATTACGCAGTAACCTCCTAAGCAGTGTAGTCTCTCAGAGGGTTACGCAGTCATAGAGGAGAGGATCTCTGAGAGAGGAGGAACTTTGTGGGATTTCAGTATAGAGGTTAGTCAAGGGATGAGCCCTTCCATTTTTGAGTTCCTTATAGTTGGAGGTCCTTCTTTCAACATTTTCATCAAATAGGCTAGTGTACCCAACATGAGTGCATAGTCATCCCAAGAGGGTGAATTTCTAGGGGAAACCTTTATGGAATTCCTTTGCGGGTTATTTTTGGTTTTTGGAGGAGAGACCGGTGTCCGAGTTTCAGAATTTTCTGAGTTGTAGAGCAACCCCATCTTGTAGTCCCTTTCTAGCCAGCATCAACATTTCCAACAAGACTGCGTAGAGGAGGAGCAACATAGAGCAGAGCTTGAGCAAAGTTTCTGAAAGGGGAGGGAGAGATAATTTCATCTTGCCCAGAGCAGGCCAAGGTCCTATCATTTTGAGAACCCTTTGTACATTCCTCATTTCAGAAAATATAATAAAAAGGTTCAGCTATTCTGGTTTATTTGCAGTGTTTTCTGTGTACGCTTCTATTTGTTGTAGTTTTTGTTTATGTTGGTTTGTATTGTTGTCTATTTCTCGTTTGGGATATTACAGTGGTATCAAAGCTCATAGGCTTGGCTTAGCCTGTGGAGAAATAAGTCTATGACACCCGAAGATAGAGAGTTCATCACATACCGGAAGCAGAGGTATAGGGACAAAGAGCTTAGGCTCGAAATCACACCTTTAGAAGAGGACAGTGTTTCGGTTGAGGAAGACAAAGGGAAGGCACCAATGGTAGATGAAATAGATGATGGAAAGGGGTTAGTTAACCTCCTCTTGAAATATGTGTAGGAGCTTTCATGAAAGATAGAGGAAATGGGGTAGAAGATTGCCAGAGAAAACATACATCATGAGATCCCAAGGCACAACAGAGAAGGGTGCGATACTTCTCACCATATTTTGGAGAAAAACGTTACGCAGTAGGTGGTGCTACACACTCCCCCATGTTCTACCATGCCCACTTTCTTGACCTCAGGAGCAGGAACGGGAGGACCTTAGGAGCTGGAGGTGGCTCATTATGGGGAATATTTTGTAGAGTATCAGTCGTATGGGCGATATTTTGGAGAGGCCCTCACCTTTAATGAGTTTTTCCAACTGAAGAACAATAGTAGACCCCACAACCAGAATAGAGGAGGAGGGTACATGCAGGGGAATGAACTGCAACGTATCGTGGGAATGTTTTTCTTGCCTACCTTTGATGGATCATCAAAGTGTTCAGTTAAGGCTTGGGTGGAGAAGCTGGAAATCTATTTTCAGTTGAACCAAATGGTGGAGGTAGAGGCTATCAAGGTGGCAGCGCTGCACCTTGAGGGGGAAGCTCATGACTGGTGGTTCCACGGGATGTCCATGCTAGGTCACACAGGGGTGAAAGCATATGCAGAGCTCACTAGAAGGTTACTAGAGATATTTGACCGGAAGGACCCGGAGGAACACTTCGTTGAGCTGACTAAGCTCAAGTAGTCAAGAAGCCTAGAGACTTACATTTCCGAGTTCTTGAAACTTTCAGTGATGGTTCCAAAATTTTGAGTGGCTAGGAGTGTATATATGTTTATTGATGAGTTGGTAGAACCCTTGCGTGGGCTAGTCAAATCCATTAGGCCTACTACGCTGCAGTAGGGAGGACTAGGGACTTGCAAGATTCCCTGCTAAGGATGAGAGCTCCTTTTCCCCACAAACTAGTGTTCTAGCAGAAGGGGAAAGACACGAGAGCTCCACCCTCGAGGGGAAACCAGGGCCGAGGGCCATTAGATGACGATACCCAGAGAGACTTGAGATGAAGGAAGCTATGCTTTACTTTCCAAGAGTCATGGCCACCGGGTCATCGTTGTGCCACAGGGAAGGAACACTACATTGAAGTCTTCTCCAACAGTGAGGAAGAAGAAGAGGCATATGAGGAGTTGGAGGGAGATGCCAGCGTTGGTGCACCATGAGGAGATCATCCGCCACCACCTCCCCTAGCAACAAGAGGAGCAGCGTTTGCATATTTGCGGGGAGTCTTTGCATATTTACATGGAGTTCCCAAGTATTTAACGCTGAGAGTCTAAGGCACGATCCAGGGACATTGTGTCTCAGTGTTGGTGGACAACGGGGCCACACATAACTTCATTGATGCCCAAATAGTGCAGCGGAGGGGAAAACCGACAAAGAGTTTTGATGGGTTCTCCATGTTGGTTCCAAGTGTTACGACCATGCAGTGCATGCGGTATGTTCTGGCATTAGAAGTGACCATGGGGACATACACCATGACAGATAATTTCTTTATGTTCCACATCCCAGATACCAATTTGGTATTGGGTTTGCAGTGGCTTATCACGCTTGGTAAGGTCACTACATATTGGGAGACATTAGAGATGGAGTGGATGGATAAGAAGAGTGGGAAGCATGTGATGATCAGAGGCATGCACACATACTGTAATATCCCAAAATGGGAACTGTTAGCAAGGCATGACTGGAAAACGCATTTTCTAGGAATGGATGCTACATGATTTGAAACCAGCACCTGGATCCCTTATATCTGAGTATCTAAGTCATATATCCAAAAGGATATCAAAAACAAATCCTTCTAGGTGGGGCAAACAGGCCTCCCACACCTAGTATGGCTTCATAAATGCCCAATGAGGGACTGCAGCAATGTATAAACACAGTAATGGATATGCAGCGTTAAATAAGCTCATAGGATGTGTTAAAAACACATAGCCATCAATCCAAGCTACAAAAACAAACTGTACTTTATTTTATGAGCCAAATGTTGGGGAAAAGCAGCAATTTATGCCCTAAAAAGGTTAATTTTAGAGATAAGCATAAAAATAAGGGAAAGTGATGGTAGGATATCGTAGCTTAGGTCATGTGGGACTCACATACCAAATTTGAGCAGAAACAAATGACTCTAGCTATGTTAAACGAATCTCCCACTCCCGATATGGCTTAAAAATGCCCAATCCCCATGACTTAATTACTGCAGAAATTACTGAAGCACAGACAACATGATTTTCTGAAGGTGAGGGATGAAATATGGTATGGACATCATTAAATCATATCTATATCATGGTTCATACAATGTACAATAGATAAACATAAGAATTACATGAAGAAACCCTCAAGATTGAGGTGCTGCAACAACATATTTGAGACTGCAAAGCTTACAACGTTGTTTCATTGATGCTACAGTTGAGTATATTACACATCAGATCTAGAGCATATATGTATACAAAAATATAGATCCAATGCATATTTGTATACTAGATGGGCTCCTTAATGCATTCCCCTTGGGGATCTGAGCAAATCATGAACAACAGTGAGTAGATCTTAGATCTAAGTTGCAGTTCTGCAGTAATATTCAGAAATTATGCAATAAATAGAACCATATACAAATCATATATGAAGGGAACATGGATTAGATGGCTAATCCATGGATCACCACATTGCAAGGGAAGCTCCTCAACACCAGAGATCACTCCTCAAAAACGTTGCTCAAACACCCTGCAACTTTCCTCTTGCAGATAACACAATTATGGAGGGGAAACTGCGTTGTTAGCTTTAGTGATGATTAGGCCTGATGCCTTGATTTGAAAATGCAGCTCCAATGATCCAATACAATTTTCCAAGAGGTTAAAAGACACACTCACTGAGAATAGGCACTAGATTTTCCTAGATCTGAGTAGATCTAGCTTCCACTGCTGCAGCTTGCAAAAACAATCAAACCCTCAACAAGATCTGAATTGTGGTTGGAAGATGAAGCTTGGCCCAAAGCCTGATAGTGGACAAGATAGAACAAGTCCCCTCCAAGAGCTTCTCAAGGAAGGAGGTGGGATTCCCGACCAGGAACACGCAAGTGCTAAACAACACTATTCTCAACTAAACAACAGAGAATAAGGAATGTCTAAATAGATAGAACCTTTAGAAATATCAAATAATCAACCCTCTCCTTGGTGTCCTCCTCCTCCTTTTATAATTTGGAAACCTTGTCAAACCCTAAACCACCTTAATGATTTAGCCTCATTCACATGAGTGACCTCCAACATGAACTGTGTTGTGCCTTTAGGAGATACATTGCATGTAGACAGTGTTGTGTATTTGGTCTTGTTGACCCATTCAATTGGCCCAACCTCGTTCACACTTAAGTGTGTTTATGAAAGTAGCTCAGATTTAGCTTGTTTCACATTGAGCATTGATTTATTTTGATGTTTAGGAGTTATTATTCGTCCTCCTTTACAATTTTATTCATAAGCATGAAAAAAAAAACAAAATTGAATATTCCTATTAGCTTAGGCTAATTAGGAATATTATAGTCCCCCCCTTCAAAACGTTGCTTGTCCTCAAGAAACTGCAAGGTAGAGTAAAATTTCTCCCTTCCTCTTCTTGTGGCCTCATCAATGGATCCCACCATGGTTGAAAATGATAGGCAATGAATTTGTCCTCCAATGATTCCCTCCAAGTGTAAGATAACAAAGTGTACATCATGAGAAAATGGAAGGTACAAGTGGTGATCTCCTCGTTTTTCAATGGCCTCCTTAAGGTAGGAGTGATGAAAACATGGGAAGACCTATTCCCAATGAGTGACTCCCTCACCCATGCAATCATCCAAATGAAATGATCATCAACCCCTTGTTTGTGCAATGTAGTGGGGCTGCATGGAGAGATTAGTTTTCCTCCCTTCATTTGTTTCTATCTCCATTTATGATAAGTGTGGGGTTGTTTATGTCTTTGGGCTGAAAGAATATGGCCCCCAAGTATGGCCCAAGCTACCCCATCACATAATTCAGCCATGAAGTGCCTCCTCCAAGCACTCAAATTCTTCAAATGGATCACTTCATATGAAGAAAAGAGTTGAGATGTGGCAATCATGGTTTTCCCATTGCTCCTCCTGAAACATACATCATGAATAGTAGGGAGAATCATACTCCCAATGGGCATATTTATCACATATCCCACTCTCCAAACAAAGCTTCCCATGTACATAGAAACATCAACAATATATGGAAGCAAAAACAATTGAAAACAAGCTGTCACATGACAACTGGAAAGTGGATCATAGTTCCTCTCATGGAACCAGCGCAGTGCATCAAACCAAACAATAACAAGTGCTTTTCCAACCACTTGTTTGCTGCCACAATCATTTTACAAGATCACATCATGAAAGTACCAGGTGGTGTCAATGGTGCACACCAAAAATCATTTGGCCTCCCCCACAAACCACCAATGAAATAGCCAATCTCAATGCTACAAAAGGCTGCAAGTGCATTATTATACAATATGCAAGAAGGAACAACTCTTCTTGATACATCATGCTGCTCAAACAAGGAAAATAAGTACAATATAAAATGTGAAATTATACCTCCTTCCTCATGCACTTGAGGTCTTGAGCTGAAATGGCTCAACTGGAAATTCTCCCTCATCTCCAAAGAGTAGGGAAGTGGCTATGCATCTCTCCATATGCTGAAATATGTCATGCTGGATGCCCCCCCAAGTGAACTCCTCCACCAACTGGAAATATGCATCAAAGTGCATAGAAGAGAAGTCCTCATGTGCTACATGTAGCAGCTTCTCCTTGAGACTAGAAGACCTATTCAAGAAGATCCTGCCATAGGAATAGATGACCACATCATCCACTATGTATCTATCATCTCCATCCGGATCATCAAGAATCATGCATGCACCAATATCCTTGGAGTACTCTACCAAAAGTTGAGACCTCCAATAGGGATCAATCCTCCTAAGAGACAGCGCTGGTGATCTAGCATATGAAGTTCTCCTCATGCTGTTGCCTCTTATTTTGACATCCCTCATGCAAAATTTATCCTCGAAACTCCTCACCTCCCTGGAATCCAAGAATGGTGAGCCAAGAGGCGAGATGTCTCTCACCAATTCTAGATCTGGTGGCCTCCCAAGTGGAATGCCTCCATGTAGTGAGACATCAAAATCTGAAGTAGACTGCATGTATGAGTGCACTGATTTTCCCCTATTTTCTCTGTGCAGTGCAGTCTCCTTCCTTTGTGTAGAATTCTTCTGAAATATATAAGGGTGAATGCGTATCATCCCTTGATGTTGATCCTTCTTCTCTTCCTCTCCTTCCATCTCACAATCCACCAATGCTACTACATGTTACTTCGGAATTGTGTTTTGGTTCCCACATGTTGAATCATTTGGAACTCCTTGTAAAGATGCAAGGGCTCCTCTAGTGGAAGTAATGGCTCCCCTTTCACCTCCATGTGGTGATGGATCTTCTTCCTCCGTCCTCCTTGCAATAAATGTGGGCAATAGACTGCGTTGTGGATCTGCATGTGTGGTTGAATGCTCACACCCATCATGAGAATAGTTAGGGCTTGTTTCAAACCCTTCCAGAAATCTTCTACACTCCTCCCCTTCCATCTCCTTGAGATCTTCTTTAATACCTTCCAAGGTTTGGAAAAGAAGCAGAGAGATCTCCTCTTCTCTTATTCCTCCTTCTCCTCTTTCTCTCAACAAGAAAGTAGGCATGTTACAGCGTTGTAGATTAGATTGTGTGGCTGAATGCTCACACACAACATAAGAAGTATTGGGGCTTTCTTCATGAGAAGAACTCCTTGAGGGATTTGGATGTCTTCCCCTCCTCATTCCCCTGATTTCTTCCTTCAATTCATGCATGGCTTAAGAGAGAGAGTGTTAGAAAAAATCTTCTCTTTGTCCTCTGTGTAATATTTATTTAATCTTATTCTTTATTCTTCTAATAGCTAGCTCTCATAGGCTGAGCCAGATATCATGGTTTGATACCACTATAATATCCCAAAATGGGAACTGTCAGCAAGGCATGACTGGAAAACGCATTTTACAGGAATGGCTGCTACAGGATTTGAAACCAGCACCCAGATCCCTTAGATATGAGTATCTAAGTCCTAGATCCAAGAGGATATCAAAAACAAATCCTTCTAGGTGGGGAAAACAGGCCTCCCACACCTAGTATGGCTTGATAAATGCCCAATGAGGGACTGCAGCAATGTATAAACACAGAAATGGATATTCAGCGTTAAATAAGCTCATAAGATGTGTTAAAAACACATAGCCATCAATCTAAGATACAACAACAAATTGTACTTCATTTTATGAGCCAAAAGTTGGGGAAAAGCAGCAATTTATGCCCTAAAAAGGTTAATTTCAGAGATAAGCATAAAAATAAGGGCAAGTGACAGTGGGATCTCGTAGCTTAGGTCATGTGGGACTCACATACCAAATTTGAGCAGAAAAAAATGACTCTAGCTATGTTAAAAATATCTCCCACTCTCGATATGGCTTAAAAATGCCCAATCCCCATGACTTAATTACTGCAGAAATTACTTAAGCACACACATCGTGATTTTTTTAAGGTGATGGATGCAATATACTATGAACATCAGTAAATCAGATCTATAGCATGGTTCATACAATGTACAATATATAAACAAAATAATTACATGAATAAACCCTCAAGATTGAGGTGCTGCAACAACATATTTGAGACTGCAAAGCTTACAGTGTTATTTCATTGATGCTACAGCTGAGTATATTACACATCATATCTAGAGAAGAAATGTATACAAAAAGATAGATCCAATACATATATGTACACTAGATGGGCTCCTTAATGCATTCCCCTTGGGGATCTGAGCAAATCATGAACAACAGTGAGTAGATCTGAGATCTAAGTTGCAGTCCTGCAATAATATTCAAAAATTCTGTAGTAAATAGAACCATATACAAATCAGATCAGAAGGGAACATGGATTGGATGGCCAATCCATGGATCACCATTGTGCAAGGAAAGCTCCTCAACACCAGGGATCACTCCTCAAAAACATTGCTCAAACACCCTGCAACTTTCCTCTTGCAGATAATGCAGTTATGGAGGGGAAACTGCGCTATTAGATTTAGTGATGATTAGGCTTGATGCCTTGATCTGAAAATGTAGCCCCAATGATCCAGTACACTCTTCCAGGAGGTTAAAAGACACACTCACTAAGAAGAGGCACTAGATTTTCCTAGATCTGAGTACATCTAGCTTCCACTGTTGCAGCTTACAAAAAAAAATCAAACCCCCAACAAGATCTGAATTTTCGTTGGAAGATGAAGCTTGGCCCAAAGCCTGATAGTGGACAAGATAGAACAAGTCTCCTCCAAGAGCTGCTCAAGGAAGGAGGTGGGATTCCCGACCAGGAACACCCAAGTGTTGAACAACACTATTCTCAGCTAAACAGCCAGAGAATAAGGAATGTTTAAACAGACAAAACCTTTAGAAATATGAAATAATCAACCCTCTCCTTGGTGTCCTCCTCCTCCTTTTATAATTTGGAAATCTTGTCAAACCCTAAACCACCTTGATGATTTAGCCTCATTCACATGAGTGACCTCCAACATGAACTGTGTTGTGCCTTTAGGAGATACATTGCATGTAGATAGCGCTGTGGATTTGGTCCTGTTGACCCAGTCAATTGGCCCAGCCTCGTTCACACTTAAGTGTGTTTATGAAAGTAGCTCAGATTTAGCTTGTTTCACATTGAGCATTGATTTATTTTGATGTTTAGGAGTTATTATTCGTCCTCCTTTACAATTTTATTCATAAGCATGAAAAAAAACAAAATTGAATATTCCTATTAGCTTGGGCTAATTAAGAATATTACACATACCCTCCTTAGACAATCTTGCACACTGGATGGAGGCAGATTTTTGGAAGGGAGATGTAGAGCGAGCAGTGGAGTTGCGTATTTCAGAGGTAGGAGCTACAGGGCAGCCAATGCATCCCGATGTATAGTCTATATTGGACCATTACTCCATGGTGTTTGGGGACATACCACCAGGGCAGCCACCAGACAAGGGATTTGAGCATATTATTGAGTTGGAGCAGGGGATCCAGGTAGTGATCACCACCCCCTGTAGCCACCCCAAAGCCTGCAGGGATGAGATTGAGCAATCCATACATGAGCTCTTAGCATTGGGACACATTGGGCCTAATACTAGTCCCTTTTCTTCTTTTGTATTCTTGGTGGAGAAGAAGGATGGCACATTACGTATGTGCATCGACTACAGGGCACTCAACAAGAAAACCATGAAGAACCATTACCCCATCCCCAGGATTTATGAGCTAATGGATGAGTTGAGGGGAGCGAATTTCTTCTCGAAGATAGATCTGAGGTCGGGATACCATCAGATCAAGGTGAGGGACCAGGATGTCCCCAAGATTGCATTTAGATGCCACTATGGCCACTTTGAGTTCTTGGTGATGCCCTTTAGGCTGACCAATGCTTCGACCACCTTCCAGAATTGTATGAACCACATCTTCCACGTTCAACTGAGGAAGTTTTTGCTGGTATTTTTTGATGACATTCTCATCTATAGCCGCACATGGGAGGAGCACTTGCAACATATTGAGGATGTACTTCATATTTTGGAGGAGCAACATTTCTATTCTAAGCTATCCAAGTGCGAGTTTGGGCTTACAGAGATGCTCTACTTGGGGCATATCATCAGAGTTGACAGGGTAAGAGTCCATGAGTAGAAGATTCGGGCCTTCGGAGATTGTTTAGCACCGAAGAATGTGACAAAAATTTGGGGGTTTGTAGGCATCTGCACCTATTATTAGAAGTTTTGCAATGGATTTTCATAGCTTGCAACCATTAGGGGAATTTTGAGGTCTAAAATGGGCCTCCTAAGGAAATAATAAAATAATAGCTAAATCAATAAAATAATATTTATGAATTTTCAATTCACTTTTTGCACCACAATCCATATAACCATGGTTAAATTCAATTCAAAATTTGTACCAAAATAAAATTAATATTGTATTGATGTGACTATAAATAAAAATGAGTTTTTTAAGAAAAAGTTATTATCATTGAACAACTAATGAATTTTTCCTTTGTACTTAAATAGCCTAAAATAAAATATAAATATAAATTCATAAATTCTTAATTATATAATATGTTATTAATTAAAATTTATATTATTTAAATTGTATAATAACATGTAATTAATGTACTATATAAAAAAAATATAATAAATGTAATATATTATTTAAGTATGAATTTTATTCAAAAAGTGTGAAATGACATTTATTATGAGTACTTTACTTTGACTCTAAAAGTACTTAGAGAACTACCATAGTTAACCATGAGTTTGTATCCACCATTGAGAATGTGACAATTAAGTACCTTTAACTCAAGCAATGCCACCTCAACCATTAAGGATGATGTCATGCCCTAAAATGTGATTGGTTCTCATAAAGTGAATTTTGATTGTACATTTTCCTTAGGAGGCCCATTTTAAACCTCAAAATTTCCCTAATGACGCCTCATGGACCTCAACAAGAAGGGGGATTTTGGATGGACTGATGTAGCACAGAGGGCCTTTGACAGGCTCAAGGAGGTGATGAGCAACTTTCCAGTGTTGGCATTGTCGGATTTTGTGCAACCCTTTTTGCTGGAGTGTGATGCTTCAGGAGAGGAGGTAGGAGCAGTTTTGATGTAAGGGGGGAATCCTTTCACTTTCGAGATTCGAAAGCTACTATAGCATGAGATACTGTACCCAATATATGATGAAGAGATGTTGGCCATCATGCATGTGTTGGCCAAGTTCCTGCAATATTTGATGGGTAACAGATTTCAGGTGAGGACTGACCACAACAGTCTCCAGTTTTTTCTTGAGAAAAAACAGTTGTAGGAGAGACAACAAAAATGGGTCGGAAAAATCCAGGCCTATGACTTTGGCATCGAGTATGTCAATGGGAAGAACAATGTGGTGGCAGATTCCTTGTCATGGAGGCCAGCAATGCTATCTTTAATGAACCTTGACACGGATTGGAGAGCCCAGCTATTGGTGGAGTATTCCAAGGACCTTTTTACTTATGAGGTGTTTGATGGGAAGGTGGAAGATGATAGGTATCGGGTGATGGATGAGGTCATTTATTACCGGGATAGGATTTACTTGACAGGTAACTCCTAGCTCAAGGAGAAGATCTTGACTGCAACCCATGACTCACCGCTTTCAGGTCATCAGGGGTTCACTAAGACTTACAGAGCCATATGGGAGAGGTCCTCATGGAGGGGCCTCAAGGAGGACATACTTCGACATGTCAGGGAGTGCAAGGTTTTCTAGAAGAAAAAAGGAGAGTTGAGTCATCCTGCGGGCTTGTTGCAGCCACTTCCCATTCAGGAGCGGAAATGGGAGAACATCTCCATGTATTTTATCGCAGGGTTGCCCATGGTGTAGGGCAAGGATTGCATCTTTTTAGTTGTGGATTGACTAACAAAGTATGTACACTTTTTCTCCATCTCCACATGATATTTTTCTTCACAGGTGGTCGAGTTATTCTTTAGGCATGTTTTCAGGCTCCATGGTCTCCCAAAGACCATAGTAAGTGATCGGGACATTCGGTTCATGGGCGGATTTTGGCAGGAGTTGTTCCGTTTGGTGGGTACCAAGTTGACACCTAGAACCAGTTATCACCCACAGACGGATGGGAAGATAGAGATAGTGAACAAGTGGTTGGAGGGCTACTTGAGAAACTATGTCTCAGGGCAGTAGAAGGCATGGCTGCATTGGCTCCACTTGGGGGAATACTGCTACAACATGACATTCCATATGTTGATCAGTATGTCTCCATTTTATGCTTTGTATGGATATCATGCTCTAACTTTTTTTGATGTTATGTTTAGAGCAAGAAAGGCCCCAAGGGCCAAATATTGGATCCAAGAGAGCCAAGGCATACTCCGGCTCTCAAGGACAACCTAGCCATAGCGCAGAACTAGTATGAGCTGTATGCAGCCAAAGGCCGCGTAGAGAGAAAATTTGAGGTACATGATTCGGTTGACCTCCGCATTCATCCATACAAACAGTCCATGCTGAAGCAGAAGGGAGAAAAGAAGATCAAACCCTGATTCTATGGGCCATACAGGGTGATTATACAAGTTGGTGAGGTGGCATATGAGCTAGAGCTACCAGTTGGGAGCTGGCTCCATAACATCTTCCATGCCTCATGCTTGAATAAATCTCTGGGGCAGTAGGACAGTCAAGGAATATATAATAAGGTGGAGGAATCTTCCAGATGAGGATGCCACATGGGAGGGGGAGAATATCCTGCAGCATCCATATTTGCAGTTGCTTGAGGACAAGCAACATTTTAGTGGGGAGGACTGTAATATTCCCAATTAGCAGTCAACTAGCAGTCAACTAATTGGAATATTCATTTTTTATTAATTTTTGCCTTTCTAAAGTTCAACAGGAAATAAAGGGGTGAGGGGACCCATAAATCAAACATTAGAATAAAAACACTTTCCTAAAGTCACTAGGAAGAATAATTAAAAGGAAAAGTGGGGCCCATGAGGCTAAGTGACAGCACAGGAGAGGAGGCAGCTAGGACATTGTAGTGGCAATGTGAGAGAGGTAGTACAACCCAGTGCAGAAAATGGGTGGCTACTATCAGAAGGGAGAGGTTGATCCGACATGAAGGGGATAGTGCGGACTCGAAAAATATTACAGCTCAAGCTCGCTCGAGGTAAAGAGGATAAGTACAAGCTATGCAAGTGAGACGGAACCCTTGTTTGAGCTATCCAACCCTTTTTATAGCACCTACGGGCGTCCAATGGTAGGGTAAAATTGACCTGGAACTTACCATCAGGTAAACGGTAAAACTCATCCAAATATGCTCCATTAAATGCCAGCGGCCCGTTCCTTTTAACGGTAACTTTTGTTTTTTACCAGATGTTATTGTGCCAACGGCTAGTTTTCGCACCTCCTGTGTGCTTGGCATACCTTCTACGCTTGGGTTAAACGCCTACGCCTCCTGCGCATCTTCCTCCAACATAGGCTTATCCCTAAGTACTTCAAAACCAAAGATATGTTTTCCCGACATGTGTCATCCCAACAGAACCGGGCCACCTTCGTAAGCAAGTCTTTCAGAGGTGCTGTGATCATTGCATACCTCTAAACGAACTCTTTGTGATAACCCGTGTGGCTGAGAAGTGAACACAGCTGTCCCCTTGTTGTGGGAGTTGCCAGATATATTATATTTGCATCCCCAATTTTAGCCAACGTGGGGTGCGTCTCATTTCTACCCGTTCGCAGCCCGAGTGGTCCGATAACCGTGCGCACCTCATTCAATTCTGAGTCAGAAACCTTTCGTGGATCATTCTTACCTTCTTTCGGGGCTAGGCTGTAGTATTTGATCAGGCTTGGTACCTGTGGTTCCCAATTGGGAATTTCAGGTGTGGCACACAGGTGCGATTCACCCCATGCTACAGTGTCAATGTCCTGCAGATCTGCGTCAAGCGCCTCTGTCCTGCATATTGACCCAAATGTTCCCAGAAATTCATCCTTCAGACTCTCCCAGTGGCAGGTGCGCTGATGGAGCTCCGCATCTAAGTACCATGCAGTGGGAAGTGGTCTTAGGGCATGAATAAGCAGATGAACCCACTCTTGGGCAGTTCTGTTGCACCATTTTTTTATCCAAGTGAACAGATATTCGCGTGGATCTTCAGGTCCATGGAACATTTTTATTCGCATGTCGGATAGGGCCTCATATTATAGGATCATCATATTCCGACACTCCTCCCAATCCTAGAACACCTCCTCATGCGTCTCCCACCATTGTGCAAGTGACCCCCGCACGGCCAACTTACAGGCCCATAACCTTCATTCTTTGGGAACCTCGGTCTTAAATGCTCGCGAAAAGTCCCTAATACTACCAGAACCATCAAAGTAAGGTAGATATCTTACCTCTGAAGAGATGTAGCAGAAGTTCCTTATGATCTGAAGACATTGCAGCGTAGAGACATCATGTAACCGGTTTTGCCAATTCTCTATCTCCCCATTAGTGTTGGAGAAACATTCACTGTCCTTTTCCCAGTAGAGTACCCCCTCCGCCATGGGGTTGATCCAATCTTCATCTCGCACAGTCAACTTATAGAGGTGATCCACATCCTCTTCGTCACGCACTGGTTCTCTGTATCGTTCGCCTTCCGCAGGATCTAATGGTACTATTACCCTTGTACCATTATTTTTGAATACCATGCTTCTCTTCTTTAGGTTAATGATGCCCCCCATATCGATGGCCCAATCCAAGCCTAGGAGCGCAGGGTAGGGGTCCGCATCTTCTACAATATGAATTAATTCAAAATCAACCCGAACCTTAACCCCTGCAATATCCACCACGATTTTTGATAGTCTTCCCAAGGGTATGATCTGCTGTTAATTGGCCATACACAGCTAGATAGTGGACCATTCCAACTTAGGTTCCCCAATTCATTGCCAAGTCTTCTTAGGTAATACATTTGCATCTGACCCTAGGTCCAAAATAACTTGGTCCATCTCATAATCACTGATCTGCATAGTCAACCGCATCTCCCTACCAATGCGTTTCTTATATCTATAGAGTTTGTGTACTTCCTTGACATCCGGAGGGATGCTAGGTTGTGCTGCGCAACAGCTTCATACATGCCTGTAAAAAGGTTTTACCTCCTCATCTACCTTGAGGTCTTCAGGCGGTTGCGAAGTAGATGCCTCTGCCTAAGTAAAGTCTTTGCGAGCTGCGACAAATGTTTCTTTATCCTTTTTTAGATCCAAACCTTTCTGTTTGATAACTACTTGTCGGATCAGAGACTCGGTTGCAGTCTTCTCCCCAGGCCCCCCAGTGGCCATCCTACTACGTGTTACGACATTCATGCTTGGATCTTTGTCTCGTAGTTCAGCCTTAACCCTCTGCACATTCTGCGTAGGTGTCGGCTGCTTCTCCTGCATATTTGCTGTCAAGATTGGATAATCTTCAATCGCATGGTCCAGTTGCCTGCAATACTGGCAGGACTACCTTGTAGGGTTTGGACAGTCCCTGTCAAAGTGTCCTACTTCTCCACAGTTATAACAGATTAGTTGCCCTCTTCCGCCTCCCCTGCGCTCGAGAGGGATCTTGGTGAGGATGGATCCAACTGTACCCTATAGACGTTCCCTCAATCGATCATCAAATCATACATTCGGCAGTTATGTTCATCATGTCCTACTGACCTACAGAACCTGCACCATTGTTGCTTTACTTCTGGGACGTACACAGCAAGGCGAGGACAGTGGTTTGTGTCATGCAGCCATGCAACGCGACAATCATCGCACCATAGTGCTGGCCCACTTGGTCTTGCAACTTCCCTAGGGCGCATCAGATTAGGTCCCCTGGCCTGCATGTAGTTTGTCAATAGAGGGTAGTTATCCTTGGTGTTACCATTCGTCTTGCATCGTATGCACCAATTTTCAGGGCTAGCCTTTGCTCCTCGCTCCTTTCGCAGATTCTGGATCTCCATGTGCATCGCCTCTAGTTGTCCTTGGATCTATTGGATGCTCGGCTGAGTATCATCTTTGGGCGCAGCTTTCAACTTCATAGCAACTTCCAGGGATTTTTCCTGCGACTCGAAAGTTTGGTGACCCATTGGTACACATAGGTGAGGTAGTAGCATAGCAATGAACCATTTTGTGTGCTGTCTGTCATCATACTGAAATCCTCCTTCTCTAATCACCTTATTTAGTCATTAATCAACCTCCCACATCGACTCGAAAGGCCCTTGCTTGAAATCCTTTAGATCAGCCACTATTTGAGAGTAGGACTTAGGCTTCTTTAATTGTTTCTTCAAGGCATTCTTAACCTCTTCAATGTTTGTGTTCGCATGCTAGCCGATATATCCCATGTACCAGTCCAAAGCTATTCCCTTGAAGGCAAGGGATAGTTGTTCCCTCTTCACCGCATCACTAGCCATGTTCTACGCAGTGACAAACCAGAACTGATCCATGTATTCATCTCCCACGCCCTTAAAGGTAGGCAACTTCATGTGCGTAGCCATGTTGTCTTCCAGTGGTGGTGGAGGTGTAGGTGAATTCTTACCCCTACGCTGGTTTGAAAGTGGTGTGGCTGGAGGACTCTGCGCAACTGTTTCTCTTACTGGGCTATAGACAAATCTACCTCCTTCTCAGTTGGTTTGATAGTATTTTCCACTTCGTGTCGTACTCCTGTCCAAATTAGAGGTCATTCATTCGGTGTGGCTACAAAAAATACTTTTTTTCGCATAGTAATACCTTAATTAGCAATGGTAAGGTCTTCAGAAACTTACCCCTGAATCCTTTGAAGAATCTATGTTCTACTTCAGAGTAGGAGACGAACTGATCGATGGAAAATTCTATCATGAATCCTTCTAGCACGCTGTCCACCCAGTGGTCCACCGTGCGAGTGATGGTGTTATCAATATTTTCTAACTGCTGGATCAGTTCTGGGGTCCACTATGTGACCCGCTCATCCTTCCAACACTTCTGAAATTTGACCAACCTCGCGAGCCACTCCTGGAGCTTGATCACAAATATCTCGTAGATCTCCGTGAAAATATACTTATTTTTCCACTCTTCGATGGTCAACCTCTTACTGCGGTTTTCTTTTACTGTGAATTCCTAAACTTATTGCTTGAACCTTTCAACAATTTCTTTTCTTTCAGGTTTCTAGTACGGCCTTAGCATTACCCGATCCCTCTCTCAAAATGCTCCCGGTCCCAGCAACGGAACCATTTTTTGGCTCGAGGGGTCCTAACCTAGGTTCAGAGGTTAAGGTTTGCCAACAAACCCCTATACTACTAGCCCTTTCGGCAGTGACTTGCTTGCGCAGGCCAAAGTCTCACCCGAAGCAGTATGGGAGGGTGCTGGAACCAGGTTTCTACACCCTAGGAGAGGGCAGGTAAGTCAGGCAGAGCTGCGTTCAATTTCACAAATATCAGATCACATATTACAGAACCCAGATCGCATCCACGTGCGCAATACCACTAATAATCACAGTAATCAACAGATACAAGATAATAAAACAACTGTCACAACTATTCTTGCATAAAGTATAACAGACAGATTCAAATCAATTGTCAACGCAACATAAGAAATTAACACAGTTACTTTCAGACCTCAACATAGAATCATGCATAACATAACAGATACATAGAGTAGAATTAACAGATTCAGATATTCCAACAACCTTCCGCTTCCATTAATCCTTTAGATCCTTTTACAATACCCAAAATCCAACCTGCGCACACAGCAGCAGGGGCTGCACACAACAGGACTGAGGATCTCCGCGCACACAGCCAGCAGAAGTCCTTTCCCCAAAAACCCAGAACATATCTACTAATTCATGATTCACACCACTCTTAGTTCATTATCTGCCTTACAACTCAAAAAGGTTTAACTACTTATACTACTTTAGCCTACGCATCCAATGGTCCAAAAATTGTGGTTTGTGGACTCTTGGTCTACCCTTGACCCACTTACAATGCATTAGGGGCTTTGACCTACCCCAAAACCCCTGCGTTAGACTAAATATAATAAAAAATATACAAAATGGACCAGATTCGCAGCTTTGTAGGAGACCCTGTTCCAACACCAATCAGTAGGTAACTTCCCCAATGTATGAATGAACATGTGGACCCATTCAGGTCTCGGTTCTATGCCCTATACCTCACTCCATTTAGCCAAATGTATGCGCGGATCATCCTTTCCAGAGTAGAATTCTTCCATTCTGATAGTTGGAAATTCAAAGTGTAAGCTCATCATTCACGTGCATTCATCCCAATTTCCCATGTTTTCTTTATGAGTCTCCCACCATCGTGCTGGAGTAGTGCGCAGTCTAAGATCCAGGGCATGGAATCTTTGTCCTTCTGGGACAGTTCTTTCAAGTTCTCCTAAAAACATATTTACATCATTTAAACCATCATAATGTGGTAATTCGTTTACCTATGATGTTATGCATCGAAGAGATCTAGTCACCCGATTGCAGCGCAACACAAATACTCCATGCAACCAGTTTTACCAGTTCTCCAATTCTTCATCAAAATCTAAGAAGCAAGAGTTGTCCTTTTCCCAATTAAGACTTCCATTAGTTGTTGGGTTGATCCAATCTTCATCGTGCAAAGTCAACTTATAGATATGATCAATATAATCATCAACGCACACAGGCTTTGTGTATCTCTTTCCTTCTGCCGAGCCTAGGGGAATTATGACTTTAGTTCCATTATTTTCAAACTCCATTCTTTGCTTCTTCAGGTTTATGATACCATCCATATCAATAGCCCAATCCAATCCAAACAACGCAAGATAAGGATCGATATCATCCACAATTTGCATAACTTCAAAATCTCCAAGTACCTTAATACCTTAAATACTAACTACGACTTGCAACAACCTCCCTAATGGAATGATTTTCTGTTGATTTTCCATGCTCAGTTGAATGGGAGACCATTCTATCTTGGGTTCTCCCATGCGCTGCCAAGTTTGTTTAGGTAAGACATTTGCATCGGACCCCAAATCTAAAATAACCTGATCCATCTCATAAGTACCAATCTAAGCGGTCATATGCATCTCTTGCCCCGTTCTCTTCTTATTCTTATAGATTTTTTTGACAACTTTTTGTTCTATCAACGATTGTTCCTTTTCTGTGCAGTTATCTATTAGGGCCTCGAGGTTTTGTACCACCTTTTTATTTTGCAGTAACTTAATGCAAGCTTGTAAAAATGGTTTGATTTCTTCATCTACCCCTACCTCCTTCGTGGGTCTACCTGATGTTGATGCACTTCCCTATGCAAAGCCCTTTCGCGCTTCAACAAAAGTCTCTTTTTTGCGCTGTAAATCAAATCCATCTTTTTTCACAGTTGCCTTACGAATCCAGAGGTCACTATTCAGATTTTCCCCCTTATCCTCATTAATGGCTGCACTACTCCTAGTGACCACATTCATGCTAGGATTTTCCTTGCAAGTTTTTGCTCTAACCATTTGAAGATTCTGCGTCTTTTTCCCCTGCATCTTAGCAATTAAAACAGGGAAATATTCTATTACATGGTTAAAATGTCTACAATACCTGCATGATTGTCGCATCAGATTTGGAAAATCATACACATAGTGACCAACATCTCCATAGTTGTAGCAAATAACCTGACCCGTTCCTCGACTAGATGATCCACCTCCTCTTTCTCATCCTATATTCTGAAATCCACCATGCCCAGACGAGGATTCTAGTGAGGTAGGCTCAGCTTGCATTCTATATATTTAATCTTTGTCCAACATCATGTCAAAAGTTCGACAATGCTGCTCATCATGTCCCAACGACGAGTAGAATCTACAAAACAACTGATTCAACTCACGTGTATACTTTCCAACCCTCGAACAAAAATATGTTGCATGTAGACCCATAACCTAAGAGATTGTGCACCATACTAGAAGGATCCCACCCGACCCTGTCGTGCTCTTCAGCGGGCTTGGCCCTCCATCATTTAGATAATCATTAAAGAAAGGACATTGATCCTTATGATGCCCGATAGCTTTACGTCGGACGCACCAGACCTCCATGCACAACTCCTTGTATCTTTGTGCAGATTCTGAATCTCCAAATGCATCGCTTCTAACTGACTCTGAATCAGATGAGTTCCAAGTGCAACAGGTGTTGGCATAGCTTCTAATTTCATCGCAATCTCCACAGCCTCAGATTGCATGGTAATATTCTATTGACCCAATGGCTGGCGCAGATTTGGGAGCTGCATAGAAATAAACCACTCCTTGTGTTGGGTATCATCGATAGTGAACCAACCATCTTTGATAGTGTGCTTCAATCGTTGATCTGCCTCCCACACAAATTCATTTATCTCTTGGTGAATCTCTTTCAATTATGTAACACATTGCACATATGACTTAGGAGTCTTAAATTGTTCTTTTAGGGAATCTTTCAATTCATATAGAATGGCATAGGGATTGTTTGTACATGTCTGATATACCAATCCAACGCGTGATTTTGGAAAGTAGTGGCTAACTATGCTTTCTTAACAACATCATTTTTAACATGTTGTGCTCTCCATATAGCATCAGTCACAAACCAAAATTGCTTAGTATATTCATTCACAATACCTTTGAAAGTAGGTAGCTTCATAGAAGAGACCATATCTGCGTCTAGGGGACATGGAGGTGGAGGTGGAGTGGACAACTTGTGAGATGAGTGTGGAAGTGGAGTGGATGGGATTTGAAAGATGGTCGAGACTCCTTGATCGTTCTGATTAGGTGAAACTTCTTCTCGGGAGACTTCCTCTTCTTTAAAGTGTGCAGATTCACTAGAGCTACTAGTTTCTCATTCATCCTCACTATCAGATCTACTTTTGAGAGTATTGTAAACAAATCCTTCTTCTAGGTTTGCGCAGTAAATTATTCCACTGTGCTTAGTCGGGCCTCTTTGGGACATTCACGGAATATGTTGGCATAGAGATCCATGTTCACATAATAACATCTTCAGCAATAACTTCAAAGAGTGTAGGAACTTACTTGTAGGACCCTTGAAAAATCTCCTTTCTGCTTCAGAGTTTGACACAAGAAAATTCAGTCACAAATCCTCCCAAGACACAATCGATCCAATGGTCTATCGCATGGGTGATCTTATTGCTTGTCTTTTCTGTTGAGATTGCAACAAGATGATGAGCTTAGTGGAAAGAAGTCGCCTTCACTAAGTGGGCCCGCAGGCTATTTTTGGCACAAAGTATATTTTTAGACTATGTCTATTTTTAGACATATGGATCATGTTCTATGAGTTGCATGATGCTATTTGTGGATGGTCAGTCAAGTCAGAAAAAATAGATGGACTTCTATTTTTAGACATATTGGGTGGAATCTATTTTTAGATTGCTAGTCTAAAAATAGATATGTTGAATGTTATTAGCTCTTAATAATATTTGGACTATAAACATTATCTTATTCTCTTGGAGCACTTCAGATAAGTGCACAGATGTGGCACAGCAGTTGACAGAAGGAATTACGCTATTCCTGAGGGTTAAGTGGAGCTATTGCATGGATACTTCAATTAGAACTCATGTGAGAGAGTTTGGTGGAGTCGATTGAGGAAGTTAATAGAGTTGTGTTCAGTTTAACTAATCTAAACATAGTTGAGCTAGTTGTATCTAGTCTAACTGATTGATACACTAGTGAGAGTGGTGTGAATTAATTATTAATTAATTCACTAATTATAAACTCATTAATCAACTAAAGAATACATCAGTTAACTTCGCATGGACAGTCTTCAAGGAGACCAAAGGAGAGATAGGTGAAAGAGCAAAGGGTGACTATCAAGCAGACTATACCGTCGCATGATTTCAAACAGCTCATCAACATGGATTGGAGAAGACAATCCAGATTGCACAAGATGCTTTGTCAAAGGCTTATGAGCCATTCTTTAGCATTGATTACGCAATAGAGGTTGGCTATCAGGTGGCAGAGATTGGAGCATGTGTTTTGCTAGATCTAGCTTGATTAGTGTGTAGCAATTGGAGATTTTACTGAGAGCTTGTGAGGAGCTTTGTATGATGATTGTTACATGATCTCTATGACATATAATATACAGATAGTTGGGGGTTTTCAGCTTTAAGCTTTCCCATATGTGTGATTGTTTATGGTTTTAATGTGTGCATGCGATTGTTTTTATTTCCGCAATTAATGATCAATGGTAGAAGAGATTATATATTGTGCATGAAGTTAAAATAGTGTGTGATCAGGAGAATCTCGGTGAATAATATATCAGTTATTTAAATTTCTACATGGTATCAGAGTGATATTTATCATTGGAGCAATTGCAAAACATTGAAGCGGTTGAGTTTTGAGCTGGTGGAATTCGAATTTGCAGTAGTGTTTTCTTAGTGTCAAAGTTGAGATGTCTTTCAACGGATTGCGATTGGAGTCTGCCCTTGAGGGAAGCTCGAATTATATTGCATGGAAGGACATGATGTAGGCGGTGCTGGATGACAATGGGTTGAAGGAGTTCATAGATGCAGAAATTCCAAAACCTACTTCTAGCGATGTTGCCATACTTGACGCATGGCAAAAGAAGACAACAAAGTGTTGAAGGATTCTGTTGGAAGGTGTGAAGGATCTCATAGTGTCCAGCCTTCATGGTAAGGCTTCTCCATTCTTGATGTGGAAAGCTTTGACAGATTTATTTCGAAGCAAGAGAGACCAGAGGAAGTTGGCGCTCAAGGATAAACTCATAAACATAAAAATGGAGAAAGGCAAAAATATGCCCAAGTACCTCATGAAGTTCATCCAATGCAAGGATGAGCTGGGAAGTGTGGGGGTTACCGTTGATGACGAGGACTTGGTGAGATTGGTTCTCCTTGGGCTTCTGAAGAGTTGGCATTCCTATCAGGACTCTATCAATGGTCGGGAGAAATTTCCAGGATGGGAGCGAATTTGGTTGGATCTTGTTCAAGAGAAGATAAGGCGAAGTACCAGGGATGGATCTTCATCAAAGAACTCAGATGAAGAAAATTTCGCTTTGGCTGCCAAAGCAAGGAAGGGGAAGAGCAAGAAGAATGCTTCTCAATCCGATGCAAAAGGCAAGAAGCAGGACATGTCCAAGGTGAAGTGCTTTCATTGTCACTAACACGGAAATTACACCACTAATTGTCCACAGAAGAAGAAAAATAAGCAGGTTGCTGGATCTGCAGCTAGAGAGGCCTTAGCCTCGCAGTTTGAGCTGGATTTTTCCCTGATCGCATGCTTGGTCTCAAGTGTGATGGGTTCAGTGTGGTTTCTTGACAGTGGTGCGTCTTTTCACATGATAGGGGACCGAGATTTGTTTACTGATATGGATGAGAAAGATCCTGGAGTGCACATCGAGATGGGCGATGATGGTAGATACAGTGCGACCGGTATCAGTACCATTTCCTTTGAGAGGGAGTCTGGTAAACCCTTCGTATTGAAGGAAGTGATGCATTTTCCAGGATTGAAGAAGAATCTGATCTCTGTGGCGATGTTAGAAGACAAGGGATATGATGTTGTCTTTAGCGAGGGAAAGGCTTTCCTGCGCAGTAAGGCAACTGGTGAAACCCGGAGGATAGGGGTTCGAGTTAATAACCTTTATCAATTGCAGGTAGATGGATGCACAGCAATGGCAGGCAAGGCAGAAGGAGTGGTGGTTTCCTGACATGGTGAGTTGTGGGCACTGGAGATCGGGCCACCTTCAACATGGAGTTTTGAAGATACTCAGCAAGGTACAGTATTTCTATCGGGCTTGTAAAGGCACACTCTGAGCAATGTATTTAGTGCAGGATGTACTAGAAATTACAGGAAAGTCATTTCTTCACGAGAAGGCTAGTCACGCCACGACGATCCTTGAGAGAATTCACATGGGGATGTGAACCTTTCAATTCTATTACAAACAAAGCACAGTAATTATGTGGATATTTGTCAGATGATTTTTCTATATGGATCTTCTTCATGTAAGAAGAGCTAGGATACTCAAAGTTCTGTGAGTTTAAGGCACTGGTTGAGAAATAATCAGGGAAGCAGGTGAAGGCTCTTAGGAGTGACAATGGTGGTGAATTCATCTCTGGTGAATTCAAGGAATTTTGCAGCGCAGAAGGAATTCAAAGAGAGATCATAGCGCCTCATAACCCACAGCAGAATGGGGTTGTTGAGCGAAAGAACAAAACGAACGTGGGTGCTGCACGGGCGATGTTGCATGATCAGGGCCTTCCCATACACTTGTGGGCTGAGGCATGCAATACTGCAGTTTATGTGCAAAACCGTTGTCCTCACAGGATACTTGGCATGAGTACACCAGAGGAGGCGTTTTTTGGTAAGAGGCCTAATATTTCCCATTTGAGGATTTTTGGTTCACCTGTTTACATTCATGTGACGAATGATGCTAGGAAGAAGATGGAGCCGACCGAAGAGGTTGGGATATTTGTGGGGTACACTGATATGCCCCACAAATATCATGTGTATTTGCTAGATAGTCGCAAGACTGTTGTGCGACGGGATATCAAATTTCATTAGGAGAAAGCCATGAAGTGTTCTGAAAAGAGGGGAGTGCCACACTTGCATGCAGATGAGGAGCTATTAGTTCCTAAGGATGACCTTCAGGATGTGGATCAGCCACAAGAGGAAGTTCATGGAGTGGAAGAGACCACTCATGCAGCGCCAACCATTAGAGGGCGGAAGCGCACTACGGAAGCTGAGCGATTGGCTCAAGATGCAGAGAAGGTTGTAGGAGCACCTACATCATAGCGCAGACAGAGACAGTCACCTGACCGGTATACTGGATACATGGATCTTGTGAGAAAGTGTATCGTGACAGAGCCATCCTCTTTCGAGGAAGCTTTGGAGGATCTCGCATGAGTAGATGCCATGGTGGAAGAGTATGATTCGATTGTCAGAAACAGTGCATGGGAGATTGTCTCAAGGCTGGAAGGGAAATTAGTGGTGGGTTCGATATGGATATACAAAGTGAAGCAGGCTGCTGATGGGAGTGTGGAGAAGTACAAGGAAAGATTTGTAGCCTGAGGCTTTTCACAGATTGAGGCGATCGATTATGAAGAGACCTTTGCACCTATCGCAAGGTATTATTCCATACGGACGATTCTTGCTCTCTCAACATAGATGGGGTGGCACATTCATCATATGGATGTGAAGACCGCATTCCTCAACCGTGATTGAGAGGTGTACATAGAGCAGCCCGAAGGTTTCGAGATCTTCAGCAATGAGTCGCATGTGTGCAGACTCAAGAGAGCACTGTATGGGTTGAAACAAGCACCTCGTGCTTGGTACACACGGATAGACAGTTATTTCACCAGACTTGGATTCTCCAAGAGTGAGGCGGATCCTAACCTATACCAGATTGTGGTGGAGGGTAAGTTGTTGATCATTGTACGTTATGTAGATGATTTGATTTTGACAGGTGATGAGCTGTTGATACTCTCATGCAAGGAGGATCTTGCAAAAGAGTTTGAGATGAAGGACTTGGGCCTCCTTCATTATTTCCTGGGATTGGAAATTTGGTAGCGCAGTGGTGGACTGTTTGTTTCTTAGGGTAAGTATGCCCGGGAGATACTGGAGAAGTTCAACATGCATGGCTGCAAGCCTGTTGATACTCCTCTTCCTGGTGGTTGGAGGAAGGAGGATGCTACTTCAGCGGAGGTAGTGGATACCACTGTTTATCGACAGTTGGTGGGGTCGCTTATGTATCTGGTCAATACACGACCCGACATATGCTATGCTGTTAACTAGCTTTCACAAGCTATGGTTAAGCCAACCAAGCTCTTCTGGAAGGCAGGCAAGCATGTATTGAGATATATCAGAGGCACATCGAGATATGGATTATGGTACAGACAGTCAGATGAGGTGAAGCTGTGTGGCTTCACGGATGCAGATTGGGCAGGGAGCCCAACGGACAGAAAGAGCACATATGGAGGGATTTTCAGTATCGGGTCGACAACAGTTTCTTGGTACAGCAGGAAGCAGAGATCCGTGGCACTCAGTTCAGCAGAGGTCGAGTATATGGCAGCGAGTTTGGCTGCATGCGAGGCTATATGGATGAGGAAGATCCTGGTCGGGTTGTTCGGTTCACACTTAGAGCCTACTGTGATTTATTGTGATAATCAGAGTTGCATCAAACTCTAGGTTAATCCAGTATTTCATGATAGATCTAAACACATTGACATCCGGTATCATCATATCAGAGATTGTGTGCAGCGGAAGGTCATGTTACTTTCATACATTCCTACGGAGGATCAGGATGCTGATATCTTGACGAAGGCGCTCACCAGGAGCAAATTCAAATACCACAGGGGTAGGATAGGGGTTGCAGATAATCCTTATCTTGTTGAGAGGGAGTGTTGAGATTGCAACAAGATGATGAGCTTAGTGGAAAGAAGTCGCCTTCACTAAGTGGGCCCGCAGGCTATTTTTGGCACGAGTCTATTTTTAGACTATGTCTATTTTTAGACATGTTGATCATATTCTATGAGTTGCAAGATGCTATTTGTGGATGGTTGGTCAAGCCGGAAAAAATAGATGGACTTCTATTTTTAGACATATTGGGCGGAATCTATTTTTAGATTGCCAGTCTAAAAATAGATATGTCGAATATTATTAGCTCTTAATAATATTTGGACTATAAACATTATCTTATTCTCTTGGAGAACTTCAGTTAAGTGCACAGATGTGGCACAACAGCTGATAGAAGGAATTACGCTATTCCTGAGAGTTAAGTGGAGCTATTGCATGGATACTTCAGTTAGAACTCATGTGAGAGAGTTTGGTGGAGTTGATTAAGGAAGTTAATGGAGTTGTGTTCAGTTTAACTAATCTAAACATAGTTGAGCTAGTTGTATCTAGTCTAACTGATTGATACATTAGTGAGAGTGGTGTGAATTAATTAATAATTAATTCACTAATTATAAACTCATTAATCAACTAAAGAATACATCAGTTAACTTCAGTGCATGGACAGTTTCAGTGGAGACCAGTGGAGAGATAGGTGAAAGAGCAGTGTGACTATTAGTTGTGACTATACTATTGCATGATTTGCAACAGCCAGTGATTGGAGAAGCCAATGAGGATTGCGCAGTACAAGCCAGGTGGTTCGAAGTTATTTATGAGCCATTCTTCAGCATTGATTATGCAATAGAGGCTGGCTATCAGGTGGTAGAGATTGGAGCATGTGTTTTGCTAGATCTAGCTTGATTAGTGTGTAGCAATTGGAGATTGTACTGAGAGCTTGTGAGGAGCTTTGTATGATGATTGTTACATGATCTCTATGACATATAATATACAGATAGTTGGGGGTTTTCAGCTTTAATATTTCCCATGAAATATTGTGTTCATATGTGTGATTGTTTATGGTTTTAATGTGCACATGCGATTGTTTTTATTTCCGCAATTAATGATCAATGGTAGAAGAGATTCTGTATTGTGCATGAAGTTAAAATAGTGTGTGATCAGAAGAATCTCGGTGAATAATATATCAGTTATTCAAATTTCTACATTTTCTAATTGTTGTATTAATTCAGGAGTCCACTCAGTGATTGTGCCTTCCTTCCCGCAGGTATTAAATTCAGTCAATCACGACAAACACTCATGCAGATATGTTGCAAATGAACAAAAGAATATCTCTTGAACTTATGTATACATATAATTTTGAACCCACTTTTCAGGTAATATCTTGGAATTTCGATTCTCTGGGATCGCGAATTGAAGGATCTTTCTATCCAGGCAATCTTGTAATTCATTCTGTGTAGGGTGCCACAACATTAAATCTCCCTCAAAATGATCCTCGTCCCGACAATGGAGCCATTTATTGGCTTGAGGGGTCCTGACCCAGGTTCAAAGTTTAACGCGCAACCAACAAACCCTCCAACTACTGGCCCTTTTGGAAATCACCTACTTACGCAGATCAAAGTCTCACCTGAAGCAGTATGGGGTGGTGCTAGAACCAGGTTTCCACACCCTAAGGGAGAAATTAATGTGGTGGCCCTAAATAGGTTTATTGTAGAACTTATTGTAGATCGTAAACAGATGCACACATATATAAATCAAGACCTATCAGGTCAGCTCGTCGTAAATACAAATAATGCATATAACAGATGGATTTCAAATCAACTTCGTCGCAGATAAATAACAAAATCAGATAAAGTGCAATATCTCAAGCAGGTCTATTCATGTACTTACCCTTGAACATATATTCATGCATAAAGAACAGATTTACTCGCGACGATATAAAGTGATCTCAAAGCAATAATAGTAAACAGATTGTTTAGACACATAACACAAGTGCTTCGCCAAAAATAGTCCTTGTAGTAGATTCAACAATTCAGTACAATCAGAATTTCGCCTTACAATTACCCTTCCGCGCACACAGTCAAGACTAGGTCTCCACGCACATAGCCAACAGGAGCCTTTATACCCAACCTAGACTTACAAAATTGTATCTTAGAAGCATAAACGTACTTAGATGCAAAACATCATGATTCCACTTACTAGAATCGATCTATCTATTTATATTCATTCAACGCGCAGATACTATGGTCTCAAACCATGGTTTGAGGCCCACAGTTTACCCTTTTAACTCATTTACATAAAAGAGAGAACTTGATCCGCCCTAAAGCCCCTTGATCTTTCCGCATAATGCGCATAATAAAAATTACATACAAAAATTTACTCAAAATTTTCCCCAGGGGACCCCACTCCAACAGTGGTGTTTGGGGAGCAGGTATATTGTATTCTGGGTGGTTTGGATAGTGCGGGTTCATCTCTAGAAGCGAGATGGAGAATTTTTAGTGGCCGGTGTAAAACTCTGGTTCTTTGTGTTCACTCTGGGCTGGTTGGTGGTGGTCATGCCGGTGAGGGTGGTGTATTTCTCCCTGTGGATAGTTACAACTCCGAAAGGTTCTCGTTGGTTTTCCTATGTCCATCTCTATGGTGTTGTGTTGATCACCAAGCATCTGGTTCCCCACTTCGGTTTCCCCTCCTCTCAAACTAAGCCTAATTTGGGTAGCTCGGGGGGTGGTGTGTGTCTCTCACAGTTAGAAGTACCGATAATGTTAGCTTGAGGCAGGGTGACAACAATGACAGTGGCTCGGATCGAGCGACTATAGGTGGTCAAGGTGGTGGAAGGGAGGGGCATTCTAGTCATCCAGGGTCTGCAGCTCGTGGTGGCAATAGTCGGGGTGGCTCGACAGTTGGTCATGGGAGTTTCACCCCACAAGGACAACAAAGTGGTGGGTCGCTTCGTCGTGGTGGTTTAGGTTGCAGGGGATGGCACGTCATGGGGGATGAGGGCAACAGAAAATTTGTTGTGTTGATCGGTGTTCAGATTTGATACAATCTATTCTTGAACACTTGGAAACATTAGAGCAGGTGAGGCAGGAGGAACATGCTAAGCTAATTTCTACTCCGAACAAAATGCACAATTTTTAGTGCCATGTCTGGGAATGTGTAGTGGTGGTTTGGCAAGACCAAAACCTGTTATCTGAGAAAGTAGAGAAGCTGGAGGCCTGGATGACCCATTTCGAGGAGCACATTCAATGCTCCTTTTTTCCTCCTCCTCCTCTTGGAACAACTCCAGACAACCCAACCTCCATCACCTCCGATGATTAGCATGGTTACAGGTGTTTTGTTTTTTTTTGTGGGTTTATTGGTGCATATGGCCTCTCGAGTTGTGGATTGTGTCTCTTGATATTTTTCTGTTTCATTTTCATATGCTGATAGTGGTATTCAACAAACCTGGTCAAGGTGAGACTACCTGCGCTTTTCCATTGATGTACCTCTTTTTGGAAGAATGAATAGAATCTTGATTTACAAAAAAAAAGTAGTAGTGATATTAATTAATAATAATAATCATAACATTAATCATAATTATACATCTTCAGTGTATATTAACCACATTTAATAATGTGTTTGTGCTAGTTTTTGTGACTATGCGGTCCTACGTTCATTTGATTTCCTTTTTTACTTTCTTGTCAACTACAACTTTACACACAACTAGACGATGAGTATGTTCAAAAAGTTCCGCATTTGCAGGTGCATAAATATTCTTTTGAAGTTGGTATGATGAGGAGTAGTTGTTGGACTCTAGTTTGTAATTCTGTTTTCCATTTCAGATGCCTAAAAAAGGGAACAACCACATGATTCATAAATCTTAAACGACTGATACTCCAATAGTTTAGTGGAAGTGGAACGACATACATAGGGTAATTTTTTTTTCTTTAAACCTACAACACAAAAATTATTAAATGGATTAAATATGTGATATATTAGAATAAACGCCTGATCATACGAATTCATTGTCCATTGTGACCGAAATTATTCAATATTTATAAAATAATTTGTTTTCGATCATACACACAAGTTTGTGTTCTAATAAATTTACATTCTCCATTTCAATCAAGGTTAACAATATGAAATATCTCTTGAAATAAACTATCAACGACTTATATGTCTTCTTTCCAATGAATATCATTGGGTTTGGGTACCAATATTCAATGGTAAGTATAATAAGTTTTATTTAAGAAACTTAAATTGTACCATTTTAGGTAGTGTTGCTACATAAGGAAAAAATAACTACATAGAAACAATGTGGAAGAAATGCAGGGGAGAATGGAGCAGGAGGGGTCATTTTTGGTCTTGATGAAAAAATAATATCTCATTTTGTAGGGGGTCTTGGAACAACAACAAATAGTCATGCAAAATTCCTAGCCCTTTGGAAGGGATTGAGGATAGCCATGGAACTCAAACTAGCTAGATTAGAAATTTGAACCTAAAAGTGCCTATGAATTTTTCATGTAATTTCCATGTCATAATATGTAAACCAACCAAAATCCATTAAATTTAAAAAAAGGTACATGTAAATATTTTGGAGGGAAATGATGAAAAATTACTTTTTTTTATTGTATTTTTGGCTTATCTCCTTATAGGGTTACTCAAATTTCAAGTGTTGACACTTGTTGGATGCAAATTTAAATTCACATCTAATGAGTACCCATTATACATAATTTTTAGAAAACTCACAGTGATAAAAATTACAGATACATAAAAAATGTGTCTTAGACACATTTTCTATGTATCTGTAAAAAATGTGTCTTAGACACATTTTTTATGTATCTGTAAAAAATGTGTCTTAGACACATTTTTTATGTATATGTAATTTTTATCAATGTGGGTATTCTCAAAAGTATGCATAATGGGTACTCGTTGGACGTGGAATTTAATTCCACATCCAATGATTGTATACACATGAAATTTGAGTAAACCTATAAGGAGATAAGCCAAAAATACAAGTAAAAAAATAGTTTTCTTATTTTTCCTCCAAAATTCATAACTCTTATTTTATTATTTTTCATTAGGATTCCACTTTTAGGCTGAAATCTCCTCTAATGGTTAATGTTTTTGGGATCTTTATACTGGTCATACGTTCGTTCACCAAAGCTAAGATGACAATTAGCTTCAATGCATTGACGCTATCTAAAAGGATTCTTGCCTTAATCCCCCAGTTTGATCAGGTGGACTTTTATCATGTCTATAGACAATTAAACTCGACGGTCGATGAGCTTGTCAAGAAAGGAGCCAATATGAATCAATGTGACATTAAATTAAATAAGCATACAAGCTTCTCTCCAATTCCTTAATAATGCAAGGTTCCACATATTTATTTAAAAATTGATGAGAGAGATCTCTCTGCTTCCCTCCAGTATCATTAATTTCAATTATCATTGCGAGGATATTTCATTCTTATTCTAAGATGCACTTACAAGCTCAGAGTTGTATTTCCAATTGGACAACCTCTCTTTTCCAATCTCAACTCTTTATGCTCTGTCCCAAGTGTCACACTTCGGTGAACACATGGCCTCCTTTTTGAGCTCCTCTAGTCACATGCAATAACATATATTTAATTTTTTGCAAGTATGATTTAATTCAATTCCTTTCAAATGTAGCAATTAGTGCACTTTAAGCGAGCTTGAAGTTACTTCTCTTGTTCTGCTATGATCGTATATCACCGTATTTTTATCCAAGCGAATTTTCTGTAGAGATTAGAGTAACTTTTTTACTAGATGGCTTGTGCCAGAGTCTGGGTTCTTCCTATTTATCAACTCCTCCAAACACTTTGTTCTCATCTTGGCTTCTTTGTGTGTCAGGTTATTTGGTTTTGGTTTCTTTACGAGGTATGGATTAAGCGGGTGTAAATTCCTTAGTGCTATTTCCTGGAGTCCATAGTTCTTTCTTGAGAATAATGAACAGATCCATTCATTTGGAAAATATTTATTTGTCTAACATAATTGATAGAATGTTGGATTCCTCTAAGGCTCTGATAACGACAATCCAGAAGTTGGAAGATATGGTGGAGCAACAAAGGTGCTCCTTCCAACTTTTTTCTGAAGGAAAACTTGCTTTTTCATTATGCTGAAATGGAACTCTCTCTCAATGGGATGAGGGAGGAAATTCATCAACATAACTTTCAATTTGTAGCTCTCAAAGTTTCCTCCTCCTCTGCTAGCAGGACTATGCCTAAAGATGTTGGCCTTGCGACTCTTGTTGCTCATAAGAGGTCTCGCCGCTCAAGAGAATCAAATGCAAATGGTCGTGGCACCTAATGATGTTCGTTGCGTTTCTTGGAGATCAATTTTGGTTTTGTAATCAAAATTATGTCATCTCCCTCTGTTTTGAATTTTTTTTTTTTAAATGTATTTTTCTGTTGGGGTCTTTATGCAGAATATATAGTTGTCTTCTCTTTTGTCTTAACTAGATAGTTAGTCCTGGAGGCAATAATTTTTTTGTTTATTTCGCTGAAGATGTGTTTATTGTCTCAAACAATAGATGCAAGTGTTCTGGGCCATTTCCTATTTTTTGTTAATAAAAATGCTACTATATGTTCTGTTGAAAAATAAAAAACAATGAGAAAGAAATGGAACTTGAGTTACTTATTGGATTAGGACTTTGAGTGATGCTTACATCAATCTGGACTGATGCAAGACTCATAAATGGTGCTCTTCGAATTGTAGAAAAAATTGTGTATAACCTTGCAGTTTCACCCCTAGTAAGATTTGAATTAACATAGGAGTATCATGGGATGAATCATCCCCTCAAACAGTTCATGTTACATCCATTGAAAGAGGTAATAGAAAACAACTTCCTTTGAAACTTTATTGGGGCTTAACGCTCCATAATTCACAAGGATTGACTTTGGCGGAAGCTACTAGATATTGATATTATGAAGCAAGAGAGACAAGGTATGACATTTACTGCAAAATCTTGAATTAAAGGTTTGAATGGTCTACAATTTCAAACTTATTTTTGATATGAATGATATGAAAAGATGACGAAAATAGAGGCATGACTATACAGAAAGTAGAAGAAGAGAGATTGAGATTGAGCACATTGTAAACTATTTGTAATTGACTACAATATTATTGTTTGTTTTTTCCATCATTCAATGTTATAAGTTTGCATTCAAAATCTGTATTGAATGCTTGTATTAAATGATAAAAGTAATATTAGATGCATTTAATGTATTTAAAACAATTAGATTAATATTACGTATATTTAACATATTTAAAATAATAAGATTAATCATATGTTCAACAAATTTTCCATGGCTGAACATGACTAAATCTATCCTAAATCCATCTTAGTCATGGATCTATCAAGCATCGAGAGTGATCAAATATCTTAGGTTGCAAACCTTTCCTCGAGTTTTGTACTAAAAAAAAGAAGGTTTACACCTCAAGAGATTTGATCCCTCTTGATGCTTGAGACATCCAAGGTTAAAATGAAAGCTCGATGTAAATCATTATCATATGTATGATTGTTATCACTATTTTACTTATATTATTTTTTAATCCTACCATCTAAAAAACCTTATTAATAATATTATGAATATAATATTTTTTATTTTTAAATAATATGAATATAGTATTTCATGATTGTTGTGAGAGTTAAAGGCATATACAAATATGAAATATGCATTAAATACTTGAATATCATGAATGGTTAATGAGACACAATACTTTCTAATGTTTTGCAAATGGGGTAGCAAGTTGAATGAGCTTGATTGTGGGGAAAACTCCACAGTTAAGTGCGCTTGAGCCATTGGCGATCTAGGATAGGTGACCTCCCGAGAAGTCCTGGTTATCGAGTGCAAGCCTTGGAAGTGATGATTGATGCTATGTGATTCATTTCACTAGTTTCAAACCCACTTCTTCACCCCTGTGAGCATCACCCGATGCAATGAGTACTAAGTGGACTATTCAAAAATCATGAGAAATTAGTCAGTTACGACTACCTCTCATGGAAATGGTCATAAATTAATGACTTACTTAACATAGTTGAATCCCAAAAAATGATATCTAATATAATGCACTATGAAAACCCTTCAATACTTAAATACACTGAGTGAATGGAGCTCTTCTTGAATGGTTCATGAGGCACAATACTTGTTAATGTTTTGCAAATGGGCAGCAAGCTAAGTGGGCTTGATTGTGGGGAAAACTCCACAGTTAAGTGCGCTTGAGCCAGAGGCGATCTGGGATGGGTGACCTCCCGGGAAGTCTTGGTTACTGGGTGCAAGCCCCAGAAGTGATATGTGATCCATTTTACTTGTTTCAATCTGTCTTCTTCACGCTTGTGAGCATCATCCGATGCAATGAGTGCTAAGTGGACTATTAAAAAATAATGAGAAATTAGTCAGTTATGACTACCTCTCATGGAAATCGTCATAGATGAATGACTTACTTAACACAGTTGAATGCCAAAAAATGATATCTAAGTGGACTATTAAAAAATAATGAGAAATTAGTCAGTTATGACTACCTCTCATGGAAATCGTCATAGATGAATGACTTACTTAACACAGTTGAATGCCAAAAAATGATATCTAACTTAAATATACCTATGAACTGAATGACCAAAATAGGCTATCTTTTAGAAATTTGTGATGGTAATCTCGATTTATAAAATTGTAATCTTAATAATTTAAGAAGTGATCATCTTAGTTATTGAAAAAACTATTTTGATTCTTAGTTAACTACTCTCAAAACTATTCACAATTTCTACAGGAACCAACATAGATCCAACTTAAGTATGGATCTAATAGGAGCCCATAGGGATCAAATTTCTTTAAGTGCAAACTTCCTTAAAATGCAAATACCATGTGTTATTTTTTATTGTTTAAATTGTATTTGTGAATGGTAAATAGAGTTTATATAAGACTAAATAAATGTTTAAACCATAAAACTTAATTTTTTCATGATATATACATAATTTTTTAAAAATATACTAGACATTTTACCAAGCAAATTAAAATGATTTTTTATTATTAATATATTTTTAAGTATACGCAAATATTAATTTGTATTAAAATATTTTATTATAACCCACATTGAATATTTTTTTTTATATACAACATTAAAATATTTTATTTAAAAGAAATGATTTTAAATATTAAGAATACCTCTTGTTGCAATTGTAAACAATGTTTGGATTTTGGATTTGAAATTGAAATGACGTGAATACCATGCTTATTGGAGGTTTCTGAGATTTTTAGATATAGATTTCGGAATCTCCACAGTCATAATTTTTCTGTCAACATTTCAAGTCTATATCAAGACTCATCTTCAGGACCCTCATTCTTATGGGACCGCATTAGACTTGAAACATGGACAGAAAAAATGATGACGGTGGAGATTTCTAAATCTATCTCTATAAATACCATGCGTATTTTTAAAATTTAATAAGTTATTATTGAGAAGTAGTTAATTTGGAGTGAAATTGCACTATTTTATTATTAAATTAGATTTTAAAATACATTTAAGCTTATTAATAAGTGGACGTGAGTACTTTGACAATGGATTCCATGAATGGAATGCACTGCGCCCCTTGAAACCAACTGTCATTTTTGTCAAACCAAACCCGAAACTAGAAAAATGTATTTTTGACTCCATGGGCATGCACTGCGCCCCTTGAAACCAAGGGTCATTTTTGTCAAACCAAACCCGAAACTAGAAAAATGTATTTTTGACTCCATTCTGATGATGGAGACGGCCCATGTGGATATACAAAATTTTAACACAGGTGATTATGAAACAATGACCTGTAGAAAAAAATCAAACAGTACCTAATATCAGCCAACGGTAAATAACACACAAAGCCGGCGTAAGCAGAGCAGTACCTTGCACCACAAGAGTATGCAGATGAGCATTCTGCTGCTGTCATAACATTCCTTTCAGTGTACTGTAAGCAAAGCTTTTAAACAGAATTTGGACATATGGAAAAATATATAGATGGAAGATAAAACAAATTTGGTTGAAGCAAATTGATGAAGCACAATAAAATGAATGCACTTCACAAGATTTATAACAGAAAGGACATCAACTAGAAGAGTCCACAAATGTATTCAGCACCTGGGAATGTACATGCTATAGAATGCTACTTTAACTATGTATTTGTATGTTTTACAATTTAAATATATTCCAATCAAGACAAAGTTTAAGCTTAAGGCACGGTGTTTATTTACTGGCAAAAAAACCAGGCGAGCCTTATTTCAGCTGCCATAGGCCCATTAATGCGCCTAGGCAGGAAATGCCGGCCGCACGATGATCTACGGTTTTAATCCGACGATGAGAATTTCCTGCCTGGGCGCATTAATGGGCCTATGGCAGCTGAAATAAGGCTCGCCAAAAAACCATAGAACCATTAAAAAAGGCGTTGTCTATTTATGGACGGTCGCTAGACGATAACCATTCATCGCCCTGTATGAAGCTTTGAACAGAGTACAGTCCTATATTGTGTGCAGAAATCTGACTAGACCATGTCACTCTTCCAGAGACCTTCGCTCCCGCTCCATAATTCTGATATTCGCCATAGAAAAGCGTATCGAGAGCAAAGGATCCGTTCCAGGGCATCCACCCTTCAGGCCTAATGAGTTTTCCCAAATAAGAATTAAAGAAAACCGTTCTTGAATACATCTTCCACGGTCTGCGCAGATACACTCTGTGAACATCCGGATTGGAATTGAAATCCCTCATGTATTCTTTGGTCCCATCCACGGTGCAGTGCTGGAACACCAACCCTGTTGACTGAGCAGGGTCCGTCCGGCCCTGCGCTGTTATGGGATTCGTCTCACAAGACTTTGATTTAAGCTCACGGGGGCGCACCAGAATCGAACAATTGTCGAATAAGGCCGCCGCGTTTCCGAAGATGAAGTCATGGGTGCCTTCTATTCTGCAATTTCTGTAGAATTGGCGGAGCGTGTGCGTGTAGAGCATGTCGTGGTGGCTCTCCAAAGCGCAGCTGTAGAAGGCAGAAAAATCACTGTCTACTCTCAGAGCTATGACTTGATGAGTCTGTGGTCCCTGAAATGTGTTTCGGAATGTTATGTCACGGGCTATGAAGCCGTCCCCATTCAATCCTGCACAAAAAACCCATAAACCCCTCTTTAGTCCTACAACGTTCGAAGAAGCACAACAAATGTGTTAAAGAAGTTGGGAGAAATAAAATATCGGACTTACCGACAGTGGCGACATCGTAAATTGTGACCGGACCGGGCAGAGACGGCACATATGCAGAACCGGTGATCACCGTTTTATCCATACCAGTGCCCACTAACACGAGATTCGTTTTACTGCGCGGGACTCGAACCGATTACTCGTAAACCCTGGCCCGAATCTTGATCACAAATTTATTTTCCGAGTAGTCCAGCGCACTGTTCACAGCTTGCTGAATGCTTGAAACAGAGGATTTCTGATCCACTTTTGACACTGTAATATCAGGGATCAAAATCATTCAGCTCTGATAAATCCCAAGCCCAAATGTTATTAGGAAGATAGTAATAATTTGCAGGACTCAAGGATCTGGATGATCTTTCCGTCGAGGGAGGCCTCCATAGGACCATATCTTTCCTGTAAGTATCCAGAGCATCGGCCATGCTCAGAGCATTGCTGGTTAAGTTTGTAACCCTATCCACTTGTTGTATGGCAGTGCTTATTTTCTGTGTAGTATTGACATACCTGAGATCAGAGCTACAGTCGTATGCGTAAGCCAGTGCTGCGCTCAGCCATGCCTTCACATCTTTTATTCTCTGCTCCACTCCTTTTTTTTTTGTCAGAAAGAAAAAAACATTGTTTTATATTATGATAAATAAAAACAGTGCATAATACATCATAAGAAAGTGAAGTGAGTAATCACTTCCAAAATATGCAACATTGCTCCTAAAACCAAAAATAATGTGATCTGGCAAAACGTACCCATCACATGAGATTCGTAATCAAGCATAGAGTCGAAGATAATGTCTAAAGCCAATTGGAAAAGAAATGGAGGATCAACCTAATCCGTAGGTGTGAACCCACAACATTCGCGACAAGCAAAAACCACTTCAACGATAAGCCACGCGTCCCACGGCATACCGCAGCAGCATATGAAATGGGGCATATAGATGAAGCATAAAAGACATGATAGAATCATATACCGCCATCTGCAAAAAAAACTATTCGCCCATGCCACATGAGCTGAAGGGGAGGGCGAAAATCATTTGGAGACCCAAGGAGGGTCACAAACTCCATCCACCCTGGGATCATCAGCTGAAAAAATAGGGACCTTCCGGAGGTCAAGAAGTTCATCCCGGAAGAGGGATTTTGTTTTCGGCCTCCCTCTGAAGTGTCTGGATGCGGACTTCGTTTTCTTCCTCACCGTAATATTGCAACCCGAAGTCGGCGAGATGACAATATCAGGATTCCTAGGGATATTCTCAAATATAGTGAGGGCAGCCAAGTCAAGGTTCGGGTTGTTTAAAAGGGATTCGACATCACATCCAATAGTATTTATAGGTGATCCCGATAAGTCCCCATTCGAAATATTATGTGGAGAGGGAGGAGGGTGTAGAGGGCATGGGGATGTATATGAAGAAGCAATTGTGGGGTAGGTTTGATGGTGATCAGCTAGAGCAGTAGGGACATAAGGTGAGTCTGGTACATTCACCTTTTCGGTATTGTGCGGAGAGGGAGGAGGATGGGGAGGTGTTGCGTCTTCTAGGGGCGGCATGGATGGGGAGGTGTATGAAGGCTCAGTGATGGGACAGGTTTGATGGTGATCAACAAGAGCAGTAGAGGCATACGACATTTTATCCTTCCTCATGATCGTCGATCCCAGGTTTACTTCTGTTTCTAATTGCATGGGCGAGCCGGAATTGTTTTTAGAAATAGTAGGAGCCATCAGCTCCTTGTCTGGTGGAGTTAACTCCGCAGATTGTTCATTAACATTAGCAAACAAATCAATGGTAGAATCCGCAATAGTAGAAATACCTGATGGGATGACATTTCGATGATCATTTGGAGTCAGCTTGCCATTTGCATCTTCTGATCTTTGATTGTCCCTACGGGGCTTCCAATGCAGCTGAGGGCAGTTGTCCTTCAAATGTCCCGTGCTGTGACAAACCAGGCAGCGGAAAGGTATGCCCCAATAATCCACCCTTTGCCTATGTCTTCTCTAGCCCCAGACGAGGTCAACATCTGCGGGCAAACCGCTAGAGAAGACCATTTCGACTAATATCCATGCAATGCGTTTGTCAGTGGCACCAAGAATACTTGGGTCGATGTATTTCGTGCATCCAATGGAATTTCCAATGGCCCTTAATGCATTTTCTGTCCAAAACTCCAACGGAAGGCCCGGGAGCTTTACCCACACTGATCTATTCTTTGGAGCCTCCATTATTGGATTAAAACCAAGATACCAGGGCAGAAGTTGCAAAAAACTCTTTCCACGTACCCATGTCTTGTTAACAATCAAGGCAACATATTTTTCATTCATAAAATGAATACTATACCAATTATTTAGGAGCAGACTGACCATCGGAGCATATCCCACAATTGGAGTCCAAACATTCTTAGCCCATTCCAGCATATCATTCACATGACCATCGACAAACATCCAGCGTCCAATTAGTGCACGCTTTTGCAGATCAATGACTCGCCCCCAAAGATCCTCATGTTCCAGCACCACTTCTTTAATGTCCACAGCAGGCTTGAAGCAAGCCAATCGATTCCTTTTCAGCTTGTGTCTACCTCTGCGAGTCGATCCTTTTCCTTGTTGACGCGCATGAAAACCTGGAGGCGCGATGATGGATTGAGCAATAATAGAGGCATCCAGCTCAAAATCCAATTGCGCAGTTTTTGCATCAACCCCTGTGGCACTCGACATGGCAACTTGGCCGACGTGTCATAGGATAACAGATCAGGGAAGTCAACGAAAGAAAATGCCGCCAGGGAACGTAACAAGTAAAGGCCCGTTCGATCCGAAACAAAGGTGCTGCCTGTTACAATGCAGATTTGTCCAGATTTGTAATTACATCAGATGGTTTCTTCTCTATTGATGGCGTGGGTGTAGACCTATGTTACCAGAAACGAGAAACGGGAAACGAAACAAGAAACGAGAACGGTACGAGAAACAGAGTTTATAGATTTCACATATATAAGAAACGAGGAGAGAGAGAAAAAAACAATCTTAAAGGTGAAGCAAATAATTATAAACATCCAATATTTCTATGTGTGAAATTGTAAAAAAACATTCATAAATAATGATTTAGTTTTAAAAAAAAATTGATAATTTTGCAGATCCAAAAATTTAACCAATAATTAAATCTAAAAGAAGGGCAAACATTTATGAGAATAATAAATTTGAAATATAAATAATTAAATATATATTTTGATTCTCTCCAAGACAGTCAACCTTCTCATGAGTTTTATCCTTGAGATTAATAACAGAAGAAACATATGCAAACAATTCATAGAGATTGATTCAAATAACTTCCTTATGAGGGCTCACCTTTGGTCTCTGCAAAATCTATGTTGCATCCAAGTTCCCAAGTTCATATTCTGCTTCATACATAAGCCTTACCTCTATAGAAATGTCATTGTCATAATCCAAATGAATACACACAAATAACTTTTAAACAATTTAGATACCCAGCACAAAAGAAAGAATTCTAGAGAAGAATTGGAATAGGAACCATGGTACTCACTGCTCCTAATATAATTAAAGGCGATTGTAACCCATTGATATCAATATCATTCGCTATAATACCTAGTGTAACCCATTGTGATTCTATAAATCTCGCCCATCTCATCTTTAATTAGACTTAAAACTGATTAATAAAAAAAGCAAAGATCCATTTAGATATGTTACATGCAAGTTGATTTTCTTTTAACATTCTTTCATGTTTGATTTTTCCAAATTGCAGTAACTACAGGTACATTATTCATAAGTAACAACTAATTAATTAAAGTTTGACGCTGACTCTGCAAACCATCTTAGCGTAGCCTTGAAACAAGTTAACTCTGCTTGGAAATGACATACTCAATCAGAAAACTCTGTCAAAGTTGCTGGGACTCAGGATTTTATTGTTAATATTTAGATAGATCAATACAATTGGAAAATTTCAAATATTTTTTTTTTAGCAAAACTTGAGTCTAGTATTTCCCAAGTTGGAGTTTTAAATTATAACTGTCCAGGCGACTTTAAGTACAAATCTGAAGCAATTTTAAAGGTTGTATCCCTGTGCATGAAGTCTTGTACCTGAGAAACGATGGTGCTTAATCTAATCGGCTGGGGGCATGGAGCTAACTGACGCTTGCCTCTGCTGTGCTCCTTGGCTACCTCTAAATGATAAATCTTCTTTCGTTTAGAATTTAATCCGCCTCAAACCTTTCCTTACTGGTAGTCACAACCACTAATTTACATGCACAGCTGCACATCTAGAAAAGGCAAAGGCGACAACCGTTGGAACAGGTGTTAACATGAGTTGGGAAAGGAAATCCTGAAATGAAAGAGAAACGGAGGTGAAAACGGATGAAAGTTTCTGGCGAAACGAGTTTCTGGCCACTAAAAACGAGAACGAGCGTATAAGACAAGGTTTCTTGTGCCGTACTCTCGTTTCTAGAGCCATTTTCCCAAAGAACGCTGATCATCGTCGCGTTCTCACTTGTCACAAATTTCAACTCTGTCACTTCTCCTATAGCAACACTGCTTTTCGCAATCAGAGCTACAGAAGACTCCGCGAATTCCACGCAGCAGCTGTGACGTTGGCGTCATGGTTATAAGCATCAAGCAGATTTTGGGAGAGAAGATGGGCTTCTTTGGCTCCGTCTGAGGCAATAGCCATTGCTGCTCCGATGATCTCTTCATCTCCGGCATTTGCAGCTACTTTGGTAGACAAAGATGACTTACAGAGGTCTGGCAATTGGGTGGCACGGCAGGCTCTGCATTGTGGGTTGGGAACCCTTGTGGGTTTTCGAATTAACAGAGGCATCGGCCAGAGAAATGAACAGAAGTGCCAATGTAAGTATCCTGATAGGAGCGGAAGCCATGATTTCAGCAATTCTGGCTTAAAAACCCTTTGAAGCGTTAAAAACTGGAACAATAAATGATAAGGTTGAGGCAGTCAAGGGTCTCATCTGTGGCCTATCTTTTCTAACATGGCAGGGCTGTGAAGTCTGAAAGATTGAAATAGACAGTCTTATAAGAAAATGGGGAATCTGGGACTAATCACATGGGTGTGTATTACAAGAAAGCATAAAACATATTTTCTCGGCTACGTGGTAGGATTATGATTCGCTAGATAATTTTTACATCGAATTTCCCTCTCAAATTGTTCGTTTCGTTGCGCTCCAAGCTTGGCATTGATTTTCTCGGTGATATACCAATTTCTGTCCCTGTCTCCCGACAGTCATTAGTATTTTCCAGAAGAGAGCACGTGGCAACACTGTAGAGATTTATGGCTAGCAAGGGCTTCCACCAAAAAAAAACGCAAACACTAACGAACTGGTTTCCACTTTCAGAATTCAAAACTTCCTCAAATTCAGGGTATGGCGTAATCTTCCACTGTGTCGTCTGATTTCCAGCCAGAGGGATTTTGCAATATTGACATTTGACAACTATAAACTAACATAACTATTAGAACTATAATTTACAATAATTAATATGATAACATAATTACTATATCTGGAATCGAATATAATTAATATGATAAGATGATGGGTAAATATTAAGATAATGATTAAATGTTTATAAATATCCAAACACATATCTTGTTTTGATGATGAATCACACTTGCTGGTTCGAAATGTCTCGACCAAAATTATTTTGATATGATTTTTTCCGAAAGATTTTCTCACAATTTATGGAGAAGCCAAATTCCTAACATTTCATGGTATTAAAATAATAACAATTAATAGATTAATAGAAAAAACTCTCTATTAATATTTTTGTTTTAACTGAAAAATAATAATTATTAATGGATATGTGTTTTTTAAAATAATTTTTTTTAGAATTCTAATTTAATTATCAATAATTATCATATGAATAGTAAGATTTAATTTCCATAGTATTTTTTAAAATATTATATAGTTTTTTTGACATATGGTATTAATAAGCTATGAAATTAGTTAAAAATATATGGGTAAAGTAATGATGAATCTTCATAATCATAAATCTAGTTACATGTTTTTTGAAATATAAATATGTTTAAATTATCTATTATTTATTTTTATAATAAATAATAACAAAATAAAGTTATAATTTAGTTAATTTTTAATTTTTGACAATACCAAATATATATTCAAATAAGTGTTTTAATCTTTATTATTGTCAAATAACTATATTATATATTCAAGTAAATAACTAAATTAATATTTGGTCGACGCGTTTCGAACCAGCCAATGTGGTTCATCATCAGGACAAGATGAAGAATCTGATCAGATAACCAATTAAATAGATAAGAAAATCTTCAACTAGCCATTTGTAAGATAACGGCTAGTTTGACTAAACCTAAGAAATGAAAAGAAAAATATAAAAAATGATTTCTTATTTATTTAATAATAAATGCTTAATGCTTAAAATTGGAATTTTATTTATTTTTATTCTTAATAAAATAAAAATTAACCAATATATTCTTTCGGTGAAAATCACATCATAATAGATTTGGTCGACGCGTTTCGAACCAGCCTGTGTGGTTCATCATCAGGACAAGATGGAAAATCTGATCAATAAACCCCTTTAAATAGATCTTCAAGCTCCAACTAGCCGTTTGTGAAATAACTGCTAATTTGACTCAAATCAAAAAATATAAAATAGTTTATTTATTTATAAAGAATAAATCCCATGATTAATGTTTAAAATATGAATTTTATATATTTATATTTATTTTTAATAAAAATAATAATTATTAATTTAATAAAATTATTTGAGTCAAATTAGCCGTTATTTCACAAACAACGAGTTGGAGGTTGAAGATCTATTTAAAGGGGTTTATTGATCAGATTTTCCATCTTGTCCTGATGATGAACCACACTGGCTGGTTCGAAACGCGTTAACCAAATCTATTCTGATGTGATTTTCACCTAAAAATTTTAATCACATTTTATGAATCACAGAAGCAAAATTCCTAATATATAGATAAAATATCAACCAAAATAATAAAACTAAATAAAATTGAAAATAAAACAAAAAACTAAAATTACATAAAAATAAAAATAAATAAAATATACAAATAAAAATAAGTAAATAAATAAATATTAATAATTTTAGTTTAAAAATTGTATTTTATTTAATAATATGTTATATAATAATAATCATAAGTTTAAAAACAAAAATAAAAATAAATAGAAAATACATAAAAAGAATTTATTTTATTTTATTTTATTTTTATTTTTATTTTTTATTATTATTTTTATTCAAATAAAAATATAAAACTATAAAAATATCTTCAACTAGCCGTTTGTAAAATAACGGCTAGTTTGACTAAACTTAGGAAATGAAATAAGTCAAACTAGCGTTATTTTACAAACGGCTAGTTGGAGATATTTTTATAATTTTATATTTTTATTTAAAAAAAAAATTATTTTTATGTATTTGCTATTTATTTTTATTTTTATTTTTAAACTTATGATTATTATTATATAGCATATTATTAAATAAAATATAATTTTTAAACTAAAATTATTAATATTTACTTATTTTTATTTGTATATTTTATTTATTTTTAATTTTATGTAATTTTATTTTTTTGGTTTTATTTTCAATTTTATTTAGTTTTATTATTTTGGTTGATATTTTATCTTTTAATCTTTTATTAAAAAGAAATAAAAATAGAACAAAATAAATATATTAATTATTATTTAAAAAAAAATATTTATTCTTTAAAGAATATATTGGTTAATTTTTATTTTATTAAGAATAAAAATAAATAAAATTCCAATTTTAAACATTAAGCATTTATTATTAAATAAATAAGAAATCATTTTTTATATTTTTCTTTTCATTTCCTAGGTTTAGTCAAACTAGGTGTTATCTTACAAACGGTTAGTTGGAGATTTTCTTATCTATTTAATTGGTTATCTGATCAAATTCTTCAATCTGAGACAGGGCAACACAAGACTAGAGGCGGAACAACTAGACTGCATTGTGGTGATCGATCTCAAATCCCTTTCTCATTCGTAGCTCCTAGAGATCTTGTGTTTACCCCACACACATCGATGGTGTGCCCCAAATTAATATTTGACTGGATCAGTCACAAGAGTAGTTGATCTTGCATGAGCAACAATTTTGTTTTTTTTTTTCCAGTGTGAAAAATGTTGGAAATATTGTCAAGTCAAGGTGGACGTCATGGTCGTAGCAGCAATTATCAATTCAATGAGGTGATATCTAATTACAAACATATGGAGCCAACCACGTACATGAATGATCGATTTGTAGGTACCCTTGCTACCCTCTTCTGCTGGAACCCCTGGTGACAAAACAAAATGAGATTGGGTAGTTTACCTACTAGTTTGGTGATTGATTAAAGTTCCATATCTAAGTATCCACTATTCTACAAACACTGGATTGCGACAGAGTTTGAGTTGTAATGATTGTTAGTAGGAGATTTCTTGGAAGGTGTACCAAAAATATCTCACTTAAGTCACAAGTGACTAGTGACCCTAAAAAAAATTGTGGTCGTTTATACTTCAGATCTGCAACAAATATGTGAGATAAAACCTACAAAAACAATGGATATGTGAAAATATAAAAGAACAAATAACATATAAAAATTTGATATAAAACTCAATCTTGGAAAAGAATTTAAATGAAAAATATATTATGATGACACCTGACGAAAGAGATTTACAAAGGGTCGTAAGCCCCTCAATGGGATGGGTCCTTTGATGTCCTTATCGCTCCGGTATTCAGATCTTCTTCTATCTCAAATGTGAAAACCCAAATAATGTAGAACTAAAAAATGAGAGCTCAAATGGTTTGTGACAATAATGATGGCGATGATAATGAGCATGGTGAGCAATGGATGGAAAACCCTCTTATTATAGTAAAGTATTGGATTGATATAAAAAATGAAGAATAAAAAAATATTATTGACCAAAATCTAAAAGTAACCACTTAGAATACTTTATTATATTTTTGGAGAGGGGAAAATATTTAAAATGGTTAAATATATTTATTTAGAAATAATTAACAAACAAATGATTTATTAATTACTTTGCGAATTTTAAGAAAGGTGTGAAAATGAAATAACGATAAAATAATTATTTCAAATATGGAAATAAGGAATAATAAACAAATAATGATCTATTTAATTATTCCTAGGTGATTTAGTCAAATGTGACAAGGAATATTGATTAAATAATGATTTAATAACTATTCCTAGAGAAAATTATATAAATAACGATTTATTTAATTATTCTCGTGGGTTTCAATCCAAAATAACTTAATAAAAGTGGTTTATTAAATTATTTCTTATAGTGAAAGCGATTTTACTATGGTAAAATTAAACTCATATGGTGTATTTTGATCCACCTAGTTAGAAATGGCTAGGTGATCATTTTTTGGTGATAACGGATTGACCCCCAATGTACAAGCGTTAGGAGAAAATTGTATGACTAAAATACGTTGTAAGTTACACTTCCACAAGACTCCAAAGGGGAGTCAAAGAGAGAGAGAGACGACTGAAGCAAGGTAAGGAAGGAAAGAAATAGAGGGGGTGAGGCCTACTAAACTAATGTAAGTCTCCTTTTGTTTTGACGTACATGATCTCAAATGAGGCGGGGGAGGCATATCCATACCTACCGAGATAACTGAGTACAAAGAATAATGGCGAGCCCAAAAATGTGGGTTTGAGCTACAAAGCACATAATACATGATCCGCTGGAATCAATGAGCCAGGAAATAATATAATGAATCCCATATACATAATGTGCATGGAAAAACATAGGTTATAACTGAACACAATAATATCGAAGTACATGAGACATAATTCCCCTCAAGCTGACATTGGGAGGGGGGCCCACAATGATAAGAACTCGATCATGGACCAGAATGATAGCTCAAAATTAAAAGTGATCGAAAGAGTGCCAAACCTGAACGAACAGAAAGGTCTCATCGCTGCGATTTTGGCGCCACAAACAGTTCACAAAATAGAGGTCGTATGCGAAAGTTATTCATGTTTGAAGTCTCAAGTAAACTCCATTTTTCAGTTGACCAATCTTGACTTTATAATTTGGGAAAATTTTAAAAAATATATATTCTTTGGAATGTTCCCCGAGAATATTCCATTCAGGCTTATCAAACTTCGACATTTGGCAGCGTTGGATTGGTTGGTGTATTGACTTTACAGGATTTTGGCCAATCATTGGGTGCCACGTGGCCTGCCCGGAGGCCGCCACGTGGCCCCAGGCCAGTGGAAATTTTTGTATGGAAAAATTTTTGTGACTTCTCAAGATTCGACCCTAGGTCGATTGGCTTGCAGCCCACAAGCCCCACTGGGCAGGCTATATGTTGGTGCTTATAATACAAGAAGCATGCGGTATATTTAAAGTTTGAAAATGTGTTGGGAAAAAAACAAAAGGGGCTAGCCCGACCCGCGCCATATAACCTAGTGCCTTGAACCCTGGTTTAAAGGCTTTAAAACCATCAGAGTAAACAATTACCTTAACTGTCTGCCTATTATGCTATGTGGCTAGCCCTACCACAAAACATTAAATACCACGATTTATTAACAATTATGGTTGCGGTTAAGTCAGGGTAACATGTGACTGCACCACATGGCATTTAATGCCAACATAAACGGTTCCGACGAATCTGGAGGGCATGCCTAGATTTGGGGCTTTTTACCAAATTTAACTCCAACTAGCTCCAATTACTCCACATTTGGTGGAGTTTGTTTAGGGATATTGGGAAAAATTGGTTTTTTCCATAACTCCCTCAATATTGAACGAAATTGGATGAAATTTTAGTCAATTTTGGGTCTCTTCGATCTTCTCGAGACTTTGGGATAGGTTTCAGGTCGAATGGAGGTGATCTTTAGCAGAATTTTCTTCAGGGAAGATGAAGGATCCATCAAGACCACCATGAGATAAAATCAGTTTGAGGCCTAGCCAGGGGAGCTAGAGTCCTTTCCAGAGTTCCAATAGTATAAATTGGATAATTCAGATGTTCTAAATATGATGAAATGGTTTGAAGAGCCTATAGATAATGTTTGAAGGCCGAAAAGCTTCAGTAAAGTTCCAGGGGTCATTAGTGCTAGCTTTTGCCAGCTGCAGTGCAGGGCTTAGAAAGAGCTATTTGAGACCATTTGCAGTGAACCAGTGGTCATTCTTGACTGAAAAAATCATTATGAATCTATTTACAGAGGTTTCAACAAGTGTTAAAGACTTTTATAGGTCGAAAATGCAACAGAGAAGTTTTCCTTAACCCTAGTGCCAAGGGGTGCTGATAGGTGATTGAGGCGAAACCGGAGCAACCGGAGGCTATTTTTGATGAAAAAAACTATAGCTTGACTATTTCAGTCATTTTGGAACCAATGGAAGTGGTTTCAGAACATATTCAGAACTTATAAAGCTCAAGAAACTGCTTTGAAGTTTTGGGCAGCCCTGGGCAAACCGTGGATGATAGCCTATTTTGGGGATGCAGTGCTCGATTTGAGCAATTTATCAGTTGATAGTTGATGTCTGATGTGTATCGGATACAACAGGAGTGGTTTCAGTGATAGAAACATAATTCTGAGGGATTTTGTGCCATTTAGAAGCTCAGAGTAGCTTAGTGCACTAACAGAAGGAATCGTGTCAACAAAGTTCGGACAGCCAATTGAGGGATATTTATGGTATTTTCAGTCCTTTGGATCCTTGTTGTATTCATTTGAATTAAGTATTTACTTTAAAAAAAAACTTACCATAATCCCAAATATTTGAGTCATGATGACAAAGCTCAAAGGAGATGTAGCCCACAAGATTTCGGGTGAAATCCTAGATTAAAATTGTTGTTGTGTTTAAATGATTATTTGATGCATTATGTTGCTATCATACATGTTAATTGTAGCAAGAAAAAATGAACTTAAGGCACATAAACAGTAAAAATTAAACACCACTTTCAAGTAAATAATTCTGGAAAAATGTCAAGTAAAAGCTAGATCATTTAATTTAAACTGAGTGGTAGGTTCTTGAAATACATACAAGTTATCCAGACCATTTTCAGATCAGGTTGGTATCAGAGCACTTGGTTGCTTGATTGTATAGCTTGAAAGGTGTTAAACAGTGTAAAATATTGACTGTTTACCGCTTGTAAACTGATTGTTGTTTGAGTTTGCTTGAGATTTGGGGATAGCTACTGATTAGCTAAGTCCTGGAGAGGAAAAAAAGGAATAAAAGGCATTAAGGCATATTCCTTACCCCAAGGGACCTCAAGGTCACTTTTGGAACAAACCCTCTTGACATATTTTTGTTAAGAAGCTCTTGGAGTTTGTTTGTTGTTTGGCTACTTGAATAAGAGTTTGTCTTTACAACCATTTGATTAAAAAGCTTGTCATCTGTTTTGAAAGCTTTGAGAACTTTGTTGAAGTTACTTTTGTTCATTGACATCATAATGACAACTTCTACAAGTGAAGTTTCCTCCTACACAAGATTATTCGATGATGATATGAAGCGTGAATTTATTATGTTGAAGGACATAGTGCAGATTTTGTTTGAGGACAAAAGCGAAAGCATTGAACTTCGTGAACAGTTGTTTGCCATTAAGGAAGAGAAGGAAGAGATTATTCAAAAAATGCATGATATGGAGATACAACTCCATCAAGCCCAAGAAGCTTTGACCAAGAAAATTCATGAAGAAAAGGTAATCCATTTTAATTTGTTTTCAGTTTCTTCTTTAGAAAGATGTGTTGGTTCTTTCAAAAAACATACAAGAGGTATAGGGTCAAAATTAATGATTAAAATGGGCTATGAAGGCAAAGGATTAGGCAAGCATGCACAAGGCATGGTTGATCCCATTTCAGTTGAGGAACGACCCAAGAAACTTGGTCTTGGTTATGTGTAGTTTAATGGCAAAGACTCTAAAAACATGAAAGCATGTGAGGCTAATTCAAATAGAAATTTTATTCCAAGTTCTAAGATGCAAATATGTCAAATTTGTTTCAAAGATGATTTCCATTTCTTTAAGCCTTTGTTGCAGCAAGAAGATGGTAGGCATGCAGCTTATGGTGAGCATGCAAGTTTAGATAGTTTTCTAGACAAAAAAGGTGATGTTAGTCTGCAAATGAAAGTTGTAGCCTCTACTAGTTCATCGTCTCATGAAGACAAAAAGGATGAACATTCACAGTAGCACAAGAGGTATAAATTTTCTCATGACCAATTTGATTGTGTTTCTGCAAGGCATGATAATTTTACATACTTAAATGGAAGAAAGATTTTCTGTACATATTTTGGTGGATTTAACCATGTTGTTTCGAGATGTTGGATGAGGAAGAAAGCATACAAGAAGCAGATGAGGCAAAGAGAACTTTCAAAGAAGGTGCATATGTTTTGCACATATTTCCAAAAGAGGGGACATGATGTCTCTCATTGTTGGACTTTGCATCCAACTAGTCGTCCAAAGCACATGCAGCAAGAGGACTGAAGTATTGGTGAAGGTGGAACCAAGGATTCCATTATTGATGTGAAAATGGAAGATTCACATGAGGAAGAGTTGCAACAGAAAAAGTCGCCATGGAGGTGGCTTGGTGAGAAGTGGATGGACTTCTTGGTACAGTAAGACGTACTTATTTTGGACATATGAAAATTTCAATTGTATATATGTATTTTATGCTGTAAATCTCTCGTTTGTTTGAGCCACCTTGGATCATTGATCAAGGCAGTGATGTACAGTTTACTTCTCCAAATTTCTCGCCAGAAATTTTCTGAGTGAGTTCAAGAAAGACAGCTCTTGACAGGAGGACAAGTGCATTGATTAAAGGAATTGTGAATTGCTTTCTAGTTGTGGTTCAAAGTCACTAGCCATGCAGGGCAAGTATTTGGAGACTGAAGAGAAGAGGGTGTTGTACTCTCATTCACTGTACAGATCAGTTTCAGTATTCCAGAGAGCTTTTGGGGTTGAAAATATTCTCATTTGGGAGGTGTGATCAGAACTTGATCATGGACCAGAATGATAGCTCAAAATTAAAAGTGCTCATAAGAGTGCCAAAACTGAATGAACGGAAAGGTCTTGTCGCTGTGATTCTGGTGCCGTGAACTCTTCGAAAAACGGAGGTCGTATGCGTAAGTTATTCAGGTTTGAAGTCTCCAGTAAACTCCATTTTTCAGTTGACCAAGTTTGACTTTCCAATATTGAAAAAATTAAAAAAATAATATTCCAAGGAATATTCTTGGAATATTCTTTGTAATATTCTTTTTTAAAATTTTCCAATGTTGGAAAGTCAAACTTGGTCAACTGAAAAATGGAGTTTATTGGAATATTCCATTCAGGCGAATCTTATGCTGACAAGTGGCAGACTTTTATTTGTGGTTTGATTGACTTGAAGATTTTGTGGCCAATCACGCTCTGCCACGTGGTAGGCCCGGAGGCCGCAACGTGGCCCCAGGCCGAGGAGCAACGATAAGGTAAAATTTTTATGTAGTCCGATGGATTTGAACCACAGACCTACCTCCCGCATAGAGCGTGTGTTACCATTGCACCACAGTGCTAATTCTTAACAACTTACGGTGTTCATTGTTATTTAAAGTTTGAAAATGTGTTGGGCGGAAAACAAAAGGGGCTACCCTGACCTGCCATATAACCTGGTGCCTTGAACCTTGGTTTAAAGGCTTTAAAACTGTCGGAGTAAACAGTTAACTTAACCATCCACCTATTATGCTACGGGGCCAGCGCTAACACAAAACATTAAATACCACGGTTTATTAACAATTATGGTTGCGGTTAAGTCGGGGTTACATGTGACCGCACCACATGTCATTTAATGCCAACATAAACGGTTCGAAAAATCAGTGTGACGGATTTGGGCTTTTCACCAAATTTAACTCCATCAGCTCCGGTTGCTCCACATTTGGTGGAGTTTGTTTAGGGATATTGGGAAAAATTGGTTTTTTCCATAACTCCCTCAATATTGAACGAAATTGGATGAAATTTTAGTCTATTTTGAGTCTCTTCAACTTCTGGAGTCTTTGGGATAGGTGTCAAGTCGAATGGAGGTGATCTTCAACATCTTTTTCTTCAGGGAAGATGAAGGAGCCATCAGGGCCACCATGAGGCAAAATCATTTTGAGGCCTAGCTAAGGGAGCTAGAGTCCTTTTCTAGAGTTCCAATAGTCTAAATTGGATAATTCAGATGTTCTGAATCTGATGAAATGTTTTGAAGAGCCTGTAGAGAAAGTTTCAAGGCTGAAAATCTTCAGTAAATTTCCAGGGGTCATTAATGCTATCTTTTGCCAGCAACAGTGCAGGGCTTAGAAAGAGCTGTTTGAGACCATTTGCTTTAAACCAGTGGTCATTATTGACTGAAAAATTCATTCTGAATATATTTCCAGAGGTTTCAGCAAGTGTTAAATACTTTTAGAGGTCAAAAAATCAACAGAGAAGTTTTCCTTGACCCTAGTGCCAAGGGGTGCCGATAGGTGATTGAGGCGAAACCGAAGCAGCCGGAGGCTATTTTTGATGAACCAAAACTCTATCTTGACTATTTCAGTAATTTTAGAACCAATGGAAGTGGTTTAAGAACATTTTGAGAACTTCTAAAGCTTGAGAAGTTGATTTGAAGTTTTGGGCAGCCCTAGGCAGACCGTGGAGGATAGCCTATTTTGGGGATGCAGTGCTTGATTTAAAAAATTTATCAGTTGATAGTTGATGTATAATGTGTATTGGATACATAAGGAGTGATTTTAGTGACAGAAACAGACTCCTGAGGGATTTTGTGCCATTTAGATGCGCAGAGTAGCTTAGTGCATCGACAGATTGAATCGTGTCAACAAGAGCCTAAAGCTGTTTACAAAGTTCGGACAACCAATTGAGAGATATTTATGGTATTTTCTGCAGTCCTTTGGATCATTTTTGTATTCATTGGAATTAATTATTTACTTGTAAAAAAAACTTACCATAATCCCAAAGAGCTGAGTCGTGATGAAAAATCTCAAAGGAGACGTAGCCCACGAGATTTCGGGTGAACTCCTAGATTAAAATTGCTGTTGTGTTTGAATGATTATTTGCTGCATTATGTTGCTGTCATACATGTTAAATTGCAGCAAGAACAAATGAACTTAAGACACATCAAGAGTAAAAATTCATACACCACTTTCAAGTAAATAATTCCGCAAAATTGTCAAGTAAAAGCTAGATCATTTAATTTAAACTGAGTGGTAGGTTCTTGAAATACATACAAGTTATCTAGACCATTTTCAGATCAGGTTGTTATCATAGCATAGTTTCTTGCTTGACAGAGCATTTGGTTGCTTGATTGTATAGCTTGAAAGGTGTTTAAACAGTGTAAAAGATTGATTGTTTTATTGTTTGCAAACTGATTGTTGGTTGAGTTTGCTTGAGATTTGGGGAAATTTGCTAATTAGCTAGGTCCTGGAGAGGAAAAAAAGAAGAAAAGGCATGAAGGCATCTTCCATACCCCAAGGGACCTCAAGGTCACTTTTGGAACAAACCCTCTTGACGATTGTTTGTTGAAAATCTCTTGGAGTTGTTTGCTGTTTGGCTGCTTGAATAAGAGTTTGTCTTTACAGCCATTTGACTAAAAAGCTTGTCATCTGTTTTGAAAGATTTGAGAAATTTTTTGAAGTTAATTTGTTCATTGACATCATAATGAAAACTTCTACAAGTGAATTTTCCTCCTTCACAAGATTCTTCGATGATGATATGAAGCGTGACTTTATTATATTGAAGGACATGGTGCAGATTTTGTTTGAGGATAAACGAGAAAGCAGAACTTCGTGAATAGTTGTTTGCCATGAAGGAAGAGAAGGAAGAAATTCTTCAAATATTGCATGATATGGAGAGGCAACTCCATCAAGCCCAAGAGGCTTTGACCAAGAAAATGCATGAGGAAAAGGTAATCCATTCTAACTTGTCTTCAATTTCCTCTTCAGAAAGATGTGTTGGTTCTTTCAAAAAACATACGAGAGGTATAGGGTCCATATTAATGATTAAAATGGGCTATGAAGGCAAGGGGTTAGGTAAGCATGCACAAGGCATGGTTGATCCCATTTCGGTTGAGGAACGACCCAAGAATCTTGGTCTTGTTTATGTGCAATTTAATGGCGAAGACTCCAAAAACATGAGAGCATGTGAGGCTATTTGAAAGAGAACCTTTCTTCCAAGTTTTAAGAAGCAAATATGTCAAATTTGTTTCAAAGATGATTTCCATTGCTTTAAGCCTTTGTTGCAGTAAGAAGATGGTAGACATGCAACTTATGGCATGCATGCAAGTTTAGACAGTTTTCAAGACAAGAATGATGATGTTAGTCTACAAATGAAAGCTAAAGCCTCTACTAGTTCAAATCCTCATGAAGACAAAAAGGATGAACATTCAAAGTAGCAAAAGAGGTATAAATCTTCTCATGACCAATTTGATTGTGTTTCTACAAGGCATGATAATTTTACATGCTTAAATAGAAGAAAGATTTGATGTACATATTGTGGTGGATTTAACCATGTTGTTTTGAGATGTTGGATGAGGAAGAAAGCATACAGGAAGCAGATGAGGCAAAGACAACTTTCAAAGAAGGTGCATAAGTTTTGCACATATTGCCAAAAGAGGGGACATGATGTCTCTCATTGTTGGACTTTGTATCCAACTAGTCATCCAAAGCACATGCAGAAAGAGGATAGAAATATTGGTGAAGGTGGAACCAAGGATTCCATTATTGATGTGAAAATGGAATATTCACATGAGGAAGAGTTGCAACAGCAAAAGTCGCCATGGAGGTGGCTTGGAAAGAAGTGGATGGACTTCTTGGTACAGTAAGACATACTCATTATTACATATGAAAATTTTGATTGTATACATGTATTTTTTGTTGTAATCTCTCGTTTGTTTGAGCCACCTTGGATCATTGATCAAGGTAGTGATGTTCAGTTTCCTTCCACAAATTTCTCGCTAGAAATTTTTTGAGTGAAGTGCAAGAAAGACAGCCCTTGATAGTAGGACAAACATCGAGGAAGGGAAGTGTGAATTGCTTTCTAGTTGTGGATCAAAGTCACTAGCCATGCAAGGCAAGTGTTTGGAGGCTGAAGAGAAGAGGGTGCAGTATTCTTATTCATTGTACATATTAGTTTCTATATTCCAGAGAGGTTTTGGGGTCCAAAAGCTTCTTATTTGGGAGGTGTGATGAGAACTGGATCATGGACTAGAATGATAGCTCAAATTTCAAAGTGCTCAGAAGAGTGACAAACCTAAACGAACGGAAAGGTATCATCACTGCAATTCTCATGTCGTGAACGGTTTGCAAAACGGAGGTCGTATGCGAAAGTTATTCAGGTTTGAAGTCTCTAGTAAACTCCATTTTTCAGTTCACCAAGTTTGACTTTATAATTTGGGAAAATTTTAAAAAAAGAATATTCTTTGGAATATTCCAAAGAATATTCCCCTAGAATATTCCATTCGGGCTTATCACACTTCGAAATTTGGCAACGTTGGATTGGTTGGTGTATTGACTTTAGAGGATTTTGGCCAATCATTAGGCGCCACGTGGCCTGCCCAAAAGATGCCACATGGCCCCAGGCTGGTGGAAATTTTTGTATGGAAAAATTTTGTGACTTCACAGGATTCGACCCTAGGTCGATTGGCTTGTAGCCCATAGGCCCCACCGGGCAGGCTATATGTTTTTCTTATAATACAGGGAGCACGCGGTTTATTTAAAGTTTGAAAATGTGTTGGGCAGAAAACAAAAGGGGCTAGCCCCTTAGGGATAGCCCGACCCACCATATAACCTAGTGCCTTGAACCCTGGTTTAAAGGCTTTAAAACCTTCAGAGTAAATGTTTAACTTACCTTTCCGCCTATTATGCTATGTGGCCAGCACTACCACAAAACATTAAATACCATGGTTTATTAACAATTCTGGTTGCGGTTAAGTCGAGGTTACATGTGATCGCACCACATGGCATTTAATGCCAACATAAAAAGTTCCGACGAATCTAGAGGTCACGCCCAAATTTGGGGCTTTTCACCAAATTTAACTCCAACTAGCTCCAGTTGCTCCACATTTGGTGGAGTTTGTTTAGGGATATTGGGAAAATTTGGTTTTTGCCATAACTCCCTCAATATTGAACGAAATTGGATGAAATTCTAGAAAATTTTGGGTCTCTTCTACCTTCTGGAGACTTTGGGATAGGTTTCAGGTCAAATGGAGGTGAGCTTCAGTAGCTTTTGCTTCAGGGAAAATGAAGGAGCCATTAGGGCCACCATGAGACAAAATCAGTTTGAGGCCTAGCCAGGGGAGGTAGAGTCCTTTTCCAGAGTTCCAAGAGTCTAAATTGTATAATTAAGATGTTATGAATCTGATGAAATGGTTTGTAGAGCCTGTAGAGAATGTTTGATTGCCGAAAAACTTCAGTAAATTTTCAGGGGTCATTAGTGCCAGCTTTTGAGAGCAGCAGTGCAGGGCTTAGAAAGAGTTGTTTGAGACCATTTGCAGTGAACCAGTGGTAATTCTTGACTAAAAACATAATTCTGAATCTATTTAAAAAGGTTTCAGTAAGTTTTAAAGACTTTTAGAGGTTGAAAAATCAGTAGATAAGTTTTCCTTGACCTTAGTGCCAAGGGGTGTCGATAGGTGTTTGAGGCGAAATCGGAGCAGCCGAAGGCTATGTTTCATGAACCAAAACTCTATCTTGACTATTTAAGTCATTTTGGAACCAATGGAAGTGGTTTTAGAACATTTTGAGAACTTATAAATCTCGAGAAGCTGATTTGAAGTTTTGGGCAGCCCCAGGCATACCGTGGAGGATAGCCTATTTTGGGGATGCAGTGCTCAATTTGAGAAATTTAGTTGATAGTTGATGTACGATGTGTATTGGATACATCAGGAGTGGTTTCAGTGATAGAAACTGAATTCTAAGGGAGTTTGTGCCATTTAGAAGCTCAGAGTAGCTTAGTGCACCGACAGAAGGAATCGTGTCAACAAGAGCCTAAAGTTGTTTACAAAGTTTGGACAACAAATTGAGGGATATTTATGGTATTTTCAGTGCTTTGGATCATTGTTGTATTCATTGGAATTAAGTATTTACTTGTAAAAAAAACTTACCATAATCCCAAAGAGCTGAGTCATGATGACAAAGCTCAAAGGAGGCGTAGCCCACGAGATTTCAGGTGAACTCCTAGATTAAAATTGTTGTTGTGTTTGAATGATTATTTGTTGCATTATGTTGCTATCATGCATGTTAAATTGCAGCAAGAACAAATGAACTAAAGACACATAAACAATAAAAATTCATACACCATTTCAAGTAAATAATTCTGCAAAAATTGTCAAGTACAAGCTAGATCATTTAATTTAAACTGAGTGGTAGGTTCCTGAAATACATACAAGTTATCCAGACCATTTTTAGATTAGGTTGGTATCAGAGCACTTGGTTGCTTGATTGTATAGCTTGAAAGGTGTTCAACAGTGAAAAAGATTGACTGTTTATCGTTTGAAAACTAATTGTTGTTTTAGTTTGCTTAAGATTTGGGGATAACTACTGTAATATTCCTAACTAGCCCAAGCTAGTAGGAATATTCAATGTCATTTTATTTTATTTTATGTTTTATGAATAAAATGTAAAGGAGAACAAATAAAAACTCCTAAAAATGAGAATAAATCAATGCCCAATGTGAACAGAGTCAAATCAAGGTTGCTCAATAAAATCCACTTGTGTGTGAAACATGTTCAAGCTATTTGACCAGGTCAACAAGATCAAATCATAAAGTAGTCTAGATACAATGAACCTCCTCGATGATCAGCGTAGTCCTATGAGGAGGTCCTCCATGTGAAAAGGGACAAATGGATGAAGGTGGTTTAGGGTTTTGCAAACCCTAATCTTATATAAGGAAGGGAAAGACTCAAGAAGAGGTTGTTGATGATATTTCAATTTTGAGATTTCTTGAGCAACTCAAACTCTCTTGGTTGTTTAGCTAGAGAAAGAGGGATTTCCTGTTTAGGAATTCCTCCCTCCTTCCTTGAGGGTCTCTTGGAGGAGATTGTGCTGCATTGATCCACTATCTGGCATTTTGGCCAAGCTTCACCTTACATCTACATTGCTGCTCCTGTTGTGGGTTGAGCTGTCCATGTGAGCTACAACAAGTGGAATCATATCTATTCAGATATGAAGAGTTCTATTGCATCTTTTCGGTGGGGAAGTCATCTAAACCATTGGCAAGAGTGCAATAGCTATTTTGAGCTCTAGATCCTTATCTTGGCATGAGGCCATTTGTGCATCAATCCATCAGCACAGTTAGCTTCAGAAACTACATTATTTTTCAAGCAGAGTTGCAATGTTTATTTTCTAGTAGTTTGGAGGAGAGATCTCCGGTGAAAGGGCTTCTTTCCTTCACTGAGGTGATCCGTGGATTGGCCAACCAATCCATGTCATATTTCAGATATGATCTGTTGTGTGATGTATTCTTTAGAAATTTCTGAAGTTTATTGCAGATCCATGGTATAGATCTCATATCTATTCATTATTCTTCACTTTCAGTTGAGATCCCCAAGGGGAATGTACTTAAAAGGAATTTTTGCATATAGATCCCATTTAGATCTATCATTTTGTCCTTTGATCTGTTATAGATCTGAAACTCAATAAAATACTGCTTCAGATTTCTGAAAATAACGTTGTCATAGTTTTGCAGTCTTTTCTCATGTGTTGCAACACTTCTTTTGGAGCTTTCCTTTATGAAAAGATATGTTTTTTCTTAGCCTAAATCATTTGAATCTCATTATAAGTTTACATACTAATTTTCATGCATAAAATCAGCTAATCCCTTCAGAAAATCACGCTGTAGAAGCTTCAGTAATTTCTGCGTACTCCAAGTCATGGGAAATCAAGGTTTTTAAGCCTAGTTTGGGGAGGAGGAACTGTTTAACTTAGCTAGACTTATTTTTTTGAGCTGAAATTTGGAGCATAGGTCCCTCATGACCTAATATGAAATATCATCCCACCATTTCTCTTATGTTTACACAGATTTCTGAATACACTCATTTTAGGTCCAAAATCATCACCATTCCCCACCTTTTTGCCCATAAAATGCTGTATAAGGTTTATGCTGTTGTATTTACTGAAGGATATACATTATAACATCTTTTATGAGATTTTTTGATGATGCATAACCAATATTTTGTCAAATATGGATTAATTTCCAGATTTGGAACATTACAGTGGTATCAGAGCATGATCTTTGGCTCAGCCTGTGGCTTCAAGCCAAAGTGTTGAATCCCTGAAGGAGGAATAATTGAAGCTCTATAGATAGAGTCTACAGATGTCTAGGTATCCTCTGGATCTCATTCTTTTTTCAAAGGTGACATATCCAGTAAATGCCCCTGCAGTCAATCTTTGGAATAGAATCTTGATACTCCTGAAGAGGGAACTTTACAGCAGTATCATAGAAGATAATAAATAGAGATCAGAATGATGGAGAGGATGAGATTACTCTCATCAATTTTCAGATCTAAGAAGGGCCTCTCCAAAGAGGTAAATCAGAAAAGAGAAAGAAGATGCATCGAGACTCCTAGAGGGTTTCAAGGAGAAGAAAGTTGCAGTGAGACCTACAAAAGGTTTCAAAAAGGAGAGGAAGACCCATGCACTTCCTACCCTCACAAAGAAGATGCATTGTATAGAAGAAACAAGAGCATGGATCCACCACTTGAAAGAATGACAAAAGAGGAGATCTCCCTGCTCCTTTTCCAAACCCTGAAGGGTATTAAAGAAGATCTCAAGGAGATTGAGAGGGTGGAGAATTGTAACAGTACTGGCACAAACTTGGAAGAGAAGCCCTCATGTTCAGTAATTAAGGAAGACTACATAGTTTTAAAATAAGCTCTTGCTTCTACATCTCACCACGGTATGATTAAAAATCCATCTATTGTCATTTCAGCACATTGTATGAAGAGATCTACATCTTTGCATGCTGTTGATTTTGAGCAACAGTGTTGCACTGCACTGTGCCAAAGTAGTAAGGAAGAAGAGAGGAACCATTCCTCATTGGAGCTGTTACACAACAATTTGTCACCATCCCTACAATCCCCATCTTGCACATTGGAGGGCTCATTCCGTGACCTGTGGGCAGAGTTAAGACTTGAAAATACTTTCATTGCATCCCTTTGAAGATGAGCTTTAATTTCCCTCAAGACATCTCTCTGCAAAAAACCCTAAAAATAGCTCTTTTTCCATTGGCGCGGTTCCATAGTTCAGCCCTCGCGCCAAGAGGAAAATCCTCCAAAGAGGGCGCGCCAATTGGCGCTCTGTAATAGAGTCGTACCCGCGCCAACCATATTAAGAGGTGTTTTTTAAAAATAAAAGGTGGAAGTTTCATCCTAACAAATTCCTGGACTGATATCTATCTTGAGTTGGGTGGTTTGGCTACGGATTTCCATAGAGAGTGGCGGGAGCCAACCAACCTGAAGCTCTCGATGATAGCTAATCCCACAATTAGATCTCAACTTTTCCTCTTCCTTTTAAAAAGCTGTCATTTCCATTTGCAAGCTAGTAAAGAGTGGCAGCATTTCTAAGTTCCCAAGAGCTTTCATGCCGCAAAAGCCTTTCTGACTTTTCTAAGGCCAAATCCAAGCAAGGAGACTATTGCCAAGTACTGTGAGAGGTGCTTGTCCCACTTCTGCTGCAGCTTAATTTATATGTTGTGTCGACTCAACACTAAAGAGAGGCTGCCTATTTGACTTTTTTTTCTTGATTTAATGATAAGCGACTATCGGTTGTGGTTCCACTTTTGTTCTTGATCATGTTCATGAGTTATGTCCTCTTCGACTGATATATAGTTGTATGTACTGGATTTTATGCTTGCGTTTGTGTTGTTTCTTGCATGTGCAGGTGTCTGATTACGGAGATCGTGAGGATTGTGATATGCCAGGGCAAAGAAACGGGAGCACCACCTCTTCTACAAACGACAACGTCAGATTCCAGGTAAGCCTTCCTCGCAAGTCGGTTTATTTACAATTAGGAACCTGCACTGTAGCGTGTTTGATTGTTGCTAGGCCCGATCTAGACTAGTAGGGATCGCCTCTGTCTGCAGAGGGGATTTACCTCCTCAACAATTTGGCGACTCTGTTGGGGACTCAACTTGTTGTTTGATTTGTAAACTATAGACGAAGTCTGAAGCACAGCCAGATAGCCTTCGAAACGCTTTTGCTCTGCATTAGCGGAGTAGATCAACGCTGCTTCAGTCGATCTCCAGTTTGGTTTACGGACTGAACAACTTGGAGTTTTTTCTTCTCTTTCCAGTTAACTTCTTGGTCTTGCTTGCTTGGTCAACTCTTTGGACTGGAGTTTCCTGTTTGTTTGGCTTTGTTTTAGCCTTGTTTTCACTTGTCTGTGTTTGAGATTGCATGTTTTTATTTTTTCCATAGTAAACTTGGCTGGCGCGCTTTTTAGCGTAACAGTCGCTCCCACTGGCACAGGTTGCCTGTGTATCACCCGAGCCATTTCCTTTCTGGCGCTAATTTCAAGCTCACAGTCGCGCCAATCCTGTGAGCTATTAGGGTTTGCTGTGTTTCAAGCTTTCTGAGGCTGACTTGTGATTTTGATCTTGTTTTTTCGGCTGTTTGAGTGCACTAGAGCCTGGTTTGACTGGTTGGAGCCTCATTCCTTTGGTTGTTTGCCTATTTCTTTCGATTTTGCATATGAGCCCTAGGACATCTAGGTGCATTTGTGAGTCGAGCCTCCCTTGGGAGTTTTTGGTTTCCGTTCATTCAGTCGGATGTGGGATTGCTTCCTTGCATTCGTTTGACAGTTGTCTATCATATTGTTGCATTTTTTTGAGTGACTGATTTCGTTTTCATTCGAATTTCTCCTCGCTTCGTTTTGGGCCTAGATCACACGGCTCATTGATGTCTTTGGGACTTTTCTTGGTTTTGAGAGAATTTTTGTCAATTTGAGATCTGATTGTTTGTGCCATTGAGTGAAATTTGTTTGTTTTTCTCTCTTAATATCATTTCTCGAATTGCTTCTTATTTGTTTAGATCATCTAGCTATCAAACATTCAAAATAATAAAAAAAATCTCTTTTGCTTATTGGTTGATTAGTGCAAATTGAAATCTTTTCGATTTTACTAGTATTTAGTGAATTTGAAAGAAAATTTTTTAGTTTCATTAGTTGTATTAGAGATATCATTGATTGTCTTTTGATCATTTTGTTTGTGTAAAAAACTCTCAACGCTTCTGTAGCTATTTTTCATCGAACGAAATGATGTACTATGGCATGTAGTTTTGCATTTAGGAGATTTTTGAGACGACACATTCGTTAGGGCCTGAAAATTGAAACGTAACTGAAGATCAACTTTAAAATTCACTCAATTTACACTAAGGCAACATTGAAATCTAATGAAACATATTTAGAGGTCTAGGCTAGAGACGTGTTCCGACGTCTTTAAACCTAGTAGCTGTCGTTCACCTTTTGGCTTTAGACAGCGCTAGTACGGATTTGTGCTCCCCGTACCATCGCGTATATAAAGGGAGACCCCTCTAGGTTTCAATCCTTTATCCACAGGAAGCCGAGTCTGCCGCCCTATACCCGTGATACACTGGACACAGCATTCGGGGAGATTGCCTGCACGTACGGAAAGTCCTTGGTTGATTTCTCTTTCATTATTGAAACCAAGGTGTATATTGCAGTTCACGGTTATTTGGTACACCCTTCTTGCCTAGTATTCCTGAGCAGTCATTTGATCTTTTCTGACTCCCTAAATTTGAAAAGATCACCAAGCGCTTGTCCTTTCACGCTTGTGTCAAATCTGAAAGAGATAGAGTCACCTTTTTTACCGTTTCTCGACTCTTAAAACATGAAACGGTGAAGTTTCCTATTTTTCAATGTGGTAAAAATTAATCACCCACGATTACACGCCTTGTTAGACTTTGCTTGTTGACCGTTTGATCGTGTGTCTTGACTCTTTTTCAGCCCGTGTGTGTGTTTGATCTTTTTCTCTTGTCGTTTCTGCCACAGTGGCGGAACCCTCGGTTTCGTCTACTGGTAGTCCTTATACGGATGATTCATCAGAGGTTTCACAATCCTCTGCTGAACCACAGCAGCCCATTGTTTCCGAGTTTCCTGACGGGGGACCGGTTCTTTCTGAGCAACCCTTTGGGGGACCAGTTGAGTTCGATTGGCCCTTTTCTGACCCTGTGTCTGAATTGAGATTAGGAGCTGATTTCCTTTCTCTTACATCGGGTTTGCCTTTTATAGCTGTTGTTTTTCCTCCTAGTCCTCGCCGTTTATCGCGAGATCTAGTGGCAGGCTCAACCATGAGTGATTATGGTGAGGAAATTCCAACATCTGGTGAAGACTATCAGCGCTTCCCATGAAGATTGTTTCCGGGAGACAACTCTGAATCAACTGTTATGTCAACGGCCAGTCCCTCATTACCACCAGGGTACAGGTCTTTGGGTCAGATCATTTCCACTGCTGCCTCTATGGGAGTGTCATCTCCTTCTTCGAGGCCAGCTGCTCCTTCACCAGGAGTCTCTCCTCAGACACCTGTCACTTCTGTACCCGTCCGGCCCACTGTCTGTGTGGCTGCATCTGCACCGGTTGTCACGGCACCCTCTGCTAGGGCTATGCCGTCTCCTGAAGACATTTATCTAGCAATTGCTATACCGGAGAATATCTCTCCGGAGGAGTATCGGTTGTCCCTGCAACAGCCGAACCCTGAGGTTAGACCATCCTCCCAAGATCCCAACCGCTCTTACTTTTCGCACTATGCACAGGATGGTACGCCCGTGTACGCTTTTCCAGGTCAGTATGATGAGCATGGGGACATTTTGCGTCTACCCGCTCCTGAGGCCTACCTCCATTCTCAAGGTTTACCTTATAACCAGGCTTATAACCCGCAAGGGCAACCTTTCCAAGGCCAACCTTCGGGCCAACTTGGCTATCCTTATGACCCACAGGGGCAGCCAATGCAAGGCTATCCTGCGGGCCAGCAAGGGCCGTCATACGGTCCGCAAGGACAATATTATAACCCTTCCGGTCAACCTGTATAGCCTCAGCCGGGGTACCAACCAGGACCGGTCTATGGTCCTGGGGGGCAAATCCAGCCTTCTCAGCCTATGCAACCGCAGTATCCTGTTGTTTCTAACGTTGCATATCAGCTGAGACCATCCTATGGTTCTGCTCCAGGTCAAACCGGTTACCAGCAAACACCTGGTCCTATTCCTCCACCAGGCCAACCGGCCCATCCGGTACAACCTGGTGTTCCGCCTCCAGGCCAACCGGCCCATCCGACACAACCTGGGGCTCCTTTGCAGCCAGGTCAACCTGTGCAACCAGCGCCGCCTGTTTATCTGGGTCAACCTGTTCATTCAGGGCATCCCTCTTAGTCGGGTCAACCTGTTCACTCAGGGCAGCCCGCTCATTCCATTAACCCTGCCCAACAGCCAATTTATTCGATGCCGCAGCCAAATCAACAGTTGCGCCCTAGTTATCAGGCTCCGCAGGGTTCCACCTATCAGCAGCCGAATCATCCTCAGGGCGGTTATTATCCTCATGGTCAATCTCAACCGAATTATAACCACCCCAGAGGTTCTCAGTATTATCCTCCTCCACCCGGTGACACCTATACTCAGCAGCCAAATCCAAATGCTGCTTATACAGGGCCGAATCCTAACCAGGGTCCACACTCTAGTTATCAAGCCCCACACACTGGTTACCAGCATCCAAATCAGTCTGGTTATACGACCTACGCCCCCTACGGTCAGAATCCTATGAGACAGAACCCATGGGGGCAAGGATATTCACAACCATTGTGGAGTACGGGTACCGGACCTCATCCCGGGCCTGGCATGACGGTCAATCCACCATTGCCGTTCCTAGCCACCTTGGAGTTGCCGGATGTTTCAAAATTGACCAATGATCTGATTTTACATAATCCGTATTGGCCTCCGGTTCCTACCAAGATACCAGGTGATTGCCCCAAGTTTGAAGGAAAATCTGGAGAGGACCCCCAAGCGCATGTGATGACGTATCATCTCTGGTGTTCGTCTAACTCTTGGGTCGACGATTCGATTCGTCTGTGCCTCTTCCAGCGCACTTTAACTGGAGCTGCTGCTAAGTGGTACATCGAGTTATCCCGTGGTATCTTCCAAGATTTCAATTCCTTAGCCATGGCTTTTCTCATGCACTTTGAGTTACCGGTTCGTTATGAAGACGGGACGCACCTCCTGACTTCTCTGAAGCAAGATAAAACCACTCACATTTTTTATCACATTCATGAGTGGCGGCGCCGTCGTAGACTGATCAAGTTTCATATACCTGATCAGATACTAACTCACTGGTTCACCACCTCCTTTGTGAATAAAATCGCTCAAGATATTGCGATGGGAGCATGTGTGACGAAGGAACAAGCCATTGCGCGTGCCCAATATCTGGATCTTGTATATTCTCAGTCCGACACGCTTTATGACATCTTGCTTGATGCCCCACAGTCCGGAACCTCTAAGGCTCCAGCTACCCCCGCAGTGGATGGTGTCATTGGTTCTGTATCTCAGAATTCGAAGAAGTCTTCGAATGGGAAGCAGAAGTCTAATTCTTCCAACAATACTCCTGCTACTCTCGCCCCATCAGATTATGGAAAAACCATGGAGGTGAACGCCGTTCAGGCCAATCCTATGGAAAAAGCCTCCAAAGGGAAAAAGAAGGGCAAAGGCAAATCCAAATCCGATGCCCAGAGGCCAGAATCCAATTCTCGTACTGAGGATGGTTCTCAGCGTAAACCGAAGTACCCCTCCCTCATTTGCGAAGGAGACCATTATACTAAGGATTTTCCATGGCGATCCGAAGTTAGTCAACTTCTCAAGGGCTCAAAAGGGACTCCGACAGTTCTTAAAGAGCCATTCCCATCTCAGCAGACCCAGATGGTTGAACAGCCGTCACCATCTGCACCATTTGGGTCCCAAGTTTTCATGATGAAGGTTGTTGCACCTATTTCTGTCGCTACGCGTTCGAAGGACTACAACGAATCGCAGCAGGCACCCGAGAAGGCAGTCGCGGATGGACCGCCTCCCCCACCTGTCTCCGATTCTTTGGAAATCGAGAAGCCTACTCCTGAACCCATTGTGAAGCCACCTTCTAAAGGTGTTCTTCGAAGATCTTCTTATAATCCGAATGCTCGTGCCGCTCAACACTATAGCATTGTTGAGGATTTGGCACAGGCACCCTCTGCTATGTCTGCACTAGAATTTCTTCAAAGTTGTCCTTCGCAATGGAAGGCTTTATTGTCTGCGATCGGTGGCATTGATCCCGCCGATTCGAGTCTTCTCACCTTCGATTTAGAGAATTTCTCCCCCCGACTTCCACATCAGATAGCTCTTGTTATTCAAGTCGGGATTAACGGTCTTAACATCCATAGGGCCATTGTGGATGAAGGTGCTTCTACCTGCGTCATGTCATCCGCTTGCTGGAAGGCCATTGGCTCTCCAACCCTTGCGTCATCTCCCAATGCCCTAGAGGCATTTGATGGTCGGGAATCCAAACCCCTGGGTGTTCTCGAGAATTTAGCGATCACTTTACAGGGGAAGACTGTCAACGTAGAAGTAGAAGTAGTCAACGCCAGGCTCAACTACAATCTACTTCTTGGCCGCAGCTGGACCCATGCCATGCTATGTGTGCCATCCACCATCTTTCGACTTCTTAAGTTCCCTCACGAGGGCAAAATCATCATGGTGGATCAGTTGTCCTTCTTCACCTCTACTTCCGAGAACAACGTACCATACGTGGATCAGATTCTGAATCCCCCTGACAGTGTAGGACCCGGTCTCTTCAAAGACCCCGTCCTCATGGGTATCTTTCCCGCACCACCACCGCACACCGCTCAAGTTAACATGATTTCCAGGTCCGATGACCCCTGGCTTATTCCTACGCCTGAGCAAGTGTTTGAGTTTGGAGAATCAATGCCCTTGACTCTAGTAGAGATCAGCTACTGTGAAATTGTTGCCGCATCTGATCCTCCACCTCCTCAGCATGCTCCTTTGAGCATGGCTCTCGACGTCTACTCTCAATCCCCTTGGCTTGTTCAGGCTGATTCACCTGATCCTCTCAAAGAGACTTTTCCTTCCGATGAAGTCATCATTGAAACTATGTCTCTCGAGGAGCTGCCTTGGGGCGATGGACATCATCGCTCCTCTTTTATGCCTAGCTTGGGGGCAATGTCAGATTTTCTAGAGCGTCATGTATCCGATCATCTCTCTCTTGAGCCTCCTCCATTAAGCTCGTTGGAGTATAGTTCTTCCTCTTGTGTCAAGCTCCTAAAACAATGAAACAAGCGGCTACGAGGATAGTTCTTTTAAGTGTGTCAACCTCGTTAAAATAATGAAACACGAGTATGTTCAATTCAAGTTTTGATAGATTTAGTTCAAATCTCTTTTGTTTTCAACCTTCACTCCATTTCCTATGGACTGAAGCTTGGGGGGCATGCACCTCGAATTGAGACACCATGCTGGGGGCATGCCCGTCTTGTGTGTACATAAGTGTGTGTTTTTCATTTGTGTGCATGTGTGGTGTGGTTTGCAATGTAAACATCTTTCTGCTGATCGGGTCTTCCTGATTGTGCAGATGTCCATTCATCCATTTGTTGGTTTCGCGGATGGTGCCTCCCGCAGTACCAGGAATCTGTCTTCAACAGCTTGGGTAATCTACGATCCTACTGGTGAGTTGGTCAACCTACAAGGTGTGTGTCTGGGACGTACTACAAATAACATTGCGGAATATAGTGCTGTATTAGAATTATTAACCGAGGCTGTAAACCTTGGTATCCGTGAATTACTTGTGTATCTAGACTCGCAACTTGTAGTATTACAACTGAACGGTCATTATTCGGTCAGAAACCCATCCATCTTACGTCTGTATCTGCGTATTCGTTTACTGGAAAGAAATTTTGACTATATTACATACCAACATATTCCCAGGCATATGAATGCGTTAACTGATGCAGTAGCTAATTTGGTTTTAGATAGACATTTGCGCAATTTGTAAATCAACATCACATGAAAAGAAAGATCCATCCAAAAATAGATATGTATATATATATCGAAATGTTTGCATAGTGTGCATCACATTAAATCAAAAAATATATATGTTCGTCTTAATACATCCGGAGACGACATGTCTCTCAAAAAATATGCATGATAAAAGTCCTAGGAGTCTAATCTGCATGGTGCTCATGATAACAAGTAACTGCACGCACTAAGCGTCTCAGAATTCGGTGGAGGCGACTGGGCACTCCCACCGTGTGTCTCTGGTACGCCATTGGTACATCCGCCAGCCGGGCGTAGTATGGGATCCCTCAGGCGATGCCCTCGAGATTCTGGATTAACTCCCCCCCCTCTGCACCCTCTTCCTGAGGATCAGGTGCGGGAAGAGTCCTCCGAGCGATAGGAGACATACCGACTGGTCTCTCTGGACCCACGTCTGCATACATATAAAATGTGTCAGGAAGAACATGTGTTAACAAAAAAATCAGAAAATATAAAATCAAAAAGAGAAGGGGTCATACCCAACTCCTCGTCCCAATCATCTCCCTTCGGCAGTGGGAGATCTGGATCACCAGTGAAATCGGTACCGGCATATGGCCAGTCTTCCACTACGATCAACTGACGCTGCAACCACCCAAAAAACTCCGGCCTCCAGGAAATCTGTTGGCCCCCTCCAGCTCTGGGCATCAGTTCTACCCAGCGAGCCATTCTTGGCTCTTGTGGAATAGGCTCAGCTACTATGGCCCCTTGGCCCTGGAAGATTGGTAATCATTCCAGAATGAACGATACCAGGATAGAACCATAGCCAAACTGTTTCAGCTTGGCTTGTTTGCATTTGGTCAGTTGCCTCTTTATGTTTATTGTCACTGCTGTGGCCCAGTCGAACAATAAAGGAGTCATACACTCTGAGGCCAAAAAAAGTTGGGCCTTTGTGGCCTCGTGCGGTGCCTGCGACCCTGCAGCCCACGTGATGGTATGCAGCACCATTCTCAGTGCCAGATCAGGAATGGTATGGATGTCCACCTTTCCACTTCCGGATCCCAGTTGTGCCCCTCGGCACACTCGTGCCATCACTTGCTCCATTTTCTCACCAGATGGTCTGCTCCCAGTCAGTATGGGCACTAGACCTCTGTGCGATAATCCGGTTATGAAGTACACGTCAGCAACCTCAAGTTCTAATACTTGGTCTCGCAGTTTGAATACTTGTTCATCTGCGTCCCACATATTGATCAAGTATTGTAGAAGCTCAGGCTGAGCACGTAAACAAGGTGTTAGGAAGAACTTTTTCAGCCCACAGTTCCTGAGGGCGTTCATGCAAACTTCATTTTCCATGGCTTGTTCATCCTCTTCACCGTGCTCCCTTTCTTTCCACTCAATCACCATTTTGCTCGGTTCACTGCATCAACATGGTCAAAACCCTTAATTAGATCTCTGATGAGCTTCAAATTTCATTCAATTTGATTAAAATCTCGAATTTTTAGGCGAAAATTGAGGTTTTGCCGCTGGCACGGCTGTTTCCTGAACAGTCGCGCCAGCTGGTGTGAGCCCTTTGCATGTAAAAGCCCATTGGCGCGGGTCCGTGCCCGATACTTGCGCCAATGAGCGGAGCCCTAAAAATTAAAAAGGGGCCTCAGAAGTCTAATGCATGATGGAAAACTATTAAAAAATGGATTGAAATGGAGTGCAAAGAAGCGCCTCTTACCTGGAACTGACGGAACTCTGAATGGTAGCCCGGATTGGTCGTAATCACTGTCAGAAATTTGCACACCAAACTGGACCACTGCTGCTCTTTGGTGAGGTAAATAGTAAAAAGTAATTCTATTTTTACCATTTGACATATTTATAACTTTTTAACTCAAAATAGGTTTTAAAAGTTATTTTTTTTTGAATATTTTGATGTATTTGTGTCGAAAATGGGTTTTACACTTGCCTTTTTGTGCAGCAACAGGTCTTTCACGCAACGGAAACGGTGAAACGAGTTGTATTTTATACTTTTTCGGACTCGGTAATTACACGAAAAAGTCACTCTGGAGTCATCTTTCAGCTCTTTTCTGACTCTCTAAACATGAAAAGATTGCTGAGGCCCTTGTCGTTTCGATCTCGTTAAAGTGGACATGAACCGACATCTACCCAGTATACGTTTACCCCTTTTTCGGGATGGGATGGATTATTTACGAAAAATGAATACCCTAGCCTATCGCGACTAGGAGGTTTTCTCGGATATTATTTTCTAACTTTTCGGGTCCGGGGAACTATCTACGAAAAGGGACCGCTGGAGTTTACTTTTTGCTGTCTTTTCAAACTCTCTAAATATGAAAAGACGTCGAGTTCTTCCTTTGTCAGACTCGTTAAACCCTGATGACATCGGATTCAGTCGAAATGACGTTATTCGAGTCACTCCTTCCTAGGGCTCGTTAAATGTACTAGGATGGATTCGCCCGAAGGGCGGACTTATATTACAAGCATATGCCATCCCCTTCAAGCTTGTTATAAAAAATAATTGGGGTACTCGCCAGAAATGGTGGGGGAAAATGGAACCAGCATCGTTGTCGTGTCGGCAGTATGTCGCTCTTGAACATGGCACTTATCTGCATTCGTGTCGGGTTGGGGACATCTCATCTCGTTCTTCACTTTGCCTCAGTGGGTTTGGATAATCCCTTTTGACCTCTCATCTGCTCATTGCCTCGTCACCATGACCTCTGATCCGTTGATGTCAAATACTGCCAAGTCCACTGTCGTGCCGTTTACATGTTCAAGAGAAGTTGACCTCTGCAAGTATCAACCTTCCTCTGATTCTCATATGATCCTGATTCACAAAAACATTATGTTCCTCTGTCTCGTGTCGATGATGTGGGAAACATTATGGCCCACCTTTGATCAAGGTCACTACCTGTCGACTTCAGCTCATTATCCAGGAAGATGATCTAGAGACTCTTTCATGGTACCTTGGAGCCTGCATGCCTCAATGGCAGGTTCGTCACATTAGACGAGAGGTTTTCATCATTGGCCTCTGATCAAGTGATTATACGGGTGTTCGACACCAGCTCATTGATTCACATGCCGTAGATTGTACCTATAGTACCTTGAGGGCCATTGTCATTATTGGTGGTTCCTCTCGCGTCTGTTAACAGCTTTCATCATTGGCTGGTAATCAGACGATGTTCTTGCATGTTCGACTTCAGCTCACATATTCGCATGCTTGAACTTTACTTTGTTCGGGTCGAGATGGAGCGCAAGACCCTGGATTGTGTCTGTTGTAATCCAGGCTGCGATATTGTGGATTATTATGATTATTTACATGACTCACTAATTGGATGGCTGCGACCATACCTGAGTCTATTTATCGATCTTCATTGGATGGCTGCGTCCATGCCTTGGATCTAGATTATTGTACACTCTGTTATGGATGGTTGCGCCCATACCACGCATATATATCATGTATCTGAGACATCAGTTGTACTTCGCTCCGCAGGTTTTCCGATGGCGGTGTTTTCAGTCGGCATGTTCTCGTAAAGCATTTCACCCCTCTCTCTCTCTCGGGCCTCATGCTTTAGGGGGCATCTGTTACACAACAATTTGTCACCGTCCCTGCCATTTCCCATCCCACATATTGGAGGGCTCATTCCGTGACCTGTGAGCAGAGACAAGACTTGAAAATACTTTCATTGCATCCCTCTGAAGATGAGCTTTCATTGCCCTAAAGACATCTCCCTGCAAAAAACCCTAAAAATAGCTCTTTTTCCATTGGCGCGGTTCCATAGTTCAGCCCTCGCGCCAAGAGGGAAATCCTCCAAAGAGGGCGTGCCAATTGGCGCTCTGTCATAGAGCCGTACCCGCGCCAACCATATTAAGAGGTGTTTTTAAAAAATAAAAGGCGAAATTTTCATCCTAACAAATTACTGGGCTGATTTCTATCTTGAGTTGGGAGGTTTGGCTACGGATTTCCATGGAGAGGAAGTGGTTTTCCACCTCTCATGGAAGCTTCCTTGATGATAGGGCCAATCCCATAATTATAGGGATCCCAACTCCCCTTCCTCCTTCTATAAAAGCTTGCCCATTTCCATTTGCAAGCTAGTTCCAAAGGGTGGCAGAATTTCTAAGTTCCCAAGAGCTTTCATGCCGCAAAAGCCTTCTTGATTCCCTAAGGCCAAATCCAAGCAAGGAGATTATTGCCAAGTATCCGGAGAGAGAGGCTTGTCCCATCCCTGACAGGCTTTATCAAGACATGTTGTGCTGACGACCCGCTAAAGGAGAGTGCTGCGTCGAAGCTATGGTTGTATTCTTCTTTTGACTCTTTAATGATAAGCGACTATCGGTTATGGTTCCACTTTTGTTCTTGATCATGTTCATGAGTTATGTCCTCTTCAACTGATATATAGTTGTATGTACTGGATTTTATGCTTGCGTTTGTGTTGTTTCTTGCATGTGCAGGTGTCCGATCACGGAGATCATGAGGATTGTGATCTGCCAGGGCAAAGGAACGGGAGCACCACCTCTTCTACAAACGACAGCGTCGGAGTCCAGGTAAGCCTTCCTCGCAAGTCGGTTTATTTACAATTAGGAACCTGCAATGTAGCATGTTTGATTGTTGCTAGACCCGATCTGGGCTAGTAGGGATCGCCTCTGTCTGCAGAGGGGATTAACCTCCTCAACAGGAGCATTCACATGGAACCTTCATTCATGAAGCAATAGAGGGTGGAATGATGGATGGTAAACATCTTGAAGTGAGAAACCCTTTCTCCCTTCTAGGTGGCCCTTTCTCAATGAGCACACCCTTGCTCAAAGAGAAACTTCTACTTGTAGCAAATCCAATGCCCCTTTGGTTTTGGGAGGCCATGCATAAAGAGAAGACCTCATGGGAAGAATTCATTGGAGGTGCACTTCAACACATCATGGAGTGCAAAGTTATTCAACAGTTTGAGGAGGATCTTCCCTTCTCACAGGAGCAGATAGTAGATGGAGGACATCTTCGGATGGATAACATCTCTCATGATTGTGTTGGAAATTTATCGAGCCATGCACATCATGATGGGAGGTTTTTTCCTACCACCTATTTGGGTCCTCATAGGGTCAAATTGATCCTCGGGAAGATTGCATTTCAAGATCCCATGAAATGCGGGAATTTGCTTTGGGATGATGGTAGCCCTTATGGGAGGAGTACCAGGATGAAGGGTGGAAGGAGGTATCCACTAGAGGTTGAGTGGATGTGGATGGAGAGTAAGAAGCTGGAGAGCTACTTGTAGATCTATGACACTGGGCAACAGGAGGCTTGGCTGCATTGGTTGCTCTTGAAAGAGTTTGGTCATCACTCTCTTTCTAAGGGTATGTGGCTAGATACTTGCATCATGGAGCAGCAAGGAGTATGGACACATTGTGTTGGCATAACATTATTCATGTCAAGCACCATGTTGTCACTACATGATTTGGATGATGGAAGTATAAGGAGGCAACAAAATATTTTGTTGCTTGGGAAGATCCTGAGAGAGCAAGGGCATATTTTCTCTCACAGTTTTCATGGTGTTGCAGGAGTAGAAGATGGCACTATCAGAGTGAAAAGGGGTTACTCCTTGACCTTAGATGTTCAAGAAGGACTTTCTTCATGGGAAGTACTTCTCATATGTAGCAGCATTATGGGAGATGCCTTTGACATTCTGCATGTCAAATATTGGAGCTATGGGTTGATGGGAGCCTATTTGCATAAGCCAACAACGTTGTCACTTTGGAGCTGGGATTTATTGATGGAGTATTCCCAGGATCACTTCTCATTCGATGCACTTGGTGAGAAAAGAGGAGGTGAAGAAGATGAAGTGGTAGATGGAGACATCTATTAATGTGGTGTGCTTTTCTTGACTTGGGTTTCCAAGCAGGAGGTGAAGGACTATCATGCAGCCCTTGGTTCATTCCCCTTCATGGGATTGTGCCAAACTATTATTGAGGATTCATTCATGGATCCATGTATCTTCTTGCTTCCAACACATGGTGAGAGCTTTTGCTTGCATCCTCTTACCATCTTTTGGTAGTGCATTGCTCCACAAGAGGGAAAGCTATTCATTGAGCTCCATGATCTACATTGGGCCAGATTGTATGATGGAGACAGCCATCTCTTATGTGGCCTTGGTCAAATATGTTTTCCTTACATGTATGTTCATTTGATTTATATGATTAACCATGTAACAAGAAACAATTTTCCATGTATTATTCTAAAGCAATAGTATGTAAAAATGCGCTATGAAGACTTGGGAAATTGTTGGTACTCTCTTGCATCACATAGAACCTTCAGTATTTCCTTCATGATGATGATAGTCATGTTCTCAATTGCTGATATTGCTTTTGTCTTGATTGGAGACATGATGTTGAGTGAGGCACATGGTTTGGATGTGTCCTTTTGGGAAGCAGGTTCCCACATTTTCTGCAGTGCATGTTCTAATGGGAACATGGTAAGAATTATGGCCACCATGACCAAACACATGTTTCCCTTGGAGGTGAGCCATGTGTGTGATGGGATACCTTATGATGTTACTCTTCTATCTATCACATATGGAACATTTTGGGCTAGCTAGTTTTACAGTGTTGGAGGGAGGATATTTGCAGATCTAATCTTCATGATGCCACTTGAGGGAAATATCCTTGTAGCCCAAGATCAGTTTGCACTCTACACTTATCTTAAGTGGAGAGGTGAACAACGTGGGGTAGGCCATGATGCTTACCACTTGCAGATTTTCAGCCCACCTTCTTTTCTGGAGCTCAAGGTGGAAGAGGATTTTCTGAAGTTGCCTTATCTAGAGGTAACATATTCTTATGGATGATAGCATGGGTGTGGGAGACACTCATTGGGATAAATTTTCCCCATGCTCTTCATCATTACTACCTTAATGAGGCCATTGAGCAACAAGGAGATCACCACTTGCACTTTCCATTTTCTCATGATGTACACTTGCTATCTTACACTTGGAGGAAATCACTGGAGGACAGATTCATTGCTTATCATTTTTAGCCATGGTGGGGTCAATTGATGAGGCCACAAGAAGAAGGAAGGAGAAGCTTTGTTTTACCTTGCAATTGCTTGAGGACAAGCAACATTTTGAAGGGGGGGATTGTAATATTCCTAAATAGCCCAAGCTAGTAGGAATATTCAATGTCATTTTTAAAAAAAAAATTTATGAATAAAATGTAAAGGAGAATAAATCAATGCCCAATGTGAACAGAGTCAAATCAGGGCTTGCTCAATAAAATCCACTTGTGTTTTAAACAGGTTCAAGCTATTTGACCGGGTCAACATGATCATATCATAAAGCAGTCCAGATATAATGAACCTCCTAGATGATCAGTGGAGTCCTATGAGGAGGTCCTCCATGTGAAAAGGGACAAATGGATGAAGGTGGTTTAGGGTTTTGCAAACCCTAATCTTATATAAGGAAGGGAAAGAATCAAGGAGAGGTTGTTGATGATATTTCGATTTTGAGATTGCTTGAGCAAATCAAAATCTCTTGGCTATTTAGCTAGAGAAAGAGGGATTTCCTGTTTAGAAATTCCTCCCTCCTTCCTTGAGGGTCTCTTGGAGGAGATTGTGCTGCATTGATCCACTACCTAACATTTTGGCCAAGCTTCACCTTACATCTACAACGCTGCTCCTATTGTGGGTTGAGCTGTCCATGTGAACTGCAGCAAGAGGAATCAGATCTATTCATATCTGAAGAGTTCTATTGCATCTTTTCAGTGGGGAAGCCATCTAAACCATTGGCAAGAGTGCAATAGCTGTTTTGAGCTCCATATCCTTATCTTGGCATGAGGCCAAAGTGTGCTCACTTCATCAGAGCAGTTAGCTTCAGCAACTGTGTTATTTTGCAGGCAGAGTTGCAGTGTTTATTTGCTAGCAGTTTGGAGGAGAGATCTCCGGTGAAAGGGCTTCTTTCCTTCACTGAGGTGATCCGTGGATTGGCCAACCAATCCATGTCATATTTCAGATCTGATATTCTTTGTGATGCATTATTTATAAATTTCTGAAGTTTACTGCAGATCCATGGTATAGATCTTAGATCTATTCATTGTTCTTCACTTTCAGCTGAGATCCCCAAGGGGAATGTACTTAAAAGGAATTTTTGAATATAAATATCATTTAGATCTATCCTTTTGTCCTCTGATCTGTTATAGATCTGAAACTCAATAAAACACTGCTTCAGATTTCTGAAAATAACGCTGTGATGGTTCTGTAGTCTTTTCTCATGTGTTGCAACACTTCTTTTGGAGCTTTCCTTTATGAAAAGATCTGTTTTTCTTAGCCTAAATCACTTGAATCTCATTCTAAGTTTCCATACTGATTTTAATGCATAAAATCAGCTAATCCCTTCAGAAAATCACGTTGTAGAAGCTTCAATAATTTCTGCATACTCCAAGTCATGGGAAGTCAGGGTTTTTAAGCCTAGTTTGGGGAGGAGGAACTATTTAACTTAGCTATAATTATTTATTTGAGCTTAAATTCGGAGCATAGGTCCCTCATGACCTAATATAAAATAGCCTCCTGCGATTTCTCTTATTTTTACATAGATATCTGAATACACTCATTTTAGGGAAAAAATCATCACTATTCCCCACCTTTTTGCCTATAAAACGTTGTATAAGGTTGTTTTTGTTGTATTTAATGAAGGATCTGCATTATAACATCTGTTATGATATTTTTTGACGCTGCATAACCCATATTTTGTCAAATATTGATTAATTTCTAGATTTGGAACATTACAGTGATTAGCTAAGTCTTGGAGAGGAAAAAAAGAAAGAAAAGGCTATAAGGCATCTTCCTTACCCAAAGGGAACTCAAGGTCAGTTTTGGAACAAACCCTCTTGACGTTTTTTGGTTAAGAAGCTCTTGGAGTTTGTTTGTTGTTTGGCTGCTTGAATAAGAGTTTGTTTTTAGAGCCATTTGATTAAAAAGCTTGTCATCTATTTTGAAAGATTTGAGAACTTTGTTGAAGTTAATTTTGTTCATTGAAATCATAATGACAACTTCTACAAGTGAATTTTCCTCCTTCACAATATTCTTCGATGATGATATGAAGCGTGACTTTATTATATTGAAGGACATGGTGCAGATTTTGTTTGAGGAAAAAAGAGAAAGCACTGAACTTCGTGAATAGTTGTTTTCCATGAAGGAAGAGAAGGAAGAGATTCTTCAAAAATTGCATGACATGGAGATACAAATCCATCAAGCCAAGAGGCTTTGACCAAAAAAATGCATGAGGAAAAGGTAATCCATTCTAATTTGTCTTCAGTTTCCTCTTTAGAAATATGTGTTGGTTCTGTTAGCCACCTATAAATTTTTATATAACTAATGGTGGCTAAATTTGATGTCAAGCCTTCAAGAGATATATTTCCTTTGAAAATCCATCATCTTTTAAGTCTTATGATGATTCTCTGCCCTTTGAGTTAATCTTCACTGCTGTTTCACTATTAGCCCTAAAATACCTACTGATTTACCAAGAGAAAGACTGCTTGAGAAGCCCCATTTTTCCCTCATTAAAATTCTCCATTTCATGCTCCATTTTGTCCATAAAACCTTCATTTGATTCTTTAACCCTTCCAAAACCCATTTTAAACCTTATATCTCTCGTTTATTTGGTTATAATCCCTCCATTTTCATCTATCAGAACTCTGTTTTGGCCTTAAAAATCCTTGTTTTTGGCCTAAAAACAATATTTTTCACTATAAGGCATTTGAGCTCCTAAAGGCTTATATCCTTTAGCCCGCCCATCTCATATAACCTGAGCCTCGCAATCGGGCGCTTAAAATTCATTAGCCTCCGTGCAAAAACCTTTATTTTTCGTTGTTTCTCCATTCCCGAAAGCTCGATTTGAAATAATTACGGACCGCTGATCAACACAGATCAATGGCCATCAGGCCATCCTTTCCCTCCGCCCGTTCACTTACGTCCCTTTCCTCCTTTCAAAAAACCCGCCTTGTCTTTCGATCTCCGCTGTCTGATCAGGAGATCTAACGACCAGGACGAAACCCAATGACCCATTACGCTACAAAACAGATGTCGGCCCCACCTCCATACCTCGTGCATCTTGCATCCCATTGCGCTCACTCCACGCCATCAGATTTTCCGCCCATCATACGACGGTCCACATTTCATATCGTGTAATTTTTTAGCCCTTCCCGCAGTGCGCTACTTCCGCACGATATGGGCAGTTTTAGAAATACACACGTCACTCATTGAGTGGAATCGCATTCCAAATGCAAATACCGCCTCCCCCCCTTTTTGTTGTTCGAAGACCATTCCCAGTTTCCGCCATACCGCCTACCATCCGCAACGTAATTTCGCTTTTAAATCTCAGCCGTTGATCTCTGAGATCGAACGGCTTGTGTTATATCGCAATATCAAATGCAGTTGTTTCCCATATGCTCCCAAACGACTTCATTAAGTGATCTCCACCGTAGATCAGCCTGATCTAATGGTCCACGTTCATCCTCGCACTCAAACCCTCACTGAACCTGGTTAGCTGCTCTGCTAGGGTTTTTTCCCGATTTCTGCTGCAATCACCACCTCCTCACTACTCCTCCACCACCCCAAAGCCTTTGCAAGCAGTTTAAACCAAGCCCGCAGGTTTTTATAACAGTTTGTCGTGTGTTTGCAGGTTTTTCATGGCCGATGAAGGATAAATGTTTTACAGTCACAGAGGTGACACAAAAGTTCAGATGGAAATCTCAGGGCCACGAAACAACATCAAAGGGAACCCAAACTAAGGGTGAGGTTGTGTCAATCGATGGATCAGATCCATGAACCCTCAGTAACCCTCTAGCTCAGCGAAAGCTCCACCTGTACACAGAACACTCAGAAATGGTGGAGATCACATATCTAGTGGCAGAAGACACAACATAGAAGATTAACATCAGTACAAAGGCAGTTCGAGCAGTCAGAAAAGTGAAAGCATTAACAGAGCTAAACAGGTTGAAGTACAAAGAGACAGAGCAGTTATTGGTGCAGATGTTGACTGACACAGACATAGCCCATCTCCACGCACACAAGCATGTCAAGCAGTTATTACACCAAAGAAACTGCTACAATTGTCAGAAGCAGTTATTTAGAAGTATGGGAGTCTTCATAGCCCATTCTTTCACTTAACTCACACCAAGAAGATAACAATACCACTCCAGATGGTTTTTCCTCCCAAAGGACACCCTGTGGGTGATTTCTGTCATATCAAAATGGCCTCAACAAGCAACAAGGTCACTAAGTCTGTCTAGGATTTAATGTTATGTTTACAACACAGCATGGAGCATTCGAATACCCTCTCCTATCGCCGATGATCATTAAAACCTTCTTTAACTACTTTTCCTCATTTTTCATATAAAGACTCTTTGAAGTCTCATTATAAAAGGTTGGCATTTGGTGATTTATAAAGTAATACATAGATTGCTGCTTTGAAGAAGCATTGGTGTTCTGAAGGAGTCTGGAAGTCTCTATTTTTCTGTTGATGAAGGAGGCTGGACCATTGGATCCCTAAGCCTGGTTTTGGTGAAGTAATCTCTTATTGTTAATGTTGTTTCTTGTTTATCACTTTGTTCCATTATGCTTTGACTTGCAGTATGATAAAAAGTTTAGGCAGAGAAATGTATCTTAGAAGCACCTTTGACCTGTTTATCCTTCACTGTTTATATGTTTTCCACTACTGAACATGACAGGGTAGTCTAATAGCTCTCTTGAGTATTCAGTTTGTTTTATTTCAAAAATGGTAAATTCAGTTGTGTTAAAGACTGTTTAGGCATTCCCTCTTTCTTTGCCACTAAATTTTGTATCTGAAATCTCCCTTTAATTATTAATGCTTGCAGTTTGACAGAGAGGCTTGTTTCAATCATACTCTCTATTCATTATTGTAATTATTTTGCTAAAGGTTCTTATAATTGCAGTCCTATATGTCTAAGGCGTTCCCTCTTCTTTGAATGCAATTGTATGTCTTTGTTGATTAAGCTCTCAGCAGTGAACTTATGGGAGGAAATAGGGCGTTCCCCGAATCATATAATTCATTAAGAGAGTTTAGTCTACATTTCTCCTCTTCTTTGAGTGTTTATGTTAATTAAGTCCAAAGCAGTGAGCTTACTGGAGGAAATAGGGTGTTCCCCGAATCCTTTAAGCCATTGTGTAAGGGTTTAGTTTGCTTTTCACTCTTATTCCTTAATGTTCATCCCATTTCACCTATATTATTCAAAAGATCCTTGACCAGGTTAGAATTTCCCTTTGGTTTCCCTTCCTTCTCAATAAGAACTATTTGGATTTTCACATGGCTCCATTGCCCAATGGCTTGTAGATTCCCATGCTCTATTTATACCACATGAAACATATTTGTCCATCCAGAACAAAACAAACAACCCTGCACCTCATAACTAGCCTAAAATCAACTACCAAAACTTTCAAGACACATCCTTATAAAAATATTGAGAGATCCCTCTCTGAGACTAGGAGGGCTAGATCCTAGAGCTCTAAAGCTTGGTTTGCATGTTACCTTGTCATTTGGCATTCCAATCTGCCAAATCATAGGACCCCAACATAAATGGTGATCACGGTGGGACCTTCTGAAAGAAGTACTAAACATACACATCTCTAAACATTCAAAAGTCCCTATACTAAAAGAACACCCTGTGAACTTATCCCACTGCTCACACCAACATAATGGCGATCACGGTGGGACCTATTGAGTATATAGTTGCTTGAGATACCTCTTAAAACTTTTTAGGCCCTTAATTTGACAAAGAATACCCTGTGGACTTATCCCATTGCTCACACCAACATAATATTGATCACGGTGGGACCTACTGAGTATATGATAGTCTAGCTAACTCTGTGCACTCTTTAGTCCTACAAATCTCTAAGAAAACCAGTTAGTGGGCCATAGAGTAGACTCTATTTGTTTGAACACCTTAGCTAAGTGTAAGATCAGACATAGGACACTCTCATAACCATAGAAATATACAAAATCCATAAATATTTCAGATTGGCTTCATAATAAACAGTGGTGTTGGACCACAACTATTTTGACCTTTAAAAACTTTGAAATCATCCACCTGGCAACTCCACAACCCCTAAAGTACCAAAAGACTCCACTGGCGATCAGTAGGCCTGCTAATTACCCCTAGTTTTTATAAAGACTCCAGTGGGGGAGCCTAAACTACCATTAAACATTGTGCACACCCATGATTAAGAAACTTTGAGGATTAAGTTTTCCTTGTTAAAGACTAGTTTGCCTCTAAAGATTGTCATATCTGGCTAACTTCTCTTTTCTGTCAGCCTAAAATCAACATAGTGGCCTCTCCACATCCCTACATAGAAAATACCAAATCACTTCACTAATAGAAGACTCTGAACAATTTGCAAAAATGCAGTCAAATTTCATAATGGAGTTCCATTGTGAAATATCAAGTGAATTGGCAGAAATTGAATGTGAGAAACTTCCAAAGCTTGTCCTTCTCAGCTCAAAATTCAATGCTAAACCCGAGCTTAAGGAAATTTTCCTAGACTTGGTGGTTGAAAGGTATGAAACTGAGATTGAAATATTGAATTCACAAGAACAAGCATACCAATTCAGGGACCCTAGAGCATTTTTGGAAGGTCTCCCTCCCCCTAAGAAAGAATAAATTTCACTGCCTCTTGATGTGCAGGAAAAGGACGATTGTGCTTTCAAGAGCCACACTGAAGATGCAGTGAACTAAGCAATCGAGGATGCAGATAGCCTACCAGTCATGGAAGGCCTAAAAGAAGAAAGTTTATATCATGTTTTTGCTGATCCTATGGCAGAATATATGGAGGCCCTGATTGGCTCAAGTTCCCAAGCATTGACCCTTTGCAAGAGCCAGATACATCAGGAGTGGTCACCACTGGTGGTGGCCTTGGTTTTTAAGACCCACATTCAAAGTACCCTATGGTTATCTCTGACAAGTAGTTATATTTTCTACCATTTTTTGTTACTGCTTAACTGTTGCATTGGCACTATTGTATCATATAAAACAACAAAGATTTCTAAGATAGATTAGGGTAGGTAGGAATGTCAATAAATATCAGCTGTGAGCATTTAGTTCGTTTTTTACTTTTTGCTTTGAAAGAAAAAGAAAAAGAAAATACAAAACAATAAAAAATAGAAAAGAGGGCAGAAATAAAACAAGAAAGGTATAGCCCCATACCAAAAAGAAAGGAAAATATGAAGGTGTGCAAGGTCAAATACCACTACTTTAAGGAGCACTACTGTCCAATCATACAGCCTAATCATGATTGGGTAGATTTCAAGTTACTGTTGATAGGATAGTGAAGAAGATCTGCCAAAATGTTTAATCTTGGTTTATCAATGGAACAGATTAGGATAGAAGAAAGAGAGGTTCAAACATGCTGAAAATCTGAACCTAGAATCATAAGAAAATATGGCTCTAATTCTCTCAAAACTCGAGCCAAAGAGAAGAAGAGAACTGGTTCTAAGATGCTCAAAACTTGAACCAGCAAAGAAAAAGAAAACAGCTCTAACAAGATCAAAACCAGAGCTGAAATGAAGAAAAAGGGTGACTCTAAAAAGCTCAAAATCCGAGTCACAAAAGGAAGGAGGGATGCTTTAAAATTCCACAATTTCAAGCCCTCACAATTTTGTTTCAATTTTCTACAAAGTTTTAGTTCATGTGCAACTTGTCTTTATGCCATGGACCCACAGCAAACCAGACAGTCTAATCCTGGTTTGATTGTGTTTCAATTTCTGTCTTAGAATATAGAGAATGAAAATCTATCAGACACTCTAATCCTGATAGATAGTAGTTAGGTGGAGAAACTTATGAGTTCAACTGCTTAATATGAACTCATGGAGAAATAAGGGTAGCATTAGATAGGTTTATTTTTCGGTTTGCAAAATAAAATGTTGGAAAAAGAGTTTGCCAATCCAAGTGCACTCAAAGAAGAAAACAGTGTTAGGACAAATAGTTTGGGGTAGGTAGAAGTGTTGTTAAAATGGATTTCTTACTGCAGGACTGTGAAAAGTTGTCAAATGAAGAAATATGCCCAATGAAATGGCACTGGTCTGCTAAATCCAAATATTTCTGAGGTTCTGGACACCTAAAGGGCAAGCTGTCCTCCCCAAGTGGAGCCACTGTTAGCCACCTATAAATTCTGATATACCTAATGGTGGCTAAATTTGATGTCAAGCCTTCAAGAGATATATTTCCTTTGAAAATCCATCATCTTTAAAATCTTATGATGATTCTCTGCCCTTTGAGTTAATCTTCACTGCTATTTCACTATTAGCCCTAAAGGACCTGTTGATTTACCAAGAGAAAGACTGCTTGAGAAGCCCCATTTTTCCCTCATTACACTTCTCCATTTCATGCTCCATTTTGTCCATAAAACCTTCATTTGATTTTTTAACCCTTCCAAAACCCATTTTAAACCTTATATCTCCCATTTATTTGGTTTAAATCCATCCATTTTCATCTATCGAAACTCTGTTTTGGCCTTAAAAATCCTTATTTTTGGCCTGCACTATAAGGCATTTAAGCTCCTAAGGGCTTATATCCTTTAGCCCCCCCGTCTCATATAACCTAAGCCCCGCAATCGGGCGCTTAAAATTCATTAGCCTCCGTGCAAAAACCTTTATTTTTCGTTGTTTCTCCATTCCCGAAAGCTCGATTTGAAATAATTACGGACCGTTGACCAACACAGATCAATGGCCATCAGGCCATCCTTTCCCTCTGCCCATTCACTTGCCTCCCTTTCCTCCTTTCAAATAACCCGCCTCGTCTTTCGATCTCCGCCGTCTGATCAGGAGATCTAACGACCAAGACAAAACCTGATGACCCATTACGCTACAAAATAGATGTCGGCCCCACCTCCATACCTCGTGCATCTTGCATCCCACAGCGCTAACTCCGCGCCGTCAGATTTGCCACCCATCATCCGACGGTCCACATTGCATATCGCGTAATTTTTTTGCCCTTCCCGCAGTGCGCTACTTCCGCACGATATGGGCGGTTTTAGAAATACACGCGTCACTCATTGAGTGGAATCGCGTTCCAAACGCAAACACTGCCTTCCACCCTTTTTGTTGCATGAAAACCATTCCCGGTTTCTGCCATACCGCTTACCCTCCACAACGTAATTTCGCTTTTAAATCTCAGCCTTCGATCTCTGAGATCGAACGACTTGTGTTATATCGCGATATCAAATGCAGTTGTTTCCCATATGCTCCAAAACAACTTCATCAAGTGATCTTCACCGTAGATCATCCTGATCTAACAATCCACGTTCATCCTCGCACTCAAACCCTCACTGAACCTGGATAGCTACTTTGCCAGGTTTTGTTCTCGATTTCTACTGCAATCACCACCTCCTCACTACTCCTCCACCACCCCAAAGCCTCTGCAAGCAGTTTAAACCAAGCCCGCAGGTTTTTATAACAGTTTGTCGTGTGTTTGCAGGTTTTTCATGGCCGATGAAGGATAAATGTTTTACAGTCACAAAGGTGACAAAAAATCTTAGATGGAAATCTCAGGGCCACGAAACAACATCAAAGGGAACCCAAACTAAGGGTGAGGTTGTGTCAATTGATGGATAAGATCCATGAACCCTCAGTAACCCTCCAGCTCAGCGAAATCCTCCACCTGTACACAGAACACTCAGAAATGGTGGAGATCACATATGTAGTGGCAGAAGACATAACATAGAAGATTAACATCAGTAATAAGGCAATTCGAGCAATCAGCAAAGTGAAAGCATTAACAGAGCTAAACAGGTTGAAGTACAAAGAGATAGAGCAGTTATTGGTGCAGAAGTTGACTGACACAGACATAGCCCATCTCCACGCACACAAGCATGCCAAGCAATTATTACACCAAAGAAACTGCTACAATTGTTAGAAGCAGTTATTTAGAAGTATGGGAGTCCTCATAGCCCATTCTTTCACTTAACTCACACCAAGAAGATAACAGTACCACTCCAGATGGTTTTTCCTCCCAAAGGACACCCTATGGCTGATTTCTATCATATCAAAATGGCCTCAACAAGAAACAAGGTCACTAAGTCTGTCCAGGATTTAATGTTATGTTTATGACACAACATGGAGCATTCGAATACCCTCTCCTATCTTTGATGATCATTAAAACCTTATTTACCTACTTTTCCTCATTTTTCATATAAAGACTCTTTGAAGTCTCATTGTAAAAGGTTGGCATTTGGTGATTTATAAAGTAATACATAGATTGCTGCTTTGAAGAAGCATTGGTGTTCTGAAGGAATGTGGAAGTCTTTGTTTTTCTGTTGATGAAGGAGGCTGTACCATTGGATCCCTGAGCTTGGTTTTGGTGAAGTAATCTCTTATTGTTAATGTTGTTATCGTTTATCACTTTGTTCCATTATGCTTTGACTTACAATAGGATAAAAATTTTAGGCAGAGAAATGTATCTTAGAAGCACCTCTGACCTGTTTATCCTTCACTGTTTATATGTTTTCCACTACTGAACATGACAGGGTAGTCTAATAACTCTCTTGAGTATTCAGTTTGTTTTATTTTAGAAATGGTAAATTCAGTTGTGTTAAAGACTGTTTAGGCATTCCCTCTTTCTTTGCCACTGAATTTTGTATCTGAAATCTCCCTTTAATTATTAATGCTTGCAGTTTGACAGAGAGGTTTGTTTCGATCATGCCCTCTGTTCATTATTGTAATTATTGTGTTAAAGGTCCCTATAATTGTAGTCCTAGATGTCTAAGGTATTCCCTCTTCTTTGAATGTAATTGTATGTCTTTCTTGATTAAGCTCTCAGCAGTGAAATTATAGGAGGAAATAGGGCATTCCCCAAATCCTATAATTCATTAAGAGGGTTTAGTCTGCATTTCTCCTCTTCTTTGAGTGTTTCTGTTAATTAAGTCCAAAGCAGTGAGCTTACTGGAGGAAATAGGGCATTCCCCGAATCCTTTAAGCCATTGTGTAAGCGTTTAGTTTGCTTTTCACTCTTAGTCCTTAATGTTCATCCCATTTCACCTATGTTATTCAATAGATCCTTGAACAAGTTAGATTTGACATTTGGTTTCCCTCCCTTATCAATCAGAACTATTTGGATTTTCACATGACTCCATTTCCCAATGGCTTGTAGATTCCCATGCTTTATCTATACCACATGAAACATATTTGTCCAACCAAAACAAAAAAAACAACCCTGCACCTCATAACTAGCCTAAAATCAACTACCAAATCTTTCAAGACACATCCTTATAAAAATATTGAGAGATCCCTCTCTGAGACTAGGATGGCTAGATCCTAGAGCTCTAAAGCTAGGTTTTCATATTGCCTTGTCATTTGGCATGCCAATCTTCCAAATCACAGGACCCCAACAGGTTCTTTCAAAAAACATACAAGATGTATAGGGTCCAAATTAACAATTAAAATGGGCTATGAAGGTAAAGGATTAGGCAAGCATGCACAAGGCATGGTTGATCCCATTTCAGTTGAGGAACGACCCAAGAAACTTGGTCTTCGTTATGTGCAGTTTAATGGTGAAGACTCCAAAAACATGAAAGCATGTGAGGCTAATTCAAAGAGAACTTTTATTCCAATTTATAAGATGCAAATATGTCAAATTTGTTTCAAAGATGATTTCCATTTATTTAAAACTTTGTTGCAACAAGAATATGGTAGGCATGCAGCTTATGGTGAGCATGCAAGTTTAGAAAGTTATTTAGACAAAAACGGTGATGTTAGTATGCAAAGGAAAGCAATAGCCTCTACTAGTTCATCGTATCATGAATACAAAAAGGATGAACATTCAAAGCAGCAAAATAGGTATAAATATTCTCATGACCAATTTGATTGTGTTTCTGCGAGGCATGATAATTTTACATGCTTAAATGGAAGAAAGATTTGTTGTACATATTGTGGTGGATTTAACTGTGTTGTTTTGAGATGCTGGATGAGGAAGAAAGCATATAGGATGCAGATGAGGCAAAGACAACTTTCGAAGAAGGTGCATAAGTTTTGCACATATTTCCAAAAGAGGGGACATGATGTCTCTCATTGTTGGACTTTACATCCAACTAGTCATCCAAAGCACATGCAGCAAGAGGACAGAAATATTGGCAAAGGTGGAACCAAGGACTCCATTATTGATGTGAAAATGGAATATTCACATGAGGAAGAGTTGCAGCAGCAAAAGTCGCCATGGAGTTGGCTTGGTAAGAAGTGGATGGACTTCTTGGTACAGTAAGACGTACTCATTTAGTACGTATGCAAATTTTGATTGCATACATGTATTTTATGCCATAATCTCTCGTTTTTTTGAGCCACCTTGGATCATTGATCAAGGCAACGATGTTCAGTTTCCTTCTGCAAATTTCTCGCCAGAAATTTTTTGAGTGAAGTGCAGGAAAGACAGCTCTTTACAGGAGGACAAACATCGAGGAAGGGAAGTGTGAATTACTTTTTGGTTGTGGTTTAAAGTCACTAGCCATGTAAGGCAAGTGTTTGGACGCTGAAGAGAAGAGGGTGCAGTATTATTATTCACTGTACATATTATTTTCAATATTCCAGAGAGCTTTTGGGGTCCAAAAGCTTTTCATTTGGGAGGTGTGATTAGAACTAGATCATGGACCAGAATGATAGCTCAAAATTCAAAGTGTTCGGAAGAGTGCCAAACCTGAACTACCAGAAAGGTCTCATCGCTTCGATTCTGGCGCTATGAACAGTTTGAAAAATGGAGGTCGTATGCGAAAGTTATTCAGGTTTGAATTCTCTAGTAAACTCGATTTTTCAGTTGACCAGGTTTGACTTTATAATTTGGCAAAAATTAAAAAAAAGAATATTCCCATGGAATATTACGTTCGGGCTTATCAGACTTCGACATTTGGTAGCATTGGATTGGTTGGTGTATCGACTTTACAGGATTTTGGCCAATCATTGGACGCCACGTGGCTTGCCCGGAGGCCGCCAAGTGGCCCCAGGCCGGTGGAAATTTTCATATGGAAATTTTTTTGTGACTTCATAGGATTCAACCCCAAGTCGATTGGCTTGCATCCCACAGGCCCCATCGGGTGGGCTATATGTTGGTGTTTATAATTCAAGGAGCACGTGGTTTATTTAAAGTTTGAAAATGTGTTGGGCGGAAAAAAAAAGGGGCTAGCCCCTTAGGGCTAGCCCGACCCGCCATATAATCTGGCGCCTTGAACCTTGGTTTAAAGGCTTTAAAACCGTCGGAGTAAATGGTTAAATTAATCGTCCACCTATTATGCTATGTGGCCAGCACTACCACAAAACATTAAATACCACATTTTATTAACAATTATGGTTGCGGCTAAGTCGGGGTTACATATGACCGCACCACATGGCGTTTAATGCCAACATAAATGGTTTCGACGAATCTGGAGGGCACGGCCATATTTGGGGCTTTTCACCAAATTTAACTCCAACTAGCTCTAGTTGCTCCACATTTGGTGGAATTTGTTTAGGGATATTGGGAAAAATTGGTTTTTGCCATTACTCCCTCAATATTAAACGAAATTGGATGAAATTTTAGTCAATTTTTGGTCTCTTCGACCTTATGGATACTTTGGGACATTTTTTAGGTCAAATAGAGGTGATATTAAGCAACTTTTTCTTCAAGGAAGATGGAGGAGCCATCAGGGCCACCATGAGACAAAATCAGTTTGAGGCCTAGCCAGGGGAGATAGAGTCCTTTCCAGAGTTCCAATAGTCTAATTTGGATAATTCAGATGTTATGAATCTGATGAAATAGTTTTTAGAGCCTGTAGAGAATGTTTGAAGGCCAAAAAGCTTCAGTAAAGTTCCATGGGTCATTAGTGCCAACTTTTGCCAGCAGTAGTGCAGGGCTTAGAAAGAGCTGTTTGAGACCATTTGCAGTGAAACAGTGGTCATTGTTGACTGAAAAAATAATTATGAATCTATTTACAGAGGTTTCAGCAAGTGTTAAAGACTTTTAGAGGTCGAAAACTCAACAGAGAAGTTTTCCTTGACCCTAGTGCCAAGGGGTGCTGATAGGTGATTGAGGCGAAACCGGAGCAGCCAGAGGCTATTTTTTATGAAAAAAAACACTATTTGGACTATTTCAGTCATTTTGGAACCAATGGAAGTGGTTTTAGAACATTTTGAGAACTTATTAAGCTCGAGAAGCAGATTTGAAGTTTTGGGCAGCCCTAGGCAAACCATGGAGGATAGCCTATTTTGGGGATGTAGTGCTTGATTTGAGAAATTTATCAGTTGATAGTTGATTTTTGATGTGTATTGGATACATTAGGAGTGGTTTCAGTGACAGAAATAGAATTCTGAGGAATTTTGTGCCATTTAGAAGCTTAGAGTAGCTTAGTGCATCGATAGAAGGAATTGTGTCAGCAAGAGCCTAAAGCTGTTTACAAAGTTTAGACAGCCAATTGAGGGATATTTATGGTATTTTAAGTCCTTTGGATCATTGTTGTATTCATTTGAATTAAGTATTTACTTGTAAAAAAAACTTACCATAATCCCAAAGAGCTGAGTCATGATGACAAAGCTCAAAGGAGACGTAGCCCACGAGATTTTAGGTGAACTCCTAGATTAAAATGATTGTTCTGTTTGAATGATTATTTTATGCATTATGTTTCCGTCATACATGTTAAATTTCAGCAAGAACAAATTAAGTTAAGACACATAAACAGTAAAAATTCATACACCACTTTCAAGTAAATAATTCTACAAAATTGTCAAGTAAAAGCTAAATCATTTAATTTAAATTGAGTGGTAGGTTCTTGAAATACATACAAGTTATCCAAACCATTTTCAGATCAGTTTGGTATCATAGCACTTGGTTGCTTGATTATATAGCTTGAAAGGTGTTAAACAGTGTAAAAGATTGATTGTTTACCGTTTGCAAGCTGATTGTTGTTTGAATTTTCCTGAGATTTGGGGATAGATACTGATTAGCTAAGTCCCAGAGAGGAAAAAAAGGAAGAAAAGGAATTAAGGAATCTTCCTTACCCCAAGGGACCTCAAGGTCACTTTTGGAACATACCCTCTTGACGTTTGTTTGTTAAGAAGCTCTTGGAGTTTGTTTGTTGTTTGGCTGCTTGAATAAGAGTTTGTCTTTACAACCATTTGATTAAAAATCTTGTCATATATTTTGAAAGCTTTGAGAACTTTGTTGAAGTTAATTTTGTTCATTGACATCATCATGACAACTTCTACAAGTGAATTTTTCTCCTTCACGAGATTCTTCGATGATGATATGAAGTGTGACTTTATTATATTGAAGGAAATGGTGCAGATTTTGTTTGAGTACAAAAGAGAAAGCATTGAACTTAGTGAAAAAACTTTTGCCATGAAGGAAGAGAAGGAAGAGATTCTTCAAAAATTGCATGATATGGAGATACAACTCCATCAAGCCCAAGCTTTGACCAAGGAAATGCATGAGGAAAAGGTAATCCATTCTAATTTGTCTTCAGTTTCCTCTTTAAAAATATGTGTTGGTTCTTTCGAAAAAAATGCAAGAGGTATAGGGTCCAAATTAATGATTAAAATGGGCTATGAAGGCAAAGTATTAGGCAAGCATGCACAAGGCATGGTTGATCCCATTTCAGTTGAGGAACGACCCAAGAAACTTGGTCTTCGCTATGTGCAGTTTAATGGCGAAGACTCCAAAAACATGAAAGCATGTGAGGCTAATTCAAAGAGAACTTTTATTCCAAGTTGTAAGATGCAAATATGTCAAATTTGTTTCAAATATGATTTCCATTTCTTTAGGCCTTTGTTGCAGCAAGAAGATGGTAGGCATGCAGATTATGGCGAGCATGCAAGTTTAGACAGTTTTCAAGACAAAAACGGAGATGTTAGTCTACAAATGAAAGCTGTAGCCTCTACTAGTTCATCGTCTCATGAAGACAAAAAGGATGAACATTCAAAGAAGCACAAAAGGTATAAATCTTCTCATGACCAATTTGATTGTGTTTCTGCAAGGCATGATAATTTTACATGCTTAAATGGAAGAAAGATTTGATGTACATATTGTGGTGGATTTAACCATGTTGTTTCGAGATTCTGGATGAGGAAGAAAGCATACAAGAAGCAGATGAGGCAAAGAGAACTTTCAAAGAAGGTGCATAAGTTTTGCACATATTTCCAAAAGAGGAGACATGATGTCTCTCATTGTTGGACTTTGCATCCAACTAGTCGTCCAAGGCACATGCAGCAAGAGGACAAAAATATTGGCGATGGTGGAACCAAGGATTCCATTATTGATTTGAAAATGGAAGATTCACATGAGGAAGAGTTGTAGCAGCAAAAGTCGCCATGGAGGTGGTTTGGTGAGAAGTGGATGGACTTATTGGTACAGTAAGACGTACTCATTTAGTACATATGAAAATTTTAATTGTATACATGTATTTTATGCTGTAATCTCTCGTTTGTTTGAGCCATCTTGGATCATTGATCAAGGCAACGATGTTCAGTTTCCTTCTGCAAATTTCTCGCCAGAAATTTTCTAAGTGAAGTGTAAGAAAGACAGCACTTGACAGGAGGACAAACATCGAGGAAGGGAAGTGTGAATTACTTTCTAGTTGTGGTTCAAAGTCACTAGCCATGCAAGGAAAGTGTTTGGAGGCTGAATAGAAGAGGGTGCAATATTCTTATTCACTGTACAGATGAGTTTCAGTATTATAGAGAGCTTTTGGGGTCCAAAAGCTTCTCATTTGGGAGTTGTGGTTAGAACTGGATCATGGACCAGAATGATAGTTCAAATTAAAAGTGCTTAGAAGAGTGCCAAACCTGAATGACCGGAAATTCTCGTCACTGTGATTATGGCCCCATGAACGGTTCGCAAAACGGAGGTCGTATGTGAAATTTATTCAGGTTTGAAGTCTCCAGTAAACTCCATTTTTTAGTTCACCAAGTTTGACTTTATAATTTGGGAAAAAATTAAAAAAAGAATATTCTTTGGAATATTCCAAAGAATATTCTTTGGAATATTCCAAAGAATATTCCCATGGAATATTCCAAAGAATATTCCCATGGAATATTCCATTCAGGCTTATCACACTTCAACATTTTGCAGCGTTTGATTGGTTGGTGTATTGACTTTACAAGATTTTGGCCAATCATTGGGTGCCACATGGCCTGCTTGGAGGCCGCCACATGGCCCCAGGTCGGTGGAAATTTCCGTATGGAAATTTTTTTGCGATTTCATAGGATTCAACCCCAGGTCGATTGGCTTGCAGCCCACAGGCCCCACCGGGCGGGCTATATGTTGGTCGAAAACTCAGCAGAGAAGTTTTCCTTGACCCTAGTGCCAGGGGGTGCTGATAGGTGATTAAGGTGAAACCAGAGAAGTCAGAGGCTATTTTTGATGAACCAAAACTCTATCTTGACTATTTAAGTCATTTTAGAACCAATGGAAGTGGTTTCATAACATTTTTAGAACTTATAAAGCTCGAGAATCGGATTTGTATTTTTGGGCAGCCCTAGGCAAACCGTGGAGGATAGCATATTTTGGGGATGCAGTGCTCGATTTGAGAAATTTATCAGTTGATAGTTGATGTATGATGTTTATTGGATACAATAGGAGTGGTTTCAGTGACAGAAACAAAATTCTAAGGGAGTTTGTGCCAATTAGAAGCTCAGAGTAGCTTAGTGCACCGATAGAAGGAATCGCGTCAAAAAGAGCCTAAAGCTGTTTACAAAGTTCGGACAGCCAATTGAGGGATATTTATGGTATTTTTAGTCCTTTGGATCATTTTTTTATTCATTGTAATTAAGTATTTACTTGTAAAAAAAACTTACCATAATCCCAAAGAGCTGAGTCATGATGACAAAGCTCAAAAGAGACGTAGCCCACGAGATTTCGGGTGAACTCCTAGATTAAAATTGTTGTTGTGTTTGAATGATTATTTGATGGATTATGTTGATTTCATACATGTTAAATTGGAGCAAGAACAAATGAACTTAAGACACATAAATAGTAAAAATGCATACACCACTTTCAAGTAAATAATTCTGGAAAATTGTCAAGTAAAAGCTAGATCATTTAATTTAAACTGAGTGGTAGATTCTTGAAATACATACAAGTTATCTAGACCATTTTTAGATCACACAACCAAAGAATTCTTGCTTAACATGAAAGGACTCTGAAGATCTGAATGAATCATCTAAAGGAGACATGCACAATGTCAGCACAGTAAGCGGTTGGAACCGAACCCATCAAATCTATGGAACTACATCTAAGGCTAGAGCATAATCTAAGGTCATCCAGGCATGTGGGGGGCTACCTGAAGGGACACCCCCTCATGAGTTCTAAAACATCTCACACATACCCGGGAATCAATGGTACAATCTGCTGGATCACCGGACCATCTAACGTACAATTCTCAATCGTGCGATAATGAGTTGCAGCTGAGCACGAGAGAAACAAGAAAGTTAAAGGGAAATGATGATTCCATTTTCTTTATCCAAGGTACCGAATAATGATGAAATATGGAACCAGGGTACACTACACTTGAGACTATTATTTTGGAATGAATGTGTTGATTTCGACAAAAGAGGGCCTGTCAGAGTTGATGCAATGAGGAATCCTCAACTAAGGCATGAGGGATCATAGTATAGTGATTGGTGGAATGAAACCAGGGATAATTATGGAAGGATATAAACTAAGAGGCATACTAAAACTTCCCTTGTCAAAGCATAAAAATCACGGTTGATCTGGCAGCGTTTGACTCGATTCTGGGGGGGTGGTCAAGAACTCAGACGAAGGCTTTTCAATGACGAAAAATATAGATGGAGGTCAATAATAGCAACACGAGATGAATGCGATGCAAATATGGATGAAATACTGTAACATGACATAATGGGACTCAAAACAAACTCCATAAACATAAGGGTATCTCGTCTCGGATGCTCTGAATCGAGCGTGACTCGACGATGCTGCCACACAGGATAGGCCGAGGGGCACCATAAAAAAAAAAAAGAGTAAATGAGGGTTACCCATGACGAAAATTGACCCATGAGGTGAAAAGCCACAAGGAAAAGTGGTTTCAAAGTACTGACGTCTCATATGAAGAAAGTCGATTTTGATTTGGTGGCAAAGTGAATCTTTGTGGAAAAAATGGATTCTAGATGAAGTGTCTAATTACCAAAAAAAAAATGAAGACCATTATAGAACTCAATGATATCTTTCCAACAGTCCTGAAGGCTCGTCAAAATGAGCTACGGTTTGGTGGCAATAGGCGACTGAAAAACTAGGGTTTTTCCTATAAAATGGTATTTTCCCTTCAAATCAAATTCATTTTCTAAGTGAGTTGTGGAGAAATTGGAGAGGAGGAGAAGGCCCTAAATCTTGTGGCAATCATAGTGGAAAAAATTACCATCGGAAACAGGATCTGTGACTTTTAGGATGGTGACCTTACTTGTCTAAAAATGGCCTTAATGCTTCTTGGAAGGATGGTTGCTGGTGAAGAATGAAGGGAAGAAAGGGATACAAGAATGAGCTACTAGAGAAGGACTAGGGTCATCCCCACCCATGAAGTTAAACATGGGGACAAAGTGGTAAGTGTGGCATCACATAAAGTAGAATATTTGAAGATATGGTATCAAGTATCTATGATATGTGACGTGTATTTGGATAACCGGAGAGGTTGGTAGGACAAACTATATAAACAATAAAAGGATAATAGACCATATCTAGATTGTTGGGGTCTAAGCCGAGATTTATGTTAATCAAGTGAGAAGGTGGCCAGGGGTTTCATCGTACCCCTAAGAATGAGATATTGCCCCCCAACATATGTGATGGAGGAGATTGATCGGGTATGCAAAGGTGGGAATGATGCCCCTATCTGGAGGAGTTTGTGGAGTGCCATGGTGTTCCAAGAGCTCAAATAATGGATTGAAGCATTCGGTCTCACATGTGTAAATCATAAAGAGGACAGTGAGTGTATATAAGGGCATAGGTTCCCCCAAGCATGATATGTACATGCCAAATGTATTTATAATAGTGGACTCTAAACACATTTTGATGATGTGGTTCATCATTTGTTTATGTTATGGTTGTCTTCTTATGGGAAGAATGGATAGAGACAGTTAGAGAAATGAAATAGTGGATTACCAATCTTGTTTGGCACTGCATATATGAATCAAATGGATTGAATTTATGGATTCGCATACATGGTGTCACTATACCAAAGAGTGACCTCAGATATAATGAATTGATGCTCATCTAGAAAAAACTGCGGTTGAACAAAAACAATTTCAAAGGGACTGGGTTGTTGATATAAGATGAAGGAATGATTAAGTGGATCACCCCTAGATTGATTTGAAACAATATGAGACTATAGAGGTTATTCTAAATGGGCAAGACTAATGGTACCAGAGTCGACACTACCAAATGCACTAGGAGGGTTGGGGAGAATTCCTTCTCATGGACTCTAAAAAATGGATGCCCCCTTACCCAAACATTGAGTGGAAATATAATGGACACAAGGTGGATGTGGTTCGAATTCATGAGTTCAAATTAAGGGGTATTTGAACCAATCAATTGCACCATGGATGAATTCTTTGGACTCCACAACATATTGATCATTGGTTTGTTGCGAAAGTAAATATGCACGATGGTGCATATCGTCCAAAGGATAATCGAGGGTGGTAATGGATTCCATGATGTCTTCACCTTACTGAAAGATGGGCATACTAGAGGAAGAAGAACCAATTGATGTGGAGAGGCTACCTAAAGCATCATCGTGACAGATAAGTTTCACATGCACATTGACAACAAGAGGGAATGAATGACTAATAGATGGTATATCTACTGATGTTGAGACATGGGTATCATACGAAGAATGTTCAACCAAATCCAGATGGAGGACTTCAAAAGAGTCTCTAGACAAGGATCTCATGGATGACAACATGTAGAGAATAGTATCAGTGTTATCCATCATCTCGACATCAGGAGGTATCACAATGTGTGGTTCATGTCCTGGTTCAACAATTGTGCCAACATCCACAGGTAAATAAGTGGTGGTTTCATTTCGAGCGACCTCTATTTCACAAAGTGCCTGACGGGTGTCGTGAAAATATTTGAGACGAGGAAAATGACGAGAGTAGTGTAAAAAGTTGTCACACAAAGAACAACGGTGATTTTTTTTTCTTGGATGACTCAGGTAAGGTAACATAGACCTCTGAGATGTTAGAGTCATGAAACGTATCGTCAACCACCTCTTTGAGATGAGGGAGTCCAGTTATTGGTGTCATGCCCAACGACATCACACAAATAGCGTGGAGGTGTCGACTTTGGAGGCTTAGGAGGAGCTTGCGTTGTTTTTGGAGCCTTGTCTTTAGTTCCATTTTTCTAGAATTTACCCCCTTCACTAGATGCTTTCACAATAGGTGTAGGTGCCTATTGAGGTTGCTGTGGAATTGCAGCAAAATAAAGGGAAGGTACAACAGGCTGCACCGGGGTCAAAGATGTGTAAGTCTTAAGTTAATCAGATGGAGTGTTTGTGGGGGGATCAATGTACCAGACTGGGATCCCTAGAGTAATGTTGGGTAAAATCAATGTAGCCATGACAGGGAAAAAAAAAATCCTGGTGGGGGGACTAAGAAAGGTATTTGACGTGAAGGATAATTGCCTGGCAAAATTGTTCCCAGATGGTTAAGGCTTGGAAGAACTGTTCCTGGCTGAAATGGATTAGGAGAGACACCAGTAGAAGGAGATGGTCCTTGAGGAATTATTCGTATGCTGGGTTGAGTTTGGGATAGTAGGTTGCGAAGGCACTGGCTGTTGGATGGGCATACGAGACAGCTTGTGAACAACTCATGACGCTTGTAGCATGCAAACACTAGACGACTTGGGCTCATAAGGGTAGGTGGTGGACCATAGTAGGCACCAAGCAAAGAAAAATTCTTATAGACTCCTGGTGAGACATTGGTGAGGGACGAGATAGTCATATCCTCCGTCATCGATGAAATGTTATAGGTTCAAATTCAAATGGATTAAAATATATATATCTTTATAAATTTTAAATGAAAAAATCTCATATATCAATTTAATATCTAATTTAACCATAATCTTAAAATCAGATTGTCATTATTATTATTATTATTATCAAAACATTAAAAATAAATAAATGATGATGATGACGATTAACGTTCACTAAGACCAATGCGGTCTATCAAACCTCAAGAAAAGAAAAATAATCTAATTATGATTATTCAAAATCTTGTTTCTGTGATAAAAAAGAAGAGAAAGAAGTGCTCCAAGATTGTTATAATTGGGTTGGCTTAATAAGTCAAGAAGATTGGAAGTGTGAAAGATGCTAGTGAATTGATAGTAGATGTGAGTAGGAGTCGGGAAGTCTAAAATGAATTTTTTTCATCTTCTACCTTCTTAGTATCACAAATATGACAGATACTATCATCCCAGGGAGTCTTGGGAGTGGACCACCGCCCAGTTTCACTTCAAAGCTCATGAGAATTATTTATTATCCTAGTGATTCTCATTTGTTTCTAATTAGTGCTGGTCAACACAGAGAGATAATTTTGGTTATCAAGGGTGATGTTGATTACCTCCTTATAGTGCCTTAGCTTCATTTTACCTTCCAACTCCTTAACATCCCACAACTTGTCCTTGAAATTGGAGGTAATTAACCTTTGACACTATCTTTGCTTCCCATGATGATATCCTCCTCAATCCCCCAATGGTTGAGCAAAGAATGGGCATCCTTATGCCACCCATGCTTGAGGCGAAGGTGGGGGTTTTTTACTAAAGTTAGAAGCAATTTTTGGGAGCCTCTTAGATTCCATGTTGTAAAGATTCTTCTTATACATCAAAGATATAAACATAGTATTAATTTCAATGGGGGACAAGCCAAACTCGATCAAGAGGATAGGATAGGGAGTATTTCCCTTGACATTTAGGTTGTAGGTTATGAATTTCTTTTGAATCATCTCAATCTTTCTTGACGACTCCCTGGATATACTAAAACCCAAAACTTCACATCTGTATAAGACAACAGGGGTGACGAGATTCAAAGAGGAACCTTTTTTTACTCCAAATGAAAATATTGACCGACTTACAATTGTTTTCAAGCTCATAATAAGCTTTCTAGCCTCCAATCCTTTTCTTGATGCTATAATTCTAGTTGAGTTGATGAGGAAAGTCAGTACCCAAATATTTGTAAGAAGAAACTGTTGATTTTTTTGTAGCTTGGGAGGTACTCCAAGCCTTGGTGATTGAGGTTTGGATGTCAAAGTGCCACAAATGGGCTTCGGGGCTTGAGGCCCAAGCTTGGGGGTTTTTCACCCATCGATGTTTCGACCAAAACTGTGATGAGAAATCGACATGTGATGGATGATAATGATAGTTCTCGGTGATATGATTCCAATGCAGAGAGAATCATTCGATTCCTAGTTGACATTGAGGAGTTATGAATTTTTGAAGGTTATGTTGGATTTTGTACATGATGGTCTAGGTTGGCCTAAGGCTAGGAAGGCCTAATGACAGTGGTTCAAGTCCTAGGATAACGTTGGAGGATCCCTTTCTTTTGTGTATAAAAGTGAGGTGATGTCAGAGCATTAGAGCCGCACCAAGGGAGCAACAAGATAATGTGAGGAGGCTAAGGTACAATGTGGGGCAAGTTTGTTTGTTGTAGGTGACAACGAAGTGATTTAGGGTTGTTTGAGGCATGGTTTAAGGGTTGTTTTTGGTGTGGTGTGTTGGGCAGAGAAGGCCGCAGACAAGAAGAGTGTCGGATTTTTGTTTTAAGGCATATTGTGGCACTAATTGAGGAGGACCAAAGCTACAATCTACTGTTGGGCTAGGTTGCAGGCCATAGCCAACAGTTGGAGGCCCTTAACGGTTGTTTCTAGGGTGGAAAACATCCATAAAAGGGAGTGTATGCATGGTGAGATTCTTCTAGGGTAGACCACATCCTTTAAAGGATAGTTGAGCAAATTGTATTGTGGAGTGAGGACAGTGAGGCGTGCCCTAACTAGTAGTGCATAATTGCAGGAGTGAAGCACGGTGAAACAACGGAGGTGTATTGGGTCAGCTTGTGATCGGATTGGATCAGATAAGGGTAGCCTGTGGATCAAGTCAAGGACAAGGGGAAGATCTTATGATTAGATGCACTAGTGAAAGATTCCACAGTGAGAAGTGCATCAAAAGGTTGTTGTGCATTGGGTCAAAGTGTTGACTATTGCTTAGGATCAGTTGATGGGATAATTGTAGGAGGCCTTAGGAGTTATTTAGAAGAGCCCACGTGGATTTTTGGGAGGCCTACTAAGCATCCATGATGACAACAAGCACATCCGATTGGAAGGAAAGTGGACAACAATAAGGAGAGTTGCAGATGGACCCTTGTATGATGGATTGATTGTGTCCTAGGCGAGGACACATTGAGGTGCCTAGATTTGCACAATATCTCCTCTATTTCAGGGAAAAGGGCGAATTGGTGAAGTCTGTGGGCAACCATGTGTAAGGGTCTCCTAGGTGTGGGGATTCCCTAACTAGGAGCAGGTGCCACATTGTCGACTTGGTCTCTTGAGGATTTTGGGAGGGCAACGTGAGAGAGGACCCAGTGTGTAAGAGATTGGGAACTTATGGTATGTTGGAGGATAGTGTGATAGTGTCCATGTTGGAGCCAAAGTGAAATACCTTGATGGATAAAGGTGACTGCTAGCTTGGTAGTTATTGTGGAGCTCAAGGGTTTAATCAACTAGGAGAAAGTTCGTGGAGCATGATACTTGAGTGTGGAGAAGGACTTCTGCATCAGATGATGTGCAGTCCTCCACCTGTGGTCATTGTAGGGGATGGACATCTTACAGTGATAGGTGGCAGCCCTCTGTGCCCTATGTTGATCTTCATCGTTGCAACACAGGAAGACCATAGTGGGATGAAGTCCTTGAGTAGTTGAGGAGTAGTAGTGGGTAGATTGAGAGTTGTTTACAATCCACTTGTGAAAAAATCGACATGAGTCTCAATGTGTTGTGCCCTTGATGGATGAAGGGAAAATTAGAGAAGATTGGACAACCGAGATTCAATGGCCATATGGACTTGGAGCATTGATGGAGGCAAGAGCTGCATATCAAGAGCTGAAGGACCGGGCAACTACAAGATATGACCGTGAGTAGCTATTAGATGCTATAGCCAGATGGTCATAGTATCTTGTCTTGTACTAGTAGATGTATGAAGGCCATTATCTCTGGTACAGGATCCCTAAACTGTTGTATTATATTTTTTTAATATAACGAAGTTGGGTTGAAAAATTAAAAAGTTGTGTATATTTGTGCATATATTATTTACTGCTTTATATTCCCATTGTGCAAAGTATTTTAGTGGTTTAGATTCTTGGTTTGGTAGTGTCAGATATTTTAAGACTCTAACCTAGACCTAAGGTCGTGGAAATTCAACAAAAACCTTCTCTAAACAATAGTTATCATAGAAGAAACTACCATGGGTGGTCTTTTTTTATTTAATGATCATGATTTTAGTCTTGTCGGTATTAACTTCCATACCCATCTTGGAGCAGTAGACATGAAGAGTCTTAAGTTTCTTGTCTAGGTCATCATGGATTTTTGCAAGAAGAATGATATCATCAGCATAAAGGAGAAGAGTAGTGATTATACCACCAAGCTCCGTGCCATTGCAACCAACAATTTCAAGACACTCCTCAATCTTATCGATGTAAATGCCAAAAAGGGTAGGGGATAGGGGACACCCTTGCTTAACCCTGATATTGCATTTAATATCTTTATACCACCCTTCGTTGGTATTAAGATTTACAATGACAATATTGTAGAGGCGGATCACAACAATCCTCAGTTCATGAGGACCATGATCTCTTCAAATCTCTTCTAGGGCTTATCTCAAGGAAAAATACTAAAATATTTTCTAAAGTCCACAAAACAACAAAAGAGTTCAGTTCTACTATTGAAACATTCCTTTGCAATGATCTTGAGAGTAACAAGATGGTCGATAGTCGAGTGATGTCTCCTAAAATCAACTTGCCCTTCAGCTCTTTTACCATGGTTTTCAAGCCAAAGGATAAGATTCTTTTCCAAAATGAGCATGTTGTACATATTTGCCTTTGCATACAAATTTTCGGTCTGCCACCTTTTCCAAATCTCTTTCAGACCTCCGCCGTGGCCTAAAATCCTCATGCTCCTGTTTGATATTACCATCCCCACCCGAAGAGTCCGTCCTGCAAAGATTAAAACCCATAATTTAAGATTTATCGGGCCCAGCCCCAAAGATTTTAGCCTTCCCTGTTTTGGTTTCCATATGTCCCGAGCGCAAAACCTCAGGCCAGAAGGAAAGGGGCTTAACAATAAACGTTTGCGGGCGCAATTGTAACCGTCCGATCAAAACCAATCAATGGACCGCTATTAAACCATCTGTGGTGGCCCCCGTGCACAGAAAACCAGCGGTTAATTCCGCACCACCTCCACCGAGCCAACGGTTTTCAACCAAACGCCAGCGATCCCACAAATCGCGTGACGCGTGTCCCTGAGTACGGTTTTCAAAACCACTTTTTCGCGCGTTAAAAGTTGGACAATGGCCGGGTAGCGAAATTCATCCGCGCCGTCGGATCTCTTGACCTCCATCCTATGGCGGATATCCTCCAAAGATGCCCGCGCGTTATCCCATGTTTGTTATGTCCTGTGGCCCACCAAAATGCCGCCCCCATCGCCTTCGGGCCGTTGATCTGTTTTCCGAAATCCGACGGCCCAGAATGCATTCTTCTCTGCTTGTTGACTCCGCAGCCACGTCACTCTCCCACCTGTCCTTCGTACGTCCATGTGTCATCCTCTCGCATGTCGACAATATTCCTTCCCCCGCCGTATATATATATGTGTTTCTCATCCTTATTCGTTCATCTTGTTTCTACTGTTTTACGTAAAAATTCATGTTTCCATCTATTTATCAAAATCTTCGTTGTAATTTCCCCGCCACCCTGCATGTTATTATCATTCAGCCATGTCCTCACCGCCATTATCGTCGACACCCCCCCGTCTATCACCCTCGTACCTGGTTTTTCTAATGTATTGGTGGATTTTGCAGGGTTTCAACAGACGGAAAGATATTTTAATTCACAGTCTTGGCTGCAGCAATAGAGCATCTCAGAAGACAATTCAATTGAAGCTGTCATTATAAAGAAGGGTCCTGAAAGCCGCCATGATAAGACATCCATCGCAAGAGCAGGATTTGAAATCTTTCGAACTCTCCAAGGACAATTTAAAAGATGCCAGTCAGCATATGGGGATATAAATATTCCTGCAAAGAACTTCAGCAAAGAATTAAAGATTTCAACAAACCCATTGAAGATTATGAGCTCGTATCTGGTGTTAAAAGACAAGGGTATTGGACCAGAGATTTTCAGGATCAAGCCGAGGGTACAATACATTAAAAATCATACCCTACAGATTATATTTCGGCTGATTTTCTTCTTAGGAAAGTACAGAAGGTTTATGAAGATTTCCCCTTATGCCGAGCCTCTGCAGAGATCTTATTCCTAGTTCATTTATTCTTGCAAGCAACCTCAAGGTTTTATCACAGCAGATTTTCCTCCTCCAGCCAAGTACATAGCATTTTTATATTTTATTATTTATGTCTTGTTCATAAGGAGATTTTTATCCTCATCATTTATTTCATGAAGTGGTAGCTGAGTACGTGCATCGGTTCAGCCCCGCCAAATAGCATAGGCAGGCCTTTCCTTCAAATTTGTTTAAATGAGACCATTAAATGTATATCACCTACCTCATTCTCTAGAGTTTTCTCTTTCCTCTATAAAAACTAGAAAGAAAAACATTGTAAGGGTTCCAGATTTCTATCAGCAAACTGTGCAGTGAAAAGGATTTTGTATACATTTTGTAACACTTCTGTATGAAGGTTCAGAGCCCGTAGGGTCTCAGTGAGGAGGAGTTATAACTGTAATGAGGATTCTGGTCTTTGGTATCTCACAGTATGTAATTTTCTCTTATGTGTTAATACAATATCTCATTTCATGCTATTTATCTTCTTGTATCATGCTCTAGAATGAGAGTGGCTCACTAATCTTGAGTAAGGATTCATCCTAGTTGATGCCCATACTGGGGTTAGTCAAGCACTTTAAATAGGCCTAGTCATGATATAATGTTCCGTGTTCACCTTATCCATATTTTCTGCTATATTAGTTGCTTGAGGAGGGTTCTTTTAAAACGCCATTGTCATGTATGGATTCTTAGTTGGATAAGCCCATATGTGATTCTATTGTGTATCTGGGTATCAGTCTCATGTCAACTAATATCTTCTTCATGTTTCTTCACTGCATCCACTTTCTGATATTTGATTTCTGTGGCATATTATTTGAACTGGCCCTCTTTACAGTAAGCTGTCTCTTAACTGTCTGATGCTTTTGTATTGAAGTTTTGCATGGTGTCCCTACACTATTCTTATCTTTGTATCAACTTCTGAGAGAGATTGGTCCCATTTAAACTAATTTCCTTGTTTAACAAGAGATAGTAAGAAAGCTTTTGGATTGACAACCCAAGCTATATTATGAGCTCCTTGCTATATTAAGATGTCCTAGGCACTGGTCTATGGCAACTCTAGACTGTCTCTAGGGGTGACAAAAATTGTCCACAACATCTTTCTGGCGCCGTTGCCGGGGATCGAATTTGAGAATATCAGTTTCCCTAAGCCTCGACAAATTGTTTTCACTCTCTAATTAGGTGAGCTCAGAGAGTTGAAGAGTTGCGTATCTCTCACCTTGGCGACTCCACTGTTCTTTATTTGATAAATCTATTGGTAATCCTGGCTCCTCGTAAGCCACATTTGAGGTCAGATACATCTCAGTCGAAGACACCTTACGTGGCTGACCCATAGAAGACCATTCACAAAAGAGTTTGGAAGGAGAGGAAATCAATTAGTGCTGAAAATCCTGAATATTCCGTTGAAGATTATCCGCCCTCTTCTTCTCAAGATATCATAACAGAAAATCCCGAGTTTTACTCAGAAACTCCATGTAGGAGAAGTTCTTGGATTGAAGAAGATTCTCATCCTACTCCCGAGGCTGAAGAAATTAAAGAAATTACAGAAGTAGCTGCTGTTAACAGAGAATTATTCCCAGCTACGCCTCAGACTTCCATACAATATATTCCCATTGTTATTCATACCCCACTTCCTCCTACTCCCCTTCCTTCATCTGTAGCTCAGACTGTTGCACAACCCCCACCTCCTCCAATGGCTAATGTTCCCGCTTTTCTACTGAACAAATACGCTCCACTGGCCTTACCCCAAGTGCTAAATGATATGCCACAGGATTATTTGAAGATTCTGCCGAGATTTAATGGTGAAAATGAAATTGATGCTCAGAAACATCTTGAGACTTTCTGTTCTTTTGCAGAAAACTTAAATGTTGAACATTTGGATGTGGTCTTAAGATTATTTGTGCAGTCTTTGGAGGGTGAAGCCAGAAAATGGTTTAAGACATTGGGAAATCGTTCTGTGAGTACCTGGGAAGAGATGGAGAATAATTTTCTCAGAAAGTGGGGAGAAAAGAAAGATTATGGTCAGTATCTTACTAAATTTAATACCTTGAATAAGAGGCAGAATGAAGGAGTGTCAGAGTTTATTAAAAGATTTAACAAGCTATATTTGAGCCTGCCTCCTGAAATGAAGCCCCATGAAACAACTGCCAAGATAATTTTTATAACATCCTTTGATTTTGACTTTGGATTCTCATTGAGAGAAAGAAAACCTGCTACTTTAGATGACGCTCAGTCAGATGCTCTGGAGCTGGAAGCTAACTTTGCCTCCACTGGGAAATTGAAGGGAAAAATTGAACAAGATACTAGAAGGAGAGGCAAAGAAGAGGTTTCCACCTCTAATCAGGAAAAGGATTCAGATAAAATGGATGAAATAAGCAAAATGATAAAGAAGATGGTCAAGCTTGAACTGGAGGCTAAGAGTGCAGCTCCTAAGAATTTCTATAATGTTCCAAACAGAGGATACAATCCTCAGTACAAAAGACCACCATTGCAAATATTGCCTAGAGAAGCAAAGGAGCAACAAGATCAGGTACCACATCCATTGTACCTGGAAGGACCAGTAGAAGACTCCACTGAAGATGCTACTTATGAATTAGAAGATTCAAACTTTGATTTTTCTAATAATGATGATATAGAATGCCCATTACAAGATGAAGAAGAAGAAGCAGAGATTGATCATTATTGTAAGCAATTTGATGACTTCATGCAAGCACAATTCAATGTAAAATATGATCTCAGATCCTCAAGGAAAAGGACCCGAACTCAAGACCAAGAAGAGGAGCCACCTCAGAAAGAAGCATCTGCTCAGAAGGAATCAACAACAAAGAGAAACATAGAAAAAGGTAAGAGTCCTTTAAATGCTCCCTTGCAGCCTAATGATCAGATTCCATCTTCTTCAAAAATAGTCAGTCTTCCTAATGCTGAGTCAGTGTCAAAGAAATTAAATCTTCAGCTGAAAATAAAGAGTCAAAAGAAGTAGTGATAGAAAAGCCCCCATCTGCTTTTAATCTGCAAAAAGAACTTGAGAAAATTAAGATTCCAGTCCCCCTGACCGAACTGTTAAAACAACCTGTATATCAGTCTCAAGTTACTTCCTTCATGCTTCCTCCTGAAATACCAATTGCGCCTGATAGTTTAAACCTTCAAGAAGAAATACCCACGGTAGTCTTTGGCCCACATGTCGAGGAGATAGACCCTTCTACTCCTCCTTTTTATGTATCCCTAGTTATACGTGACCTGCTATTACACAATTGTATGTTAGATTCTGGGGCTTCCCATAATCTTATGCCTTTGTCTGTCATGGAACAACTAGGACTGCAAATTACAAGACCATATAAAGACATATATTCATTTGATTCCAAAAGAGTTAAATGCTTGGGAATGATTAAAGATTTAGTGGTCAATTTGGCCCAAATTCCAGCAAAGAGTGTGGTCATGGACATTGTGGTTGCTGATATCCCAGCCTGCTTTGGCATGCTACTGTCAAGGTTCTGGGGTACAAAAATTGGGGGGTCAATCAAATTAGATTTAACATATGCTACTATCCCAGTCTTTGGAGGTCAGGAGAGGAGGTTATACAGGGAGACTAGATTTGTTAAAATGGTAACTAAGGCTGACTGCTCAGAGAATTCCCCAATTTATAACAAAGAGGGAGATTTTTCGTGTTTAATGTTAGAAGAAAATCAAAATTATGCCCATGAGCCCCTTTTTGGTCAAATCCAAAATGAGCAGCTTAAAGAAGATCAGGAATCAGAAATTTGGACTTTGCATTTTGATGGAGAAAATTCAAGAGAAGGCAATGGAGCTGGGGTATTATTAATCTCTCCTGCAGGAAAATGGGTGCCACTGTCCTTTAAATTGGAATATGAGGCTACCAATAATGTAGCTGAATATGAAGCTCTTCTATTGGGACTGTAGACAGCTAGAAACATGGGTATCCAAAGTATAAAAGTAATGGGAGACTCTGAGTTGGTGGTAAGGCAGATCAGAAATCAATGCCAAACCAAGCATCCTCGGCTGAGAGCATATAGAAACGAAGTATGGCACATGGTGGAAAATTTCTTCTTGGCATTTAACATACAGTTCATGCCCCGGGAGAAAAACAGAATAGCAGATTCTCTTGATGTAGCTGCCAGTACATTCCGTCCTCCTCAGAATCCACTTTTAAGATACGAAGTGGAGGTACGTTACAGGCCATCTATCCCAGATAACATCAAGCACTGGCAGGTATTTGAAGATGATGAACAGATGAAGAGGTTCATGGATACAGTGGGAGAATTCTCCAATATGGAGATTGATGACAATGAGGAAGAAGAAGCTGAAAATATTGCAGAAAACAGATGGGAAGAAAAGATAGCAGGTAATAAAGTGCTGCAGCTGAAAGGAAATGTTATACCTAGAGGTCTGGTGCCTCTGGAAAGGTTATTTAACAAAGATGATATTCCATTGCAGCCAAACAAAGTGGTAGAAGAAAATCAAGTGGAAGATTTAAATCTGGGTACTTATGCTGATCCCAAAATTGTAAAATTATCTAAAAGGGTCCCAGAAGAATATAAAGAAAAATATTTGAAGTTGTTTCAATCTTATAAAGATGTATTTGCTTGGTCCTATCAGGACCTAAAAACTTTTGATGTTAATATAATGCAGCATAAAATTCCTTTGAGGGAAGATGCAAAGCCTTATAAGCAGAAGCTCAGACAGATAAATCCTCTACTGCTTCCCTCTATTGAAAAAGAAATCAAGAAGTTACTGAAGGCCAAAATAATTGTGCCATTGAGATACTCAGAATGGGTAGCAAACCTTGTTCCTGTTCGAAAGAAAAATGGAGAAATAAGGCTGTGTGTGGATTTCAGAAATTTAAATAGAGCATCGTTAAAGGACAATTATCCACTGCCTAAGATGGACCCCATCCTGCAGAAAGTGGTGGGAGCATCCAGAATGTCAATGATGGATGGTTTTTCTGGCTATAATCAGGTGGCCGTACTTCCAGAAGATCAGAAGAAAACTGCATTTACTACACCATGGGGAACATTTATGTATGCCAGGATGCCATCTGGATTAATTAATGCAGGAGCTACTTTTCAGAGGGCAATGGACATAGCCTTCGTTGGAGAGCAGGACAAGTTTTTGGTGGTGTATCTTGATGATATCATAGTATTTTCGAAGAATGATGACGAGCATATTGAGCATTTAAGAAGAACTTTTGAAAAATGCAGAAGGTATGGCCTTTCTCTTAATCCTCAAAAATCTTTATTTGCATTAGATGAGGGAAAACTCTTAGGGCACATTGTGACTAAAGATGGTGTGAAAATAGACCCTAAGAGAGTTGAAGTAATAAACAGTATCCCTTTACCCAGGAATAAGAAGGAAGTACGGGTGTTTTTAGGCCGAATCAATTTTCTGAGAAGGTTTATTCCTAACTATGTCGAGATAGTTAGGCACATAACTGATATGTTGAAAAAGGATAATGAAGTAAAATGGTCCCAGGAGTCTAGAGATGCATTCACCAGGATAAAACAGGCATTTGCCGAAGCTCCTGTACTAGCTGGGCCAGATTACAACAAGCCATTTATGATCTTTTCATTTGCTTCACCTCATACAATAGCTGGAGTATTATTGCAGAAAAATGAAGAGGGATATGAGCAGCCTATAGCTTTCTTCAGTCAAGTGCTTTATGATGCTGAATTAAAATATAATATATTGGAGAAGCAGGCATATGCCCTGGTAAAGTCCCTTAAAGCTTTTAGAATATATGTTTTGCAATCTCACATTACTGCATATGTTCCCACAACAGCTGTCAAAGACATTCTTGTTCAGGGGGATAGTGAAGGTAAAAGAGGAAGATGGATTGCAAAAATACAGGAGTATGATTTGGACATAAGGCCTACTAAGCTGATTAAAGGACAGGGACTTGCTAAAATGTTATCTGAATCAAATCATCAAGCCTTGGGCATTAATTTATCCATGATAGCAAATGAAGAATCTGAGAAAGGAGAAGAACATCAAGGACTAGAGATGGCCACTCAAAAGGTACACATGAAATATCTCACTAGTCCTTGGTATAAAGAAATAGTTGAATATCTTTTAACACTTAGCTGTCCTCCAAGTTGTGATAAGATAAAATACAGGGCTATAAGAATGAAATCCCAGAAATACATAATTGCTAATGGACAGCTATATTGGAGAGACCCTTCAGGTATATTACTATTGTGCCTCACAGAAAATGAAGTGGAGAATATAATGACAGAATTTCATGAGGGAATATGTGGAGGGCATTACAGTTGGAGGGCTACAGCTCATAAAATCCTGAAGGCTGGTTTTTACTGACCAAAATTATTTACAGATGCTTTTTTTTGGGTCAGAGCATGTGACAAGTGCCAAATATTTGCAGAAAGGCAGAAGTTAGCAGCTTTGCCCTTGATTCCTGTTCATGTGAATGAACCATTTCAGAAATGGAGATTAGATTTTATAGGAGAAATACATCCCCCAGCAAGTGGCCAATATAAATTGATATTAACAGCCACAAATTATTTCACAAAATGGGTGGAAGCCATACCTACAAGAAATGCTACAGATACTGTAATAATCAAATTTATGGAGGAAAATATCATATCTAGGTTTGGCTGTCCTGCTAGGATTGTAACTGATAATGCACAGGCTTTCAAGTCTGCCAGATTTGTAAATTTCTGCCAACAGTATAACATCATATTGACTCACTCCACAGCTTACTATCCCCAGGGAAATGGCTTAGCAGAGTCTTCTAATAAAACCCTGGTGAGGGCCTTGAAGAAAACAATAAATGAGAATCAGAAGAATTGGGACTCCCAATTAAAATTTGCTCTATGGGCGAATAGGATAACCAGCAAGAGAGCAATAGGGAAGTCTCCCTATGAATTGGTATATGGACGAGCAGCAGTGTTTCCAGTGCAATTGGCGTTACCGGTAGCACGTTTTATGCAGGAAAGCCAGGAAGAACCAGATGACATAGTCAGAAGGATTAATCAATTGATCAAATTAGAGGAAACACGGAACCAGGTAAATCAGATATTGATAGAATATCAGGAGAAAATGAAGAATGTATTTGATCGGCATGCGAAAGACAGGAAATTCCAAATTGGAGACCTGGTTCTCAAATGGGACGTTCGAAGAGCAGAGAAAGGCAAGCATGCTAAATTTGACCCATTGTGGTTTGGCCCATTCAAAATTGTGAATCAAGGAGGAAACAATACTTTCATGTTAGAAAACCTACAGGGTGATCTGCTAGATGCCCCTGTGAATGGCCAATTCCTCAAGCCATACTTTCAATCCTGATCCAGGCTGGGAATGCATGTTGTATTATATTGTATATAAGTTTTTTTAGCTTTTATTTTTATAAAGAAAGGATGCTGGCAAATTATCAGAAGAAACGCAGATAAATTGACAAAAAGGATGTACATACAGAAATATTCAGTGGTCTGTGTGTTCTCGACATGTCCAAGGATGAACATGCCGTCCCCAGATGGAGCCGATGTTGTATATATTGACCCCTTCATGTAAGTTTTTGGTCCACTGCCTTTTCCGAATCCATTTCAAATCTCTGTCGTGGCCTAAAATCCTCATGCTCCCGTTTAATATTACCATCTCCGCCCTGAAAATCCGCCCTGAAAAGGTTAAAACCAATAATTTAAAACTTATCGGGCCTAGTCCTAAGATCTTAGCCCTCCATGCTTTGGCTTCCATATGTCCCGAGCGAAAAACCTCAGCCCAGAAGGAAAGGGAGCTTAACAATAAATGTTTTCGGGCGTAATTGTAACCGTCAGATTCGAAGCCAATCGACAGAGCGGAGATTTTTTTGTATGGTGGCCCCCGCGCGCAGAAAACCGCTGGTTCCATTCCGCACCGCTTCCACTAGGTCGGCGGTTTTCAATCAAACGCCAGCGATTCCACAAATCGCGTGTCGCGTGTCCAGGAGTACGGCGTCCTAAACCACTTTTTCGCGCGTTAAATGTTGAACAATGGCCGGGCAGCGGAAATCACCCGCGCCGTTGGATCTGTCGACCTCAATCCAACGGCGGATATCCTCCAAAGCTGCCTGCCCGTTAACCTGTATTCGTTGTGTCCTGTGGCCCACCATTACGCCGCTCCCATCGCCCTCGAGCCGTTGATCTGTCTTCCAAAATCTAACGGCCCATGATCCAGTCTTCTCTGTCTGATTGACCCCACAGCCACGTCATCCACCCACCTATCCTTCGTACACCCATGTGTCGTATTCCCGTGTGTCCGTGGCGTTCTCCCCTGCCGAATATATATGTGTGTGTTTATTCATATTCATTGTTTTATTTCGCCTCCACGTTCAAACCATTTCACGTAGAAAACCTGCGTTCCCTCTGATTATCAAAAGCTTCCATCGTATTTTCTCCACCACCCTGCGCGTTCTTGTCAATCGGCCATGTCCTCACCGCCATTATCGTCAACACCTCCTCGTCCATCCCACTTCTACCTGGTTTTTCTAATGTGTTGGTGGATTTTGCAGGGTTTTAACAAACGGAAAGATGCTTTAGTTCATAGTCTTGGCCACAGCAATAGAGCATCTCATAAGGCAATTCAATTGAAGCTGTCATTATGAAGAAGGATCCTGAAAGCCGCCATGATAAGACATCCATCGCAGGAGCTGGATTTAAAATCTTTCGAACTCTCCAAGGACAATTTAAAGATGCCAGTTAGTGTATGGGGATACAAATGTTCCTGTAAAGAACATCAGCAAAGAATTAAAGATTTCAACTACCCCATTGAAGATTATGAGCTCGTATCTGGTGTTAAAAGACAAGGGTATCGGACCAGAGATTTTCAAGATCGAGCCGAGAGTACAATACATTAAAAATCATATCCTACAGATTGTATTTCAGCTAATTTTCTTCTCATGAAAGTATAGAAGGTTCATGAAGATTTCCCCTTATGTCGAGCCTCTGCAGAGATCTTCTTCCCAGTTCATTTATTCTTGCAAGCAACCTCAAGATTTTATCGCAGCAGATTTTCCTCCTCCAGCCAAGTACATAGCACTTGTATATTTTATTATTTATGTCTGGTTCATAAGGAGATTTTTATCTTCAGCATTTATTTCATGAAGTAGTAGCTGAGTACGTGCATCAGTTCAGCACCGCCAAATAGCATAGGCGGGCTTTTCCTTCAAATTTGTTTAAAATGAGACCATTAAATGTATATCACCTACCTCATTCTCTAGAGTTTTCTCTTTCCTCTATAAAAACTAGAAAGGAAAACATTGTAACGGTTCCAGATTTCTATCAGCAAACTGTGCTGTGAGAAGGCTTTTGTATACATTTTGTAATACTGCTGTATGAAGGTTCAGAGCCCGTAGGGTCTCAGTGAGGAGGAGTTATAACTGTAATGAGAATTCTGGTCTTTGGTATCTCACTGTATGTAATTTTCTCTTATGTGTTAATACAATATCTAATTTCATGCTATTTATCTTCTTGTATCATGTTCTAGAATGCGAGTGGCTCACTAATCCTGAGTAAGGATTCATCCTAGTTGATGCCCATACTGGGGTTAGTCAAGCGCTTTAAATAGGCCTAGTCATGATATACTGTTCCATGTTCATCTTATCCATATTTTCTGCTATATTAGTTACTTGAGGAGGGTGCTTTTAAAATGCCATTGTCATGTATGGATTCTTAGTTGGATAAGCCCATATGTGATTCTGTTGTGTATCTAGGTATCCGTCTCATGTTAACTAATATCTTCTTCATGTTTCTTCACTGCATCCACTTTCTGATATTTGATTTCTGTGGCATATTATTTGAACTGGCCCTCTTTACAGTAAGTTGTCTCTTAACTGTATGATGCCTTTGTATTGGAGTTTTGCATGATGTTTCTACATTATTCTTACTTTTGTATCAGCTTCTGAGAGAGATTGGTCCCATATGAACTAATTTCCTTGTTTAACAAGAGATAGTAGGGGAGCTTTTGGACTGACAACCCAAGCTATATTATGAGCTCCTTGCTATATTAAGATGTCCTAGGCACTGGTCTATGGCAACTCTAGACTGTCTCTAGGGGTGACAAAAATTGTCCACAACAGAGCCCATATAACTTGGCTAGGGTGTGGTTAATCATGATGGTCCTATAGTTAGAGGGAACGTTTTTTTCCCCATTTTTAAAGATATGCACAATAAGTATTTGTACCCAAAGCTTAGGGAAGCCACATTGTGTAGCCAAATTGAGAAACTTGTGGAGATGAGGAATGAGGATAGACCTTCCCATTTTAAAGATCTCGGCTTGGTATCCTTCAATATCTTTAGCATTCCCATTAGTGAGCTTATTGATCCCAGACTCAACGTCTTCCACGGAAAATATATCATCCTTAATAGGAGTGTTTAAGAATGTGCCCATGGTATCCGTAGAGTCGTACAACTTCTTAAGATAATTGTCCCAATTCTCTAGGGGGATAATTTTAATTTAGATATTAAAAATTAATTAAATATATTTATCCATACTTTATGGCAGCAATTCTTAATTTGTAAATAGGCTTTGTTGTAAAATCATGGACCATTACTATGACTTATCAATATTAAATGCCTAGAAAATCATAACTCATTTCATATGACACTTGTTCATATAACATTTTTTTAATTAATTAATTTAATTAAAAAGATAAAAAAACATAACTACATTGGAGATAAATCTCAATCATTGATTTGTGTATAATACTATAAAAATCCTAGAATATTTCATGGAGGTTAAATCCTTACCATCCACCCAATAATTATTAATAATTAAATTAAAATCCCTAAAATCATTCCAAAATATACACACTTATCTAAATAATCAAATTTTAGAAATCTAGCCCACCGAAAAATGTCAAATGGAAATAAATCATTTATTTGTGTATACTACTATGAAAATTATAGAATATTTCATGGAGGTTAAATCCTTACCATCCGCCCAATAATTATTAATATTTAAATTAAAATTCCTAAAACAATTCCAAAATATACACACTTATCTAAATAATTCAATTTTAAAAATCTAAAGGACGAGCAAATGTCAAATGAAAATGAAAAAAAGTATACAATGACTAGCCTAACCAATTTAAAAAAAAGACACCTTAAAATAAATCATTGATTTGTGTATATTGCCTACGTTATTGCAAACGATTTTTGTGTTTTGTATTTGAAATTAAAATGAGGTGAATACCCTCTTTATTAAAATTTAAATAGTTTTTTATTATAAATTAGTTAATTTAGAGTAGTGAAATTTTAATATTTTATTATTAAATTATATTTTAAAATACATTAAAGCTTATTATTTCGGGCACGTGAGTACTTTGACACACTAGATTCCATGAATGAAATGCACTGCACCGCTCCTTGAAATCGACAATCATTTTTGTCAAACTCAAACTGCTAAAACCGAAACCAGAACACTATTTTTCAATCCATGGGCATGGCTCTCGCATGAAAGGATTCCAATGATAAATTACAGAAGATAATAACGCCCAATTCTGATGATGGAGACATCCCATGTCAATATGGAAAATTTTAACACAGGTGAATAAAATGAATGCAGTTCAGAATATTTATAACTGAATGGACATCAAGACGAGTCTATAAATCTATTCAATAGCTGGGAATTTACATACTTTAGAATGCTAGATTAAATATTGCACTCGAGACAAACTTTAGGCTTTTGATATATACACCATGCTATTGTTCAATGTGTAACATAAAGGCTCTATGCTTATTTACTAGAAAATATTCCATATAACCATTAAAACTGAGCTGGTTATGTATGTATTGTGGCTCGATGACAACCATTCATCACCCTGTATGAAGCTTTGAACAAAGTACAGTCCTATATTGTGTGTAGAAATCTGACTAGACCATGGAACTCTTCCAGAGACCTTTTACCTTTGTCCAGAATTTTGATATTTGCCATAGAAAAGTTGTAATATTCCAAAATAGGAAAAGTAGCAATATTGAACACAATAATGGAAAAATAGCAGTGAATATCAATACACCAATACATGAGATAAATTTAGAGCCATCTAATTCAATATATTAGTCATAATGAACATAAAATCTTGAGGATCAAGTCACTCAAGCCATATAACACAAGCCCCAATAATTAGATAGGCAAATACATGAGGGGTTACTACTACACAAAATACCGGATTATTAATATAGCGCAGTCCTAGTGGACATAGCTGCAACTGGAAACATACAATGAAATCAAACAACTGATATATGCCTCAAGGGATGCTAGAAATAAATATCGAGGCTCTACAACACTTTTCCTAGACAACCCAGAAAGGGTTTCCTGAAATACACAAAAATACAAATGGTGAATTGCAACGCTAGGGCTGAAGATTCACTGCAACCAAGTAATGGAAATAGGTGGCTGAACTTATGTATAAAAGAATGAAGCCTCCTCCCAATAGGTTCTCCAAGTGAAAGGTTGATCCCTTCATCGGAAATATAACTCCCCAAATGATGTACTAAAATCACCCCTGCAACTGCTCTCTGAAATAATGCAGTTTGAGAGTGAAACTGCATTGTGGGAAATGGTAATAGCTTGGACTAGTGCCAAATGATGAAATGATGCCAAAGGACCTCCCCTTCTGGCCTCCCAATGGAAAGAATGCTTCGTCCACTGAAAACAAGCTCAAAAAATGGCCCTATCAAGCTTCCACTACTTCCACCCTACAACACAACACAACTCCTGGAAGAAACTGCGCCGTAACTGAAGACTGAAGCTGGCCTGAAAGCTGGAATTTGGATATGCAATGCAATAACCTCTCCTGAGTGGGCACTCAAAGTCCCCCGAGGATGAGAGTGGGATTCTCATTTGGGAACACCCTTGTGCTAAACAGCACAACAATCTCCGCTGAACAGTTGAAGAGAGCAAGAAGTCTTAACAGACCAAAAACATAATAATAATCAACATGAGCTCAATGGTTGCCTTCCCCTTCCTTATATGCTTGTGAGCCTTCTCACATTGGCCCCCCTCATTAAAGCCACTACTCTTATGGAGACTTCCTCCCATTAATATTGCGATGTCTCTCATTGATGATCCACTCCCTCCATACCAGTGTTGTTGATTTGGTCAAACTTGACCCCATCCACATGCTCCATCCCCTGTTCACACATGAGGGTGCTTTATCTAGTACTAAGATGATCTCCATTCCAATTAGGAGTGATTTTATTCCTACTAAGGAGATTTATGGGTTTCCCTACCCTCTTATTCTTCTATTTAAGAAGCAAAAACAAAATTTAATATTCCAACTAGCTAAAAGCTAATTTGGAATATTACAGTCCTCCCCTCCCAAATGCTGCTTGTCCTCAAGCAATTGTAAAGTGAGTGTTGTAAAACTTCTCCTCCTCCCCTTGTGACACCTCCCAATGATGAGCTCCCTCCATGAACCAAGTGTCCTCCAATCAATCCATCCCTGAGATTCTCCTCCCAAATGCTCAAGTCAACCAAATGGCTCACCCCATAAGGAAACAAGAGATCTACTGCAACAAACATATGCTGGCCTATGTTCTCCCTAAAGGAGGAGGCATAAGAAGTGTGGGGAATATCATTCCCAATGGGCAATTCTAATCCATGTACCATCCCTCCATACATGCCAACAATAATGACAACAACATCATCAATATTTGGGATCAAAATCAAGGATACACTTGTTGTCATATGAAATACTGGAGGAGAATAATATTCCCACAAGTGGAACCAGTGCAGTATTACTCCTAATTGCCTCTGAATATGGTATGATGAGTGGTTTCCCAACCACTTTCTTGCTGCCACAATCCCCTCACATACCTGGAGAAGGTGAATGATGTGTGGTGTCAATTGAGCACACTCTGAATAAGGTACCATCTCCCCAAAACCTCCTAAGGAGTGGCCATCCTCATCACTACTTATGGCCCCAAGTAGACCATGAAGTCTTTAAGAAAGAGTGCCCCCTTTTGGAGCAGTGCAATGTACATGAATGGTAAAGACATACAAGTACTCATCTAGTAGATCATTATGCACAAAAACATAATCCTTACCATATACTTTGAGCAAGCTGGTGAAGTGGCTCATAGATGGGCCTCCCCTCATTCCCAAATGGAAAGGAAGTGGTTGTGATAACTGTGCCAAGGAGTTTTGTCTCTCCCCAATCTCCAAACAACCCATGCATCTCCTGATATGTTGGTGCATCTCCTCTTTGAAGCCTTCCCAAGTGAATCCCTCCATGATAGTATGGTATGTTCTCATGAAATCAGTGTGGCTGGAGAGAAAAAGCTCATATGCTGCATGAAGTAGCTTCTCCTTGAGCTTAGTTTCTCTAGTCAAGAAGATCATATTTTGATAATAGATGACCCCATCTCTCACTACATATATCCCATCTGATAATTGGCCATCAAGTATCCTGCATGAGAAAAGATCCTTAGAGTATTCCACCAACAGTTGGGATCTCCAATAAGGATCAATATTCAATAATGATAGTGCTGCAAATCTGCAATGTAAAGCACCTGTCATGTTGTTGTCCTCTTCTTTGACATATCCCATGCCAAGGTCATATGCCGGGATGTTGATGTCATGCCTCTGCTGCTCCTCCTGTAACTTCTCATGCTCAAGTAAAGGTTGAAGTTTCTGGAGGTTAGCCTTCCTTAAGAATCTATCACCCATCCAAAACCTTTTGAGTTTGGCCAATGTATGCATGAGTGGCCACCATCCTCTACCATATGTGGAAGTATCTTCTGGTTCTCCAAAGCCATGGAGTGGTCTCCTTGCACCATAATGGTGCCATCATCCATCCGTGAAACATCTTCTCTTAGCGCAAGATGTTTGGTGAGAGGTGATAATACTGATATTGGGAGAATGCCTCCCTCCTCCTTGAGCCTACCCAATACGCTCTGTGCTATGCCAAGTCCTCCCAAGGTGCTCACCCCTCCTAGATTTATCAGTGGCGCAATCTGTTGTGAGACATCTCTCATCAACTCTTGGTCTGGAGGCCTCCCTGGTGGAATGCCTCTAAACAGTAATGTGTCATGGGCCAAAGTCAATTGCATAACTGAACGGACTGTTAGGTACCTGCTTCCATTGCGGAAATCCAATTTTGTTTTATGTGTGAAAACTATCTAAGAGGGATAAGTGTGCATGCATCTAATCACTCGATGCTTGCCACTCTTTTTATCTGTCCTTTCCATCTGTAAAGTCTCCCAATATATGGTGACCTTCCCCAAAGTAATCAACCACTGCACACCTAATATCACATTGGTGTCAAGGATGTCAACCAGAAAAAAGTGATCAATGAATGTATATTATGGTTAAAACCTTTATTTAGTACCATATTTATGATTAAAATATTTATTTGGTCCTATATATATTCTATTTACCATTCACAAATATAACATTTTAAATAATGAAAATAACACATTATTTTACACTCTAAAAAAATTTACACATGAAAATATTTAATCTCTGCCAATTCATATAAAATTCATACTTAAAATAAACCTATACTAATAAATAATTAAATTATAAAATATCAATAAACATCATAATAAAATCCTATTCCATACTCTATTACGCTATTCATCCACTTATATTCTCAATTCCCGCTATTCATCCACTTATATTCTCAATTCCCATATTCTATCGACTCATGAAGGATTGAGGACTTTATCGGTCAGCGAGGGATGTGATAATAAAACCTAAAGGACATCGTTGTACGGGATGTCGTAATAAAATTTAATTTGAAAAACGTAAATATGAGATTGTTTTTATGATAAAAATAAGAAAAAATATTATTTAAATATGAAAAACTTATTATTATAAAATTTGATTGGTATCGGCATATAAATTTGAGTAAGTGAAATGCAATATAATTTTGATACGATGGACGTGTCACGAAAACATAAATACAAATTTTATAATAAAATTATAATTTAGTGCATGTAAGGTAAAATGGGACCAATAGTTCTTTCACAAGTTAACTATTTTTATTTCTATATATATTTCACTATGTCATGTTTATCTCATAGTCTTTTATTTTTTCTTCAAAAAATACTTATATCAACTATTTGGAATAGTGTTTTTATGGTTCTTGATGAGTATTAATGAACATACATGGCCTAGCTTAGAAATGTTGATGATTTGTTACTATTATTAACCTAGTATGGTATAATTGGAAACACTTTTAGAGATGTATGAATCATTAACAACACTCTTTTGCATAATTGGAAACACCTTTTAGATATTTTAGTGAAAAAAATGTATAACTATGGGACAATGATTGTGTGGTGAAATGCCTCTATAAACATTGATAAATCAATGCTATTAATGTTATCTACACCATTTTGCCTCATAAACATTGACTTATCGAAGTTGTGGAGTTAATTTATTGTAATTTTGTTGCAATCTTTTAGAGTATTGGTAAATTTATGGCTCATGATTGATTTTGTCTATTGTGCCAATTTTCTATATTGCATTAGCAATTTTGATGTTTTTAAAATGATTTTCCAAAAGGCATTATAATGACATTTAGAGAAGACATAAGCATAAAAAAAGTATTGACACTAGAATAAATAATCATTATTAAAATGATGTCTTGTACTAAAAATATTGATTAAGTTTCTTTTACAAAACAACATCCCAAGATAAGTAAATAAAAATAAAAGAATTAATTTCAATGTCTAAACATTAGAATAACATTGTAAAAATATCATTTTTTAACCCTAATTGTAGTTAGTTTATGGATCATTGACTACCCAATGGATAAGATTGCATGGAGTTTTTGTGAAGAGAATGAACAATAGAATTTTGAGAATGATTTCCCCTCAAATAAGAGAATGGATAATTGTTATTATTTATTTAAAATAATTATACTGTGTTTATAATTTCATAACTATACAGGTTAGAGAATCATAACCAACCTTTATATGCATTTATAATTTTCTTCTAAATCAAAATTGATAGATAAATTTCATTTAAAAGATACAATGAAAAATTATAAATTCCTTACCTAACACTTAAAACTAAAAATCACTTTAAAATGAATCTAAATTTATTTTCCTCTCTTTTTTTTTGATAATTTATAACTGCTTTTATGTTTTTTTTGGAAACATCTTGAGTTATTATATAATATTAGATTCCATCTTTAGCATCTATATAAACATCTTGAGTTATTATATAATATTAGATTCCATCTTTAGCATCTATATAATTGCATGTGTATGGTAATAAATCTACCACACTATACTTATAAACATATTTATAACATTTATATACTTAATTAATCTCTAATGAAATATTAATATTAAAACAACCACTCAAGATATATACAAAATATTTAATATTTATATCCAAAAATCATTTATTTAAACTAATAAGTACATTATCCAAACTTTATAATAAATGCCATTCACATATTAAGCATTACTCTACACTATATTTAACTTATCAATTGTGTGTTAGCCATTCAATTAACACGAGAAAAACATCATCATCCACGCAAATTGCAAACTTTGCCTTTGATTTTCAGTATATTTATCCCAATGCCACAAATTGCACACGTTACCTTTGAGTTATGGGGGTATATTTGTATAAACAAGTTAAGTCGAAATGATAGATCATAGTTTACAATAATCATCTTTTCAAGAGTGAATGGTAGATCTATGAGGCTAAGAAATTGAGGATATATATATATATATATATATATATATATATATATATATATAAAATTTCATTACTGCGTGACGGGACCAACAAACATGTTTGGCATATCAAAACCAAACCAGGGTCGGTCATACACTCGATTTCTCTCCCCGTGAAGATGAAGGTATAAGACGTTACGATCACTCAACATTATATTATGGGATAAAATGTCTCTAGGCAAGATTTATACAAAATTACATGAAGAGTTTATTTAATATTAAAATTTCATTATATTTTTAGACGAGATTGTGATTTTTTGTTATTCAATTTTTATGGCATTTAGATTCAATAAGTTAGACAACTCAAGCTTATAATTTACTAAGCATAGTTTAATTATTAGATTTTTTTATTTTTTTTGGATTTTTTTTCTAGTCAATTTTAATAAGAATTAAATAGAGATTTTTTAGAATTGTAAATTTGAATTATGTAATCTACATAATCCAATTTCCCCAAGTTATTAAGGGCATTGAATCTATTTGTGCATTCAAAAACACATTTTAAACAACAAGAAATCACAAATTTGTCCAAAACATCTATTAGTTAGAATATGCTTATAATTTAGGGAGTGGCCAACCAAATCATACTACTCTTAGAATCAATGAATTATATGGCCATGCAAAGAGTATTTAAGTAAACTTGACTTCTTGAAAGAGTCAAATAACCATGCAAATATTATAGAATCCAGTGTTAAGTAATGTTGACTTCCTAAAAAGTTGTTAGATTAACAATGATGATTTTGGACATCTCACATTGTTGACATGTCATATTACATGTAGTTAAATCTTTTTAAAACTCAAAATTTTTCCATTCTAATTTTTTTTTTCGTTATTTTTAAACCAAAATATAATAGATTTATTATTAAACCAATTTTTATTATTTGAAATTTTCTAAAATAAATTATAAGATACATGGTTTATATATATATATATATATATAACTATTTTTCTTATATTATTTTGGAATCTTACTAATTATAATAACTTTATTATAATGTAGAATTTTTTTAATAATATAAATATAATATTTTATGATTTTTGTAGAGTTAAAAAACATATATATATAAGTAAAATATACTTAAAATACATGTTTTACCATATTTGAAGAGTTTTTCAATATGAATTTTCTATTTTTCAATATCATTTTTCTAAGAATGAATAAAATAGAATATATTTTAGAAAATTATTATGGTAATCTTGATTTAGTAATCTTAATAATTTTAAAACTGATTATCTTAATTATTAAAAAAATTATTATAATTTTTCAGTTAATTAATTTATTAAAATTTTTAGTAATTTTAAAATTAAGATTCATTTGAAGAAAGTGAAACGTACCTAGTTTTGCTCAAAATTGGACCACGAAAGTTATGAGATCTCACAACATCTTCACCTAATTATTAAATCAATTTTTTTAAATAATTTTAAAATTAAAATTAAGAAAGCTGTTAGATGTAAATAATTCTGCTCAAAATTGGAGATCTCAAAGCGTCTTTACCTAACTATTGCTCAAAGCAAAGCATTTGCAAACAATGTTTAGGTTTTGGATTTAAAATTGAAATGAGGTGAATATCACCTCTATAATTCAAATTTAATTAATTTTTATTATGAAATAGGTAATTTAGAGTAGTGAAATTGTAATATTTTATTATTTAGTTATATTTTAAAATACATTATAGTTTACTATTAGGGGCACGTGAGTACTTTGAAACATTGGATATGAATGGAATGCACCGCACCGCACCGCCGTTGAGACCGATGGTCATTTTTGTCAAATCCAACAACCAAACCCGAAAGTAGAACAGTGTTCGACTCCATGGGCATCGCTCTCGCACGAAAGGAATCCGATGATAAATTACAGCAGAGGATAACATTCAATTCTGATGACGGAGACAGCCCATGTCGATTTTTAAAATTATTTTAACACAGGTGATTATGAAAGCCGGAGTAAGCAGAGCAGTACCTTGCAGCAATCAGCTGCTGTCTTTGAAGTCAATCTTTCAATCACATTCCTTTCAGTGTACTTTTGCTGTAAGCAAAGCATCTTAAACAGAAATTGGACATATGGAAAAATATATAGATGGAAGATAAAAACAAATTTGGTTGAAGCAAATTGGAGAAGCACAATAAAATGAATACACTTCACAAGATTTATAACAGAAAGGACATGAGGAAGAGTCCACAAATGGATTCAGCACCTGGGAATGTACATGCTATAGAATGCTACTTCAACTATGTATTTGCATGTTTTACAATTTAAATATATTCCAGTCAAGACAAAGTTTAAGCTTAAGGCACGGTGTTTATTTACTGGCAAAAAAACCATAGAACCGTTAAAAAAGGCGCTGTCTATTTATGGACGGTCGCTAGACGATAACCATTCATCGCCCTGTATGAAGCTTTGAGCAGAGTACAGTCCTATATTGTGTGCAGAAATCTGACTTGACCATGGCACTCTTCCAGAGACCTTCGCCCCGGTGCCATAATTCTGATATTCGCCATAGAAAAGCGTATCGAGAGCAAAGGATCCGTTCCAGGGCATCCACCCTTCAGGCCTGATGAGATTTCCCAAATAAGAACCCAAGAAAACCGTTCTTGAATACATCTTCCATGGCCTGCCCAGATACACTCTGTGAACATCCGGATTGGAATTGAAATCCCTCATGTATTCTTTGGTCCCATCCACGGTGCAGTGCTGGAACACCAACCCTGTTGACTGAGCAGGGTCCGTCCGGCCCTGCGCTGTTATGGGATCCGTCTCGCCAGACTTTGATTTAAGCTCACGGGGGCGAACCAGAATCGAACAGTTGTGGAACAAAGCTGCCGCGTTTCCGAAGATGAAGTCGTGGGTGCCCTCTATTCTGCAATTTCTGTAAAATTGGCGGAGTGTGTGCGTGTAAAGCGTGTCCTGGTGGCTCTCGAATGCGCAGCTGTAGAAGGCAGAAAAATCGCTGTCTACTCTCAGAGCTACGGCTTGATGAGTCTTTGGTCCCTGAAATGTGTTTCGGAATGTTATGTCACGGGCTATGAAGCCGTCCCCATTCACTCCTGCACAAAAAAAACCATAAACCCCTCTTTAGTCCTACAGCATTCCAAGAAGCACAGCAAATGTGTTAAAGAAGTTGGGAGAAATAAAATATCGGACTTACCGACAGTGGCGACATCGTAAATTGTGACCGGGCCGGGCAGAGACGGCACATAAGCAGAACCGGTGATGACCGTTTTATCCATACCAGCGCCCAGTAACACGAGATTCGTTTTACTGCGCGGGATTCGGACCGTTTCCTCGTAAACCCCGGCCCCAATCTTGATCACAAATTTATTTTCCGAGTAGTCCGGCGCACTGTTCACAGCTTGCTGAATGCTTGAAACAGAGGATTTCTGATCCACTTTTGACACTGTAATATCAGGGATCAGATCATTCAGCTCTGATAAATCCCAATCCCAATTGTTATTAGGAAGATAGTAATAATTTGCGGGACTCGAGGATTTGGATGATCTTTCCGTTGACGGAGGCCTCCATAGGACCATATCCTTCCCGTAAGTATCCAGAGCATCGGCCATGCTCAGAGCATTGCTGGTTAAGTTTGTAACCCTATCCACCTGTTGTATGACAGTGCTTATTTTCTGTGTAGTATTGACATACCTGAGATCAGAGCTACAGTCGTATGCGTAAGCCAGTGCTGCGCTCAGCCATGCCTTCACATCTTTTATTCTTTGCTCCACTCCTATAGCAGCACTGCTTTTCGCAATGAGAGCTACAGAAGACTCCGCGAATTCCACGCAGTTTCTAGCAGCAGCTGTGACGTTGGCGTCATGGTTATAAGCATCAAGCAGATTTTGGGAGAGAAGATGGGCTTCTTTGGCTCCGTCTGAAGCCAGACCCATTGCTGCTCCGATGATCTCTTCAGCTCCGGGATTTGCAGCTACTTTGGTAGACAAAGATGACTTACAGAGGTCTGGCAATTGGGTGGCACGGCAGGCGAGATTTATCGGTGATCCAGAACTCTGCATTGTGGGTTGGGAACCCTGGTGGGTTTTTGAATTAACAGAGGCATCGGCCAGAGAAATGAACAGAAGTGCCAATGTAAGTATCCTGATAGGAGCGGAAGCCATGATTTCAGCAATTCTGGCTTAAAAACCCTTTGAAGCCTTAAAAACTGGAACAATAAATGATAAGGTTGAGGCAGCCGAGGGTCTCATCTGTGGCCTATCTTTTCTAACATGGCAGAGCTGTGAAGTCTGAAAGATTGAAATAGACAGTCTTATAAAAAAATGGGGAATCTGGTACTAATCACATGAGTGTGTATACAAGAAAGCATAAAACATATTTTCTCGGCTACGTGGTAGAATTATGATTCGCTAGATAATTTTTACATCGAATTTCCCTCTCAAATTGTTCGTTTCGTTGCGCTCCAAGCTTGGCATTGATTTTTTCGGTGATATACCAATCTCTGTCCCTGTCTCCCGACAGTCATTAGTATTTTCGAGAAGAGAGTAGGTGGCAACACTGTAGAGATTTATGGCTAGCAAGGGCTTCCACCAAAAAAAACCGCAAACACTCACGAACTGGTTTCCACTTTCTGAATTCAAAACTCCCCTCAAAATTAGGGTATGGCGTAATCTTCCACTGTGTCGTCTGATTTCCGGCCAGAGGGATTTTGCAATATTGACATTTGACAACTATAAACTAACATAACTATTAGAACTATAGTTTAATATAATTAATATGATAACATAATTACTATATCTGGAATTGAATATAATTAATATGATAAGATGATGAGTAAATATTAAGATAATCATTAAATGTTCATAAATATCAAAACACATTTTACATAAATTTGATTTATAACTGATAAAGTAGAAAAAAAAACATAGTTTATATATATATATATATATATATATATATATATATATATAATTTTAAGTAAATTTTATAATATTTTTGTTTTAATCTAATTGAAAACTAATAATTATTGGTGGATATGTTTTTTTAGAATAAGGTTTTTAAAATTTTAATTTAATTACCAATAATTATTAGATGGACAGTAAAATTTGATTTCCATAATTTTTTTTAGAATATTTTTAATAATAGTTGTAAAAGGTTTACATGTGTCTCAAAAATAATTTCTGCTTTTTTAATTAAATTGATTAATTAAAAAAATTAGATGAACAAGTATTAAAGGAAAAGAGTTATGGTTTTTTGGGAATATAGTATTAATAAGTTATGAGATTGATTAAAAATCTCTATAACAAAATGATGATAAATCTTCATGATTACAAATCTAATTACATGTTTTTTTAAATGTATATATGTTCAAATTATCTGTTAATTATTTTTAAAATAAATAATAACAAAAATAAGATTCCCCATGGGTATAACTAAACTAATAATAATATATCATAAATATTTTATAAATATTAAATTCATATTATCCATTTATTAATTATGAAGAATTAAATTAAATTATAAAAATTATTGTACAATAAAAATATAATAATTAAATTAATTAAATTCAAATTAAAAAAAGGTGAGCTCTCTTAAGTATTTTTCTTGTGAGATGAATGTGTCTGTGTTCTTTTGTTGAATTTGAAGTCCTAAATAAAAGGTGAGCTCTCCAATCATAGACATCTCAAATTCTGATTTCATTTCTTGAGCAAACCCTTTTGCTAACTCATATTTGTTGCTTCAAAACATGATATCATCTACATACACTACTACAATTAAGAGTTTATTTTCATTTGCTTTTATGTACAAATTGCTGTCTACTCCTCCTTTCTTGAACCCTTGTTTTTGCAAGTATTTGTCTAGCCTTGAATGCCATGCTCGAGGAGCTTGTTTCAGCCCATATAATGCTTTCTTTAATCTGCACACATAGTCTGCATTATCTATTAAGGATAATCCTTCTGGTTGTTCCATGTAGACTTCTTCCTCTAAATCTCCATTCAGGAAGGCAGACTTCACATCCATTTGATATACCTTGAAGTCATGATAGCAAGCAAAATCCAAAAACATTCTGATATCTTCCATTCTAGCTACAGGGGCAAATGTTTCATCATAATCAAGACCTTCAACCTATGAATATCCCTTGCATACAAGTCTGACTTTGTTTCTAATTACCTGTCCTTGTTCATTCATCTTATTCTTGAATACCCATTTTGATCCAATGACATTTTTCTCACTGGGTCTTGGAACTAATTCCCAGGTATTGTTCTTCTCAATTTGGTCCAATTCTCAATTCATAGCATTCACCCAATATTTGTCTTTGTTGGCTTCTTCAAACTTCTTTGGCTCTATTTGAGATAGCATGGCTAGGTATACTTCTTCTGTCTGTTCAGCTAGCTGTCTTCTTGTCTGGACACCCACACTCTTGTCCCCAATGATTTGATCTTCTGGATGATTCTTTTGAGTGTATCTTGAGGGGCCTTTTGAGCTCAGTTCAGTATCTTCTGTTGTCTTGCTTATTTCATCATCATCTTGGTTCTCTTCTTCATGATCTTCTGGAGAATTGTTGCAACCTGTACTTCTTGTCTTGTCTGGTAGTTCTTCATCAAATCTTACATCAATGCTTTCCACAATTTTGTGAAGTGTTTTGTTGTAGCACCTATAACCTTTACTCTTGGATGCATATCCTAAAAATATCCCTTCATCTGCTCTTGCATCAAACTTTCCTAGATTTTCATCATTATTTTTTATGAAACACTTGCTTCTAAAGACTCTAAAGTGCTTGATTGATGCTGGTTTACCATGCCATAGTTCATAAGGAGTCTTGTCACTGTTTGGTCTTAAATGAGCTTTGTTTAGAATATGCACAGCTGTGTGTACTGCTTCTGCCCAAAAGGTTTGAGGAATGTTACTTTCTTGCATCATGGCTCTGGCAATTTTTTGTACAAACCTGTTTTGTCTCTCTGCCACTCCATTCTGCTAAGGTGTACCTGCAATTGTGAACTGTTATTTTATCCCATGCTCATTGCATAGGTTTGCAATATCATAGTCTATGAATTCACCTCCTCTGTTTGATGTGATGCACTTTAGCTTGCATCCTGTTTGATTTTTTGCCAATGCCTTCAATATCTTGAATTTCTCAAGTGCTTTCGATTTATATTTGAGAAATGCAACCCATGTCATTCTTGAAAAATCATCTATTATCAGCATGAAATAGGATTCTCCACTTGGTATTTTAGTTCTTGAAGGTCCGCATAGATCCATGTGAACAAGCTGAAGAGGTCTGCTTGTAGATAGTTTCTCTTTGGTTTTGAAGGATGTGCGGGTCTGCTTACCTAGTTGACAAGATTTACATATGGTATTTGAAGGCTTCTTTATGATTGGCATATCTTTGACTGTTTCTTCTTGCTTAGACTTATTATATGGTCGAAGTTTAGGTGTCCCAATATTCTATGCCATAACCATGACTCCTCAAGTTTGCTAAGGTGGCATGCGTCATTCTCTTCTTTCACTATGTAGACATTACTTTATGTTTGAACACCTTTGATCAGGGTCTTTCCAGTGGTGCTTGATCTTACTTCATAGTCGTGTGCTCTAAAAGGAACTTCACAGTCTTTATCACACATTTTACTGACACTCAACAGATTTGCTTTCAGCCCATCCACAAATAGTACAACTTGGGCCTTTCCTCTGCCATTATCCAGACTAACTGAGCCTTTTCCTTTGATTTTCCCTGCTTTATCATTGCCAAAAGTAACATTTCCAGATTTATTTTCATCAAAGGTTATAAACTTGCTTCTATCTCCAGACATATGCTTTGAGCAACCACTGTCCAAATACCATTGGCTTTTCAGGTCTTGAGCTATTAGAGCCAAGTCACATTTATTCACCTTATTTTTCCATTGCAAGCATCCTTTTGTTTGATACCTTTTCTGAGATGATGGACCACATTCTCTGAGAGGACATTTGGAAGACATATGTCCACTTTTATTGCATACACAACATTTGATTATATCTTTAGCATAATTATGAGTACGAGTAAACTCTCCATGATTCATAAACCTTCTTGAGGTTTTGAACATCAGTATTTGTCCATATTTTCTGCATTCTATGATTTTATGGCCAAATTCTTTACAGTAAAAACAGTATCCATAAAAACAATTTGCATACCTGATGAAAGGTTGTCTTCTCCATTTGTTTGCTTGAGGAAATATTTTCACTGTTTGCATCCTTTGCTGGTTTGAATTAATTCTCCTTGTATGACAGTATGCAGCAATATGTCCCAGTCTGTGGCAGGCATAACAGGTGGCATTTTTCATAGGGGGAAGAATCTCCTTTGATGGCTTCCAAATTTGACATATTCAGGAGTATATGAGCCTTTTTCAGTTGACTATTTATTTATTTCATCCTTTGGCATTTGAGACTCCTTCTAGTTTCTGTCTACTTCATTGCAAGTTTCTTCTTCTTTAGGAATATTCTGAGCTGCTTTAATATCCTTATTTGCTTTTACAAAAATGATATTTTGTTTTCCTTTTCTTTGCCTTTGCTTGATTCTCCTTCATAGCCTATCCCAGTTTTTATCAAAGGAGATCTTTGAGCATCTAGAATTTCATTCAACTTACCAGAGCTTGTCACTTGAGAAGTATTTATTTTCCTTTGGGCATTTTCTAATTTCTTCCTCAAGCATACTACTTCTTCTTCCAATTTCTCTTGTTCCTGAGTTTTATCCTTAATTTGCTTAAGTAAAATTTCTTCTACCTTCTTGGCTTCTTCAAGCTCTATTTTTTCAATTGAATGAGGACTTCTGAATTTTGTTCTTCTCTTACATATTTGAGGAGAATGTATTTCTGTTTTCTGCACTTCAGTTTGAGTCTGTCAATTTCCTCCAAGGCACTTCTTAGCTCCCCCTCAAGATCCACTTCACCTTCTTCCTCATCTTCTAGAAGGCATTCTTCCAGCTCTTCTATAGCCATCAATACAAATTCAAATGTTCCTTCTTCACTTGAGAATTCAGCTGAGTCTTCAGATGCACTGTTGTCTTGTTGAGCATAGAAATATTTTCTATTGAATCTCTTCCCTTTCTGCCAGTTCTTTGATATGGTTTTCTCTGATTCCTGAGTCTGATTATTTGTTTTATTATAAGGACACTTAGAAGCATAGTGTCCAACTCTTCCACAATTAAAACATTTAAACGAAAGTTTACCTTTATATTTACCTGAGCCTTTATCCAATTTTCTGATAAATTTGGCCTCTTCTTCATCAGAGCAGGAGCATATATCTTATTTTTCTTCTTTCTTCTTCTCTGTCTTAAAGGCTGCCTCCCTTACATTTGAATTTCTCTGTGGAAGTCTCATCTCATAGGTTGTTAGTTTTCCAAGTAGCTAGTTCATGGTCAAAGTTTCCCAATCAGTTGTTTCTTCTATGGCAGAGACCTTGGGATTAAAGCTGGATGGTAAAGATCTTAGGATCTTTTGAAAAATTACACATTCTTGTATGGTTTCTCCTAGAGCTTTCATATTATTAACAATTTCTGCCACCCTTAAAAAGAAGCTGACAATGTATTCATCATCATTCATCTTTAAATTTTCAAACTGGGCTCTATAGACTTGAAGTTTGGCTGTCTTCACCTTTTTGTCTCCCTCATAGATATTTTCTAGAGTCTCCCACATTTCTTTGGCAGTCTTGTTGTGCATTACTTTGATAAATTCTGCCTCACACAGTCCATTCAAGATTGCATTCATGGCCTTTTCATTAGCCACAAAATCTTGTTTGGCTTCTTTCTCTGATTCAGTTGCCTTTGGGTCATATCCAAATTCCACATCAGCCCAAACTTCTATTCCTAGAGATATTATATATGTTCTCATTCTGATTTTCTAGAAGGCATAATTTGCACCAGTGAAAAAGGGGGCTTTGTTAGTTGAGGATCCCTCTTGACTAGCCATCCTGAAGACCTAGGATCTCCTTTCAGTTGTTAAACTGATACAAAAGGAACCTGATCTGATACCAATTGTTGAAACCTTAGTTAAACTGAGAGGAGAAATTGAATCAGTTTAACACATTCATGAACTTTTTAAACTTTCAATTAAGATTATTTACAATTTAACTTCATGATCAACTTTATATGTGAACAATCTTAATATGTGAGTAGAAGTATTAAGATAATGTAACAACAGACTTAATATGAGAGCAACAAGTATTAAGCAGATTGAATAACCATATCAACACATAAAAATCACACACAGAGACAACAGATATAAGTGGAAACCCAAAAAGGGAGAAAACCACATCTTATTATTACTGTGATGCAAAGGCAAGCTCCAAATCCCTCTCACCACTGATTTTCTGTAGGCACCAACCTACAGGAGGCTCCAACCTCAATTCTGCAGGGTACAACTTGCAAGGAAGCTCCAACTCCCTCACTTTTTCATAAGAGAAACAGTTGCTGATTTACCTTGAATATCAGCTCTGTTCTGTACCTTCTTTATTACTACCCTCCAGTCTTCATATCTATCTTATTTATTTTCTCTACTTCAATTCTGCATTCTCATTTCTTTTACCAGCTTATTCAGAAATATGTATTCATTTCAATTTTACAGTGGGATTTTGTTTTTCTCCGGAGAATTGCCAATACATAACAAACAATGTAAAAATAATTAAAACCTTTACATTCAGTTAAAATATGGATTTAAAATCAACCCATTCAACAACTCGGCTCACTGTGTTTTCTTGTTCCTTTTTTTCAGCACTCTCTGTCTCTTTCGTTTCTGCATTTTATCCTGTTCATTGCAGTTGCGTAACTGTTGTATATACAACTGTCCTTTAATATAACTCAACCAACTCTCGACGTTATAAAAAAACCTTTTTAATCTCTTTCATATAATTATAATAATGTCCAGCATGCATTTTCGCCCCATACAAGGTTCGACAACCAATATATATATTAACACTTGACTTTAATATTCGACTCTTGTTTTTATAAGTCCTGGCATATCATACATTAAATAAATATTCAAAAGTGTTAAAAACACCGAGCATATTATATTAGAGTCTGGGTCCCACTGAACTTTAATTTTAAACCATATATACATAAGACTCGGCGTATAAATATTTTATAAGTTGACTCTGCTCTCATCACATATATTAACACTTACCTTTGCGATATTTCATATCCATGATAATATATTAACATATATTATAATAGAGCCCTGACTTTTGTTTAACTCCAACATGATCACGATTGCGGCTTTAAAAAAAACCTTACATCCAATATAATATATGTATTAACATACATATCTACTCCCCAATTCAATCATTGTAATACTTCAATAAGCCAACTCATAAACCTTTATATATATGATTCCGCCCCATTTAACCTTTGGATATGAATAAATTACTTAATTTAAATGTTTCGGGCCCACAATGCATTATAAAACCCCGTCATAAACCATCGCGTTACATGATATATAATCAGGGCTTGCTCAATAAAATCCACTTGTGTGTGAAACAGGTTCAAGCTATTTGACCAGGTCAACAAGATCAAATCATAAAGTAGTCCAGATACAATGAACCTCCTATATGATCAGCACAGTCCTATGAGGAGGTCCTCCATGTGAAAAGGGACAAATGGATGAAGGTGGTTTAGGGTTTTGCAAGCCCTAATCTTATATAAGGAAGGGAAAGACTCAAGGAGAGGTTGTTGATGATATTTTGATTTTGAGATTGCTTGAGCAACTCAAACTCTCTTGGCTGTTTAGCTAGAGAAAGAGGGATTTCCTATTTAGGAATTCCTCCCTCCTTCCTTGAGGGTCTCTTGGAGGAGATTATGCTGCATTGATCCACTATCTGGCATTTTGGCCAAGCTTCACCTTACATCTACAACGCTGCTCCTATTTTGGGTTGAGCTGTCCATGTGAGCTTCAGCAAGTGGAATCAGATCTATTCAGATCTGAAGAGTTATATTGCATCTTTTCAGTGGGGAAGTCATCTAAACCATTGGCAAGAGTGCAATAGCTGTTTTGAGCTCCAAATCCTTATCTTGGCATGAGGCCAAAATGTGCATCACTTCATCAGTACAGTTAGCTTCAGCAATTGCATTATTTTGTAGGTAGAGTTGCAGTGTTTATTTGCTAGCAGTTTGGAGGAGAGATCTCTGGTGAAAGGGTTTCTTTCCTTCACTGAGGTGATCCGTGGATTGGCCAACCAATCCATGTCATATTTCAGATCTGATATGTTGTGTGATGTATTCTTTAGAAATTTCTGAAGTTTACTGCAGATCCATGTTATAGATCTCAAATCTATTCATTGTTCTTCACTTTCAGCTGAGATCCCCAAGGGGAATGTACTTAAAAGGCATTTTTGCATATAGATACCATTTAGATATATCATTTTGTCCTTTGATTTGTTATAGATCTGAAACTCAATAAAATACTGCTTCAGATTTCTGAAATAACGCTGTCATATTTCTGCAGTCTTTTCTCATGTGTTGCAACACTTCTTTTGGAGCTTTCCTTTATGAAAAGATCTGTTTTTCTTAGCCTAAATCATTTGAATCTCATTCTAAGTTTCCATACTGATGTTCATGCATAAACTCAGCTCATCCTTTCAGAAAATCATGCTGTAGAAGCTTCAATAATTTCTACATACTCCAAGTCATGGGAAATCAGGGTTTTTAAGCCTAGTTTGGAGAGGAGGAACTGTTTATGTAGAAATTCCTTGAATAAATCACTTATTCAACCGAGATTATCCTGGTCACATACTATTTGAGCTTCATACATAACACATAATCTCTTCTACGCATTAATCATCACATGCAGAAATAAAAACAACAAGCGGTATTGAAAACACTCACATGCGCACATAGAAATTCAACACATATAACACAGTATGTATACCGGGGAAAGCTTACAGCTGAAAACCCCCTATTGTCTGTATATTATAATGAAGAAGAATCATGTAACAATCTTAGTACAATACTCCTCACAAGTACTCAGTACTGTCTCCAAAAGTTACACACAAACTAGCTCAGTTTTGAACAAGTCACGGGTTCAAAACTCCTCCACTGTTTGCCTGCCTCTACTGCGCAATCCAAGATGAGAGAATGAATGGAATGAATTTGAATTCCCTTGGCTTTAACTGCGCAATCCTCATTGGAAATCTCCTCCAATGATTGTGCAAATCTCATGCACACTATAGTCACAACTGATAGTAGACCCCACCTTTTCTCCTACCTCTTCCACTGGTCTTCACTGAACTGTACATGCACTGAGTTAACTGATGTGTCCTTTAGTTGATTTATGAGTTAATAATTAGTGAATTAAATAATATTTAATTCACACCACTCATCTCTAGTGTATTAGTCAGTTTAACTAAATACAACTAGTTCAACTAAGTTAAACCGAACACAACTCCATCAACTGTCTCATCAACTCCACCAAACTTTGCCACATGAGTTCTAACTGAAGTCAAACATGCAATAGCTCAACTAACCCATAGGAAATTCGAATTTCCTTCTGCCAGCTGCATGTGCCACATCTGTAGCTCGAACTGAAGTGCTCCAAGAGGATAAGATAAAGGTTATAGTCCAAATATTATTAAGGGCTAATAATATTTGACTGTTCTATTTTTAGACAGGCAGTCTAAAAATAGACTTCGACCTGTATGTCTAAAAATATATGTCCATCTATTTTTACCAACTTGAACAATCATCCAAGAATAGCATCCCGCAACTCCTAGACCATGCTCCATATGTCTAAAAAAAGACATAGTCTAAAAATAGACTTTTCGACAAAAATCATATGTGTGGTCCCCACCTAGTTTAGGTGATCAATCTCCAACTAGGATCAGGAAAGATGTTTCAGGAGGCCTCCTTCACTGTTTCTTGTTGCCATTTTCAACACTCCCTCTCAACAAGAAAGGAATGTCTTTGCATGCGACATGCAACTCCATGCATTCACCCTGCAACCTTCACAAGTGCCATGCAACTCCATGCATGTGACATGCAACTCCATGCATTCGCCATGCACCCTTTGCATGCGCCATGCAAACTCATGCATGTGCCATGCACCCTTTGCATGCAACATCTTCGAAACTAAATAGGCTCCAAACAACTCAATCAGTCTGATGCATCTATCATCAAAGTCTTCAACTTCTGCTGGTACCAACTGCACATGTCATCAGGAGCCACTGCGCTGTTGAACTCTTGCACCCATGCACTCTGCACTTTCTGTCAACTCTGATCCGCGCTCCAGTATCCGACACTGTCACTTTGATATGCCTGCATCAATCCAACTGATCTGCTACTGCTGCGCTGTGGGCACCTCGTAGCCAGGTTCAACTCATGAGATCCACACCATCTCATGAATCCTGCCCAGAAATCTCCTCTTGGGATTAATCATGCATGTCACCCCACCTCTCACCTGGTGGTATAGCTGCATGCACTCCCTCTGCCCATCTAGCACGAAATTTCTCTGCATGAGTGGTTTCTTCCACTCCATGATCCTCTTGTGGCTGCTCCACATCCCGAGGTTCACTATCACCTGCATGCAAAACTTGCTCCCTCTCAAGCATCAGTTGCATGTCTTTCTCCCACTTCCCAACAGTAGGAAGCTCTGTAGACATCCCATCTACTTCAAGTCTGTAGAGATTCTTTGCTCGAATCCCAACCTTCTTGACTTGTCCCGTTGCCTTGTGCCGAAGGAAAACTTTCCCTTCTCTAAAGACAACTTCATACCCTTTATCCTCTAACATTGCAACTGAGATCAAATTCTTTGTTAAACCTGGTACATGCAATACATCTTGTAAAAGAATGAGTTTACCTGACTCCCTCTGAAAGGTTATGGTACCAATGCCGGTTGCATTGTATCGTCCACCGTCGCCCAACTCAACATGCATCTAGAGACCTTTCTCCACCAAGTCACTGAAAATATTTGCATCTCCCGTCATGTGAAAGGAAGCGCCACTATCAAAATACCACCCCGATCCCAATGCACTAGACACCATGCATGCGATCAATGAGAAGTCTAGCTCAAATTGCGAGGCAAGAGCCTCACCAGCTGCAGCTCCAGCAACCTGCTTATTCTTCTTCTTTTGTGGACAATTCGTGGCGTAATGTCCATGATCGTGATAGTGAAAACACTTCACTTTGGACATGTCACGCTTTTTACCATCCGCACCGGATTGAGAAGCCTTCTCCTTTCCCTTCCCCTTCCTTGCTTTGGCAGCCAAAGCGCAATCCTCTTCATCAGATACCTTTGATGAAGATCCATCCCTGGTACTCCGCCTTATCTCCTCTTGCACAAGACCCGACCAAAGTCGCTCCCATCCTGACAATTTCTCCCAACCATTGACAGAATCCTCATAGGAATGCCAACTCTTCGGAAGACCAAGGAGAGCCAAGCTCACCAAGTCCTCATCATCCACACTAACTCCTACACTCCCAAGCTCATCCCTACAGTGGACAAACTTTGTCAAGTATACCGGAATAGTGTCATTCTTCTCCATCTTTATTTTCCCGAGTTTATCCTTGAGCGCCAACTTCCTTTGGTCACTCTTGCTTTGGAACAAATCTGTCAAAGCTTTCCACATCAAGAATGGAGAAGCTTTACCATGCAGGCTGGATACTATGTGATCCTTCACGCCCTCCAACAGAATCCTTCGACACCTTGCCATCTTCTTTTGCCAAGCCTCAACTTGAGCAGCATCAGTAGGCTTTGGGACTTCAGCATCTATGAAATCCTTCAACCCGTTACCATCTAACACCACCTCCATCCTATCTCTCCATGCAATATAATTCGAGCTGCCTTCAAGAGCATACTCCAATCGCAATCCTTGATAAGACATTTTGACTTCAACACCAAGAAAACACTGCTGCAAAATTCGAATTCCAAGCTCAAAACTCAACTGCTTCTGGATCTGTGAGAACAAAGTATTTCTAGCACAGAGATCGACTTTACGGGTGTTTACTGGATATATCACCTTTCAGAGAAAGGATGGATCCAAAGGCTACCTGGCCCGCTTACAGACTCTGTCTACCGAAATAAATTGTAATCACTATAATAGATCCCGATGATCAATTCTTCGCTCCGATACCATGTAGAAATTCCTTGAATAAATCACTTATTCAACCAAGATTATCCTGGTCACATACTATTTGAGCTTCATACATAACACATAATCTCTTCTACGCATTAATCATCACATGCGGAAATAAAAACAACAAGCGATATTGAAAACATTCACATGCGCACATAGAAATTCAACACATATAACACAATATGTATACCGGGGAAAGCTTATAGCTGAAAACCCCCTATTGTCTGTATATTATAATGAAGAAGAATAATGTAACAATATCAGTACAATACTCCTCACAAGTACTCAGTACTGTCTCCAAAAGTTACACACAAACTAGCTCAGTTTTGAACAAGTCACGGGTTCAAAACTCCTCCACTGTTTGCCTGCCTCTACTGCGCAATCCAAGATGAGAGAATTGATTGAATGAATTCGAATTCCCTTGGCTTTAACTGTGCAATCCTCATTGGCAATCTCCTCCAATGATTGTGCAAATCTCATGCACACTATAGTCACAACTGATAGTAGACTCCACCCTTTCTCCTACCTCTTCCACTGGTCTTCACTGGACTGTACATGCACTGAGTTAACTGATGTGTTATTTAGTTGAATAATGAGTTAATAATTAGTGAATTAAATAATATTTAATTCACACCACTCATCTCTAGTGTATTAGTCAGTTTAACTAAATACAACTAGTTCAACTAAGTTAAACCGAACACAACTCCATCAACTGTCTCATCAACTCCACCAAACTCTGCCACATGAGTTCTAATTGAAGTCAAACATGCAATAACTCAACTAACCCATAGGAAATTCAAATTTCCTTCTGCCAGCTGCATGTGCCACATCTGTAGCTCGAACTGAAGTGCTCCAAGAGGATAAGATAATGTTTATAGTCCAAATATTACTAAGGGCTAATAATATTTGACTGTTCTATTTTTAGACATGCAGTCTAAAAATAGACTTCGACTTGTATGTCTAAAAATAGATGTCCATCTATTTTTACCAACTTGACCAATCATCCAAGAATAGCATCCCGCAACTCCTAGACCATGCTCCATATGTCTAAAAATAGACATAGTCTAAAAATAGACTTTTCGACCAAAATCACATGTGTGGTCCCCACCTTGTTTAGGTGATCAATCTCCAACTAGGATCAGGAAAGATGTTTTAGGAGGCCTCCTTCACTGTTTCTTGTTTCCATTTTCAACAATTTAACTTAGCTAGACTTATTTGTTTGAGATGAAATTTGGAGCATAGGTCCCTCATGACCTATTCTAAAATGTCCTCCCGCCATTTCTCTTATGTTTACACAGATTTCTGAATACACTCATTTTAGGGTCAAAATCATCACTATTCCCCACCTTTTTGCCCATAAAACACTGTATAAGTTTTATGTTGTTGTATTTACTGAAGGATCTGCATTATAACATCAGTTATGAGATTTTTTGATGCTTCATAATAAATATTTTGTAAAATTTTGATTCCTCCATGAACCAAGTGTCCTCCAATCAGTCCATCCATGATATTCTCCTCCCAAATGCTCAAGTCAACCAAATGGCTCACCCCATAAGGAAACAAGAGATCTACTGCAACAAACATATGCTGACCTATGTTCTCCCTGAAGAAGGAGGCATAAGAAGTGTGGGGAATATCATTCCCAATGGGCAATTCTAATCCATGCACCATCCCTCCATACATGTCAACAATAATGATAACAACATCATCAATATATGGGATCAAAATCAAGGATACACTTGTTTTCATATGAAATACCGGAGGAGAATAATATTCCCACAAGCGGAACCAGTGCAGTATTACTCCTAATTGCCTCTTGCTGCCACAATCCCCTCACATACCTGGAGAAGGTGAATGATGTGTGGTGTCAATTGAGCACACTCTGAATAAGGTACCATCTCCCCAAAACCTCCTAAGGAGTGGCCATCCTCATCACTGCTTATGGCCCCAAGTAGACCATGAAGTCTATAAGAAAGAGTGCCTCCTTTTGGAGCAGTGCAATGTACATTAATGGCAAAGGAATACAAGTACTCATCTAGTAGATCATTATGCACAAAAACATAATCCTTACCATATACTTTGAGCAAGTTGGTGAAGTGGCTCATAGATGGGCTTCCCCTCATTCCCAAATGGAAAGGAAGTGGTTGTGATAACTGTGCCAAGGAGTTTTGTCTCTCCCCAATCTCCAAACAACCCATGCATCTCCTCTTTGAAGCCTTCCCAAGTGAATCCCTCCATGATAGTACGGTATGTTCTCATGAAATCAGTGTGGCTGGAGAGAAAAAACTCATATGCTGTATGAAGTAGCTTCTCCTTGAGCTTAGTTTCTCTAGTCAAGAAGATCATATTATGATAATAGATGACCCCATCTCTCACTACATATCTCCCATCTGATAATTGGCCATCAAGTATCCTGCATGAGAAAAGATCCTTGGAGTATTCCACCAACAGTTGGGATCTCCAATAAGGATCAATATTCAATAATGATAGTGTTGCAAATCTGCAATGTAAAGCACTTGTCATGTTGTTGTCCTCTTCTTTGACATATCCCATGCCAAGGTCATATGCCGAGATGTTGTTGTCATGCCTATGCTGCTCCTCCTGTAACTGCTCATGCTCAAGTAAAGGTTGAAGTTTCTGGAGGTTAGCCTTCCTTAAGAAGCTATCACCCATCAAAAACCTTTTGAATTTGGCCAATGTATGCATGAGTGGCCACCATCCTCTACCATATGTGGAAGTATCTTCTGGTTCTCCAAAGCCATGGAGTGGTCTCCTTGCACCATAATGGTGCCATCATCCATCCGTGAAACATCTTCTCTCAGCGCAAGATGTTTGGTGAGAGGTGATAATATTGATATTGGGAGAATGCCTCCCTCCTCCTTGAGCCTACCCAATACGCTCTGTGCTGTGTCAAGTCCTCCCAAGGTGCTCACTCCTCCTAGATTTATCAGTGGTGCAATCTGTTGTGAGACATCTCTCATCAACTCTTGGTCTGGAGGCCTCCCTAGTGGAATGCCTCTAAACAGTAATGTGTCATGGGCCAAAGTCAACTGCATAACTGAACGGACTGTTAGGTACCTGCTTCCACTGCGGAAATCCAATTTTATTTTATGTGTGAAAACTATCTGAGAGGGATAAGTGTGCATGCATCTAATCACTCGATGCTTGCCACTCTTTTTATATGTCCATTCCATTTGTAAAGTCTCCCAATATATGGTGACCTTCCCCAAAGTAATCAACCACTACACACCCAATATCACATTGGTGTCAAGGATGTCAACCACAAAGAAGTGATCAATGAATGTATATTATGGTTAAAACCTTTATTTAGTGCTATATTTATGATTACAATATTTATTTAGTCCTATATATACTCTATTTACCATTCACAAACATAATATTTTAAATAATGAAAATAACACATTATATTTACACTCTAAAAAAATTTACACATGAAAATATTTAATCTCTCCCAACTCATATAAAATTCATACTTAAAATAAATCTATACTAATAAATAATTAAATTATAAAATATCAATAAACATCATAATAAAAATTAAATTATAAAATATCAATAAACATCATAATAAAATCCTATTCCATAGGCTATTCATCAACTTATATTCTCAATTCCCATATTCTATCGACTCATGAAGGATTGAGGACTTCATCGGTCAGCGAGGGATGTGATAATAAAACCTAAAGGACATCGTTGTACGGGATGTCGTAATAAAATTTAATTTGAAAAACGTAGATATGAGATTGTTTTTATGATAAAAATAAGAAAAAATATTATTTAAATATGAAAAACTTATTATTATAAAATTTGATTGGTATCGGCATATAAATTTGAGTAAGTGAAATGCAATATAATTTTGATATGATGGACGTGTCACGTAAACATAAATACAAATTTTATAATAAAATTATAATTTAGTGCATGTAAGGTAAAATGAGACCAATAATTCTTTCACATGTTAATTATATTTAATTTTATATATATTTCACTATGCAATGTTTATCTCATAGTCTTGTATTTTTTCTAAAAAAATACTTATATAAACTATTTGGAATAGTGTTTTTATGGTTCTTGATGAGTATTAATGAACATACATGGCCTAGCTTAGAAATGTTGATGATTTGTTACTATTATTATAATTGGAAACACTTTTAGAGATGTATGAATCATTAACAACACTCTTTTGCATAATTGGAAACACTTTTTAGAGATTTTAGTGGAAAAAATGTATAACTATGGGACAATGATTGTGTGGTGAAATGCCTCTATAAACATTGATAAATCAATGCTATTAATGTTATCTACACCATTTTGCCTCATAAACATTGACTTATCGAAGTTGTGGAGTTAATTTATTGTAATTTTGTTGCAATCTTTTAGAATATTGGTAAATTTATGGCTCATGATTGATTTTGTCTATTGTGCCAATTTTCTATATTGCATTAGCAATTTTGATGTTTTTAAAATGATTTTCCAAAGAGCGTTATAATGACATTTAGAGAAGACATAAGCATAAAAAAGTATTGACACTAGTATAAATAATCATTATTAAAATGATGTCTTGTACTAAAAATATTGATTGAGTTTCTTTTACAAAACAACATCCCAAGATAAGTAAATAAAAATAAAAGAATTAATTTCAATGTCTAAACATTAGAATAACATTGTAAAAATATCATTTTTTAACCCTAATTGTAGTTAGTTTATGGATCATTGACTACCCAATGGATAAGATTGCATGGAGTTCTTGTGAAGAGAATGAACAATAGAATTTTGAGAATGATTTCCCCTCAAATAAGAGAATGGATAATTGTTGTTATTTATTTAAAATAATTATACTGTGTTTATAATTTCATAACTATACAGGTTAGAGAATCATAACCAACCTTTATATGCATTTATAATTTTCTTCTAAATCAAAATTGATAGATAAATTTCATTTAAAAGATACAATGAAAAAATATAAATTCCTTACCTAACACTTAAAACTAAAAATCACTTTAAAATGAATCTAAATTTCTTTTCCTCTCTTTTTTTTTGATAATTTATAACTGCTTTTATGTTTTTTTTGGAAACATCTTGAATTATTATATAATATTAGATTCCATCTTTAGCATCTATATAATTGCGTGTGTATGGTAATAAATCTACCACACTATACCTATAAACATATTTATAACATTTATATACTTAATTAATGTCTAATGAAATATTAATATTAAAACAACCACTCAAGATATATACAAAATATTTAATATTTATATCCAAAAATCATTTATTTAAACATTATCCAAACTTTATAATAAATGCCATTCACATATTAAGCATTACTCTACACTATATTTAACTTATCAATTGTGTGTTAGCCATTCAATTAACACGAGAAAAACATCATCATCCACGCAAATTGCAAACTTTGCCTTTGCTTTTCAGTATATTTATCCCCATGCCACAAATTGCACACGTTACCTTTGAGTTATGGGGTATATTTGTATAAACAAGTTAAGTCGAAATGATAGATCATAGTTTACAATAATCATCTTTTCAAGAGTGAATGGTAGATCTATGAGGCTAAGAAATTGAGGATATATATATATATATATATATATATATATATATATATATATATATATATATATATATATATAGACACTGCGTGACGGGACCAACAAACATGTTTGGCATATCAAAACCAAACCAGGGTCGGTCATACACTCGATTTCTCTCCTCGTGAAGATGAAGGTATAAGACGTTACGATCACTCAACATTATATTATGGGATAAAATGTCTCTTAGCAAGATTTATACAAAATTACATGAAGAGTTTATTTAATATTAAAATTTCATTATATTTTTAGACGAGATTGTGATTTTTTGTTATTCAATTTTTATGGCATTTAGATTCAATAAGTTAGACAACTCAAGCTTATAATTTACTAAGCATAGTTTAATTATTAGATTTTTTTATTTTTTTTGGATTTTTTTTCTAGTCAATTTTAATAGAAATTAAATAGAGATTTTTTAGAATTGTAAATTTGAATTATGTAATCTACATAATCCAATTTCCCCAAGTTATTAAGGGCATTGAATCTATTTGTGCATTCAAAAACACATTTTAAACAACAAGAAATCACAAATTTGTCCAAAACATCTATTAGTTAGAATATGCTTATAATTTAGGGAGTGGCCAACCAAATCATACTACTCTTAGAATCAATGAATTATATGGCCATGCAAAGAGTATTTAAGTAAACTTGACTTCTTGAAAGAGTCAAATAACCATGCAAATATTATAGAATCCAGTGTTAAGTAATGTTGACTTCCTAAAAAGTTGTTAGATTAACAATGATGATTTTGGACATCTCACATTGTTGACATGTCATATTACATGTAGTTAAATCTTTTTAAAACTCAAAATTTTTCCATTCTAATTTTTTTTTTCGTTATTTTTAAACCAAAATATAATAGATTTATTATTAAACCAATTTTTATTATTTGAAATTTTCTAAAATAAATTATAAGATACATGGTTTATATATATATATATATATATAACTATTTTTCTTATATTATTTTGGAATCTTACTAATTATAATAACTTTATTATAATGTAGAATTTTTTTAATAATATAAATATAATATTTTATGATTTTTGTAGAGTTAAAAAACATATATATATAAGTAAAATATACTTAAAATACATGTTTTACCATATTTGAAGAGTTTTTCAATATGATTTTTCTATTTTTCAATATCATTTTTCTAAGAATGATTAAAATAGAATATATTTTAGAAAATTATTATGGTAATCTTGATTTAGTAATCTTAATAATTTTAAAACTGATTATCTTAATTATTAAAAAAATTATTATAATTTTTCAGTTAATTAATTTATTAAAATTTTTAGTAATTTTAAAATTAAGATTAAGAAAACTGTTTATAAACCTTTTTCATTTGAAGAAAGTGAGATGTACCTAGTTTTGCTCAAAATTGGACCACGAAAGTTATGAGATCTCACAACATCTTCACCTAATTATTAAATCAATTTTTTTAAATAATTTTAAAATTAAAATTAAGAAAGCTGTTAGATGTAAATAATTCTGCTCAAAATTGGAGATCTCAAAGCGCCTTTACCTAACCATTGCTCAAAGCAAAGCATTTGCAAACAATGTTTAGGTTTTGGATTTAAATTTTTTTTTTTGTAAGTTCAGTGTGTCCATGTCATTTCTATTTATATTTTAAGACAGGTTACAAAATATAAAGTCATGCTTTGGCCTCAACCTGCCCAAGAGGGAAACCAGGTTTATTGACCTTCTAAAAACATGGTTTGCATCCCAAAATTGGAATTGTCTCTTACGTCTATGCCTTGCTTGTACTACCTGAGTTTCTACTTTAATATTTACAAACATAACAGAACTTTAAATTCAAAATTTACAAAAGACCATGAAAGCAGACATCATTTAAACCTCAGAAGATGAGACAGGGGCAGGGTCTTTGACATTAGACCCTGGCATTTCTACTTGGTTCAATTGCTGAAGAATCTTCTGAAGAGTTTTCTCCATACGTCCCACTTTTTCATCTAATCTGCTGACTCTATCTACAGTTTGATATTGAGTGATCTTTAGGTGCTGTTGATTGTCCTGAATCTCCAAGAGAAGAGCCTGGGTGCAGAGGTCTGGTTGCATTGCTTCTGTCTTTACTTGGACTGGGTGATTACTCTGGATTGCTTTTGCTAGCAGGCATTTTACAATCCAATAGGTATGGACTGTCTGGTTAAACAGAGTAAGCCTGCCTCTTGTATGCCCTGGATCAGTTATAAAATCCAGTATTTCTGCCTCAGTCTCAGTTTCCTCTGGTTCTTGGTGGATTTCCTGTTCCCAACCTCTAATTTCATTCCTGGGTGCCGAGGGGTTACTCATGACATATTTAACTGCCAATTCTTCCAGGTGTTCCAGATATGTTTTCCGCCCTCTTTTTTTTGGTACTTGATCTTGCTGTTCAGGTTGCTTTCCCTTATTCGCTGCCCTATAGTGGCGCTTTCCCATTGCTGGAGATCAGGTTTTAACTAACACTGGCATGCAGGAAGAAACAAAATGAGAAAAGGTTTTAAAACAGAGCATGCACCCCACGGTGCCTTCAACCCTTCGTCGAGACGGAAGCTCAACCGACTTCTTTCTTTTGATATCAGTGGTATGACTGTGAGGATAAATGGTTTATGCTTGCATCACCCAGATAAAAAGATGGCATGTTATGACTGAGGTGGTCATCAATTACAGAGTTGCAGACACGACTATAATTTGGGAACTTTAGCCAGCTTTTCCTATTGATATTTTGACAGCCTATGCGAACCTGGCTACCACAAGGGTGACACAGATAACTGGGGGTTTCGCTCCCATACCTTCTCACAGGATTTGTTTCAGGCGCTTGGGAGTGGCCATGGTCGCAGGGGTAAAAGGTGACCGGGTCCCATTCTGCTTCCCAACAATTAACAAACGACAGAAGGAACGGAAGCAAACAGAAAGCTAAACTATCCCCATCTCTATCGAGTGCATCAACCAGAAATAAAATCTGAAGATGAAAATAACAAGGATCCCGGAAGCAGGGGGGACCTGACTCAGTTCTGGTTCGAGACATTTGCCAAACAACATAAACGACAGCATGCCTAACCTATCATCTGAACTGCAAACCATATCTGCCACATTTAATATCAGAAGCTTTAGGGTTATTATCAGAACATACCCGGACAAATTCACGCGAATTCCAGGTTGCAGAGCATTATTTTGCCTTCGGTGCCTCCAAACTTTCGCATGCCAGGGATAATGCATGCGAGAAGGAAGGGGCGGGTTAAATAAACTTACCAAGTTTTTCCTTACCTTCCCGGTTGTCTGACATCCAGCCTGGCCATCATGCGCCATCAAACCATTGCCGACGATCGCACCACCCACCTCGCTGTTCTGACAGGTCATTTAAATGATCTTAAGTGATGTTTACGGAAGAGCTTGCCACGATTCAGCCTTCCCTTATCATGATGACAGGTGTTCACCCCGATCGGGGGGATGGAGATCGTTTTCCACTATCATCTGGAGTGATTGGAGCTCTACTGTCCATATGAGATCATTTGGACGTCCCTCCATATGGCTCTCCACATTCTCACATCCCCAATTTGCTAAGTAGTCAGCTGCTGAATTTCCTTTCCTTCTGATGTGGTGAGGGATCAGGTATTGTATGCGCTTCACCAGTTGGCTCAATTCCTCTATAAGAGCGGCTGTTCTCCAACTTTGCGAAATTTTTTCCCATTGCGTTCCCTGCTGAAGTTTTTGGAGGATCCCTGTGACCATAACTGAGTCCCCTTCAACAATAATCCGTTGATATTGTTCACGAATTGCTATCTGTAGGCCTTGTTTCACCGCCACTAATTCTGCTTCGTTATTGGTTGCGTGGCCTAGATCTAGAGCATAGAATCTGCAGACAGTCCCTCGTGAGTTTCTAAATATCCCTCCCGATCCTGCTTGGCCAGGATTTCCTCTGGATGCCCCATCGTAGTTTAGTTTCAAAAATCCTGGTTGGGGGGGTTTCCATTGTTCTTTTATTGCTTGTCTAGGCGGTCTAAATTTCCAAAGCCCTTGGCTTAGCATCTGAGGTTTGAGATTCAGTTGTTCTAAAATGATGGCTTCAATTCCCACTGCTTTCCAATCTTCATCTGTCCATTTTTCCGTTAAAATGGTTTCCCGGATATTTTCTTTGGAACGCTGCCATATTGTTGCCATAGGTTGCTCCAAATTTTGGAATACCCTCAGATTTCTTTCCTTCCATATATTCCACAATAAGAATCCTAATGCGAGGATCCACGCTCTATTCAGGACTTGACAGTTAAATTTACCTTTTCCCCATCTTTCTATGATATCTGTCACTGTTTCATTGTTATTTATCATCTGCCTAAATAGCTGAGATAGAGTCTCCCACATGGGCTGAACTTTTGTGCAGTGGCCAAGCAAATGATCTATGGTTTCTTCGTCTCTTCGACAGAAGGGGCAGCATGATGGTCCAGACAAACCTCTTTTTCTAAGGTTTTCCCAGGTTCATATTCTCCGATGGCCTACTAGCCATATAAAATAAGTGATCTTTGGCCAATGCTTCATCTCCCAAATCCTCTTCCAGATTGGCCTTCCATTCCCAGCCACTTGTTGAGTATGGAGACAATATCCCTCCTTGATAGTAAAAAGACCTCTTGTTTGATGGCCCCATCTCAGAATGTCCGGGCCTGTTGTGATTCTGAGTTTACGAGTTTTCAGCTCCCTTGCAAAGTTATTCCACTGTTCCGTTTCTGGTGCTGCCTGCCACCCTTGTTTGTCTCTCCACTTCCTCCACATACCATCACTATTAGTGCACCAATATTGCTTTACTAGCCTGTTATTCGGGGTATTGGTAAATAAGAAGATTTCTCCTAGTTCGAGTCTACTAAATAATTTGTCCCTTTGCTGCCACGAGTCCTCCCAGAAGAGTGCTGTTTTTCCTTCCCTGACTTCCCAGAAGCTATGATTCCGAATTAGAAATCTGTTCATCGCTGCTAGATTCCATATTGATGACCCTTTTGGGGTTCTATCTACTTTCATTCGGCCTACAACTGTCTCTGGCATGTCATACTTGATTAGCCATATTCTCTTCCAAAAATCCTGTCCTCCTACGAGCCAGCGCCACCAGAGTTTTGCTCCCAGAACATTGTTTAGGCTGAAAGGGTCTCTCAGACCCAATCCTCCTTCTGTCTTTGGTGTAATTAACTTATCCCAAGATAGTAGAGCCCACTTCCTATTTGATTGACTCCCCTGCCATAAAAATCTTTTGAATATGTTTACCAGCTGTTCACATATTCCTTTAGGGCAAGCTCTTCCCGATAGCTGGTAAATCGGTAAGGCTTGCAGTACTGATTTAAGTAGAATAAGACGGCCTGGTGCATTCAGTGTTCTAAACGCCCAATTTTGTATTCTCTTCTCCACTCTGACTACAATATCCTTCCAGTCTGCTATCCGCGTAGGGCCTGGGTTTAAGAACATTCCGATATATTTTAGTGGAAAAGATCCTTGCTGGAAGCCCAAAGCTCTAGTTAGGTGATTCTGCATCAGAACAGGGCAGTTGAAGAAATAGACATTAGACTTATCCTTATTAATTTCTGTTCCCGAGGCTTGCATAAACATTTCCAGAATTTTAAGGATGCTCTTACACTCTTTCAGAGAGGCCATGCAAAATAATAAAATATCATCTACGAATTGCTGGTGTGTCAGCGACAGTTGAGGGCCCCACAATTTCAAACCTTTTAGTTTGCCTTCTGCTACATGGGCTTTAATTAATCGACCCAAACCCTCTGCTGCTATAATGAAGAGGAATGGTGATAGGGGGTCTCCTTGTCTAAGCCCCCGCGTACTGTTGAACAGAGTTGAAGGGCTTCCATTCAATAGGATGGAGAAAGTCGGGGAAGATATAAAAGAGTGAACCCAATGGATCCAGCGTTCCTCAAACCCGAACGCTCTCAGCACCTCTGCCAAATAATGCCAGCTTATACGGTCATACGCTTTGGAGAGATCTAATTTTATTAATAAACCTCTCTTTTTTTCCTTCTTGAGTGTATGTATTGCTTCCTGTGCAACCACTATTCCATCCAGAATTTGCCGACCTTTCACAAATCCCGTTTGTTCTGGGGAAATTATCTTTGTCAGTAATGGTTTTAAACGGTTGACCATGATAGTAGAGAGGATTTTATAAATGACATTGCAGAGGGCTATAGGTCGGAAACCAGCCGGGGTATCAGCATGCTGTTGTTTGGGGATAAGAGTCAAAAACGTAGCATTCAGTGCTGGTGACATCTTTTTCTGTATTCGGGATTCTTCAACTACTTCTAAAATATCTTGTCCAAGGAAAGACCATGCTGCTTTGAAAAATTCGCTGGTAAAACCATCTGGGCCCGGGGCCTTATTCAAGGGTAATTGCAGGACCACCTCTTCTACTTCTTTCATCGTTACTGCTCGTAATAAAGCCAGATTTTGTTCTCTAGTGATCAATTGGGGAATATGGTTGGTGATTTTCTGAATGGTTGCTCGCCGATTTGGATTGGGTTCAGTTAGAAGATTCTGAAAATGACTGGTCATTTCTTTTTCAATATCTTCATGTTTCACTAGCCTGTCTCCATTTGCTGCTTTAATTGAGTATATTCTGTTTAATTGACGCCGCTGTATCATTGCTCGATGAAAGAATTTAGTATTTCGGTCTCCTTCTTTCAGCCATTGTACTCTAGCTTTCTGTTTCCACAAGATTTCTTCCTGTTTTCTTCGTTCCTCCTGTTGGCTAAGAGTTTGGCCTTCTTCTATCACCAGCTCTTCTGTGCGCCCCTGTAGGATTATTCTCTGTTGAATTTCCTTCATTTTCTCTTTCAGCCTTATTTGATCCTGATGAATGTTTCCGAATTCCTCCCGATTCCAGCGTTTTATTTCTAGTTTTAATTGCTTCAGCCTCAGTTGAAAGGAATGCATTTTATTATGGCCACGGATTGGGTTTGCATGCCACCAGTTTTTAATTTTTTCTATAAAGCCAGGATCCCTAAGCCAAAATAATTCAAATCTGAAAGGCTGGTTTTTTCTGCTTGCCTTCACATCTATCTCCATCCTGATTGGCCAATGGTCAGATCCCAAGGTAGGAAGTATGGCCGCCTCATAATGAATATCTAGGCTCACCAGTGCCTCTGTCACTAAAAAACGATCAAGTCTTGATGCTATCTGGTGCCTTTCTCCTCTGCGATTATTCCACGTATATCTTCCATTAACTGTTGGAACATCTACCAATCTCAGATCTTGTATAACCTCTTGGAATAAAGCCATTTCTGGTTCCTCCCTTCTTGTTCCCCCTTTTTTTTCAAATAGGTTTAAAATCATGTTAAAATCCCCTCCTAGAAGCCAGTATTTTTCATTGTGTAGAGTACTTACCTTTCTTATATCTTGCAGGAATGCCGCTCTCTCTCCTGGAATTGAAGGCCCGTAAACCGCCGAAACAAGGATTCTGTCCTCTGCTCCTAGCTGGCGAAATGTCGCTGTTAGGATTCTGGGAGCTCCCATCCATCCTTCCGCTATAACCTCCGCTTCATTCCAAATTATAGCCAGTCCTCCTGCTGCGCCCACTGAATCTATCGCCATAACCGCATAGGGCATCTTGAATGATTGTACAATTGATTGAAGCTTTTGCCCTGTTACTTTGGTTTCTTGTACTAGCATAATCTGTGGTTTTTCCATCTGTAGTTTTTCTTTCAAATGACGCTGTTTACCTTTACTATTGAGGCCCCTTATATTCCAGGAGATCACCTTCATTAAAAAAATTTTGGTAGGTTTTGAAATACCGTTGTTAACGGTATTATCTTTCCAGTGTTGATCAACATTTCTCCTACTAACTGTATTGAATCCTTGATAGTCGGTCTTCCTCTCTTTTTGGCTGGTTTAGATTGGGTCAGTACTTTCTTACCTCCGGCCTGTTCCTTCTCCTGCATCTCTTGCTGGGCTTGAGCTGTTAAGTAGTGTTCGAACGTGTCCTTGTACAATTGTTTTTGATCTGGTGGAATGAAACGATCATCTAGGTTCCTCCATTCAAACAGAAGCCTTTTTAATACTTTCTCCTCTGCGCTTAAGTCATCTTTAGAATGTTCCACCTCCATCGGGGTAAATTCCGGTTGAGGGTAATCTTCCATTTCCTTCCCTGCTTTTCTCTTGAAAGACTGCTGTTTGGAGCCTTCCTCCTGATTCCCTTCCACTGGTATCTCCACAATTATCTCTGGTCCCGACGGTTCTTCTCCCTCTTGCAATACTTCATAGCGGTTACCGGTTGTTGTGGAGTCCGAAGGTTGCTGTTTTGTTGTTGGCCTCGACCCTGTTTGCCCTGTGCGTCTTTTTCTTGTCGGCACCTGCACAAAACCCTCCTCCTCCTGTTGGGCTGGTTTTTCTGGTCCAGTGGTGCTTGCTTTCTTTTGTTCAGCCGCGTTCAAAGGGCAAGATTTATATAAGTGCCCGTACTCGTGACATCGACGGCATCTGAAGGGTATGTGTTCGTAATCCAGTAGCTGCATCCAAACTTTACCCTCGCACTCAAGTTCTATCATTTCTGGTAGAGGCTCTGAAATGTTCATATACACGCATATTCTTGCAAAGGAAGTGTAGCAACCTCTAGCTGTTGCATCTGCTATTTTAACGAAAGAGCCCAAAGAATTACCTATTCCTTCCAAGATTTCTGGGTCCCAAAAATCCATGGGAAGCCCAAACAGCCGCACCCAAACCGGAGCAGCAAGAAATTGCTCTTGGTCAGGGTTATAACATTCCTCCCATTGTCTAAGAAAAAGTCCTGCATTACTATAAAAATAAGGTCCACCTTCAAAAATACGTTCTTTATCCTGTAAATTGGAAAAAATGACTGTAAAAAAACCCTTAGCTCCTAGTTTCAGATCAATATGCCCTTTGGGCTGCCATTTAGATTGAATCCATTTCATTAGTTCCTTTTCCGAAGGCCATACACCTATGAACTTACAGATTAGGGCATGGTTTTTCATATACCCTCGATACTCCTTTACTTTCTCCGCTGGAATAATAAGTCTTGGCTTTTTCACTGCTCTTGGCAAGCATTGGCCTTTCTGTTTTGCTTGCCATTCGGCTCCCAAGACAGGTGCCGACTTGTGCTGTGCTGAACCTGATTGAGATATCCTCTGTACACTATCATCGCCAGTGGTTACGTTACGGTAGGAGGGTTGCGACCCTCCTCCCGAGGGCGCAGACATGTACCTCTATCAGCGCTGGCGCCTGGTGAAATCCCGCCGCAATCTCTCTGCAACCTGCAATGTTTCCTTCAAACCCTCGAAACCCTCATTCGCCTCTCGAAAAACGAACACTTGAAATTTTTGGATTTAAAATTGAAATGAGGTGAATATCAAATTTAATTAATTTTTATTATGAAATAGGTAATTTAGAGTAGTGAAATTGTAATATTTTATTATTAAGTTATATTTTAAAATACATTATAGTTTACTATTAGGGAACGTGAGTACTTTGAAACATTGGATATGAATGGAATGCACCGCACCGCACCGCCGTTGAGACCGACGGTCATTTTTGTCAAATCCAACAACCAAAACCCGAAAGTAGAACAGTGTTTGACTCCATGGGCATCGCTCTCGCACGAAAGGAATCCGATAATAAATTAAAGCAGAGGATAACATTCAATTCTGATGACGGAGACAGCCCATGTCGATTTTTAAAATTATTTTAACACAGGCGATTATGAAAGCCGGAGTAAGCAGAGCAGTACCTTGCACCACAAGAAGATGCAGATGAGCAATCAGCTGCTGTCTTTGATGTCAATCTTTCAATCACATTCCTTTCAGTGTACTTTGGCTGTAAGCAAAGCTTCTTAAACAGAAATTGGACATATGGAAAAATATATAGATGGAAGATAAAAAACAAATTTGGTTGAAGCAAATTGATGAAGCACAATAAAATGAATGCACTTCACAAGATTTATAACAGAAAGGACATCAACTAGAAGAGTCCACAAATGTATTCAGCACCTGGGAATGTACATGCTATAGAATGCTACTTTAACTATGTATTTGTATGTTTTACAATTTAAATATATTCCAGTCAAGACAAAGTTTAAGCTTAAGGCACGGTGTTTATTTACTGGCAAAAAAACCATAGAACACTTAAAAAAAGGCGCTGTCTATTTATGGACGGTCGCTAGACGATAACCATTCATCGCCCTGTATGAAGCTTTGAGCAGAGTACAGTCCTATATTGTGTGCAGAAATCTGACTTGACCATGGCACTCTTCCAGAGACCTTCGCCCCGGGGCCATAATTCTGATATTCGCCATAGAAAAGCGTATCGAGAGCAAAGGATCCGTTCCAGGGCATCCACCCTTCAGGCCTGATGAGATTTCCCAAATAAGAACCCAAGAAAACCGTTCTTGAATACATCTTCCATGGCCTGCCCAGATACACTCTGTGAACATCCGGATTGGAATTGAAATCCCTCATGTATTCTTTGGTCCCATCCACGGTGCAGTGCTGGAACACCAACCCTGTTGACTGAGCAGGGTCCGTCCGGCCCTGCGCTGTTATGGGATCCGTCTCGCCAGACTTTGATTTAAGCTCACGGGGGCGAACCAGAATCGAACAGTTGTGGAACAAAGCTGCCGCGTTTCCGAAGATGAAGTCGTGGGTGCCCTCTATTCTGCAATTTCTGTAAAATTGGCGGAGTGTGTGCGTGTAAAGCGTGTCCTGGTGGCTCTCGAATGCGCAGCTGTAGAAGGCAGAAAAATCGCTGTCTACTCTCAGAGCTACGGCTTGATGAGTCTTTGGTCCCTGAAATGTGTTTCGGAATGTTATGTCACGGGCTATGAAGCCGTCCCCATTCACTCCTGCACAAAAAAAACCATAAACCCCTCTTTAGTCCTACAGCATTCCAAGAAGCACAGCAAATGTGTTAAAGAAGTTGGGAAAAATAAAATATCGGACTTACCGACAGTGGCGACATCGTAAATTGTGACCGGGCCGGGCAGAGACGGCACATAAGCAGAACCGGTGATGACCGTTTTATCCATACCAGCGCCCAGTAACACGAGATTCGTTTTACTGCGCGGGATTCGGACCGTTTCCTCGTAAACCCCGGCCCCAATCTTGATCACAAACTTATTTTCCGAGTAGTCCGGCGCACTGTTCACAGCTTGCTGAATGCTTGAAACAGAGGATTTCTGATCCACTTTTGACACTGTAATATCAGGGATCAGATCATTCAGCTCTGATAAATCCCAATCCCAATTGTTATTAGGAAGATAGTAATAATTTGCGGGACTCGAGGATTTGGATGATCTTTCCGTTGACGGAGGCCTCCATAGGACCATATCCTTCCCGTAAGTATCCAGAGCGTCGGCCATGCTCAGAGCATTGCTGGTTAAGTTTGTAACCCTATCCACCTGTTGTATGACAGTGCTTATTTTCTGTGTAGTATTGACATACCTGAGATCAGAGCTACAGTCGTATGCGTAAGCCAGTGCTGCGCTCAGCCATGCCTTCACATCTTTTATTCTATGCTCCACTCCTATAGCAGCACTGCTTTTCGCAATCAGAGCTACAGAAGACTCCGCGAATTCCACGCAGTTTCTAGCAGCAGCTGTGACGTTGGCGTCATGGTTATAAGCATCAAGCAGATTTTGGGAGAGCAGATGGGCTTCTTTGGCTCCATCTGAAGCCAGACCCATTGCTGCTCCGATGATCTCTTCAGCTCCGGCATTTGCAGCTACTTTGGTAGACAAAGATGACTTACAGAGGTCTGGCAATTGGGTGGCACGGCAGGCGAGATTTACCGGTGATCCAGAACTCTGCGTTGTGGGTTGGGAACCCTTGTGGGTCTTCGAATTAACAGAGGCATCGACCAGAGAAATGAACAGAAGTGCCAATGTAAGTATCCTGATAGGAGCGGAAGCCATGTTTTCAGCAATTCTGGCTTAAAAACCCTTTGAAGCCTTAAAAACTGGAACAATAAATGATAAGGTTGAGGCAGCCAAGGGTCTCATCTGTGGCCTATCTTTTCTAACATGGCAGAGCTGTGAAGTCTGAAAGACTGAAATAGACAGTCTTATAAGAAAATGGGGAATCTGGTACTAATCACATGGGTGTGTATACAAGAAAGCATAAAACATATTTTCTGGGCTCCGTGGTAGGATTATGATTCGCTAGATAATTTTTACATCGAATTTCCCTCTCAAATTGTTCGTTTCGATGCGCTCCAAGCTTGGCATTGATTTTTTCGGTGATATACCAATCTCTGTCCCTATCTCCCGACAGTCATTAGTATTTTCGAGAAGAGAGTAGGTGGCAACACTGTAGAGATTTATGGCTAGCAACGGCTTCCACCAAAAAAAAACGCAAACACTCACGAACTGGTTTCCACTTTCAGAATTCAAAACTCCCCTCAAAATTAGGGTATGGCGTAAGCTTCTACTGTGTCGTCTGATTTCCAGCCAGAGGGATTTTGCAATATTGACATTTGACAACTATAAACTAACATAATTAATATGATAAGATGATGAGTAAATATTAAGATAATGATTAAATGTTCATAAGTATCAAAACACATTTTACTTACATATATAAAAAAAACATAGTTTTTATATATATATATTTTAAGTAAATTTTATAATATTTTTGTTTTAATCTAATTGAAAATTAATAATTATTGGTGGATATGTTTTTTAAATAAGGTTTTTAGAATTTTAATTTAATTAACAATAATTATTAGATGGACAGTTAAATTTGATTTCCAAAAAAAAAATTTAGAATATTTTTAGTAATGATTGTAAAAGGTTCACATGTGTCTCAAAAATAATTTCTGCTTTCTTTTTTTTTAAATTAAATTGATTAATTAAAAAAATTAAATGAACAAATATAAAGGAAAAGAGTTATGGTTTTTTGGGAATATGGTATTAATAAATTGTGAGATTGGTTAAAAATCTCTATAATAAAATGATGATGAATCTTCATAATTACAAATCTAATTTCATGATTTTTTAAATGTATATATGTTCAAATTATCTATTAATTATTTTATAATAAATAATAACAAAAATAAGAATAAAGTTATAATTTTACTTATTTCTATTTTTTTTAAATCTTAAAAATATATATTAATTCAGTGAAATATTATTGATATATATTCCATTCAATTAAATGTTTTTGATATGTATGGTCACTTAATTTATATATAACTAAACTAATAATAATATATCATAAATATTTTATAAATATTAAATTCATATTATCTATTTATTAATTATGAAGAATTAAATTAAATTATAAAAATTATTGTACAATAAAAATATAATAATTAAATTAATTAAATTCAAATTAAAAAAATAAAATAAAGCGTTGTATTCCCTACTCTATTTCCATATTATCAATTAATTAACTAAGAAAGTATTGAGGACGTTATCGCTTAATTGGAATGGGGTAATAAATTCGGAAGTACATCGTTGGAGGTTTGGAAAAAATTATATATTATATTGTTTTAAGATAAAAAAATAAAAGTAATATTATTTAAATAAGAAAAAGTTGGAATTTCAAAACAATTTGAATTTTTTTATAATTAAAAAAATTAAAATGGTTTAAAATTTTGTTATTATAAAACTTGATTGGCATGTAAATCTGAGTAAGAAATTTGAAAATCTGATTATCATAAAACTTGATTGGGTATATAAATTTGAGTAAGTGAAATGTAATCGAATTTTGATATGATGGACCTGACGGATAAAATGATATATATATTATATAATTATGATAGGGTGCATGCCAGGTAACAAAATATTCCACGTGTCACATCAAACACGGAACAAAAAAATGAACACCAAACTGTAGGCGAGACGAAACGTTCATGAAATGATTTTCTGTTCTCGACAACACCAGGTTCCGTCACTTACTTTGTTTACCAGTTTGTACAGGTAATGGGTGTATTCTATTCTGAGTTCAACTGTAAATTACAGTTACCAAATCTAATTTCTTTCCGGTTTCACAGAGTTTTTTTTCAGAAAGAAAAAAACGCTGAATATATTGATAATATATACAGTACATGATCAAAATAATCTCAACTGTGTGATAAACACAGTGATAAGTCCACCATCATTGCCCTATAAAAGACTGCTCATGACTTGAGCAAAACAAATGAGTGGGCAACCACATATACAGGTCATGATCCGACCCGGATACTAATACATTCAGGAATGGAAGTCAGGAGATAATAAGCATAAGATCGAAACAATTCCAGGGTCCTGATACGATACCAATAAAACAGAACTAAAGCATCTTCGGAAATGATTCTAAGAATAGAAGAAAAGATGATTCTGATACAGCAGTGAGAATAAAAGTAAGAAGATGCTAGCCGGATCAAATAAGGATGAAAAAAGGCTGATATTTGAAGATAAAACACGCTCGCTTGCAAAACACGCTCGCTTGTAAAACACGCTCGCTTGTCAAATTATGTGCCCGCTCGCTTGTCATTCCCTGGTCGCTTGAGAGATGTATGTGCGGAAGAACAAAAGGAGCCAGCAGTGTAAATGGTTGAAAGCAAAGATACGACCAGGTGAAAGGAAACAGAGATACGCTGGCTGGAAAGTGGATCACGCTCGCCTGGAGAAGATGTTCTGAATCCTTATAGAATAACAAGCTTGAGCCCTCAGGTCATCATGGCACATCTGTAAATACATACACGCTCGCCTGAAAAAATAGATTCACGCTCGCTTGTCGAAGAAACACGCTCGCTTGCCGCAGATCTATCCGACTTTATGTGTGAACAAAAAGGATGGACGCCCAAACAGAAAAGATATTGAAAATTACCATAATAGACCCTGCAGATCCAACCAAGACGAAAACCAACCACATGCATTATGATAAAAGGGGACATATGATGATGATTAAGGAAGTGGAATGTCCTGAATATTAATCAGGATGCCGTTTTGGAAATGTGCAACCTTCAAAATACCAAAGTCCTCCAGCAGACCCCTCTTGGACAGTCGATCAGCTCTGGTGTTGTTCTCTCGATATATATGAAGAAGAGGAGGGCAATCCATCCGATTCCAGAGCGTTCTGGTCCTGTCCATCCAACCTTGAAGTATCGGAGTATCCATGTGAGCCTCACTAGATAACCATCCAATCACCAGTTTTGAGTCCCCATAAATGCCCGCAACCTGTATTTGGAGATCAAAAGCAATGTATAATCCACCCCACAAAGCCATGATCTCAGCCTTATTATTGGACCCTGTGCCACCATTCCAGTGGATGTGAAAACGTTCCTTCTCAGAAATCTTAATCCAAGCCCCACAGCCAATTGTGTCGTTTGCAGCAGCGCCATCAAAAAAAATAGCAGGGACAGATATGTCATGAGGTCGAATACGACGAGAGCCGTCAGAGACATCGATCAATTCTGTAGGTGAAACATCCATCCAGGATATAATGGCGTAGTAAATTTTGTTGGTCTGGAAGGGAATCTGGTCAAAAATCCATCTGTTTCTGGCTAGCCAAATCTCCCAGATGAAGAAAAATGGCAGCGTTCTGAAAGGACTATGTGATTTGTCCCATTCTAACGCTGTGGACATGAAATCCACGGGCCTCCATGACGGATCCGGGAAGAAGAAGCTGAATAAGTTCCATATATGAAAGACAAAAGGACATGTAAAAAATATGTGAGAGATTGACTCTTCTTCGGCAAAATAGAAAACACACAAACCTGGACCTTGATGACCCCTCCTCTTTAAATTGTCCCAGGTGAGGATACGACCCTTCCAGGAAAGCCATCCAAAAATCGTAATTTTAATTGGGATATTCCTTTTCCAGAAAATTCGGAAAGAGCTTGGTCTCTGCAAGACATAAACCGAAGAAATATAGGTCTGATAAGCATCCTTCACAATAAGGGATCTATTTCGCATAGGACCACCCCAGACCATTTGATCACCCCCTGTGGCATAGCAAAATCCCGCTCGACGAAGAGAGTCCCGGAAGGTGTTCCATTCATCGCCCACATCACCATATAACCCAATTTGATCCGCTGTTTTGAAGATAGGAGCTGTGTGCGACCAACATAGGATAATCTGAGAGTAGAAATGAATACCCCTGAAAGCAAGAGCATGAATAAGATTCTGAGATGGGCCGCTTTCGGGGGGCATTTGCAGGGAAGCCGCGCCAATGGGAATGAGGCTGCCATCCCGAAAATTCCACCTAAGACGAGGAGCAATAAGTGGAATTATCTGTCTGAAGCTACGCCATATACATGAGATGAAGCGCGGAAAAGAGATGGAATTGCAACTGATCATAAGCAAAGCATTTTCCGGTAAGTACTTGGCTTTATTTATATCGTTCCATAAACCAGGGACTGTGATAGCTCTCCAGAATGATTTAGACAACAGAGCATAATTAAATACCCTTGAGTCAAGGATGCCCCATCCATCCAAATCCTTGGGAGTGCATATATCTTTCAAACTGCATAAATGATATTTTTTTTCAAGATTGGCACCACCCCATATAAAGTTTGAAATGATACTATTCATCTTGGAAATAATGCCTGCAGGGATGAAAAGAAGATGTGCCCAGAAAACATACATCTGTGAAAGTACAAATTGGACCAGAATATACCTTCCTCCCATCGTAAGCCATCGATGATTCCATCGCTGAATCCTCTCCCTCAACCTTTCAATAATCCAGATCCAATCTCTGTTTTTATATCCACATGGCTTAATAAAGAACCCCATATATTTAAAACCACCTGATATATGACGCTTAGAGATACCCATGAAATCCGCAATGAATGAAATCTCCAGTTCATCGCCGAAATCATATAGAAGGAAGGACTTCCCGCAATTGATGGATAGACCAGTAGCACTTTTAAAACGACGGAACATAATGTGTATATAAAACCAATGATTCCGACGCAAGTAGCCAAACAACAATAAATCATCCACAAATAAGGAATGAGAGGTGGTAACCGAGTTCGAGAAAGCAAAACCTTTTATAAATCCTCTCTGTTCAGCAAAATGCATTAGTCTACTGAGCCCGTCCATCACCAATATGAAAAGAAGGGGAGAGAGGGCGCATCCCTGTCTGAGCCCCCTGCAAGCTTTAAAGAAACACGATGGATAACCGTTTATAATGACTGAATATCGAACATTTGAAACACATGACAAAATCCATCGCATGATCCGAATCGGAAGGCCGACTTTGAGCAGCATCAACCTGATAAAAGCCCAATCCACCGAGTCATAAGCTTTATACAAGTCGACCTTCATAATTAAAGCTTCTTCCTTGGTTGAATGAATAGAGTGCGCAACCTCCTGTGCGATAGCAATCGCGTCATGGATGGACCTGCCACCCAAAAAACCATATTGCTCTCTTGATATGTTGGCAGATAAAACCGGCTTGATACGTTCAGCAATGATTTTAGAGGAAAGCTTGTACAACAGATTACACAAAGCAATGGGCCTAAAATCCGCAAAAGTCTGCGGATCTGAGGCTTTGGGAATGAGGGCGATAAAGGATGAATTGAGATTAGCCGGCATGAAGCCCCTGCATCGAAACATCTCAAGCACTTCAACAATCTCATCACCCATGATATCGAAAAAGTGTACAAAAAATTCTGAGGGCCAGCCGTCAGGGCCCGGACACTTATCGTGTTTAAAAGACTTCAGGACCTTTAAAGCTTCTTCCCTTGAGATTACCCTATCAAGAACATCAATGTCATCATCAACAAAAAACCTGGGAAATTGATCCAGGACCCATGCTTGGTTCGATTCGTCAATAGCCGGGCTGGATGAGAAGAATTTGGAAAAATAAGAAAAAGCCTCATCTTGTATATCTGACGTGGAATATGCATAATTGCCATCATCCAGCGTAATGCGCCATATAGCATTTTGATTGCGTCTGGCATTGGCGGTTTTATGAAAATATTTAGTATTATGATCGCCTTCCTTTAGCCAGAGCATTCTGCTTTTCAATCGCCACGAAATCTCTTCAATGCGAAGGATCTCATGTTTCCTTGAGCCAAGATCCTGTAGGAGACGCAAAGAAGCAGCATCTGGAGGCTGAGTAGCAAAAGAAGAGAATAAATCATCCATTTTGGCAGATATTTCAGACAACTCCTTTTTAAGAAACGATTTTTTCTGAATCTCCCATGCCTTAGAAGCATTTTTGACACGCTTCATCTTATAGTGAAATCGATCCCATCCCGAAAGGCCGGTCCGATCATAATTTTGCGACCAGATGCTATGAACCAGCTTGGTGTATTCCGAGTCTTCAAGCCAAACCCTATTGAATTTAAAAGGTCGACCACATACCACAGAATCAGACTTCCATGAAAGTCTTATGGGCATATGGTCAGATACATTTGAGCTGATGACTTCGGAACGAATTTGACACCAACGATCAATAATGTTGACGTGAACCATAGCCCTATCCAGTGTTTTGGCTATAAACTGGTCACTTGCACGCTTATTAGTCCATGTTGGTAGCAGAGGGCATGGGCGAATATCAATCAAATTAAAACCATATAGCAAGTCATTTAAAAACGGAGAAAGAGAATCCAGCCTAGCATGTGTGCCCCAAACTTCATCTGCACGCAAAGTAGAGTTGAAATCACCCATCAAAATTAGATTTTGCAGAGCAAGAATACCAGAGGCAGCAAATCGCTGCCAGAAGGATAGCCTGTTCCGATAGGGGGCATATAAATTAATAATGTAAACAGTCTCCTTATAACCTCTGATATGACCTGCCAGCAAAATACCCCCGAAGAACTTGTAGGCACTGAAAGAGGCCATACTAGGATTCCATATAGCAATGAGACCACCCGAATGTCCAGCTGCATCCACTGCCGCAGCCTTCCACCCCAATTTGAAACTGAGAAACAACTTAATGGCCTTTTCCCGAGAACATAGAGTCTCTTGAGCAAGAAAAATAATAGGGTCACCCGAAAACAGAATCTCACGAAGGCAATGTGACTTGGGGGCATCGCCCAACCCCCGAATGTTCATAGAGATGATGTGATTCATCTTGACTCAGGTTCCGGGTTGCATGCTCTAAGCGCCCGAGAGTCATTTAGTGGACCATCACTGATCGATATCGGAATCTCAATGAGGTTGTCATCTTGACCAGTAAAAAGGGAGATGGCTTTAAATTTTCCTTTGGATAGCCTACTGGTTCCTTTTGGCATGACACTATCAGAGGAATTTTTAACATCAGTAGATGGTGGCCTATCAAAGACAGTGAGGGCTGCTATGTCAATATTAGGATCTGCCAAAATGGCCTCAAGGTCTGAATCTATGGTGTTCCTAGGCGAGTCCTGACCATTGATGGGGTCTGTAGAGGCAGGAGGTATATCCAGAATGGTGTGAGGATTAGAGGAGGGAGCAGGGTTAGAGTGGGAAGACTCACCAACCTGAAAATTTGAGCAAGGGAATAGAGGAGGATCACCCGTAGATGGGAGCTGAGAAGCTGTGCCAATACCCCTAACAAAATCATCAACATAAGAGTAAGTAGGAGCAACAGGCCCCGTATTATCTTTGTAGTTAACTGTTGCCAATGGAACAGGGTCTGGAGAGGTATAGTATGCCAAATGAGCTATAGCAGCCGGCGAAAGAGCATCAGATGCAGGGGAGTGGTTTGATTCAGGAGTCAGAACACGCTGATTAATTAACACACCATCCGAGTGATCCTGAGCAGTATAAAAACCATCATCTTCAGAGATATGAGGACAAGGGTTACCTGTACAGCCTTCCGAATCGGACTTTGGACCTTGTAGCTTATTCTTGTCAACCCTTCTGGCATGAGATATAGCATCAGCACGTTGCAACCGAAAACGATAGGGGCAATTCTCCCTGAGGTGACCAGTACGGTGGCAAATGAGACACCGAAAGGGAATACCCCAGAAATCGATGCGCTGTCGATGCTTTCTGTGCCCCCAAACAAGATCAATATCACCAGGCAGGCCACCAGTGTACTCGAGCTCAACAAGGATCCAAGCAATACGTTTATCACAGGCCCCGATAATGCTTGGGTCGATATACTTTGTGTTGCCAACTGAATCGCCTATCGCTTGTAGCGCCTTCATAGTCCAGAACTCCAGGGGGAGGCCTGGCAGCTTCATCCATATGATGCGATTGCGAGGAGCTTCTTGCACTGGGTTGAACCCTACGTACCATGGAATAAGCTGCAAAAAACTACGTCCACGGACCCAGGTGCGACAGGTAATCTTATGGACATCCTTGGCATCAACGAAGTGTACATTGAACCAGCCATTTATGAGGACACTAACAATAGGCGTGTATCCTAATATTGTCTTCCAGTGCTTTTTAATCCATGCAACTGTGTCGAATTCACAGCTCTCCGGGAACAACCATCTGCCTATCACCTCTCTCTTCTATAAACTCGACACCCTTTTGCAAAGATCGTCAAAGTCTAACTTAACCTCCTTTATTTCCATGTTGTGCTTATAGCAGGTTTTCCGCTTCTTACGCCGAGCACCGCGCTTCTGATAATATCCTCCTATAAGCCGATGCACATCAAAACCAGTTACATTAAAACCTTGCTTAAAAATAAGATCATCAACCTCATCACGCCGTGGATTCCCCTCATGCAGTTTAGAGGATATGAAACTTGCCTTCGGACCAACTGATCCCGCCATATGGTCTCAATGAACGTACAAGACACAAGCATGCAAGGTGGCGGATTCTAGGAAAGATCAACAACAGCTGGCAAAGCCTGTGTTAGGCGGTGAAGTCAAGCGGGGTTAATCAGAGAAAATAATAAAGAAAACATCGTCGGTGCCAAATGAATCAAGCATAAGGATGTCATGTACATAGGACGATGCCTTTGAAAGGCAGTGTGAGAGCAAGAGAGCTCAGAGAAATGATAGAAGTGTTGTCAGCAAGATCGTGGAAGATCGAAGCCGCGTAAGTGATGTCAGAAAATGAGACAGGAATTAAAAGAAAATCGGTGGGACTGGACTCGAGAAGTAAGAACGATAAGATTATGAGTTAATACCCGCCTCCGAAGGCCATTCTTTTATCATCCCAAGAAGGCAAGTTGCACCACTTCTCATGGAAGAAATGATATTAAAATGGAATCAAGGACATTATCGTGTCTGAACAAGCAGAAGTAATCCATAAAAATCCCACCCAATCTAATCGAGGCAATGGATGGATAAAACGGCAAGGACAGTTGTTAGGTCAGAAAAGATAAGGTAATAAAAACGTTTAGATAAACGGATCAAAATTCAAAATTTTCCGGCAAGAAAGAAATCGGCAGCTATGGAGAAACCCTCGGAAAACCAGAATAGGGATCTAGTGTTATGGCTGACAACAGCAACAACACCAACATCCCGGAAAGGTCCACCATCTTTTGCGGAATCTGTAACTGAAACTTTTGCATGGTCTTGAAATAGTAAAGAAAGAAGACGCTTTGTTCCTGAAGATATGCCAAAGTCGTATGAACCCAATCCGGAATTGAGATGAGTCAGAAGACAATGGTTGCAAAGCCGGAGATGATAAAGTAGCTTCACCGTCTGATCCGACCATTTATGAAATGAAATTGGTAAATAGATCTTAGAATAATGACAGCAGCCATAAACAACGGGATTAGAATTGCTATCTCGAAACCGTCACTTAGATTGAACTGCTCAAGATAATACATTGTGTTGTCACCCCAAAGCAAATAAAACAATGAGGATCATAAATCATTGTAGCGAGAAGCTAACAACAAGAAGTGATCCAATGTACCCGATATCACAGAAACACATCCCAGAACCATTCATATGGAACATGGCACGGAAGGGCAAAACAAAACCATTCCAGCTAGAAAGAGAAATTCTATACACCAGAAAGGAGTATTCCACAAAAAAACAGTGCATTCCTCAATAAGCAGTATAAGACACATCCAGAAGCGGCATGAAAGAGATGTTCACAACCACTAGTAGAAAGGAAAAATACAATGCTTACGAGAAAAATATCAGTGCACTAAAACCTCCGACCATGTCCATGAAAAACCCTAGTACATCTGAGAAGTCTTTTTCATAGCGCTCATCATACCAGCGAGAATTCCGGTTCCACAGAGTTTATCAGAACTTGGATTATTTTGACTCGCAGTCTCATTAATGTCAGGGAGTTATTCTCATAAATTATCCAGTGGCAAGGTCCATTAGGGTTATCTGAGGTTGTCTACTAACATTCCATTCACAAAGTTCAAATTACGTCCTCCATCCGGGCGAGTATATGTAATATAAAATTCTTGCAATATAATTGCAGTTCCTTATTAATGAATCGTTCTTACTTCCTGTGATTGTAATCTCACCAAATGCTCTTTCGATATTATTAACTTTTCAAAGGTGGTTGTTTCTTGTGATAGTTAATTTAGCACATATATTTTCAATCTAAACTGCCGACTGTGAAATATCCTCCTACTTAGTTAGGAAGTTGTCCATGCTCCTTTTCCACTTTGGGTACTTGTAGAATAGTCAACTTTATTTTTCTATCATTTGGAGGCCTTTTTGGTTTGGCAATATTCGAAATTTTTTTTTAATAATTTTTTTTTTGGGTTCACAGTTATAGGGAACGGTTATTTGAGAGAGGTTTTTATTGTTGTGTATGATCAATAGTTGTTATATTACTGTCTCACACAATCATCAAAACATGACAAAAAAAACATTAATAATTAAAACATAAATATATAATATTAAGTTATATAAGTTATTTAAATATGTCTAAAATGGGCACATATATTGATTGAGCTTACAACTGTCCAATACTAGCCATTAATATATTTGACAAGATAACCTATCATATCACAATTTCACAAGACAACCTATACCTCTAGATCTGATTTAGAAAACAAGACAAAATTAACAAGCAAAATTTCTAGTCCATACTATCCAACAAGACAAATATCACATTAGACCAACCCCAATAAATAGAAATTGGAGCAGCTATGACCAAAGTTCATTTATGCCTGCACAAGAATAGAGAATGTATATGTCAGCCATATGTGCATATATGTTCATCAATACAACCTGCTCAAAGCAATAAATGACACCAACACACAAGATTCAGGAATTAAACACAAAGGAAAGCACAATGGTCAACCATAAGAGTTTATCAACCATTGGATGACATCCAAATCAATCCACAACACACATTTGAATTTGGAAAAAAATAAATCCATGTCAATCCTCCCTTCCAATCAAATTCAACAACAAAAATCTATAAAACCACCTCATAATTTCTTCATAAACTTTCTTTCTACCCATCTTCAACTGCAATTGAATTCACTCCATCAGAGACTGTGCACATTGTAATAAGGTTTGAATAATTCAAGTATTTTCTTCCATTAATTTACCATATGAAAAAATTGTGTGTGCAATTTATCTTATGTGTGTGAAATTGCAGACAAAAAACCATATCATTTGAGTCAACAAAGAACAAATTAATCATGCCCAACATGTAATTTAGCTTGTGTGTGTGAAATTCGGCTTCTGTGTGTGAAATTGCAGACAAAAAACCATGGCATCTGAGTCAACAAAGACAAAAATTCAATCATGCGCAGCAAAGACAATAGAGACAAAAATACCAGAGCATATGATTCAAAACACATAAGCCCGATCATTCCTTAACCACAACAATTTGGCAGCTTGTATGCAATAACGTGGATGTTTGGTCATGTCATGCCTCTAAGAAAAAATGAAGAAATTTGTTTCAAAATCACTTGGAAGTTTTTGGTCTACTTTAAAAGGAAACTATAGTATGTTAGTTTTCAGTTAGTTGAGACACAAATGGAAAATGAACACAAGGTAGATACAATGGAGGAGACATCTTCACAGTTGCTAAGGAATTTAGTTCTATATGAGAAACATAAGCCTCTTCCATTGCAAGATGTCAAGGCTTTAGTTATCATTTTAAAGGAGGCATGGTGGCAATTTTTATGGGTAATCCCCTCTAAAATTTCTACATCTCAGAAGACTAATCATTTTGAATCAAATTCCATTACAATCTATCCAAATATGAAGTCAACATGTTAGCAGCGAAACTCGTGGCACAATTGCAGAATTGGAAGCAACTGTAGCTGATAATGTAGAGAATTGGAGTGTTTTAAGATACGATCAAACATTGCAAATTTTAGTCACCTTTTTCAGTGACCTTAACAACAAATGATTATAAAATTTATTTCAATTAACTAGCACCTATTCCTAGCATTTGTAGGGAGACAATTTTCAGTACCCTTCCTTTTTTTCTAAGGTTGATTGAGATATTATGGATTTGATGCCTTGTTCAAGATACATGATTATTTTCAAGTTAAATTTAGGCTTGAAATTTCTATCAAACACATAGGCCTGCTATTTTTATCAATTTAAGTCATGATATATGTGGATGGAGATTCGAGTTGATACAAACATATAAATTTCTTATTCAAATATATGTAAGTTGCAAGTATTGATTAACCTCTTCATATTGAAATTTAAGGAAATAAATAAGATTGAGTTTATATTATGTGGGTTGCAATTATTGATTACCATTTTCATATTTAAATTTATTATTCAAATAAGAATGAGCTTCTATTGTTGAAACAACTTCCATTGACAGAAATAAATTTTAACAATATGCATGTTGTTGCAGCCATGCAACAAGTTTCAATTGCAGATCGTATAAGGAATAGTAGGAGGTGAGGGACCAAGGGTGCCCAATTGCAATGCACTTCATCGGAAGAGGAAACGGTCGATGATGTGAATGTTTCCAATGCTCCATTCAATGATGTTGATAATGCCCATGTGTTGGCATATCCTATTGTCTCGCCATCTACCTAGAACTACTCTCAACCACAATCCAAGGTGCAAGCTCAACGAAGAATATCAATGCCATAAGAGGGTGGACAAAGAAAGACATGCTAGGTGTGATTGATGACATAGAGTTCAGGAGATATTCAGTACATGCATCGGCAAAAAAACATGGAATTGAAGCCTCAAGCATACATTATTGGATTAATGGTCTCACTCATACAAAGCGTAGAGGGCATGTTACTCTTATGACTGAAGAGGAGGAGGTCAAGGTGGTTGTGTGGTGTAAGGAGATGGCCCAAATGGTACATGGTTAGAGTTGATACAAATAAAATCCATAGTATCTCAAATATGTTAGGGGAGGCCAAACCCCTTCAAAGATGGGTTTCCTGGAAAACCTTGGTAGAGTGGGATTAAAAAGAGGCATCCAAACCTTGTCTTATGAACATTGAAGGGTCTTGACAGAGACAGGGATTTAAATTTATGACCTGCAATTGTGTCTAAGTTCTACGACACCATGTATTGTGCATATGAGAAACACTCTTATGCCCCAAACCATATCTGGAACTGTGATGAAACAGGCTTACAGGTTCGAAGGAATTGTGGCATGCAAGTAATTTCCAAGAGAGGGAGCAGAAATGTGCCAAACATTTTGCCTAGGAGTAGGGAGTGGATCACTATACTTTGTTGTGTCAATGCAACTAGTTATTTAATCCCAATATTTTATTTATTTAAAGGAAAAACACAACTTGAAAACCATATATAGAATTGTGAACTAGGTGCATGCATGGTTGCATCCCCATGCATGTATGACAAAGGAAATCTTCTTGAATTAGATTTTTCACTTTGTTTTATCTGTTCCAGGTGGTGTCTCGCCTAGAAATAGACACCTACTAATTTTATATGGCCATGGAATCCACATGTTTGTGTAGACAATCGAGGAGGCCAACCATTTGGGAATTGACATATTAACACTACTAGCTCATACAACTCGCAGATTGCAACCCCTTGATGTTAGCGTGCTTGGGCCTTTCAAGAACTATTTCAGGGCAAAGTGAGCTTCATGGATTAAAAAGACTCCAAGGGTGGAGGTAAATATATTTGAGCTAGCTGAGCTTGCAAGTAAAGCATTTAAAATGGCTCTAACACATTATAATATCAAGGTTTGATTTAAGAGGATTGGAATTTGGCCAATGAATGTTGATGCTCTTATTAGTCATACTAGTTGCAGCCAAACATTTGTTGTGGAAGGTCAAGAAGCAGAGGACTTACATGACAAAGTTGATGCCCAAGAATATGTGGATTGGCAGGAAGAAGCTATTGCTGCTGAAGGTATGATATTGCTTTCTCAAGGGAAATTCTATGATGATGAACATGTATCTAAGACACAATTCAATAATGAAGCAATTGTAAATAAAATGGGCACTGCCACACCCATTGAAGCACCCACTATTTATGCATGTGATATTCCAAATGATGCAGTTGATCATGAAAATGACAATGCAAATGTGGTATCAAAGGAGAATGTAACAAGAATCAATAATGACCAATTGAGCATGCCAACCCAAGTAACCCCACCATCATGGTTGGCAGAGGCCATGATGAATAACAACAAACATAATGTGTCATCCACTAATGATGAAAGCATGGAAATTTTTTTTCAACCAGTAGAGTTGAGAACTGAACTTGTTCATAATTTTGTGGACAATGGGTCACTAGAAGAATAGTCTATTCACAATGAAGTACCGAATGAGGAGAACAATGGGGTTCAATCAATTTTCCTTGAGGTTTAAAGGAAAGTTTCAAGCCATCAGGAGCATGTGACAATGAACCAAAAAATACTTGGTAGGTTCATAAAGTTACCAGGAGAGAGAGTGAGAGCTTCATCAATGCATTAAGCAAAAAACTATCTTCGGTTAGAGAATTAGGGGAATTTTGAGGTCTAAAATGGACCTCCTAAGGAAATTATTAAATAATAGTGGAAATAATAAAATAAGGTTTGATGACATCATCAAATTTTAGAGGGAAAAAATAAAAAAACTACTTTTTCAACTCGTATTTTCAAATTATCTCCCAAAGTTTTTACTCAAATTTTGAGTGGGAGTACTCGTTGGATGCAAAATTTAATTCGTCATCTAAGGAGTACCCATGTTGCATACTTTAGATGGGCCTTTCTAAACGAAAAATGAGAAATACATGAAAAACATGATTGCAATCGCGTTTTTTCATGTATTTCTTAGTTTTTGCATAGGAGGGTCCATCGAAAGTATGCAACATGGGTACTCCTTGAATGAGGAAATAAATTTTTCATCCAACGAGTACTCCCACTCGAAATTTGAGTAAAAAATTTGGGAGGTAAGTTGAAAATACGAGTTGAAAAAGTAGTTTTATTATTTTATTATTTTTTAATATTTTTATTCTTTTAATTAAAAATGGTGAATCATCCCCCATGGTTGACATCATCATTTTGAATCCTATTAGTTTTTATAAAGTTTATTTTGGTTGTACATTTTTCTTAGGAGGCCCATTTTAGACCTCAAAATTACCCTAATGGGAGTTCACAGTTACTCACCTCTGAAGAATATATGAACCTAATGTTCAAGTCTGAACGTAGAAAAGTTAAATTTAGGAATCTAAACAGAGAAATAAGGATTTGGTCAAGGAAAAGAGAGATTCAAGGATTCTAGTTGCAGCAGCTCGGGCAAAGGAAAGGCTCGAAAGACAAAAAAGAAGGGAAGAGAAGGAACATAAAAAATAGTTGGCAAGGGAAGAGAGGGAGGCAAGAAATGTTCAACAAGTGCTGGAAAAAGAAGGGGTGACAGACGGAGAAGAGTATGGTGCAAGTTAGTTGGAGGAAAACATGATGGTGTCCTGTTATCTCCCCGTAATTCCAGTAGATTGGTGAGACCAGAACTGCGGAGAGTACACTTGAACCACTTTGGGATTCTAGGATCTAGCCCTCCTGAATTCAGAGAGAGATCTCTCCAATAAAGTGCAAAGATTGATTTATCTTTAAAGCTTTTATGGTATAATATTAGGCTAGTTATTAAGAACGAGGGTTTTGTTTGTTTTTGGATGGTTGAGCATGATTATTAGTTGAGTGGAAAGTCCTAAAATGGAAATAGCTTTAAAGGTGTGAAGTTGCAAGCAATCAGAACAAGCTTTGGCTAATAAGATAGATATAACGCTGGTTTTTAGTCCATTGGGCTATGGAGTCATAATAGGGCTTTAATTGTGCAACAATTCAAGAGTGGTCCAAGGGGAAAGTCATCTATATCACAAGATCTTTGAGATTAAATGATGGAATGGAAACAATAAAAGTGTTGGAGGGGTGGAAACAGATAATAATTTCAACTAGGATTTATAGTCTATCCAAACAAGAAAAGCCTTTTAAGTAACTATTTAAAACTGGCCAAAGGGCAAGGCTCACCATCAACCTCTTTGGGAAAGTTCTTATTAAAGATAACTCAATAGACAAACAATCCAGTAATCCACATAATTACTTTCAGAAAGGATGAAAAACATATAAGAGAAACAAAGTGCAACTTAAGATCAGATAAGATACTTTTAAATCTAGTCTACTTTTGGCATACACTTAGGGAAACTTTCAGAATTACCTTTGGAGAACGAAGCTAGAAAACAGGGCACGCCATCACTTTTCTAGTCTATCTTTACTAATCAAATAATGAAAATAACATTCAAGAATGATGTTTAAAGAAAACAATAGGACGAGGGAACACCAACATTCTTAACTGATTAAACTGTATTGAATCATTCTTAAATAAAAAAATTGGAGGAAAACATTAAGATAAAGCTTATCAGTTAGAGAAGGGTACTGTAAATAGTAAATCCTAACTCTATGCTTGTTCTTTATCAGAGAATAATGGACAAAATGGCATACATGAAAGGAAAAACAATAACAAAGAAAGAAGCACTTCACCAGTGATATAGACCAGGATCCCAAGAAACAACTTGTATATTGATGTCAATCCAGTTACAATCTTCAAGTCCAATGTTTCAGCTCAGAAATCATCTTCACTTCTTAGCCTAACTTATTTAATCAAAAACAAAGCTTCAAGAACCTCTGAACACTATTTACAAGTATAAATTTCGAGCACAAGTATATTTCAAAGTTATGCAACCAACCCTACACAATGAGCTCCTCAATAAGATTTTATAGAAGGATGAGGAGGTCGATAGAGAGAAAAAATCTCTTGAGTTAAATTAATACAGTTAATGCTTCTCAACCTTTGAGGGGCTCAATGGAGAAGTTTATAGATATTTCTTCTGTATTAATTTTTTTACATTAAGTATAAAGCTTGCTGGAAGCTTTTGTTGACTTTTAAGGCTCCGTGTCATCTTTGCAATAACTCTATTTGGCTAGAAATAACTGTTCGGCTGTATTTGGGGAAAATATCCTCTATTATGGTCATTACTCAGCCTCTGTTGAATGCTTTGATGCTACAGGTGGCATTAGATAGCTAAGAGAAATCAATTAGCCTCTGATGTGGCGGTGGAGGCTTCTCGGTATGATAGATATTTTAAATGTTTCTTTAAACACTGTTAATTTGATTTGATTCTATGTATTAGGCTTAATCAGGCCTAAAATATGTCTTCTTCTCTTTAACTGTGTTTAATTTAGTGGATTAGGCTTTTGATTTTCGATCTTAGCCGTAATCCCTCAAAACTGTGAAAACAGTCTTTAATTCTTCAGTTCTGCTGTGGTTAGGTCTTCAACACTGATACCCTCTGTTTTATTTAATATTTACTGTGTCTTGTTGATATGCAGGTGCAACAAGGGCTTTATAGAGCTGCCAATGTTCATGAGACACCGACAAACGTGGTTTTGTAACCCTATGGAACAGTCTCTTTGATAAAAAAAGCCTGGAGGATCGTCATCCTCGACTTTTTTTTTTTTTTTTTTTTTAAATATTTGAAAAAACTTTGAAACCTGCACAAACAAAGAAATATTAATAAATCCTGTGTATTTTTGTTTTAACTGCTTCGGAGGCTAAAGTTAGGAGCGTGGCCATTGGATGAGAGCATCCAACAGTGGGGATTGCGCGTAGAGATTAAATGGAGGTAGTTGGAATCAAACGGTGGGAGATTAATTCTGAATCGTTGATCTGTGTTGATCAACGGTCGACATCAACCGAGGTAATACAATAGAGAAGGGTTAATTCAACGCGAAATGGAAGAAAAAAAAATAAAATAGATGAAAAATCCTTTGGGCAGAGGAAATATGCATTGAGGAAAATTGGGGTTTCGCGAATGATCGTGAGTCGTCGGATGAGATCGGCCCCAGGAGATCAATGGCTATGATCGCTTTACGAAGTCCCTTGGAGAAAGCGAAGGGAAATAGTGTAATGGAAAGATTGGATATGAGCTTTTGATCTGCAAAGATCAATGGCGGGGAGCGAACGTGATAAAACGTAATACAAAATGAGGAAAGCGGTTTTGGCTTAAGAAACCAGCAGTATCGCGCGGTGAAAAGGCGGGTAGATGGTTTCACCTTTTCGAACGCGATATGTGTTATCAGTTGACATGTGGCGTTTAAAAACCGCCCATATCACATAATTTCTGAGAATTAACGCTCGGGCATAAATCTGTGCAAAAATGCGTGCTGGTCGTTAGATCTAAGGTCTTAGATCGGATGGCTGAGGGAAGAGCGCGATATCAACAAGATGCACGGGCGGTAGTAGGTGGGGGCAGGGGAAGGCGGTTTTAATTTGAGCTGTTAGATCTAAGTTTGGACGGTCAAGATCAAATCTGGAGGAAGGCAGGACTCATAGGAGTCGAGCATGTCGGGATTATTCCGGGCCGTTAGATATAAAGGATCAACAGTTGAGATTAAATCTGGGTTTAAATGGAACAATATAAAAAGCGGGGAATGGTTTAATATGGGTTTTTGATCTGCAGAGATCAACGGTGGAGATCAGCCGGAAAAACATTATAAAGCGTGGCTTATATGAATTTAGCCAAGATCGGGAAAATCGATCTGGACCGTTAGATTAAGAAGAATGGATGGTCCAGATGCAATCAGAGCTTTGCAAACGGAGGAGACAACGGTTAGGTGGGCACAAAAGTGATTGATCGTGGACCGTCGATCTGCAGATCAGATCGATGACAAAGAATGTATCAGAGGAGACCAATCGGGGGGGTTGAATAAAATATTTAACGCGCCAATAGAAATCTCCCGATGCGAGATTGCGCTGACCGTTTGATTGGTCCAGGATCAACGGTGGAGAAGAGCTCCGACCAATGAACGGTGGGCTTAGAGTAAAACATGAAAAATGTATTTTTTATGAAATACAAGGGTTTTATTGCATCGGGGCGGGTTATATATATGAAGTTTGACGCCTGATTGCGGGGCCGCTGGTTTATATGGAAAGCAAAGGCTCGACGCTTATATGCAAAGGTTCCAATCGACATCGGAAATTTTTGTTAAAACAAACAAATGCGCCCATCGATTGTTTCCGATGCGAGACTTCACAAACCATTTGATTGGTTTTAAATCAACGGTCGAGATTGATTTAAACCATGAACACCGGGTTTCCTTTATAAGATAGGAAAAATGGGTTTTTACGATTTTACAAAAGAAAAATCAAATTAGGAATGGTTTATTGCTTTGTTTAAGCGCCCGATTGCGGGCCTTTGGGTTTTGTGAAGTGGCGAAGGGATTAGGGGTTTATATAAAGAGGGCCAATTGCATCAAAGGTTTCATAAAAGCCAAAAGACTTGCACGCATCAATTGTTTCTGATGTGATAAGCGTCCGATGGGTTTAGCGCCTGGTTCTAAGGTGTGGGTATATGTGGGGAAGTGGTTTAGGACTTAGCCCAAAGGGGCTTAAGCCTATAGTGCAAAAAGTGATTTTTTATGATTTTTTCAAGGTTTTTTGATGGATTTGGGTGTTTCGGTAAAGTTCAAAAGTGATTTTTAAACCTTATAAAGGGGTCCTTATGAAGGGGAAAGGGGAAATGAGAAAAAATAGAGGAATCTCATGGGGAATAAAGGGGTAAAAAAGAAGGTTAATTTGAAGTGAAAGGAGGGGAAATATGGATGTTTTTGCAGCAGTCTATTTTTTATGAAAATAGAAGATTTTCATAATCAAAAGGGAAATAGTAGTGAAGATTTAATCAAAGGATATGATGCCTTCATAAGACTTCAAGAGATAACAATTTTGGCAATAAAAATTGTTTCTTGAAGGCTTTCAAAAATGATTTAGCCACCATTTGATATGAATTTTTTTATAGGTGGCTAACAATGGCTCAACATGGGGATGGTGCCTTTTCGAAGGCATTAAGAACTTTAGACTTGCATTCTCTGGGGGGCTGTCAGTGCCTCATCCATTGGGCTGCAACTTTCTTTACTTGGAGGATCTTCTTTTGCTCTGAAAATATTAGCAGCCATGAAAGAACAATGGAACTTCATCAACACAAGCTTTCTACCTACCCAATCCTACTGATCTAACATTTTTTCTTCTTTAGAGTGCACTTGGATTGGCAAACTCTCTTACAACATTCTATTCTTTTGAAAGCAAGAAACTAATCTAAGTCTACTTCTTATTTCTCTATGAACTCAGATTAAAAAGTTGAGTTCATATGCTTCTCTACCTAGTCTACTTATTTGTTAGGATTAAACAGTCTAACAGATTTTTATTCTCTAACTTTCTAAAATAGAAATTTAAAAGCATACAAGTCAGGATTGAACAGTCCAACTTGTTGCTAATCTATGGCATAAACAACAAGCTGCACATAGATATTATTTTATAGAAAATTAAATCAAAATGAAAGGCTTAAGATCTGAAAGTTCTAAGCACGACCTTCTTTTTTCTTCAACTTTGTTTTTGAGTTTGTTCGAGCTGTTCATTCCTTGTTATTTGGTTCAGATTTTGAGCTATTTAGAACCAGTTTGCTTATATCTATGACTCATAAATTAAAACATAGTAGAGTCATTCTTATTTTGAAAACCGAAGTTCAGATTTTGAGCTTGTTTGAACCTTTATTTTCTATCCTAATCTACCTAACTGATAAGCCACGATTAAGTTGTTTGGAAAATCGAATTCACTAACCTATCAGCAGTAAATTTAAAACTAATTAGTCATGATTAAGCTGTATGAATAATTAGAAGTGTGTTTTTCAGGAGTGGCATTTGAGCTTGCACACTTTCAGATTTGTTTCTCTCTTTTGGTATGGGGCTGTACCTTTCTTGTTTTTACAATCTGACCTCTTTTCTTTCTTCTATTGTTTTTGTATTTTTTATTTTTCTAACTTTGAATGCAATGATGGATGAAATATTTATAATGGGAAAAAGATAAAAATACTTTCAAAACATGATGGGATTAAGAGAAGTAATGTTTGAGCATCCTGCCATTAACAGGACCCCCAAACAGTTCAACTCCATTTAACTCCTGTAAGAAATAAGCATTGTTACTAGCAGTAGAATGAATGAGGTAAGGGCCAAGCCATAAGTTATCAAATTTCCCATGCTTGCCCTTGTCTTTTATCCTTGAGTTCCGCTTTAAAAATTTGTCCCCAACATTAAAATTGTTGGCCTTTGTTCTTCTATCAATTTTTTTTTGATGTTGTCTTGATTTTGTAATGCTTTGTTATAAACCTCCTCTCTAGTTGGCTGAATATGAATGGTCTGATTTATTCTTCTGATTATGTCATTGTCTTCAGACTGCACCTCTTGAATGAACTTCATAATTGGTACACCAAGGCTGGTTGGAAAATTGCATCTGTACCATACACAAGCTGGTAGGGTGACATTCCAATAAATTTCTTTAGTGTCAATCTGTCATCCCATAGTGCATGAACTAGCTTTGTGTGCCAAGACTTCTTGTTGTCCTCCGACAGCTTCTTGATTATGTTCACCAAACTCTTGTTTGAGGATTCTGCTAGCCCATTACCTTGAGGGCAATAAGCAGTAGAATGACCCATGTAATCTGATATTTGTGACAGAATTCAACCATTTTCTTGGATCCAAATGTTGCTGCATTATCAGTGATGATATTCCTAGAATAGCCAAATATAGAGAGAATATGGGTCTCAATGAATTTTATGATGACAAATTCATTGGCTTTCCTGGAAGGGATGGCTTCTATCCAGTTAGTGAAGTAGTCTATTGCAGTGAGAATCCATTTATGTTGGGAAGATGAGGGTGGATGGATTTCTCCTATGAAGTCAAGTCCCCACTGTTGAAAAGGAGCTTCGACAGTGATTGGATGTAGAGGTAAGGGTAGCAGCTTTCTTTTGCCTTCAAAGAGTTGGCATCTATGACAGGCAATTATCATCTTGTGCACATCTAGAAAGAGAGTGGGCCAATAGTAACCAGCTCTAAGGATTTTTTTGGCTGTGGTCTTCCAGTAGAGGTGGCCTCCACATTCTCCTTCATGGAATTCGTGCTTAACCTTCTCTGCATCAAACTCATGCAAACATTTAAGCAATATCCCACTTGCATTTTTCCAATAAAGACATTTATCTATAATGCAATAGTTTATAGCTTTTAACTTTAGAAACCTTGCCTTTTTTTTTGATAGACCAGGAGGTGTATTAAGATTGAGCAAAAAATATAGAATATCAGCATACCAAGAGGAATTCACAAAATGATCTTCAACAATGGGAGTTGAGAGTTCCTCTTGTTCATCTAAAGCATTTATCTTATTAATATCAAGAACTTCAAAATTGGATTCAGCCATTAATCTAGCTAGACCTTGGCCTTTGATGAGTTTGGTGGGCTTGATTTCTAAATCATATTCAAGTATCACAACTATCCACTTACCTCTCTTACCATCTGGGTCCTGTGTTAGAATGTCTTTCACAACTGAATTCAGGACAAAGGCAATGATGTGTGAGTGAAGGATGTAAACTTTGAAGTCTTTTAAAGCTTTTACCAAAGCAAAAGCTTGATTTTCCATGATGTTATACTTCAGAGGTGCATCCCTCAATGCCTTGCTAAAGAATGCAATAGGTTGCTCTTGTCCTTGTGGATTTTTCTGTAAAAGGACAATAGCTATTGTATGTTCTGATGCAAATGAAAAAATATAAAAATCTTTTGAAAAATCAGGACTTATTAGAATTGGTGTTTTGGTTAACGCTTGTTTAACTAGTTCAAAGGACTTCTTTGCTTCCAAGGTCCATTTTACCCCTTGCTCCTTTTTCAGCATGTTTGTTATGTTCCTAAGGAGCTCAGCTAAGTTGGGTATGAACCTTCTCAGGAAATTAATCTTTCCAATGAAAGATTGGAGTTCCTTGATGTTTCGAGGATGAGAGATTTGCAATATGGCCTCAATCCTCTTTGGGTCTATCTTTATTCCCTCTTCTAAAATGATGTGCCCAAGAAGTTTACCTTCTTGGAGCCCAAATAGTGTTTTCTTAGGGTTTAAAGATATCCCAAACTTTCTGTATTTCTCGAAAATTTTTCTCAAATGTTATAAGCGCTCTTCATCTGTCTTTGAAAATACAGTGACATCATCTAGGTAAATAATGATGAAGTAGCCCAATTCTTTCGAGAATTCTATGTCCATGGCTCTCTGAAAAGTTGCTCCAACATTCATTAGACCAAAGGGAATTTTCACATACATGAAAGTGCCCCAAGGTGTAGTAAAGAATGTCTTTAATTGATCATCAGGATGAACTAAAATCTGATTGTATCCTGAGTAGCCATCAAGCAAAGAAATTATTTTTGAACCAACTACCCTTTGTAAAATATGGTCCATCTTGGGTAAAGGGTAGTTGTCCTTGAGTGAAGCTTTGTTTAAGTCTCTAAAGTCTATACAAAGCCTAATCTCTCCTGTTTTCTTCCTAACTGACACCAGATTAGACACCCACTCAGAATATCTAATAGGGACAATAATACCAGCTTCATACATTTTCTTGATCTCCTTCTCAACCAAAGGTAATTCAACAGGGTTTATTCTGCGTAGTTTTTGTTTAAATGGATTTTGGTTTTCCTTGAGAGGGATTTTGTGCTGAATTATTTCATTGTCATAGGATTTCAGATCTTCATAACTCCAAGCAAAAACATCAAAAAATTCTTTAAACAAATCTATGTATTTGAGTTTAATGTGAGCTGGTAAAGTATTAGACAATTTAATCATCATTGGTTTCTTTTCACTGCCTATATTACACTCTTCAACTTCTGTCTCTACAGGCTCCAATTTCGGCTTCTTGGCCACATCGTTGAAATCAAACAACTCTTCTAGAGGGGCCAGACCCTTTGGCAAACTCTGATTGTTAGACTGCAGGGTTTCTAAATCCTCTATTTCTAACTCAACAATCACTTCTGTTTTATTTTCAAGTTTTCTAGATAACAGGTTTACATTGGCAACCTCAGGATACTTTTCTTCTTCATCAAAAAAAATTTCTTCACTAGGGCAGTTTGTTTCATAATCTGAATCTGAACTGGGAAGTTCAAATTCATTTCTGAACTACATGAAGTCTTCTATTTTTTTGTCTCTGTCAAACACTTGCCAATACTTCTCGTTATCAGGGATAGCTGGTCTGAATTTAATATGAGTTGCACATTCTTTGGTTTCATATGGCGTTAAGCATGTTCTAGCAGCAAAAGCCAAACTGTGCGCCATGTTATTCTTTCTTCTTGGGACAAAAATCAATTGGGACTCCTCAAAAGTTTTTAATAAATCCACAACATCGTTTCGATAGGCTCTAAGTCTGGGGTGATTAGCATTGTATTCCCCATTGACTTGAATAATGATTAATTCTGAACCCCCATGCACTTTAATTCTCCTGGCTCCTAATTTTTTCAACAAATGCAAGCCTAAAAGAAGGGATTCATATTCCACTATGTTATTCGAACACTAAAAGTTTAATATATAGGAAATTATTTCTGTGTGGTTGTTCTCAGTGTTGCGTATGCAGACCCCCGCACCAGCATTAATCCTAGTGCAGGACCCGTCGAAGTTCATACTCCACAGAGGACTAGTCTCGGGTTCAACAGTTTGACTATCCTCTTCAATTAACGCGCTTTCAGATTTTTCTTGAATATCAGCACTCTGTTGTACTTGTTTTAATTCCTTAGATTTTTTACTGTGTTGAGGAATGTTTTCTTGACTGTCAAGGTTTAAAAGAAAAGGACGCATGATTTGTAGCTCAAGACCTATGTTTTTTCTGCTAGAGTTTACGGGTTCAGCAGACTGTTTTGACGTTTCTGTGTTGTTTTCCTCCACCTCCTCTCTATCTACCATTAACTCTGTTGAAGTCACTTTTTCATCCAATATTTCATTATTAAAAAGGATAAATGAATCAAGGGATGTATTTACAGAATACAGAGGAGAGTTTTGTGGTTTGTCTTGGCTAGTAACCATGCACTGCATATGGGACTCCCTGTAAAGTCTTCTAGTCTGATTAAAAATAGGGATGGTCACATAAGTCATGTCCATCTGCATAGTCCCTTGTAACTTAGCTCCCCAAGATCTAGATAACAACATTCCATACTTTGGGGGCACATCAGCCACTACAATATCCATGACTAAACATTTGGCTGGAATTTGTGCTAAGTTAACGTAGAGATATTTGATTAATCCTAAACATTTTACTCTGCTTGAGTCAAAGGAGTAAATATCCTTGTAAGGTCTGGTGATTTCAAGACCCAGGCTCTCCATTACAGCTTTGGGCATTAAATTGTGAGAGGCCCCTGAATCATGCATAACATTATGCAAAATATTGTCATGAACATTTAAACTTACATAAAAGGGAGGAACAAGTCCCTCTTGATATCTACCTTCAATCTTAGGACCAAATATAAGCTCTGGCTGGTCATCATTAAGATTGACAGTGTCATTATTTTCCTCTATGTTTAAAGCCTTCAAAATTTGGGTTCTATATACATTTTGGGCAGCTAACTCAGTAAGGGGAACAAAGATTTTAATTTTGGAAATGTCCTACTCCAGACTAAAAGGAATCTGATTATTAGAAGCGCTTGTCTCAGCCTTATTAATTGCCACCCTATCAGCGAAGTCAGTTTGCTGATTTCCTCTATTTATATTTGACAAAATTGTTTTAACAGGAGTACTAACTGAGGTACTAGTACTACTAAGGTCTGCACTCTGTTTTTCATTGTTTGGAGTGCCTTTCTCTTTACCTTTATCAGAATTTATAGCCACTGTCTTGTCCTTTTGTTTTGCAATTTTGGGTTTATTTACAGTGTTATTTTGTGAATATTTTTCAGAGGTTTTGTTGTTGGGAGTTTCTAGATTCTTCTTGCTTCTAAGGTCATATTACTTTGTGGTTTCTATGATGACATTTTCCATTTCCTGATAGTAATATTCATCTTCTGGTCTCTTGCAATCATAGGGTGTATACAGACCTTGTTTTCTATTGTAATGGACTTTAAAGTCATCATTATCTACTCCCAACATATTGATATCATCATCCTATGTTTGCTATATTGTGTCTTCAACCTCACTCACATAGTTTTGATGAAAGGGAGGAGTGATCTGTTGATCATCTTCCCTTGGTCTATTTTGAGGCTAGTTTCTCCTAAAATTCTGATTTTGGTTCTGATTTCTGTTTTGAGGAAAAGTTTGGTTTTGACTAGCTTGCGCTCTCTCAAGAATGCTCATCTTTTTCATCATCTCCTCCATCATTCTTTCAATATTTGAGTTGGATGTGGAAGGTGTGGATTCTTCTCTAAAGGACACTCTCTTCTCACTCTTCATTCTTGCTCTTTTCTCCATCAAGTTAACTTCCACAACGATGGCTCCTTTTTGCATATCTTTAAGAGTTAAAAGATCTCTCTCTCTCTCTCAGCTGATAGGCCATCTCAGGATCAAATCCTTCAGGAAAATTGTTTAAAGATGAGCCCTGTGGAGGTTTTAGGTCTGGGGGAAGGGCATTGTAAACACTGTTAAAACCTTGTATAATAGGCTTGTACACTTTCCCCCGCGTTTCTTTGGAGATTTTTATAATCAGAAAGTATTTGAAGAGTGTTTTTCCTCACTTCCCATTTGTTTAGGAATGTTTGATGGAAGCCTTGAAGATAATTTATACTGTGGGGGGCTAAGCCTTTGAACCATTTTCTTACTTCTCCCCCTAAAATCTGATCAAATAGTCTAAGTTTGACAGATTCATCATCAATTTCATTTCTGTCAAAGTAGTCATTCATCTTATCCACATGTTGTGAAGTAGTAGTAGCATTACTGGCATCATACAATGGAATCTTGGACTGATAGTCCTGTGGAAGATTGACTAATGGAAAAGGAAGGACCAACGGGGCATACCATGCTGCCATGATAGGAGGTGGAGGTTGATTTACAAGAGGTGGATTAACAAGAGGGAAAGTAGGCTAGAATGGAGTGGTTTGGACAGTGGATGTATGAGGAACAAAGGTGGATGTACCAGCAATATATTTTTGAGCTAATCTTGGATGAGAGACACCTAAATTGTAAAGGAAATGTAAATCAGGTGGTGTTGTTTCTCTATTGCCAAGATGTTCACTTTGTTCTGGGGATGAAAGTGAAGACTCTAAATCTAGCTGATCTAAATCATCAAGCGACCTAGTTCTAAACGAATTTCTTATGTCAACTTGTGATTGTTGTAGAGATGTAAGATTTTCAGGAACTGAATTAGCTCTCAAGGGTGATCTGAAAACAGTTGAAAATTTAATCTAGGAGACTTCCTAAGTATAATTTCAGGGTTATCAACTATCTCAGGTGGGTTTGGGTCAGGGTAGGCTCTAGTATGAATCTTTCTAGGAGCCACTATGCTGTGTTTTTCAGACCCAACTAAACAAGAAAAATTCAACTAGATATGACAATCTTTAAGAGGTTAACTAATCTTTTAAACAAGAAAATTTTTAATCCTAAAATCCTCTAACTGAGTTTAAATGATGTTATGATGATAATGGGTCTTCCCAGTGGAGTCTTAAGGTCTGTTTAGGATTGTGGAGTCACCAAGTGGAAGTTTTTAGCTCTTTTGTAGGTAAAAGGTTTTATGGTCCACCACCATGTTTATTGAATACCAATCTGAAATATTTTGGGTTTTCTGAGTTATTTTTCAGTCTTATGGGTTCTAAAAGTATCCTAACTCTGTTTCAACCCTTAGCTACGGTGATGAGACAAAGACAGACTTCTTTTATGGCTAAGCTAGCTGATCCTTCAAGGTTTGATAAGCTCTTATGAGAATCCTAAGGTTTCCTTAGTTTGCCACTGATTCAAACAAGTTTTATCATTATTACCATTTGCATGGTAGTGCTTGAAGAGGGCTACTTTTAATCACTGCACAATGTTCTTGAATAAAGGGTTTCCTGAGGTATTAAAGGTACCTAGGCTAAAAAACACTCCAAAATTCCCCAGCGGAGTCGCCAGAAATGTTAGTTGCTGGTGGCTCAACTGGTTAATATACCAATTGTTCTTGAGTCAAGGGCTTTCTAGAGTTTTAAGCATGTATAGGTGAAATTTTAACTCAGAAATTCCCTAGTGGAGTCGCCAGAAATGTTAGCTCCCCATAATTCCAGCAGATTGGTGAGACCAGAACTGCAGAGAGGACACTTGAACCACTTTGGGATTCTAGGATCTAGCCCTCCTGAATCCGGAGAGGGATCTCTCTAATAAGTGCAAAAATTAATTTATCTTTAAGGCTTTTGGGTATGATATTAGGCTAGTTATTAAGAGCAAGGGTTTGGTTTTGTTTTGGATGGTTGAGCATGATTATTAGTTGAGTGGAAATTTCTAAATGGAAAGAGTTCCAAAGGTGTGATGTTGCAAGCAATCAGAACAAGCTTTGGCTAAAAAGATAGATATAACACTGGTTTTTAGTCCATTGGGCTATGGAGTCATAATAGGGCTTTAATTGTGAAACAATTCAAGAGTGGTCCAAGGGGAAAGTCAACTATATCACAAGATCATTAAGATTAAATGATGGAATGGAAACAATAAAGTGTTGGAGGGGTGGAAACAGATAATAATTTCAACTAGGATTTATAGTCTGTCCAAACAAGAAAAGCCTTTTAACTAACTGTTTAAAACTGGCCAAAGGGCAGGGCTCACCATAAACCTCTTTGGGCAAGTTCGTATTAAAGCTAACTCAATAGAAAAACAATCCAGTAATCTGCATAATCACCTTCAGAAAGTATGAAAAAAAATAAGAGAAACAAAGTGTGACTTAAGATCATATAAGATACTTTTAAATCTAGTCTGCTTTCAGCATACACTTAGGGGAACTTTTAGAATTTACCCTTGGAGAAAGAAGCTAGAAAGCAGGGCACACCATCACTTTTCTAGTCTATCTTTACTAAGCAAATAATGAAAATAACATTCAAGAAAAATGTTTAAAGCAAACAGTTGGATGAGGGAACGTCAGCATTCCCAACTGATTGAACTGTATTGAATCATTCTTAAATAAACAAATTGGAGGAAAACACTGAGATAAAGCTTATCAGTTAGAGAAGGGTATTGTAAACAGTAAATCCTAACTCTATGCTTCCTGTTCTTTATCATAGAATAATGGACAAAATGGCATACATGAAAGGAAAAACAATAACAAATAAAGAAACACTTCACCAGTGATATAGACCAGGATCACAAGAAACAATGTGTATATTGATGTCAATCCAGTTACAATCTTCAAGTCCAATGTTTCAGTTCAGCAATCATCTTCACTTCTTAGCCTAACATATTTAATCACAAACAGAGCTTCAAGAGCCTCTGAACACTATTTACAAGTAGAAGTTTCGAGCACAAGTATATTTCAAAGTTCTGCAACCAACCCTTTACAATGAGCTCCTCAATAAAATTTTATAGAAGGATGAGGAGGTCGATAGAGAGAAAATATATTTTGAGTTCAATTAATACAACTAATGTTTCTTGGCATTTGAGGGGCTCAATGGAAATTTTACAGATATTTCCTCCGTATTAATTGTTTTACATTAAGTATAAAGCTTGCTGGAAGCTTTTGTTGACTTTTAAGGCTCTGTGTCATCTTTGCAATAAATCTGTTTGGCTAGGAATAACTGTTCGGCTGTATTTGAGAAAAATATCCTCTGTTCTGGTCATTACTCGGCCTTTGTTGAATGATTTGATGCTACAGGTGGCATTAGGTAGCTGAGAGGAATCAATTAGCCTCTGATGTGGCGGTGGAGGCTTCTCGGTATGATAGATATTTTATATTTTTCTTTAAACACTGTTAATTTGATTTGATTCTGTGTATTAGGCTTAATCAGGCCTAAACTCTATCTTCTGCTCTTTAACTGTGTTTAATTTAGTGGATTAGGCTTTTGATTGTCGATCTTAGCCGTAATCCCTCAAAACTGTGAAAACAATCTTTAATTCTTCAGTTTTGCTGTGGTTAGGTCTTCAACACTGATACTCTCTGTTTTATTTAATCTATACTATGTCTTGTTGATGTGCAGGTGTGACAGGGGCTTTACAGAGCTGCCAGAATTCATGAGACACCAACAAACATGGTTTTGTAACCCTGTGGAACAGTCTCTTTGATAAACAAAAGCCTAGAGGATCGTCATCCTTGGCTTTTATTTTCTTTTTTTTTCTTAAATATTTGAAAAACCTTTGAAACCTGCACAAACAAAGAAATATTAATATATCCTGTGTATTTTTTGGTTTAATTTCTTCGGAGGCTGAGGTTAGGAGCGTGGTCGTTGGATGAGAGCATCCAACAGTGGGGATTGCGCGTAGAGATTAAATGGAGGCGGTTGGAATCAAAATATGGGAGATTAATTCTGAACTGTTGATCTGTGTTGATCAACAGTCGAGATCAACCGAGGTAATACAATGGAGAAGGGTTACTTCAACGCGAAATGGAAGAAAAAAAAAGGAAATAGATGAAAAATCCTTTGGGTGGAGGAAATATGCATTGAGGAAAATTGGGGTTTCGCGGATGATCGTGGGTCGTTGGATGAGATCGGCCCCAGGAGATCAATGGCTGTGATCGCTTTACGAAGTCCCTTCAAGAAAGCGGAGGGCGATAGTGTAATGGCCAGATTAGATCTGAGACGTTGATATGAAAATATGAACGGCGGGAAGCGAACGCGATAAAACGTAATACAAAATGAGGAAAGCAGTTTTGGCTTAAGAAACTAGCAGTATCGTGCGGTGAAAAGGCGGGTAGGTGGTTTCACCTTTTTGAATGCGATATGCGTTATCAGTTGACACATGATGTTTAAAAACCACCCATATCGCGTGATTTCTGAGAATTAATTCTCGAGCATAAATCTGCGCGAAAATGCACACTGGCTGTTAGATCTAAGGTCTTAGATCGGACGGCTGAGGGAAGAGCATGATATCAACAAGATGCACAGGTGGTAGCATGTGGGGGTAGGGGAAGGCAGTTTTAATCTGAGCCATTAGATCTAGGTTTGGACGGGCGAGATCAAATCTGGAGGAAGGCAGGACCCACAGGAGTCGGGCCTATAGGGATTATTCCAAGCCGTTAGATATAAAGGATCAACGGTGGAGATTAAATCTGGGTTTAAATGGAACAATATACAAAGTGGGGAATGGTTTAATATGGGCCGTTGGTCTGCAGAGATCAACGGCGGAGATCGGTCGGAAAAACATTATAAAGCGGGGCTTATATGAATTTAGCCAAGATCGGGAAAATCGATCTGGACCGTCAGATTAAGAAGAATGGATGGTCCATATGCAATCGGAGCTTTGCAAATGGAGGAGACAAGGGTTAGGTGGGCGCCGAAGCGATTGATCGTGGACCGTCGATCGTCAGATTAGATCGATGGTGGAGAATGTATTGGAGGAGGCCAATTGGGGGGGTTGAATAAAATATTTAATGCGCCAATGGAAATCTCCCGATGCGAGATTGCGCTGGCCATTTGATTGGTCCAGGATCAGCGGTGGAGAAGAGCTCCGACCAATGAACGACGAGCTTAGTGTAAAACATGAAAAATGTATTTTTTATGAAATACAAGGGTTTTATTGCATCGGGGCGGGTTATATATATGAAGTTTGGCGCCCAATTGCGTGGCCACTGGTTTATATGGAAAGAAAAGGCTCGAGGCTTATATGTAAAGGTGCCAATCGGCATTGGAAATTTTTGTTAAAACAAACAAACACACCCATCGATTATTTCCAATTCGAGACTTCACAAACCATTTGATTGGTTTTAAATCAACGGTCGAGATTGATTTAAACCATGAATGGCGAGTTTCCTTTATAAGATAGGAAAAATGGGTTTTTGCGATTTTACAAAGGAAAAATCAAATTGGGAATGGTTTATTTCTTTGTTTAAGCGCTCGATTGTGGGCCTTTGGGTTTTGTGAAGTGGCAAAGGGATTGGGGGTTTATATAAAAAGGGCCAATCACATCGGAGGTTTCATAAAAGCCAAAAGACTTGCACGCATCAATTATTTCTGATACGATAAGCGCCCGATGGGTTTAGCGCATGGTACTAGGGCGTGGGTATATGTGGGGAAGTGGTTTAGGACTTAGCCCAAAGGTGCTTAAGCCTATAGTGCAAAAAGTGAATTTTTATGATTTTTTCAAGGTTTTTTGATGGATTTGGGCGTTTCGGTAAGGTTCAAAAGTGAGTTTTAAACCTTTTAAAGGGGTCCTTATGAAGGGGAAATGGGAAATGAGAAAAAATCGAGGAATCTCATGGGAGATAAAGGGGTAAAAAAGAAGGTTAATTTGAAGTGAAAGGAGGGGAAAAATGGAGGTTTTTGCAGCAGTCTATTTTTTATGAAAATAACAGATTTTCATAATCAAAAGGGAAACAATAGTGAATATTTAATCAAAGGATATGATGCCTTCATAAGACTTCAAGAGATAACAATTTTGGCAATAAAACATGTTTCTTGAAGGCTTTCAAAAATGATTTAGCCACCATTTGATATGACAAATTTTATAGGTGGCTAACATATCCAACACTTTGGACCACATTGCAAATCATACAACATCGTACCAGGACCTGATTAACATCCAAGTCCCCCACTATTAGCCAGGGGTTATACCCACCCCCTATACAACTACCAGTGTAGGGGTAAATCCTATGTATTATACACCACCTCCAGTTAGCGTTGGGTTTAGTAGCACAAGTGGAAAATTCAGCTATTCAATCCCTCCTTGGTTACAAGGAGTAAACTGGACTCAAGCATATGGGAAAAAATTGGCTTAGGCATGCACTTCAACAAGTTTGGGAAATTCAGAAAATGGAGGCCATCAAGCATAGGGGTGGCATGAATTATTTGTTTGTAACCAAATTTCAATGTGGATGAAGTTACAATCCCTTTTTGGTATGTTGCAATGTAATTTCCAATGTGTATTTGGATACAGTTCAAAAGAAAAACATACGGTTTAATATACTAGTTAAATACACAATATCTTTTGAGTATGGTTTATAATTTATAATGTTACAAAAATAACTAATTGGCATGCTACAAGAACTAACTAACTGAATAACTATTACATAACATAAGCACTCCAATTGTTAAATCACATAATTACTCCCACTGTTACATAACCACTCCAACTGCTACATAACATAATTATTAAGTTCACCCATAATTTAGTTGTTACATAACATAAGCACTCCAAATAGGTTTCATTTAGCAATGCCTCGAAAAATTCTTTAAGAGTTTCATCACTGCAAGTTAATCCACTTGAGAATTCAATCAAATTTAACTATAGATAATTGTGCTTGTTGTGCATCATATGGACCGTATGCATCATAATTCCTTCTATATATGACAAGTGAGACATTGTTGTTGATTCCTTCACAATGATTCTTTCATATACTGAGAAGAAATTATGACGCAATGTCTCGTGTGATTTGATGTGCCTCATATGGACTGTATGCATCATAATTCCATTGATGTTTGTATGTGTTTGGTGTGTAGGTTATATAATTCCTTGAACGAAACATGGAACCACATCCACTTCGGTGTATGCATATATGTACCTTGTATAGATACTATGCTATGCTACTGCTTTGGTGTATGCATATATGTATTTATGTTGTTGAGTAATGGAGGATTATCCTCATTTTTTAAAATCCTTATGGTTTTTTCTTCAAATCCATAGTTTCTAATCTTTATTTTGATCTTTTGATATGTTTTAAGGAACCCTACTTGCACTGCCATAAAAAAATTCATGGGACTCCCTGTTGTTTCAATTTTGATTGAGGCCATAAAAATATTTCCCTTCAACTCCCAATGTTTTATAGATCTCATCCATTCCTTTATACATTATATTTATTGTTTATTATTATTCTCATTTTTTCCTTTCATGGAAAGCTCCTTCAAGCTAAGTTGGAATAGAATATGTAATAAAATGTAAACTTAAGGTTTCTTCTATTGTAGAAAGAGTATATGCTAATAGTTTATGAACGAAGTTATGGGTACTACTCTAGTTAATATGCAATATATCCTTTTTATTCTTAATTTAACCTACAATTTTCATGGTTTGAGGTGCACAAAAACATGCTAATGTCTAATATGGTCACAATCTATATTTTTCCCACATGTCAACTATATCTCCTTAGGATTATTTTAAAATTGATTTCAAGATTAGTAGGAGACCATATCTTCCCTAGACTACATCATAATGAACCATAATCTCAAATTTTTACCACCTATATTATGATATTTCATCTCAGTCTCCACAAAATTTCACTATCTGAGACCTCCTAGAAAGTTAGTTATAGACCTCCTAATCTATTTGAGATTAATTTCAGCATTAGCCACAAACTCTACAGTTAATCAAAACTTAAAATGTTAATTATATGTACTTCAGTGTTTGTCCCTAATATCCTCTAGAAAGAGACAGTCCTTATGATGCATACAAAAAATCCATGCTGAGGGTGCCAAGGCTTAGGATTATGTATACGAGAGCGGTAATAAGAAAGAAATTGTCCCCAATAAGAAATAGTCAAGGTTTTCATTGCAAATCTAAAGAGAGATGAAGGTAGCCATGATAGCAATGTAAATTCGTAGCAATTAAACCCATAAGAAAGAGACGGTCCATATGATGCATACAAAAAATTCATGCTGAGTGCTAAGCCTCGGGATTCTGTACACAACAACAGTAATTAGAAAAAAACTATCTCTAATAGGAAATACTCAAGTTTTTTTGTTGCAACTCTAAAGATAGATGAAGGTAGTTGTTAGGTCTATGTAGTTTGCAAGATTGGAAAATACAAATAGCAAAGCCTACATATGAACCACTTTGGGATTCTAGGATCTAGCCCTCCTGAATCCGGAGAGGGATCTCTCTATAAGTGCAAAGATTTAAGGTCTGAAAAAATGATATTAGGCTAGTTATGAAGAGCAAGGTTTTTGTTTTTTTTGGTTGGGAAAAGATATAATGAAGGTGAAGGAAGTCTAAATGAAGGGTGAAGGTGTATGAAAGTGAAAGAATGATTCAGATAACAAGATAGGCTAGGAGCAAATTCAATCCATTGGTCTATGGAGTCATAATAGGATTTAATTGAAACAACAAGGTTCAAGAGTGGTCCATGGGGCAAGTCATCTATGTCAAAGGATCTCTTTAAGTTGATTTTATGGAATGAAACAATAAGAAATGGAGATCAAACAGATGAAGAACAAAGAGCAGCCTAAGATCAAGTAAGTACTTTGAAACTATCCTGCTTTTGGCATGCACTTAAGAAAAGACATAAAAGTAATCTAAGATTAGGTAAGTACTTTGAAACTAGCCTACTTTTGATGCACTTTTAATAGAAAACATTTAAAATATTTAGAATAGCTTAAGATCAAGTAAGGACTTTGAACCTATCCTGCTTTCAGTAAACCCTAGCTCTATATTTGATGTTCTTTATCAGAGAAAATTGTCAAAATGGAAACAAAAAGAAAATAACAATTTACAATAAGAAACACATCAGCATTGACATAGACCAGGATCCCATAAATTGGCTTGTATTTGATGTTCAAACCAGTTACAATCATCAAGTCTAGTGGGTCTCTATAGCTTCAAACTTCTCATCTCAACTTAGGTATATTCAATTACAAACAGAGTTTACAGTAACTTCAGAAAACTATTTACATGCAACAGATATTCAAAGACCAACCATTTACAATGTGCTCCTCAAGGAGATTTTATAAGAAAATGAGGAGGTGGAAGAGTTTCTAGGGTTCAAGTGTCATTAATTTAATAATAAATGCAATTCCTAGCCTTGAAAACCATGCAAGGCATAAGGCAGGAATGCATTCTTCCTATAAATTTGTTTCATAACTCTGTTTCTGATTTTAAGTCTTAATGGATGAGAAGATTGACTTAATGGCACTTTCTTATCTTTATAATAAATCTGCTAACAATTTGTAATAAGTTCTTTGGTTGAATTAACTGTTCAACTGTCTTTGGGCAAATATCTTCTGAATAGGCAATAAATATGCCTTCTTTGATTTCTTTGAGGCTGCAGGTGGATTGTGGTAGTTGGAGAGGATTCAATTAGCCTCTGATGTGGCAGTGGAGGCTTTCTTGGCCTGATAGATATCCTTGTTTTTCCCCTAAAACACTGTTAATTTGTCTTGATCCTGTGTTTTAGGCTTAATTAGGCCTTAAGCTTCATCTCTGGTCTTCATACTGTCTTCATCTCAGGATTAGGCCTTTGGTTTACTGATTTTGTACCTTAATCCATCAAAACAGTGGTTAGAAATCCTTAAATCCTTGATTTCTGCTTTGATTTTATGTTGTGACACTGATACTCTTTTTCTGTGTGCTTTTCACTGTATTTTGTTGTTTTGCAGGCGCACAGAGGTCCTTATGACTTCACAAATGCTCATGAGGCATGGTGGAATCACAGTTTGAGTCGTGCGGATTGATCTTCTTCATGAATAGTGGCCTGGGGGATCATCATCCCCGACCCTTTGTTTTATTTTTTAAAAAACTGTGGAAAAGCTGTTGGGAAAAATACTGAGAGGGGGGTTGAATCAGTATTTAGAGTTGACTGAAAACTTTTTACTTTTTCTTTGAGCAGATTTCCATACGCGGTTTTTATGAACTGAACTAGCGTATGCACGCGGAAATATAGAAGGAAACTAGCATATACTGATTTATCTTTTAGATTTAGAGAATCAGTATTTTAAACAGATTTATCAGTTAGGAATAAGGCTAGATAATCAGAAGTTATGACCAGTAAACAACAGTATAAAGCATCACACACATGAACACCAAGATTTAATGTGGAAACCCAAATCAGGAGAAAACCACCGCTGCTGTCGTCTCTGTCTTCAATATTTATTATATAGAAAACCTTTTACAACATTGTACTGATGTAGACTTATACCAGTACGCAGGCTTATACGTGCAGAAAGCTACAACCTTCTCTCGTTTTCCAGCTACAACTGGAAGGGAGCTCCAACCCCCTGATCTCGTTTACCAGCCTCTCCTGGAAGGGAGCTTCAATCCCCTGATTTCAACACCAGCTTCTACTGGCTGAAAGCTTCTACTACCATACTGAAGGCTTCAACCTTCAGACCCACTACAGACCATGTTTCATCAATTTTCAAACTAGATCAAACAACTTCAACAAAACCCTTCACTTAACATCAACAAACATATTTTGCCCAATAATTCAAACAGAACAGTGAGACCACTATAACCAGAATATCAGAAATAACCCATACTTCAGAATAGATATGCAGATACAAACTCAACCTTGAACATTCATTAATTCAAATAGCATACACTACTTTTATTCATTGAAGCCGCGTGTATACGCGCTTTCTTGCTCACCAACCTGCGTATGCCAATGTGCATATTGTTTTTCACAACATGAAATGCATATGCCACTTCTATTCACCAAAGCTGCGTGTATACGCGCTTTTCTTCATATCAACCTGTGTATACTTCTGAGAATACTAATTTTCAGAATGTGATCAATCTCAGATTCAGATCTGAGGCTTTCAGTCAGACACCTTCTTAGCAATGCAAAACCTTTAGACAGTCAGTCAAATTTAACCATGTTTTCTCACTCATTGATTAGATTTGTTCATTATCAAATCAACAACATACTCCATATTCAATCAACCCGGAACTTCAAGTAGACTTCATTGACCGACAATAAAGATAAAACATAAATCACAGAAGTAATATCTGTAAATAAGCTTCAGAAACCCTAACTTCCATACGCGCTTTTAATGAAGCGAAACTGCGTATATACGCGATTTTACCGAGACAAACTAGCGTATAGATCTGTAAAAGATAAATTTTTCAGAACAGACCAAATCTATAAACTTACCCAGATTTCTTCAATTTCTTCATCAGACTTGCGCCAGGTCTTCATCATTTCTTTTGCAGATCATCCTAGAGATTCATCATTTCTAGATCTAGAGATCTTGAACCTTCATCATATCCATAGGTGCATCATGGATTCAGATCTATTAGAAATGAAGTTCAACCATATAGATATCTCTTAAAGAGATTTATTTATTAACAACCCTTACACATGCACACCTTGCACTATGATCCTCTTCTCCTTATATAGTTTTAGCCTTTATCAATACCATGAGCCAAAACCACACAACTTCCGATGGTATTCTTGGACGGAATCAAATAAACCATACAACGCTCAATACTGTGTGCCAAAACCATGGTAATGCCCCTTGGTATTATAATTTTGGAGCGCAAAAGGGCATACGCGACTTGGGACGTACTTGTCCGCGTGTATACGCGACTTGGCCTTTACAAAAGCGCGTATACATTGTGACATATTATATTTATCATTTCTCCAGCATTTACTGGAATTATTTTCTCTGTAGATACATCATTCTTACATCTGTAATACATAGGTTGCTATCCAAAGACAACTTCAGCAAGTCAGTTTTCATCAAGGACAACTTCATCAAGTAGGTTGCCATCAAGGACAACTCATTGCATCATATTGCCAACAATCTCCCCCTTTGGACTTGATGGCAACCATGACCAGAAATACATTCAGCAACAACATTCTCCCCCTTTGACATCAAGGGAAAAGGGTAGATCAAGATCGTTTGTACCGACAATACCATGCTCCCCCTGAGATCATGCTGCATCTTCAAACATAATTTTTTAATGAAGTACATGACTCTATGACCTTTCCTATCACCAAGGACTCATAATTAAATCAATGATCCAACCAAGTGGATTTACATATGTGACTCAAGTACCCAACCAAGTGGGTTTACACATTTTGACTCAACTACCCAACCAAGTGGGTTTACAATTTTGAACAAGTCCTTACGTGATTGAATATTACAATTTTACATCAAATTACAGAAATGACTTATAAAATCAAGATCAAATATTCTCAAGCATGAGATCAGACTACAACAAATAAATAGAATGCCAACAATGCATCCTTTCCACATGACCAATGCTCCCCCTTAGCCTGTGCATCCTTCAAGAAATCCGCGTATCCAATTTAATCTTCTGAATTTAAGCAGATTTGATCTTCTGAGAGGCAGAGACAATTCCCAGCTTCTGTCTGAGATATTTGAACGCTTCCTTGGGTAAAGGTTTGGTAAATATATCAGCAACTTGTTCTTTGGAGGGAACATACTCCAACTTCACCTTTTGTTCAAGCACTTGTTCACGTAAGAAGTGATACTTGATGGGAATGTGCTTGGTCTTGGAATGCATAAAAGGATTCTTTGAGATATTGATGGCACTTGTATTATCACACATAATGGAGATAGGAGGTGAACATTTTATTTGAATGCCTTGTAAGGTTTGCATCATCCAAATAAGTTGAGTGCAACATGATGCGGTAGCCACATATTCTGCTTCTGCTGTAGATAAGGCAATAGAGCTTTGCTTCTTGCTGAACCAAGATACTAACCGGGGCCCCATATAGAATGCACCACCACTAGTGCTTTTCCGATCATCAAAATTTCCAGCCCAATCTGCATCAGTGTAAGCATGAAGAGTGAGATCAACATTCTTTGGATACCATAGTCCAAAGTCTTGAGTTCCTTGTAGATATTTGAATATTCTTTTGATAGCTTGAAGGTGAGACTCTTTTGGATTAGCTTGGAATCGTCCAACAATCCCAACTGCATGCATAATGTCTGGTCTAGTCCCAGTGAGATAAAGTAGACTTCCTATCATAGATCTGTATTCTGGTTGATTCACCGCGGGAGAATCATCATGAGAACTAAGATTACATCCGGTTATCATTGGTGTACTTACAGGTTTGCACTCTTCCATGCCATACTTCTTCAGAATTTTCTTAAGATATTTTGCTTGTGATAAGAATATGCCATCTATTGCTTGTTGCACTTGCAAGCCAAGAAAGAATGTTAGTTCCCCAAGTAAAGACATTTCAAATTCTTGCTGCATAACAGAAGCAAATTTCTGACTCATAGATTCTTCATTACTTCCAAAAATGATATCATCAACATATACAACCACAATCAATAGTTTATCATTTTCAGTTTTTGTGTATAAGTTGCTATCAGCAAACCCTTTTGAAAATCCTTGTTGATGAAGATATTTGTCAAGACGATAATACCATGCCCTTGGAGCTTGTTTGAGACCATATAGAGCCTTTTTAAGTCTAAAAACAAGTTTTTCATCATTTCCAAAAATGAATCCTTCTGGTTGTTCTATATAAACTTCTTCTTCTAGATCACCATTGAGAAAAGCAGATTTAAAATCCATTTGATAAACTTTGATTTGTTGGAAGCTTGAAAAAGAAAGAAACATTCTTATGGCTTCAAGTCTAGCTACATGAGCAAAAGTTTCTTGAAAGTCTATACCTTCTTGTTGAGCATACCCCTTGCAAACAAGTCTAGCTTTATTTCTTATAACATCCCCATTCTCATTTAACTTGTTTTTGAATATCCATTTAGTTCCAATGACATTTTTGTCATGAGGTCTTGGTACTAATTCCCAAGTGTGATTCTTTTCAATTTGATCAAGCTCTTCATTCATGGCTTGAATCCAAAATTCATATTTGCTAGCTTGATTGACATTATGTGGTTAAATAGTGGATAGAAATTCCAGATAGCTAGAAGATCCCACAAGAGTCCTTCTTGTTTGTACACCTGATTCCTTTTCTCCCAAAATTTGAGATTCTGGGTGATTCTTTTGAACATATCTGGATGGAGCTTTTTCAGATAAATCATCTCCGGGTTCTTCATTGGGTTCACTGTCTATATCATTTCTATTTGATGTAGAAGGATATGTGTCATCTTCGTCTTCATCTGCTGTTTGTTTTTCTTCTTTTGGAGCTGCAGGAGACTCATCAATAACAACATGAATACATTCAACAATATTCCGAAGTCTTTTATTGTAACATTTATATGCTCTACTCCTAGAGGAGTAACTAAGAAGTATTCCTTCATCTGCTCTGGGTTCAAACTTGCCAAGTTTTTCATCATTATTTTTGATAAAGCATTTGCTTCCAAAGACACTAAAATGTTTCATAGTGGGAGGATTACCATACCAGAGTTCATATGGAGTTTTATCACTATTTACACGAACATGTGCCTTGTTAAGAATATTTACCGCTATATGTGCTGCTTCTCCCCAGAATGTGTTAGGTTTTTCGGAATCATGAAGCAGAGCTCTAGCCATTTGTTGAACTGTTCTATTCATTCTTTCTGCTACGCCATTTTTTTGTGGAGTGCCAGCTACATAAAATTGTATTTTTATGCCATGTTGTTCACAAAATTCAAGGAATTCATCTGATGTATATTCTCCTCCTCAGTCAGATCTAAGACATTTGATTTTTAGATCTAATTCATTTTCAACCAGTGCTTTGAAGATCTGAAATTTCTCAAATGCTTCATCTTTGTGTTTAATCAACCCAATCCAACACATTCTAGAGAAATCATCAATAAATAAGATATAGTAATGTTCACCACGTGGTGACTTTTTCCTCACAGGTCCACATATGTCAGTATGAATGAGTTCAAGAGGCTTACTTGATGATCCTTCCTTGGCATTAAATTGCACTCTGGTTTTCTTACCGAATTGGCAAGATTTGCATATGATACTTTTAGGTAGAGTAATATTGGGAAGATCACGAACAGCTTTAAGTCTGCTTGATTTGTTGATTTGAGAGAAGCTCAGATGTCCCAACCTTCTATGCCATAGCCAGTTTTCTGAAGATTTACTCAAGTAACATTGTTCTTTGCATTTCTTCAATACATACAGGTTGCTTGGAGTTCTTTTTCCTTTTACAATTGTTTTACCTGTATCAAGATCACGTACCACACATTCTTTTGAACTAAAGACAACTTCAGTTCCTTGATCACACATTTGACTTACACTTAATAGGTTATGCCTTAATCCATCCACATACATGACATTATTAGCTTTCACCTTTTCTTTTAGAAAAAACATACCCTTTTCCCTTAATGACAACAGGAGTATCATTTCCAAATGTAACATTCTTTTCCTTTTCTAGAGCACTATATGCAAGAAGTTTGTTTTTGTCACTTGTCATATGTTTTGAGCATCCACTATCAATGTACCATTGATTTTCTTCACCTTCTGCAAATAAATCTATGCCACAATTTTCAACCTGTAATTCCTTCTTTTTCCACACTTTGGAGCTTGAAGGAAACTGCTATTTTGGCTGGACTTTTCTCCTGCATTCAAATTCTTCATGACCAAAGTTATTGCAATAAGCGCATTCAACTTCATTTTGAAGAGGAGAAAAGTTGTTACAGGTATTCTTATTTGTTCCAATATCAATCCTTTTATTTCTTGATTCTCTTGTCATGATGGTTTTATATGCAACACATTGAACAACTTTATGACCAAAATTGTGACATGAGAAACATTGTCCATTGAAGAAGAAATTTCTGCGATCATGAAATATTCTACTTGAATTTACCTGTTGATTGGTGTTTCTTTGAAAGGTATTCCTGTTAGTGTTCTTTGAATTGAGATGGTCATGCTTTACCTGTAAAGATTCTTTATTCCCTTGCTGAGTGGCAGAATGTTGTATACTAGCTGTAGCTGCTTTTAGATAATTTGATGCTGAAGCCTGAGAAGATTCTCCGATATATCCAAGACCTATCTTTATAAGAGGAGACCGTTGTACCTTGATAATCTCATCTAAGGTTTCAGATCCTTTAGCAAATCTAAGATTCAAAGTCTTCACTTTCTCAATTTCTTTTCTTAGACTTACTATTTCACATTCTAATTTCTCATTGTGTTTCTCCTTTTCTTTAAGCTGATTTTTCAGAGTTTCTATGGATATTTTACTTTCTTCTAGGCATTTTTTGAGTTGATTGAATTCATCAAGAAAATCATTGTCCTCTAAAGCATCCATAAAAGTATCTTTTTCTTCCCTGGATTCTTTTTCAAATGCCATGAGAAGTCTAAGATCTTGTTCACATTCTTCCTCACTGTCAGATAACCCATCACTATCTTCATGAGTATAGTAACTTTTTCTAGTGCTAAACCGATTCTTATTTCTTCTTGCTACTTCCTTCCATTTTTCATGTGTTTCTTTATGAGGACACTTAGCAGCATAATGACCAACTCTTCCACAAGTAAAAAATTTGAAAGGAAGCTTACCTTTGAACCGTCCTATGCCAAGTTGGAGTTTCTTTACAAAATTTACCTCATATTCTTCTGAGATGTACCTTGATCCTTCTGTCTCTGTACTTCTTTTCCTTTTGTAGAAGCTCGAAAGATGGCTTCTTTGACTTCAGATGGTCCTCCTCTTCTCATTTCACATGCAGTTAGTATGCCATGAAGTTGCACCACATTAAGATTTTGAAGATCTTGCTTTTCTTCAAGAGCAGAAACTTTTGAATCAAATTTTGCCGTTAGTGATCTTAAAAATTTCTCAACCAAAGTAGATTCGGTTATTGTTTCTCCCAGATTTCTCATACGATTTATAATATCATCAAGACATAAAAATAAATTGGCAATGCTCTCCTCATTATGCATTTTTAGATTCTCATATTGAATTTTGAGAGTTTGGAGTTTAGCACTTTTTACCTTTGCATCACCTTCATAACTTAGAATGATTTTGTCCCATATTTCCTTTGCTGTATCCAGCTGCATGAATTTGACAAATTCTGATTCAGTTAGACTTCCCAATAGAGCATTGACCGCCTTTGCATTTGTTTCATAATTCTTTCTTTCCATCGGATCTGTTGGTGTTGCGGCTGGATATTGATATCCTCCTTCAACAATAGCCCATACATCTGCTCCCAGAGACTGAAGAGAGGATCTCATCCTTGTTTTCTAGAAGATTAATTTGTTTCCGTTGAAGAGCGGAGGCCTGATAGATGTTGTTCCATCTTGATTGCTCATCTTGTTTGATCTTCCTTCTAGCGGCTAAGCTTTTTCAGAAGGACCTGCTCTGAAACCAAAGTGTTGGGAAAAATACTGAGAGGGGGGGTGAATCAGTATTTAGAGCTGGCAGAAAAATTTTTACTTTTTCTTTGAGCAGATTTCCATACGCGGTTTTTATGAACTGAACTAGCGTATGCACGTGGAAATATAGAAGGAAACTAGCGGATACTGATTTATCTTTCAGATTTAGAGAATCAGTCTTTTAAACAGATTTATCAGTTAGGAATAAGGATAGATAATCAGAAGTTATGACCAGTAAACAACAATATAAAGCATCACACACATGAACACCAAGATTTAAGGTGGAAACCCAAATCGGGAGAAAACCACTGCTGCTGTCGTCTCTGTCTTCAATCTTTATTATATAGAAAACCTTTTACAACATTGTACTGATGCAGAATTATACCAGTATGCAGGCTTCTACCTGCAGAAAGTTGCAACCTTCTCTCGTTTTCCAGCTACAACTGGAAGGGAGCTCCAACCCCCTGATCTCATTTACCAGCCTCTCCTGGAAGGGAGCTTCAACCCCCTGATTTCAACACCGGCTTCTACTGGCTGAAAGCTTCTACTGCCATACTGAAGGCTTCAACCTTCAGACCCACTACAGACCACGTTTCATCAATTTTCATACTGGATCAAACAACTTCAACACAACCCTTCACTTAACATCAACAAACATATTTTGCCCAATACTTCAAACAGAACAATGAGACCACTGTAACCAGAATATCAGAAATAACCCAGACTTCAAAATAGATATGCAGATACAAACTCAACCCTGAACATTCATTAATTCAAATAGCATATTCTACTTTTATTCACTGAAGCCGTGTGTATACGTGCTTTCCTTCTCACCAACCTGCGTATGCCTCTGTGCATATTGTTTTTCATAACATGAAATGCATACGCCACTTCTATTCACCGAAGCTGCGTGTATATGCGCTTTTCTTTGTATCAACCTGCGTATACTTCTGAGAATATTGATTTTCAGAATGTGATCAATCTCAGATTCAGATCTGAGGCTTTCTGTTAGACACCTTCTCAGCAATGCAGAACCTTTAGACAGTCAATCAGATTTAACCATGTTTTCTCACTCATTGATTAGATTTGTTCATTATCAAATCAGCAGCATACTCCATATTCAATCAACCCAGAACTTCAAGTAGACTTCATTGACTGACAACAGAGAGAAAACCGAAATCATAGAAGTAATATCTGTAAATAAGCTTCAGAAACCCTAACTTCCATACGCGCTTTTAATGAAGCGAACCTGCGTATATACGCATTTTTACCGAGACAAACTAGCGTATAGATCTGTAAAAGATAAATTTTTGTAGAACAGACCAGATCTATAAACTTACTCAGATTTCTTCAATTTCTTCATCAGACTTGCGCTAGGTCTTCATAATTTCTTTTGCAGATCATCCTAGAGATTCATCATTTATAGATCTAGAGATCTTGAACCTTCATCATATCCATAGGTGCATCATAGATTCAGATCTATCAATTAAGAACAGAGTTCAACCATGCAGATATTCCTTAAGAATTTATTCATCAACAACCCTTACATACACCTTGCACTATGATCCTCTTCTCCTTATATAGTTTTAGCCTTTACCAATACCATGAGCCAAAACCACACAACTTTCAATGGTATTCTTGGACGGAATCAAATAAACCATACAACGCTCAATACTGTGTGCCAAAACCATGGTAGTGCCCCTTGGTATTATAATTTTGGAGCGCAAAAGGGCATAAGCGACTTGGGACATACTTATCCACGTGCATACGCGACTTGGCCTTTAAAAACTCGCATATACATTGTGACATATTATATTTATCTTTTCTCTGGAATTTACTGGAATTATTTTCTCTGTCACATCTGAATTGAACTGTAGATACATCATTCTTACATCTGTAATACATAGGTTGCTATCCAAAGACAACTCAGCAAGTCAGTTTCCATCAAGGACAACTTCATCGAGTAGGTTGCCATCAAGGACAACTCATTGCATCATATTGCCAACAAAAGCATTAAAACCTACAAAAAACGAACAAAATTAAGAAAATCTGGTGAAAATAGGTTAGAGGTTGTTTTGGAGGTGAAATTTAATCATGGCCATTGGATGAAATCATCCAATGGTCTAGATCACTTGTTGGGGTCAATCGGGGGGCAGTTGGGTAAACGGTGGGAAGATTAATTCCGGGCTGTTGATCTATATTGATCAACGACTGAGATGGATCAAGAGTTTTATAATGCAGGGGGGGGGGGAGTTATAACGAAATGGAGGAAAATGTAATAAAAAAGGGAAAAAGTCTTTGGCTGAAGCAAAAAGGGGCTAAAATGAATTGGTGGTATGTTTTGATCGGGATCGTCGATCTTCAGAGATCGACGGTGGAGAAGACTCGATAAAACGCTCGGGAGAGAAAACAAAGGGACACAGACTTGGGGGTTATATGTAATATGAGATGTTGATTTAGATCAAATGAACGGTCAAGATCTTTAGATGGAGCTTTTAGGAGCAAAGGGGAAGAGGGAAATGAACTATGATCACGTTAAGTCAGAGCTGTTCGATTAAAACAATCGACGGTCAGGATTAAATGAAGAATTATGTCGGGGAGGATTAATTTTAGCGGAAAATTGCTGGTTTTGCGCAGCTCTGGGATGGTTTGGAAAATTGGCAAAAAAAAATGCAATATGCTTCGCTGCCCGACGCGTGTCCTCCCAAAACCACTTTTTTCGCGTTTTTTCTTGGCGTTAAACCCCGGATGAAAAAAAAATGTGAAACTAATTCCTAGCCGGATGGGAGGTCGGAGATCCAACAGTGTGGATCGCACACGACGGAGGAAGATGTGGTTTGGGGAGTTAGTGGAGTCCAGGTGGCGTTGCGTGAGTGGGCAGGTGCTTTTCAAGGCGGAAGGTAGGTCCTGACAGAAGTTGGGCCTATTGGATTTCATTTCGACTATTGGATCTTTATGACGGACGATCTAGATTCAATCTCGGGGCGATGAAGCAAATGTAAGGCAGGGAATTGGGTAGAGATTGGGCACGATGTGGACCGTCGATCTGCAAAGATCAACGTTGGATCTTCAACGGAGAATTATACTGTCGGGATTTTGGGAATAGTAAGGAAAGTTGGGTTAAATATCTTGGCCATTAGATCTTTGGAATGGACGGCCAAGATCGAAGATGAAGCGGGGTTTATGAGCAAAAGAAAGGGAAGTTAGATAAACAAGTGGAGGTTAGGTGCAATGAAGACCATTGATCTACGAAGATCAGTGGTGGCTATTTAATTTAACATTTTTGTCGGAAAAAGAAGAAATAAAGGGAATTACGGTTTTTGAAAGGGTTTTTAAGCCTTTAGCGCCCAGTTGCGGGGCTTAAGGTCTTATGGAGTAGAGGGGCTACCAGAGTTAAGCGCTCAAGGGCTAAAGAAAAATATATGTAGAAGAAGGGTGTTTTTGGCTTAAAAAATAGAGTTTTTGAAGCAATTTGAGGGTTCCAGTAAGAGGAAAAGGAGTTTTTAAACTAAATGGAAGTGGATCAAATGGTTTTAAAATGGTCTTGGAGTGAATTTGAAGGTTGAAAGAGGTTTATGGAGGGATTTTTATGGAGGAAAGAAGGGATAAAAATGGGGGTTTTATGAATGAAAGGAGGGGTAAAAATGATGGGAAAATAGGGTTTGGAGCAGTTTTCTTTAGGCAAACAGCTGATTTTTTAGGGTAAGAGGGGAAACAATAGTGAAGATTAAATAAAGGATTATTTATATTCATAATACTTTAAGAACTCACAATTTGGCCACAACATTGTTTCTTGAAGGCTAAAAAATGATTTAGCCACCATTTGATATGACAAATTTTTATAGGTGGCTAACAGTGGCTCCACATGGGGATGATACCTTCTTGAAGGTGTCAAGAACTTCAGAAATGTCCTCTCTGGAAGTTGATCAATGCCTCATCCATTGGGCTGCAATTTTCTTTACCTTTGCTGATCTTATTTTGCTCTGGCAGTGTTAGCAGCCATTAAAAACAATGGAATTCTATCAAAACAAGCTTTCTACTTACCCAATCCTAATGATCTAACATTTTTTCTTCTTTCAGAGTGCATTTGGATTGGAAAACTCTTTTACAAACATTTTATTCTTTTGAGAAAACATAAAACTAATCTAAATCTACCCTTATTTCTCCATGAACTCAGATTAAGTAGTTGAGTTCATAAGCTTCTCTACCTAACTACACTCTGTCAGGATTAGACTGTCTGACAGAGTTTATTCTCTAAATTCTAAAACAGAAATTTAAAAGCAGACAAGTCAGGATTGAACAATATTATTGTTTTATGATCTATGGCATAAAAACAAGCTGCACATAGACTAAAATTTCCAGAAATTTAAAACAAAATGGTGAAGGCTTAAGATCTGAAAGCTAAAGAACATCCTTCACTTTTCTTCAGCTCTGTTTTTAGGCTTGTTTGAGTTGCTTCTTCTTTCCTCAATGGTTCAAGTTTTGAGCTGTTTAGAACCATTTCTTCTATATTTGGCTCAAGATTTAAACAGATTAGAGCCATTCTTTCTTTTGAAACTCATAGGTTCATATTTTGATCTTGTTTAAACCCTTTTCTTCTATCCTAATCTACCTAACTGATAAGCCAAGATTAAGTTGTTTGGAAAATCTAATTCACTAACCTATCAACAGTAAATTGAAAACTAATTAGTCATGATTAGGCTGTATGACTAACTAGGAGTGTGTTTCTTAGGAGTGGCATTTAAGCTTGCACACTTTCAGACTTTGTTTTCTCTTTTTTGGTATGGGGTTGTACCTTTCTTTTTTTTTACAATCTTCCCTCTTTTCATTTCTATTTTTTTTGTATTTTTTCTCTTTTTTCCAACTTTGAAATGCAATGATGGACATGATATTTACAATGAGGAAAAAATAAAAAAGGCTTCCAAACTGAGATGGTCAAGAAAAATAATGTTTGAGCATCTTGCCATTGGCAGGACCTCTAAAAAGTTCAGCTCCACTCAATTCTTGTAAAAAATAAGTATTGTTACCAGTAGTAGAATGAATGAGATAAGGGCCAAGCCATAAGTTATGAAATTTCCCATGCTTGCCCTTATCTTCTCTCCTTGAATCCAACTTTAAAACTTTGTCACCAATATTGAAATCATTGGATTTTATCCTTCTATCAAACAACTTCTTGATGCTTTCTTGATTTTGTAATGCTCTGTTGTAGACCTCCTCTCTGGTTTGTTGAAGATGCATGGTTTGATTGATTCTTCTTGTCATGTCATTTTCTTCAGATTGTACTTCTTGGATCAACTTCATGACTGACACTCCTAGACTGGTTGGAAAAATTGCATCTACTCCATAAACAAGCTGGTAGGGTGACATTCCAATTGATTTTTTAAGTGTTAATCTGTCAGCCCAAAGTGCATGTACTAGCTTTGTGTGCCATGATTTCTTATTATCCTCCAGCAACTTCTTGATTATGTTCACCAAAATTTTGTTTGAGGATTTTTCCAGCCCATTACCTTGACGGTAATAAGCAGTAGAATGGCCCAATGTAATCTGATATTTGTGACAAAATTCAACCATATTTTTGGATCCAAATGTAGCATTATTGTCAGTAATAATCTTCCTAGGACAGCCAAATCTAGAGAGGATATGATTTTCAAGGAATTTATGATGAAAGAGTCATTGGCTTGCCTAGAAGGGATGACTTCTATCCATTTGGTAAAGTAGTCTGTTGCAGTGAGAATCCATCTATGTTGGGCAGATGAGGGTGGGTGGATTTCCCCTATGAAGTCTAGACCCCACTGCTGAAAAGAAGCTTCAATAGTGATTGGATGCAAGGGTAAAGGAAGAAATTTTCTTTTGCCTTCAAAGAGTTGACATTTATGACAGACAATAATCATTTTATGGACATCTTGAAAGAGGGTGGGCCAAAAGTAACCAGCTGTAAGGATTTTGTTGGCAGTTGTCTTCCAATAGAGGTGGCCTCCACATTCTCCTTCATGGAACTCGTGCTTGATCTTATTTGCATCATTCTCAGGCAAACATTTAAGCAATAATCCACTAACATTTTTCCAATAAAGACATTTATCCAAAATGCAGTAACTTACAGCTTTTAACTTTAAAAATCTTGCCTTTGTTTTAGACAAACTAGGAGGTGTATTCAAATTGAGCAAAACATATAAATATCAGCATACCAGGAGGAATTCATAAAATGATCTTCAACAATGGGAGTTGACAATTCCTCCTGTTCATCTAATGCATTTATCATGTTTATATCAAGAGCTTAAAAATTAGATTCAGCCATTAATCTTGCTAGTCCTTGGCCTTTAATGAGCTTAGTGGGCTTGATTTCTAAATCATATTTAAGTATCACAAATATCCACTTTCCTCTTTTTCATCTGGGTCCCGTGTTAAAATGTCTTTTACAACTAAATTTGGCACAAATGTAATTATGTGGGAATGTAAAATGTAAACTCTGAAGTCTTTTAAGGCTTTGACTAAGGCAAAGGCTTGTTTTTCCATGATATTGTACTTCAGAGGTGCATCTCTCAATGCCTTAATAAAGAATGCAATGGGCTGCTCTTGTCCTTTCAAGTTTTTCTCCAATAGGACAACAACCATTGTATGTTCTGATGCAAATGAAAAAATGAAAAAATATTTTGTAAAATCAGGACTAATGAGAACTGGTGTTTTGGTTAATGCTTGTTTTACCAGTTCAAATGATTTGTTTGCTTCTAAGGTCCATTTAACTCCTCCTTTATTTATCATGTTTTTTATGTTTGTAAGGAGTTTAGCTAAGTTGGGTATGAACCTTCTCAAGAAATTAATCTTCCCAATGAAAGATTGAAGTTCCTTGATTAGTCTTGGATGTTTGATTTGCAAAATACCATCAATCCTTTTTGGGTCTATCTTTATTCCCTCTTCTGATATGATGTGTCCAAGTAGTTTACCTTCTTGGAGACCAAACATCGTTTTCTTTGGATTTAAAGATAATCCATATTTTCTGCATTTCTCAAAGACTTTTCTCAAGTGTTCTAGGTGTTCTTCATCTATTTTGGAAAAAAAAGTGATATCATCAAGGTAAATAATGATGAAGTGGCTTAATTCTTCTGAGAATGCAATATCCATGGCTCTCTGAAGTGTAGCACCAACATTCATTAAACCAAAGGGCATTTTCACATGCATGAAAGTACCCCAAGGTGTAGTAAAGGCTGTTTTGAGTTGATCATCAGGATGTACTAAAATCTGATTGTAACCTGAGAAGCCATCTAGCAAAGAAATTCTTTTAGAACCAACTACCTTTTGTAAAATGTGATCCATCTTGGGTAAAGGGTAGTTGTCCTTTAATGAGGCTTTGTTTAAGTTCCTAAAGTTGATACAAAGCCTTATTTCTCCTGTCTTCTTCCTCACTGACACAAGATTAGACACCCACTCTGAGTATCTAATAGGGACAAAAATTCCAGCTTCATACATTTTCTTGATTTCTTACTCAACCAAAAGTAATTGAATAGGGTTGATTCTGCGTAATTTTTGTTTAAAAGGTTTTTGGTTTTCTTTGAGGGGTATCTTGTGTTGGATTATCTTTGTGTCATAGGACTTTAGATCCTCATAATTCCATGCAAATACATCAGAAAATTCCTTAAATAGCTCAATGTATTTCAGCTTGATGTGAGTTGGCAAAGTTTTAGACAGTTTGATCATTTTTGGGTTTAGTTCACTGCCTATATTGCACTCTTAAACTTTAGTTTCAATAGGCTCTAGTTTTGGTTTCTTGGCAACATAATTGAAATCAAACAAATCTTCTAATGGGACCATACCTTTTGGCAAACTTTGGGTGTTAGATTGCAGTGTTTCTAAGTCTTCTTTTCCTAAATATGCACTAATCTCTGTGGTATTTTCAAGTTTATTAACTAACAAATTTATATCATCAATCTTTGGAGACTTTACTTCTTCATCAAGCATATTTTCTTCAGTAGGAGAGTCATTTTCATAATCTGAATTTGAACTTGGTAGTTCAAATTCATTTATGGACTGTAGGAAGTCTTCTATTTGTTTATCTCCATCAAATACTTACCAGTATTTCTCATTGTCTAGGAAAAATGGTCTGAATTTAATTTGGGTGGTGCATTTTTTGGTTTCATAAGGTGTTAGACATGTTCTAGAAGCAAAAGCTAAACCATTAGTAGCAATATTTTGATTTCTTGGGACAAAAATAGGTTGGAATTCCTCAAATGTTTTCAATAAATCCATGACATCATTTATATAGGCTCTAAGTTTGGGATGTTTGGCACTATATTCCCCATTCACTTGCCTAATTATTAATTCAGAATCACCATGAACCTTTATCCTTTTGGCCCCTAATTTCTTCAATTAGTGTAGGCCTAAAAGGGGGGCTTCATACTCAGCTATGTTATTGGTGCATTGAAATTTTAATTTGCAGGAATTCCCTTCAGCATGATTGTTCATTGTATTGTGAAGCCAAACTCCTACACCTGCATCATTCTTAGTGCAAGATCCATCAAAGTTCATACTCCAAAGAGGACTAGTTTCAGATTCACTAGTTTGACTACTATCCTCTTCATCTAGTGTGCTTTTGGATTGTTCTTGTAGATCAACAATATGTTGAATTTGTTATATTTCCTCATGTTATTCATTAAGTTGTGGACTCTTCTCTTGACTATCAAGGTTAAAAAGCAATGGATGACTGATTTGTAGCTCTAGACCCGTGATTTGTTTGCTATAATTTTCTATTTTGACAAACTGTTTTGAAAGTTCTGTCTTGTCTTCCTCTTTTTCTAAATCTACCAGTATGTTACAATGAGGAGTGGCCACTAAATTAGTTGAGGTTTCTTGCTCATTGAATGTTTCATCATTGAAAAGAATAAATGAGTCAAGGCCTGTATGTACAGAATAAAGAGGAGAGTTTTCTGGTCTCTCTTGGCTACTTACATTTATTGCATGTGAGTTTCCCTATAAAGTATTCTAGTCTGATTGAAAACAGGTATGGTTGCATATTTCATATCCATTTGCATTATTCCTTGTAACTTAGCTCCCCAAGATCTTGATAACAACATACCATACTTGGGGGGTACATCAGCCACTACAATATCCATCACTAAACATTTGGCTGGACTTTGTGCTAAGTTTACACAGAGGTCTTTGATTAAACCTAAAAATTTCACTCTGCTTGAGTCAAAGGAGTATAGATCTTTATACAGTCTAGTAATTTCAAGGCCTAGGCTCTCCATTACTGCTTTGGGCATTAAATTGTGAGAGGCCCCTAAATCATGCATAACATTGTGCAAAATTTTGTCATGAATCTTCAAACTAACATAAAATGGAGGAACTGGTACTTCTTGATATCTTCCCTCAATCTTTGGACCAAATAAGAGCTCTGGTGGTCATCACTAAGATTGACAGTGTCATTATTTTCTGCTATGTTGAAAGCTTTCAAAATTTGTGATATATATACATCTTGGGTGGCTAATTCAGTGAGAGGAACAAAGATTTTTATCTTGGAAATTTCCTGTTCCAAACTAAAAGGCAGCTGAATTTTTACAATGTTTGTTTTAGCCTTATTAACCACCACTATATTAGCAAAATCAGTTTGCTGATTTCCTCTATTTACATTGGTCAAAATTGTTTTAATAGGAGCACTAGTTGAGGTGCTAACACTGCTAAGATCTGCACTCTGTTTTTCATTAATTTGAGTGCCTTTTTCTTTGATTTTATTAGAATTTAAAACCATTGTTTTGTCTTTCTGTTTTGTAACTTTGGGTTTGTTTGCAGGGATTTTTTTTACAGAATTTTCAGAGGTTTTAGTCTTGGGAGTTTCCCGATTTCTTTTACTCCTAAGGTCATACTCTTTTGTAGTTTCTATGATGAAATTTTCCAGCTCTTGATAGTAATATTCATCCTCTGCTCTTTTATCATCATAGGATCTGTATAGACCTTGTTTCCTATTGTAATGAACATCAAAATTGTCATTGTCTACTCCCGACATATTTATGTCATCTTCCTCTGTTTGTTCATTTGTTTCTTCAACCTGACTTACATAGTTTTGATGAAAAGGAGGTGTAATCTGTTGATCATCCTCCCTTGGTTTGTTTTGAGGTTGGTTTCTTCTAAAATTCTGATTTTGATTTTGATTTCTGTTTTGAGGAGCTGATTGGTTTTGACTAGCTTGTGCTCTCTCAAGTATGCTCATCTTTTTCATTATCTCCTCCATCATTCTCTCCATTTTTGAACTAGATGTGGAAGGTGCTAACTCTTCCCTAAATGATACTTTCTTCTCATTTCTCATTCTAGCTCTTTTCTCCATTAAATTTACTTCCATAGCTAAGGATCCTTTCTGCATATCCTCTAGAGTCAGAGGGTCTCTTTCTCTAAGTTGATAAGCCATTTCGGGATCAAATCCTTCAGGAAACTTGTTTAAAGCTGAGCCTTGTGGAGGTTTCAATTCTGGGGGCAAGGCATTATACACACTATTGAATCTAGTGTAATAAGCTCGAACACTTTCCCCAGTGTTTCTTTTGAAGCTGTTATAGTCTGAAAGTATTTGGAGAGGGTTTTTCTTGAATTCCCACTTGTTAAGGAATAACTGATGGAGGGCTTGAAGGTCATTGATACTGTTAGGGGTTAAGCCTTTAAACCGTTTTCTTGCTTCTCCCCCTAAACTTTGAGCAAAAAATCTAAGTTTGACAGTTTCATCATCAATCTCATTTATGTCAAAATAGTCATTCATCTTATCCACATGTTGTGAAGCAGTAGTAGCACCACTGGCGTCATACAATGGTATCTTGGACTGATAGTCCTGTGGAAGATTTACTAGAGGTAAAAGAAGGACTAGAGGGGCATACCATGTTGCCATGATAGGAGGTTGTGGGAAAAATGGGGGGTTTACAGGTGGAGGATGTAAAATGGGATGGGTTTGATGGAATGATGTGGTTTGAACAATGGGTGTATGGGTAATAGAAGTGGATGGACCAACAAGAGATTGTTGAGAAGATCTAGGATGAGAGAAACCAAAATTATGAATGAAATGTGAATCAGGTGGAGTAGTTTCTCTGCTACCAAGATGTTCACTTCTATCTTGGGATGAAAGTGAAGGCTCTAAATCCCTCTGATCTATATCATCAAGTGACCTAGTTTTGAGTGGGTTTCTCAAGTCAACTTGTGAATCTTGTAGAGCTGTAAGGTTTTCAGGGACAGAATTAGCTTTATGGAATGGTCTGACAATAGCTGAAGATTTGGCCTTAGGAGACTTCCTAAGTATCATTTCAGGGTTATCAACTATCTCAAGAGGGTTTGGGTCAGGATAGGCTCTAGTATGAACTCTTCTAGAAGCCACTATGCTATGTTTTTCAGACCCAACTTAACAAGAAAAGTTTAACAAAATATGACAATCTTTAGGAGGCTAACTTATCTTCAAACAAGAAAAATTTAATCCTCAAAGTCTTCTTAACTAAGTTTATATAATGTTATGATGATAATGGGTTTCCTAGTGGAGTCGTTAGATCTGTTTTGGATTGTGAAGTCACCAGGTGGAAAATTTTTAGCTTTTGTGAAGATAAAATGTTTTATGGTTCCACCACCATGTTTATTTGAAACCAATCTGAAATATATTTGGGTTTTTTGAGTTTTTTCAGTCCTATGGGTTCTAAGAGTGTCCTAAATCTATTTCAACCCTTAGCTAGGGTGATGAGACAAAGAAAGTTTACTCTTATGGCTTAGTTATCTGATTCCTTCAAGGTTTGATAAGCTCTATGAGAATCCAAAGGGTTACTTAGTTTGTCACTGATTCAAATAAGTTTTATCATGATTACCATTTTCTTGGTAGTGCTTGAAGAGAGCTGCTTATACTGCACTGAACAATGTTCTTGAATCAAGGGTTTTTCTTGAGGTCTTAAGGGTATCTAAGATGAAATTCACTCAGAAGTTCCCCAGCGAAGTCGCCAGAATGCTAGGTCTTTGTAGTTTTAAATATTGGCAAATACAAATAGAAAAGCCTACATATGAATCACTTTGGGATTCTAGGATCTAGCCCTCTTGAATCCAGAGAGGGATCTCTCTATAAGTGCAAATATTGATTTATCTTTAAGGTCTGAAAACGTGATATTAGGCTAGTTATGAAGAACAAGGTTTTTGTTTGTTTTGGTTGGAAAAAGATATAATGAAGGTGAAAGAAGTCTAAATGAAGGGTGAAGGTGTATGAAAGTGAAATAATGATTCATATAACAAGATAGGCTAGGAGCAAATTCAATCCATTGGGCTATGAAGTCATAGTAGGATTTAATTGAAACAACAAGGTTCAAGAGTGGTCCATGGGGCAATTCATCTATGTCAAAGGATCTCTTTAAGTTGATTTTATGGAATGACACAAAAATAAATGGAGATCAAACAGATGAAGAACAAAGAGAAGCCTAAGATCAAGTAAGTACTTTGAAACTATCCTGCTTTTGGCATGCACTTAAGAAAAGACATAAAAGTAATCTAAGATTAGGTAAGTACTTTGAAACTAGCCTGCTTTTGATGCACTTTTAATAGAAAACATTTAAAACATTTAGAATAGCTTAAGATCAAGTAAGGACTTTGAACCTATCCTGATTTCAGCATATTCAAAGGGAAACTTTTAAAGCAATTGTTGGAGAAGAAACTAGAGGACAAGGCTAACCATAGACTTCCCTAGTTCATTCTTTAATTAGCAAACTTTTCAAGACAATATTTAAGATAAACAAAGAATAGTCTAATATCAGGTAAGGACTTTGAACCTAGCCTGATTTCAACATACTCTTAGGGAAACTTTCAGACAACCTTTGGAGATAAAACTAGAAGATAGGGCAAACCATAAACTTTCCTAGTTTAACTCTACTTAGCATAAACTGAAAATATCATTCAAGAACAATGTTTGAAGTTTAGACAGTAAGACATGGGCTCACCAACATTCCTTAACTGCTTGGACTGTATTAAATCATTCTTAAATAAACAAATGAGGAAAACATGAAGATAAAGCTTATCAATGAGAGTAGGGTACTACAGACAGTAAATCCTAGCTCTATATTTGCTGTTCTTTATCAGAGAAAATGGAAAAAATGGAAACAAAAAGAAAATAAGAATTTACAATAAGAAACACATCACCATTGACATAGACCAGGATCCCATAAATCATCTTGTATTTTATGTTCAAACCAGTTACAATCGTCAAGTCCAATGGGTCTCTATAGCTTCAAACTTCTCATCTCAACTTAGGTATCTTCAATTACAAACAGAGCTTACAACAGCTTCAAAAAACTATTTACATGCAACAGATATTTATAGACCAACCATTTACAATGTGCTCCTCAAGGAGATTTTATAAGAAAATGAGGAGGTGGAAGAGTTTCTAGGGTTCAAGTGTCATTAATTTCATAATAAATGCAATTCCTAGGCTTGAAAACCATGCAAGGCATAAGGCAGGAATGCATTCTTCCTATAACTTTGTTTCATAACTCTATTTCTTCTTTTTAAGGCTTAATGGATGAGAAGATTGACTTCAGGATTACTTTCTTATCCTTATAATAACTCTGCTGATAATTTGTAATAAGTTCTTTGGTTGAATTAATTGTTTAGCTGTCTTTGGAAAAATATATTCTGAATAGGAAATAACTATGACTTCTTTAATTTCTTTGATGTTGCAGTTGGCTTTTGGTAGTTTGAGAGGATTCAATTAGCTTCTGATGTGGCAGTGGAGGCTTTCTCGGCCTGATAGATCTCCTTGTTTTTCCCCTAAAACACTGTTAATTTGTCTTGATCCTGTGTTTTAGGCTTAATTAGGCCTTAAGCTTCATCTTTGTTCTTCATACTGTCTTCATCTTAGGATTAGGCCTTTGGTTTACTGAGTTTGTGCCTTAATCCATCAAAACTGTGGTTAGAAATCCTTAAATCCTTGATTTCTACTTTGATTTTATGCTGTGACACTGATACTCTTTGTCTGTGTGCTTTTCACTGTATTTTGTTGTTTTGTAGGTGCACAAAGGTCCTTATGACTTCACAAATGCTCACGAGGCATGGTGGAATCACAGTTTGAGCCGTGCATATTGATCTTCTTCACGAATAGTGGCCTGGGAGATCGTCATCCCCGAACCTTTTTTTATTTTTTAAAAAACTGTGGAAAAGCTTTAAAACCTGCAAAAAATGAAAAAAATTAATAAAATATGGTGAAAATAGGGTAGAGGTTGTTTTGGAGGTGAAATTTAATCGTGGCGGTTGGATGAAAACATCCAACGATCTAGATCACTTGTTGGGGTCAATCGGGGGGCGGTTGGGTAAACGGTGGGAAGATTAAGTCTCGGCCGTTGATCTATATTGATCAATGGCTGAGATGGATCAGGAGTTTTATAATGCGGGGGCGGGGGGGGGGGGGGGTGAATTTATAACGAAATGGAGGAAAATGTAATAAAAAAGAGAAAGTCTTTGGCATAAGCGAAAAGGGGCTAAAATGAATTGGTGGTATGTTATGATTGGGACTGTCGATCTTCAGAGATTGATGGTGGATAAGACTCGATAAAACGCCCGGGAGAGAAAAAAAAGGGACAAAGACTCTGGGGTTAGATGTAATATGAGCTGTTGATCTATATCAAATGAACGGTCAAGATCTTCAGATGGAGCTTTCGGGAGGAAAGGGGAAGAGGGAAATGAACTGTGATCGCGTTAAGTCAGAGCCGTTTGATTAAAAAAATCGACGGTCAGGATTAAATGAAGAATTATATCGGGGAGGAGTGGTTTTAGCGGAAAACTGCTAGTTTCACACAGCTCTGAGGTGGTTTGGAAATTGGCAAAAAAAATGCGATATGCTTCGCTGCCCGACACGTGTCCTCCCAAAACCACTTTTTTTTTGCGCTTTTTCTTAGCGTTAAAACCCAGATGAAAAAAAAATGCGAAACTGATTGCTAGCTGTCGGATGGGAGGTTGGAGATCCAACGGTGTGGATCGAACGCAACGGAGGAAGATGCAGGCTGGGGTGTTAGTTGAGTCCAGGTGGCGTTGCGTGAGTGGGCGGGTGCTTTTCAAGGCGGAAGGTAGGTCCCAACACAAGTTGGGCCTATTGGATTTCATTTTGACCGTTGGATCTTTATGACGGATGGTCTAGATTCAATCTCGGAGCGATGAAGGAAATGTAAGGTAGGGAATTGGGCGGATATCGAGCACAATGTGGACCGTTGATCTGCAAAGATCAACGATGGATCATCACCAGAGAATTATAATTTCGGGCTTTCGGGAATAGAACGGAAAGTCGGGTTAAAGATCTTGGTCGTTAGACCTTTGGAATGGATGGCCAAGATCGAAGATTAAGCGGGGTTTATGAGCAAAAGAAAGGGAAGTTAGATAGACAAGGGAGGTCAGGTGCAATGAAGACTGTTGATCTACGAAGATTAGTGGTGGCTATTTAATTTAACATTTTTGTTGGAAAAAGAAGAAATAAAGGGAATTATGGTTTTTGAAAGGGTTTTTAAGCCTTTAGAGCCTAATTGCGGGGCTTAAGGTCTTATGGAGCAAAGGGGCTACCAAATTTAAGCCCTCGGGGGCTAAAGAAAAATATATGCAGAAGAAGGGTGTTTTTGGCCTAAAAAACAGAGTTTTTGAGGCAATTTGAGGGTTCCGGTAGGAGGAAAAGGAGTTTTTAAACTAAATGGAAGGGGATCGAATGGTTTTAAAAGGGTCTTGGAGTGAATTTGAAGGTTGAAAGAGGCTTATGGAGGGATTTTTATCGTGGAAAGAAGGGATAAAAATGGGGTTTTTATGAATGAAAGGAGGGGTAAAAATGATGGGAAAATGGGGTTTTGGGCAGTTTTCTTTAATCAAACAACAAATTTTTTAGGGTAAGAGGGGAAACAGCAGTGAATATTAAATAAAGGATTAGTTATCTTCATAAGACTTTAAGAACTCACAATTTGGCCACAACATTGTTTCTTGAAGGCTCAAAAATGATTTAGCCACCATTTGATATGACAAATTTTTATAGGTGGCTAACAGTAGCCAATATAGAAATGTGAATTCATAGCAATTAAACCCCTAAGAAAGAGACGATCCATATGATGCATACAAAAAATCCATGTTAAGAGTGCTAAGGCTCATGATTCTATACACAACACCAGTAATAAGAAAGAAATTGTCGCCAACTCAGTTGAGTATGCAGAGATGTTGATACAAAAAAAAAAAATTATGACTTCAGTTATTTAATCAGCTACAACATGAAAGTACAATTAATTGACTATTTTTCCGTTATAGAAAACTATAGAACAAGAGCTCAATTTTTCAGATTATCTCCCAACCATGAGGAACCCTCTCACATCACAATATTGTATGTCTCCTAGTTAAGAATGTGTGACACACAGAAGGTAGGGTTTGGAGAAAAGTGGTAAGAACACAAATACAATAGAATGTGTTACAATCCCATCTGTAGAAGCCACAATTATACAAACACATTATTATACAAACAAGTTATTATGCTGAGATTGGCTCGAGCAACTCAATATCGAGAAGCAACAGTTATACACACAAATTATTATACAAACATAGACTGTAACAAAAATTATTATGTAGAGACTGGCTCGATAAAATCAATCTAGAGAAGCCACGATGATACAAACAAATTATTATACAAATAGAGACTGTTATACAAAAAAAATATTATGCATTCTCGCTCAAGAAACTCAATGGAATATGCAGAGACTGTTATACAAACTAATTATTATGGTACTAAAAACCCAACCAGTGCATAAACACAAAACTTTTTTTTCAATCTAAGCCATAGAAGCCACCAATTAAGCCACATAAGCCACGAATTGAATCCACATATACTCAATTCATTCACAGAAGGAAAACAAGCCGCCGAAAAACCCAACCAGTGCAAAAACCCCCAATTTGTTTTCGACCTAAGCCACATAAGCTATGAATTGAATCCGCCGATACTTAATTCATTCACACTACAGGAAAAAATGACATTGGTGAGGGGTGAAAAATGTCACCATAAGCTCATTGGTGAGGGTCAAAAGAACATTTGTCACAAAAAAATGAATGTCACCAAAGGTGGTGTCGCCAAAAGTATAGGCGTCATGGTGAAATTCTAGGTCTGTCATTAATAATGATTTATAATGATGAATATTGACCGTCACCATTTTAAATGAGCAATGGTGACGGATAATAACCTCTGTCACCAAAAAAATGAACGTCACCAAAGGTGGCGTCGCTGAAAGTATGTGTTGTGGTGAAATTCAAGGTTCGTCACGAATATTGATTATAATGACAGATAGTGATCTTCACCATTTCATATGAACAACAATGATTTTTTGTGGTGGTCCTTCCATGGTCATCACTATTAGTGCTTATATATGGCGACGCTCGTTGACTATCACCATTTCATATTTGGTGAGGGTAAAAAAATCTCATCATAAGATCATTGGTGACATCAAGGTCCATCACGTATAATGACTATAATGACAAATAGTGACCCTCACCATTTCATATCAACAACAATGATTTATGGTGATGGAATTTTTATGGTCATCACTATTGATGCGTATATATGGTGGCGTTCATTGACCGTCACCATTTCATATTTTGGTGAGGGTCGAAAATGTCACCATAAGCTCATTGGTGGTGGTAAAAAGAGTTTATGTCACCAAAAACTAATATTCACCATTCCATATGAATATTAGGGTACGATGGAATCGAACCACCAACCTCCTGCTTGTAGAGCAGGTGCTCTTACATTGAGCTAGCACCCTTTAAAAAATTATAATTTTAAAAATTATATCTTGAAACTTTATATATTGTAAGTTCTACAACTTTCAATAAATTAAAGTCTCGACAACCTTTTACTAAACAAGAAAAACATCATCGAAGTTGCAGGTCCCTACCTAATAGTTATGGAAGTTATGAAAAGTAGGTGGAGGGAAAAATAGTTACGTATAAGATACTCAATATGTTAAGTTTAATAATCAATAAGAATTGAAACTCTGAAAACATTTATAGCATACAAATGACCTATAACTTGCAAATGCACCAATTAATGCAAAGGAAATTTCATAAGTGGATAGCATATGGAAGAAGAGCATTGATGAAGACACATGCAATATATTACAAGTTGAATGAAAGAAAAATCTCAATGTTGTTGTTGTTGGGTGAATTTTTATAATTTTATAATTGGGACATTTGTCTTTCCTTTATCACGTAAATATTAAAATTAGAAATTAGAAATTTTAGATATCTGAATGATATCTAAAATTATGTATAAATGTAACATGAATCTCCAAAGAACCACAGGGAATATATATATATATATATAACATAAAGTGACACATGATTTGGAATTTCACAAGTTGCACTCAAAACATGACAGCAACCAACAAATAAAAAAATAGAAACTTATCACAGTAAGAGTATCTCTTTTCAGCAATGAACGCCAAACAATAAGACAATTATTAGTTCACTTTAAGACTGCAAAACATTGGAAAAAAACAAAGTGTTCAATTATTGCCAGTAAAAAATGGAATTAATTCTATTGAAGCAAAAGAGTTGATACTAAATCACAAATAAAAATGACCAACAACAATGTAAATTTTGTTTTTTCAACAACACATTCCATCACTAACTTCCATGTACAGACATCCATATTTTGCAGTATTTAATAGCCTATTTTGAAGGAAAACCCAGTGAATAGACTTCATAAGTTTGAACTAGAAAATACATAAAACATGGAATTGATGAATTTTAAAGATGGTGTTGAAAACTAACCCTTCACTCATTTTGATCTCTGCATATTTACATCCAGTGGATGGTGCATTTATCATTGTGCTAGAGAAGAACAAGATGGCAAATATAATTTGTTTTTTAGTCTTGCTTCACTTGTCTTCTAAAATATTTTGAGTTGTTGGTCTAGATTCTGACCAGATCCTTTGATTATTTCTACCTCCCTTGTTGGATACCTATTATATATAGATACTGGGGGAGAGAGAGAGAGAGAGAGAAAGAGAGAGAGAGAGACTTGCTAAAGAAAACATGTAGCTCTTGAAAGCTTTAGCAACATTGGAGTTGTAGGCTATCTTGACGGTAGATTTACATGTCAAAAGTTGGTATTTATATAATTGGTGAACACATCATTCATTGTATATAATATATAGATCATAAACATCTATTTAGACAAGCTTCCTAGTGTTATTTCTTTTTTATATGGTTCTAAAATCTTAATGACAATAAAAACAGTCAATAAGGGCATATCAGAGGATAAATGAGTTTTTCCATATTACATGGACCATATTGTAGGAACCTTTTGGAACATGTTCTGCAAGGCATGATTTTTTGAAAAAACAAAGTATGAGAGCATCAAGCTCTGATTATTTGCGAATTATTAAAAACTCACCCATAAAATTTTGATTGAGCAATTTGAAGGGCAAAAAAATGAAAGGGGTTAACAATTTCTCTATATTTTATTAAATCCAAAGGTTATTATATAACCTAACAAGTTTTGATCCATTTTTTGAGTAGAAAGGACATGTATACTTGCCCATCAGATATGAAAACAATTCATAAGGATCCTAAATCAATTGTGCCCAACTGATCTGAACTAAGCACTTGAATGAGCATTGTTAGGTCTAAAATGGGAAGACCTTGAAGGGGTTGAAGGACATTCGATGCTATTATTGTGAGTGTTCTCCAAATAGAGGTACATATGTTTTAGGTCCCAATTCATTTTGGATCTGTTATTCCATGATTGAAATTGTATATCTAGCACATGGCAGACCATAAATATGTATTAAAAATAGCATCCCCAATCCATATATGCATAAAAACAAAACCCAACAATATTTACTGTAGAAACATCTTGAATAATTTTTCAATGATGCCTCTAATTGATGAGACCATTGAGCCCAAATCCTTACATTGATCAATTTATTCATTGGAAAAATGGATCATGGATGAAAAATAACATTGGAGATAATGGAACAGAGGACCATCATCTATTACCCTAGAGGTTTTTTGAGAGCTCAAACACAACAACGCTTCAACTCTCTAACTGCATCGGAGATCTTGATAGAAACCATCAAAATCCTTCACTTCAATTCCTCAGTCTTATTGGTAATTGTAGCACTACTCAGCTTCCCTCTATCAACAGTCCTTCTCTCCAAAGCCTTTGAGACCAAGATGTGGTTGAAAATATGTCTTTTAGGTTTATCTTAGTAGAAGAGGCATCTAGGATGCCTAAGAGATATTTTACTAAACATGTGTGCAGGAAATTATCTAAAAGTTTTATTTCATTGACATTCTACTCTCCTTTCTTGATTACCCTTTAGCTATTTTCCAAAGCTGTAATAGTGCACTCTAAGGCTAGAACGTAGGCAGGTTAGAAACTTACATTTGAAAAGTTTGTCACTGTGATTCACAAGATCTAGAAGTGTATCATATTGATTTATAGTTGGGTATGTATTTCCATTATTAGATGCATTGATGTTTTTTTATTGTTGGTTTTAAACATGGTGAATGTGTTAGTCTCCATGGGGATTTGTTCAAACTGTGTTTTCTATGTTGTGCTTGTCTTAGGAATAATTTTCTCTGTGTTTTCTTAACTTAATATATGTTTGATATACATTAAAGGCCCTACCATGTTCATATTCCTCGCCTTTTGAATATTCCGCTGGTGTGAGATCTTCCCACTGCTTGAGCCTTGGGATGTGAGGTGGTGTAAAATAGAACTAAGATTAAAGATACTGAATTATGTGTTCCTTTCCCAAGTATGATGTATGTTAAAGCCATGGATCACTACGAATTTGAAAAACCAGACCTCCACTTCAAAATAGAGTTAGTAATTTTTTTTGAAGTCCTTATTCAAAATTATTTCTAAATTTTCATGAATATATTGAGTTCATTTTTCGTCTTGGTTGATCAGGTCCCTTGAAAAAGGCTCATAACAAGCACCCTGTTGCTCATATAATTGAACTAACACTTTACTATTCTGGAATGTATCATCAACTATAATTTGACGGCTTTGAGATATGCCAATAATATATCTTTAAAACATGGCATCTGCACCATATCAAATGAAATCATAGAGGAAGTAGTGGGACTAATCATTTGAGCACATGTCACCTGAACCCTTTTATGAATTTTGTCTCAAAAGTAGATATGATGCGCTATTGATACCCTCTAAACTGACTATGATTTTCAAAATATCCTACCATAGGATAATATGCCCAAGATTTGGGTGCACAACATAGGAAAATTCAAAATGAGTTTTCAATATTAGTTTGAATGAAATTAAAATTCCTTTTGTACTGACCTAAAATGGTAGGGATGACCTAAAATTTTTAGCATAATGCGTAGGGATGATCATCATATTTTAGCTTTAGATCTGAGATGTCAAACCAAAGCTGAGTTATCCATTTGCTTATAACCCCTGTAATTGAAATAGATTTGAAACCTATCATTGAATTTATGTGTTGATGTTATAACTATGTGCTGGAAATGATCCTTCATATATATTTTATAGGGTTTCAAATATTTCCATTACATGAAATGCTATGCAAATTGCTTGTTTACTAGTGAAGAGATGCCATAACATAATATGCTTTGGGACAAGTAATTGTTGCTACAAGTGTCTATATGTTGGAAGAAATAGGCCTACAATGTTGTAGTTGAAAATACCAATGGAAAATGTGCCTTGACAGGTTATACTATGCTTCAATCTATTTGGATATCTATTTCATAATTTCCCTAAAACAATAAATATGTTTGCAGAGTTCGGGTTATTGAAGCTTTACAAACTGAGTATTTGCTCCCATGGGCCTTTTTTGATGGGGAATCAACCAATTCAGGGAAAAATATTAAGGGTAGTTTCATTTTATATATTTATTATTCCCAATACCATCATGTATCCATGGGTCTTGGGCCCGACACAAACAATCAAGCTAAACTTCAAACTTGCAGAAATATTCTAATTTTTACTATTGATCATGGGGTCTCTCAAATTCATTTTTTTGATCATTCCTTACTCGTGGTTAATTGGATGAATCTTATAAAATCTTGCTGCAATATAAATCTTTATTCCTTTTTGGGAGAAACACTTCAACTAAAAAAATAAATTGTTTCTTTTTCGTGCCATCATCTTTAAAGTTTATAGGGAATGCAACCAGGATGTTGATCAACTCTCCAAATCATCACTATATTTCAATCATGGATTATGGCAGATTAGAGAGGAACGTGAAGGTACCTATCACACTTATTCTCAGTGGCCATTCTGGGATCCTCATGTTCACTTGACTAGGGGTCCATTAGAGACAACACTTTACACAATTATGTTTATCTCTCTGACACTCATTTTTATATGTTGTTTAAAAATTGATATGGTACTCTACATATATATGCAAAATGATTCTATAACAATATAGGACCATAAAATTGCTTTTTGTGGTCTAAATAAAGGCTAGATTTTTTGTGTTATATGCATACACACTCTGTATCTACAAAAAATGTATTTTTTTATCTTCTTAATAAAAATTACAGTTTTGTTTCTACAAAAAATGTTTGTTGGGGTTAAGGAAATTTAACAGTTCAATCATGTAACCAATATTCCATTTGAAGATTCTTTGCTAGACCTTGGTTGCCAAGAATGAACTTCCGTGATCTAGGAATCCTCCCAAGATTACATAGAAAATCATCCTTAATACTTGGTACTCTCCAGACAACATAATCAAACCATGCATCAACCCTTCACAATGATTGATGACATGGTTAAGGAGTCACCTTCTCTTCCTTACATTCTATCTAAGGCTTCTAGTTCCACATTATTTGAGGCTTGACATCCTATTTAATCACCCTGGTTTCGTTTTTTTAACTTGTCCTCTTTTTCTATAGTTGATAGAGTAACACTAAAAGCTACGTTTTCACTCATACTATGTATTTACCATTTAAAATTGATCTAGTTTTGAGTCCCATTGACCTATTTGTCGTGGTCATTCATTGGACACTAATAAATTTATCTTATCTCATATCATCAAGTATCCCTAGAAAAATATTGTGTTATTGTGTGTGACTAATTATTTATCTCTGTTTCTATTCCTCCACTGATTTAGTAGAGAAATTATGTGTCTTGGTGAATAGAAGTTGTATCAGATTGTTCATCATTGTAGTTGTAGAATTTTCAAGTAAATTCTACATAGTGTTACTCAATTATGTTAACTATTGGAGTTTTCTGAACTGAAAACAAGTGTTGGAATGGGATGTACGCCAATTTTTTGAAATTATTCCCATAGACTAAAATAACAAAATTCTAGCAACCATACGGTATAATGGAGTCTAATTATTTATTATTGGTTTTCGTTCCATTGGAAATGTATTCTCCCACAAAGGAAGGATTTGACTACAGATTTAGATGAATATATAAATTTCAATTGAAGATGTTTCTTTGTATTCGCTTAGCTATGATGTAATTTCTCTACAATAATAGACCTAGATTTTTTAATTCCCTCAAAAAATTTTCTCCACTTTCATGACTCTATCCCTATATCACTTGATATATGTTTTGTTTTACAATTTATTTATAATGACAGAATAAATATAGTTATTTGGTATATTTCCCTTTCTATGGCTTTTTTATATAAATGAAAACCCTGTGCTTCTTCCTTTGAAAATATATGCTCCACAATTGGGATCTAAATTCCTAGTTTATTATTAGCTAACAAGTGCATATCCACCCAATTCCATTACAACATATTAATTTGGTATCAAATAAAGCATTCTTCTAGAAAAGCATGCTTCCTATTTCAAGAGAGAACCATGTAAAAGTTGGAAGGTGAATACCGGAAGTTAGTGTTGTGTAAGTTGTAAATCTTTTTGTGAAAGAATAAAAATTTCCATAAGTTTCTGCTAGAAACTATAGAACCTATTGTGTAGACAATGATCATGTGGTTCTTGAAGATGAAAATTGGATTCCTCACAACAAGATTTTGAATGTAGAAAAAGAGTCTTGTCCCTTCATAGGTATTTGTAGTGATAGATGTCACATCTCTAGTAGATACCAATATTTTGAGTTGTTCGTCTAAACTCCAACCAGATCCTTTGAGTATTTCTACCTCCCTTGTTGGATGCTTATTATATATATATATACTTGGAGATAGAGAGAGAGATACTTCAACTTGCTAATGAAAACATGCAACTCTTGAAAGCTCCAACAACATTGGAGTTGCGGGCTCTCTTGAAGGTAGATTGTCATTTCAAAAGTTGGTGTTTGTATAATTGGTGCATGCATCATTCATTGTATGTACTATATAGATCATAAACATCTATTTAGACAATCTTCTTAGTGCTATTTCCTTTTTAGATGGTTCTAAACTCTTAATGACAATAAGAATAGTCAATAAGGGCGTATCAAAGGATAAATAATGAATTTGTCCATATTACATGGACCATATTGTAGGAACCTTTTGGAACATGTTCTAGGAGGCATGATTTTTTGAAAAAACAAAGTATGAGAGCATCAAGCTCTGACTATTTGTGAATTATTAAAAACCCACCCATAAAAATTTGAATGAGCGATTTGAAGGATAAAAAAATTGAAAGGGGTTAACAATTTCTCTCTATTTTATTAAATAAAAAGGTTATTATATAGCCTAGCACGTTTTGGTCCGTTTTTTTAGCAACAAGTACTTGTATGCCTACCCATCAGATATGCCAACAAGTCATAAGGATCTGTTGTAGCCGCTACAACACCACCCAAAATTTTGGGTATATTTAAAATTTCGGGTCCCCCTATGCTCGCTTAGTTGTCAAGGTCTTTCACCGACCCCACAAATCAACTTCATCCTAGTGACCTATCCCCAACCCCTCATGAGTTGTCTCGCCATCATGATCAAATGTCGCTGGGGCAATCACGCCATATGTGGGAAGGATCATCCATCGTACGCCCGAGAAATCTTGTCGCAGTCGCGCCATGTGTAATGAGATTGCCATGCATACGTTTGAATGGAAACCTTTGTGTGTTGATGAATAAAAGCCTTCCCACTGTAGGTCATTAAGCTTTTGTTCGAATACTTCTCTCAGGCTTGTTGGTTTCATATGTTTTATCTGTCATCATCATTATCAAGAGTAATTATGATGTCGTTATGTTCCACACAGGTCCACCCCACAAGTGACAAACTCCTCAGTCGTGTCAGGACATCAAAGGTAATAAAATTGGGCTGAACGACGAGGCCAAAGTGGCGGAACAGGGGAGGATCAGGAGCAAGTGATCATTACTATTAAAAAGAGGATGGTGTGATGCACATCGATCAGAAAAGAACCTTTTACAACACTGATGCAAAGGCCTCCTTCACTAATGTGCACCAGATGCTTAAAGAGTTCCGTTTGGAAATGTCTAGATCCTACACCATATCATCTGAATGTCGAGGGGTGCATGCAAAGGAACATATTTCTCCACTTCAATGAATCTAGCTTGAAGTATAGCCCGGTGAGCATATCTGACTTAGGAGATTTCCCTACGGGACGACAATCTCATTCAAGAAGTGCGCGTGCCAGGCAGCAGTGCAAAAGCGTACATATTCCTGTGGCAGGCCAACGACAAGGTTTCAAACATGTGAGCGCACCCTTTGGAAGCAACATTTATGGATCTTAAGCTGCATAGTGTGGAATTAATTATGCTGCAAGGAGTACAACGTGGAGCAATAAAATGGCCTTACAACCCTAGTCACCTTTACTCCATATCCATAAAGTTTGTGTATGTGGGACCATATGAGATGGAGAACGTTAGTTTGAACCTAAAGGGGTCATGTTGAAATGCATTCGTCTGCGGTAGCCCGGTAGAAAAGGCCAATGTGAAAAGGGCTATCAAGGTGGTTTGATAAGTATATTTTGACATTCGAACCTTTCAAAACAAACATCCTTCATATTATGAGGTAAAGCAAATATTCAAACTAAAACAAAGCTCGTAAGCATATGGTTTCGAAATCCATAAAATTACGAAGGGCGCACATTCAATTGGAAAAGGTGATATTGTTATGTAATAAAATCAAAGTGCAAACCCATGTCATTTCCAAGTCATGTAAAATGTCAAACATTCGATGGCATATACATATAATGGCCAAAGTTACGTATGGTGCATTACAAATGGGCAAAAGGGTCGAAGGCGAGTTTGCGTGCTATGGAAAATATTTGGGAGCAGAATGGTCCAATGGTGCTGCATGGATTCAAACGTGCAATATTTACGTTGCATGTAATGGTCGACTTTGAAACTCCGCGTCGGATGACATGGACACGTTGCATGCGGCACAAATGTTCGATGGTAGGTTCGACTTACGTCAAAATGTATTGAGCATATATAAATGGTCAAAGGCTATTGTTGAAGCATGGGGCGGAGTTTGACTTTTAGAGGAGATATATTTATGTATATTTAACGGTCCAAAGTCGTGCATGGCGCGTTGTAACTACGTTCTATGCGGTGCAATTCTCATAAAATTTCACAATCATATAAGGCCGCCATGCAAACAACTAGCACCATATAACTTTATGCTGAAGTGTGGATTAATGGTGCAGATATATTAGGTGGTCGAATTAAAATGCAAATCAGAACTATATGAAAACGCATGACAGGTTGGTTCAAATATGTCTTGGCGGGTTGTTTGATTTATCAAACGTTATAACAACATGTTATGGTGCGTACAGATGGATGCATGCATACGTGGAGTTTTCGACCATAGTGAAACAATGTGGAGCCCAACGTTGCATGGTGCAAGAATGCGCACACACGCTGCAGGGAGCCCAAGATTTCGATGGCAAATTGTCGACCTGCACTAAAAGGTTTGAAGCCGATATAAGTCACGATTCAAAGCAGTGTTTACGCGTGGCAGTAAGATGTTACAATACGTGGATTGGTCTAACTGCATGGGTGTAATTGTCGACGCGTCCATCTCCAAGTTGCATGGCAACTTTCATAAACAAGACCGTGCGTTTATGGTAAGTGCAGCAGGATATCGTGCAGAAATAGAATATGAACGATTTATGCTGACTTCTGCAGCCTCGACGGCGATATTCCAGGAGGGAATCGCTCTTCAGATCTACTGTGTTCACCATATTTAGAAAAATGCTATCGTTACATACTCGTTGGAAGCTGAATTTCCGAGACTGCCATTACTAACTATGTTGAGATGTCTTCACAGAGCTCAATCTTCGATGATGCCTAAGGCGCTTGCTATTGCTATCTCACATTCCACATAGGTCGATTTGAGACTGTTGCAGCGTGTTCAATTGCAGGCCCGTGAGAACCATGACCGAAGCAGAAGCCTTCAGCACTAGACGTTTTATACAACTGGCTTACCTAACATTAGAGGCTGAATGGGGAAAACTCTGTATAGAGAACTGTTTTATTCCTGGAGGAAAAGCTGCGTTGTCGAGGTGTTGTCGCCTGCAAAAGGTAGCCTGCCATCGAGGCTTGGAAGAGCTCATTTGGTAGTTAGTGCTACGTCTAGAACGATGCTGTCGTTGGGGTCTTTGGAAAGTAGAGATGGTTTCCTACCTCGTTACTGATCTAGAATCGGAGCAGGGCTGCTATTAGTTTGTCGCTTGGTCCCTGTAGCGAATGGGAGCATCATAAAACAGAAGCAATCGTGCAGGTGGAGGCCATTCTGCAGGGTTATTAATGGATGTTATATAATAGCTAGCCCAAAGATCGAATCTTAATATGGTAGCTCTTCAGCCGCGCAAAGGAAAGTTGTTAGTTAGGCTAGCTATGATTTAATGGACCTAACTGACCAGCCCCCAGTGTATAAGATTGTTATAAGCCCGCCTAGATCGTTGTACCTGACCAGTTCTCCTCAGTCCAGATACCCGAGATTCTCCAATAGAAGGTGACAAGTACTGCTCCTCTTATGAATAAGTAATCGATGAGCATGAAAACCTGTGGCAAACACTAAGAACGTGAATAAAGAAACTCATGCCTATCAAGTAATTTAATCCGAGACTTGAAGAGGACCTGGTATGTGGGGAGGATGATAATCCCGACAGAGAAAGGGCACAGAGAAAACTATCCCCATCCATTCTCTCCAAAGATTCAGTAGTTGACCACCAGGGGTCTAAGTTATTGTTTTCATTCTTATAATTGATTAAAATGCCCTTAGCTTTATTATTATTGTTCAGTCATATAGACATGTGACCTGTGTTATTGTATTGCAGGAAGAACCTTCTGTTTGCACAAGAGCCAGGGTTTTCCCCAACCAACAAGGAGACATTTTCAGAACGAGAAGATGCTGGCGAAAACTCCAAATGACTCGCAGATCTAGCGAGGTCGCGAGGTTGCACTTCTTTGGTTTTCCACCTTTTGCGACCTAGCGACCCAGCGACCTAGTCGCAGGGTCGCAAGGTCGCACTTCTTTGTTTTCCCACCTTTTGCGACCTAGCGACCCAGCGACCTAGTCGCAGGGTCACAAGGTCGCACTTCTTTGGTTTTCCACCTTTTGCGACCTAGCGACCCAGTGACCTAGTCGCAAGGTCGCAAGGTCGCATTTCTTTGGTTTTCCACCTTTCGCGACCTAGCGACCCAGCGACCTAGTCGCAAGGTCGCAAGGTCGCATCTCTTTGGTTTTCCACCTTTTGCGACCTAGCGACCCAGCGACCTAGTCGCAAGGTCGCAAGGTCGCATTCTGCCATTCTCTTACAACTTGCGACCCCGCGACCTAGTCAAGTCGCAGGTCGCAACGACAACTCATATCGCAGGTCGCAACAGCAGCCAGGTCGCAGGTCGCAATGGCAGCTTAGGTCGCAGGTCGCAAAAGGGACTAGGTCGCAAGGCAGCCAACGGTCAGGAAGATGAAAGATCAAGGAAGCCCAAAGGGCAGTTTATGCATTATAAATACTCCCTTCGGGAACTTGTACGGGGGCTTTTTCTTTTGGAAAACGAAAGAACTTCATGGCATTGTATTGAAGGATTATACTCTTACGCATATGAATATAGAGATACTTGTTAAAACACCCTATGGTTATGATGTGTTTTGTTGTGCAAACAGTGTGTGTATTCCTTGTACAGTTTCAGAACATCCTATGATTAATGAAGCTGCACTCTTTATGTCATCATTTATGCGTCATGGCTATCTGTGTTGTGTCAATGATGTTCAATTTATCATTTGCTCTATTAATGAATGTTAATGAACTATTTTGTTAGCATTTCGTTTTATCTTTCAGAAAGTAAAGGGATATCTCGCCATAAAGAACTATTTCTTTTGTGGTTAGACTACCTTATAAGCATTACCCCCAAAGATGTGTTGCTAATGACATCTCCTGAGGTGTACATGCTTTATTTATAATCTTGCTACGCATAGTGTTTGATTCGGGTTTAATACATCAATCTTGTATTCTGTATCATGTGAATAAGTGTATGTCCGCTGGTTCAATCAGGTTCTTTTGAGACCTAAGGGAAGGCATCTTAAGCGGTAGCCGGACCCACACCCCGGACGGGATCCCTACTCCAAACGGTTCAAGGTCTAATTGGGACTTTCTACCGGGGAGATCCCCTACTGTTGGCCGGACAAATTTTCCCGTCAACAGATTTGGCGCTAGAAGGAGGGCCTGACCTCTGACCAGATGTTTAACGAAAAGGGGGAGGCCAGATGACAAGCTGAGCCTTTAGAGCCCGCAGTTGATCTCATATCTGTAATGGCTCGTTCCCAAATCATTCTCCCGAGATGTTTGTCGGAGTTTTATGAACCTGGATACTTCATCCCCGATAAACTTATGTATCGCTTGTCCCAGTTAAAATTTGATGGTGAAAATGGGGTACCTATAACCCAACACCTTCTAGATTTCTATGAATTTGGTGAGTGCTACAAAATTGAAAATGAAGGTTTCATTTGTTTGCTTTTCTTCCTCACTCTCGAAGGTCGCGCTAAAAAATGGTGCTGCACATTGCCTGAAGCTTCCATCCACTCGTTTGAACAACTCGCCAGAGAATTACAGCAAGCTTTTCACAGGTATGATCTTCATAACATTGTAATAAAGCTAAATGAAATCAGAATGGAACCTCAGGAATATTTAGACGAGTTTGCTATCAGATTTGTTCATTATTGTTTTGAGTTCCTTGAGAGGGATGTAAATTGGGAATGTTTAAGTAAACAATTCAAGTATGTGATTCTTGCTTCCCTTGAACAATTTCAGTTAGATCCCACTGTGCCCTATGAAAACCCGCAAGTAAACAACTGTTCTGACTTTGAGTCTTTCACGTACCATGTCGAATCAGAGTTTAAACACCCCAGTGGCTCATTACCTCTCTCGGTTCATGACACCTACCCCGAGCCCACTCGATGTCTCCCGGGAGTTAGTCCTGAATCTGGTTCACATTCAAATTATGAATCTGGTTCATATTTGGATTATGAATTTGGTTCAGATTCGGATGATGAATCCGGTTCAGATTCGGGCGACGAATCTGGTTCACGTTTAGATTACGAATCCGGTTCAGATTCGGATAATGAATCTAGCTCACATTCAGACTATGAATCTGGTTTACATACGTATTATGAATCGACTCCTACCCCGCATAAAGTTTATTCCCTTACAAGGCCTGTCAAATCATTGTGTCCTCTGAATGACACTAATGTGCGTGTTGAAAAGCCTCGTGTGGTTAACGCCCCTGCGATTCAATCTTTTCGTTCATTATTTCCTAGTTTGTTTCTCGATCCCGCCACACCAGTAATTTCTTCGAGACATTCAAAATTTCCTTATACTGGTATTGGCGACAATCATAAGCACGTAGATGGTGTTTCACAATCACAGTCCAAAATCGATGAATCTGTTACATCTGAATTTTCTCACTTGGGATCTTTAGATAGCCATAGGAGTGATTCCCCGTCTGAACAACTTCAAGATGTTCCCTCTGTTGATCCATCCCAGTCGGTAACTCTCGGGGAGCCTAACATCTCAGGTACCCATTTCGAACAAATCAATGATTACAGTGATCCTTGCTTATCTGAAAACATGTTCAATCATACCATTGAGGACTATCACTCGGATCTCTTGGCTGACCCTATGAGGACACCTGAATTCGATGATTCTCTTTCAAAAGATTCAAATACCCACCAAAAAATCGAAACGCTTTAGCTTCCGCCGACCGTTTCTGAAATGACAATTCCCCAGTACCATGCTCCTTCCAGCATAAACGCGTCAAATTCACCCCATCCTGGAAAATCTGGAGAATTCGAAATTTTGATTTATCAATCTGTCAGTGCTTAAAAATTTGACCAAATTCATACAAAGCCTACTGACATCTTTCAAATCACTGCAATTGACAATCATACCCATTCGCCTGTTGATCTCGCCAAGCAGTCAAAGTTGGAAAACCCCTTGCCCAAAGGTCCAGAGTTTGTGCAAAGCAGTGAGGAATTTCAGGCTCCTTTAAACGTGGATTCAGATCCCCATACCTTTAACCAAACCCAGGAGCAACCCCGGACTAGGGTTTTCGAAACTAGATTTTCTACGCTTAGATGTGCATGCATCTATAATTCGCCTGGCACTTGCGTATTGTTTCCATTCCATAAAACTGATGGTCCCCAACACCATGATGAGATTGTCAATCAAGTCAACCAACCCCTTTCGGTGAATGTGCTTGCAAATAGGAATCGGCTTACCCATCACCCCTCAAATCCAGGATCATGCATGAATAATTTTATGTCATTTATCAATAATGTTGAGTTTAAAGAACAGATTGAGGTATATCAAGATGAGAGCGGGAATCAGCCTGCACAATCTGTTCTGGCATGTTCTTTGGTAGGTATCTATGATCGTCTTGCCGTTGCACCGACTCCTCAGGTAAGTTTTGTTGCTACTGCACTTTTTTGGATACTAGCTATGATCCTGACCATGCTTGTCCTTGCAGGTCGGGAACTAATGTGGTGGCTGCACTAGAAAACTGATTTTACCTAACCCGATCGCATCATTGGTTAACTAGGGTTTAGGTGTAGGCTAGCTAGGACCTGCAATAAAATTTTTAGTTCAAAGTTAATTAGGTTTACTTGCCAAATTTTTTACTTCATAGGTTAAAAGTTTGTTTTGTTGTTTTGTTTACGATTAATATCTTAGGCAACATCATGTTACAAGTATCTTCTTTCATTTCCTTTTCAGTTGCTTGTTGCTGCATAAATAATCATTGCTTGTATTACGCCTCTTTGCCACCTACAACTGGTTGATCGTTCTCACACATGGCGTTGCATTGCATCTTAAGCATCGCCTATTTCATTGCATCGTACTCTTTCTTCCTCACATCATTTCTGTCATGTCGCCTGCTGCTGCACAAGCCCTCATTGCAACCCTATCACCTTGCAGTCGTGTTTTGCCCTGATTGCTGAAGCAGTAACCCCAGTGTTTTGTGTGAGGTTGCGGTGGCTATCTCAAGAGGCAGCTTTCTCTTAGGACCAGTCATCGAAGTCGCATTATTAACAAGATGCCTATGAGTCTAAACCTATTATTCGGGGAGATACGAGCCGGTTTTCTGTGGGAGACCTGATGAGTTGAAATGGCCCATACCCGTAAGCCTAAGCCTTGTGCCCAGCATAGTCTTGGACGTTTAAATGTGCTGCGCACTGCGCCTATTGTGGTGAATGGGATGTGAAGGTTTGGCACGAGGGCAAACCCCAAATCAGGATATCTTTCAGTTTCTGTAACACAAGAAACAACCTCTCTTGCTCGTAAAATAAGTCGGGATCCCTCATCCGCCCATGAAAAATAAGTGCCATGAGCACATGAAAATAAGTGCCACGAGCACATGAAAATAAGTGTTGTAAGTACATGAAACAAATAAGGGTAAAGGATCGAGAAAGGCTTCCTGCGCAGAGAGGTAATGCAACGACTCCGCCGGGGTACTGACCAGGCTCGCTGGCAGTGGAGCAACGTTTGTGATTTCTTGAAGTGACTTCGCCGGGGTACTGTCCAGGCCTGCTAGTAGCAGAGCAACACTAGAAGCTTACTTTAAAAATCCTGAGAATAATAAACCCAGTGCCTTGCTCTTCACATCATCAACAAGCTACTGGCATTTGTGAGCTTTCTCTTTGATGTGTTTCTGATTAGCGGGACTTAGTTGAGGCACAAGGATTAGGCATACCTGTAAAGGGCCAAAGTAATACAAAGGGTACCCACGGAGCTGGTTCAATATTCCCTTGCATCATTATCCGAACTCAGACTATTGCGGTGATATTGACAGAGATGCTGGATTCTACCAGTGGTTCGCCATTTGTTGTAGCCGCTACAACACCACCCAAAATTTTGGGTATATTTAAAATTTCGGGTCCCCCTATGCTCGCTTAGTTGTCAAGGTCTTTCACCGACCCCACAAATCAACTTCATCCTAGCGACCTATCCCCAACCCCTCATGAGTTGTCTCGCCATCATGATCAAATGTCGCTGGGGCAATCATGCCATATGTGGGAAGGATCATCCATCGTACGCCCGAACACTCTTGTCGCAGTCGCGCCATGTGTAATGAGATTGCCATGCATACGTTTGAATGGAAACCTTTGTGTGTTGATGAATAAAAGCCTTCCCATTGTAGGTCATTAAGCTTTTGTTCGAATACTTCTCTCAGGCTTGTTGGTTTCATATGTTTTATCTGTCATCATCATTATCAAGAGTAATTATGATGTCGTTATGTTCCGCACAGGTCGACCCCACAAGTGACAAACTCCTCAGTCGTGTCAGGACATCAAAGGTAATAAAATTGGGCTCAACGACGAGGCCAAAGCGGCGGAACAGGGGAGGATCAGGAGCAAGTGATCAGTACTGTTAAAAGGAGGATGGTGTGATGCACATCGATCAGAAAAGAACCTTTTACAACACTGATGCAAAGGCCTCCTTCACTAATGCACACCAGATGCTTAAAGCGTTTCGTTTGGAAATGTCTAGATCCTACACCATATCATCTGAATGTCGAGGGGTGCATGCAAAGGAACATATTTCTCCACTTCGATGAATCTAGCCTGAAGTATAGCCCGGTGAGCATATCCGACTTAGGAGATTTCCCTACGGGACGACAATCTCATTCAAGGCGTGCGCGTGCCAGGCAGCAGTGCAAAAGCGTACGTATTCCTGTGGCAAGCCAACGACAAGGTTTCAAACATGTGAGCGCACCCTTTGGAAGCAACATTTATGGATCTTAAGCTGCATAGTGTGGAATTAATTATGCTGCAAGGAGTACAACGTGGAGCAATAAAATGGCCTTACAACCCTAGTCGCCTTTACTCCATATCCATAAAGTTTGTGTATGTGGGACCATATGAGATGGAGAACGTTAGTTTGAACCTAAAGGGGTCATGTTGAAATGCATTCGTCTGCGGTAGCCCGGTAGAAAAGGCCAATGTGAAAAGGGCTATCAAGGTGGTTTGATAAGTATATTTTGACATTCGAACCTTTCAAAACAAACATCCTTCGTATTATGAGGTAAAGCAAATATTCAAACTAAAACAAATCTCGTAAGCATATGGTTTCGAAAACCATAAAATTACGAAGGGCGCACATTCAATTGGAAAAGGTGATGTTGTTATGTAATAAAATCAAAGTGCAAACCCATGTCATTTCCAAGTCATGTAAAATGTCAAACATTCGATGGCATATACATATAATGGCCAAAGTTACGTATGGTGCATTACAAATGGGCAAAAGGGTCGAAGGCGAGTTTGCGTGCTATGGAAAATATTTGGGAGCAGAATGGTCCAACGGTGCTGCATGGATTCAAACGTGCAATATTTACGTTGCATGTAATGGTCGACTTTGAAACTCCGCGTCGGATGACATGGACATGTTGCATGCGGCACAAATGTTCGATGGTAGGTTCGACTTACGTCAAAATGTATTGAGCGTATATAAATGGTCAAAGGCTATTGTTGAAGCATGGGGCGGAGTTTGACTTTTAGAGGAGATATATTTATGTATATTTAACGGTCCAAAGTCGTGCATGGAGCGTTGTAACTACATTCTATGCAGTGCAATTCTCATAAAATTTCACAATCATATAAGGCCTCCATGCAAACAACTAGCACCATATAACTTTATGCTGAAGTGTGGATTAATGGTGCAGATATATTAGGTGGTCGAATTAAAATGCAATTCAGAACTATATGAAAACGCATGACAGGTTGGTTCAAATATGTCTTGGCGGGTTGTTTGATTTATCAAACATTATAACAGCATGTTATGGTGCATACAGATGGATGCATGCATACGTGGAGTTTTCGACCATAGTGAAACAACGTGGAGCCCAACGTTGCATGGCGCAAGAATGCTCACACACGCTGCAGGGAGCCCAAGATTTCGATGGAAAATTGTCGACCTGCACTAAAAGGTTTGAAGCCGATATAAGTCACGATTCAAAGCAGTGTTTACACGTGGCAGCAAGATGTTACAATACGTGGATTGGTCTAACTGCATGGGTGTAATTTTCGACGCGTCCATCTCCAAGTTTCATGGCAACTGTCATAAACAAGACCGTGCGTTTATGGTAAGTGCAGCAGGATATCATGTAGAAATAGAATATGAACGATTTATGCTGACTTCTGCAGCCTCGACGGCGATATTCCAGGAGGGAATCGCTCTTCAGATCTGCTGTGTTCACCATATTTAGAAAAATGCTATCGTTACATACTCGTTGGAAGCTGAATTTCCGAGACTGCCATTACTGACTACGTTGAGCTGTCTTCACAGAGCTCAATCTTCGATGATGCCTAAGGCGCTTGCTATTTCTATCTCACATTTCACATAGGTCGATTTGAGACTGTTGCAGCGTGTTCAATTGCAGGCCCGTGAGAACCATGACCGAAGCAGAAGCCTTCAGCACTAGACGTTTTATACAATTGGCTTACCTAACATTAGAGGCTGAATGGGGAAAACTCTGTATAGAGAACTGTTTTATTCCTGGAGGAAAAGCTGCGTTGTCGAGGTGTTGTCGCCTGCAAAAGGTAGCCCGCCATCGAGGCTTGGAAGAGCTCATTTGGTAGTTAGTGCTACGTCTAGAACGATGCTGTTGTTGGGGTCTTTGGAAAGTAGAGATGGTTTCCTACCTCGTTACTGATCTAGAATCAGAGCAGGGCTGCTATCAGTTTGTCGCTTGGTCCCTGTAGCGAATGGGAGCATCATAAAACAGAAGCAATCGTGCAGGTGGAGGCCGTTCTGCAGGGTTATTAATGGATGTTATATAATATCTAGCCCAGAGATCGGATCTTAATATGGTGGCTCTTCAGCCGCGCAAAGGAAAGTTGTTAGTTAGGCTAGCTATGATTTAATGGACCTAACTGACCAGCCCCCAGTGTATAAGATTGTTATAAGCCCGCCTAGATCGCTGTACCTGACCAGTTCTCCTCAGTCCAGATACCCGAGATTCTCCAATAGAAGGTGACAAGTACTGCTCCTCTTATGAATAAGTAATCGATGAGCATGAAAACCTGTGGCAAACACTAAGAACGTGAATAAAGAAACTCATGCCTATCAAGTAATTTAATTCGAGACTTGAAGAGGACCTGGTATGTGGGGAGGATGATAATCCCAACAGAGAAAGGGCACAGAGAAAACTATCCCCAGCCATTCTCTCCAAAGATTCAGTAGTTGACCACCAGGGGTCTAAGTTATTGTTTTCATTCTTATAATTGATTAAAATGCCCTTAGCTTTATTATTATTGTTCAGTCATATAGACATGTGACCTGTGTTATTGTATTGTAGGAAGAACCTTCTGTTTGCACAAGAGCCAGGGTTTTCCCCAACCAACAAGGAGACATTTTTAGAACGAGAAGATGCTGGCGAAAACTCCAAATGACTCGCAGATCTGGCGAGGTCGCACTTCTTTGGTTTTCCACCTTTTGCGACCTAGCGACCCAGCGACCTAGTCGCAAGGTCGCAAGGTCGCACTTCTTTGGTTTTCCACCTTTTGCGACCTAGTCGCAAGGTCTCAAGGTCGCATTTCTTTGGTTTTCCACCTTTTCCGACCTATCGACCCAGCGACCTAGTCGCAAGGTCGCAAGGTCACATTTCTTTGGTTTTCCACCTTTCGCGACCTAGCGACCCAGCGACCTAGTCGCAAGGTCGCAAGGTCGCATCTCTTTGGTTTTCCACCTTTTGCGACCTAGCGACCCAGCGACCTAGTCGCAAGGTCGCAAGGTCACATTCTGACATTCTCTTACAACTTGTGACCTCGCGACCTAGTCAAGTCGCAGGTCGCAACGACAGCTCAGATCGCAGGTCGCAACAACAGCCAGGTCGCAGGTCGCAACAACAGCTCAGGTCGCAGTTCACAAAAGGGACTAGGTCGCAAGGCAGCAAACGGTCAAGAAGATGAAAGATCAAGGAAGCCCAAAGGGCAGTTTCTGCATTATAAATACTCCCTTCGGGAACTTGTACGGGGGCTTTTTCTTTTGGAAAACAGAAGAACTTCATGGCATTTTATTGAAGAATTATACTCTTACGCATATGAATATAGAGATACTTGTTAAAACACCCTATGGTTATGATGTGTTTTGTTGTGCAAACACTGTGTGTATTCCTTGTACAATTTCAGAACATCCTATGATTAATTAAGCTGCACTCTTTTATGTCATCATTTATGCGTCATGGCTATCTGTGTTGTGTCAATGATGTTCAATTTATCATTTGCTCTATTAATGAATGTTAATGAACTATTTTGTTAGCATTTCGTTTTATCTTTCAGAAAGTAAAGGGATATCTCGCCATAAAGAACTATTTCTTTTGTGGTCAGACTACCTTATAAGCATTACCCCCAAAGATGTGTTGCTAATGACATCTCCTGAGGTGTACATGCTTTATTTATAATCTTTCTACGCATAATACATCAATCCTGTATTCTGTATCATGTGAATAAGTGTATGTCCGCTGGTTCAATCAGGTTCTTTTGAGACCTAAGGGAAGGTGTCTTAAGCGGTAGCCGGACCCACACCCCGGACAGGATCCCTACTCCAAACGGTTCAAGGTCTAATTGGGACTTTCTACCGGGGAGATCCCCTACTGTTGGACGGACAAATTTTCCCGTCAACAGGATCCTAAATCAATTTTTCGCATCTAGTCTAAACTAGGCACTTGAATGGCCATTGTTAGGTCTAAAATAGGAAGACCTTGAAGGGCTTGAAGGACATTCAATGCTACTGATGTGATTTTTATCCAAATAAAGGTACAAAATTTCAAGTCCCAATTAATTTTTGATATGTTATTCTATGATTGAAAATGTATATCTAGCACATGGGAGACCTTAAATATGTATTAACAACAACATCCCCAATCCATATCTGCATAAGATCTCAACTGGATCTATATTCCGATACCTAAAAACAAAACCCAACAGTGTTTATTGCAGAAACATCTTGAAGAATTTTTCAACAATGCCTCTCATTAATGAGACCATTGAGCCCAATGCCCTACATTGATCAATTTGTTCATTGGAAAAATGAATCAGGGATGAAAAATGGAATTGGAGATGATGGAATAGAGGACCATCAACTATTTCCCTATAGAATTTTTGAGAGCTCAAACACAATAATGCTTCAAATCTCTAACTGCATCAGAGATCTTGAGAGAAACCATCAAAATCCTTCACTTCAATTGCTATGTCTTATTGGTAATTGTAACACTACTCAACTTCCCTCTATCAACAATCCTTCTCTCCAACGACTTTGAGATAAATCTGTGGTTGAAAATTTATCTTTTAGGTTTAGATAAGTAGAAGAGGCATCTAGACTGAAAAAGAGAGATTTTACTAAACATGTGTGTCGGAAATTATCTAAAAGTGTTATTTCATTGACATTCTACTCTCCTTTCTTGATTAACCTTTGGCTACTTTCCAAAGTTGTAATAGTGCACTATGTGGCTAGAACATAGGCAGGTAAGAAACTTACAATTGCAAAGTTTGTCACTGTGATTCATAAGATCTATTAATGTACCATATTGATTTATAGTTGGGTATGTATTGCCATTATTACATGCATTGATGCTTTTCTCTTGTTGATTGTAATCCCAGTGAATGTGTTAGTCTCCATGGGGATTTGTTCAAATTGTGCTATCTATGTTGTGCTTGGCTTATGAGTAATTTTATCTATGTTTTCTTAACTTAATATATGTTATATCTACATTAAATTCCCTAACATGTTCATATTCCTCTCCTTTTGAATATTCTGCTGGTGTCAAATCTTCCCACTGCTTCTTCTAAGTGCATAACAACAATGTTGTATACTTGGTTGGAGCCACGACACATCATTTTTTTCAATGCCACCTAAACAATAAAGTATGACAAAACTCTTTACCAAATAGAATCTGTAGGTTGTTCCCTTTGCCAACTTGCATGAAATAAAGATGAAAAGAAACCATGTCAATCGTCCTTGAAATCCCTCTGTCATGGATATTTTTGATGAGTTATTGGATATTAGTGGCCACTCTTGGAAGGCTTTGGGACCATATAGAGAATACACTAGTTGTCTAAATTCATTTAATGGGTGTGAAAGCACTCGTACTTTGATGAAGTCGACCATTTTCAAGATATGGGATTCCATAGGGATATTGATAAGATAATTGTTGATGCGCCTAAAGAGATGAAAACACTTATTTTAAGCTACAGTTCTGGAAGAGGTTCACAATGTTTCCAGCATTGCTTTAAAACATGATGGCGAGTTTATTAATACAGTTGAAGAGGGTAGTGAGGAAACTCACTCAAAGGTTTTTCAGACATCAATTATTGATTCACATGAGAATAATTTTGTCATTGTTTGTGTTGTTCTTAAAGAGCAACAAATTTAAGGCTTAAAATTTCAAAGGCTAGGCATTGATCCTTAGATGCATATGCAAGATAGATTTGATTCTTCTGTGATGGGAATCCAACCAGATATGTAAAAGGCAATGGATGCAACAACACTGCAAGAAATAAGGAGTGTTAATTGTTCAAAGAAACTTCCACAATGTTAACCACAACAACATGTTCAATAATGGCAACTTCATTATGTACTACAACACATTTTTCAAAAATCCAAGAGGTGTTTAATTCAAGGAAAGTATGGCATAAAAATATAGTCCAGTGTATTGGTGCTTGCACAAGGCCATCAGATTTGTGCATAGTAAGACAATTTATGTCTAGTGGTGATTTAGTTGCATATATTCCACACTATAGAAGGGTTTCAAAATTTGTGAGAAAAATAATGATCTAACTTGTTTTTGGACTAAAAGTTCTACGTGAAAACAATATTATACATAGGGTCTCAAAACCATAGAATTATCCTTTCAATAAATGACAAGAATGTGGTACTGAAAATTGCAGAATCAAGGACCCTGCAACCCTAAAGGATAGTAGAAACATTATGAGGTTCACCTATGTATATAGCACTTGAGATTATGCAATCTCGGAAGAGTGAAGGTCGTGCAAGAAGTCATGAAGGTTTTGTTATCACTCTAATAAATTCTTAAGTTGTGGGATTTTGGATTCAAGTCAAAGAACTATAGAGGTAACCACAAACCTACTTCAAACTCTAGGATATAGCCTTCCCAGGGTTCAGAGAAGGCTCTCTCTTTAAAATTTATCTTTGTTTGATTTGTAGATATTAGGCTAGTTATTAATGGACAATTTGGTTTCGATTGATTGTGTTGGTGAGAAAAAATCACTAGAAGGGATGAATAGAGGGAAATTTACTTTTCCATTGGGCTATGGAGTCTAAATCAAGCTAGCAGAACTAAGATCAGGGCCTAAAAGGTCAAATGTCTTCAGGGCAAGATAGATAACCCTTGGAGATTGTGGGAAAATGTTTTTTGAGGTGATATGATCGGGATAAAGGGCACTTAAGGATCCTTTGATCCGGAAAAGGGAAGTAAAAGGTAGAGGTCAAATGGGAGTGAGAGAAATTAACAGTTCTCAACATCAGAAATCAAAAGAAAACAAAGAAATGACAACTAGTTAAAAACAGGGTGCTTTTAACATGTCCTGTAGTAATACTACTAGTTGTACATTCAGATTTAGAATTAAAACATAGATGTATGCATGTAACAAAGAAATATTATAAATGAAAAGTTTAGAGAGTACTTCACTCCAGATTGCTTATCACAGGGATCCTGAAGTATGATGCCGAAAATATGATCCAGTCTGATACTCAAAGTCGAAACACACAGCCTTCAAGTCAACAATATGTCTATAATAACCTTCAACAATTTTATTCCACCCTTTATACTTTTGAAGTTGAAGTATTTATACAAAATGTATTACAAATATTCTAGAAGAGGTCTAGGAATTAACTTAGGAAAAATAAAATATCATTAGATAATAAAAGGGATAGATGCTTAACAAATTAGAAAGTTGTCCTCTTTTATCCAAAATAAATAGAACTATTTTGATGACAAGGAGCTATTGGCTGCCTATGTGTCCTACTTGCTAGCTGCTAGATATTATCTTGCAATCTACTTGCCTTCGCTGATACTCTTTCCTGCTGATACTCTTTAACACTTATACTCTTTGACCATCGATTTTTACCGTCTTATTGTTGTAAAATATATCTTTTAGTAGTAAAAATCAGCAAAATATTTTTTCTTTTCTTTTGACTGTCTTGAGGCAAACTATTTTACTGTTCTTTAACTTCCATTTTTATATCAAGTCTGTGAAATTCTGCCACTCTTCTGCTTTAGGAATTTTCACATTCTTCAACTTCCTGAAACTCTCATTAGTCTCGGTATATCTTGCAAAAGTAGGCTCGATGACAAAGAGATGCTTAATTTCATGCTATAAGAAGAATAAATCCTCAAAATACTGAAGTAAACTTTCCTTGTAGGAGTGCCTTGTGCTGGTGGCTTGTTTACTTGCTCTTTAGCAAACTCCCTGATCTTTTTGTCATAGTTCTTCAGTAGCATAAGCTTTTCATTGAACACATGTATATCAGGTAAACCTTTCTGTCTAAGATTTGCATACTTTACCATAAATCTAGTTATGGTAAGGTTCATGGCTTCACACTTTTCTTCAAGATTCTTCATCAAGTTCTTTTTAGTGACAACCTTCCTGATTTGTAGGATTGTCTTCGTCTTGTCTAATACATGAAGTTCCTCAAGTTATTATTTGTTCTTGCTATTGAGAAATGTTATAAGCTTTAATGCATGTTCAGTTTTATCAGTAAATTCATCCTTGGTCTTCTGTATCTCTGCTTGAGCTGCCAATAACAATTATTTCTACTCAAATATTACTTGAATTGAAGGCCATTGATTATGAATGGCTTCAATGATGTTGATCCAGAGATGATTTTTGATGTAGGAGATCTGCTCTCTGAAAGTCAATTCCTTTTGTAGTTTTTTGAGTTTCTCCCCTAATCTGATAGCTTTCTGTTCATGATTTTTGGCATTAATCTGAGTTGTTTTATTTGCACTTTCAAGATTTTCAATCATCTTTTTTAATCTATTTATTTTGTTTGTCTTCAAGGACATATCTTCCATTGCTTTTACTATCTGGATGGCTTCATCTGTATGCTGTACAACTGTGATAGAAGATTCTGTAGCTGAATTGGTGGCAGAAATCACTAGCACTGCAGTTTCCAGTGGGTTTTTTGGTGCTAAATTTTCTCCTAAAGTAGAAGGCACTGCTGTAGTAATCACTGGGATGACTGTAGGAATTGTAGGAATTTCTGGCTCTTTTACAGTCTCTCTTTCTCGGACCAGTTTGTCCATTTCTGTTTCCGTCTCCTTGATTTGTGCTGTCAATTGAAGTATTAGTTTCATCATTTCCTCTTTTTCACTTTGATCCTGGAGGAATTATTTTGTTTGTGGATGCTCACTTTGAGGAAGTTTGAGTTGTTCCCTCAAAGATGCTATATCTTCATTCTTTTTTTTGAATAAAAAATTCCGCTGCTTAGATGTTTGAAGGGTCATATCCCACCTGTAATACTAGTTCCTCTAAGGCTTTGATCCTTAGGTCCTTGGCATATAGTGAGGCTTTGTCCATCTTCATCTGATCTTGCATGTTGAGGATGTTATTTTGGAGTTTATTAGCACTCATTGCTTTATTTTCCACTGTAGAATATAACATTTCAGAGCTCTGCCTATGGAACTGAATCTGGTCCAACTCATGGATTTTTTCTGTGTCTACCTCAAGATCAACCTTTTTATAGTCTAATACTGTTTTTGGTACTGAGGTAGTAGGTTGTAGAAATGACATCATCATTTTATTACTGGAATAATAAAATGCTGATAATAATATATTCTGATTTCCAAGCTTCTATTTCAAGAATTTTGAGTATATTTCTGTCTTTATCTCTTCATTTTTCTCCTTAATTTTCTTGTACTTCTCTTTTATGTCCAAGTCCTTTACCTCAGCTGGTTGTGAGGAAGAGGCTTCCATGCTGTGTTGTTTCTCAATCATCTGTGTGTCATTCTGGTTTACTGGTTTTTCCTTTTGAATTTCCATAAGTTTTTCATTGATTATGGTTGTTGCTATATCATCATTGGTCACTGGAGCATTTGTCTCATCAATATCAATTGTTACTTTCTCCTTGTCAACTGAACTGAGCTTAGGCCTTTTGTTATAGATTATTTTAAATTTAGTCTCAGTTGTTATCTCTACTATGTAACCTCCTTCTTCCCTGGCTCTTTTACTTGATGTTTCTGGCTGCTTGACAACTTCTGATGCTCGTGCTGTATCTTTTTGGCTTGCTGCCTCTGTCAAGGTGTTTTCAATCCATTCAACTTGATTAGAAAATTTTCTATTTCAGGCTTTGACTCATGGATAAAGGGTGTTAATTTACATTTGACCCTTAGTTTACTTAAGATACCTTGTGGATCATAATTCCACGGAAAACTCTCTTCAAATCTGAATTCTGATAGCTTCTTTGTCACTTCCTTTTCAGCATCTCTGTGGTTGCAAATAAATGGACCAATTTGATTTTTTAACTTAAATTGGGTCTTCTTCTTGGCTGCCATAAAGTTAATTGAATCTGAATTGAGAATATGTCTAAGACATTCTAATGAAAAGATTCTCATACACACATTCTTAGGCAACTTGTAGGGTAACAAGTTTGACCCAAAAATCCTTAATTCAATGTGTTTTTCATAGAGGTACCAATCCCCAACCTTGTTCTACTCTGAAAGATGTAAAATTATTTTCATTTCTTCACTGATCCTTGGCTGCTCTAATTTATTCAATATGGTCATTGATGGATGAAAAAATAGCTCTGAAAACTCTGAATAGGTGAAATCATTACATTATTTTCTCAGCAATGAAGTCCAAAAAATAATTGACAGAGGTTTTCCCTCTACATCCATTTTTTGCAAAGTGACTAGAAATTTGTCTGCTTCAAAGAATAGGAACAAATGAAAAATATAAGAAGTATATCTAAATACTCCTTCTGTGGGTAATTTAGTCAACTGGTAGTGGATGGTATCTTCTATGAAACCAACATAGTAAAAAATGACAGATGGAGGTTGAGCAGGAGACATGGTGGAAAAGAAACCAAGAATAGATTCATCAATATACTCATCTATAAAATATCCAAGGATAAAAGATAGCATAGAGATAATATGTCTAGATCCTTCAGGATATTTATTTGTGGAGTATGAAGGATTTATCTTTGGAATATCAACATGAGAAGGCATAAAATTCTGAAATATCATGAACGTTTTAGGGAAATCTAGGCCAAGGTATAGCTGAGTTAAGGGCTCTATAGACAAGGGGACTGCTTGGGGATCAGGCTGCAATTGTAGCATTTGATTAATAGATTGGGCTGTAATAGTGAAAAGTATCTCTTTATTAACATTTACTACAACCCTTTGATATGGTTCATAGTATTTTTGACATAGTCTTATGACTTCTTGACCTGGGTGGGTTAAGGGAACTATATATTTGGGTAAATTTTTTTCCAAAATTGGAATTTCATCTTTGTCTAAACACTTTTCATAACACTAGTTGTGTATATCTAAAAAATTGAATTCAATAGCAGGATCAACAATTTTATAGTCAATATCAGTTAAAGAAATGCTTTTAGTAGCAACCACATGTGGTTGAAGGGGGTTTACTGTTATAGCAGATTTGGAAGTAATGGTTGGGGTAGGCTTAGGGGCTTTGGATCCCTCAGATTTGGCTACTTTAGATCCTTCAGGTCTGCTGGTGTTATGTTTTTTAGGCATTTTTAGGTAACTACTGCAAGATTAGATTGTTTGTAGGAGGTTTTAAATTAAACAGAGAGGAAATTAAGAAATTTAGGCTAATGATGGCTTATTTTGGGATTTTTTCTCAATTAGTTTTTTTTGAGGATATAAAACTAGCATAAATAGAAAACAGGGGTTTTCTGATTGTGTTTTGGTTGAGAAAATAAGAATTTAGGGTATTTAAGAGGTTTTAGCCTTTCAAATATTTGAATTTGATCCTTTAATTGTGAATTTTGAGCAAATTTGCTTGAAAAGGAGCGCAGAGGAAAACAAGGTTTCCTGGGAAAATTTTGCCAGGGTTTGGCCTATTTTTTGTGATTTTAGGTCGTTCAATTTGGTCAATTTTGTAAATAAAAGGATTGGCTTTCTTTAAAGACAATTTGAATTCAACATGCAGGTTTCAATTCTTCGGAAAATACCTTTAAGTGCAGGTATTTGACTGTAAAAGGGTTTTACAGGTTCATGTCTGAAATGTTGGCTTTGGCAGCTTTTTGGAGTGGTGAACAATTCTTCAATAGTCTTTAATGGTGGATTTTGGTCAAATCTGAGTTTTTGGGCGAGAAATTGGTAAGCAGGGGCTTGAGAATGTTTAACATAGTTGGGAGCAAAGCGGAATGGTCTACACTGTGAAAATAACGAAATAATATGCATGTTCCCAAGGTTTTAACCATAGATTTGGTCGTATTTAATCAACATTTAATGCAGGTCGCGTCATGGTGGGAGGTGTTTTCGGGATTCGAATGAAAACCAAGCAGTGGTTATCACATAGGATTTTGGTAGTAAGCGGGTTTGTTCCGAATGAATGCGATCCATTAGATTTTTGACACGTCACGGATGGAGAAATGGACAATACCACCCATTTCACATCTAATTTGAGATTTGGAAAACGATTAATTTTTGCGCGCGATATTGCTTTTGGGTCGTTGGATCTGGGAATCGAGTGCGAGGGTCAAGATTGGCTTGGAAGGTGTGGCCAAAGGAAATGGTGGGATCGGGCAAGTTATGTATGTGAACGGTTAAAATAGGCTTTAAACCTTTGTATTTTTCAATGGGTAAAGGTTTTAAAGCATATATAAGTGAGGTTATATATATAGGCAGCATGGTGCATATATAAAGAAAAAGGTTTATATAAAGGCGGGGATAGGCGGATATGGATAAGGGGAGGGGTTAAGTTTTAAAAATAAACCTTAGTCTATCTCAATAAAACTTTGGGTTATAAAATTATAAGGGGGAGTAATATGTTTTATTCAAAACATTTGTGATATGCCCGAATAAAACACATTTGGTGCAGTTTGTAATCTATTATATAGTTTTAAACCTTTTCAATGATTTAATAACCATAGGGGGCGGGATTTTTGTTTAGCGATAGTTTTAGACCAAAGGGGATTTTATTTGGGTTTTAATTTAACACATGGGTAATAAATTTGGTCTAATAATATTTATAATAGTGGGTTTTTTGGGGTATTTAGATATAGGAAGTTAAATAAGTAGGATAAGGTATTATTTAGGGATTTAATAAAATAGGTTGAAAGTTAATATGAAAGGGGAATGGAGTGTACACAAAAATACATAAATCACTAAGTAAAGTGTAAAAGTAAAACAAATCTCATGTTTTTATCATGTCACCAATACTTAGGATAAAGTAGTTTTGAGGATTTTTGTATGTTTCTGAATGAAGGAAGTTAATTAGATGGGTTTTTATGCTTCATTAATTAAGAATGAGTCTTTACTTATGAAAAGGAGTTATAATGTATGAATGACGGATGAAATAATGATAAATGGGGATTTAACTTAAGAACTCAACATTTTCAACTAACCAGTCATCAAGCCTTGGGTTCGGTCCCAACAAAAGTCAAAGAAATGCTCTGAGCTTGTTTCATTGATAGCCTAGAATACTGAATACTTATAGGGGAGGGAAAATTAGTGATTTTTCCCGATGATCAATAGTACATGCTTTCTCCACTTCTTTCTACCTACACAACCTTATTCTAACATTTTTTCTTCATTTTGCAGGTGCATTTAGGCTTGCAACCTTGGAACATTTTTTATTTTAAAGCATAAACTATCTAAATCTACCTTATTTCATCTGAGGGCTCAGATTAAACTGTTGAGCTCCTCATTATTCTCTACCTATCTACTGATTTTCAGGATTAAACTGTCTGACAAATCTTTATTCACTATCTGAAACATGAAATTGAAAACATGACAAGTCAAGATTAAGTAGTTTAACTCATCATGGATTATGGCATTTATTGGCACTCTACCATAATCATTTATTCTTGTAGTAAAGTAAAGTAGTGGAATTTAGACTTGCTCACTTTCAGGTCTTATTTTCATCCTTTTCTTTTGGGGTCTATATTTTCTAAGTCCTTTAATCTTTCTTTTAGGACTTTTTACCCTCTTTTTAATTTTTTTTTAATTTTTCATCTTTTCAAAATATGGGAAAACAACTTGCAGAAAGCAAGGTATGTACATATTTACAAGACTTATGAAATTTAATTAAAAATTATGATTCCTATTATTATAGGACCCTAACAGGTTGCAGATCTGAAGATGACGGGGAGAACGAAACCTCGTCATCTCCGCAAAAACTCCCCAAAACAAAGTATTTAAAAAAAATAAGTAGTAGTAGAAGCCAAACCCAATTCAAATCCCGGTTGAAGAGGAAGTGTATATGGATAACTAGTTTAACAAGTGTGGTATATATATGTTTTGTTGGATAAAGCATGGTAGAAATAATGATAATGATGGATTCTCTAGAACTTCTAGAGGTAATGGGATCTCTACAAGAGGAACCCAAGGAGAAGGTGACTTGTTGAAAAAAAGAGGCTCTAAATCCTTTGGTATCCAAGAAATGAAGATAATTGATAACGAAGATGAGTCTAAATATGAAGTTGAAGATGATGAATTTGATTCAGTGAATCCTGTGGGGCACAATCAACTAATGTTGAGTCCTATTGGACTAAAAGTTCTACGTGAAAACAATCTTATACATAGGGACTCAAAACCATAGAATTATCCTTTCAACAAATGACAAGAATGTGGTACTGAAAATTGCATAATCAAGGACCATGCAACCTCAAAGGATAGTAGAAACATTGTGTAGTTCACCTCTGTACATAACACTTGAGATTATGCAATCTTGGAAGAGTGATGGCCGTGTAAGAATTCATGAAGGTTGCAGATCTGAATATTACTGGGAGAAAAAAACCTCTTCGTCTCTACAAAAATTACCAAAAGAAAGTATTTTAACAAAATAAGTAGTAATAGAAGGCAAACCCAATTCAAAGCCTAGTTGAAGAGGAAGTGGATATGTATACCTAGTTTAATAAGTGGGGTATATCTATGTTTGGTTGGCTAAATCATGGTAGAAATAATGATAATGATGGATTCTATAGAACTTCTAGAAGTAACAGGGTCTCTACAAGAGGCAGCCAAGGAGAAGGTGACTTTTTGAACAAAAGAGGCTCTAAATATTCTATTATCCAAGAACTGAATATAATTGATGATGAATATGAGTCTAAAGATGAAGATGAAGATTATGAATTTGATTTAGTGAAGCCTGTGGGGCACAAGAAACCAATGTTGAGTCCTATTGGACTAAAAGTTCTACGTGAAAGCAATCTTATACATAGGGACTCAAAACTATAGAATTCTCCTTTCAACAAATGACAAGAATGTGGTACTGAAAATTGCATAATCAAGGACCTTGCAACCCCAAAGGATAATAGAAACATTGTGTGGTTCACCTCTGTACACAGAACTTGAGATTGTGCAATCTCAAAAGAGTGGGAAGTCATGAAGGTTGCAGATATGAAGATGACTGGGAGAACGAAACCTTGTTGCCTTCGCAAAAATTTCCAAAACAAAGGATTTAAAAAAAATAAGTAGTAATAGAAGGCACGCCCAATTCAAAGCCCAGTTGAAGAGGAAGTGCTAGATATGGATAACGAGTTTAATAAGTGGGGTATATCTATGTTTGGTTGGCTAAAGCGTGGTATAAATAATGATAATGATGGATTCTCTAGAACTTATAGAGGTAATAGAGTCTCTACAAGAGGCGGCCAAGGAGAAGGTGGCTTGTTTAACAGAAGAGGCTCTAAATCCTCTGGTATCCAAGCACTGAAAATCATTGATGATGAATATGAGTCTAAACATGAAGATGAAGATGATAAATTTTATTTAGTGAAGCCTATGGGGCACAAGTAACCAATGTTGAGTCCTACTGTAAAAGCAGATCCAAAAAAGTAGTGTGAAGGTTATCAGGGATGCTAATTATTTGAGCCAATCAAGATTTTACCAGCACAATATCTCACGATTGAAATTCAAGGCAACAAGCACTGTCAGATATGAGCGTATGAACATTGTGCAAGAAGCAACTCTTCCATCTATTCTCAAAGGCAAGGATGTGTTGGCCAAGGCTAAAACTTGCACCAACAAGACAGTAGCATTTATATTTTCTGTTATTGAGGTGATAGTGATGTCACCATTCCGCCAAGATAAAAAAAGGCTGCCTATTATTGTTCTTTTCATTTGTCCCACTAGGGAACTTGCAAGTCAAGCTGTTGTCTAAGCCAATTTTTTGTTTAAATACCATGAAAATATTGGTGTACAAGTAGTTAGTGGGAGCACTAAATTACCAAGAGAAAATAAATGGCTACAAACAAATCCTTGCCAAATATTAGTGGCCACTCCTGGAAGGCTTTGAGACCATATAGATAATACTCGAGCTGTCTCAAATCATTTAAGGGGTGTAAAAGTGCTCTTACTTTGATGAAATCGCCCATTTTATATATATGGGGTTCCATATAGATATTGATATAGGGACATCCCTAGTTCCTTATTACAACCATGCCGACCCAAGTAACAAATCCTTGATATAGGGCTATCAACCCGTATATTGAATCTTGATTATGGGGATGTCACCACTTTGTGACAAATCCTTGTCGCTGAAGATTTTAAGCCCCCCATAATAGGAAAATCCCTCTTACAAGGCATCATAAACACTCATAACATTGATCCAATATTTAGTACAACCCAATGTTACATAATGAAATGCTCACCAAGGTTTGTGGCACGATCCCCAAGCTTCCATGACAATGAAACTTTAAGTGAAAATTTTTCAATGTCCCCAAAATAGTGAAATGTGATGCAAAACATTTTACTTTTAATGAGGGACATTTCAAATATGTAAATTGGGTATCCAAGGTGATGGAGATGAAAATCCATGAGGCTAACCTATGTTTCCTTCCATTATAAAACTTCTTATTATCAAATACAATTATATGTATATCTATTTTTACATATAATTTAAACTCCCTAAAATTTGGGGGTTTTCATGCTCTTTCACTACTACATTCTAGAAACTTGGAGGAACACAAGTAACACCTCCCAGCTGAAATATTAAAAGAAATTAAGGTGGTTCAACTCTTGTAAGAAAATTGGAAATATTTTATACAACATAAGGTTTTCATCATCATAATAGTCTACATTTGATGTTCTGTCTTGTCGATTTCAATTTTCCGAAGTATTTTATAAGTAGTAGATCACCCTCCAAATACCATTTTGCCCAATTTTAAAAAATAACATCCCCATACCCACGACCACAAATTTTTTCTATTTTGATTTAAAATGATCAATATGAATTACTTAAATTGTATCCTGGAAATTTTCATTCAAGCATTTTAAAAATTACTTGCAGTATAAAACATAGAAAGAACTTGAAAGAAGTGGCAAAACATTGTGAATAGCTATGGAATTTATACCACAAAATTAATACAAATAAAGAATTAATATATTTTACCAGTGAGATACCTTTGTCAAAAAAATAGGACTAGAGAAAACAGAACAACATTCTTAAATAATTTTTGATCAAATATTACACAAAAGAAAATAGAGACAAAGAATTACCGAAAGCAAATGAAAGGCACCATCTTGTGAAACGATATGGATGAAAAGTTGTACTCAAGCAACAATATAAATAAAAATTTGAAGTGCCATCAAGAATCTGTATTTTTTAGGACATATGTGTTTCTCCATAGAACCATACACAATAAAATTCAGAAGATAAAGGAAAGAGGATAAGTATCGTAAAACATTATAACACACCTGATAGAAAGCTATTGTGTGGAAAACTTCTTCTTCACATTGAGTGAAAAAGTTGCGAGATGACTTGTAAAGACTTGTAAGTGTCTGAATTTCAAGCACTCTGGACTACACCCGATCCATCAAAGGCAGGCTCTCATGATGAAACTCTGTCGGGAATTTTTTATGCGTTGTCTGCTAATGCTTTCACTAGCTCCTTCAAGAATGATGTTGTGCAAAATTTCAAGGTCCAGGAACAAAATTTCCAAATTCTTTATTTATCTGAGGGTTTCATCGACTTGTCAAACAATAGGCTAAGCGGTAGAATTCCTTCACAGTTTGGATTGCTCAAAGGCCTTAGGAGTTTAAATATCTCCAAAAATAAGTTGACAGGACATATATTCACAGAACTTGGGAATCTTCCCATTTTAGAATCACTATGTTTATCAAGGAATGTGTTGGATGGTTAAATCCTGCAAGAACTCATCAAGATAAACTCCCTAGAAATTTTTAATCTCTCTTATAACAATCTCTCTATCCTCTTTCTGTCTAAGTATAATTCCAGAGTGAGGGTCAATAGAAAAATATTCACAATATCCATCATCGTCGTGGGGGTTGCCATTTTTTGGATGTGGTGTTCGGCCCTTTCTGATTATGAAAATTTGGAGATGTGTTACTTTGAAGAGTCTCTCTTGAAGGTAAGAAATAAAGATATATATAAGATCATAGAAGGATACAACGAGAGAAATATCATCGATAGTGGTGCCTCAAGCATATTTTACAAAGGGAAGCTTGTTAATGGGATGACAGTGGCAATCAAGAAGCTCAAAGTTAAATTAGAAGCAGAGGCCCAAAGTTGTTTTATGGAAGAGCGCAAGACACTGGGTAAAATCAGGCATCTGAACCTTGTGAAAATTATGGGTGTAATTTCCAATTGGGATTTCAAAATCCTTATAATCCAATTCATGCCCAATGGTAGTTTAGACATGCATTTACATGGGTACTCTACTCAGCTCGATTGGGTGACAAGGCTAAGAATTTCTATGGGTGTTGGAGAGGCATTGGTGTATTTACACGAAGAATTTGGAATCAGGGATATTTTCCACTATGATATTAATCCCATCAATATTCTTCTTGATGAACATTTTGAGGTGCATATCAATGATTTTGGATTTGCACGGTGAATCGATCCACATCTTTGCGACAACATGCTTTCAACCCTAGTGAGAGGCTCCATAGGTTACATGGAACCTAGTAATGCAAGCATATTTATTATTTGATAGTACATTTCCCAGATATTTTATTGGAAGGAAAAATCCCTCCTGAGATTGGGTTAATGAAAAACCTTTCGGTATTGTCTCTCTTAGCCAACTACCTCACAGGAACTGTTCCATCTTCATTTGGAAATCTGAGTAGCTTATATATCTTAACTTGGGACACAATCGTTTAATTGGTACAATACTTGCAAGTTAGAAGGAAATACAGAGTTTTCACTTGTTATCATTGGAACATAACTAGTTGACATGGTTTCTTCTAGAATGGATCTGGAAATTCAAGGATTTGCATGTGCTCAGTTTCTCCAATAATTTGTTTTATGGAGAGATTCCCACCCAATAATATGAATTGCAAGCTCTCTGGACTACACCTGATCCATTAGAGGCAAGTTCTCAGGACGAAACTCTGTCGGGATTTTTTGATATGTTGTTTACTAATGCTTTCACTAGCTCCGACAAGGCTGATGCTATGCTCAATTTCAAGGGTTAGGAACAAAAAATTCAAATTCTTTATTTATCTGAGGGTTTCATAGACTTGTCAAACAATAGGCTAAGTGGTAGAATTCCTTCACAGTTTGGATTTCTCAAAGGCCTTGAAAGTTTAAATATCTCTAATAATAAGTTGACATGACATATTCCCCCAAAACTTGTGAATCTTCCCATTTTAGAATCACTGGATTTATCAAGGAATGTGTTGGATGGTCGAATCCTATAGGAGCTCATCAAGATAAAATCCCTAGCAATTTTGAATCTCTCTTATAAAAATCTCTCTATCCTCTATCTATCTAGTTCTAATTCTAGAGTGAGGGTCAATAAAACAATATTCACAATATTCATCATTGTCGTGGGGGTTGCCATATGTTGGATGCATCGTTCTGCCCCTTCTGATTCTACAACTTTGGAGATGTGTTATTTTGAAGAGTCTCTCTTGAAGGTGAGCGAGAAAGATATATATGAGATCACAGAAGAATACATCAAGAGAAATATCATTGGCAGTTGTGCCTCAAGCACCATGTACAAAGAGTAGCTTGTTAATGGGATGACAGTGGAAATCAAGAAGCTCAAAGTTGGTCCAAATTTGTTTTATGGAAGAGTGCAAGACACTAGGTAAAATCAGGCATCAGAAACTTGTGAAAGTTATGGGTGTAATTTCCAATTGGGAAAATCCTTATATTCCAATTCATGCCTAATGGTAGTTTAGACATGCATTTACACGGGTACTCTACTCAGCTCGACTAGGCGACAAGGCTCATAATTTCTATGGGCATTGCCAAGGCATTGGTGTATTTACACGAAGAATGTGGAATTAGGGAGATTTTCCACTGTGATATTAAGCCCAACAATATTCTTCTTGATGAACAGTTTGAGGTGCATATCAATGATTTTGGAATTGCACGGTTAATCGATGCACAAATTCATGAAAACACGCTTTAAACCACGTTGAGAGGCTCCATAGGTTACATGGCACCTAGTAATGTAAGTATATTCATTATTTGATAGTACATTTTATATAGAATTTATTGGAAAGACAAATCCCTCCTGAGATTGGGTTAATGAAAAACCTTTCGATATTGTCTCTCTCATCCAACTACCTCACAGGAATTGTTCTAGCTTATATGAGTAGCTTATTGTATCTTAACTTGGGACACAATTGTTTAATTGGTACAATACCTGCAAGTTGGAAGGGCATACAAAGTTTGCACTTGTTATCATCGGAACATAACTAGTTGATAGGGTTTCTTCTAGAATGGATATGGAAATTCAAGGATTTGCACGTGCTCAGTTTCTCCAATAATTATTTTATGGAGAGATTCCCACCCAAGTATATTAATTGTAAGCTCTCTAGACCACACCCAATCCATTAGAGGCAGGTTCTCAGGACAAAACTCTGTGGGGAAGTTTTGATGCGCTATTTGTTAATGGTTTCACTAGCTCCGACAAGACTGATGCTATTTTCTATGTTCAATTTCAAGGGCTAGGAACAAAATTTTCAACTTCAACTTCTTTATTTATCTGAGGGTTTCATCGACTTGTAAAATAATAGGCTAAGTGGTAGAATTATTTCACATTTTGGGCTCTTTAAAGGCCTCAGGAGTTTAAATATCTCCATCAATAATTTGACAGGACACATACACATCAAATATGGGGTATAGACCAAAAAAATACTAAGATAGGTCAGATATTGTTGCAAACACAACATGCAACTTAGATTCAAGACATCTAAATCAAACAAGCTCAATAAATTTTCTTCCAAGGAATTAAAATATGGGGTTTTGACGACCTAAATGCAATTAGAAAATAGAAAAAGATTCAACTTGGTCATTTCCAGAGATTCATTTTATAAATACCTGGTGGGCAGGCTGTGCACGAAGGTGAATAGCATCTTGAGCTTACTTCCCCCTCAGAGGCCAATCCGGTGTGCATATCCACAACTATGGCATCAACTAGCTACCTCAAACGATATAAGGAGTAGCATCCCTCTTCTAAATCTGATAGAATTCCCACCACAAGGTTCCACTTGCTCCTACTCCTGAAGGGTGGATTTATTGTAGGCATGAATAAAAAATTATCAAAAGATTAAAAATAGAATTGTTCGCTTCAACTGTGGTTTAACCTTCCATGTCAGATATTTTTGGCTCGTAAACGTCATGGAAGTGTTGCTTTATTTAAACCCCTTGTTTTTTCTCGGCATGCCATACATGTAAAAGATCCATCAAGAATGTAAAAAACATAAATTTTCGACTCCTACAGTTTTAAGACAAATATCTGTCCATTCTGGATTCTAACGGCGATTTCTATTAAGGGACAACTTAAACCTGATACACATCGTGCAACTTCGATTTCTGAATGAAATGTCGCACAACACGAGTAGTGAAAATCTGTCGACTCCCTGAGAAGTAGTCAAATTGAATTGTCAACTAATGCAAGAGTGAGGTTGAAGGGCAGAATTTTTGGAGGCAGGAATTGGAATTAATATAAATTAAAAATTAAAATAAAAAATAAACATTAAATGTCAATAATACACACACACACACACATATATATATATATATATGGTATTAATTAAAAATTCAATATAAATAAATAAGATATTAAGATGCATATAAATGATTTAACATGTAAAACTTACAAACATTTATAGTTATGTATGTGGTCATCTTTAAACTAAAAGACTCAAAATTAAATTTATGTGGTTTTTTCTTGTTTTAATATAGACATAAAAAGGTATGATAAAATTCCCTCTCTTAAGGTTTGATAGTTATTCCCTTTTTTGGACTAAGCTTCCACCTATCATAATGAGGCCAATTGCCCAGATTTAGCATTATGAGAGTGTTGTAGCTTCTACAACACCACCCAAAATTTTGGGCATATTCAAATTTTGGGTTCCCCCATTTTTCTCGCTCAACCCATCAGGGTTTTGATGAGACTCTTAACCGATTACTCTCCTCTCCCCATTTCTTTTGAACTTTGATGTTGTCCCCATTTGAACTATACATGTTTCCCCCACACATAATGTGTTGCCTTAGATGTTGAACTTATGACTACATTAGGGTTTCGAAGGTGTGTTGCTTCGGTGATGTGCCAAGAGACTCCCATGACTTCAAAACTTATCTTTCCATAACATGTATCGCAACCAACAGAAGCACTACACGTGGAAAAGCATGATTTTATTTTTGTCTCCCTTTATGTTGACTATACTAGGGTTTGGGAGAAACCCTAATTTGGCAAGAAAGTGACCTCCTTTCTGTTTTTAACTTATGCCTCTAAGGGCACAGTCTCATCGAAATCACACAACACCATGGTGAGATTTATTGCATAGCATGTCAGCCTAGGCCCTTGACTGGACCTATGCATCATCATGTGCATTAGGGTTTGGGAGAATTATATATTTTCCCCCTTGAAACCTTAGGCATTGTTGATTGAAGGTCCAAACCTGCCATGAATTAATCCTTACTCTCAAGGGTGCTTATCATCTTCACCTTCTCATCTTATCTCGAAACTAGATCACTCATATGCATCAAGGTTTACAAGGCACCTCATATTGCATTAGTCCTCATTCCCTCTCATTTAATTAGGGTTTGGGCAGGTAGTTGTTGTCAGGAGCTATCTTGTCACTGAACCTTCATTTTCAAGGGTGTTTTCCAATTGGTCATATTGCACATGTGCCCTTATTCTCTCCATTAATTTAGGGTTTGTATTATTATGGTATTTTCCATGTGTTATAAAATCCTAAGTTATCATAGCCATGAGTCAAAGGTTAAAACCTTTTTCTCTTGAATTTAACTTTGGCGCGTATTACTCAGCTTTCTCTCCACCAAGTATCAAGGAATCATATTCATCATATCCATGAGCATAGGCATTATTTTACCAAAATAAGGTTTTTTTATGTGTGAGAGGGTAAGCCTCCAAATATTTTCTTCTCTCTTCATATGTTAATATTAGAAGGAATGTCTAAACATTCAAGTCATAATTGTTTACAAAACCACTTGAAAGTCTCTAGTGTAATCATCACAAGATATACTTAAGTTGAGGATAACCTGATCATGCTCACTGAAGTCCTAACTTAATGCATGCCTAAAATTTGGCTATTTGGTTGATAACCACATCTTTATATTGCGAATGTGAAACAACTTTGGATAGTGATACTTGTAATATTCCCAAATGGGAAAAGCGGGAATATAGTGCATAAACATGGAAATAGTAGTGTAAACATCACATCAAAATATGAGACCAATATGGAGCCTTTCCATTAATCATAACATCAGAAAAATAGTACAAAATAATGGGGCATAAACCATACAAAATGAATCAATAAGCCTCCAACAGATAAAACCCTCAAGAAAGATGTGATGCTACTGTATCAAAATGTTGGAAGACTGCTACAGCGCAGTCATAGGAGCACTACTACAAAAAATGAATATACACAAGATGAAATGGCTGATATATGCCTCATAAGATACATAAAATAAAGATCAAGGCTCTATACAACCTCCAACAAGAACCCAAGAGGGTTTTCAGAAATACACCAATATACAAGAAATGAACCAAAGCCCTAGATCTGAAGATTCACTGCAACAATACAACTAGAAAGATTTGGTTGATCTAATATGAAAAAGAGTGTAGCCTCCTCCAATAGATTCTCTAGATCAAAGGTTGATCCCTTCTCAAGAAAACCTTCTCCCCAAATGGTTTATTGAAACCACCCCTGTAACTCCTCCCTAAAATAATGCAGTCCAAGACAAAAACTATTGTAGGGGAAAATGATACTGTGACCTGGTGCCAAATGCTGCAATAAGGCTCAAGGGCCTTCCTTACTAGCCTCCCAATAGAAGGAAACCTTCCTCCACTGAAAATATAGATTATAAATCACACATATGTATTCTCCACTGCTGCACCCTACAACTCAGCACATCTCTCAACAGAAACTGCGCTGTAGAATAAATATGGAGCTTGGCCTACTGCTTGAATGTGGAAGTATAGTGCAAACACTCTTCCTAAGTGGAAACTAGAATTTCCCCAAGGATATAGGTGGTATTCCCGCTCGGGAACACCTTGTGTGAAACAACACTCCAATCTTAGCGAAACAGCTGAAGAGAGCAACAAGTCTAAACAGAACATAAAATATAATATATAAAAACATAAACATAATCATCTATGGCTGCCATCCTCTTCCTTATATAAGTGGTGAGCTACCTCACCCTTGGCCCCACTCATTAAAGCCACTATCTCCATGCATGAGATCTCCCTCCAAAACTGTGTTGTCCCTCAATAAATGTCCACTCCTCCATAACAAAATTGTTGATTTGGTCAAAGTTGACCCAGTCTTCATGCTCCAACCCCTTTTCACACATAAGGGTTCTTAATTAAGCTGCTAAGATGTCCTCCTTTCACATTAGGAGTGATTTTATTCTGATTAAGGATATTTATGGGTCTCCATACCCTATTATTAATTAAACAAAGAAGCAAAAACAAAAATTAATATTCCAACTAGCTCATGGACAATTGGGAATATTACAGTCCTCCCCTCCCAAATGTCGCTTGTCCTCAAGCAACTGTAAAGGTGAGTTCTAAAACTCTTCTCCTGCCTCCTTGGTGACACCTCCATGTGATAAGCTCTCCTCATAAGACAAGTGTCTCCCAATCAATCCCTCCATGAAATACTCCCTCCAAGTTCTCATGAGATGTAAATGACCCATCCCACAAGGAAGCAAAAGACCTAATTAAGAAAATGGTTTTTCCAATGTTCTCCCTTAAACATGAAGCATAAGAAACATGGAGAATATCTCTCTCAAAGGGCACATCCAATACTTCCAACCTCCCTCCAATCATTCCCATAAAAGAATAAGGACATCATTAATATATGGGATCATAGTCCCACATGTGGAACCTACGCAGTATATCTCCTTAATGCATCAAATAATGATATGGTAAGTGGTTTCCCCACCACTTAATTGTTACCATGGTCTTCTCACATGCTTTGATAAGGTGAGAAATGTTGGGTGCCTTTGGAGCACACCCCGAATGATAAATCATCTCCCTATATCTTACTAGGGAGTGGCCATGATCAACATAGTTTATGGCCCAAAGTTGGCCATGAAGATTATAAGGAAGAATGCTCCTACTTGGAGAAATGGCCTGTGCATATATGGTAAAGGAATGAAAATAATCATCAAGTTAATCATTATTCACATAAACATGATCCTTACCATAAACCCTTCTCATACAAATGGAGTGGCTCATATATAGATCCCCTCTCATTCCCATAGAGGAAAGAGGTGGTTGTGATAACTCCTTCAAAGAGTTATGTATCTCCTCCATATCCACATGGTCCATGAATCTCCTCAAATGCTGATATATCTCCTCTTTAAAGCCTTACCAAGTGAACCCCTCCATGATAGTGTGGTATGTCCTCATGGAATAAGTGTGGCTGAAGAGAAAATACTCATGTGGTGTTTGTAGTAAGTTCTCCTTGAGCTTTGATGCTCTAGATAAGAATATCATACCATGATAGTAGATGACTTCATCTCTAACTGAATACCCCTCCTCTTGTAGCTAGTCATCAAGTACCATGCAAGTAAAAAGATACTTGGAGTAATCCACCAACAGTTGGGATTTCCAATATGGATCCATCCTCCATAGTGACTGTTAGGGTCCTATAATAATAGGGTTCATAATTTTTGAATTGACTTTAATTATTCTTGTAAATATGTACATACATTGCTTTCTGCAAGTTGTTTTCCCATATTTGAAAAATAAAAAATGAAAAGAGGGTAAAAGTCCTAAAAGAAAAATCAAAGGACTTGAAAAGAAAAAGATAAAAAAGAATAAAAAATGGATCCCAAACAAAAAAAGAGATAAGAATAAGACATGAAAGTGATGCAAGTCAAAATGGAACTACTATTTACTTTTATTGTAAAAATAAATGATTATGTGTAGCTTGTTCAAAATGCCATAATCCATGATGAGTTAAATGGTTTAATCTTAACTTTTTCATGCTTTAAATTTCATGTTTATAGATAGAGATTAAATATTTTTTCAAACAATTTAAACTTGACAAATCAATAGATAGGTAGAGAATAAATGAGGAGCTCAACAATTTAATTCGAGCCCTCAGATGAAATAAGGTTAGAATTAGATAGTTTCCTACTATAAAATAAAAATGGATTTAGGGTTTGCAAGCTTAAATGCACCCATGCAAATAAAGGAAAAAATGGTAGAATAAATGATGGGTAGGTAGAAAGAAGTTACACAAAGCATGTATAAATATCATCTGGCAAAATTACTAATTTCCCTCCCCACAATGTGCTCCAATACTAAAATCCTTCAATTATAAAGGCTCAGAGCATTTCTCTCACTTTTTTTGGGACCAAACCAAAGGCTTAATGACTGATTGGCACTAAGTATTGGATTCCCTTCATTAAAAGCATTTTCCCTTCATAAAAACCCTTTTCCTCAACATCACCCCTTTTCCTAAGATAAAATCCCTTTTCCTAAGTTAAAAACACATTTTTTACTTAGGAAAAGTAAAAACCCCTTTAAATAATTTCCATCCCATTCAAAAAACCCACAAATATGCTTTATCCTAAGTATAAGTGTTAAATGATTATTGTTGGTCATCACAGTGAAGAAATTCCGCCTAAAAAACATTTTTTTCACTTTACTTAGTGTATTTGTGTGTTTTTGCTCATATTCATTTCATATTCAACATTAATCTAATATATCTTCTATTAACCCTTTATCCCATATTTATATTAATTTATTTATATAAATAACCCAACCCACATTTTATTGTTTATCCTATGGTATATTACCCCATGTGATAATATTCTCTCTCCCCCATAGGTTTAAACTAACCCTTTATATTAAAACTTGCCCCAATGTTTACTTTACATCTATATACATTTTATTGGTTGAATAAAAATTATATCCGCCTATCCTGCCCATCCCCATTAGCAATAGAATTTTATGTTATAACTATGTTTTAACATATAAATTTGAATCTGACGCATAAAAGAATCTTGGGCCCCATGCCCATTACCCCGTAACTCCATTAATCAATCCTGACCATTCGCATCTACCCATCAGATCCAATGGCCCATTATCCATATCGCAATTTCAGTTGCGTGATTAATAAATGAATTTCGATTTGCGATATAAGTATTTTACCCTACTCTCTCTCCTCCACACGTCCATTTAACATTGGATTACATCCATCCAAGTAATACCATAAACCGCCCTCTGATGATGCGATAACCACTTAGCGATAATTAACTTCCCCACGCCAAACCGCTTCCATTTCAATTGACAGTTATTAAATGCAGACACTATTCCAACCAAATTTTCTATTCAACAGCAGAATGAACGCGTTAAAACCTTTATTTTGTGTTTTATGCTCATAAGTTGTTCCCGACTGAGAAAAAAAGGTTGCCGCCTCTGTTTGAAGGTAAAAAACAACATATTTCGGTCAAAATCATTGCTACAACCGCTCAGAGCCTCCAGTTTACATCCAAAAGACTTCAACCAGCTTTTTAAAGCCTCCAACTTCGAAAAAACCCTTCTTTCGAGTCAAATGACTAAATTTACAAGTATTTTTCAAGAAAATACCCATCCATAATTTGAAAAGAAGTATACTTGTGAAGTTAAGCCTTTTTGAAAGCTTGTTTGCCTAAGAAACACCCTTATTTCCTCATATGTACATCTCTGCTACAAAACCCTGAGAAATTCACAGTTACTGAAGACTGTATTATGTTTTTTTAAGAAAATTGAAGATAATTTGGTCATCTGCAGACCTTTAGAAACCCTTTGAATAATTCAAACTCTATTACAAATGCTCAGAAGCCCTTAATGCATGAATTAGACTATTTTAGGTTTGTTTTATCAAAGAAGTCTATAGTAAACCCTTGTTAAGCCTTTCGAGAGTTTGTAAAATGTTTAAAGATTGGTTTTTGAGCAGAATTGACAATTTGAGGCAGAAAATCCAAAAGAAATATTTTTCATACCAAAAGACCTTCTATAAACAGTCTAATTTTGTAGACGTGTATTAAAAAAACCTAAAAAATAGAGTTTTAAGATCAAGAGAGTTAAAGTGTCAAAAACAAACTCATAAATGGCCTCTAAAAGCACAATTGTCATCAATCCACTACAACCTCTTGTTGTAGATGTTGAACGTACCCCTTTAGCTGATATAGACAATAAAATCACTGATCCAGTAATTGAATATAACCTTCTTGACCTCCACTGCTGGAACCAAGAAAAATATTTAGATCAGGTAGATGAAGTGAAAATTTGGGAGTCTAATTTTCCCAAATATGTAGTTCCCCATACCCATCATTTCCCTGAGATCATAAGTCTGTGTCAAGCTCACTATTCCCCAGATCAAAGAGAAATTTTTAATGCTGAGAAAGAAGTATTATTTACTATCACTGCTGAATCTATAAGCCAAATGCTTCAATTACAACCAGATCCAAATGCAGTCCCGTTGTCTATAGAAGCTCTTACAAAGTTTTTTCTGGATTTAGAATTTCCTAAAATATTTCAAATATTTCAGACATTCATGCCCTTATATGTTGAAATCCCAAAGCTAAATCCTCCATATTCATCCTCCAAATTCCCCGAAGGATCAAGACACATTATCTCAATGTTGTATTTTATCCTTGGTTACTTCACTGATGAACATACTGATGAATCTATACTTGGTTTCCTATCTATTTTTGTGCCTGGTCAGCCCCCTGCAATAATTTATAATATTTTTGAGTATATAGCTGATAGTATCCATGAACATCTTGTGAAACTTCCTATTGAAGGTGTATTTAGGTATACCTCATACCTCTTTCATATGTTCCTACACTTCTAGTAAGATAAATTTCCCATAACCCTTCAAAAGATGGATGTAGAGGGTAATGTACAGTCTATCATTTTTTGGACTTCCTTAATTAGAAAGGAGTCAACTGAGTTCACCTATGCAAAGTTCACAGAATGTTTCATTCACCCATTGGTAAATATGCTTACAAGTAGTGTGCAGCCTGGGATATGTGATGAAATTAAGAAGGTTTTACAACTATCAGAGCAGAGCAGAACATGCGACTATGATGCAAGGGCATTAGGCCCAAGACAATATTTTGTATATAGATAGACATAGGGGGTCTTATATTTTACTTGCTCATGTAATTATTGAATAAATTGAGTGATTTTTAGTTAAATCTGGGGAGAATTATAGCTTCCCTCGAATGATTAGTGGGCATATGAAGAGATATTTAGTTTCAGTTATCTAGGAGTTAGGCTAATTTTAGCATTGTAGGAGTCCAAGAGTTTTGTCGAGTCACTAAAAAATCTGAATTGATTCTTTAGCAGTTTTTGTATAAAAATAAGTCTGAAGGGAAAGTCCTGCAGACCTGCATAGACCTGCATAGGGCTGCATAGAGCATAGGAGAGATCTGCAGAGAATAGGTTGCAGAAGGGCCATCGAATTGGAAATTAGGCCAGAACTAGAGATTTCTGTAAGTTGTGTGTATGGTTCGATTGAATTCTGTGTGTTAAGTATTCAAGAATCACGAACAATGTGTGAAAAAACTCTGTAATTGGGGATTTTTATAGAAGACTGGTTTATGAGAGTTGGACCTCTGGTTAATAAAAATTTGCAGATTTATTTCATCACATGCTACTGGCAATTTTCCCGAAGGACTCATTCCTTCGAACCCGTGAATTCTGTGCGTTAATTTAATTGTAATCGAGAGTATCAGCCTCTGTGTAAGAGGGATTCCTTTTGTGTTCTCCGAATGCATTCATGGTTTCTGTGTATTGATTTGAATTATTGATCCCTCTGTGGATAACCCAATTTGTTCCTTGAACTTCGTTGAGTCAGATGTTCCCATAAAACTCTGGTTGTGGAGGATTTTGATCGGTTCAGAATCCATTTGCTGTTGTTATAAGTCTGTGTCGGAAATTGTGACTGGGTCGAGAAGAAATGTGACTTTATTAATCAATATCGGTCTTATGTAAAAGCCACAATGCATAGAACCCTGTAGATTGAATGTTGAATACACCTAAATCCTGTCTGAAGAGTTTGATAAGAATCGATGAAGTCGGGTCCTTTTGATGAAAGACACTGATTGAGTCAACTCTGGTTACTGAACGCTAATCTAGCATTGATTCTTGTTTTCTTGTCGTGGTATTGGTTGGGATAGATCCTAATGCTAATTGGAACAGACGAGGGGTTGAAAGGAGCGGATTAGAGATCGGTGGCAATCAATTCATGTTCAATTCAAATTGATTGAGTGAACGCCACAAGAAAGCCTGTGTTGAATGCAGTGAAATCGCATTGGAAGTCTAAGCGGTTTTGGAAATGGATACTAGCTGTATCACGTGGCAATTTGGCCAAGAAGTGGTATTGATAAAAAGAATGTGATATGGGTCTTTATCCAACACGTGTCAATGAGTGGTTTTGTAATACCATTCACATCTCATAAATTCGGAGGGTTAAACCTTGTGCTTGTTGATAGCATGATATCCATCGACGAGCATTCATCTGAGGTTGGGAGCGCGAGAAAATGTAGGCCATCCTATCCATTCAGCGTTTAGTCGAGGTAATATGATGTGGGCCCAATGTTTTATTGTTGGTGTTAGACATAAATCAAGTCGGGTTTATATGTGAGCGAATGTTCATATAGGGTAACATTTGAATACTGTGTGAAGGTGTGTTGTGGGACCCATATGGAGTTAATAGTTAAATGTTTGTTAACGTATATATTATGGTTGGACCATATGCATAAACTGGTACGAAGTTGGTTAATAAGTGCCGAGAGTGAATATATTATAGTGTGCATATAAGACGTGTATATGTGAGTTGGGGTGATAGCGTTTTAGTTAATGCACGAAGGTTCTATATGGTATGGTTGATTTATATCAAAGGCGCACCAAATGGTGGTGGAACCTGCATAAAGGAAATTTTAGTTGCGGGCTATTATAATAACGTTCTTTGGCCTTATTAATTCTGAGAGGAGGTGTGTGGTTTCATAACCAAGGGAGGAATTTAATTTAATATCTCAATCTCAGATTGAGATATTAAAGCACAAAGATATATTTAAATTGCCAGTTCAAGAGAATAGAACAATGTGAGTTTTCCAGATTGTGGAATTGATTGGGGAAGGAATCTTGAATGCATTTTATACATAGCTTGAGGTTGAAATTTTGAGTAAACAAGGACTGTGGGTTTTACCCGGAACCATGTGGTATCGGAGCTAAAATTGAAATAGCTCTTTGAAAATTTATTTTTGAAATGCACATGTACTGAAATAGTGCTAAAAATTTTGATGTTTAATTTGTTTAACAAAACTAACAGCTTTTATTGAGTGTGCAGTGAAGGTATTCAGATTTGCAGAATCTGAATTTGGGAGCTAAATATTTTGAAGATTGCAGCACGTAGAGATGTAGTGCAGGTGAAAGAGGAAGCAAGATCATTCAGGGATCTTGGAAGGTGAGTGATGAGCCTTATTTGAATCTGGTTTGAGGATATTGTTTGCAAAATGTGGAGTGCAAGAAATTGAGGAAGAAATATCAGCAAAGGAATATCACAGCTTTGAGAGCAGTGATATAAGAGTCCAGCAAGGGATTAAGAGTGAAGAAAAAGTGTGGCAGAACCTGGAGGATTCCCAACAGAGGTTGGATGAAAGAAGAACAGATGTGTTCTTGAGACAAGTTGCAGAGTGAAGCCTAGAGAGAGTAGAAGAGAGTGTTTAGAAGGTTCCACAGATAGGGGACCAGTACTTGCCAAAAGCCGGATCTGGAGGAAGGGATTGGTGAGGTAAGTTGCAGCAAGAGAGCTTGCTGTTGCAAAGGCTTAGTGAAGCTCGTGAGTGAAGAACTCATGGAGAAGAAAATGGCTACTGATAGCTGCAGCAGAGACTGCAGAGGTTCTGAGAGAGGCCACAACAGAAGAGTGAGGGAAGATGCCAAGGCAAATGGCATGAGGAAGAGACTCACTAATGAAGAATATTGGAAAGAGATAGCTGAGATCAATAAGTAGTTTTATAAACTAGAGAGGATGATAGAGGAAAACCATAGAGTTGGTTGGCTCATGAGGAAGAAGGTAAAGTGGCAGAGGCTACAAATGAAGAAAGGGAAAATGACAAATGCTCAGCAGAAGCAGGAAATACTCAGAATGATTGAGTATCTGGAGAGGGACTTGAAGATTTAAGCTTCAAGTGGGACCAAGGGGTCCAAGAGCCTTACATCTGACATATTTTGTATGTTAGCGGGAAAAAAATGTGAAGAAGGAGAAACTGCTGATGTTGTCACTGAGAAGAAAAATGGAACAACCAAATGTTTTGAAGATGTCCATACACAGTTGGAGAAAAGCCTTGCTTTCCAACATATTGGAAGCAGAGGAGATTTAAATTTTGATGATGGCCAAAAGCTAGAAGTTGGACAACTTGAAGAAAATACCATTGAAGAATCTCTGAAGTGTATAGAAGACTTGGAACAACAGGGAGATTTGATGATCAAATCATCAAATGAGACCATGGGGTCTTATGTTTTTACCACTGACAAGTTGTGTGTGAATGCAGGTATTAATGAAGACAGTTCATATGATGAAACTGTGGTAAATGAAGCTGGATGTTGCCAAGTAAAGTATGATGAGTATCTTCCAGATGAAGATCAGATTGTGTTGTTGAAGCAAAAGGAATTCATAAATTCCTTGTTTATTAAAAGAGATTGCTTCAATGAGGATAAGACAATTATGTTTGATGATGATCAATTTAATGTTGTTAAAGCTGGTAATGACAAATTTTTTTTATTGAATGACCAAATTAAGAGTGATGGACAGATGACTGAAGTTATTATAGGGATGGAAGATCAGGATTCTATTCTGATGAAGGCTGAAGAAATAGTGACAGCAAAAAACTTGACTTATGATAGAAAGGAGGATAGTGAAGACAGTATGAATGTTTTCTCAGATGAGATACCAAGATTGTGGCATAGGTTAAGTGTTTTGGAGCAGAGGACAGAAACACAGAAAAGATTTGTTCAGATGGTAAAGGCAAAGATGAATGAGAAAGTTCATTTTTATGAACTAAAGCAGAGAAAAATCCTTGAAGAGGATGATGTGAAAGAGGCTAACTAACAGTCTCAAGAATTGTTTGAAGGATTGGAATCAGCATACTGATGTGCTAATTGAGGAGAAAATAAATTTGGGACAACATGCTGAAACGCTGGTAGAGGAGAGAAAGGCACCGAGGCCTTGCGACTTTTGTTTTAAAAATTGTTTTGTGAATGCAAATCCTATTGATGCTGAAGGAAAATTGACACCATTGGGCAGTCAATTAATGGAGGAAAGGAATTATGTGGAAGATTTTAATCCATGGAATGGAGAATTTGAGTTGCTGGAGAGTATGCCGAATCAGCAGGATTCAATACAAAAGAGGGAACCTCAATTTCAGAATTGGGCATTGCAGAATGTAAAGATATATTGGAATGAAGACAATGAAGGTTTTCTTAGTCTTGGGAAAGACTTAGAACTGCAGAAAGAGGAATTGGTGATTGAGTCATCAATTGAGACCATTGGGTCTTGTAATTTTAAAACTGATAATTTGGTTGTGTTGACAGGTACGACAGAAAACAATCCATCTTTTGGGGTTGTTTTGAAGGATGATGAATTGCTGCAAAGGAAGGAAGGTGAGGCTATCATGCCTCCTGTAAAAGAACTTGTTATTTCTGCAAATGACAAGGAAGAGCTGATTTGTCTAAATAGCCAAGAGAAGGATGTATGGCAGACTTTTGGGGCTGCTACAGCAGTGGAAAATCAGAGTTTTACTCTGATAGAAGTTGAAAATGTAGTGTTTGAAAAACTTGATGTGGTTAGCAGAATCAATCAAGAAGATGGAAGAAAATTTCTGAAGATTTTCAAGGAGGAAGAAGAAGATGCTGAATTCAAATTGCAGCATACTGATGATGCGAGACAAGCACAAAATAAGTGGCTGAAATGTTTACTGAAAACATTCAGAAAAGAGTGTGAAATGCCCAAACAACAACTTGGAGTGTTGCTGGAGGAAATGTTGAAGCAACTAACTGAAGTGTTGCCAGCAGAGGAGGAAGAGGCACAAAAGATTTATAATTTTGATGTTTGTTTTATGACTGCAGGTACTGAAAGAAGAACTAAGGGATGTTTAGTCCAGGAGAAAAAGAGAGATGTTGACAGTGACTGGAAATTTAAATACCAGTCCAAGAGATTGCTGAAGTTAGGGGCTAAATAAATTGTCATGTATGAAAACCAGAAAGAGTTTTACTGTTGTAGAGAGCAAGAGGGTATGGATGATTGGGTGGCAGCTAGGGCAGCAGTAAGAACTGAAGAAATAAGAACTCAGCAAGCAGAAGAAGAAGTAGAAGTTCAAAAATCAAGATGGAGCGATATCCAATAGTCAGAAGACATATTGGATGAAGAAATTGCATTAATAAGAAGACTGATGGTGAGAGTGCCTCAGAAGAAGACATCAGCACGAAAACAAAGAAGCAGCAACAACAAAAAGACAAAGAGAGAATGTAAGGGTGCAACAAGTGGAAGGATGCATCATAAAGTATGGAAGCCTGGAGGAGTGCAAAAGAAGAATGTTGCAGTGGATGATCAGCTGCAGAACAAAGTGTGGGATCCAGGTAGACAAATATGAAAGCACATGATCAGTAGATCATGAACCATTTTAACCTGGGGAGTCTGATGCAGGGGCATTAGGCCCAAGACAATATTTTGTATGTAGATAGACATAGGGGGTCTTATATTTTACTTGCTCATGTAATTATTGAATAAATTGAGTGATTTTTAGTTAAATCTGGGGAGAATTGTAACTGCCCTCGAATGATTAGTGGGCATATGAAGAGATAGTCAGTTTCAGTTATCTAGTAGTTAGGCTAATTTTAGAACTTTAGGAGTCCAAGAGTTTTGTCGAGTCACTAAATCATCTGAATCGATTCTTTAGCAGTTTTTGTATAAAAATAAGTCTGAAGGGCAAGCCCTGCAGACCTGCATAGAACTGCATAGGGCTGCATAGAGCGTAGGAGAGATCTGCAGAGAATAGGTTGAACAAGGGCCATCGAATTGGAAATCAGGCTAGAACCAGAGATTTCTGTATGTTTATTATATTTATATATGAAGAATTGATTCAGAATGATGTGTGTATGGCTCGATTGAATTTTGTGTGTTAAGTATTCAAGAATCATGAAAAATGTGTGAACAGACTCTGTAATTGGGGATTTTTATAGAAGACTGTTTTATGAGAGTTGGACCTCTGGTTAATAAAAATTTGCAGATTTATTTTATCATATGCTACTGGCAATTTTCCCGAAGGACTCATTCCTTCGAACCTGTGAATTCTGTGCATTAATTTAATTGTAATCGAGAGTATCAGCCTCTGTGTAGGAGGGATTCCTTTTGTGTTGTTCGAATGCATTCATGGTTTATGTGTATTGATTTGAATTATTGATCCCTCTGTGGATAACCCAATTTGTTCCTTGAACTTCGTTGAGTTAGACGTTCCCATAAAACTCTAGTTATGGAGGATTTTGATCGGTTCATAATCTATTTGCTGTTGTTATAAGTTTGTGTTGGAAATTGTGATTGGGTCGAGAGGAAATGTGACTGTATTAATCGATATCGGTCTTATGTAAAAGCCACAATGCATAGAACGTTGTAGATTGAATGTTGAATACGCCTAAATCCTGTCTAAAGAGTTCAATAAGAATCGATGAAGTCGGGTCCTTTTGATGAAGGACACTGATTGAGTCATCTCTGGTTACTGAACGCTTTTAATCTAGCATCGATTCCTGTTTGCTTGTCGTGATATTGGTTGGGATCGATCCTAATGCTAATTGGAATAGTTGAGGGGTTGAAAGGAGCAGATTAGAGATCGGTTGCAATTGATTCATGGTTAATTCAAACTGATTGAGTGAACGCTGCAAGAAAGCCTGTGTTGAATGCAGTGAAATTGCGTTGGAAGTCTGAGTGGTTTTGGAAACAGATACTAGCTGTATCACGTGGAAATTTGGCCAAGAAGTGGTATTGATAAAAATAACGCGATATGGGTCTTTATCCAACACGTGGCAATGAGTGGTTTTGTAATACCATTCACATCACGTAAATTCATAGGTTTAAACCTCATGCTTGTTGATAGCGCGATATCCGCTGACGAGCATTCATTTGAGGTTGGAAGCGCAAGAAAATGTAGACCATCTGATCCATTCGGTGTTTAGTCGAGGTAATATGCTGTGGGCCCAATGTTTTATTGTTGGTGTTAGACTTAAGTCAAGTCAGGTTTATATGTGAGCGAATGTTCATATATGGTAACATTTGAATACTGTGTTAAGGTGTATCGTGGGACCCATATGGAGTTAATAGTTAAATGTTTGTTAAAGTATATAGTATGGTAACGGGTACGAAGTTGGTTAATAAGTGCCGAGAGTGAATATATTATAGTGTATATATAATACATGTATATGTGAGTTGGGGTGATAGCGTTTTAGTTAATGCACGAAGGTTCTATATGGTATGGTTGATTTATATCAAAGGCACACCAAATGGTGGTGGACCCTGCATAAAGGAAATTTTAGTTGCGGGCTATTATAATAACGTGCTTTGGCCTTATTAATTCTGAGAGGAGGTGTGTGGTTTCATAACCAAGGGAGGAATTTAATTTAATATCTCAATCTTAGATTGAGATATTAAAGCACACAAATATATTTAAATTTCCAGTTCAAGAGAATAGAACAATGTGAGTTTTCCATATTGTGGAATTGATTGGGGAAAGTATCTTGAATGCATTTTATACATAGCTTGAGGTTGAAATTTTTTGTAAACAGGGTCTATGGGTTTTACTCGGCACCAAACTAGTATCTTTACCAAAACCATACGTAGATTAGAGTTTATGGGTAAAATCTCCTTCCCTACAAATTGCCAAAGTATTTTCCAATGAGAGTGTTTGCCTTCGAATATATAAGACAGATTATAAACGCAGATTCTATAAAAATTTTGGCTGATAAAAAGAAAACTCAGTTCAAATTGAAAAATCAAGTGGGTCCTTTCATATGCAACAACAGGGAAGCAGGTGCAGAGGCAGCAAAACAACTGCTAGAGTATAAGTTTGATGAAATTTTCCTGTGGAACTATGATCCTTATGGTATAATCAGTAAGATGAGGGTGAAATGTAAATTAACCCAATATATTCATGACAAAAATCCTGACATAGAAGAGTTTGCAAACCAAGTAGAATGGTTAGAAAATACATTGCTAGAATCTGTCAAGCAAGGTGATACTAGTCACACTTTGTAGACTGCAAATCAAGAGGACAAAACCATAAAAAGAAATAGATAAGAAAGCTCATATACTGTTGAAACTACTACAGGAACCAGATTTAAGCTCAGATACAATAAGAAACCAAAGATCAATCCAGCTGACAAAGCAAAAGAGATAGTAGAAATTTTAGATGAAGAGAATCCAAAGAAAGATACTATGATTCACACAGTAATAGGAAATGAGCAGCAACCTGCTACTTCCAACACACAGATGATTCAGAAACTGCAAAGTGGGGAAGTGTATTCATCACAGCAGGCAGAGGATAAAGACATGGATATTAAATAAAAGTATAAACAGATCAAGGCCAAAAATGAGGAGATCAAGAATGAAATCTATTCACAATACTTGAAGTAGACTCGAAGGATTCAAAATAGGCTGCTTTCAACCTTTGATTATACAAATAAGAAATTACTAATGTCATTAATTCAACCTATAGTACCAACACCTAAAACAACAGTAGATTATAAGATGGTTGAGTTTGAGGTACCAGTCCAAGACATTCATCCCTTGGACCAGATTGAATTCCACAAGAAAAGCTCAAAGATGCTATATTCTACCATGACTACCAAAGCAATGAGTGTCCAAAAGATTTAGAATACATTGACCAATATGAAATATCAGCTTAAGGTTGAAAAGGCTTCTTCATATGCTAAAGACACCAGAATCAAATCTTTAGAGGAATTGGTGATTGAAGTAGGGTATGACCCTTCTAATGTGAAAGCTACAGAAGAATTATTAAAAAAGAAAAATGTTGATATTGCAACACTTAGAAAGCAATTGAAATTACCTCTACAGAGCATCCACAAGCTAAGGAGATTGTATAGGAAGCAAACCAAAAATATGAGATGATGAGTCTCATATTACAGATGACAGCATAAATCAAGGAGATGGAAATTGATATGGACAAGATAGTCCAAGAAAAAGAAGCTGCAAAGACACAAAATGCCCCTTCCACTATTATTCCTATGGTGACAACAACAGTGCCTTCAACTCTAGCAGAAGAGTTAGCTCCTAAGGTCCCATTGGCCAAAGTAGTACCAATTACCTCTTCTACTACTTTTGCCACTGAATCTTCTACTTTAGTAGTTCAACAGTCAGATGAGGCCAACAAAATCATTAAAGCCATGGAAGACATGTCAATACATAATAATGAGATAACAAGATTGAAAGAACAAATCACGAACCTTGAACATGCCAAGAAATTAGCACAGATAAATGCTAAAATAGAGGAACAAAAGGCTAAAAGATTGAGTGAATATTTAAATAAGGTAGAAATAGAATTAACCTTGAAAGAGCCCATGGCATACATAAAAAATAAACTATGGTCCAATATCATTGAATCAGTCAATGATACTTGGCCATCCATTCAAGTTATGTATGAGCAGAAGGACTTGCTTAAGGCAACTAAAGAAGAAATATTGAAGACCAAAGAAGAGAAAGGTGCCAAGCCTAAAGAAGCCTTAGAAATAATCATGTTTCTCAATATTAAAAACAAGAAAGAATTGGATGAAATAGGAATAACTGACATGACATAAAAAATTCTTGAGGTAAGAAAAGTACTTTCAAAGAAAAAATTGATGAAACATTTGGAAGAAAAGTGTCAAAATATGGGCATGGCCATCACTTGATTCATGGTTAAGTTTGACACTTTAAGACAAAAAGGTCTTTCAAATATTCTTGTTATCAATTATAAACTAATGAAACAAGTGATTACAATAAAAAGATAATTGATTTTGCCAAAGAATAGGTGACTAAATCAGATTGGCAAGGAATTCCAACAGGTAAAGTGTTAAATAAAAGCATTGAAAACTTGTTTTTTTTACAACATGAGGTAAAACACCTTTTTGTGGTCAAGCCAAATTTTGTATGGTACACTGAAGCAGACGAGAATTTCAGAAAACTCACAAATATTAAATTACTAGATGCAAAGTTTTGGCAGAACCTCACAGATTTGCTATAAAAAGACAGTTTACGATGAGAAAGGATAAAAAACATAGTGTTGTTTTTTACACAGTGAATCAATCAAAATAAGAGGTTAAAGTGTATCAAGATAAAGAGTATTAGTTGTTAAAGATTATCAGGTGAAAGCTAAAGTTTTAAAATAGATTGAAGATCAATTTCCAGCGTGAGGGAAACCTCTACTAGCCAAATGCACCAAAATCCAAACAACATTACTATTTAATTTGAATAAATAGGGCAGCTTGCAATTTGTTAGGCATTTGTCACTATCTTTTTGTAATAAGATATTTTATTTTCAAAAAAAAATTCCTAGGATTGTTCTAGGATATTTTGTATTACTTTTTGTATAAATACATCATCCTTTGAAGTATTAGTGTGGATTAATTGCTGAATATTTCTATAGCTGGAACATTCTGAACCTAAGGGTTTTTGTAATCAAGCTCAAGTGAGAAGACTAGATTTCAAGGAATAAAGCATCATGTTACTAGATTCATGTGTTGGGCCACTGAAGTGAAGTATTTTCTATTGTTATTTGTCAATTTTCTTATGTTTTTCATCCATTCATAAAGGTTTTCTAAATTTTAATGTGAAATTAGGAATTGTTATATCAGAATTTGTTAAAAGCACTTTGTTATTGACTGGTTTTCATTTAAATGTTTTTTGCTGATATCCAGACTAGGGAACCCTTAATTTCTCCCTAATTTTTATTGACCCCTACCTTTTCACTTCTTATCCGGATCAAAGAATTCTTAATTTCTCTTTATCCCGATTAAAACCACTTCACCAATTAGCCTTTGAAGATCTTTAGTGACCTTGCTATCTTGCCGTTTAAAAATTTGACTTTATAAACTTGATCCTGATCTGACTGCTTGACACATTAACTCCATCTACCCAATTGATTATAGATTCACAACTATCCATCTCATTAAGTGATTTTCCCACCAACCAAATCAAATCCTCAAAACCAATTTTCCCCTTATAACTAGCCTAAAATCAGATATAGAGACAAAGTTAAATCTTATAGAGAGAGCCCTCTCTGAGGCTTAGGAAGGCTAGATCCTAAACTCAAAAGTAGGTTTTTGGTTACCTCTAATATTCTTTAAACTATAAATAAAAAAATCTCACAACTTTAGGAATTATTAGAGTGATAACATACTGGCGACTCCGTTGGGGAAGACTAACATTTTCTTCAAAAGTATTTTACAGGTTCAGATCTGATCTATGATGGTGGAGTGTGATGAGACATACAAAGGTTAAAATCATCCACCTGGCGACTCCATTTTCCAAGATCCAGAGCTTAAAAGTTCAGAAGAAACTCCATAACCAAAGAATCCATATTCCAAATCATTAATGGTGATACAAGATGACAGGGTTTGTGTCAAACCTTTCATCTCATGAGATTTTTAATGAATTCAGGGATGGGTTATTAGAATTTCAGCTTGATGAGAATTTTCTAAGAGCTGTCTTTCTTATTTTGAAATCAATAAAATGTTCTCCTCAACTTAAAATATGTTTTCTTGAGTTTGTTTCTGAAAAATATGAAAATGGCATTAAACTTTTGCATTCTCAAATTCAATCTTATAATTTCCGAGATCCTAAAGAATTATTGGAAAATCTTCCTTCTCCAAAGCAAGAGGAAATTGTACTACCTTTTGACTTGCAAATTGAGGATTATTATGCTTTCAATTACAAGACTCAAGAAATAGTTTCAGGGTTTAATATTAAGGATACAACTAATCAATTAATCAAACGCCTAGAAGCATCATGCTTTTGATAATAATTTATTAAATTATATGGAGATTATCTTTAGCTCAAGTTTGCAAATTTTTTTTCTTTATAAGGATCAAATACATCAGCAGTTGCCATTACACATCATATATTTGATTACGAAGACACATGATCAAGTTATTCTTCCAAGTTTGATGACAAGTAGTCAAATTATCCATTCATTTCTACAACTACTTGACTGGCTTCATTGGCATTTTTGTATTACCTGATTCAAAAATATTATCAGTAGATTAGAGTAGGTAGATGAGTGAAAATAACCTCAGAATTCTGAGCATCTTTTTAGTTTCAGTTCAGTGTGTTTTCAGATTTCAGTTTGCAGAAAAGGTTTGGTTTTAGTATGAGATGTCCAGTTACAGATTATATGACAGAGCATGTTGCAGATCTGGGAACAACCCAATAGAGAAGGCTATTGATCTTAAAGTTCTTGACATTTCACCAAGAAATGTCATCCCCATGTGGATCCACTGTTAGGGTCCTATAATAATAGGGTTCATAATTTTTTAATTGACTTTAATTAGTCTTGTAAATATATAACATACATTTCTTTACTGCAAGTTGTTTTTCCCATATTTGAAAAATAAAAGAATGAAAAGAGGGTAAAAGTCCTAAAGAAAAATCAAAGGACTTGAAAAGAGAAAAGATCAAAAAGAATAAAAAATGGACCCCAAACAAAAAAAGAGATAAGAATAAGAAATGAAAGTGATGAAAGTCAAAATACCTCTACTATTTACTTTTCTTTGCAAAAATAAATGATGATGTGAAGCTTGTTCAAAATGCCATAATCCATGATGAGTTTAAATAGTTTAATATTACTTTTTTCATGTTTTAAATTTTATGCTGATAGATAGAGAATAAAGATCTTGACAAACAATTTAAACTTGACAAATCAGTAGTTAGGTAGAGAATAAATGAGGAGCTCAACAGTTTAATTTGAGCCCTCAGATGAAATAAGGTTAGAATTACATAGTTTTCTATTTTAAAAATAAAAATGGATTAGGGTTTGCAAGCTCAAAGGCACCCATGCAAATAAAGGAAAAAATGATAGAATAAATGATGGGTAGGTAGAAAGCAGTTACACAAGGCATGGATAAACATCATCTGGTAAATTACTAATTTCCCTCCCCATAAAGTGTTCCAGTACTAAAATCCTTTAGTTATAAAGACTCGGAGCATTTCTCTGACTTCTGGTGGAACTGAACCCACGTCTTAATGACTGATTGGCACTAAGTATTAGATTCCCTTCACTAAAATCCTTCCCCCCTCGTAAAAAACCTTTTTCCTCAACATCACTCCCTTTTCCAAAAGTTAAAATCCCTTTTTCTAAGATAAAATACATTTTTACGTAGGAAAAGTAAAATCCCCTTTAATTAATTCTCATTCCATTCAAAAAACCCACAAATATGCTTTATCCTAAGTATAAGTGTTAAATGATTATTGTTGGGCATCACAATGAAGAAATTCTGCCTAAAAAACATTTTTTTCACTTTACTTAGTGTTTTTATGTATTTCCACTCATATTCATTTCATATTAACACTAATTTTATATATTAACTCCTTTATTAACCATTTATCCCATATTTATATTAATTCATTTATATAAATAGCCCAACACACATTTTATGTTTATCCTATGGTTTAATTTCGCCATGTGATATTTTCCCCACTTCCCCATAGGTTTAAACCATATCTTTTATATTAACCCACCCAAGGTATGCATTACACCTGCATATAGCCTATTTTTTGTGTAAAACACTTATCCCGCCTATCCCGTTAACATTAGAAACATATGATAAAACTTACTTTTAACGTATAAACATCGAACCCACCGCATAAAAGACCCTAAGTCCCACAACCATATACCTCGCAGTTCCATCGCTTAATCTTGACCGTCTGTGCTCATCCGCTTGATCCAGTAGCCCAAAACCCATATCGCAAATTCAATGGCGCAATTTTTAAACAATTTTGGATTTGCGATATGAGCGATTTTTCCCCACTCTCGCTCTTCCACTCGTCATTTTTTCACTGGATCGCATCCGTTTGATAGAAATTGTTTACCACCTTCTAACAGTGTGATAACCGCTTAGCGGCAAAAAACCTCCTCACGCCAAACCACTTCCATTTGAATTGACAGATATTAAATGCATACACTATTTCAATCAAATATCTATAAAACACTAGATTTTACGTGTTTCACACCTTTCTGTTGCTTTTTCTACTCGTTAAACCTTCCCGACTGAAGAAAATACATTGCCGCCATGTTTTCATGTACAAAATACAGAAATTTAGTCAAATTCACTGCTGCAACCACTCAAAGCCTCCATTTTGCTTTTAAAACACCTCAACAAGCTTTTGAAAGCTTCTAGACTCCTAGCAAACTCTTCTTTCGAGTCAAATGCCTAAATTTACAGGTATTTTTCAAGAAAAATACCCATCCATCATCTGAAAAGAACTATACTATTGGATTTAAGCCTTCTTGAAACCTGTTTGCCTAAGAAAAACCTTCATTTCCTCATATATACATCTCTGCTGCAAAACCCTAAGAAATTCACAGTTACTGAAGGTTGTCTTATGTTTTTTAAAGCAAATTGAAGATAATTTGGCCATCTACAAATTTTTAGAAGCCCTTTGAGTAATTAAAAATCTTTCTACAGTGTTTAAACCCCTTTGTGCATGAATTAGATTTTTTTAGGGTTATTTTCATGAAATAAAAGTGCAGTAAACCCTCGCTAGCTATTCCTGAATCTATAAAAGGTTTAAAGATTGATTTTTTTAGCAAAATTGACAGTTTGAAATAGAAAAATCCAAAGTTCACCTGTTAAAATCCAAAAGAACCCTCTGTTACACTGAAAAGAACTTACGTAAATAGTTTAATCTTACAGAAGTGTATTAAAAATCCAAAGAACAGAGTTTCAAGACCTAGAAAGGTTAAATTGTCAAAAACAAACCCATAAATGGCCTTTAAAAGCACAATTGTCATCAATCCACTACAACCTCCTGTTGTAGATGTTGAACATAACCCTTTGGATGATATAGACTATAAAATCACTGATCCAGTATCTGAATTCAATCTTCTTGAGCTCCAGTGCTGGAGCCAAGAAAAAATCTTTGGATCAGGTAGATGAAGTACTTGTTTGGGAGTATAATTTTCCCAAATATGTAGTTCCCCATACCCATCAGTGCCCTGAGGTCATTAGATTGTGCCAATTTCACTATTACCCAAATCAAATAGTAATTGTTAATGCTAAGAAAGAAATATTATTTATTATCACTACTGAATCCATAAACCAAATGCTTCATTTACAAACAGAGCCAAATACAGTCCCTTTGTCTATTGAAGCTCTTACAAATTTTTATCTAGATTTAGACTTTCATAAAAGATTTCAAATATTTCAAACATTCATGCCCTCATATGTTGAAATCCCCAAGCTAAATCCTCCATATTCATCCTCCAAATCCCCAGAAGGATCAAGACACATTATCTCAATGTTGTATTTTATCCTTGGTTACTTCACTGATGAACACACTGATGAATCTATACTTGGTTTTTTTTCCATCTTTGTGCCTGGTCAATCCCCTGTAGTCATTCATAACTTTGCTAAATATATAGCCGATAGTATCCATGAACAGCTTGTAAAACTTCCTACTGAAGGTGTATTTAGGTATACCTCCTTCCTCTTTCATATGTTCCTCTAATTCCAGTCAGATAAATTCCCAATAGCCCTTCAAAAGATGGATGTAGAGGGTAATGCACAATCTATCATTTTCTGGACTTCCTTGATCAGAAAGGAGTCAATTGAGTTCACATATGTGGACTTCACAGATTGTTTCATTCACCCATTGGTAAATATGCTTACAAACAATGTGCAACCTAGGATAAGTGATGAGATTAAGAAAGTTTTACAACTATCAGAGTACAGCTGGACAGGTGATTGGTATTTATACCAAAACCACATTGAGGTTAGAGTTTATGGGTCAAACCTCTTGCCCTATAAATTACCAAAGTATCTACCAATGAGATTGTTTGCCCTAGAATATATAAGACAAATTATAAACTCAGATTCTATGAATTTTTTGGCTGCTAAAAAGAAAACTCAGTTCAAATTGAAAAACCAAGTGGGTCCTTTCATATGCAACAACAAGGAAGCAGGTGAAGAGGAAGCAAAACAATTGCTAGAGTATAAGTTTGATGAAATTTTCCTATGGAACTATGATCCTTATGGAATAATCAGTAAGATGAGGGTGAAATGTAAACTAACCCCATATGTTCATGAAAAGAAGCCTGAAATTGAAAAGTTTTCAAACCAAACTGAATGTTTGGAAAATACATTGATGGAATCTGTCAAGCAAGGTGATAGTAGTCACACTTTGCAGAATCTAATTCATAAGGACATAACCATAAAGATAAATAGAGAAGAAGGCTCATATACTGCTAAAACAACCACATAAACCATATTCAAGCTCAGGTACAATAAGAAAGAAAAGATTAATCCAGCAGACAAAGAAAAGGAAATAGTGGAAATTTTAGATGAAGAGAATCCAGAGAAAGACACCATGACTCCCACAGAAATTGAAAATGAGTTGCAACCTGCTACTTCTAACACCCAGATGATTCAGAAACAACAAAGTGTGGAAGTATCTTCATCACAGCAGGTAGAGGATAAAGACAAGGATATCAAAGAAAAGTATAAAGAGATCAAAGCTAAGAATGAGGAAATCAAGAATGAAATCTATTCACAATACTTAAAAGCAGACTCCAGGGATTCAAAATAGGTTGCTTATAGCCTTTGATTATACAAATAAGAAATTACTAATGTCGCATCGACCACAAAGATCAACACCTAAAACAACAACATTATAAGAAGGTTGACTTAAAGTACTAGTCCAAGATATTCATCCCTCGGACCAGATTGATTCACACAAAAGCTCGTAGATGCTATATTCTACCATGACTACAAAAGAACAGAAAACTAAAAGCTCGTATCACTTTGAACAATATGAGGATTATTCAAGTTTGAAAATGCTTCTTCATATGTTAAAAGACACTGTAATCAAATCTCTTTAGAGGAATAACGCGATCAAGTAGGGTGATGACCTTCTAATGTGAAAGTTGTAGAAGAATTAGTGAAAAAGAAAAATGTTGATATTGCAACACTCAAAAAGAAATTGAAATTTCCTCCCACAGAGCATCCATAGACTAAGGAGATTGTACAGAAGAAAACCAAAAGGATGAGACGATGAGTCTCATATTGCATATGGCAAAGACAAATAAAGGAGATGGAAATTGAGATGGACAAGCTGGGGTACTAAAAAAAGGAAGTTACAAAGACACATATGTCCTCTTTGTTTTCCCTTAAGAGACAATCCCTTAGCTATGAAGGAATCTGTGCTTAAGACATTTATATAATTATGTCACAGAAATATTGGTCTTTGTTTAATCACCTTCAAATATTTATCATTAAACCCTTAAAGATCAAGTACAATGAATGTACCACAACGCTATTATCTGTTGATACAGAATGAAATTATCAGAAGAACATGAAAGAGAGAAGCCCAAATTGATATGTTGTTATACAGAATATATCATCTCAAACTCCAGAAGAATTATAAGAAAACAAATAGTTAAAATTAAGTAGCGCCTATTAAGGATTTTAAATCTTATTCACATAAGTAAAAAGAGACTTGCAACTTCATTACTTCATTTTATTCAAAGATGGAAAGCACATAATGTAAACTAAAAGACACATTAATATCAAAAAATTCCAAAAAATTGCTTTTCATTCATTAATCATTTGAAATCTGAGTACAAAAATTGTAGTCTGAAGGTCCAAAACTCAAAACCTTTCTCTTTCTTGTCCATCTTATTAAATACAATAGAAAGAAATTTGTAACTACTGTAACTGATCCTAACTACTTCAACTACTTAGGATTTTTTCAACTATCTATTACATGTCCTCAAAATATCTTATTACATTTACATTATCTTTAATATAGGAAAACAACATGAAATTAAATTCCTAATCTATATGCTGAATGTGAATTGATGACGATGTTGCTGCATTTCCTTGACTGGTTGGTTTATCCTTCTTTGAAGTCAAGGAGTCCTTTGGTAAATCTGTCATCCAGGCTCTGCATTTCTTCCATATCTCAATGTTTGTCTTGGGTGAATGGACCAACTTGTGATATTCCAATCTGAAAGCAATGATTCTGTTGAAAGATGGTCTTTCTGCGAATAAAGTTTTCACTAACCACAACAGCTGAAAATGTCTTTGAAGGAAATTGATCACTGTTGCTCCTTTAAGAACCTAAGTCTTTTCATGAGTACTATCTACCTTACTTTTTTCCAACACTAGTAAGGGTTCATAAGAATTCCATGATAAAAGATCACCTCCAAGACCCCAACATGATGGTAAACCTGCTCTTGCTATTTTATCAAAAAATTTGTCAAACTGGTTGATTGCTTCCTTAAGTTCAATAACCTTCTTTTCTGTAGACTTCCTGCAATCATTTTTGACAATCATTTTATTAATTTCCATAGCACATAAAATCCCGTCTTTAATTTCATTTTCTTCCAACTCCTAATCTATTTTGGAATCAATGAAATTAATAAAATTTCTTGCCCAAATGGCCCTATTAATTGTCTTATGCTTTTCTATCATGACTTGTTCTTCAAACTCCTTGATAATACTTTTTTCTTCTGCAAAAACAGCCAGAAAATCCCAGATTTCTTCCATTTCTGCAATAATATCATTCCAGATGATATCCTTAGCCTGTATTAAGGATATATTTCCCTTTAATTTCTCTTTGATATTTTTAATATCAGCATCAACACTTTGGTAGTCCATTTTGTATTTACAAACTTCTCCCTTTGTGGCTTGTATGATCTTTGTTGTTGTTTCTAAATCAGTTTGTGCCCTTTTTCGATCTCTCTCAGCCATCTGAAATTCAGTGGTTAATTAAGATATTTGTGCTAATGGATCTTCATTACCTAATGGAAAAACAAAAGTTCAAGTATGAGATTCAATATGATTCTGCAATGACAATGCAGTTTGCTTTAACTTGGTGATTTATTCTTCCTTTTGCAAGAGTTTCTGAAGAAGTTTTTCTTTCTCATTTTCTATTTCTGCAACCTCTGTTGCCATGGAGTGTTCTCCTGTAGGAAATTTCAATTTTCTCTTCAATACAAAAATTTCTGATTCAGCACTTTGCAGAAGCTTTTGTACAGCAGATCTGTCATTAGGATCTACTCCAATCTTCACTATAATCATTTTGAGTTCCTCATTCTAGATTCTCAAAGACCTGGAATTAGCTTTCTCTAACTTCAACTGCTTGATCACTTTTCCAAGCATATTTTCAGCCTTCAATGCCATTGCATTAGTTTTGGTTTGGCCATTCACAATTAGTTGACCTGTTTGCATATGTAAATTTACTCTGTCAAGCAATGGAATTTTCTTCACATCTATAGTCAGATTCACAATATTAAAATTATTAGATGAACCGATAGACATATCAGAGGAATGTGAAAGGGAAATCTTGAATTGATCATTTTCAAGATCCATTGCAGTTAGAAGTCTCGTTTGATCTGGGGCTATCTAGTACTCAATTTGAGCCTCCATACTTGCCTTTATCTTTTGATTTATTTCTGAAATCTGGGAAAACATTTGTTTGATTAAGGGAACTTTTTCCTGAGTGCTTTCATGTCTCCTGGGTGAAGCAGGAACATTTTGATCATCTCCTAATTGTAGTGAGAAACCAGGTTGAGCATCTACAAAATCTTCATTGAAATTTTTTCTCTTCTCAGTCCTTTGTTCCTCATCCTCTGAATCAACCATTGCCTCTTTACCTCTCTTATTTGATTTCTCTGATACGATAGGAGTCTGAATATTTGAGCTTACTGAACCTACAACACCTTTACTTTCCATTTTTCTATATTAGTTCTGCTCTCATGAGTGAAGGCTGAATACCCATTTTGAATTCTCCTATTAGAAATTACACTGTGAGGTTCATATGCCCATTTCTCTCCTAAAAGTAGGTGCATTTCATCTAACATCTTGGTGACTTCATCAATTTCTTGTCTCATATTAACTATAAAATGACCAACAATCATTGGCAATTTAAAAATACGACCTTTATTCATAGGCACAAAGTGTACTTGATCAAAATTTAAACTTTTCCTAATGAACTCCAAAGCGAATAATCTCATAGACACAAAAACAGGAAGCTTGTAAGGCTATTCACTAGCTCCATAAAGTCTAATATCATAATGTTCTTCAAAGACAAACCAATCACCAAACTTACAACTTTTCCCCAACTACAAGAACTCTTGAGCTTTTGGCAGAAAGCAAGGGGGAGTAATTCCATTCAAAATTTTATATGCAGTAGACATGAAATGACTAGAAAAATCAAATAAAGCACCCTCATTTTGCTCTTTCCTTAGTCTGTTTGTCTAGAAAACCACTGGTTGTCTTTTCTTATTCATATCCATTATATTTAATCCCAGATGCATGAATTCTTCTACATTTTGATACAAGAAGAGGTAAATAACAAGAGAAGGAAACCTGAATGAACCTATCAGTGATAGGCTCATGAGCTGAGAGTTGATAGCTTCTTGCCAATAAGATGGAATATCCAACACCACTCTTGGCTTCATCATCATGGAAAACATTCCTAGAACTGATTTGTCCACTGTACTATCATCATATTTTCCCAAAATCTTTGCAATGCACTTCAACACTGATCTGAATTCTATATCAAAAACCTCCATGGGGAAATCTTTATTATTAGGTGCAAGATGTTGTGTATTTGGCTTCAGAAAAGAGATGAATTGGTTGTACTCCTGACCTGCAAGACTATCATAATGTGCCATCAATGAATCCTTAGTAAATTGAACATATGACTCTGACTGAGGGTAACGTAGAGCATGCCAAATTAATTGGGATGAAACATGCAGAACATTTTCACCTTGACAGTTCATTACAAAACACTTCCATGGGTACAATAACAGATACTAGCCAATACACGAATTCGGGGAAAAGATGAATTCTTGGAATACATGCTGACTGTTAGTGTCAGCCTTTTCAGCCTTCCTCCAGTGATCAAACATGCTCTTACAAAGTGATTTTAAGGTGTCAAGGTCAAATTTAGTCATTTCATTGAGTCTTCAAGCAAAATTTGGTCACTAGGTATTAGGTCTAGGGTTTTCTTTCATTCCTTTCAGAGTTGTTCAAATGTCAGTCCATGTCACCATTCAGCTGAGTGTAAGATCATTCAGAGGGTTTTCATCATCATTTCAAGTTCCACTGGGTCATTTTACACGTTGTTCATGCTTCAGTTGTGCCTAGGTAAGGTTCATTTCCCTCTCCTAGGGTTTTGGAGGTAATTTATCTTGGATGGTCAAATCATCAGAAAAACTTGTATCCTGATGTTCATATACCTTCCCCTATCCTTAATGTACCTTATTAAACACTTTCCATAACTGATATCCCCCAAATTCCTCATTTTTGCACAAACCCTAGTTTCTTGCTACAACTTGGCAATTTTCTAGGCTAGGCCTGTGTTTTGCCCTTTTGGACCCCTTCCCCTCACTCAATATATGAAATTCCACTTTACCCTACTTCCTAACATCCCTCCCTACTTCCCAAAATTTTCTCAATAATTTAGAAGCCCCTTATCCCCTTCATTTCGAGAAATCCCTTGTTTCACACATCAGGATAGGTTTTACTCCAATGATGTTTCTGAGAAAGAAAATATGAATTTTGGAAAAATGAGAGAGGTTTTTGTCCAAAACAGGCCAAGGAAGAAAAACCTCCTTCATTTTTTACACAGGTGTAATTTTTTTTAGAGAAATGTCAAAAATACTGTCGCCTCAGGAGAATTGATGCACCTCTGAAGTGACCTTCGGAAAATCAAGATTTCTTCTAGCTTGGTTGGAAAAATTGTTGGGAAAAATATTGAGAGGGGGGGTGAATCAGTATTTACTGCATATTCAAAAACTTTTTACTTTTTCACTCTCTAAAACCCATACGCTACTTTGCTGAAGACAACTAGCGTATACACGCGGATATCCTTCATAAAACACGCGTATACACAGAGATCTAATTATGCCATTAGTTCTTCACTTATATCATTCCATCATTCATTCATTAGATGTTCTATAAATAGTAAGCATGTGCAGTAAGAACAGAATAAACCATCACACAAAGCATCACACATGAACACCAGGATTTTTAGGTGGAAACCCAAGTCGGGAGAAAACCACCGCTGCAGTTGCTCAGCCTTCAATATTTTATTATATAGAAAACATCTTACAACATATGTGCTGGTGCAGACTCTACCAGCACGCAGGCACCCACCTGCGCTCGTTTACCAGCCTCTCCTGGAAGGGAGCTACAACCCCCTGACTCGTTTACCAGCCTCTTCTGGAAGGGAGCTACGACCCCCTGCTCTCGTTTACCAGCCTCACCTGGAAGGGAGCTACAACCCCCTGACTGAAGGCTACAACCCTCAGCACCTCTATGGACCACGTTTCATCAATTTTCACACTGGATCCAAAGCTTCCTCTAGGACACCACTTGCAGGCCACGTTTCATCATATTTTCAGACTGGACCCACTCCATACTTTTAAGCACAGTCAACCATGAAACATATACATATAACTCACTGACAGATATCAGTAAACCAGCTGAACAGATCAGACATTTCTTACCATAGACTTCAGCAAAAACTAGTTTGCATACGCGCTTTCCTTTCTCTAATGTTGTGTATATACGCGCTTCCGTTCACATAAACTCGCGTATACCTCTGTACATATTATAGAGCTCATTTCATTGCGCATACGCACTTTCTCTTCAGCGAAGCCGCGTATATACGCGCTTCCTCTGCGGCGAACTAGCGTATAGATCTTCAACCATTATAGAGCAGCATACTTCTTCAGATTAGATATTCAGTTCAGATTTACCCTTTTACTTCAAACAGATGTTCGCCTCATCTTAGATCTAAGCCTTCCATAAACAGATCTAGCAGATACAGATACATTCCAGATCTAGATATTTCGCTTCATCATTTCTTCATAGATGTATCATAGATTTAGATCTAATATCAAACCTTTACCCTTTCCATACAGATATACTTCACAGAGAAATATTCATTCAAGCTCAGACATCTTGCTCCCATGCTCATGATTTTCACAATGAATTTCTTCTCTTTATATAGGTTTACCCTTTTTCAATACGATGAGCCCCTTTTTCAATACCATGAGCCAAAACTACATTACTTCCGATGGTATTCCTGGATGGGGTCATTTAGACGGATCATTACCCAATACAATGGGTCAATACCATGGTGGTTACCCCTGGTTTTGTACTTTATGAGCGCTTTTTGCCCATACGCGACTTGGCACGTTGTTTCCCGCGTGCATACGTGACTTCTCCTAGACATATCCGCGTATGCCTTGAGACATACTCTTTTCACCATTGAATTAGCACATGTTGAATTCCTTTCTTCATTACCTTCTGTACTCACTGTAGATACATCAGATTTAGTTCATCAAGACATATTCTATTAAGCACAACTTCATCAAGTAAGTTGCCATCATCTTCATCAAGTGGGTTGCCATTTGAGGACAACACTCAGCATCATATTGCTAACAAACATCATTTCATATTAGATTTACATCATTTACCAAGTCCATCAGGTCAAGAATAACTTCATCAGGTGGATTGCCATCAAGGACAACACATGCCAACAATCTCATGTCTTCATCTTCATTAAGTGGGTTGCCATCAAGGACAACACTCTGCATCATATTGCCAACAATATTCCCCTTTGGACTTGATGGCAACCATGATGGTGTTTGATTATCACAACAGATAGGTATATTAAGAATACAATGACACCATGTCACTCTCCCTCTCTTCATTCAAACACCATGTCACTCTCCTCCTTTGACATCAAGGGAAAAGGGCGGATCAAAACCAACATACTCTCCCCCTTTTCTCCTCATGTAGAAGAAGCGTTCTACAGATCTGATGTATACTGAAGTGACCAAGCTCCCCCTGAGTTCATGCTGAATCGTCAAACATATTTTTTTAAAGAAGTACATGACTCTATGAACTTCCTATCACAAAAGAGTCATGCTTACATCAAAGATCCAACCAAGTGGATTTACATATGAGACCCAAATACCCAACCAAGTGGGTTTACACATCTCAACTCAACTACCCAACCAAGTGGGTTTACAAAATTTGACTCAGCTACCCAACCAAGTGGGTTTACAAATTTGACAAGTCCTTACATGACTGAATATTGCAATTTTACATCATGGGTCTCAACAAGACCTTTTTATCAAACTATAAATATAACTTTAAGACCAACACCAGAAAGTCCTCAAGAAAGAGAACATATGTCAGAACCATCATAATGCCAACAATGCATTATACTCAGCAACGCTAATGCTCCCCCTGAATCTGTGCATCCAAGCAACCTTTCCATATGACTAAGGCTCCCCCTTAGTTTGTGCATCCTGAACACTTTTACCAACAAATCATCAAGGCATCTTTATCAAAACATTAGAAATAGATTTATGAGAACTGGAACACCACCAGAGATACCAAACAGTATCAGAGATACCAAACATCACTGCAACTGTGATGAAGAAAGCTGACTCCAAACAAAAAATTGTCAGCAATCAGACATACGCGGTTTTCTGTGCATGAACTCGCGTATATACACGACTGTGTTTCATGAAACCCGCGTATCCAATACCATCTTCTATATTTTAACCAGATCTGATCCTCTTGTGAGAGAAAGACAGTGTTCAGCTTCTTTCTGGGATATTTGAATGCTTCCCTGGACTATAGCAGTGTAGTTGTGTTAGAACAACATCTTCAAATATGTGTCAAGCAATCATCCATGTGGTCCAATATCATCAAGATCTTCAAGATTTAACATGAAGTAACATATGTAGGCAAAAGATCTCAACCATAGTAACAAACTCTGCATGATCTATTCTTATTTCTGAATCAAACGACATCCAACTCATCCATGTGTGAGCAAAAAAGATACTTATCAGCAACCAGGGCTCAAAATCTCATCATAATAAACCATGTACCAAGTCATCATCATTTGAGCATGAGTATCACAAAAACAAAAGAATAAGCAGTCATATTGCCAACAATGCAATCATTAGTATTCAACCTGCTGCTCCCCCTGAACCAGTGCTCCTTCTTAACTTGTGCAACCTGAATACGTTCATCAGCAAGTCATCAGCAACAATCTCTGCATGAACTGCCCTTATCTCCGAATTATAAGACTTTCATCTCAACAATGAATACTCTTCATCAAAAGGCAAACAGGACTCATCCACAATCTTCAACATAAGAAACCATGTATCATATCATCATTATTTAGAACTGAGAAACTAAGCTGATATTGAGTCAATAATACAGTTATTAATAGTCAGACTGATGCTCCCCCTGAACCTCTGCTCCAGATCTTCAGCTATCATATAAATTCTCTTATCATCAATGCATACACGACTGTGTCTGATGGAACTCGCGTGTATACGCGACTTTTGTTAATAGAACCCGCGTATGGAAAGTGAAGCATAGAAATTTTTCACATTCCTTCATCTCCCCCTGAACTTGTACTTCCTGTACCTATCTTCTTCATATCAGATGCTCTGTCAGAAATACATATAACCAGAATAATCAAATCAATCATGAGAGACATCATACATTGCTCCCCCTGTGACGATACATTACTAAATCTCATAATGTATCCCACATCATTTCTGCAGTCAATCAGAGAAGTAAGCTTCAGAAGCGGATGACTGCAGTAGGGTCAAAATTCCCTACGTTTCTGATCGGTCCTCCATCTTTTTCCAGATTTGTTTGAACTTTCTATTTGTGTGCTGGAAGTTATCCAATTTATCATATCTATTCAACCTGAATTCTTTTTCTACATGTCCATACTTGTTACAAGAATAACATCTCATGTGTCCAGAGAAATAAGCATAAGAATCATAATGAGTATTTCTAATCTTCCTCCTTTTACAATCAGCTGCTTTATGTCCATACTTGTTATATGAAAAACAATATCCCTTGAAGAAACCAGAGTACCTTTCTATGTAGGAACTGTTTGTTTGAGGCTGAAATGATCTGCTCCTGCAATTTGCTGCAACATGCCCATAATTATGACATTTAAAGCATTCAACATTATTGACTGATTTCCCTTGAGATTTCATCATTGTTGGTTGACCTTTTGTCTCTTTCAACACTTCAGGTTTTGCATTGACATCCTCTGAATTTTTAGCACTTCCTTGTGAGCTAGATTCTCCTTTAACAGTTTCATGGAAACCAAGACCAAGTTTGATAGCAGGAGACCTTTGATTACTCAGAATATTTTCCAAAGTGTTAGTACTATCTTGAAACCTCAAAAGCTTAACCTTTTCTTCTAATTTACCTTTGAGAATGTTTACCTCAACCTCCAAGGCTTGACATTGCTTTGTCATGCTTTCTTCTTTCCTTCCTCCATCTTCTACTTGATCCTTGAGATTTAGAATCTCTTCTTTCAACCAATTTTCATTTTCTTCACATGTTTGTTGCAGCTCTTCATTCTTCTTATTTGATTTTTCCAGATCTTCTTTGAGAGAGATGATTTCTGCTTCAAGGCCTTCCTTTTCAAATGGTTGTAGGGGTTCCTCATTCTTCTTACTTGATGCTTCAAGATCTGCTTGCAGAGAGATGATTGCAGCTTCAAGACCTTCATTCTTCTTGCTTGATTTTTTGAGATCTGCATTTAGATCGTTGATTTCTGCTTCTAGTTCTTTAATTCGATTGGATGCATAAGTATGAAACCTTTGATACTTGTCCACCTGTCCATTCAGCATTTCTATTTGTTATTTCATTTGAGAGATCATCTCTTTGTAGATAGAATCTTTCTTATCAATTTCCTTTTGTTGTTCTTCAACTTTGATCTTGATAGCTTCTTCTAGATCTACAACTTTACTTTCACTATCTTCACTATTGTTTGCATAAAGAAGAGTATTACAAGTAGCCTTCTTCTTTTTCTTCTTTTCCATGAGTACTTGTAGAGCTTCGTCAGAAACTTCTAGATCCATACTGTCACTTCCACTATCATAACCCTTGCATATACAGTTAAGTAAAATACGAGAACAACGATTAATACCTGTTTCATCTCCTTCAATTTCTGCTATACATGATTTCTGAGAGATCTCCTTTCTTCGAGTAGCCTTCTTCTTTTGCTTCTTAGCCATGAGCACTTTCAGATCTTGGTCAGAATCTTCTTCACGTTCTTCCTCACTATCAGATGACCCATCACTGTCTTCATTTGCATAATAACTCTTCCTCTTTTCAAATTGTTTCCCTTTACCATGTTTTTCTCTATAAGGACATTTAGCAGCATAGTGACCAACTTTTCCACACTCAAAACATTTGAAGGGAAGCTTACCTTTGAATCTTCCAGTTCCTAGCTGGAGTTTTCTCATGAAATTCGCTTCTTCTTCATCGGATATATAGCTGGAATATTTGACAACTTCTTTTTCTTTTCCTCTTGCAGATACTTTAAAAACAACTTCTTTGATTTGAGAAGGACCTCCTTGTCTCATTTCAAAAGCAGTCAGAATACCATGTAATTGAACAACATTAAGAGTTTGCAGATCTTGCCTTTCTTCAATAGCTGAAACTTTAGAGTCAAATTTTGAAGTCAAGGATCTTAAGACTTTTTCCACCAGAGTAGTATCGGTTATGGTTTCACCCAAATTTCTCATCCGATTTACAATATCATCTAGCCGGAGAAAGAAATTGGCAACACTTTCATCATTGTGCATCTTCAATTTTTCATATTCAATTCTAAGAGTTTGAAGTTTTGCACTTTTTACCTTTGTATCTCCTTCATAGATCAAAATGATTTTGTCCCATATTTCTTTTGCTGAATTTAGCTGCATCACTTTAGCAAATTTTGATTCAGACATGCTTCCTAATAAGACATTCACTGCTTTGGCATTGATTTCATACTTCTTCCTTTCAGCTACATCAGTAGGAATACTTGTCGGATATTGATAGCCTTCTTCCACGATTGCCCATACATCTGCACCAAGACTTTGCAGATATGCTTTTGTTCGTACCTTCCATAATATCAGATTGCTTCCATTGAATAGAGGTGGCTTTATAGACATTACTCCTTCTTGACTTCCCATTGCGATGGATCTCCTTCAAGCGATCAAGCTTCTGTAGAAGGACCTCCTCTGATACCAATTGTTGGGAAAAATACTGAGAGGGGGGGGGTGAATCAGTATTTAGGGCAAACTGAAACTTTTTACTTTTTCATGCTCTAAAACCCATACGCTACTTTTCTGAAGCCAACTAGCGTATACACGCAGATATCCTTCATAAAACTCGCGTATACACAGAGATCTAATTATGCCATTAGTTCTTCACTTATATCATTCCATCATTCATTGATTAGATGTTCTATAAACAGTAAGCATGTGCAGTAAGAACAGAATAAACCATCACACATAAGCATCACACATGAACACTAGGATTTTAGGTGGAAACCCAAGTCGGGAGAAAACCACCGCTGCAGTTGCTCAGCCTTTAATATTTTATTATAGAGAAAACATCTTACAACATATGTGCTAGTGTAGACTCTACCAGCACGCAGGCACCCGCATGCGCTCGTTTACCAGCCTCTCCTGGAAGGGAGCTCCAACCCCCTGACTCGTTTACCAGCCTCTCCTGGAAGGGAGCTATGACCCCCTGCTCTCGTTTACCAGCCTCTCCTGGAAGGGAGCTACAACCCCCTGACTGAAGGCTACAACCCTTAGCACCTCTATGGACCACGTTTCATCAATTTTCATACTGGATCCAAAGCTTCCTCTAGGACACAACTTGCAGGCTACGTTTCATCATATTTTCAGATTGGACCCTTTCCATACTTTTAAGCACAGTCAATCATGAAACAGATACATATAACTCACTGATAGATATCAGTAAACTAGCAGAACAGATCAGACATTTCTTACCACAGGCTTCAGCAAACCCTAGTTTGCATACGTGCTTTCCTTTCACTGATGTCGCGTATATACGCGCTTCCATTCACACAAACCAGCGTATACCTCTGTACATATTATAGAGCTCATTTCATTGTGCATACGCGCTTTCTCTTCAGCGAAGCCGCGTATATACGCACTTCCTTTGCGGCGAACTAGCATATAGATCTTCAACCATTATAGAGCAGCGTACTTCTTCAGATCATATATTCAGTTCAGATTTACCCTTTTACTTCAGATAGATGTTCGCCTCATCTTAGATCTAAGCCTTCCATAAACAGATCTAGCAGATACAGATACATTCCAGATCTAGATATTTCGCTTCATCATTTCTTCATAGGTGTATCATAGATTCAGATCTAATATCAAAAATTTACCTTTTCCATACAGATATACTTCACAGAGAAATATTCATTCAAGCTCAGACATCTTGCTCCCATGCTCATGATTTGCACAATGAATTTCTTCTCTTTATATAGGTTTACCCTTTTTCAATACCATGAGCCAAAACTACATTACTTCCGATGGTATTCCTGGATGGGGTCATTTAGACGAATCATTACCCAATACAATGGGTCAATACCATGGTGGTTACCCCTGGTTTTGCACTTTATGAGTGCTTTTTGCCCATACGCGACTTGGCACGTTGTTTCCCGCGTGCATACGCGACTTCTCCTAGACATATCCGCGTATGCCTTGAGACATACTCTTTTCACCATAGAATTAGCACATGCTGAATTCCTTTCTTCATTACCTTCTGTACTCACTGTAGATAAATCAGATTTAGTTCATCAAGACATATTCTATTAAGCACAACTTCATCAAGTAAGTTTCCATCATCTTCATCAAGTGGGTTTCCATTCGAGGACAACACTCAGCATCATATTGCTAACAAACATCATTTCATATTAGATTTACATCATTTACCAAGTCCATCAGGTCAAGAATAACTTCATCAGGTGGATTGCCATCAAGGACAACACATGCCAACAATCTCATGTCTTCATCTTCATTAAGTGGGTTGCCATCAAGGACAACACTCTGCATCATATTGCCAACAAAAATGACTTTCTTGATGATTCAAATGATAACTAGACACAAATATATTTCCAATGAGATATCATGAGCTCAATTTGGAGCTGAGGAAGACTTTCCAAAGTTGACTGCAACATCACTCTGCCTTGAGGCAGCCTCATTCTGCTCATTTTGACCAGTTTTGGGAGATTTGATTTTTGACAAGGCAAATGAACTCAAAATTGAAACATTATGGTTGGGTTGGAAATTAGACTCAATAATATTTCCAACGAGCTATCCCACGCCCAATTTTGACACCAGGAAGGCCTCCAAAAGCCTCCTGCAAAAGTGCGCTACGCATTGAGCTTGGTGCGCGGTGCATTGAGCTGAAACACAAAAAAGTTTGCCATTCCTCTCCAACATCAAATTTGCTTGGTTTCTCCAGGTTTGAGTAAGTCAAAGCAACTCATCCATTTCTCATAACTCGTGTTCGGTGTTGATTATGAGTTTAATTATGAAGATTTGAGTACAAAACTAAACCCTACTATCTTGTTGAGAAGTGCCTCCTTAGGGTTTTGCAACTTGTTTTGGTGTCAATAATCCCACCTCCCCACCTTGTTTTTTACCATCTCCCATCACTGTTATCTCATCAATACACCATGCCATCTATCCCTGCATAAAATAGACAAGTTTCGTCATTCAGCTCCAAAAAAATCAAAGGAAGCGAGCAAAACAGAGTTCTCTTGTAAAAGTTCAAACAGTGGGTTTTCTAAATAAAAAATCGAAGTCCATGCCATGAAAGATGTTTTCTTTGTTTCAAAATTCATTGGCGTAGAAAAATTCAGCTAGGAGCCAAGAGAAATCATAGACAAATCAAGGAGGAAGCAAAACAGTGTTTAAAGGCCGGACTGTTGGTGAAATTGCAGGCGCAACGCATAGAAGAGTGGTCGCGGCGCACTGGGTGCGCGCGGTGCATAGGGCAGTTTCACACTGTGTAAAATTACACTGGAGCGATGCACACAGCCTGCGTGGCGCACTGGGCTGACTGCGCGGCACACAGGCTTGAAATGATAATTTTTGCTATTTGCTTCCAAATTCTTGTATTGACTCGGTTTTTTTTGCTCGTGTAAGTTCTTGTGATCTCTTAGTGCCCATGAAATCGTGTTTGGTGTGATTATATGGCCGATTATGAGAATTTGATACATGAAAATCCAAACCCTATCTTCTTGAGAATTATTTACTTAAGGTTTTTAGGTTGGAATTATAAAATTGGTCTTGGTGCCAAATTTGTTCATTTGCCACTTTATTTTCCCTTTTCTCATTGATTGTCTCATCATACAGTCTTTCCCCTATTCCCCTCTGTCCCGAAATCACTCTTATCACTTGTTTCCATTTTCCCTATCCCTAAAACTATTTCATGCCATATCATTATCCCTTTCCTCATATCACTTATAAAATTCCCAAAATCCCAAAAATTCAAGTAGTTGTCCCATTGTCTCTACATTGTCAAATCAAAAGTTTTAAAAGGGCAAATTATCACTTGATAAGACCCCACTGTCCCCACTGCCTTATCTCCACAGTCCCTTCCCTTTGGCACACATTTGGCAATTGGAGGCACATACACCAAATTTTTGTTTTCCATCTCATACAGGTAAAACATTCACTTGACATAGACTTTCAACACCATAGAGATGGACACAGATAGCTCATATGATTGAAACAATGATTCTACCGCAGAACTGCATGCACCAGGAGGACACTAAATGTCGAAAAAGGGAGGATAGACTCCGAATATTGGCTAGATCTTCTTTGGTTGAGCATGGCACTTGATGGGGGACCTTCAGTCCAAATTTCAATGAATTTGGAGAAAATTTTGTCAATTTTGAAATTTTTGGTTACAAAACAGATTTTCCCGCCCGATGCGTCACGCCACCTTGCGAGCGCTTACGATTGAGAGATCCTATGGATGAAAAATTTAAATTTTTGGATTTTTTATGATAAATTATGCATGCTCAGGAATTTCCGAGATATTTCATCAAGTTCTGGGTTGCCTAAAGGGCCAAAAACACCTTGAAAATAGCCTTTCTGCCACTTTTTGCACCAGCAGGAACCAGTCTTGGGAGATTGAATTTTTGGAGGGGAAAATGACGTCCAAATCCAGAAATTCCACTTGGGTTGGAAAGTAGACATGCAGGGCTTTCCAACAAGCTATCATGAGCTCAATTGTGACTTCAGAAAGTGCCTCAAAATCACCTCCAAAGTGGCGCGACGCATTGAGTTTTCTGGCGTGGCGCATAGAGAAATTTGGCCTCATTTTCACTCTTTAGCTCAGAAATTCACCCAATTTTGACTAGTTTTACATTTTGATGTAACTATTGATCTATATTGATGTAATTTGATGACTATGGTGTAATTTTGGCACATATTTACTTGTTCTAGAGGATTCATTCACTAAAAAGTGAAAATTAAATGAATGAATCAGTTTCCTACCATATAGAGGCAAGTTGTTTGATTGCCTAGATTTCAGTTCCTAGTTTAGAATTGGTTGAAACAGCTCCTAGAAGGTGTTAGCCCCCCTATAAATTTTTTACAAGCAAACATGGGGCTAAATTTTTTTGAGCCTACAAGGAATGCATTTCCTTTGGAAACACATCATCCTTGAAGCCTCCTTGTGCCTTTTGTCCTTTGATAAAGTCCCCTCTGCTGATTTCCATTATAAAACCTCTCTATTTGTGAAGAAATGCCCAAAGACCTATCTCCCTTTCCCCTTATTTCACCCCCACTTAGCCTCTATTTTATTCGCCCTTGTCTCCCCTTCTATTTCCTTTCTTACCCTTCAAATCCCCCCGAAATCCCCTTTAATTTCTTTCCAAATCCTTTATAACCACTTCCCCTTTCCATACCCCGCCATGTATTACAAATAAACTCTATTGTAAAGTTTATGTTATATAATATGTAACCCGCAGCTATTTTCATCGCAAAGCGCACATCGCATTTTCACTTGTTCGTTCGATCGATCCATCACAAATATTTGCGATGTGATCTGATCACGCCGTCGCACTTTCTTCCCATCGCAAATCGCACTCATCACATGATCGCATTTTCAATTGTTCGTTCGATCGATCCATCGCAAATATTTGTGATGCGATCTTATCCTGTCGCAAATCCTCCATCGCACTTGCAGCCATCGCTTGGTCCCCAGATCCAACGACCAACGCTCAATCGCGCCCCCTGCCCATTCACAATCGCAATTCCCAGACGCGCGACCCTTCGCATCTCCCAATTGCTCCTCCGCCATCGGTCTACCTCCAAATCGGACGGTTGGCGCTTCATCGCACCCCGCCAGTCGCCTCGCACTTCCCAATCACTTCCCCTTCCTCGATCGCAATCAGAAGCTATAAGTGTGCATCCGTCTCGTCTATTGCGATTGTGATTCTCTGACTAAGCCTTGACCTTCCATTGGGTCTAAGATCTAATGGTTGAGATTTGATCGCCATCCGCCTCCGGTTGGGTCCCACCTCATCGCATTTCACTACATTCCCTGCACATTTCTTTGTATTTTGTTCGAAGTCTAAAGTCTTATGTTTCACAGTTGTTCTGCCCACTTTCATATATCATTCCGCTGCTCGATCCCCGCCGTTGATCTTCGCTTCCAGGCCGCGATCTAACGGTCTACGCTGCATTTTGCCATCAAACCCTATTATTCGTAAGTCTTCACCATTTCATTACATTTTTTCACCATTGTTTAGTGAAATCCACCTTTCTGCCGCCACGCTATCATATTTTTCGCGCTTCGCTCCACCAGTCTTCCATTGCATTGATTGTCTACACACAGTTGTGAGTTTCTGTAGAGTACAAGAGTTGAAACGCCACCATAACTACATAGTATGGATGCAGCAGTAAATTTTCCACTGATAGAGGCAAGGAATTTAATGAAGGGCGGGTTTCCACACCAACAGAATGTCTTCTTCCGAAGAAGGATAGCTTGACCATACTGTTTGATTATATGCCGTGCTCTAGAGGAGATCTCCGCTTGGAACGCAGTCCAAGGATATCAGAGCATTTTTTTCTCAAGTATGGCGGACCATTCCATTTTTCATTGCCATTTTGTTTGTTCACCAAAGGTACCACAAAGTACAGTGAACCATAATGCATTAGAGACATATCTGGAATTAATGAAGCCTGACGAAGACCATTATTTTCTCCAAAGAGTGCCAAGAATTAATGCTTAGAGTTTAAAATAGAATGGGCTTCGGCCCTCTCCTTCTTTTATGAGTTTAATGTTATATTTAGTGTTCTACCTACTTCCTCTGCTCTTTTTCAGCTATAAAAAATATGAGAAAATTGTTGTAATGGTTGTTGATGAGATAGCAGAGAGGTGCAAGCAGTTTCTCTTGAGATAAGTTCTATGTGTATAGTTGTAACATAGGCTGAGGAAGATGTATTCAGATTGAATGACCCAGCTATTAGCTATGTTGTACCTGTTTGGTGTTGATGTTTAATATAATAAGCACATTTCATTGGATCCTGATCTAAAGCTGCGGTGATGTTTTTCTACCTCTGTGTTTATTTCCATTTCATTTCATTTCATCTGGCTCGCATCAGAAATTTGGCATAAGATTCACCCTTGTTAGGTGCCTTATGTTGCTACTCTCCCAGCCCTTTATGTTTTCTGCTTCATGTGTTTATCTAAAGATTGATTTCAATTGATTTAACCAGTGTAGTGGATGTTGTTGCCTACTAGCTGATGTATGAATTAACAGAATATGTTTTAGATGTTCTTGTTAGGATTTAATGGAATGTGTTGAGAACACTGGGAGGTCTAGAACCCTGTATCTGCCTCACTAGGATCTTTCCGTTCTGATTAAGCCTTTCCAAGTTCGCTTGTGCTGCCTCTGATTTTGTCCAAGCAGGTCTGGAGTTAAATGACCTCTGACCTGATCTATAGATGGGATTAGTTGGTTCTCCCCCCTTCACTCTTGGTCCTTAATGTCCCATACCACCCTATCACTTTAGGATCCAAGGCTTTAGATGACTAGCGCAACTGAAAGCTTGCATATTGATAGCAAGTAAATCCTTTCTTGACTCCATTACCCAATGGACTTGGTTTTCTCTGGATTATCTCTCCTTTGCCTAAATTCTTCTTTGCCTAGTCCTGTCTCATGATGAACTCTTCCTTCCTGATTCCCAGCAACCAAACTCTCAATTAAACAAACAAACCCTGTGCATAGAACTAGCCTAATACCTTATTGTGAGCTTCAAAGACAAACACCTTTGACAATCATAGAGAGATCCCTCTCTGGACCTAGGAGGGCTAGATCCTAAGGTCTGAAAGTGGTTCTATGTTGTCTCATCTTTTGGTCTTGTAAACCTGGCCAAAACATGGGAACCCCAACATAATGGCGACTCAGCCGGGGAAAAATCTGAGTGCATTTCGCCTTAAACATTTTTAAAAACTCAGAGACTTAGAACTCTAGTTAGGTTGGCAGTAAGTCACTCCTTTCTTGAATCGACCTCCATTTTCGAGTGTCCATCATACTCTTAGACAGAGCCTGGAAAGGGCCAGGTAGCCTCTGGATCTCACCCTCTTTGGAGGTGACATATCTGGTAAATTCCCTCCCAGTCAATCTCTGGTTGGAGTTTGCTGTTTTTGAGGAGATTCCTAAAAGGTGATAGTGCCTGAGCACTGCGGTGAACAGTGTAACCCCTTAGATATACCCTAAAACCCTCCACCTAGCGACTCCATTGTTCCTAAATGAAAATACTCCACTGGTGATCAGTAGACCTGTTGATTAACTTGGTTTCACAGTAGACTCCACTGGGAGACCATCCTCTGAGACAACATCAAGCACAGTAGAAGTAACAAGTAGGGTTAAGCTGCTTGGCTAGGAAAAAACATTCTGGCTTTTAGAACCATTCACACAAGAGCTTATCCCAACCCCGACCCACCTGAAATAGTTGACAATCCGGAGAGTATCCTCAAGGGAGCTCCTACACCTAAAAGACCAACTATTTCTAGCCACATCCATAGAGCCAAATCTGCACCGGAAAACCTTACAGCTCTATTAAGCCCATTCCTTGACCTATACCCTCTAAATAGTTTACCAAGAGCTAGGTCATTCAGTGATCTAGACCAGCCAGATCTTGAGCTTCCTGGTTCACCACTTGAAAGCAATAGACAAACCCCTCTTTCTACGCCTCCTGATATACATTTCATACAAAACTTGGGGCTCAGTCACCCTAGATCCGCTCAACAAGCTTCTGCTGGTCCTAATATTCCTGTCATCCATATACCAGATGCCCAAGTCAACCCTTTGCCTCATCAACAGATCATCATGGCAGCCTGGTATGCCCCTCTGGTTTTACCTCAACCTCTAGTACCCTTACCAAATGATTACCAATCGAAGATCCCTCACTTCACTGCCAAAGAGTCCATCACAGCTTAGCAACATGTAGATAAGATGGAGGATTCTTTTTACTACATGGAAATAGATGATGATACAGTCAAAATGAGAATATTTGCCCAGAGTTTAGGGGGTGATGTGAAGAAATGGTTTAAAGACCTACCCCCTAATAGCATCCAAGAACTCCCTGCGCTATATCAGACATTTATCAACAAATGGGAGACAAGGGAAAATCCTCGCCAACTCTTAGCAGAATACATGAGCCTTAAAAGAAATGTAGGAGAGAGCGTCCATGATTACACAACGAGATTTAACAACATTTACAATGCTCTCCCTCCACATATGAAACCTCCACAAGGCATGGCCCTAGCAAAATACCCCAAAGGGTTTGATGCTGACATGGCCTATGAGCTTAGGGATAAAGAGTACACCACATTGGAGGACATGCAGAAAGGAGCAGTGAACATAGAGGCAAACCTGATTGAGAAAAGAGCAAGACTGAGATCTGAGAAGAGGGTAACATATAGGGATGACACTGTAGCTTCCACTTCAGACCCAAATTGTGATAGATTATCTAAAAACGTGGAAAGACTATAGAAAATGATGGAGAAAATGGTTGTCACGGTCAGTAACCAAAACAGAAACCAGAACCAAAACCAGAACCAGAACTTTAGAAGGAACAACAATGCTCCCAACAGACATAAAGAATCAGATCAACAAGTTATTCCCCCTTTCCAAAACTTTTTAGATGAAGATGAGGGAATCATAGAGGAGTCTGAAGGGAATGTGATAAACATGTTTGAAACAGAAGACTCAGTCCTTAACTGTGATTCAGGGGAAGATCAGCCCTCACCTTCATACTGGGATGAGGAACGGTTAGAAACTGAAGATTACAGATTAGAATTTGAAAATGCCATGATGCAGGTCAGAGAACAATATGAACTTAGGAGCAAAAAGAACCAAGAAAATTCCAAAACTGAGACTCTTGAGGTTACCATCAAGAAAAGACCTGATAAAACTTCTAAAGCATCTGCTGTAAATAGCAAATCAACAGCTGAAAGTTCTGGGAAAAACAAAGAAAAAGACAACCAGAAGAATGAAAAACAAGGTGAGCCTGCTAGCAGTACTAGCACTTCAGTTAGTACTCCTGATACAATTGTTCCTAACCCTGTACATAATGAGAAATTACAATCTGATTTGGTCACCAAGGTGGCTAATAAAACAGAGTCAAGCATTTCCAAGAGTCAGTCCACTTTCAACTTGGAAAGTGAGATTGCAAAAATTAAATCTCTGTCCCGCTCTCTGAGCTGGCCACTCAGGATGTTTATAAAGGCCAAATTTTGAAAGCGTTGAATCTGGGGGAAAACAATGACACTGTGAATTTGAGTGATGATCAACCTGCCCTCCTGTTTGGTCCAAAGATTGAGGGAAAGTTTCAGGAAGGGGTAGTTCCACCTTTTTATATCAGTCTCAACATTCATGACAAAATACTCCACAATGCCATGCATGATTCTGGAGCATCGTAAAATTTATGCCTAAGGTGGTGATGGAAGGATTAGGCCTAGAGATAACCCGCCCTTACAAAGATTTGTATTCGTTTAACTCTAGCAGAGTAAAATGACTAGGTCTAATCAAAGACTTGTGTGTAAGCCTCACCCAAATTCCTGCTAAGTGTATGGTCATGGATGTGGTGGTGGCAGATGTGCCACCTAAATATGGCATGTTACTATCTAGATCATGGGGAGCCAAACTGCAAGGGAAAATGCAGATGGATGGCTCATATGCCACTGTCCCTATATTTGACCAACTTAGAAGACTGTATAGGGAGTCCCAAATGAAATTCCTAGTCAGTAGCCCCGAGAAGCCTGAAAACTCCCCTTTATACTCTGTGCATACAGATCTGGATTCATTCATCCTGTACAATGACCAATCCGTAGGAGAACCAGAATCAGGAAACGGAAGCGCAAAGGACAGCACCGAGCCCATGAACGTAAACATAATGGCTACTCTGGAGGAATACGATGAAGAAAACCATGGGCAGAGTACTCAAAACGAAACTCAAAGTAAAAAGGAAACTCAATGCATTCAACCTATCAGTCACTCTCCTCAAACCTACCCACCACGCGAAGAACAAAACGATTCACAACCTAGCACAAACCCCACAACGCAATTTAATGGCGAACCCCTGTGGGAAATGAATTTTGATGGATCCTGTACTAGGAAAACTGCCGGAGCAGGGGTGTGGTTACGTAACGTAGAGAGTGAATATGTAGAGAGCCACGCTATCAATCTGCACTTCAAATGCACAAATAATATTGTAGAGTATGAGGCTCTTATCCTAGGCTTAAATTTGTTGAAAAAATTAGGAGCCCGTAGGGTAACTGTGCTAGGAGACTCTGAGTTAGTTATCAAACAAGTGAATGGTGAATATGCAGCAAAACAACCTAGACTGAGGGCATATAGGAACGATGCCATGGATATATTGAAAACTTTCGTGGAATATGAATTGGTGTTTGTTCTTAGGAGTCACAACGTTATTTATAACGGATGAGCTTGCCTGGCTAGTTCATATCCTAAGACTCCCCCTGACCAACAAATCATCATTCAGACCAAGTTCAGACCTGCAGTGCCAGACAACGAAAAATATTGGCAGGTCTTTGAAGGAGACAAACAGATTGAAGATTTTCTGGTGGGCAGAAATGAGTTTGAATTTTCTGATTCCGACTCAAAATCTGACGACAGCTGCCCAAGTGAGGATCCCCCAGATGAACAAGAAACACCCTGTAACATAGAGATAAACACCCTGAATGAAGAAACTGGAAATCCAACCGAAAAATGTGAAAACACAAGTAGCGAAGAGATAGAGGTGCTGCAGGCCAAAGACAAGAATATACCCAGAGGCCTAGCACCCTTGGAGGACGTTTTTGACTTTGATGATGTAGCAAAAAAGCCCACTATAGAACATGCAGACTCGAATATAGCAGAATGAAACATTGCCACTGAAGATAAGCCCAAAATGATTAAACTGGCTAAGTCTGTGCCTGCAGACATGAATAAGAAATACATTGACCTGTTTAAGGAATTCATTGATGTGTTTGCATGGAGCTATGAAGACTTAAAGGCCTATGACACCAACATCATACAACACAAGATACCCTTGAAGGAAAATCAGAAGCCTTTCAGACAGAAACTACGCAGAATCAATCCAAAACAATTTCCTACAGTTGAAAAGGAGATTAAAAATATGTATGAGGCAGGCATAATAGTTCCTGTAAGGTTCTCTGATTGGATATCAAACTTAGTGGATGTGAGGAAGAAAACATGGGAGATCAGATTGTGTATAGATTTCCGAAATCTCAACGGAGCCTCACTAAAAGACAATTATCCTTTTCCTAGAATGGAACATATCCTACATAAGGTAGTGGGCTCAAAGAGAATCTCCCTACTAGACGGCTTTTCGGGTTATAACCAAGTGTTGGTACTTCCAGAAGATCAACTCAAAACAGTTTTTACCACTCCATGGGGCACCTTCATGTATGTGAAAATGCCTTTTGGATTGATGAATGCTAGAGCCACCTTCCAAAGAGCAATGGACATAGCGTTCTCAGATGAGATAGGACACTTCATAGTTATCTACTTGGATGACTTGACAATGTATTCCAAAACTGAGGAAGAACATCTCAAACATCTGAGGAAAGTTTTCGAAAAATGTAAAAGGTACGGTCTGTCCTTAAATCCTAAGAAAACTATTTTTGGGCTGCAAGAAGGTAAAATTCTTGGTCACATTATATCTGAGAAAGGGATTAGGATAGACCCACAAAGAGTTGAGGGGATACTTCAAATCACACACCCGAGAAACATCAAAGAATTACAGTCCTTCATTGGGAAGATCAATTTCCTTAGGAGATTCATTCCCAACCTAGCTGAGCACCTTAGGAAAATGACTAACATGCTAAAGAAAGGTGCAGGAATTAAGTGGACTGTTGAAGCCAAGAAATATTTTGAGTTAGTAAAACTTGCACTCACACAAGCCCCTGTCCTGATCAGCCTAGATTTCTCAAAAGAGTTTATGATCTTTTCATTCGCCTCCCAGCATACCGTGGCTGCAGTCTTACTGCAAAAAAATTCAGAAGGTAATGAACAGCCAATTGCCTTTTTTAGTAGGGCCTTAAGGGATGCACCCTTGAAGTACAACATTATGGAAAAGAAGGCCTATGCCCTGGTAAAGGCCTTAAAAGACTTTAGGGTGTACATTCTGCATTCTCACACCATTGCTTATGTGCCAAATATAGTGGTCAAATATATCTTGTCCCAAGACCCTGATGGGAAAAGGGGCAAATGGATTGCTACTATCTTAGAATATGACCTTGAAATAAAACCCACCAAGTTGATCAAAGGTCAAGGCCTGGCCCAATTAATGGCTGAATCCAATTTGCAGGCCCTTGATATTAACATGGTAAGTGCCTTGGATGAGCAACAAGAATTGCCCAACCTCACTATTGAGAAAAAATTTCAGAGTTATCCTTGGTATTCTGACATTATGTATGTGCTTGCACACCTCAATGCCCCTCCCGGATTATCGAAGACCAGGGCCAGATTCCTAAAACTAAAAACTAGAAGTTACTGCATTGTGAATGAAAACTTATACTGGAAGAATCCTAATGGCTTTTTGCTTAAATGTTTGACTGAAAATGAGGCAGAGAGGGTTAAACAAGAATTCCACGCTGGAGAATGTGGAGGCCACCTGAGTTGGAAAGTCACTGCAAAAAAAATACTCAGAGCTGGTTACTATTGGCCCACACTCTTCAGTGATGTCCATAAAATGATAGTTGCTTTCCACAAATGTCAGATCTTTGAAGGCAGAAGAAAGCTCCTCCCCCTCCCTTTACAACCCATCACTTTGGAAGGTCCATCCATGCAATGGGGCCTAGATTTCATAGGGGAAATTCATCCTCCCTCTGCTGGACAACACAAATGGATCCTGACCGCCACAGACTACTTTACTAAGTGGATAGAGGCCATACCTACTAGGAATGCCATAGATTCAGTCATCATTAGGTTCCTAGAAGGTCATATCCTCTCTCATTTTGGTTGCCCAAGGAAAATAATCACCGATAATGCAGCTGATTTTGGATCCAAGAAAATGGTTGATTTTTGTCACAGGTATGGAATAACACTCGGTCATTCAACTGCCTATTACCCTCAAGGTAATATCCGAGCTGAATCATCTAATAAAAGCTTGGTGATCATCATCAAGAAGTTGTTGGAAGAGAACAAGAAATAATGGCACAACAAGTTGGTACATGCTTTGTGGGCTGACAGGCTTACAACGAAGAAATCTATTGGCATGTCACCATTCCAGCTGGTTTATGGGATAGAAGCAGTATTCCCCACGAGTCTTGGGATACCAGTGATCAGGTTAGTTCAGGAGATACAATCAGAGGAAGACAATATGGTGAGGAGAATAAGTGAGATAATTCATCTTCAGCAAACGAGGGAAGAGGTATACAACAGATCTGTCAAAGTTCAGGAAAACATAAAGAGGCAGTTTGACAAAAGAGCCAAAGCTTCAGATTTCAAAGTTGGGGACAAGGTTCTGAAATGGGATTCAAGGAGAGAGGACAAAGGTAAACATGGCAAGTTTGATAGTTTGTGGCAAAGTCCATATATTATCCAAGCCACTGTGGGTCCTAATGCATTTTTCTTACAAGAACTTAATGGTATAGAGCTGTTTGGGGGTCCTGTCAATGGCAGGATTCTCAAGCATTACTTCTGCTAAATTTCAGTTTCCAGCTTCCATTTCATTGCACATACCATGGTAGTGTTTATGTTCTTTAAAAAAAAAAAAAGAAGAAGGAGAGGTTCAGACATGCCCAAAACATGAACCTCAGAGACACAAAGGAGCTGGTCCTAACATGCTCAAAATCTGGACCAGCCATGAAGAAAAGAAATCGGCTCTAACATGCCCAATACCAGAGCTGAGACAGAAAAGGAAGTGACTCTAATATGCTTAAAAACCCGAGTCACAAAGAAAGAAGGATGCTTCAAGAGTTCAGATTTCGAGCCTTCAAAGTTTTGCTTCAAATTTCCTACAAGTTTCAGTCCATGAGCAGTTTTGTCTTCATGTCATGGTCCACAGCAAGCCAGACAGTCTAATCCTGGCCTGACTGTTTTTCAATTTCTGCCTTAGAATGTAGAGAGGAAATCTGCTGGACAATCTAATCCCATAAGGTATTAGATTAGGTAGAAAAACATATGAGAGCAACAGTCTAATCTGGTCTCATGGAGCAATAAGGGTAGATTTAGAATAGGTTTATTTTCTATTGTAAAAATAAATGATGTAAAGGGTCTGCTAGTTCAAATGCACCTAGAAGAAAAAATGCTATGATTGTAGGATGGGTAGGTAGACTGTTAGAGAATGTTTCTGCTGATCTATCATATTTGTGGCAGCTAAAAATCAAATAAGAAAGGTGGCTTGGGCAGCGTGCATCTGGCCTACACCAAAGATCAATTTCTGAATTCTTGACTCCTTCGAGAAGAAGCCATCCCCATGTGGAGCCACTGTTAGCCCCCCTATAAATTTTTGAAAAGCAAACAGGGGGCTAAATGTTTTTGAGCCTACAAGGAATGCATTTCCTTTGGAAACACATCATCCTTGAAGCCTCCTTGTGCCTTTTGTCCTTTGATAAAGTCCCCTCTGCTGATTTCCTTTATAAAACCTCTCTATTTGTGAAGAAATGCCCAAAGACCTATCTCCCTTTCCCCTTATTTCACCCCCACTTAGCCTCTATTTTATTCGCCCTTGTCTCCCCTTCTATTTCCTTTCTTACCCTTCAAATCCCCCCGAAATCCCCTTTAATTTCTTTCCAAATCCTTTATAACCAGTTCCCCTTTCCATGCCCCGCCATGTATTACAAATAAACTCTATTGTAAAGTTTATGTTATATAATATGTAACCCGCTGCTGTTTTCATTGCAAAGCGCACATCGCATTTTCACTTGTTCATTCGATCGATCCATCACAAATATTTGCGATGCGATCTGATCGCGCCGTTGCACTTTCTTCCCATCGCAGATCGCACTCATCGCATGATCGCATTTTCAATTGTTTGTTCGATCGATCCATCGCAAATATTTGCGATGCGATCTGATCGTGTCGCAAATCCTCCATCGCACTTGTAGCCATCGCTTGCCCTCTCAGATTTGGTGTGAGCCGTTGATCTGGTCCCCAGATCCAACGACCAACGCTCAATCGCGCCCCCCGACCATTCACAATCGCAAGTCCCAAACGCATGACCCTTCGCATCTCCCGATTGCTCCTCCGCCGTCGGTCGGCCTCCAAATCGGACGGTTGGCACTTCATCGCACCCCGCTAGTCGCCTCACACTTCCCAATCACTTCCCCTTCCTCGATCGCAATCAGAAGCTATAAGTGTGCGTCCGTCTCATCCATCGCGATAGCGATTCTCCGACTAAGCCTTGACTGTCCATTGGGTCTAAGATCTAACGGTTGAGATTTGATCGCCATCCGCCTCCGGTTGGGTCCCACCTCATCGCATTTCACTGCATTCCCTACACATTTCTTTGTATTTTGTTCGAAGTCTAAAGTCTTATGTTTCACAGTTGTTCTGCCCACTTTCATATATCATTCCGCTGCTCGATCCCCGCCGTTGATCTTCTCTTCCAGGCCGCGATCTAACGGCCTGCGCTGCATTCTGCCATCAAACCCTATTATTTGTAAGTATTCACCAGTTCATTACATTTTTTCACCATTTTTTAGTGAAAGCCACCTTTCTGCCGCCGCGCTATCATATTTTTCGCCCTTCGCTCCACCAGTCTTCCATTGCATTGATTGTCTACACAAAGTTGTGAGTTTCTGTAGAGTACAAGAGTTGAAACGCTGCCATAACTACACAGTATGGATGCAGCAGTAAGCTTTCCACTGATAGAGGCAAGGAATTTAATGAAGGGCGGGTTTCCACGCCAGCAGAATGTCTTCTTTCGAAGAAGGACGGATTGCCCATACTGTTTGATTATATTTCGTGCTCCAGAGGAGATACCCGCTCGGAACGCAGTCCAGGGATATCAGAGCATTTGTTGCTCAAGTATGGCAGACCATTCCATTTTTCATTGCCATTTTGTTTATTCACCAAGGGTACCACAAAGTACATTGAACCAGAATGCATCAGAGAAATATCTAGAATTAATGAAGCCTGACGAAGATCATTCTTTTCTCCAAAGAGTGCCAAAAATTAATGCTCGGAGTTTAAAACAGAATGGGCTTCGGCCCTCTCCTTCTTTTATGAGTTTAATGTTATATTTAGTGTTCTACCTACTTCCTCTACTCTTTTTCAGCTATAAAAACTATGAGAAAATTGGTGTAAAGGTTGTTGATGAGATAGTAGAGAAGTGCAAGCAGTTTCTCCTGAGATAAGTTCTATGTGTATAGTTGTAAGATAGGCTGAGGAAGATGTATTCAGACTGAATGACCAAGCTATTGGATATGTTGTACCTGATTGGTGTTGATGTTTAATATGATAGGCACATTTCATTGGATCCTGATCTAAAGCTGCGGTGATGTTTTTCTATCTCTGTGTTTATTTCCATTTCACTTCATTTCATCTGGCTTGCATCAGAAATTTGGCATAAGATTCACCCTTGTTAGGTGCCTTATGTTGCTGCTCTCCCAGCCCTTTATGTTTTTTGCTTAATGTGTTTATATAAATATTGATTTCAATTGATTTAACGAGTGTAGTGGATGTTGTTGCCTACTAGCTGATGTATGAATTAACGGAATCTGTTTTAGATGTTCTTGTTAGGATTTAATGGAATGTGTTGAGAACACTGGGAGGTCTAGAACCCTGTATCTGCCTCACTAGGATCTTTCCATTCTGATTAAGCCTTTCCAAGTTCCCTTGTGCTGCCTCTGATTTTGTCCAAGCAGGTCTAGAGTTAAATGACCTCTGACCTGATCTATAGATGGGATTAGTTGGTTCTCCCCCCTTCACTCTCGGTCCTTAATGTCCCATACCACCCTATCACTTTAGGATCCAAGGCTTTAGATGACTAGCCCAACTGAAAGCTTGCATATTGAGAGCAAGTAAATCCTATCTTGACTCCATTACCCAATGGAATTGGTTTTCTCTGGATTATCTCTCCTTTGCCTAAATTCTTCCTTGCCCAGTCCTGTCTCATGATGAACTCTTCCTTCCTGATTCCCAACAACCAAACTCTCAATTAAACAAACAAACCCTGCGCATAGAACTAGCCTAATACCTTATTGTGAGCTTCCAAGACAAACACCTTTAACAATCATAGAGAGATCCCTCTCTGGACCTAGGAGGGCTAGATCCTAAGGTTTGAAAGTGGTTCTATGTTGTCTCATCTTTTGGTCTTGTCAACCTGGCCAAAACATGGTAACCCCAACAGAAGGATGAGCTCGACCCCTAGAGGCACGGGAAGGCGTTAGGCTGGTCTATATTATGTATTTTCTGAGTCATTTTCAGGCTTGGACTCTTGGGAATAGTTTGGCACTTCATTGTACATACACTTCTGCATTTTTGGCAAAGGAAAGACCAGGGTTTTGCAGCACTTGGTGGGATCCTTGTGGCTCTGAGTTTTGATGATGTTTTTCTCCATGTATCTGTAAGTTTCATTAATGTTATGTATGCCATTTCCCTTCTCTTTGCTTCCAAAATTAAACAAATGAGTAACTAAGGTAGAATTCATTAGTTTGCTGGTGCTCTACCTTAAAATTTTGTTTAGTTTTATATGTTTTCGTCAGTTTGAAGAGGATCCTTGCACCCTCTTGCCCTCTTCAGCTCTTAGCAGTCTTTTCCATCCATTCATTGAATCTAAGACATAAAATTCATTGCCTTCCCTGCCCCAACTTGAACTCTGTAAGAATTTGGCCTCATCCCCAAGCCCAAAATTGCCTTTCCCTTTTTCCAACAAAAAACCCTAAAAATAAAAATCAAACCCTCCTATTCGTATACCTAGCCTAAAATAAGTATTCATTTCAAGTCATCTCAAACCCTATTGATTATTTTTACTAAGTTTGACCCAGAGAGAGCCCTCTCCTGTTCTGGTAGGGCTAGCTACCAGACTGAGCATGGTATGATGTTACCCTGAACTCTACCTTCCTTCAGCCTGAGGTAGATTTAGGCAATAACACTGAAAATACACCAGTTTTGACCATGGCGGTATAAATTGGATAGGCCTTATCATTTAAGTAGACTTGTTGATAAAACAAAAGGTGGCCAAGGGAACAAATAGTATCCTGGATATCCCTCTAAGTGTCCATGAGAGGGATGTGACTGGAAGAACTTGACAAGGATGAGCGCTTAGCCATAATTCAACTTAAGATAGCAGACAATTAATAGAGTGACAAATAATTGACGGGATGATAGATAGCTGAGAAAAACACAGCATAGACAAACTTTCAAACACAGACTAACAATAATAACCTTAGAAAAATTGGAATCCTTCTTAAATAGGTGGCGTGGGCTTTAAAATTAAATGTTGATAAGACGTGCCAAAAGACCGTTAGGAAAACCTAACGTAGACTACAACTATCACTAACTTGGCTACATACGTGACTGCGAGAGGTGTCGAGGTATGAAGAACTCATTGGGCTTATGCCCCCACAGCGAATCTCAACCATTGATATGGATTGATTCCGCAATCAACAGGGTCAACTACAGAGGCACTCTCCTCGTTAACCTATGCGCTGAAAGTGCCCACGGGTTGAACCTTTTACTCACCGCTTGATGAATCATCAAATCTCGCTCCATAAAATGCTCGATATTTAGTCTATGAACTGGGACCCACTTCCATAAAGACTTAAAGTATTTAAAATTTAAACTTTAATATAACAAGCAGATACATTTTTAGGCTAAAGTATATGAAACTTGATACTTTAACATATCTTTTGATAATTTTTTTTTTTTTTTGAAAATTAAAAATAAATGATATGACAAATGAGCCACAAAACCTCCCACTGTTATTCCTATGGTGACAACACTAGTGCCTTCAACTCTAGGAGAAGAGTTAGCTCCTAAGGTCCCATTGGCCACAATAGTGCCAGTTACCTCTTCTACTACATCTGCCACTGAATCTTCTACTTCAGTTTTTCAACAGTAAGATAAGCCTAGCAAACTCATTAAAGCCATGGAAGACATCTCAATACAGAATAATGAGATAAACAGATTGAAAGAAAAAATCAAAACCTTGAAGATGCCAAGAAATTAGCACATATAAATGCTAAAACAGAGGAACAAAAGGCTAAAAGATTGAGTGAACATTTAAAGAAGGTAGAAATATAATTAACCTTGAAAGAGCCCATGGAAAACATCAAAAATAAACTATGGTCCAATATCATTGAATCAGTCAATGATACTTGGTCATCCATTCAAGTGATTTATGAGCAGAAAGACTTGCTTAAGGCAACTAAAGAATAAATATTGAAGACCAAAGAAGAGTTAGGTGCCAAGCCTGAAGGATCCTTAGAAATAATCAAGTTTCTCAATACTAAAAATAGGCAAGAATTGGATGAAATAGGAATAACTACCAGGACAGAAACAATTCTTGAGGTAAGAAAATTACTTTCAAAGAAAAACTTGATGAAACAGTTGGAAGAAAAGTGTCAAAATATGGACATGGCCGTCACTAGATTCATGGTTAAGTTTGAAACTTTAAGAAAAAAAGGTCTTCCAAATATTCTTGTTATCAATGATAAACTGATGAAATAAGAAAATTACAATAAAAAGATAAGGGATTTTGCCAAAGAACAGGGGTGTAAATCATATTGGCAAGGAATTCCAACAGATAAAGTATTACATAAAAGCATTGAAAACTTGTTTTATTTACAACATGAGATAAAACACCTTTTTGTGGTCAAGACAACTTTTGTAAGGTACACTGAAGCAGATGAGAATTTCAGAACAGTCACAAAGATTAAATTACCAGATACAGAGTTTTGGCAGAAACTCACAGATTTTCTATAAAAAGACAGTTTGCAGTGAGAAAGGATAAAAAATAGAGTGTTGTTTTTTACACAGTAAAAACAGATTTTTACAAAGTGAATCAGTCAAAATCAGAGGTTAAAGTGTATCAATTTTTAAATAGTATCAGGTGAAAGATAAGGTTTTAAAACAGATTGAAGATCAATTGCCAGCGTGAGGGACACCTCTACTAGCCAGCTGCACTATCTTTTTGTAATAAGATATTTTATTTTCCAAAAAACATTCCTAGGATTGTTTTAGGATATTTTGTATTAATTTTTGTATAAATAATTCATCATTTGAAGTATTAGTGTGGATTAATTGTTGAATATTTCTATGGTTGGAACATTTTGAACCTAAGGGTTTTTGTAATCAAGCTCAAGTCAGAAGATTGGATTTCAAGGAATAAAGCATCGTGTTACTGGATTCATGTGTTGGGCCATTGAAGTGGAGTATTTTCTAATGTTATTTGTCAATTTTCTTATGTTTTTCATCCATTCATAAAGGTGTTCTACATTTTAATGTGAAATCAAGAATTTTTATATCAGAATTTGTTAAAAGCACTCTGTTATTGACTGGTTTTCATTTAAATGTTTTCTGCTGATATCCAGACTAGGGAACCCTTAATTTCTCCCTAATTTAGATTGAACCCTAAATTTTCACTTCTTATCCAGATCAAAGAATTCTTAATTGCTCTTTATCCTGATTAAAACCACTTCACTAATCAACCTTTGAATATCTTTAGTGACCTTGCTATCTTGGCCTTTAAAAATTTGACTTTAGACCTTGATCCTAATATGACTGCTTGACACATTGACTCCATCTACCCAATTTATTACAAATTCATAGATATCTATCTCATTAAGTGATTTTCCCACCAACCAAATCAAAACCCCAAAACCAATTTTCCCCATATAACTAGCCCAAAATTAGATAAAAAAAGAAGTTAAATCTTATAGAGAGAGCCCTCTCTAAGCCTTAGGAAGGCTATATCCTAAACTCAAAAGTAGGTTTGTGGTTACCTCGGTAAATAATTTCTTTAACCTTGATAAATTACTGAGTGATAACAGTGACAACGTTGATGATTTGTCATGTAAAACATTTTTCATGTGGGTACCCTCCTCTTTGACATCTCCCATGCCAAAGTTACATACCAGGATGCTGCTGTCCCCTTTCTGCTGCTCCTCTTGTCGTTGATCATGCTCAAGTAAAGGTTGAAGCTTTTGGAGGTTAGTATTCCATGGGAGGCAATCACCTATCCAAAACTTCCTGATTTTTTCCAAAGCATGCATGAGTGGCCACCATCCTCTACCATGTCTTGAAGATTTCTCCCCAAGTGAGAACATATTTTTAACCTCCAAAGTCAAGGAATAGTCTCCTTACACCATGGTGGTGCCATTCTCCAACCTTGTAGCATCCTCTCTCAGCACAAGAAGTGGTGTGAGAGTGGGTAATAATGATAGTGGGAGAATGTCTCCCTCCTCCTTGAGTCCACCCAAGACTCTTTGCGTTGTACCATTACCTCCCATTGTTCCCACTCTTCCTAGATCTATGAGTGGTGCTATTGATCATAATCCTTTTCCCATAAAATTTCATAGGAAATCTGACTTAGAGCTCTCAAATTTCCCCTTGCAACCTAGGAGATCCATTCTCAAAGCCTATCGTTACCTTTTCTCGGCCTCGAAATTACATATAAAAGGCCGCAAATTCAGATCCGAAAATATAAAAAGGCCCAGCCCCTTTCGATCTTGAGCCCCTCAGGTTTTTTCTCCACATAACCCAGGCGCTCGACCGAGTGCTAAGCTCTATAGGCACTTATCAAACGAATATCGGGCGTTCTCCGAGACGTCGATCTGTACAAATCAGACGACGATCATTCATTTCTGCCGTACCCATAACCCACCTACCTGCCGTCCGATCGAATGATGAAATCAACGGTCTGCAACCTATCTATCCTTGGTGGTCCCCGCCTCGCATCCATTGTTCCAAAACTGCCTGGTATCCATCGCACTGCCTTTCAGCGGTAGGCGGTAATTCCAGTTCGGCCAACGATTCCACTCAGCGCTCACCACATGTCTCCACGTACGGCCCAAATACCGCCCTCCATCGTGCATTATTGTTCGGTCAAATTCATGCAGCGATATTCACCACAGTCGTCCGATCGGAGAGCCTTCATCCGACGATCATCGTGCCCCGAAGCTGCATGGGAGTTAACGCAAGCCAATCATGCCCCTGGCCCACTGCACATCGCCTTCGACACTCTTTCCACCGTCGATCTCCTCCTGAGATCGGACGACTGATATTTCATCATCCCTGCCATTGACCTGGTCTCCCTCCATGTCATCATCCCACGTGTTATTGCATTTCCTCCTCCGCCATTTATATATTTCATTCATATGTTATATTTTAAGGTTTTTCTCTGGTCAGCTCGTCCACCATTCCTCCACTATATTTTTCTGCCACCCTACATTGTTTCACCATATCACAGTTTACACAACCATCTCCATTAACCTTGCCATCATCCCCACTGTGTCCACCTTCCCGTACCTAGTTTTCTTTAAAGAGTTTGCGGATTTTGCAGGTGTACGACGACGGAGAACTATTATGACTCATAGTATTAATTTTTGTGATAGAACACACATCAAAGGACCATTTCTCAGAGCAGAATTATGAAGAAAGTCCCTAGAAGCCAAATCGACAAGACTCCAATTTAAGAGGCAGGGTTCAGATTTGTCAAACCTTGCAGGGGCATTCAAGATGCCGATTTCTCAGATGGAGATATAAATGGGGCAGAGAAAGAATATCAGTGATCAACAGAGATTTAAATACAGGAAGCTGAAGATTTTGGGGGTCTTGTTCTAGCTTTTTGAAGCAGAGTACCAAATTGAAGATCCTGCACATAATTCGAAAGACTTGCACACAAAAAACAATGTCCTCAAGGCTTTATTTCAACAGAGTTTTCTCTCTAGGAAAGGACAAAATGTTGGTATGGTTATCACTATATCGTGTTCTTGAAGATATTTTTACTCAGCGCATCTATTTCAGTAAGTAGGCCACAGAGTACAAACAACACAGTGTCGTCTAGCAGTATAGGCAGGCACTGCTCCACCATTTTGTTTTAATGATACAATTAAATGTTCATCACCTACCTCTTTTACTAGGTTTTAGTTTCTCTTATAAAAACCATGAAGAAACACATTGAAAGGGTTCCAGATTTTTATCAGAAAATTATGCAGTGAAAGGTTCTTTTTGCATACATTTTGTGAAACTCTTGTATGAAGGCTCAGAGCCCATAGGGTCTCAGTGAGGAGGAGTTTTGTCTGTCAAAGTGGATTCTGGTCTTTGGTATTTCACAGTCTGTAACTCTCTTTTATATGTTATTTAATATATCATTTCATCTCATCCATCTTTCCTGTATCATGTTTTGGAATGCGAGTGGCTCACTGATTTCTGGTAAGGATTCATCCTAGTTGATGCCCATACTTAGATTAGTCAAGCGCTTTAAATATGGCTCATGCATGATATTCTGTTCCATTACTCATCTAAACCGTGATTCTGCTATATTAGTTGCTTTAGGAGGGTGCTTTTAAAATGCTATTATCATGTATGGATTCTTAGATTGGTAAGCCCATGCATGGTGGTATTGTATATCTGGGTTTGAGCTCAATGTTGACTAATATCTTCTCATTATTTCTTTCACTACATACACCTTCTGATAATTTATGTCTGTGAGGTATTTCTGAATTGACCCGCTTTACAGTAAACTGTCTCTGAATTGTCTGTGGCTTTTGTATTAGAGTTCTGCATCTTGCCTCTACAGTATATCCTTTCCTATGTCAGTTTCTGAGAGTTTGGTCCCATTCTAGATTAATTTTCCCTGTTTACAGGAGATAGCATGAGAGCTGAAGCTGACAACTTCACACACTAAATTATATGCTTCTTGCTATGCTAAAATGTCCTAGGCACTGGTCTATCACAACTCTAGGCTATCTCTAGGAGCGACAACATCTTTCTGGCACCGTTGCCGGGGACGAATTTAAGAAAATTAGAATCCCTGGGCCTCAAAAAAATCATATTCACTCTGTAAGTAGGTGGGCACAGAGAGTTGAGAGTTGTATATCCCTCACCTTGGTGACTCCATATTTGTTATTTGATAAATCTATTTGCAGTCCTGGCTCCTCGTAAGCCACACCTGAGGTCAGATTCGTCTAAGCCAAAGAAACCTTTAATATCTGACCCTGACCAGATTATACACAGAAGAAATTGGAGGGAGAGGAAATTAGCCCATTCCCAAATTCCTGAAGTGTCCACAGAAGACTTTCCACCCTCTTCCTCTCAAGATTCTCAGTTGCAAATTCCCGACTCCTCTGTGGGAGATACCGATTACTATTACTCAGATAGTCCACCCAGAGAGGGTATCAGAAATAAAAACAGTCTTCATCCTACTCCTGAGGTTGAAGAGGTCAAGGAAGTAACCGAAGTATCTGCTATTAATAGACCTTTGTTCCCCTTAACCCCTCAAGCTGCAGTTAACTATATTCCTATTATTGTTCATACTCCACTTCCTACTCTTCCTCCTCTGACTCATCAAACTATTTCACTACCTCCACCTCCTCCAATGGCTAATGTCCCAGCCTTTTTGATGAATAAATATGCTCCCCTAGCATTACCCCAAGTGTTGAATGATATGCCCCAGGATTATCTGAAGATCTTTCCCAGATTCAATGGAGAAAATGAAATCAATGCTCAGAAACATCTTGAGACTTTTTGCTCCTTTGCAGAGAACTTTAACGTTGAACATTTAGATGTGGTCTTAAGGCTGTTTGTGCAATCTCGAGATGGTGAAGCTCGAAAATGGTTCAAGACATTGGCTGGCCGTTCTATTACCACTTGGGATAACATGGAAGACACTTTTCTCAGGAAATGGGGAGAAAAGAAAGATCATGGAAATTATCTCATTGAGTTCAATACACTAAAGAAAAGACACAATGAAGGAGTGTCAGAATTTATCAAGAGATTTAATAAATTATATCTGAGTCTCCCTGCTGATATGAAACCCCATCAAACTGCTGCTAAAGTTGTTTTTGTAGTAGCCTTTGATTCAGAATTTGGCTTCTCTCTCAGAGAAAGAAAGCCTGCCACCCTGGACAATGCTCAGGAAGATGCATTAGAGTTGGAAGAAAAATTTTCCTCCACTGGCAAGTCAAAAGGAAGACCTGAACAAGATAGTAGAAGAAGGGGCAAATAAGAGGTGTCTACTTCTAGTCAGGACAGAGACTCAGACAAAATGGAAGAAATGAGAAAATTGATTAAGAAAATTGTCAAGTTGGAATTGGAAGCCAAGAATTCAGCCTTCAGAAATTTTTAGAATGCTCCAAACAGAGGATACAATCCTCAGTATAGGAAACCACCCTTGCAAATATTGCCAAGGGAAGCAAAGGAGCAACAGGATCAAGTGCCACACCCATTGTACCTGGAAGGTCCAGTAGATGACTCCATTGAAGACATTGCCTATAGACTGGGAGATGTAAATCTTGCCTTTTCAAATAGTGGTGGGGAAGAAGGCCCTTTGCAAGGGAATGATGAAGCTGGGTGTTCATTGCAGGAAGAAGAAAAGACCAGAGACATAGATGAAGCAAAATTTGATCATTATTGTAAACAGTTTGATGATTTCATGCAAGCACATTTCAATAGAAGATATGATCTCAAATCTTCTAGGAAGAGGACTCGTACTGAAGAGAAAGAAGAAGAGTTACCCCAAAAGGAAGCACCTGCTCAGGAGGAATCACCGATGCAGAAAGCTACAGACAAAGGTAAGCAATCTCTAAATAAACCTTTGCAGTCTAAAGATCAAATTTCTTCCTCTTCAAAGGTAGTTATTACTCCTGATACCGAATCTGTGTCAAAAGAAGCCCAACCCCCAGCTGAAAATAAAGAGTCAAAAGAGGTTGTGATAGAAAAGTCCCCTCTTGCTTTCAGTCTGCAAAAGGAACTTGAAAAGGTCAAAATCCCAGTTCCCTTGACTGAACTGTTGAAAAAACCAGCATATCAATCTCAAGTCACATATTTCATGCTCCCTCCAGAAGCACCAATCATTCCAGATAGTCTCAACCTTCAAGAAGAAAGACCCATGGTAGTTTTTGGCCCACATGTCGAGGAGGTAGATCCTTCTACTCCTCCCTTCTATGTGTCTTTAGTGATCCATGACTTGCTATTACATAACTGTATGCTAGATTCTGGAGCTTCCCACAATCTTATGCCTTTGTCAGTCATGGAACAACTGGGTTTACAAATCACACATCCATATAAAGACCTCTACTCATTTGATTCCAAAAGAGTTAAATTCTTGGGGATGCTCAAAGATTTAGTAGTAAATTTGGCTCAAATCCCAGCAAAAAGTGTGGTAATGGACATAGTGGTGGCTGACATTCTAGCTCGCTTTGGTATGTTGCTATCAAGGTCATGGGAAACAAAAATTGGTGGATCAATTAAGGTGGATTTAACATATGCCACTATCCCAGTTTTTGGTGGCCAAGAGAGGAGACTATACAGGGAGACTAGATTTGTCAGGATGGTGACAAAGGCTAACAATTCTATAAATTCACTAGTTTACAGTAAAGAAGGATATTTTTCATGCTTGATGCTGGAAGAAGATAAATATTATGCTCATGAACCAACCTTCTATCAGATCAAGACTGAGTAGCCCTCAGAAAACATGGAAGCAGGAATATGGACACTACATTTTGATGGAGCAAATTCAAGAGAAGGAAATGGAGCTGGAGTGCTATTAATTTCTCTTGCAGGAAGATGGATCCCACTGTCTTTCAAATTAGAATATAAGGCCACCGATAATGTGGCTGAATATGAAGCACTCCTGTTGAGATTACAGACAGCCAGGAGCATGGGTATACAAAGTTTAAAGGTTCTGGGAGACTCAGAACTAATAGTCAGACAAGTCAGGAATCAGTGTCAGACCAAGCATCCTAGGCTGAGGGCTTATAGGAATGAAGTTTGGGACATGGTAGAAAACTTCTTCTTGGAATTCAATATCCAGTTCATGCCCTGAGAACAAAATAGGATGGCTGATTCCCTTGCTGTGGCTGCTAGCACATTTTGACCACCTCGGAACCCTCTTTTAAGGTATGAAGTTGAGGTGCGCTATCAGCCTTCAATCTCAGATAACATCAAACATTGGTAGGTATTTGAAGATGAAGAATAGATGAAGAGATTCTTGGAAATAGTGGGAGAATTCTCCAATATGGAGATTGATGATGCAGAAGAGGCTGAGTCTGAAGATACTCCAGAAAGAAATTGGGAGGAGAAAATGGCAGGTAATAAAGTGTTGTAGTTAAAGGGAAACGTTATACCTAGAGGGATGGTGCCTCTAGAAAGATAATTTGACAAGAATGATGTCCCACTGCAGCCAAGCAAAGTGGTAGAAGAAAATCAGGTGGAAGACCTGAATTTGGGTACTGTGGCTAACCCCAAAATTGTAAAATTGTCCAAGAAAATCCCTGAAGAATATAAAGAGCTATATCAGAAATTATTTCAGTCTTATAAAGATGTGTTCGCATGGTCCTATCAGGACTTGAAAACTTTTGATATCAACATTATGCAACACAAAATTCCATTGAAGGCAGATGCAAAGCCCCATAAGCAAAAGCTCAGACAAATAAATCCCCTGCTGCTGCCTTCTATTGAGAAAGAAATCAAGAAGTTGCTAAAAGCCAAAATAATTGTGCCATTAAGATACTCTGAATGGGTGGAAAACCTTGTCCATGTACAAAAGAAGAATGGAGAAATAAGGCTGTGTGTGGATCTCAGAAATTTAAACAGAGCATCCTTAAAGGATAATTATCCACTTCCAAAAATAGATTACATCCTGCAGAAAGTGGTTGGATCTTCTAGGATGTCAATTATGGATGGATTCTCTGGTTATAACCAGGTGGATGTACTTCCAGAGGATCAAAAGAAGATTGCTTTCACCACACCATGGGGTACATTTATGTATGCCAGGATGCCTTTTGGATTGATTAATGCAGGGGCCACGTTTTAGAGGGCAATGGAAATTGCTTTTGTCGGGGAGTAGGATAAATTCTTGGTGGTCTACCTTGATGATATCACTGTATTTTCCAAGAATGATGCTGAGCACATTGAAAATTTGCGGAGAAGTTTTGAGAAATGTAGAAGGTATGGTCTCTCTCTGAATCCTCAAAAGTCTTTATTTGCCTTAGAAGAGGGAAAGCTTTTAGGCTATATCGTCACTAAAGATGGGGTGAAGATAGATCCCAAGAGGGTAGAAGTTATAAACAGTATTGATTTTCCCAGAAATAAGAAATAAGTACAAGTATTCCTTGGACGCATTAATTTTCTAAGACGGTTTATCCCTAACTATGCTGAGATAGTTAGGCATATAACATACTTGCTCAAAAGGAATAATGAGGTAAAGTGGTCACAAGAATCACGAGAGGCATTTACCAGGATAAAGAATGCTTTTCCAGAAGCCCCTGTGTTGGCTGGACCAGATTATGATAAACCTTTCATGATCTTCTATTTTGCATCACCTCATACAATAGCAGGAGTATTATTGCAGAAAAATGAGGAAGGTTATGAGTAGCCTATTGCCTTTTTTAGTCAAGTGCTCCGTGATGCAGAATTAAAATACAACATATTGGAAAAGCAAGCATACGCTCTAGTGAAATCCCTAAAATAATTCTGTGTATATATCTTACAGTCTCACATCACTGCATTTGTGCCTGCAGCTGCTGTAAAATATATTATTATTCAGGGAGATAGTGAAGGAAAAATGGGTAGGTGGATTGCCAAAATACAGGAGTATGACTTAGACATACACCCTACTAAGCTCATCAAAGGACAGGGGCTTGCCAGAATGTTATCTAAATCAAACTATCAAGCCCTGGGCATAAATTTTTCCATTATAGCAGGTGAGCAATCTGAGGAGAAAGAATAAAGACATGGAATTGGAGTAGCTACTCTAGAAACACATGTAAAGTACCTCATCAGTCCATGGTACAAAGAGATAATAGAATATCTCATCACACTCAGCTGCCCTCCAAGTTGTGACAAAACTAAATTCAGAGCGCTGAGATTGAAATCACAGAAATATATAGTCGCCAATGGCCGGCTATACTGGCAAGATCCCTCAGGTATCTTACTCCTGTGCCTCACAGAAAATGAAGTAGAGAGTATTATAGAAAAATTTCATGAAGGGATCTGTGGAGGTCATTACAGCTGGAGGGCCACAGCTCATAAAATTCTAAAAGATGGCTTCTATTGGCCAAATATTTTTGGGGATGTTTTTACCAGGGTGAGAGCATGTGATAAATGTCAGAAATTTGCTGAGAGATAGAAATCATCACCATTTCCTCTGATTCCAGTCCATGTGGATGAACCATTCAAACAGTGGGGTATTGATTTCATAGGTGAGATACATCCCCCATCAAGTGGACAACATAAATTGATATTAACAGCCACTGATTATTTCACTAAATGGGTGGAAGACATACCTGCAAGGAATGCTACAGATACTGTGATCATAAAGTTCATGGAGGAAAACATCATATCCAGGTTTGGCTGTCCTGCTAGAATAGTGACTGATAATTCACAGGCCTTCAAGTCTGCAAAATTTATGAATTTCTGCCAGCAATACAATATCATACTCAGTCACTCTACAGCTTACTACCCGCAAGGTAATGGCTTGGCAGAGTCATCAAACAAAACTCTGGTGAGGGCCTTGAAGAAAACTATCAATGAAAATCAAAAGAATTGGGATTCCCAATTGAAATTTTCTCTATGGGCTAATAGAATCACTAGCAAGAGAGCAACTGGGAAATCCCCTTATGAATTGGTATATTGACGAGCAACATTTTTTCCTCTACAACTAGCCTTACCAGTGGCCCGTTTTATGCAAGAAATCCAGGAGGAACCTGATGATATGATCAGGAGAATCAATCAATTAGTGGAATTAGAAGAAACACAGGGCCAGGTGAATCAGAGATTAATAGAATATCAAGAGAAAATGAAACACATTTTTGATCAACATGCAAAAGACAGGAAACTGCAGATTGGTGATTTGGTGCTTAGATGGGATATCTAGAGAGCTGCAAAGGGAAAACATGGTAAATTCGACCCCCTCTGGTTTGGTCCTTTCAAAATTGTGGAACAGGGGGCCAATAACAATTTCAGGTTGGAGAATTTACAGGGCGATGCATTGGACGCCCCTGTAAATGGTCAATTCCTCAAGCCCTACTTTCTGTTCTGACTCAGGCCAAGGTAGCCTAGTGTATTATATTGTGTGATAGTTTCTTTTTTGTTTTCGTTTGAATAATGTTGGGGTTGTGATGAATTATAAAGTGAAAAATGGAGGTGCTGGAAAACAGACTCTGCATACATGATGATCAGAGGGTTTGCGAGTTCTCGACATGTCCAGGGATGAACATGACATCCCCAGGTGGAGCCGATGTTGATCATAATCCTTTTCCCATAAAATTTCATAGGAAATCTGACTTAGAGCTCTCAAATTTCCCCTTGCAGCCTAGGAGATCCATTCTCAAAGCCTATCGTTGCCTTTTCTCAGCCTCGAAATTACATATAAAAGGCCGCAAATTCAGATCTGAAAATATAAAAAGGCCCAGCCCCTTTTGATCTTGAGCCCCTCAGTTTTTCGCTCCATATAACCCAGGCGCTCGACCGAGTGCTAAGCTCTATAGGCGCTTATCAAATGAATATCAGGCGTTCTCCGAGCCGTCGATCTGTACAGATTGGATGACGATCATTTATCTCTGCCATACCCATAACCCACCTGCCTGTCGTCTGATCGAATGATGAAATCAATGGTCTGCAACCTATCTATCCTTGGTGGTCCCCACCTCGCATCCACTGTTCCAAAACTGCCTGGTATCCATCACACCGCCTTTCGGCGGTAGGCGGTAATTCCCGTTCAGCCAGCGATTCCACTCAGCGCTCACCACGTGTCCCCGCGTACGGCCCAAATACTGCCCTCCATCGCACATTATTGTTCAGTCAAAGTCGTGTAGCGATATTCACCACAGCCGTCCGATCTGAGAGACTTCATCCAGCGATCATCGCACCCCGAAGCTGCATGGGAGTTAATGCAAGCCAATCATGCCCCTGGCCCATTTCACATCGCCTTCAACACTCTTTCCACCATAAATCTCCTCCTGAGATCGGACGCCTGAGATTTCATCATCCCTGCCATTGACCCGGTCTCCCTCCACGTCATCATCCCATGTGTTATTGCATTTCCTCCTCCGCCATTTATATATTTCATTCATATGTTATATTTTAAGGTTTTTCTCTGGTCAGCTCGTCCACCATTCCTTCAATACATTTTTATGCCACCCTACATTGTTTCACAATATCACAGTTTACACAACCATCTCCATTAACCTTGCCATCATCCCCACTGTGTCCACCTTCCCGTGCCTGCTTTTCTTTAACGAGTTTGCGGATTTTGCAGGTGTATGATGACAAAGAACTATTATGACTCACAGTCTTAATTGTTGTGATTGAACACACATCAAAGTACCATTTCTCAGAGCATAATTATGAAGAAAGTCCTCGGAAGCCAAATCGACAAGACTCCAATTTAAGAGGCAGGGTTCAGATTTGTCAAACCCTGCAGGGGCATTCAAGACGCTGATTTCTCAGATGGAAATATCAATGGGGTAGAGAAAGAATATCAGTGATTAGAAGAGATTTAAATACAGGCAGCTGAAGATTTTGGGGGTCTTGTTCTAGCTTTTTGAAGCAGAGTACCAAATTGAAGATCCTGCACATCATTCGAAAGACTTGCACATAAAAAACAATGTCCTCAAGGCTTTATTTCAACAGAGTTTTCTCTCCAGGAAAGGACAGAATGTTGGTATGGTTATCACTATATCGTGTTCCTGAAGATATTTTTACTCAGCTCATTTATTTCAGTAAGCAGGCCACAGAGTACAAACAACACAGCGTCATCAAGCAGTATGGGCGGGCACTTCTCCACCATTTTGTTTTAATGATACAATTAAATGTTCATCACCTACCTCTTTTACTAGGTTTTAGTTTCTCTTATAAAAACCATGAAGAAACGAATTGAAAGGGTTCCAGATTTTTATCAGAAAATTATGCAATGAAAGGTTCCTTTTGCATACATTTTGTGAAACTCTTGTATGAAGGCTCAAAGCCCATAGGGTCTCAGTGAGGAGGATTTCTGTCTGTCAAAGAGGATTCTGGTCTTTGGTATTTCACAGTCTGTAACTCTCTTTTATATATTATTTAATATATCATTTCATCTCATCCATCTTTCCTGTATCATGTTTTGGAATGCGAGTGGCTCACTGATTTCTAGTAAGGATTCATCCTTGTTGATGCCCATACTTAGATTATTCAAGCGCTTTAAATATGGCTCATGCATGATATTCTGTTCCATTACTCATCTAAACCATGATTCTGCTATATTAGTTGCTTTGGGAGGGTGCTTTTAAAATGCTATTATCATGTCTGGATTCTTAGATTGGTAAGCCCATGCATGGTGGTATTGTATATCTGGGTATCAGCTCAATGTTGACTAATATCTTCTCATTATTTCTTTCACTACATACACCTTCTGATAATTTATTTCTGTGAGGTATTTCTGAATCGGCCCGCTTTACAGTAAAATGTCTCTGAATTGTCTGTGGCTTTTGTATTAGAGTTCTACATCTTGCCTCTGCAGTATCTCCTTTCCTGTGTCAGTTTCTGAGAGTTTGGTCCCATTCTAGATTAATTTTCCCTGTTTACAGGAGATAGCATGAGAGCTGAAGCTGACAACTTCACACACTACATTATATGCTCCTTGTTATGCTAAGATATCCTAGGTACTGGTCTATCACAACTCTAGGCTGTCTCTAGGAGCGACAACAGGTGCAATATATTGTGAAACATTTCTCACCAAATCCCAATCAGGTAGCCTCCCAGATGGTTTGCCACAAAACAGTAATGTATCATGGGCCAAATTCATGTGCATAATAAATGGAACTACCACATCCATGCTTCCACTGTGCAAATCCAACTCTGTTTTCTATGTGGAAGTTTTCTGATATTTGGGTACTACTCTCAATGATGCAATATTCCCTCCAAATGGATAAATTTCTCCATTCACACCTCCTGGTGGTGGTGGATCATCTCCTTCTATTCCAGCGCTGTGACCTTCTTCTGGTTCTTCTTCTTCTTCCTCCTCATCATCTGAGAAGACATGTATATAGTGTGCCTTTCCTTGCTGCACATTTATGTCCGGGTGCCGATGATTCTTGGCATGTGAAGCAAAGCTTCCTTCTCCTCAAGTATCTACATACATCATCACTAAGAGGTACTTTACTTTGGCTCTCTTTTGGAAAAGGAGCCTTCTCATCTTTTCCCTTTGATGGAAAAGTGGGCTTTTGCTAAAATGTTGTCTTTGCTTTGGCAAGGCATCTTGTATATCTCTAGCCCTTTCAATGGCATCTTGAAGGGTAGTGGGTTTGGTATATTTAACCAACCCATGAAGAGGTTATGCTAACCCATCAATAAACATATAGACACTCCTTTCTACAGATAAATCAGGAACCATAACCGAAAGTTTTAGAAATTTAGAAATGTAAGTTTATGGATTACCTGATTGTTTGAGCTTTTCTAGCCCCATGAAAGGTGCCTCCAGGTCTCTTCGATAAAACCTCTCCACCAACATCCTTTTGAACTCTGAATATGCAGTCACATTGGCATGACCCAATATAGACAAGCCATGAAACCACCAATCATGTGCCTCACCCTCAAGGTGCAACTCTGATATTTTGATGGTCTCCATCTCTGGTACTTGGTTCAGCTGGAAGTAGATGTCTAGCTTCTCTACCCATGATTTTTCAGGGCATTTAGATGACCCATCAAATTTGGGTAAGAAAAATTTTCCCATAGTTCGGTGTAGATCATGATTCTGTTTGAATCCTCCACTTCTACTATGATGTCGTGGTCTCCTATTGTCCTTGATCTGACAAAATTATTGAAAAATAAAATGATCGTTGAATATCTGAGATTGAGACTCATATTCCATGAAATAGTATTCAAGAGTTTCTTTTTCTTGAAACCCTCCATTTCCCACTGCTAAGAATGTAGGCATTTTAGAGCATTAGCAAACCTGTTGCTTCACTGGTTGATCACTCTAGTGATGAGAAATGTCGGATCCTTCAACATGTAGAAACCATTTAGTGGATTCTTTGTGTCTATCCATCCTCATCTCCTTTATTTCTCTTGCAATGTCTTGCATAGTTCGAAGAAGAAGCTTTGGATACTCCTTCCCCTCATCTCATTTTGATAAAGGGGTTTTACCCTTATCTTCCTTATCATCTGTATAATCATACTTCCAGTTTCTTATTCTGAAATACCTCTTCTCTCTATCTGTGAGAGGATATCCTTATTCTGATGACATATTGGCTTAAGATGCATAGGATGAGCCAAGATTATGCTCTGATACCACTGTAATATTCCCAAATTGAAAAAGCAGGAACATAGTGTATAAACATGGAAATAAAAGTGTAAAAATCACATCAAAATATGAGACCAATATGGAGCCTTTCCATTAATAATAATAACAAAAAAATAGTACAAAATGATGGGGCATAAACCATACAACATGAATCAGTAAGCCTCCAATAGATAAAACCCTCAAGAAAGAGGTGTTGCTACTATATCAAAATGCCGGAAGACTACTGCAGCGCAATCATAGGAGCACTGCTACAGTAATGAATATACACAAGATGAAATGGATGATATATGCCTCATAAGATACAAAAAAATAAATATCAAGGCTCTAGACAACCTCCAACAAGAAACGCAAGAGAGTTTTCATAAATACACCAATATACAAGAAATGAACCAAAGCCCTAGGGTTGAAGATTCACTACAACAATACAAGTGGAAAGATGTGGCTGATATGATATGACAAAGAGTGTAGCCTCCCCCAATAGAATCTCTAGATGAAAGGTTGATCCCTTCTCTAAGAAACCTTCTCCCCAAATGGTGTACTGAAACCACCCTTGCAACTCCTCCCTAAAATAACACAGTCCAAGACAGAAACTGTTAGTCATCAGTATTTTTGCCTATTTTGATGACTAGATTCCTTGGCTAGGTTTTCTAGAAACCAATGTAAAAAAATCCAATTTGTCCTCTAGAAAACCCCTCAAACAAATTTTTATCTTTTTACCCCTGTCTTGCAGCCTATGATAGAAGTAGTTTTTAGTTTTCAATCCTGGCCTAAATCAGCAAACCTTCTATGTCTATAGATGTCATAAGCCTTCTACCTCTACTTTCATAATCCCCTTTTCCACATAGCTCGCTATCAAACATTGGAAAAATTTGTCTACCCCTCTCTCACTGATTATCTTGTCATGTGAAGACCTGACTATATCTCAGAAACCCCTTACAAATTATGACAAAGTCTCTAGGTCTAAGTGGTGGTGTTTAGGTAAAATACCTTGAGAAAAGCTTTCTCTAATAAAAAATCATGTCTTCAATATCAGTCATCCATCATGTATTATTATTTGTCAAAACAAAACCCTTGTATATCCCTAGGTCATACACCATCAAAATGGTTACTTTGTTTTGTTTCAGTAGAGCTCAGAAAGGTTCAATTCAAGAAGAAACAGGGAAAGAAGTTTCCATGTCTGAAGAAAAGTGATCATTTCAAGCATCATCTTCATGAATAAATCAAGAAATATCTCCAAAGATTAAAAACATTTATTAGTGCATCTCTGCAGAGGTGTATACATTGATGATAGTAAGAAAAGTGTAAGCAAAAGAACACTTAGGGAAAGGTTTCAATGCTAAGCAGTTTACTATTAGAAATCATATAGTATAGGTGGTGAAAAGAGAAGACCTACAAGTTTCAAAATCCAAACATGACAAATGAATACAAAGGTTAGATGATGTCTACCTTCAACGCTCCATGCTAACTCAAAGAGCATTGCTGCATAAATTCTCAAACATGTGACCAAAGCCCTACAAATTACTCTTGTCCAAGCAAGAAGGACAGTATTTGAAAAAAAAAAGGTCTAAAGCAATTAGGCATCATTATGAAGATATGATAAGGACAACTTCTTTTTATATCTTACCATAACCCGGACTCTGAAAAGAATTTAAAGACAAATTTGCTTCAAAGATGCACACAGTGAGAATTTATCATCCATAAATGCACTATTTACTACTAAGCTTCACAGTGATTTTGTGCAAAAGGACATTTACCCTAAGCAAGGTTACATAGGAAAAAGACAGTTGGTTTAGAGGACTTCATCAGTGATAAGTGGAAAGGCTCACAGTTTGCTTCCATTGGTCTGTTTTAAATGAACAGAGAAAGGACATAGTACTTGCTGAAATAAAAACTTTTGTGTTTTGCATTGCCTCCTCCAAAAAATGAGGAGATGACATTCACTAGGTTTAATATTTTGTTTGAGATCATTTTTAAGGATAAACCAAGGCTATTAATAGTTTGGTGGCATGTTCCCCTAAATATATGAGAAAAAGTCAGATCACATGCAGACAACTTGTTCAAAATACAATCTCTAAATGATGTGTCAGAGATGAGAGAAAAATTTGGTTTACAAGTGCCTCTTCCAATCAAAAGAAGAAGGCAAAAAAAAAAAAACACTAGTTATCAGGAAGCCTCCTTCAAATCATCACACAGGGGGCAAACATTACAATTTATCAAAAATCACCTCCATCAAATGATATGATCAGAGTTCTATCTCAAGGAAGTTTTTCACATTGATACAAAGGGAAAAAACACAGTTTTTAATAGCCTCCTCCATCATGAGAGGAAAGGCCTGAGAAAATAGGTTTACATTAACCAAATCAAAGAAATGAAAGGGCCCATGGAATTTCAGTTTCCAAAGACATCTTTTCAAATCAAAGAAACAAGATTGACACCCAAAGAGGGAAGATTGAATCAAAAGGTTAAAGGGCTCCCAAAAAGGCATTTATGTTTTTTACATTTGATGAGTTAACGAGGGAGAAAACTTGTCTTAAACCTGAGATTTTTCTAGTCTTAAGATATTTCTTTTAAAGAGCTAATTTAAGGAGGGGAGGAAACAATGTTTTTTAAGGAGGAAGGCTTGTTTTCATTTGAGAGGAACCTATTGACTAAGTAGTAAGGAAAAGGACAATGTTAGAAGAAGGGAAACCTATTTTCAGTTTGAAAAACCTGTTTAGATAAGTAGGTGAAGAAAACTAAAACCAAGATGCCTCCAAATAGGAAAAGGGTTAAGAAGGGGGGCCACCATAAAAGGTTTTTGATAGTGAAAAGGAAGAATGCAGAGAAAGCAAAGAAGGAGGTAGTGATGGTAACAAGGAGCAAGACAACCCTCAGTCAACTGAATACTATGAAATAGTTGGCAACCTAGAACAAAAGTAGCAGAGCAGTGATGATAAAAAGAAGCCTCTGTCAAATGATAAATAGAGATAGCACCAAAAATTTGTTAAAGGCTGATAGTTAAATGTTTAAAGAGCTAAGCCTAACAGTTTGTCTAAAGTAGCCTATTTCAAATAACAAATAGAGGTAACTGAAGTTTTATGTTTACCAAGGTCCCCTTCAAACATAAGTAGAGGACTAGAATCTTTTTGTGTTTACAGTGCCTCTTTCAATCATGAGCAGATGGCAAAAACACAGTCTTTCAAGTGCCTCCTTTAGTAACAAGCAGAGGGATTAAAAATATTGTTTTAAGGTGCCTCCTACAAAGATGAGCAGAAGTTCCAGTTTTTGGTGAAAAGTAGCCTCTTTCAAAACATTAACACAATCATCTTTAAGGGTTTTTTCTTCCAAAAGAAAAGAGGGTGGATTTTCAAATACAAAAAGAAGGGAAAAAGGAGTTTTCTCAAATCCTCCCAAGGCATAAAAGACTCGGATTCACATTTCAAAATTCTTGGTTTGCAAAGTTTGGCAAGAGGAAAATGAAGACAGTCAAGATAACAGCAGCCCACATAAAGAGCATGAAAGCAAGGAGCAGGGTGGAAGCATGAAACAAAAAGAGGAAAACAGTCCTAAGAGCAGCCAAGACCAAATCAAGGACAATGAACAAGTAATGATGGATCAAAAGAAGGCAGTAAAAACATAGAGCAAGAAGAGAGTTCTCAAAGACATGCGCTAGCTGCCTATCCTAGGCAAGGGACCATGATTCTTTCTTCAAAAGTGAAAAATACTAAAACCACTAAATCTGCAAAGAAAACCATTCAAGCTGTGACTATTAATGTCACTAGAACGCTCAGGAGTAGAGTTGAATTGCCCAAGCCAAGCTCAAAACTGCCCAAAGGAGGCGCCCGGTGGAAAAAAGAGAAAAAAGCATATCTCGGCTTAGAATCTTATCTTAGGCTTCCTCAAATGTTTCTAGAAACCCTTAAGGGGTTTTCTCACAAAAATTGAGCAATTTTTGACATGATCTTGTTTTTTTGAGATTTTTAGGCCTAATTGCACAAATTCATGGGCGTTGCCATTTTTGCTTGGAGCATCCTCAGCTCATTAAAGTTATATTTTTGGATGTATTAAATTTGAGGGAGTATACTAATAAATTTTTAGATCAAAAGAAGATGTTTTGATCCCTCAAAAGGGCAAAAAACAGTCAATTTTTACCTTTCTGCCTCAAATATCAGCAGGTGCTATGCTCCTGGGTTTTTTCACTCATTTCACTTTTTCGTTGACTTCCCAGCATCAGTTTGGAAAAATTCAAATAGTTTCAGAAAGTAGACATCTAGGGATTTCCAACGAGCCATCATAAGCCTCGTTTTGACATTGGGAAGTCCCTCAAACGTCCTCTGCAAAACATGTTTTCTTTTGTTGCTACGCTCCTGTAGCATTTTTGCTAAAAAAGAAGTTTTTTGAAAGTGGTCTCTCCAAATGTGCGTTAAGCTATTTTTAACTCATGTCAGTAGTAAAAAGGAATTTTTATTGCCATTTTTAGCTTTCTAAGATAAGTTTTGAAGATATCTGTGCCTTGGGCTTTGCAAAGCCTCAAGGACAAAATAAGATATTTGTTCTAAGCCAATGAGCTTCTAGTTTGTTTTGTGAAGTCTATCCTCTCATTTCTCCTATATAACTCATGGAGACTCATTGTATTGTTGTTGGAGATTTGATTAGCAAGCTGGAATTTTGTAGAGCTTAAGAACTTTACTAAGCTTAGAGCAATATATGTTATAAGTTTTGATGATCAGACTTGTTTTATGGAGTGGATAGTGTTAGGAATCTGTAATTTATTAGCAAGATTGGCAGAGTCCAATTACAGAAACAACATCGTTTCAACCAACTTTGGGATTCTAGGATCTAGCCCTCCTGAATCTGGAGAGGGATCTCTCCAATGAGTGCAAAGATGGATTTGTCTTTGAAGTTTGGGGTAATGGTATTAGGCTAGTTATGAAGACCAAGGGTTTTGTTTGTTTTTGGATGGTTGAACATGATTACTGTTTGAGGTAAAAAGTCCCAAATGCAAAGAGGTTCAAAGGTGAGAAGTTGCAAGAAACCAGAATAAGCTTTGGCTAAGATGAAAGACAATTGCGAGTCTTAGTCCATTGGGCTATGGAGTCATAAGAGGATTTAATTAAAACAATCAGGTTCAAGAGTGGTCTATGGGGCAAGTCATCTATGCCTAAGGATCTCTTTAAGGTTGGATTTATGGAATGGAGTGATACATCAAGAAGGGGAAATAAATAGATGAAGAACGAAGAGCAGCCTAGGATCTGGTAAGTACTTTGAAACTAGCCAGCATTTGACCAGGCACTTAAGAAAAACATAGAAGAAAACTAGGATCTGGTAAGTACTTCGAAACTAGCCAGCCTTTGGTACACTTCCAATAGAAAACATATAAAAAACGAAGGGAAACTTGAAGGCAACCTTTGGAGCAGAAACTAGCTGGCCGAGCTCACCACAAATCCTCTCCTAGCTCTTCTTTACTTAGTTACTTTCGAGACAATCACAAAGATAACACAAAATGGCCTAAGATCTAGTAAGTACTTTGAAACTAGCCAGCTTTTAACACATTCTAAGGGAAACAATCAAACAAAAGTGCAGACAAAATTGGGACCAGGGCTAACCATATCTTCCTCAGTTCATCTTCACACAACATGTATTGATAGTAACATTCAAGAATAATATTCAGCTAAGACAATAAGATGAAGGAACGCCAACATTCCTATGTTTAGACAGAATTAAATCATTCCTAAATAACGCAGTTGCAAGAAAACATTTAAATAAAGGTTTTTCAGCCAGAGAAGGTTACTGATATACAACAGGTCCTAACCCTGTTTAAATTGTTCTTTACAGAAGAATATGAAACATAATGAAAACATAAACAAAATAACCAGTTGCAATGAGAATAACATCACCGTCAACATAGACTAGGATCCCATAAATCAGCTTGTATTGATGCTCTAAAACGGTTACAATCTTCAAGTCCAGTGTTTTAATTCATCTTTCTTTCACAACCTAACTTATCTGTTACAAGTAGAGCTCCAAGAGCCAGTGAATCACTATTTACAATCAGAAGTCTTCAGCTCAGTTATATTACAATGTTCAGTAATTACATCAACAACTAATGCCTCACTCATCTTCTATTGAAGTATTTATAGGAGGATGAGGAGGTGAGATCTGATAAAAGATCTCAAAAACTAATTAATACAGATTTAAACGTCTTCTTGGCCATCGGTGGGCTCAATGAAGAAACTGTACAAGTGTTTCACTGTATTAATGATTTACACTTATGAATTAAGCTCGGTGGGAGCTTTTGTTGACCTTTGAGGCTCTGTGTGAGGTTAGGGTTACTCTGCAGATATTTGTCATTAAATTCCTGGCAGAAGTAACTCTTCGGCTGCGTCGAGGCAAAATATCTAATCTTGATCAATAAATTATGTTCCTGATTGAATACTTTGAGGCACAGGTGGCGCTTTAGTCGCTGGGAGGAATCAATTTGCCTCCATTTGTGACAGAGGAGGATTTTCCTGATAAAAAACTTTAGGTTTTCCTTTAGATTGTGTTTCAGATTGGGGATTAGGCTTTTGATAACTGTCTTAGCCGTAATCCCCGCTAAACTGTCCATTATTTCTCTGTTCTGGTTCATCCTGGCCTTCGACACTGATAATCCTTGACTGTGTCTGTTTCATGGTTTTCTTGCTGTCGTGCCGGGCTGCGCAGGGTTTATAAGGCATCAATGCTTGAGAAAACATGGATGAAACGTGCATTTCAACCCTGCGGGTGATTTCCTCGGATGAATCGAAGATGGTAGGGTCGTCACCCTCCTTCTCTGAATCTTCTTTGAAAACTACGAACAAATGATTTAAACCCTGCAAAATGCGAAAACTCGTTAAAAAATCCTGCTCTGTAGGTTTAACTGCATTGAAAGGCGCGGAGGAAGCGTGGTCGTTGGATGGCATCATCCAATGGCCGGGGTTAATTTGGAGATATCATAGAATGGCAGAAGGAGATTAAATCTGAGCCGTCGATCGCGCAAAGATCGACGGTCGGGAGCGGGCGATGGAAAGTTAGCGGAGGGGAAACGTTGATTGGACAAGGAATTGGGCAATGCAATATAAGCCGTCGATTTGTAGATCAGATCGATGACAGAGATTTATTTGTCGCGGTACGATGACTTGTTTATCGCGCGGGCACTTTGGTTAATCATCGGACATCTTCGGCGATCGACCACCGTTGGATGAGTGGGCCCATATCGGACGACGGAGATCAAGTTCGCTGGGCATCCTGGTCCGAACTATAACGCACGGGGGACGATGGTTGCACGCTAGTTTTCAAATCGTACAAGAGACACGCGTCAACCTCCGTATGGAATCGCTGGCTATTGAGAAAAAATCGCTTTCCGCTAAAGAGCGGTGCGATGGAAAACACACAGGTTTGGAAAACATCACACGGATGGGGGGGGTCCACAGGAATGGCGTGCTCCGCACCGTCCGATCTGCGAAGCAGATAGATGGTGGAGGTTTCTCCACAACTTATACAGGCAGAAACTTTGGAAATGAATTAAAAACCCAAAAACACGAATTTACAAAGGTTTTTAATGTTTTGGGCGGAGACAATATTGGAAAGGGTAAGCGCCCGACTGCGGGGCCTTAGGGCGCATGGAGGATGATATGACCGAGGGTTAAAAGGGAAGGGGCTTAGCGCATTGCAAAATTTCAATTTGCGATGGTCTTTCGATCAACCCATTGCATTTTCTACGATTTCGATTTTGCGATGGATCGCAGCGCAAATTTTTGCGATGAACACTATTAAAAACTGCAATTTGGATGTTTGCGATTTGCGATTAGCGCCAAAAGGGTTAGAACTTGGTTCCAGGGTGCGAGTGTATGGAAGAAAAGGGGTTAAATACTCTGCCTAAGGGCTTAAGACCAACACTTATGAAAAAATTCATTTTTGAATGATTTTCAAAGGAAATGGAGGTTTCCGGTAAGGTTAAAGAGTGAGTCTTTAACTTTAGAAGAGTGATTTTCATGAAGGGGAGAAGAGGAAACATGAAAAAAAGGGGATTTTATGGAGAAAAAGGGGAGCAAATGAAGGTAAGTTTTGAAGTGGGGTGAGGGAAAAAGGCCTCTGCAGCAATGATCTGGTTCAAAAATCAGCAAGATTTCTATTTGTACAATGGGAACAATAGTGAAGTTTTGGACAGAGGAAAAAGACAAGAGGCCTTCAAGAGTCTTCAAGAGCCAACAATTTTTAGTGATAAAATTTGTTCCTTGGAGGCTCCAAAAGTTTTAGCCACCTTTTGGTATAACAAAATATTATAGGTGGCTAACAGTGGCTCCACTTGGGGATGGTGCCTTCTTGAAGGCATCAAGAACTGCAGACTTGTATTCTCTGGGAGGCTGACTTGTGCCTGATCCATTATTTTCTCTGGGATAGTGACCAGGTGCCTCATCCTTTGGATTGCTCTTCTTTTTCTGGATGATCTTGCTTTGCTTTTGAAAAAAAATATCAGTTATGAAAAATAATGGAATTCATCAATACAGCTCTCTACCTACCCAATCCTACTAATCTAACATTTTTTCTTCATCAGAGTGCACTTGGATTGGCAAACTCTTTTCACAACATTTTATTCATTTGAAAGCATAACAACTAATCTAATTCTAATCCTTATTTCTCCTTGAACTTAGATTAAACAGTTGAGCTCAGATGTTTCTCTACCTAATCTACTGTTTGTTGGGATTAAACTGTCCAACAGACTTTCATTCTCTAAATTCTACAACCGAAATTTAAAAACAGTCAAGTCAAGATTAAGTTGTTTGACTTGCTGTGATCTATGGCATAAAAACAAGTTGCACATAGACATTATTTTGCAGAAATTAAAATCAAAATGGAAGGCTTAAGATCTGAAAGTCTCTCATCATGGCCTTCTCTTTCTTCACAACTCTGTTTTTGCTTTTGTTTAAGCTGTCTCTTCCTTGTTCTCTAATTCAGATTTTGGGCAAATTAGAACCAGTTTTTCTCTTTTTTGACTCAGAAGATAAAACAATTTCGATTCATCTCCTTTTGGAAACTTTGGTTCAGATTTTGAGTTTGTTTGAACCTCCATTTTCTATCCTAATCTATCTACTGATAAGCCAAGATTGAACAGTTTGGAAAATTGAATTCACTATCCTATCAGCAGAAAATTTAAAGCTAATTAGTCAAGTTTAAACAGTGTGACTAACTAGAAGTGTGTTTTTGAGGAGTGACATTTGAAATTGCACACTTTCAGATTTTGTCTCTCTTTTTGGCATGGGGCTTTGCCTTTCTTGTTTTCATTTATGCCCTCTTTTCTTTCTTTTATTTGTTTTTGTATTTCTTGATTTTTCATAAATTTGAATGCAATGGTGGATGGAATATTCATAATGGAAAAATATAAAAGGCTTCAAAACATAAAATGGATCAAGAGAAGTAATGCTTAAGCATCGTGCCATTGACAGGACCCCCACACAATTCTGTTCCATCCAGTTCCTATAGGAAAAATGCATTATTACCCGCAACTGAATGAATAGAATAAGGGCCAAGCCAGAGGTTGTCAAATTTTCCATGCTTGCCCTTTTCTTCCCTCCTTGAGTCCCACTTTAAAACTTTGTCCCCAATCTTGAAATTACTAGCCTTAGCTCTTTTGTCAAAAAGCTTTTTGATACGGTCCTGTTTCTGTAATGCTTTGTTATACACTTCCTCCCTGGTTTGCTGAAGATGAATGGTCTGATTTATTCTTCTGGTCATGTCATTTTCTTCAGTCTGCAACTCTTGAATCAACTTCATAATTGGTACACCAAGGCTATTTGGAAAAATTGCATCAGTATCATACACAAGCTGGAAAGGTGACATACCAATAGATTTTTTCAAAGTTAATCTTTCAGCCCAAAGTGCATGGAACATCTTTGTGTGCCAAGACTTTTTATTATCTTCCAACAATTTCTTGATTATGTTCACTAAGATTTTGTTGGAAGATTCTGCAAGTCCATTACCTTGAGGGTAATAGGTTGTGGAATGCCCCAATGTTATCTGATATCTATGACAGAAATCAACCATCCTCTTTGATCCAAATGTTGTTGCATTATCAGTGATAATTTTGGTAGGACAGCCAAATCTGGAGAGAATGTTAGTCTCCATAAGTTTAATGATAACTGAATCATTGGCCTATCTACAAGGAATGGCTTCTATCCATTTAGTGAAATAGTCTGTGGTAGTGAGAATCCATTTATGTTGGGTAGAAGATGATGGATGGATTTCACCTATGAAGTCAAGTCCCCATTGTTGAAAAGGGGCTTCAATAGTGATTGGGTGCAGAGGAAGGGGTAGCAGTTTTCTCTTGCCTTCAAACAATTGGAATTTATGGCAAGTAGTGGTCATCTTGTGCACATCATGGAAAAGGGTAGGCCAATATAAAGCAGCCCTCAAAATTTTGTTGGCTGTTGACTTCCAGTACAAATGACCTCCACACTCTCCTTCATGGAATTCCTGCTTAACCTTCTCTGCTTCAAACTCAGGCAAACATTTAAGCAATATACCACTAGCATTTTTCCAATAAAGACATCTATCTATAATGCAATAGTTTAGTGCTTTCAGCTTCAAGAACCTTGCCTTTGTTTTTGTCAAACCAGGAGGTGTATTTAAATTAAGCAAAACATAAACAATATCAGCATACCAAGGAGAATTCATAAAATGGTCTTCAACCATGGGAGTTGAGAATTCCTCTTGGCTATCCAAAGCATTAATCATATTAATATCAAGAACTTCAAAATTGCTTTCAGCCATTAATCTGGCTAGACCTTGGCCTTTGATCAGTTTAGTGGGTTTAATATCCAAATCATATTCAAGAATAACTGCAATCCACTTACCTCTCTTACCATCTGGGTCCTGTGTTAGAATGTCTTTAACAACTGAATTTGGGACAAAGGAAATAATATGTGAGTGAAGGATGTATACTCTGAAGTCTTTCAAAGCTTTCACCAAAGCGAAAGCCTGCTTCTCCATAATGTTATACTTCAAAGGGGCATCCCTCAATGCCTTGCTAAAGAATGCAATGGGCTGCTCTTGTCCTTGTGGATTTTTCTGTAAAAGGGTAGCAGCTATGGTGTGTTCTGATGCAAACGAGAAAATATAAAAATATTTTGAAAAATCAGGACTTATCAGAACTGGTGTTTTGGTTAATGCTTGTTTTACCAGTTCAAAGGATTTCTTTGCTTCCAAGGTCCATTTTACCCCTTGCTCCTTCTTTAACATGTTTGTGATATTCCTAAGGAGCTCAACCAAATTGGGGATGAACCTTCTAAAAAATTTAATCTTCCCAATGAAAGATTGCGACTCCTTGATATTTCGAGGATGAGAGATTTGCAATATGGCCTCAATCCTCTTTGGATCTATCTTTATACCCTCATTAGAAATAATGTGCCCAAAAATTTTACCTTCTTGGAGACCAAATAGTGTCTTCTTAGGGTTTAAGGATATTCCAAACTTTCCGCATTTCTCGAAAAATTTTCTTAAATGTTCTAAGTGCTCTTCATCTGTTTTTGAAAACACAGTGACATCATCAAGGTATCTAATGATGAAGTAGCCCAGTTCTTCCGAGAATGCTATGTCCATGGCTCTTTGAAAAGTTGCTCCAGCATTCATTAGACCAAAAGGTATTTTCACATACATGAAAGTGCCCCATGGTGTAGTAAAGGCTGTCTTTAATTGATCAGCAGGGTGAACTAAAATCTGATTGTACCCTGAATAGCCATCAAGCAAAGAAATTCTTTTAGACCCCACCACCCTTTGTAGAATATGATCCATCTTTTGTAAAGGGTAGTTGTCTTTCAATGAAGCTTTGTTTAAGTCTCTAAAATCTACACAAAGCCTGATTTCTCCAGTATTCTTCCTAACAGACACCAGATTAAATACCCATTCAGAATATCTAATAGGGACAATAATATCAGCATCATACATTTTCAAGATTTCCTTCTTAACCAATGGCAACTGGACATGGTTTATTCTGCGTAGCTTCTGCTTGAATGGTTTTTGGTTTTCCTTGAGAGGGATTTTGTGCTGTATTATTTCAGTGTCATAGGATTTAAGATCTTTCGTAACTCCACGCAAAAATATCAGAAAATTCTTTGAACAACTCTATGTATTTGAGTTTAATGTGATCTGGCAAATTTTTGGATAGTTTGATCATTTTTGGTTTTTCCTCACTGCCTATGTTGCACTCTTCAACTTCAGTCTCTACAGGTTCCAGTTTAGGTTTTTTGACCACATCATTAAAATAAAAAAACTCTTCTAAAGGTGTTATACCACTTGGCAAACTTTCATCTTTAGAATGCAGCGTTTCTAATTCGTATGTTTCTAATTTCGCACTAAATTCTGTTTTGTTTCTAAGTTTGCTAGTTTGAAGGTTAATATTGACAAGCTCAGGAGAAGTTTCTTCTTCACCAAGAAAATTTTCTTCACTGCAGTCTGTATCATAGTCTGAATCTGAACTGTTCAGTTAAAATTCATTTCTGAATTGCATGAAGTCTTCTATTTGTTTATCTCCATCAAACACCTGCCAATATTTTTTATTATCAGGCACAACTGGTCTAAATTTTATCTGAGTTGAGCAATCTTCGGTCTCATATGGCGTTAGAAATGTCCTAGCTGCAGAGGCTGAATTGTGAGCTGCAATGTTTCTTTTCCTTGGGATAAAAATTACTTTGGACTTCTCGAATGTTTTCAAAAGGTCCATGACATCGTTACGATAGGCCCTAAGTCTAGGATGATGTGCATTATATTCCCCATTGACTTGCCTAATGATTAACTCAGAATCCCCATAGACGTTGATTCTCTTGGCTTCTAACTTTTTCAGCAAATGCAAGCCTAAGAGCAGGGATTCATACTCCGCTATGTTGTTGGAACACTGAAAGTTCAATTTGCAATAAATGCATTCTATGTCTTTTGTTTCAGTGTTAAAAATCCAGACACCTGCACCAGCGTTAGTTCTAGTGCATGACCCATCAAAATACAGATTCCACAGAGGACTGTTCTCAATTTCATCTGTTTGGTGAATGTCCTCATCAACTACTGTGCCTTTGGATGCTCCATGAATATTAGCACATTTTTGAACTTGTTTTAACCCCTCAGATTCTTTATTGGATCGAGGATTTACCTTTTGATGGCCAATGTTTAAGACTAACGAATTTGTGACCTATAATTCAAGACCTGTGTTTGGTTTTCTAGAATTTTTAGATACAACAAACTGTTTAGACACTTCTGTATTGTCTTCCTCTTCCCTCCTATCGGCCATTAATTTTGTTAAAGTGACTTTTTCATTGAATGTTTCATTGTTGAACATAATAAAATAATCAAGGCCTGTGCTAACAGAGTATAGAGGAGATTTTTGAGGTTGGTCTTGAGTAGTGACTATATATTGCATATGGGACTCCTCTGTGATCTTGTTGGATGAAAATGAATAAGTCTATGAGGTGTACTCAAAATTTTATAGTCACATAAAATGACCTTTGGAATCTTATGATAATAACATTCCATACTTTGAGATTTACATGACCATAGCAAATATACATTAAACATTGTGGAATTTACAGTTGAGGTCTCTTAGAGTCTTTAAATTAACCCTAGACATTTTACTCTATTTGAGTCAAAGGAGTATAGGTCTTTGTAGGGTCTGGTAATTTCTAAACCAAGGCTCTCCATCACAGCTTTAGGCATTAAATTATGAGAAGCCCCGGAATCATGCATAGCGTTATGTAGAATTTTGTCATGAATGTTCAAACTCACATAAAAGGGAGGAACTGGTCCTTCTTGAAACTTCCCTTCAATCTTAGGGCCAAAAATCAACTCTGGTAGGTCGTCACTAAGATTAACTGTATCTCCATTTTCCTCTATATTTAAAACCTTCAAAATTTGGTTCCTATATACTTGTTGGGCAGCTAACTTTCTAATTAAAAAAGAAGGAAGAAGATGTAGTTTTGAGTTTCTTGCTCAGGCAGAAGAGTTTGGATTCTTTAGGCATTTATTTCTGACAACAATGAAAATAAACATCAACATTCACTGCTTTCAGTTTGTTTCCTCCCTTTCATTTCTTTTGTAGATTTTGTGGACAACATTTTACTAATGTTTGCACTCTGTTTTTCAAGATTTTGAGTGTCTTTCTCTTTATGTTTGCCATAATTAACAACCACTATTTTTTCCTTTTGTTTAATCATCTTAGGCCTGGTTGTAGTGCTGTTTTGCGAAGATTTGTCAGAGGTGTTAGTGTTAGGGGTTTTTTGACTGGTTTTGCTTCTAAGTTCATATTCTCTTTGAGTCTCTATGATGACATTTTCCATGTTCTGATAATAACTTTCATTATCATCTCTTTTGTCATCATAAGGTGTGTATAGACCTTGTTTCTTATCATAATGAATATCAAATTCATTATTATCTACCCCCAGAAGATTGATAACATCATCCTCTGTTATTTCATCTGTTTCATCAACCTCACTTAGATAGTTTTGATGAAAGGGAGGAGTGATCTGCTGATCATCTTCCCTAGGTCTGTTAGGAGGTTGGTTCCTTCTAGCATTCTGATTCTGGTTTCTGTTTTGAGGAGAAGTTTGGTTTTGAATTGCTTGTGCTCTCTCAAGAATGCTCATTTTCTTCATCATCTCCTCCATCATTCTTTCCATTTTTGAGTTTGAAGTAGAAGGGGTGGATTCCTCTCTAAAAGATACTCTCTTTTCAGCTTTCATCCTTTCTCTCTTCTCCATTAAGTTGACTTCCATAGAAAGAGCGCCTCTTTTCATATCTTCAAGAGTTGCAAAATCTCTTTCTCTTAGCGAATAAGTCATGTCAGATTCAAACCCCTCAGGAAACTTGTTTAAAGCTGAGCCTTGTGGAGGTTTTAGTTCTGGGGAAAGTGCATTATACACACTATTAAACCTAGTGCAATAAGCTTGGACACTTTCCCCAGGATTTCTATGGAGGTTATTATAATCAGAAAGGACTTGGAGAGGATTCTTCTTCACTTCCCATTTTTTTAAGAAAGTTTGATGGAAGCCTGGGAGATCTTTTATACTATGGGAGGCTAAGCTTTTAAACCATTTTCTTACTTCTCCCCCCAAGATTTGAGCAAATAATCTAAGCTTGACAGAATCATCATCAATTTCATTTCTGCCAAAGTAGTCATTCATTTTATCCACATGTTGTGATGCAGTTATAGCATTGCTAGCATCATATAATGGAATTTTGGACTGATAGTCCTATGGAAGATTGACTAATGGTTCAGGAAGAACTAGGGGAGCATACAATGTAGCCATGATAGGAGGTGGAGGTGGATTCACAGGTGGGCTGAAAAAAGGGAAAGTGGGTTGAAGTGGAGTGGTTTGAACAGTGGATGAAGAATGAGTAGATGTGGATGGAACAACAGTAGATCGTTGAGCTGATCTTGGATGAGAGACACCTAATTTCATCAGGAAGTGTAGATCAGGTGGTGTTGTTTCTCTACTACCAGGATGTTCAGTTGTCCCCGGAGATGAAAGTGAAGACTCAGAATCTAGCTGAATTATATCATCAAATGACCTAGTTCTAAAGGGGTTTACTAAGTCAACTCGTGATTGTTGTAGAGCTGAAATATTTTCAGGGACTGAATTAGCTCTCAAGGGTAATCTGAAAACAGTTGATAATTTAATCCTAGGAGACTTTCAAAGGATACTTTCTGGGTTATCAACTGTCTCAGGTGGATTAGGGTCAGGATGGGCTCTAGTGTGAATCTTTCCGGGAGCCATTATGTTGTGTTTTTTAGACCCAAATAGACAAGATAAGTTCAACCAGATATGACAGTCTTTAAAAGCTTAACTAATCTATCTGCACATATTTTAATCCTACAGTCCTCTAACTAAGTTTTAATGATATTATAATGACAAGGGTTCTTCCCAGTGGAGTCTTAATGTCTGTTGAGGATTGTGGAGTCGCCAGGTGGAAGTTTTTAGCTGCTAAGGAGGTAAAAGGTTTTATGGTCCACCACCATGTTTATTGAATACCAATCTGAAATATTTTTAGGTTTTCTAAGTTATTTTTCAGTTGTGTGGTCTCTAAGAATATGCTAACTCTGTTTCAAAACTTAGCTACGGTTATGAGACAAAGACAATTTACTCTTATGGTTAAGCCAGCTGATTTTTCAAGGTTAGAAAAAGTCTTACGAGAACCCTAGGGTTTGCCTAGTTTGTCACTGATTCAAACAAGTTTTATCATGATTACCATTCTTTTGGTAGTGCTTAAAAAGGATGCTTTTAACTCTCACATTTTTCTTGAGTCAAGGGTTTCTGAGGTCTTTCAAAGGTATCAAAAACACTCATCTCCCCAGCGGAGTCGCCAGAAATGTTAGTTGCTGGTGGCTCAGCTGGTTGTTATAGCAAATGTTCTTTGAAATAAATCTCTGATATCCTACGGTTACCCTTAAATGAAAGAGATTCTAGGTTCGGTCCCCAACGGAGTCGCCAGAAATGTTAGTTGCTGGAGGCTCAGCTGGTTAATAAAACAAGTGTTCACTGGATCAAATCCCTGATTTCATATAATTATCCTTAAAAACTTCTGGGTTTGTAGTCCCCAGCGGAGTCGCCAGAAATGTTAGGAATTTGTAATTTATTAGCAAGATTGGCAGAGTCCAATTACAGAAACAACATCGTTTCAACCAACTTTGGGATTCTAGGATCTAGCCCTCCTGAATCCGGAGAGGGATCTCTCCAATGAGTGCAAAGATGGATTTGTCTTTGAAGTTTGGGGTGATGGTATTAGGCTAGTTATGAAGACCAAGGGTTTTGTTTTTTTTTGGATGGTTGAACATGATTACTATTTGAGGTAAAAAGTCCCAAATGCAAAGAGGTTCAAAGGTGAGAAGTTGCAAGCAACCAGAATAAGCTTTGGCCAAGATGAAAGACAATTGCAAGTCTTAGTCAATTGGGTTATGGAGTCATAAGAGGATTTAATTGAAACAATCAGGTTCAAGAGTGGTCTATGGGGCAAGTCATCTATGCCTAAGGATCTCTTTAAGGTTGGATTTATGGAATGGAGTGATACATCAAGAAGGGGAAATAAACAGATGAAGAACAAAGAGCAGCCCAGGATCTGGTAAGTACTTTGAAACTAGCCAGCCTTTGACCAGGAACTTAAGAAAAACATAGAAGAAAACTAGGATCTGGTAAGTACTTCGAAACTAGCCAGCCTTTGGTACACTTCCAATAGAAAACATATAAAAAATGAAGGGAAACTTGAAGGAAACCTTTGGAGCAAAAACTAACGGGCCGGGCTCACCACAAATCCTCTCCTAGCTCTTCTTTACTTAGTTACTTTCGAGACAATCAAAAAGATAACACAGAATGGCCTAAGATCTGGTAAGTACTTTGAAACTAGCCAGCTTTTAACACATTCTAAGGGAAACAATCAAACAAAATTTCAGACAAAATTGGGACCAAGGTTGACCATATCTTCCTCAGTTCATCTTCACACAACATGTATTGATAGTAGCATTCAAGAATAATATTCAACTAAGACAATAATATGAGGGAACGCCAGCATTCCTATGTTTAGACAGAATTAAATCATTCCTAAATAATGCAGTTGAAAGAAAACATTTAAATAAAGGTTTTTCAGCCAGAGAAGGTTAATGATATACAACAGGTCCTAACCCTGTTTAAACTGTTATTTACAGAAGAATATGAAACATAATGAAAACATAAAAAAATAACCAGTTGCAATGAGAATAACATCACCGTCAACATAGACCAGGATCCCATAAATCAGCTTGTATTGATGCTCGAAACTGGTTACAATCTTCAAGTCCAGTGTTTTAATTCATATTTCTTTCACAACCTAACTTATCTGTTACAAGCAGAGCTCCAAGAGCTAGTGAATCACTATTTACAATCAGAAGTCTTCAGCTCAGTTACATTACAATGTTTAGTAATTACATCAACAACCAACGCCTCACTCATCTTCTATTGAAGTGTTTATAGGAGGATGAGGAGGTGAGATCTGATAAAATATCTCAAAAACTAATTAATACAGATTTAAACGTCTTCTTGGCCATCGGGGGGCTCAATGAAGAAACTGTATAGGTGTTTCACTGTATTAATGATTTACACTTATGAATTAAGCTCGGTGGGAGCTTTTTTTGACCTTTGAGGCTCTGTGTGAGGTTAGGGTTACTCTGCAGATATTTGTTATTAAATTCTTGGTAGAAGTAACTCTTCGGCTGCGTCGAGGCAAAATATCTGATCTTGATCAATAAATTCTATTCCTAATTGAATACTTTGAGGCACAGGTGGCGCTTTAGTCGCTGGGAGGAATCAATTTGCCTCCATTTGTGACGGAGGAGGATTTTCCTGATAAAACACTTTAGGTTTTCCTTTAGATTGTGTTTCAGATTAGGGATTAGGCTTTTTATAACTGTCTTAGCCGTAATCCCCGCTAATCTATCCATTAATTCTTTGTTCTGGTTCATCCTAGTCTTCGACACTGATAGTCCTTGATTGTGTCTGTTTCATGGTTTTCTTGCTGTCATGTCGGGTTGCGCAGGGTTTATAAGGCATCAATGCCTGAGAAAACATGGATGAAATGTGCATTTCAACCCTGTGGGTGATTTCCTCGAATGAATCGAAGATGGTAGGGTCATCACCCTCCTTCTCTGAATCTTCTTTGAAAATTACAAATAAATGGTTTAAACCCTGCAAAATGCGAAAACTCGTTAAAAAATCCTGCTCTGTAGGTTTAACTGCATTGAAAGGCGCGGAGGAAGCGTGGTCGTTGGATGGCATCATCCAACGGTCGGGGTTAATTTGGAGATATCATAGAATGGAAGAAGGAGATTAAATCTGAGCCGTCGATCGCGCAAAGATCGACGGTCAGGAGTGGGCGATGGAAAGTTAGCGGAGGGGAAACATTGACTGGGCAAGGAATCAGGCAATGCAATATAAGCCGTCGATTTATTTTCCGCGATACGATGGCTTGTTTATTGCGTGGGCACTTTGGTTAATCATCGGACATCTTCGGCGATCGACCACCGTTGGATGAGTGGGCCCAGATCGGATGATGGAGATCAAGTTCGCTGGGCATCCTGGTCCGAACTATAACACGCGGGGGACGACGGTTTCACGCCAATTTTAAAATCGTACAAGAGACACACGTCAACCGCCGTATGGAATCGCCGGCTATTGAGAAAAAACCGCCTTCCACTAAAGAGCGGTGCGATGGAAACCACGCAGGTTTGGAAAACAGCGCACGGATGGGAGGGGTCCATAGGAATGGCGCGCTCTGCACCGTCTGATCTGCAGAGCAGATAGACGGTGGAGGTTGCTCCACAAATTATACAGGCGGAAACTTTGGAAATGAATTAAAAACCCAAAAACACGAATTTACAAAGGTTTTTAATGTTTTGGGCGGAGAAAATATTGGAAAGGGTAAGCACCCGACTATGGGGCCTTAGGGCGCATGGAGGATGATATGACCGGGGGTTAAAAGGGAAGGGGCTTAGCACAAAACAAAATTTCAATTTGCGATGGTCTTTCAATCAACCCATCGCATTTTCTGCAATTTCGATTTTGCGATGGATCGCAGTGCAGATTTTTGCGATGAACACTATTAAAAACTGCAATTTGGATGTTTGCGATTTGCGATTAGTGCCAAAAGGGTTAGAACTTGGTTCCAGGGTGCGATTTTATGGAAGAAAAGGGGTTAAAGACTCAGCCTAAGAGCTTAAGACCAACACTTATGAAAAAATGCGTTTTTGAATGATTTTCAAAGGAAATGGAGGTTTCCAGTAAGGTTAAAGAGTGAGTCTTTAACTTTAGAAGAGTGATTTTCATGAAGGGGAGAAGAGGAAACATGAAAACAAGGGGATTTTATGGAGAAAAAGGGGAGAAAATGAAGGTAAGTTTTGAAGTGGGGTGAGGGAAAAAGGCCTCTGCAGCAATGATCTGGTTGAGAAATTAGCAGGATTTCTATTTGTACAATGGGAACAACAGTGAAGTTTTGGACAAAGGAAAAAGACAAGAGGCCTTCAAGAGTCTTCAAGAGCCAACAATTTTTAGTGATAAAATTTGTTCCTTGGAGGATCAAAAAGTTTTAGCCACCTTTTGGCATAAAAAAATATTATAGGCGGCTAACAGATAGCTTGACTTGCTTGCCTAGATGATGGAGAGGATCTATGTGCAGGATTCCATGGCTTGGTAAATGGTATTGTGCTTCTTTTCAGCTATGTTTTCTTAGTTTTTCACATATGTATCCATGCTTCTTGCTTGTTGTAGGTCACTAAAGAATAGTTTGAGGTATGCCCATGGAGGCACATCAAATTTCCTGATTCACTGCAGCTTCTATGTTTTCATCCTTCTTGGTCATGTCAAAGGATTCTTAACTTCCCTTTAGTCCAATAAGAACTTGTTATTTATTTCCTTAATTATTATTATGACATGCTATCTTGTTTGATTCATGGTATGCCCTGCTTACTCATAGTTGTTTAAACCTCATTAATGAAATCTCCTTTGAAGTATTAACTGTCTATTTTAGATCAAAGAGGTCTTGTTTTGATCTTGCTCTCTGCCTACAATTGCAGAATTATTTCAAAGTTCTCATCAGTTTGAATGTGTTGTTTAGGAGTTTCCTTTCCACATTTTGAGCTGTTGGTGTGTCTTACATGTGTTCTCAACCACTGAAGGTGATTTTCCAAAAGTTAGAGGGTCTTATACTTCTATGCATCACCCGATTGTTTACTTTCTGCATTTATCAGTTTGAGTTTCATTCATAGTGATTAATGGTTAGCCCTACCACATGAATGCTTTTCTTTAAAACTATTTATGCTTAAAAACTCTTTTTCTTGCACAACTTGATGTTCATTTCACTTCATAAACCACCTAACATATCCATTCACTATACTAAATCAGCCCTGCAGTACACCCTACCCATTGTATTGACATCCTTGGCTTGCTTTTGACCCCATAGCCCAGTTGAACTCATTTTCTTGTTATATTTTGATCCACTTGATCAGTTTTACCTCCAAACAACCGAAAAACAAACAAACAAACACACTTAACAACTAGCCTAAAATCTAAACAAACTAAGCGAACAAGCTCACATCCTTCGCTTCATTAGAGAGAGCCCTCTCTGAGTCCAGGAAGACTAGGTCCTAGGGCTCCAAAGCTTGGCTGATCTTACCCTGTCATTTGGTCTACCAATTTTCCAAATCACGGGACCTTAATATAATGGTGAGCACGGTGGGACCTTTCTGAGTTAGTGACAAACTCAGTATGCCTTAGAACTTCATAAATCCCTTGACTCAAGAATATCCAATGATTATCAGCCACCTCATCGCCACCATAACATAATGGCAATCATGGTGGGACTTTTCTGAGTTGATATCAATCTGAACATCTTTCAAGACTCATGGAAAGCCCCTCTTGAACTAAGCACACTATACTATTGAGACACCTCATCGCCACCATAACATAATGGCGATCACTGTGGGACGTTGTGTCGAAACATCCTAGGTATCCCTTAGGAACTATCAAAGTCTCAGTCAAACTTAGAAAACTTTAGTGTTGTCCGAAGAGTAGAAACTAGCTCTTTCACCATCTTAGCAAAATGATGATTCATTTATAGGAAACTCTTAAAAACCTTAGGGCTACATATAGGAACTCATAAAACCCCAAAAACATATTTATATTGGTTTTTTTGTCAGTATTGGTGGTGGACCATAGACATATATACTCAAAATGGTAAAAAATATCCACTTGGAGACTCCACAACTCTTAATAGACCTAAAGACTCCACTAGAGGAAGAACCTGAAACATGACCAGTCATCCTAGAAAGAAAGAGCACTCAGGCCTTAGTTGGATTCAAGAAATTATTGTTTTTATCTATAACTATGTTCTATCCTACTTTGAGCCTGATCAAGAATACACTAATGAGATTTACATTGATCATTGGAAAGATATCAAACCTCAAAAAGCTAAGCCTCGATTTTCAGACCATGAGAAAACTTATACACCGTGCTTACCCCAGATTCACTTATGGAAAACCTAGTGAAACATGAGCCTCATGGTACCTTTCCCACTTTGGCTAAAACCTCAAACAGTCATAAATCTCTTTTTACACTACCTATATCCACAAAGGTCCCATAAAGATACAAGCCTTTGGTTTTACCTCCCATCTTCCAAGCCCTCCCTGCAAATCTTCAAAACAAATTACCCAGATTTGATGGAGAAAGCTCAGAAGTCACTACTGAAGAGCACATCCAAAATATTGAGAATTTACTTGACCTTTTTGAAATATAAGAAGATGATGTGCGTATTAGAATGTTTGCCTTATCTTTACAAGGAAAAATTAAGAGTTGGTTTAAGGCCTTCCAGCTGTAAGCATTACCAATTTTCATCCGTTCACCCAACTCTTCCTAGATAGGTGGGTGGTCATGGGTAATAAAGTTCTCATCATAGAAGAATACAATCATTTAAAAAGACAACCAGGGGAGACAATACAAGACTTTTCAGCCAAATTCAATAAAGTATACCATGCAATGCCTTCTAACATAAAGCCACCCCTCGGATGGGCTCTCTTGCACTACCCAAGTTCTTTTGACCCAAAGACGGTTTTCTGGATAAAAGAAAGAGATCCTTTGACCCTGGAAGAAATTCAAAGGATAGAAATTGATGTGGAAGTCAACATACTAAATACAACTAAGAATAATAGAGAAAGACAAAGCAAATAAAGAGAGACCAATCTCTTCAAAGGCAAAGTTGGAAAAATTGATATATACATTAAGCAAACTGATGCTTTTACTTAACAAGAAAAGAGAAAGACACAAAGTTAAGTTTAATGTTGCTTATTCAAACCAACCTACACTTTTTCCTCAAGAAGAACATACTCAACCATTACAAGACAAGAGTAACAAAAAAATGTGCCTAATGAGAAAGTTGCAAATAAAAACATAGAGGAGTGCTTTAAAGAATCTATCAGCCATCTTGAAATCACAGAATCTGAAATGGAAGAAAAAACAAAACGTGTAGGATCTCTACCTTTATGCTTTGAGTCATTTCAGTTCATGTGAGAAAATTGGCCTCCTAAGAATCTATCAGAGGCAACTCATGAATTCCATGCTAACTATCTCGAACATCACGAAGAGTTGGTTGAAGATTAAAAAAAATCAAGAAATGAAAGAGAACCCACAGGATCTCTCTAAAGGCACAAGTGATGATTCATCATCTCTCATAGGTGAGGCCCAAAAAGACTTTTATCCTCTTTATTGTAGTTATATCCAAAGAGAGATAAAAATGCCTTCGTTTTTAACTGAAGAGGAGATAGATCAACTCATAAACATGTAGACAACATCTAAAACTTCATATGGCCAAAAATTTTCTGATCATTCTCCTGCTAATCTTGCATACCATAAGTCAAAAAATATATTTGTAAATCAATTTGAAGAGAAACAATCTAATAGTCCAATACGTATGGTTGGTGAAATTAATTATATTGATGATTCTCCAAGGTTTGATCAATATGTTGATAATGATGATGATTTCCAAATAGAAGCTAACTTTGCAGAGTACTCAGCACTTGATTTTTGGGAGGAAGCTCAGTTTCATCAACTTGAGGAAGGTAACCAACCAGTACATAGCAGCTATGACAGTGATGAGGAAAGCTCAGAAAATTTGGAAGTAAATGAAGGCTTGGAAATTGATGATCACAAGAAAGTTGTTGCTCTTATTTCTTGAGAATATTTGTTGCCAAAGAGTATCCCTACTCATCAACATGGTGACGTTCACACATATTTCAGTCCACTTAATCATAACACATCATCTTGGCAAGAAGACTACACTGCAATATATGATGAGTCTGACAGTTCAAGTGATCATGAGCAAGGGGAAGAGTTTCTTTCCCAAGAGAGTCCCAAAAATAGCCAAGTGGAAAAAAGAGTAGTCCTGAATGAAGCTTATATATCAAATCCTCTAGATCAGGTATGAATCCAAGATCCATTTTTTGTTTTCCTTGATAAATCTGAAGGAGGAGTGTGTTCTACCATGAACAATTTGTTGCAAAGTATGAGAAAAAATTTAAGCACTATTGTCCGAAAACAAGTGAAGTGGAAGTGGCCTTTTGATTTCTTCAGCATCATGAAAGAACTGAACCAAGATCACCCATGCAATCATCTACTTGACTAGTTACATTGGAAAATATATATCACCAAATAAATGTTTATCATGTATAGGTTAGATTAGGGTAGAATAGATAGGCATGCAAAATAAGCTCAGCCCCATGAGCATCTTTCTTTCAGTTTGTTTTGAGAAAAAAAAAAATACAAAAATAATAGGAAAATTAGAAAAAGAGGGTAGTTTCTAAAGCAATGGTACAACCCCATACCCAAAAAAAAACAGTCATGCTGAAAGTGCGCAAGTATAAATGCCACTACCAGTGCTCAAAAGATGTCTTGTTCAGTTATCTAGCCTAATCATAACTGTACATGTTTAAATTGATTGCTGATAAGTTAGTGAAAGAAGTGATAGTCAAAATGTGTAAGCTTGACCTATCAATGAAAGTAGATTAGGAAAATATATTGGTTCCACACGCTCAAAACAGAACCAAAGAGGAAAGAAGGGATGAAAAACAAACTATGTATTCCTAGCCCTGATTTTTCTAAATCTCATTTTGTGCGAAAATAATATTTGTGTGCAGCTTGTCTTTTATGCCACAAACACATGAAAAATTAGACCGTCTAATCCTGATTTGGTCATTTTTCAATTTCATGTTTTATATTAGTGAATGAAATCCTGTCAAACAACTTAATCTTGATAATCGATCTAGCGTAGGTAGAGAATCAAATGAGTTCATCAGTTTAATCTGAACTCCTGGAGGACATAAGTGTAGAATTAGATAGTTTTTCTATTTTCAAAAATATTATATCAAAGGGTTGCTAGTTCAAATGCACCTAAAGAAGAAAAAATGCTAGGAAATATAGCTAGGTAGGTAGAGATGAGGTTGATGCTAATCATGCTGTAAATTTGTCAAAGAACATCATTTTCAGGAATAACATCAAGGAAAAGAGAAATTTGCACCAATGGATGAGACATTGGTCTTCACAAGTTAGAGATCTACAATTTTGGACACCTCCTGAAAAGGAGCTGCCCTCCCAAAATGGAGCCACTATTAGTCATCAGTATTTTTTCCTGTTTTGATGACTAGATTTCTTGGCTAGGTTTTCTAGAAACCAATGTCAAAAAATCCAATTTGTCCTCTAGAAAACCCCTCAAACAAATTTTTATCTTTTTACCCCTGTCTTGGAGCCTATGATAGAAGTAGTCTTCAGTTTTCAGTCTTGGCCCAAATTAGCAAACCTTCTCTGTCTATAGCTATCATAAGCCGTCTACCTTTGCTTTCATAATCCCCTTTTCCACATAGCTCGCTATCAAACATTGGACAAATTTTTCTACCCCTCTCTCACTTATTATCTTGTCATGTGATGACCTGACTATATCTCAGAAATCCCTTACAAATTATGACAAAGTATCTAGGCCTAAGTGGTGGTGTTTAGGGAAAATACCTTGAGAAAAGCTTTCTCTAGTCAAAAATCTCGTCTTCAATATCAGTCAGCCATCATGTCTTATTAGTTGTCAAAAAAAACCCTTGTCTATCCCTAGGTCATACACCATCAAAATGGTTACTTTGTTTTTTTTCAGCAGAGCTCAGAAAGGTTCAATTCAAGAAGAAATAGAGAAAGAAGTTTCCATATCTGAAGAAAAGTGATCATTTCAAGCATCATCTTCATGAATACATCAAGAAAGCTCTTCAAAGATCAAAAAAATCTATCAATGCATCTCTGCAGAGGTGTATACATTGATGACAGTAAGAAAAGTGTAAGCAAAAGAACACTTAGGGAAAGGCTTCAATGCTAAGCAGTTTACTATCAGAAATCATATAGTACAAGTGGTGAAAAGAGAAGACCTACAGGTTTCAAAATCCAAACATGAAAAATGAATACAAAGGTTAGATGATGTCTACCTTTAGCGCTCCATGCTAACTCAAAGAGAATTTATGCATAAGTTCTCAAACATGTGACCAAAGCCCTGCAAATCACTCTTGTCCAAGAAAGAAGGAAAATCTTTGAGAGAAAAAAGGTCTAAAGTAGTTAGGCATCATTATGAAGATATGAAAAGGACAACTGCTTTTTATATCTTACCATAACCTGGAATCTGGAAAGCATTTAAAGACAAATTTTCTTCAAAGATGCACACACTGAGCATTTATCATGCATAAATGCACTATTTACTCCTAAGCTTCATAGTGATTTTGTGCAAAAGGACATTTACCCTAAGCAAGTTTACATAGGAAAAAGACAGTTGGTTTAGAGGACTTCATCAGTGATAAGTGGAAAGGCTCATAGTTTGCTTCCATTGGTCTGTTTTAAATGAACAGAGAAAGGACATAGTACTTGATGAAAGAAAAAATTTTGTGTTTTGCATTGCCTCCTCCAAAAAATGAGCAGAGGGCATTCACTAGGTTTAATATTTTGTTTGAGAGCATTTTTAAGGATAAACCAAGGCTATTAATATTTTGGTGGCATGTTCCCCTAAATATATGAGCAAAAGACATATCACATGCAGACAAATTGTTCAAAATACAATATCTAAATGATGTGTTAGAGATGAGAGAAAATTTTGGTTTACAAGTGCCTCTTCCAATCAAAAGAAGAAGGAAAAAAAAAACACTAGTTATGAGGAAGCCTCCTTCAAATCATCACACAGGGGGTAAACATTACATTTTATCAAAAATCACCTCCATCAAATTATATGAGCAGAGTTCTATCTCAAGGAAGTTTTGCACATTGATACAAAGGGCAACAACACAGTTTTTAATAGTCTCCTCCATCATAAGAGGAAAGGCCTGAGAAAATAGGTTTACATTAACCAAATCAAAGAAATGAAAGGGCCCATGGAATTTCAGTTTCCAAAGACATCTTTGCAAATCAAAGAAACAAGATTGACACCAAAAGAGGGAAGATTGCAATTTAAAATCCTCATCAAAAGGTTAAAGGGCTCCCAAACAGGTATTTATGTTTTTTACATTTGATGAGTTAACGAGGGAAAAAAATTGTCTTAAACCTGAGATTTTTCGGGTGCCCACCTACAAAATTTAACATGCGTGATGCGCCTGTAACAGCCTTCCAAAGACAATTGCACAGGACACGACGCGCCTGTGCAATGGCGTGACTCGCCTGTCCGTTCACCCGGGCGCCCACAATATTGTGCCCAAAATGTGCCAGAATTCGGATGTGTGCACATAAACTATGTTTTTAAGCTACAGAGGAGATCTTTAAAAGGTATTCACCATTTCTTTCACCTCATTTTTTGGTCTTAAGATATTTCTTTTAAAGAGGTAATTTAAGGAGGGGAGGAAACCGTGTTTTTTAAGGAGGAAGGCTTGTTTTCATTTGAGAAGAACCTATTGACTAAGTAGTAAGGAAAAGGACAGTGTTAGAAGAAGGGAAACCTATTTTTAGTTTGAAAAACATGTTTAGATAAGTAGGTGAAGAAAACTAAAACCAAGATGCCTCCAAAGAAGAAAAGGGTTAATAAGGGGGGCCACCATAAAAGATTTTTGATAGTGAATAGGAAGAATGTAGAGAAAGAAAAGAAGGAGGTAGTGATGGTAACAAGGAGAAAGACAACCCTCAGTCAACTGAATACTATGAAATAGTTGGTAGCCTAGAACAAAAGCAGCAGAGCAATGATGATAAAAAGAAGCCTCCTTCAAATGATAAATAGAGATAGCACCAAAACTTTTTTAAAGGCTGATAGTTAAATGTCTAAAGAGCTAAGCCTAACAGTTTGTCTAAAGCATCCTCTTTCAAATAATAAATAGAAGTAACTGTAGTTTTATGTTTACCAAGGTCTCCTTCAAACATAAGTAGAGGACTAGAAGATTTTTGTGTTTGCAGTGCCTCCTTCAATCATGAGCAGATTGAAAAAACAAATTCTTTCAAGTGCCTCCTTCAGTAACAAGCAGAGGGCTTAAAAAGATTGTTTTGAGATGCGTCCTACAAAGATGAGTAGCAGTCCCAGTTTTTGGTGAAAAGTAGCCTCTTTCAAAACATTAACACAATCATCTTTAATGGTTTTTTCTTCCAAAAGAAAAGAGGGTGGATTTTCAAATACAAAAAGAAGGGAAAAAGGAGTTTTCTCAAATCGTCCCAAGGCATAAAAAACTCGGCCAAAACATTTCACATTTAAAAATTCTTGGTTTGCAAAGTTTGGCAAGAGGAAAATGAAGAAAATATAGAGAAGGCAGAGTATAGAAGTGAAAGGCAGAGAAGATTAAGAAAAGAAGAGCAGAAAGAGAAGCTACAGAACAGAGCCGATATCTGAGGTAAATCAGCAAACATTCAGTTTGATAAATTGAGGAAGTTGGAGCTTCCCTATCAAGTTGCAGCTTAATAGCTGTCAGTTGTAGCTGACTGAGGTTGGAGCCTCCTGTAGGTTGGTGCCTGCAGAAAATTGAAGGGAGTTGGTGCTTCCTTGCAAGTTGTATCTTGCAGAATTGAGGTTGGAGCCTCCTGTAGGATGGTGCCTGTAGAAAAACAGTGGTGAGAGGGAGTTGGAGCGTGCCTTTGCATCACAACAATAATAAGATGTGGTTTTCTCCCTTTATGGGTTTCCACTTATATCTGGTGTCTCTGTGCATGATATTTATGTATTGATCTGATATGTATCATCTGCTTAATACCTGCTGCTCTCATATTAAGTCTACTGTTATATTATACTAATACCTGCTGCTTACATTCTAAGATTACTCACACATTGAATTGGATATGAAATGAAGGTGTAAATAAGTTTAATGAAAAGTTTTAAAAGATCAGGAAGGTGTTAAACTGATTCACCCCCCCCCCCCCCCCTCCTCTCAGTTTAACTAAAACTTCAACAATAAGGCATGCCAAGATGTGCAAGGGTTTGTCAATGCGTGCCAGGGACTGTCAAGGCAAAAAAAGGGAGAAAAAAGTTAAAATACAAGGAAATGAACACATAATAGGGTTTATAAGTCATGAATTTACCTTTTCCAAGAGGGGCATGCTAGGAACACCAACACTAGGTGCCAATAGGTGCCAAGTGCAAAGTCTTAGTGCATTCTAAGTGCCAAGTATTCTTTTTTTACTTCTCCTCTACTTTCCAACAATTGATCTCAAATAAATTTAATATTAAACCATGCCAAATCATACCAAGGAATCTCAATGTATTCCATACAAGCTAAGACTTTCCAAGCGCCAACATGTGCCAAGCGCCAATATATGTCAGGGAGTGTTATGCATGCTATGAAGTGGAAGGGTGTGTTGAAGAGCGTTAAGGTGTTCTAGAGAGTGCTAATGCATGTTGAGGAGTGTTGAGGAGTACTGTCACAAAAAATTAAGGGAGCACTAGGTAAAAATTCATGGAAGTTAATGGATATGAGGAATGTGTGCTAGGGACTAGTGTTAATGAGTGCTAGTTTTCATGCCAAGGAGTGAGTGACAAGGTATGTTAAGAATTGGTAAGGCATGCTAGGGAATATCAAGGCATGTCAAGAAGTTCCAAAGTGTGTTAGGGAGTTCTAGGGTGTGCTAATTATATGTGCCAAATAGTGCCAAGATATGCCAATACATGTTGAGTGCTAAGGATGTGCAGGGTGCTAGGGTATGTCAATATGTGTCAAGGCAACAAAAGGAAGAACCAATATAAAATTCAAGGAAATGAACTTATAAGAGGGGTAATAGGTTAATACTTTACTTTTTTAAAAGGGGAATGTTAGGAACACTAATAATAGGTCCCAACACATGCCAAGTGGAATTGTGTGCCAAGTGCTAATTTATGGCAATGCATGCAACCAAGGTGTTACAGGGCATGCTAGGGACTACATGCATGCCAACACATGTTACGAGAGTTCTATGTTGTGCTAGCTCATGCCACCATATGCTTGGGCGTAAGTGTCATCACAATATGTTCTAGGTACAAAGATGTTCCAAGACATGCGAGGTGTTAATAAATGTTAGTCCGTGCCAAAGCATCAATTTAAAGCGTGCCCAGATTATTGAGGAGTGTTAGGAATTTATCATTAATAGAATTGACATAGTTTGATTAAGTATTAAATAATATATTTCCTACACACACTAGTGGAACTTTATCTAAACGAAATTTGCTAGATAATAAACTTAATATATATGAATCATGTGTTGACTCATAGGAAAACTCTATTCAATTAGTCATTACTTGAGGGAAATGATACACACTAATTACTTCTTAACAAATTAGCTGACTCTAACCACTATGGTGTTGGACATATTATAAAAAATACTCCACAATAATGCTCTTAAATCATTATATTTTGACAAAAAATATATTAGCAAGCACATAGCGTCATCAAAAACGCATTGGAATGATCAATGATAACGAACATTTGTTGACCATCACCAAAAGTAATAAAAAGAGCATTGGTGAGGGTCATTAAAATTTTGTCACTAGAAGTGTCACTAAAGAGAAAATTAGTGACGGGCCTAACGACCCTCACCAAAAGTGTCATTGAAAATGGCTTTGGTGACGAACCTTAAAGGACAATCACTATATACACTTACAACAATGCTTTTTTAAGGGTTGTCACCATATGTGACATTGGTGACAGACCTTAAAGGTCTGCCACAAGCATGACCCTCACCAATGTCCTTTTTTCTTGTAGTGACAAAAGGCATACGAGCCACCAAAAAATCCAACCAGTGAAAAAACCCCCAATTATTTTTCAACCTAGCCATAAAAGCCACCAATTAAGCCACAGAAGCCACGAATTGAAGCCACGGATACTCAAATCGTTCACAGAAGGCAAATAAGCCACCGAAAAACCAAAATAGTAAAAAAAACCCCATTTTTTCAACCTAAGCCACAAAAGCCACCAATTAAGCCACATAAGCCATGAAATGAAGCCAAAGATACTCAATTTGTTCACATAAGGTAAAAAAGCCACTGAAAAATCCAGCCAATGCAAAAACTCCCAAATGTTTTTCAACCTAAGCTACAAAAGCCACCAATTAAGCCAAAAAGGCACAAATTTAAGCCACATATACTCCACAAAAGGCACAAAAAGCTAGATATTAATATAAAAGGATGAATGGTGTGAATACCAAGAAAAGAGATGTGTTTACAAACACAATTGAAGGTATGGCTGTCAAGATGAACAATCCTACTAAGGAATGATGACGCCAATCTCCAAACGCCTGCTGCAGTGAGTTGACCATGGTGTCCACTGTCAGGAAAAACAGGGTCGAGCAAGAGTCCCTGAACAAACGTCCATTTGAAACTCGACTACATTTGGCAACATACAACCCTGCAGCAATGTGATGCCACCCAAGGGACGCATTCGAACAACACACCACAACAGTCTAACAACACACTGCAACAATCGAACAACACAACACAAGAACCAAAAAAGGCACCATAACAACCATAATCAACAAAAAATTCACACATAATACAGGCGGCTCTCACACATAACTACTAGCGGAGCAAAATGAGCCACTTTCGGGCTTGGAAAAAAATGAACGGGAATGAAACAACCTAACCCTAATTTTCGTAAAGGAAACCCTAATTGGCGCTAAAACCAAAGTTCAAGTCCACTCTAGGAAGGTAACATTGTGTATGCCAGGTGTCTAAATTGGGCCACATAGGAAGGCCACACAACTACTGACCTCCCTCCCCTACATTGTTTTCTTGAAACAAGTAGGCATTGTTCCTTTGGAACCTATTGTTATGTTTCTTTCTATGACACCTATATGTATATAGTTGTACTCCTACCGACATCATTATATACCTATATGTACATAGTTGTACGATACTACTGTCGATCATTATATATTTGTATTTCTCTACATGCAATGTTCATATATATATATATATATATATATATATATATATATATATATATATATATATATATATATATATATATATATATTATCTTGCATAATTTGTTTCATACTAGTTCTTATTTTACTTCATAATAATTGTTGGGCCACTAAATTTTCATTATTATTACCACTTTCTAACCTCTATTTCATCCATTTATACCATTCTTTATCACATTCTTTATGATAATTTATCATTTAATTCCATTTTATAATAATTTATGCTCTTTTGGATAAGTAATATGTATTCTCCTTTATTTCTAATAAATTGATAATTATTATGCATGATTTTGTTAAATATGGTTTATTAATATGTTATAACATCACTCACACTTTTAGCCTCCAAGATCTCTTCCAGATTGGAAATTTTATCTCCAACTATTCCAACTTAGAAATTCGTTGGGATAAAAAGTGACAGTTTTGCGTTGGCGATTTCAGACAAATGAAGATGAATCCTGAAAATCGGAGACATGGGTTTTGTGCAGAACGGACCCATTGAGTTTTTCTGTAATTATTTTTCCAAAATTTTGTTTGTATTGATAGAAATAGAAGGTTCTCTGAAGGAAATTTTCTCAAATTTGTCGTTGTGGTCATTTTCCAAATTCTTCCAATTGCAATACCAGATTCGACATGTTCCAGCTGAGTCATGATATTCAGATCTAATCTTCCTGATAAATTTGTTGTAGAAAATCTCCAATTATAATGGTAAATCATTTTGTAATCAATTTAGTTGTAATTTCCCTTTGCTCTCTATGTATTTAAATAAAACAGAGATCAAAGAGAGGGGGGAATAGATGAACAATTGTTGGATGAACGAATGAAAAATTGTTGAATTTGAGACATTAGAGCTTAATTCTGATGTAATTATTTCTCTCAGATATTTCAATGAAGGAATTTATCCATTGAGTTCTACATCTATTACTTGTAATGGCTCACATGGCTACTTTTGATTTTCCCATCAGAGATTTAGGAGGAGTTACGCAAAAGCACATAATTCACCCAACTACTCTACCAAAATTTCATGGTTTGGCAAATGAAGATCCAAATACGTTTTTATTTGATTTTGAAGTACTTTGTAGAGGATATAATTATAGTACTAATGATAAAAGGTTGAAAGTGTTTTCTCTTACTCTAAAGGAGTAGCTCTCTGATGGTTCATGAGCCTTTGTGGGAACTGCATTCAAACATGGGATGACATGAAGAATGTATTTTTGAAGAAGTACCAATACTATTACAAGGCCAGTGAAGATATTTTTAGTATGATACAAGGGGAAGATGAAATCTTGGAGGACTATGTGGAGCTATTTAAATACAACCTTCAAAAATCAAAGTATAAACATTTGGAAAAACAGGTCTTGAAAACACTCACACTCAAAGAGATCAAAGATGAATTTTTAGAACTTTTAAATATGATAGGAAAAGGTGATGTTTTTCAGCTATCATATGATGATGTTTGTGATTTACGCATAAGGTATTCAAGAGGAATCTCCAAGGCTGGTAAGAATTCCAAAGAATTTTCTTCTTTTATTTCCAAATCTACTACAAGAACAGGAGCTATAAGAGTTGAAATCAATGATGTATTTGAAGTTTTTAAAATTGATATTATTAGCTCTCTAAATTCACAATTGCATGTTTTCCAAGGAAAGAAAAATCAGGAAAAAATTGAAGAAGTGTTTTTCCCTCATTACCAGAAGGAGTATCCCATGCATAGTTTCTCTTTCTTACCTAGGATGAAAGAAACATATCAAAGAGATTGAGAAGCTACAAGCTCACAACCATGGAAACCATGGCCTACATGTATGGTTCAAAACAATTCCTCTCCATTTTCTTACTTGCATAATCCATTATGGAATACTCCTTTGTTAGGATATCCATGTCAATATCAATATAACCACCACCAATCTTTTCCACAAGTTTGGTAGGGTTCATCTTATGATTACATGAATACTCTCCCTCATCTTGTAGCATAAACATATCATACATATTCTTTACCAACTTTTCAACAACATCTTACTTGTTTATCAAAATCATCCACACAACCGAGTCAACTACATCATCAAAATCTTCCATGCCCTACACAATTTCCTGCTCAATCCATTCCACACCCTCACAATAATAAACCAATACATCATGCTTACTGTGTTGAACTGCAAAATTTACCCACTCTTCCCACCCATTCTACCTCACATGCACCATTGCAGAAAACTTATATTGAGATTAGGAAGGCTTCAAATCCAAAAATTGCAGAATTTATGGAAGAAATTCATGATATGAAAACCATGGGAAATCAAGAGAGTCAAGGCTATATTGAATATTGGTTTTACTCAATCGTTTGTTTGCAGCATCGCTCCATACTTCAGCAATTTTTGGCACCATCTTTTCAAGGGAACTTGGTCTCTCCTACCCTGGTATTTATTAATGTATATTTTTATAATTTGGTTATGTATATACTTGAGGCCTTGTTTCGAAAATGGTTCCATTGTAAGTACTCTTATACGTAGATAAATTTCATCTTTTTCAAACAAAGTAGGTCAGTGTAGAAAATAAAATAAATAAATTTCTTTATATGTAAAAAGAGTTATGGTTGCAGCAACACCTTGTGTAAATCGATATTGGTGATATATCTTTAAATTTATGTGTATGTTGACATATTATATTGAAAATCACATTTATACAAACACCCATCACCATTTTTAAAAAAAATGTTTGTTTATCATATTTTATGGCTTGCGGGCTTCATGAAATTTCTGAAAAAATAGTTGGGACAGTCATGTTTTGAGGGGCCAAATGGGAATATTTTTAAAACCTATTTCTATATTAAGTAGATATTTATGTCTAATTAACAACTCAATTTTAATCATTCCATTTTGATTTGAAACGAAAAATTTATAACCAAAACATTGATAGGGTGTCTAGTAGGCAGCTGAGGAACAGAATTGAGACAGTCCATTTTTGGAGGCCCAAATGACTAGATCTTGAAAACCCATTTCTACGGTATATTTCACTATGAATATAGTTTACAAGGAAATTTGAATAATTCTATTTCTATATCGTATAAGAAAGATATGGCCAAAATACCGACTGCCTATCGTAAATCAACATTCTCAAAACTCTATTTTTTGGTTTTTCACTAGCATATTTGACCTATCAATTCTTCTTGCCTCAAAAACTTGCTTCTATTGGATATAGATATATGAAAATAATTTAATCTCCAATTTGAATCAATTCAATCCGTCATAAAATGAAAAATTTATGCCTAAAATATCAACTGTTGGTCTAAGTTGGGAAATTGAAATGATTTTGTTATGCAGGTTGTTCTAAGTAAATTTGACATATCATATCATGAAATTTTTATAAAATGTTTCTATTGGTAATAGCTCTTTAAAAAAAAATTCATTTGGCTTTGGAATCACTGAAATTGGACGAAAAAAAAATAATTTATGATTAAAACATTGTTGGTCAGTATGGTCAACCGATGCTCTCCTGCAAGTGACATATAAATTATTCTTAGTTTATATTTCTGTGGATTTGTTTTATAGAGTAACCGATCATTATTTTTTTCATATTTATTGGATTAAGAGAGCCCGTGCACCTCTCTTCTTCCATTATTTTATTTTTTATTGCAGGTAGATGCTCATTTTTTGCAGGTCAGAGGAGAATAAAGGAAGTTCATTTATGAAATAATGATTCTTGAAGACAATGTTAATGAAATAAGGGCATTTCATCCAAACATCTATTAAGAAGTTTAATATCATATGATGTTAAGTTTTTATAGGTATCATGATCTAAAATTCCTTATAATATCTTGCCACAAATATCCTGAAAATACCTTCCAACAAGAAATTTATGTGAATATATTTTCATTACTTGGCGGATTCATAACATGAAAAATGAAGAATTGAAAATTCAAGTCATTTCCACCAAAGAATTTTTTTTCAAAATACCTATTTTTCCATTCATTCACCATTGAAAAATTGTTTTTCTTGGAAACAGATTGATGTTCCCTTAGGAAACAACCTTATTGCAACTGAAATCACAGCTGTTGTAACTTTATTTATTTATTTACTCTTTGTTAATAAAGTGTTGTTTATTTTCTGATTTCTCTTATGTTTTTGTGTTTCAGATGTTGCTTCCTTCAAAGTTGTGGTTGACATTCCATTGGTGAATGCACAGTTTCTATAAATTAACAACTGTTGTTCCATGCAATGAATAATTATTGTTCTATCAAATGAAAAACTGCTTTCCATTCCTGACTGCACATTTGTTGTCCTGTCTTCGACTACGTAGCTATTGTTCAGTAGAACGAACAACTCCGGTTTATTTTTCATGTGTTTAATAACTATTTTTCAATCAATTGAACAACTATTGTTTAGTCAATTGAATAGCTGTTGTTTGATCAAATGGAAAGTTGTGTTTCTTTTCCGTGTGTTTAATAACTATTGTTCAATCAATTGAACAATTGTTGTTTAGCTAATTGAACAACTGTTGTTTGATCAAATGAACATCTGTGTTTCTTGTGGGTGTGTTTAAAAATTGTTGTTCAATCAATTGAATGGTTGTTGTTTAGTCAATTGAACAACTATTGTTCAATCAAACAAACAATTGTGTTTTCTTTTTCTTTTGCGTGTTTAATAATTGATATTCAATTGATTGAACAACTGCTATTCAGAACAACGAACAACTCCGATTTTTTTTGTGTGTTTTTGTTGTTCAATCAATTGAACAACTGTTGTTCAATCAATTGAATAGCTATTGTTCAGAAAAATGAACATCCGCAATTTTTTTGGTGTGTTTTTGTTATTCAATCAATTGAACAACCACAATTTTTTTGGTGTGTTTTTGTTGTTCAATCAATTGAACAACTGTTGTTCATAAAATTGAACAACCGCAAATTTTTTTAGTGTGTTTTTGTTGTTCAATCAATTGAACATCTACAATTTTTTTGGTGTGTTTTTGTTGTTCAATCAATTGAACAAATGCTGTTTAGAAAAATGAACAACCGTGATTTCTTTTTGTGTGTTTAATAATTGTTGTTCAATCAATTGAACAATTGTTTTTCAATAGATTTAACAACTGTTGTTCAATAAAATGAACTTTTGTGATTTTGTTGTCATTTGATCTCAATCAAAGGACCATTTTTACTTCATACATTTTGCCATGAAAACCATCTTTTTGATTGGAAATTTGTACCCAATGTAAAGGAAAAACAATGATATTAACAACACTATGACTTTTCAAAAACTTTGATTGCTATGTTTATCCTGAAGCTAACATGGTTCATCTATATAATGACTTGTTGAATATCTCCTCTTTGGACATATCATAAAATGATTCACTAGCTCAATACTATGTTGGTTTGTCTTTCACACTTTCAATTGATAATTCCCTTTGGTATGATGATATGGGGATAAAAACATAACCTTCATTGGCATTCTTTTACCTCTCACGCCATCCCTAGCTCTTAAGGAGTTAATGAGCCTCCCTCCATTTATAATAAAATTATGAAAATATAATAGAAATGTTCTTAAAGAGGATAGGGGGTCTCAGCACGAGCCAACCTACCATGATCATAAGGATATAACAAGTTACATTCCCATTATGGCCACGACACCAGGGTAATGGCCTTTTAGACAGACAAAACTGTCAGAAGGACAAGAGGTCTCATCACGAGATGACCTGATCAGTTTGTTATATCCTGGTGAATGGAATTGTGATTATTTAGTTACCATGCTAGAACAGTGATCTCTTTATAAAAATAAACAATTATCTAAATACTAAATAGAGGATCCTGGCTCATTTTTGGGTTAAAAATCAATTCTGTCAAGGCTATGGACCCCTGCTGGCGGCAGTGGCTCTACTTATGATATTGAAGTTATATGTTACATTGCCAACTATTCTATATCCCAATATTCCCATTGATTCATTTCCAAAGACGAATTTACCATTTGAACAATGTTTATATCTATATTAACCAATGTTCATGGTATACTATAATTTTATATGAATTATATTAAAAATTGTCCGATCAAATGATGCCTGCAGTCGTCATCATACATTGTTTGTCATGATTTCATCATATCTTGCCACCAAAGGAAAAACGTTTTTTCATAATGCTTAAATCTGTGTTTTACTCTTTTTGGTCAATTCCTAATCATCTTTACGATTTGTACTGCTCTGACCATTTCTATCATATGTACGATACTCTCATTATTTTTATGCCGCATTTATGAATCCACAACATCCTTTCCTCTTTTCTCGTACTTTATGGTGGTGGAAGCATGGGGGAACAAAACCATGCCACACTTTCTACTTACTTTCAGCTTGCATGGCTTCCACCTTTTGCATCACTTTTAGCATCAACTTAGCCTACATCAGCTTCAAAAAGTGCTAGTCCATACATGCCATTCCACATTTATACGAAGGTAAAACTTGAGGTAACATAGCATAAGTTTTTTATTTATTAAAAAATTAAGAGAATTGCATGAAAATCCATTGAGAATTCTTTATCTTCATTCATTCCACTTCTTTACCACTTCTCATTTTTCAGAGACACAAAAGCTTTCAGTTTGGGGGAGTGTTACTTTCATTCATTTCTTTATTATGACCATGCCATCATCCATCAATCTCCTTATTCATTCTCAAAACCTCCCTTATTCCATGTTATTGTACACCAAGCATAACGATTGTAGAAACTGCCTCAATTTGTTTTCTAGTATAGCATGAGAGCATGCTAATTCTCTAGTTTGGAGGAGTAATTGCTACACATGATGGATGTTTTCTACTTTCTTTCTCATTTAAGGCATATAATTTCATTTTTATACAGTATAGAAACTGAATTGAGAATATCTTTAAAACTATGAACTAAATTCTTGTGATTTTTGGACAGCAAAGAGGTATCTTTAAAATACACAAACGTGAAAATTTTCAAGCTAAATTAGTTTCTAAAATTGAAAAAATCATACACTGTCACCTACATCCATTTGCTTATATCTGATGATCCATGCATCAAAACGATCTGACTTTTGGATTAGAGAAGCATTAATATAGTTGCAAAATTTCAGCAAAATCTGGTTTGTAGTTTTTGAGAAAATGGTTAATGAAGTTTGTAGTTCCTTGTATCATATTTTGTTGTAAATTGATCTACATATCGTTGAAAGTCAATGTGAAAATTGTTATGGCTTCACCAACATCGCTAAAATTAAATATTTATTATTTGAGGACGAAGTCATCTATTCCATCAATATAATGAATTGGGGTGAACATTTTGATTATTGTATTATATCTTGGTTAATACAGAGGCTTTGGGTTGAATGAGGACATGCAAAATATTCAGTTTGGGGGTATGTTGGGCTACTAAATTGTCATTATTATTACCACTTTCTAATGTCTGTTTCATCCATTTCTACCATTCTTTATCACATTATTTAACATTATTTATCATTTAATTCCATTTTATAATAATTTATGCTCTTATGGATAAGTAATATGTATTCTCTTTTATTTATAATAAATTGATAATTATTATGCATGATTTTATCAAATGTGGTTTATTAATATGTTATAACATCGCTCACGCTTTTATCCTCCAATATCTCTTCTATATTGGAAATTCGATCTCCAACTATTCCAACTCAGAAATTCGCTAGGATAAAAAGTGATGGTTTTTCATTGGCGATTTTGGGCAAATGAAGATGAATCCTGAAAATAAAAAAGACATGGGTTTTGTGCAGAACGGACCAATTCAGTTTTCCTATGAGAATTTTTCTAAAATTCGGTTTGTATTGAAAGAAACGGAAGGTTATTTGAAGGCGATTTTCTCATATTTTTTGTTGTGTCCGTTTTCCAAATTCTTCCAATTTCAATACCAGATTTGACTTGTTATAGCTGAGTCATGATACTCAGATTTGATCTTGATGATCAATTTGTTGTAGACAATCTCCCATTGTAATGGTAAATCATTTTGTAATCAAGTTATTTGTAATTTCCCTTTGCTCTCTGTGTATTTAAATGAAAACATAGATCAAAGAGAGGGGGGGGAATGAACAATTCTTGGATGAATGAATGAAAAACTGTTGAATACAAGATGTATAATTGTTGAAATTGAGACAAAGCCATGAGCTTCATTCTGATGTAATTATTTCTCTCATATATTTCAATGAAGGAAGTTATCCATTGAGTTCTACATCTGTTACTTGTAATCTGATATGAATTATTTCTCATGTCAGAACTAAGTCTTGAGCAGTTGGGCCTACTACCTTCGATGAGGTGTTGCCTTGAACATCTCAGAAGTAGTTGTCGAAGTTGCCTTGAACATCTCAAGTATTTTAGTCGTGTGCTTGTTTATTTGAATTTTAATTATTTTTATTTAAAGTATATTTCCTTTCTTTAAAAGTAATTTGTTGTTTGTTGCATTTTCCATATTTTTTGTTTCCTGCAATTTCTAGATTTCATTTAATTCACTGCTCTAGATTAGCATTTGAATTATGTTGAGTGTGATAGGTTAAATTTACAATTTAGCAATGTATGATTTAATTTAGTATTGATTCAAGTCGTGTGATTAGCATAATTATTTTCATGTCATTTACTTTTTGTTTTTTAGATTTAATATTGTTTTTCAAGTCTTGCATTTTATTTCTTTTCGAATGAGCTTGATATTGTAGAACATAGTCATGTAGAACCAGTGTTAGTTTTTGGTATTTTCCATGCATATATTTTGTCGATTTCCTTGAAATAAAAAGACGTTCCTTGGTTGATAATTAATGATTAGGTGATTAGTTGTTTTTATTAAGTAATTGATTTTGCCCAACAATAAAAAAGTTATTTTCGTTCATTAGCTAATAGAGTTATGTTTTGAATGTTGTTAGTTATTTCCATAGGTCTAGAATTCCCTTAAGTGGGGCTATTCCTCCGACCTTCTCCACAAAGTTAGGACTGCTCTGCCTAGTCTTAACTAAGGGTTTAGATCTAACCTACTTCACCAATTTTAGTCCATAGTACCTTTCAGTTATTATATATATATTACATATACTACACGCAAATGACATAATAAAAAGTAACATGCATTAGACAAAACCATTCATTACAAAAAATCAATTCAGGTACTTATCTCTAAAACATTAAGTCAGTTACTTATCTATAAATCCACTCTGATCCAAACACAAAATTACTAGGAAAATGAGTTTTCCACTCAACCAACCAGTGCTATGTTTCCACAACATGACTTCCCAGAGTCAGTTTCTTCCCAGATCAATTCCTTTGATAGTGACTTAACAAGTTCTATCCCAAGGCATATATAATTTACCACTCTAGCCTAGGAACTCAGACTCACAAGTCATTCTTAAGGGTCCCACTACCACCCCACCAGCTCAAGGATACCTCCAATGGCAACATATTGTCAACCTTGAACCTTCACCAACATTCTGTTTCAGGTTCCAAAGCTTGAAACTTCAAATACTCTCTTGGACCTTCTTCAACCAGGTACCAAGTCTCCAAGGTCACCTCAGGTTTTCTTCCCTCTCTCCCTTCTTGGCTCCCTTGTCCCAAATAAATTTATTTATCTCTAGGGAAAGGAATAACTCTCAAAAATTCCTAGTAAATGAATCCCTCTTTCAGTACTTTTTCCAGTAACTTTATAGCTGTCCATAGATTTTATTATTTATAAAAGTAAATTCAATAAAATGAAATAACATTTATGTTTTACCATCCACCTAAGCTTTTAACTGGCCACGGTTTTTACCAAATCCTTTAGCAATAAAACAAACCATTTACAACTATTACCCAATGGTGTTCAATAAATGAAAGAATATTTTAAAACGAAAGGAATAAATATAATTAAAAAATAATAAATAAAAGAATTTAAATTTTGAATAAAATATTTTAAACTGAGAAGAATAATTACACATGAATATAATTTAAATTTAAAATGACCCAATGAAATGACTTAGAGAAATAAGTATAATAGCTATACATAAAACAATAAATGCTATAATTTGATAAAAAGAAAAGAAGATAGGTTGCAGAGCAACAAGTCCTTGCCCAAGAGCAAGGATGTTGCATTAAGGAATTCTGACATGAGTGTTTCATTAAGGGAATTATGCAACTTCTCTTAAAGAATTATGTCTCTTCTATGAAAACTTTGAATCGTGCTGAGCAGACAAAAATCTTAAGTTAAACTTGAGTTTCAACAATTTCTTTGTTAATTCAGTCGTAATATTTTCGAGGAAACATTCTACGGATTTTGCCAGAAATAGTGGCAAGGCAAGATAATTGCTATTATGGTTGCTATAATGGTTTAGACACGATGTCACATGTTCCAAATTTGTATTATATTCTTGTTGAAAACCTTTAAAGTGGGGGTGTGATGGTCAATTTTAGAAGATTAAAACAATGTCACCGAAGATTTGGATGTAGAGGAATTAAAAAAAAACACACACAAAAACAAGATGTTAAAGGATAAAAGATAAACATTCAGATATAGATGACAGTCAGACTTCTTCCAAATTTACTTTCGCATAATAATCATGGGTAAAGTGAATGTTTGAAATATTGCAGTGAAGGGTTGATAAAGCTGGTATAGTTAAGGCAAACAAAAAAGTAACCACCCAAAATTTAATATGGTCCCTTGTCTGTAAATATTCTCACTATGCACTTTAAATCATTTGAAAATAAAGGTAAGAATTAAATCAATAGAAATGAATCATCTTTATGAGGAATTGGAATGATTTAGAGGAGACACTAACAAGAGAAAACAAGTAGTAAATATATCATACAATGTAGATAAAGAGGGTTCATCTCAAGCAATCTTCAAAACCATAAAACAACACTTTAAAATTCACAATTATACCCTAGGATCTATCTTTTGCATTATCGCATTTATATCATATTATATTTACAAAGGATGCCTTCTGAAAGGTCATTTTTGGAAGCTTTCAGAGTCTAAAAATATAACATATTACATATTGAGCACAGAAAAAGGGTAAGCAAGACTAAATTGGCCTCCTAAGCTAAAACTACCAAAGACACTTGGTTCTAGATATCCATTCTATTCGCAAAAATTGTCATACAAGATCAACCTCTCAAAATATGAGAGAATCCAAAGTCACCAGCTATCAGGTCAAGCAAGGATCATTTTAAGAAACCATTGTTCCAATAAGCATGAATTCCTTGATATCTATTCATTCTTGAAGAGTACAATATCACAGTAGGAGAGAGGAAAGGAAGGATCCATAAAAAGGGTATTGAATTCTATTAGTATTTTATTTTGTTACTGATACTAACCTCCAGGGATGAGAGTGGCACTTTAGACAAATAGTGACTTGAAAAACCTGCTCTTTAACTACATATACTGGAGAAATCTTTATCCAAATTTCCAATGTATACCTCCTAACCCACCTAATACCCCTAAAGTTACGTTTAAGTAAGGAGAATCCCCAGGGGTATATCAAAATAAATGATGGAACAAAAAGAATGGTAAATGTTTGAACAAACATATTTGAAAATTTCTGAGTTGCTTGATTTTCATGCAGTTTATGAAATTTCTTGCCCTTTTTTAATTAGATGCATATTAGCTTGTAGAATCAAATCATGATTCTTAATTTTCAATTTCCCATTTTCCCCCAAAAATAAGCCTAATGACCAATCTTAGGCAATAAATTTATTATGCTAAATTTTTTGATATATATACAATGGAAATTGATTTGAGATCTCTATAAATAGATAATGAGAGACCAAAAAATAGATTAGACCCACTTTATCTAATGGTTTCTTCATCCATCCATAATAAACCCAATTTACCACTGAAAGCCTCCAAATCGTCTGACATAAAATATGAATTAGATAGTGGTAACTATAGAGATTGTTCCATAATATCTGTAAGGAAGTATATAAAATTTTTTAACCAAAGTATATACACACTCACTTCAGGGAGTAGAAGGCATGTTTCTGTCTGCTGACAAAAACATCTTCGTTGAGGATATTCCTGCCACGAGATGTTGTGAATTCAGTTAGTTTCTCCATTATTTGTGTCTGATCATGTACAACATCCATACAATCACAAATATCATTATCATTAATATTATCTTCAACCAAATAGAAAATGAGAAAATATACGTTGTCGGTTCCTTACCATACATTGAAAAACATGCATGCCATTGAAGAGGCATTGTATGGTTGTTTATGTATGGATTCAGTACTAGAGGACAACAAGACTTCCGAAATGTGTGAGGTGCAGAGTAAAAAAGCAAAGGTAAATAACATGTTTTGTTACTTTCATAACAAAACTTCAATTAAACTTGACGATCAAGAATGAGCCAAAATATTAAATATATTAATAGGGGATATACAAAAAAAAAAATTAAGAAAAATCTGCTCTTTATGGAATATAAGACCCGTGGCAGTGATTTGGAGACCTAGCTATCATGAACCCACCTACATGCATTACACATGCTCTTCCATAATCATTTTGACAGTTCAATTACTGTTGTCGTGATGAATGTACCTATTTCAGAGAGAGATGTTTTACTGATGTCAAGGATGAATGCACCTTCTTTAGAGGGAGATGATGTAGGAGGAATCCATCCTAGGTCTGTATGTGTTTCTTAAAGTTGAGAAGCCACAAATTAGTCTCTCTAGATGCATTTTGTAGCTCCAAATAACTTTTTCTGTATGTACCATTTTGGCTCCACAACTAAAGTAGTTTGATTCTTGAAGCTATGGAGAGTTACATGGATGAGAAATTTGACCATAGTTGAATATTTTAGTTGTTTTGACATGCATTGGCTTCAATGTGCACCATGAGGTGAAAGTTTTTTTTTCTAAATCTTTTGCACTTGTTTCTTTAATCCTAGCGAAGGAACCCATCCAACAATCAAACGAAGGAGACCATCATTAGGGGAATTTTGAGGTCTAAAATGGCCCTCCTAAGGAAATTATAAAATAATAGTGGAAATAATAAAATAGATTATATTACATCATCAAATTTTAGAGGGAAAAAATAATAAACTACTTTTTCAACTCATATTTTCAACTTATCTCCAAATACAATTTGAAAAGCAGTTTTATTATTTCATTTATTTTTAATATTTTTACTTTTTTACCCCAAAAATGGTGAATCACCCCCCATGGTTGAAATCATCATCTTGAATCCTATTGGTTCTTATAAAGTTTATTTTGGTTGTACATTTTTCTTAGGAGGCCCAATTTGGACCTCAAAAATTCTCAAATGCAACACATTAACCTAAGCAGGAAACCATAACTAGGAACATAAATAGCTTTGTAGAAAAGTAGTGAAGGTAGGCTTCCCTATGGGTGGACCGTTCGAGGGTAGACCTTATATTTTGGAAAATAAAATTGAGGGGTGTAAGGTGTTGGTTTGTGTGGGAGAAACTACAATTTCTTTACAAGGAGCTATTTTCAATATTGGAAACATTCACTGCACTACTATCTGAGAAAGCCCATTACCTAGAGAATTAAGGTCATTGGTGAGCCATCCTTCCTTTTTTCCTAACTTGTTTTCGCAATAGCAGTAGGCAAATTTCTATGAACCCTCTCGAATCTCTCTGAGAGACATGATAAAGATAAATATATTTATTTGTCTGTGGTAGCCACCATTTCTATAATAGCCTACCTGGTTGTTTCTTATCCCAACCCACAACATCCCTATATAGACTGCAGCCTGGCCAACTTGCTCGTTATCCATCTACAATAGATTACTGCCCCGTAGAACTGAACTTAGTTGGTTAAATTCCCTGATCTAGACCCAAAAGACCATTTTTCTTTTTCATATCGAGAATTAGAATTGAAAACTCACCTGACTTCCAACACATCTGAGATCCTCTGAATGACCAAAATTCCTTGTCCCAAGGTAGCGGTGAGAACAATCGTGACAAAACCCATGAAAGAAAACAACTCAAAGCTACCATCACATGGCCTTCTAAAGATGGTCAAGCCCAAGAAAACTACCTTGACGAGGAGGAATAACACCACTGTAAAAACCAACCCATAGACTCTGCATTGCATCCTCTTGTTGATAACCAATGACAACATTCTCTAGCACATATAGAGAAAATATGAAACATACATTATTCCGAAATTTCTCAAAACAATAGTACTTAAGAGAGGAAAAGTACAAGGCCATCTCATGATTACCTTCATAGTGCACATTCTCAAAATTCTTGGTAAAATATCTTGGCAATAATTTCCCCAATCCCTGCCCATCTCTAAACATCATATTAGGTCCTATTATCACAAAGAATAGTTTTTAGTAGAAGCATTGGAAAGCAACAAACCACAATGTTAAGAACTGCCCAACCATTTCCCTTCTTTCTTGGGCCAAAGGGATCATTCTACAGTGACCCATGAATTAGAAACATTGCAGACATGAGAAGCATAAAAGCATCACCAGTTACATGAGAAGCATAGACCCATATGTGAATTTTCCTCTCTCCGTCTCTGTGTATCTTGCATCAAGAATAGGACTACAAAGATTGAAGATATATTACCTATCTTGGGCAAAGACATTGATTTTCAACGACTTGCAGGAAAGCCACTTGTTTTCACTGGCATGAGGCACTTTTTTTCATCCTAGATATAGGAAAACCCTACACGCGCCACTTGTTTTCATGGTCGATATACCCCTTCATGGTTGATATAAGGACTCCACAAAATGATATCTTAAACATTAAATGCTTAATGATTAATACCTTCCAAAGAAAAACAATAAAACTCATTTTCCTATTAACTATTAATTTATCTCACATACATTATAATTTTTTATACAAATTTTCCCAAACACAATTTTAACTTTGGTGATAGGAACTACAACACTTGTTAATAATTGTTCTGAGAAAATTTCATGAAACCACTGAGTGTAAAGGTGAAACTGACAGGTAATGGTTTTGGATCAGAACTAGTGGTGGAAATCATTAAAGGTATCACTAATAATGACCTCTAACACAATAAATCATTTTTCCAAGGAACATATCCATAACACTTGGAATTAGCGGAACCCCAACCCCCCTGACTAATTAACCGTTAAAAATATGGAATATATTTTGAAATAAAATTATCAATAGCTGCAATATCTCTCCCTTGATGAGAATCACTGGGTTTAGGTATAGAGATTCAATGTTAAGTATAACAATTTTTTGAAGTATTTGTATGGTGAAAATGTTTGCACGTTTTTGGATATATTTTTGTTGTTCTTGGGCATATATTCAAGAGTAAGTGTAATCTTTTTATTTTTAAATATTTGTAGCCTACAAATATTAATGACTTGGGTACATGTAATGATTTAATGGAAAGTCTAATAATCTTTTTGTTCTATAATATTTGTAAAATGAAAATAATTGTAATAATATGGTTGTTGAATCTTTAACTTGTACTTAAATTATTAGCTAGGGAGCATAAGTTGGTGAAGTGTTATTTACAAGCAATGCAACTTTTAAGACTTGAAGTATTATAAAATGAATTTGATATTGTTAGTTATTTTTTAATAATATAAATTTTGGGCAGATATGTGAAGATGGGTTACACTTTTGTGAGAATCGGGGGCGAAAAACTTCTTTCGGAAAAAGTTCGGCCAAAATTTCTTAGAAAGTTTGGCCGAACTCGTGATTCCGTTTAGATTGACGGCACACTAACGGCATGGGAAAATATAATTTTTGTCAAAGATGGGAAAACCGGCAACAAAAGTTCGGCCAAACTTTTACTGAGTTCGGCTGAACTTTTACTTTTAAAATAGTTTGGCCGAACTAGTTGCTATAAATAAATCGCCCACGAAGTTGATTTGTTTATCGGTCTGTTTGTTCACGCATTTTTTTGTATGTGCTACTCCTAGTCTGTTTGTTCGCGCGTTTTCGTTTGTGTTGCTCCTCCCGTCCGCATTTTTGGTCTGCGGTGACTTCAAGTGACTGCAATACCAGGTATGGGCAATATATTTGGTGTATGTCATTGCAATTTGTAACATTCAATATGCCTTCATATTTATATGGATAGTTCTGTATGTCATATTGTTTTAAATGGTTGCTTTTCTAGTTATAGTAGAAAATATGTCAATTCTTAATCTAGGTAGTGCACTGCACCCATTCTTAGCCTCAATAATACTTGATTAGTTAGTCTTGAAAGCTAGGAAAGAGATTGCTTTTCAAATGCTCAAAATTTCTACCTAAAAGACACATATCTTTATTATATTATCAGTAATAGTTACCAACGCTAATGTATAAAATATATATCTTTCCTTTTTTGCGAGGTCATAAGACAACAAAGTCTTATGCATACATTCTCATAGGCATATCTATGAAATATATTAAAAAATTCTATTAATTTTTAACTTTCTTCTTTTAAGCGTCTTCAATCGTTCGTGCAAGCTACAATATTAAATCCCATTGGTTTATGTATGCTTTGATCATATAAGTTGTTTTTTTAGTTTGTATTTCTTCATTTTTTGGAGGTGAAAGGATATTGAAGTAATTTACCTGCTCTTCCCAACTTGTAAAAATTGTTATTATAGACAATAAAATGGTTTGTGCAAATATCCCACAAATAGCTCCTTCCCAAATTCCCTGAAATATCCAACAAAATCAAGAATTAGATATAACACACACACAAAAACGAAAAAAAATTATTCTATTTCTAGATCAACGTTCTAGATTTCATCCTATTGAGATACAAGTGTTTTTGCTACAGTCACAGGTAAGCCCTGAAATTCTTAAACCAGCCATTCATTTTTAGAGGCCATTACTTAGTTGTATGTATATCAAGTTTAAAATTTCCACATAAGAAAATTCAACACTGTTTTGAATTTAATATTTTGAAATTCAAAAACCTCAAATATGGGTTAGATAAGAGTGTCCTTCTTTGTCGCAATAACGCCAGATGATGAGGAGTAATTTGAGGTTAGAGAATGGCTCACAAATATGTAGTATTCAAAAAGGGGTAGTGACAAACAATGTGATGTTGCAATTGTTTGCATCTTTGTAGTAATTATCCTCAAATATTGGAAAAAAATGTGCAGTTTATGCTTACTGTTAGTAGCTTGCTAGAAAAGGTCTATTCACAGTTTTCAATTTTTTATATCATATTTCAAACGAACATTCAAATAACATTATCATAATTATGTATGATCGATTCAAGGCAACCCTCATAACATGAGAAAGGTTCTAAGTTTGTAAGGTTTAAAGTCAGAAAGGCCTAGCTAGGTGAAGTAGAGAATGATTTGCACATACTGGAAAATGAAATGCAGTCAAGGTTTTCTCATGAGGGTGTGAGATAAATCATAATCACTTCGTAGGAAACTCTGTTTTTTCAATTCAAATCATTCCAAAGTCGGTTAAAGGAATCATTGATTACCTCGTAACATTCGTAAAGCCACAGGTGCAGTAGTAAGCTAACATAAACAAATTTTTGGATTCCATGTGTTAAGATAATGAAAAAAATTAAAAGAAAATGTAACAATCGAATTTACACAAGTAAATTTGGTTATGGTTACTCCCTTTGTTTTGGTGTTGGTTTACGAAACCAAAATATGGTTATTATAATAATAATAAATAATAATATAATTTATGTTCAACAAGTTTTCTATATATTCTATTGTTATCTCAAACACCTCACCCATTAAATACTTTCCATCTCCAAAATTATTAGAATTACCAATTTCTACCTCCAAAAACAAAGTCATTACGAGTCTATGGTCATCATTGAAGAATTTATCACTGTTAGTTATTTATTTTTTATTTAATTTTTTATAATTTTAAATTAGAAAATTGATTTTTTAAATTATAAAACATATATTTTAATTATTTTTAAAAATATATAAATATTTTATATTATTAGTATTTTTTGAAAAATATTAATGTATTTTTTAATATTTATAAATGTTTATGAAAATCATATCAACACATTGTTCACTTTAATAAATTTAAATATATAATGGTTTTTTTAATATTAATATATGTCTAAATGTATCTAAAAGTTATATGTATTTTTTTTAGGTTGGAGAAGTGTAGATGTTTATCAATACAAAATTTTGTTATTTAATAGTCAAGTTTTATAGTTATTATAATGAAATAGTTTCTCACAACAAATTTGATAAAATAAGTGAAATCTATATAATGAAGATTAATTTGTATTTAAGTTTTAGATCTTTTAATAACTAAATTTCTATTTAAATGAATAAAACAATCAATGTAAGAAATAGAAAACATAATGAAACACAATGTAAGAAATAGAGAACATAATGAAACACACACATACATATCTACAATCAACACAATTATTTTCCTAGGAAATCCTTATGGGAGACAAGCAACCCTAAAAAGTAATGATGCTCTACTCCTTTTTCCCTATGAAATCCTTATGGGAGAAAAACAACACTAAAATGTTAACATGCTCTACTCTCTCTTTTCTGGTATGGAAAATATGTAAGTACAAAGAAAGAGGTAATCTCTCTAGAGTTAGCTAAGACTTTTGGCGTGTAAGGTTGCTATAAAAACTTAACTTCGTACATTTTTCTCTCTAACTTCACACTCCTAGTTGTATTTTCAACTATGGAACAAAATACAATAACACAAAATGGAACTCTTATTCCTCCTAGTGGCCAAGTATTTAACATAGTGTGATAGCCAACTAGGTGTAAGATTTGACTCCGTCAACCATTAACGAGGTTTGTGATTTTAGACCTTTTAGAGTCTTGTTAAAATTCCACATGTAGCTAGCTTGCTATGCATGAGTAATGGGAGCTATTTAATGACATTCTCTCGTACCATGGTGGTCAACATGATAGGTCAACTTACTAAAGGCATAAATTTTGAATGAACTTCATTTGATGTTTTTCTTGCACCATTGGATATGTCTTTAAGTGTAGAACAATGGTCAAGGTTTTGGCACAAGGGATAATCGTTTGACCCCAAGAAATGTCATTTAATACCTCCAAATGACTCCAAAAGGTTTTAGACCCCAATTCTCCACCCACTATTAAAATGACCCTACAAGTTGATTCTTTTAGTATTTCATGGGTCCATGTCATGAATTTTCATAGGGCCATGTGGTGCCATGTGATTGGCCCACTTGCGGTCCAATAAACATGTCAGCGCCACTTCAATGTCTACTCAGCTGCCATGTGTCACATTCAACCTGCGCACATGTCCAGTCAGGTTTCCAACATGGCACTAATTCATAACCAATTGTACCTACAATTTCAGCTCAAGTGTACCACGTGTCCACTCCATAGACTGCCATGTCACCTTTGGCTATTGAATTTTGTGTGTTTTGATTGAAACTTTAACTAAGCATAACTTTCGCATTTGAGCTTGGATTGAGATGTCGTTTGCATCACATTGGATTCCTTGTGACAAACTCTTTGATCTAGTTAAGGTTTCATTTCAATTTGAGGAATTTTATTCTTTATCCATTAGGGATCCTCCTAGTTCAACAAGAGCGGTTGCATTCATTTAAATTCATTTTTAGAGTGGATTTCTAGCTAATATACATAATTAGGAATAATTTTTGTTATAACCCTATTTTCCACTCCATTATAGTGAGAGAGACCCAAGTTCAACATACCTCAGTTGTTGGCAAGAAGGCATCCCCTTTCACCTTTTCTTTTACTTACATGGGTATTACAAGGGAGTTAGAACATGTTAAATGGGTGATATTACATAATTGAGTAATTTATCATAATTATTTTGTCACAATTTCATAATTATTAAAGAATAATATTTCATAATCGAGATAAATGAGAAAAAATTTCTAGAGTTTGTCATTCATAAGGAGATCAAATTGACCAACTTCCATAGTTTTTCATTCCCAAGGAGATCAACTCGATCTGCTTGTCTATGAGTTGGTTAGGGGTGAATTAATGTGGAATTTTCCTAACTTATCTAGCCTATGGGTGTTCAAGTACATTTTCCCAGAGAGGGAAAAAGGCGTATATATAAACTAGTCATGTAAAGGGGAAAGTAGATCTAGTGAATTAGATATAGTGCGAGAGCTTTGTCCATTTGTTGAAGCTATCTTTGCTAGAGGTGGAGACCAGGATTACAAGTGGAGTCCTGGGTAGGACTCACGAGGCAACAGCTCCTTGTGATTGAGAAATTCAGATTTCACAATAGGTTTGATTGCTTTTTTGTATTTTCACTCACATAATTTTTTTTCTCCTCATCTTTTACAGTCATTTAAGATAGGATTTTGGTAATAATTCAGACTTTGGTTATAATATAACCCTTCGGACTTTGGAAACATAACAAATTCAACCTTGGATATTGATAATGCGCCACCATAATACAAATTTCAAACCATTGATAATAATAATAAAAAATCAACCCACCATATAATATGAATTTGACCTGAATAATGCAATTCATCCTTGACCTTGGTCCAGTGGAGGGGGCATGGGGCAGACCTTGGCTGCACCACGTGTCAGCCTTTGGTTGGGTTGTGCCACCCATTAAAAAAAATCGAATTTGACCTTAGGAGACAGCCATTAAAAAATATTCCACCTTCAAAACTCTCTGAAGAATCCTCTAGTGACACTTATCACCATGACATTGGAAAAAATGGAGGAAAACCCAAATTTTTGACCTTTGACCATGTTTGACCACTTTTTTTGAAAATTTACGTGTTTGACACGATGATCAGCGAGCTCTAACTTCCTCGTACGATCTCCATTTTGGGTGAAAGGAATTGCACTGGATTCCTGGCGAAGGACTAGATTCGGTTGTTCTAGTTTGGTGTGATTATGAGAACTTTTATTTTTTGGAAAAAAATTTCCCCCAATCCAGATTTCGATCATTGGACATGTAAGAGGAATAAAGAGGGAATTCACTTTTCAAATTCTAGACCTTTTCTAAACCAAAATAAACTAGAGGTTCGGTTTTCAAATACATTCACTTATTTGGAAAAGTTCTAGCTACCAAAAGTCCATATGCCAATCTACCTCCCATGAAATCCATTTATTACACCACTGGTTAGTTTTTTGTCTTCCTATATTCTTTATCAACCTCTTCGAGTGATTCTTGAAATGTGGATACTTAAATCCTTCCTAAAAATTTGAGCTCTAAAACGAGAAGACATACAAGGTCATTTTAAGTCATTCCTCTACCCAATTATAAAAACCAAGTGAATATTTCTACATATTGATTTGTCCCATAAACTGTACAATATAGGTCAATTTTTTCCTTTAACTTATTTAAATATTGTTAGCGCACAATTTTTCAATGGTCTGATGAAATTTCACTGATAAAGGCATGATTATTCCAATCCATGTTGCATATTTCCATTAACAATGTTTACTTGTGTAAAACAATGTTGTCTCTGTTTTTATGTTATTTTGAGTTTTCTTTTAGTGCTGAAATTGGAATATATGATATTAATTTATGATTTGCAATTATAGCTGCTGAGATACTATTCTTTTTCTCTACTATATTTTTATTTCTAGTCCTCTGGGTGCTTTCTTCATATATATATACTAATTGAAGGGATTCATAATTCTATATTTTACCATATTACTTGTTGGTTCCATGTAGATTTAATTGACATATAATAGGTGGGAACTATTTGTGGGATGTCTGTAAAGTTTTTGGCACATCATATTGAATTTCTATAATGTGTAGCTCCCTAACATTCAGATAGAACCTTCATTGAAAAATGTGAGGGGGGTTTCAAATTCACATTGGATAACACCCTCCTCTGGGATAAAAAGAGTTTAACAAACACAATAATAGAGAAACAATTAGTGACGTCACCAAAAGATGTAGCCTCTTCAAGGTATCATATCCTCTCATCAAGGTCAAGAATCTATTCACCAAAAATGTCCTGTGGAAATGATGTTTTAAGAAACAAAACCAGATAAAAACCTTCAGTGAGAACAACAAAATCTAAAACTTCTTCAAGGTCTTCAATCTGCTCATAAAGTTAAATTGTGTCTTGATCAAGTCCAACAACAAAGAAACATTTAGTGACAACACCAAAATCTACAACTTCTTCAACGTCTTCTAAACCATCTTCAAAGTCAATATTGTGTGCATCAAATTCCTCACCAAGGTCATCAATGGAGTCATCAAAACTACTATTTCAAACTTAAATGCCAAAAATAAGTCAAAAGAATTCAATTCTTCCTCCAAAACCTTCTTTTCTGAGCAAAGCTAGCATCATGTCGTCGAGAAATTCAGTAATTCCACAAGGAAATTCTATCAAAGTTAAAACAAATCCTTTTCATCTATATTTAATGCCTACTTTTTTAGGTGGAACACCTCCAAATTTAAGGACAACAATGCCATAAAATACAACTTTACCTAATAGATGTAGACCTAGAACCCCCAACTTTGCACGATGTACAACTGAAGATCCTATGGTAAGCAGTGTGAGAAGAGAGTCATGGTCACTGAGTTGATAAAGAGAAATATTTTGGTATAAAAACCTTACTTGTGATAGGTCTAGCTAGTAGACTACCAAATATGGTTGAACAACCCATAATATGGAGAGAATAAATATGGTCGGACTCCCTTTTCTGACCAAGGAGTTGAAGTATTATCTGATCCAATATATAATGCCACAAAAGCATACATTGGTAGTGAATATTATAAGAATAAAAATGTAAATGTGTATTAATGACAATTGTATCAATGAAGAAAAGAAAATATATCGTCAAGAACCATTTGATTGGCCACAGTTGCACCATCCTGCTATGTTTGTCATGAACTTGTGTACTACACTGAGTTGTTTTAGGGACACATCTGCAACCTCCCACTTCTAATGTAGTTCTTGAATTTTGGGTGTTTCCTTCAATGATAGAATTACAACACAAGTCTTATAAGTCTTTTGGGTCACTATTTTTAGAGCCAAAAGAAAAATTGTGATTTAGTAGTTTCATGCACCTCTAGATGCAATTGAGTAGGTTCATGTACGAAATGTTCCACTAAATTGCATAATTTTGAGAGGGTTCACCCTCATTGACCATTGTAAATAGATGCTTGCAAATTTAGATGGAATTCAAATTAGTAATATTATCCCATAGGAAATCACTACAGTCACATATCCACACCAAACATTTTTCCAAAAGACTTCTATTGAACCCCATTCCCAATACATCTTTGCAATAATAAAAACCCTAATAGGTGTCCCCTATTTTTACTACATACCTTTTCTAGAACCCCCAATATAAATGCAATATATTGACTCTATTTTTCATAATTTTAATACCCCTTTATGAATGAATGTTCTGAGATAGTGGTCAACAAGGTGAACTACTTGTGCACAATGATTGGATATGTTTGTTATAAAAACCAGTTTTTTAACTTCAAGGAATCCACGAGAAATTGAAAAATATTAAACTAATAAGGTTTTGAATAAGATCAAACTAAAAGTCCACAAGATAGGAAAGAATTTGTGCCATTTAGTTTCTACCCAGATAATAGATGACATCTACCATAATACTACACATTTTGTGCTTAACATCATGAATATTGTTAGTAATGGGTAGTTAGTGTGCATCAATTTTAGTGTTCAATCATCATGAGGATCATGACATCATGTCCTACCATAGCTTTTTTCCTATTCATTTCTATAGTTCTAATGCGATGGATGTTCTATGGAAGAATGTTTGAACATGATGAATCCTAGTTTCAATGTTGAATTTTTTTTTTCTAATTCAGTTTCAATATAAAATGCTTCCTTTAACTATCAATAAAATATATTACATGTTAGTAATGTCACAGAAAATGGTTCCCAGCTGAGAAGTCTCAACGATTGAAAAAATTCATGTGAAAATCCCTAGTATCTATAAAAAGTTTCCCAACAACATAAATCCTATCAAAATTGACACATGGACATAAATTTTAGAAGCAACATTTCTTTAAATCTGCTTGAAATAAGAGGGGGAAAAACCAAAATTCTTTCCATAAAGGCACAAAAGTAGTGTTCATAGATTTCCAAATAATTCTCGCCTTTAGCAATCAACAAAATTAGATTCATGACTTGGCCTTCTACTAGAATTTTGTGATTCCATAGAGAAAGCAGAGGAAGTATGAGAACCAATAAATTGTTTCCTGCTCATAGTGCAAAGAGATCCCCTAAATATTCTTGCAATTGGCATAGATATTGCACATCCTACTAAATTTTGTATTTGAAAAACAAATTGCATCTAAATATTGAAGTCTTGCATATGTAGTTTGTTTGTTTTCCCAAATAAAAATTTGACCATCTTAGCCATTGTTAAAATCTAAATAAGAATTATTTCTTCTCTTACACACAAGAAATAGAATTCCAACTCTAATAATCTATTGAGGTCTATGGAAGTTAATGGCCTAAGACACTTTGTAACCTAAGAGAGAAACCTGTTAGGAAATGGGTGAAGTTGGTATTACACACCGAATTGGATAACCTCGAGGAGAAAACATTTCTCCCACTTTATTTGTTGGCATAACCTAGTAAGTGTTATTCACTAGCATGTATTTTGTAAAGGCCTTGACCTAGTTCCCATTCAACTCCATCCACCAGGTTGTAGAGGATTCCAAGCCTAACATGAAAAGTAAGTTGGGGATGATCACATTGACCTGCTTGATGACGTGTCTATGAAGATTAACTACCTTGAACTATTTTTTCGGGTAGGGAAAGAGACACATTCCCATGTCTGAGCATGAAAACGTTCTTTGATATTATTAATGCCTCTAGTGTTTACTTCTACAAGTTCTATAGGCAGAGTCTGTAAAGGGCCAGGTAGCCTCTGGATCTCATCTTTTATGAAAGGTGACATATCTAGTAAATGCCCCTACAGTCAATCTCTGGAATGGATCTAAATAGAAGTTCTTCATTTTAATATCCATAAACACAACAACTTTAAGGTAAACTATGTACATGTGTCATTTCTCCCACAAAATAAAGGCTTCCTCTAATATCCATAAAACACAACCACTTTAAGGTAAACTGTGTACATGTGTCATTTCTCCCACAAACTAAAGGCTTCCTCCCATTAATTTTAGATGTGAACTCTACCATAAAATTTTTAAGTCAAACTTTAAGATAAACAATGCACATGTCATTTACCTCATGATCTTGTGCCATTTTTCTCATGCATTTGCAATAAATTTCGATTTAATATATATATTTTTATTGAATTTGTTTTTTTTCAGGGATAAGAAAACCATTAAATATGGTTGAAAATGGAAATTATGCATAGAAGTTTCTTGCTATCCCAGTCCAGGGAAAGTAGTGTTTACATATGTGCTTTCAAATATTGCGACTAGCAAAGTCGTCCAAAGGAAAATGAATATACCGGGAAGAACAACAAACAACGAGGCATATTATATTGGATTGATAGAAGGCTTGGGAACAACGATGAAGTATGGATCAAATGGAATTGTAGTTTTCACCAATTCTAAACTTGTGTGCAACCAGATGAATGGCGTGTGCCAAGTTAAAAAGGAGAGGCTAAAAGAACTGCATGGAATAGCAAACAATATTGTTAGCCAATTTCAATTTTTTAGTATAAGGCATTATACAAATGTGAATAAGATGTCTACTGATCTATTCCGTGGGGCAATGCCAATTCATGATTCATATATCAAAGATGAATTAGAATTATACAGAGCAATGCCAATGCAATATTCATCTCTCAAAGATGAATTGGTTTTGAGATGCTCTTCTTCAAAAATTCAAGATTCATCTCTCAAAGATGAATTAGTGTTGAGACGCTCCCCTTCAAAATTTATTGATGGACATTTTAACATATCTTGGATATGTTTGTGTTGTGTACTTATAAATGCGTCTTTTTTAATGACCATGTGTTTTTTTCAATTATATACCAAGTGTGCTCCCACCACACCATGTAAAGCGCAACTTGGTGAACTTCACATTTGCAACAAGTGAACTTCATGTTTTTATAAAATTAAAATGCGGGGACTTCCAGAAATTTTTGTTTAAATGGAGTTTCATGCTTATTTTTTAATGACCATGTGTTTTTTTCAATTTTATACCAAGTGTGCTCCCACCTTGTAAAGCGCAATTTGGTCAACTTATCATTTTCATAATTTCTTTTTTGCTTAAATTGAGTTTCACACATCAATTATTGCTTTGAAAGTTGTGTTCTACATAATTTGTGTACACTAAATTACAAATTGATTTTCTGAAATCTATTTTGTGTAAATTTCCACCAATATATCTATATATATATCATGGAGGATGAATGATGAAGATCAACTGAATCCCATGTGGGGGTTCAGGGATCGGAGGATGTTCACGGTATTTAAATATAATCTTAAATCTCCATACATGTGTGTACATATGGAATTGATTTTTTATTAACTTTGTGAGTTAAATTAGTTGTTAATAAGTTTCATTTTTTAATTTTTAGGAGGTAAGAGGAGAAGGGTTTCTACTCCATCCATGGAGCGTGCCCATGGTTCACCCAGTCGTGGTATGGTTCACGCAATTTAATCAATGAATATGTATATGAATTTATATGTACACATGAATGTATTTTTCAATTGATTATAAATTCATATTTGTTTATGAAGCTTATCTCTCGTCTTGAGAGTTGGTGGTGGTTCAAATCCACTTAGAGGGTCATCAATGAGTGGTAGCAGGTTGCGTGAAGGGGGTGATATTTATTCCCCCGAAGGCCAATCAATGGCTGCTAGTTCTCAGCAGGGTCATTTTGGGTCTGGTTCTTAGCAGGGTCATTTTGGGTCTGGTTCTCAGCAGGGTCATGTTGGAGAAGATGCTAACCAACAACTTCAAGGTTGCCATCAATTTCAATATTTTTTTCATTAAATTTGTACAACTTTTTTTACATGTGTTTTTTCTAATATATGAAATTATATATATATATTGATGCAGAGGCCGAAAATGTTCCAACTAGTGGTCAAAATAGACGCAGGGCAGACCGCTACATTCAAGAAGAAGGTTTTCTACCTAGCACAACTTATCCGGCCGACATTACTAATATACCATGGGAAACAAACATGGCACAATGCACCTTACAAAGGTGTAAAAAATTTCATGCAAAATTGCAGAGAGATCTCGTGGCTTTGTCTCTACCTGCTGAGAGTCGACAAAGCCTTGAAATAGTTACACATTCATTGGGCGAAATTGTAAATGTGTACAAAACTCTTGGGCCAACGACTGATACATTTGTAGAAGTGATGAGAAAGAGAAAGGAAACAGTAATGGGTCCAGATAAATGGGAGGATGTAAAACAAAAAGTTACAAAAGATGTGGCCAAGTCAATGTTTAATTTCAAGGAAGGGCCAAAAAGAAAAATGTTGAAGGTGCAATATTTCAAGCACCCAAATATAGCTCGCTATTTGTATGATAGGCACCTTGTGGCCTATGGAAGGCTTCCATGGAACGACGAGGTTCCTGTTTATTTTGCACAAATTTTTTACGCGGAATTTTTTTTGGGTATGAAACCCAACTACAATGACCTTCCGTCAGAATTTTTTGGCCTAGGGAAAGGTCGATTATATAACCGTAAGGGCGCTAAGCGAGATGTGGAGTTGCCTCGCCCTGAGCCGCCATTGGTGAGTCGACATTTTCGGGTCGAAACTCTGCGGTCAGAGATGGATGTGACTTCTCAAATAAGTCGAGAAGCAAGGGATGTTATGATCGAAAATGTTTACAGCTGATTGGGTGGAGTCGATGTTTGTTTAAATCAACAAAGAGCACGTGAAAATGCATGTGCCAATTTTGTGTATTGTACAGATGAAGAGATTGACAACATGAATGCTGAAGATCTCCGAATATATGCAAAAATTGTTGCAATGGTTTGCAAGACCTAATTCTTCATGAGGAAGAGGGCACCGGAACGATATGTGTTAATGACCTTAGGGTTTGAATTATTTTAACATACATATACATGTGTACAATTTTTAATAAATACATGTGTATGTACATGTATACATTTATTTGTATTTACATTAATCTAACAAAAATGTATGATTATATGTTAAAACACCATTTGCAATTCTCACACATGATGCATGACGAAAATGTTAATATCACATTCGGGACCTTTGGTTCAAACAATGCAGATGGGTCTGACCATCAAGATATGTTGGCAAATGTTAGTGTTTTTTAAGTGATTTTAAAATAAATAATTGTGCACACATGTACATGTATGTATATATAATTTGATAAAATGTTTTAACAGATACCGATTCCGTCCGATGTTTTTGGGATGGCGGTACCTTCTTCTTCCTTGGGAGATGTACCTTCTACTTCCTTGGGAGATGAGCCACAAGTATGGACAATTTTTCACAAGTTCAAAATTTATGTTTAAAAGTTATATGTATATATATATATATATTCCACCTCAAAAAGTTCCATTAAAAATTGAGATATATATATATATATATATATATATTGAGTTATTTAAAATTTTTTAAATTTAGGTTCCTATAGAAGATTTATTTAATCCGCGGACTCTAGTGACGGAGATAGGAACATCCACAACATTTGAACAAGTTGTCTTTAGTTCCTTTTTTAATATTATTGAAAATAAGTTTATATATATACACATGCATTTTCATTTGAAGGTTTTTAATATATATATATATATATATATATATATATATATATATATTTAATTGTACATGTATATTGTACAGTTTACCACTGCAGATGTTCTTATGGGGGCGGAACTTGTTCATCAAATGGAGAGGGAACCTCATGAGGTATTGCATGATTTTTTTGTTATATTTTGTTTTTTACATGAAGTTCTAGATATATATATTCTCACTCATTTTTAAAACATCAAATTTTAATGTTCAAGTACATGTGCATTGTGTATGTAGGTTTCCCATGATGCTTCACATGATAGTGCGCGGATTGAGACCCTGATAAGAAAGACACTAGATCCGTCTCTATTTGATGGACATGATTTGTAGATTTGATTTCAAGATTTAGATGGTCTTAAAATTTGTTATACTTGATACAGTTTGATACTTGTGATATCTACAATTTTTGGACATATTTTATTACATTGTTAATATAATTTGTTTTGTTTCAAAAAGTTAATTTTTGGATGGTTTTAGTACTTTTGGCATGTGAATGTGAAGTAATGTTGTCATTTGTAAATTAATGTTGTCATCTGAACTGCATTTGGCATGTTATGTAATGACATGTGTTATAATTTGTTTTGTTTTTAAAAATTAAGTTTTGGATGCTTGGAGTAAATTTGGCATGTGAAGTAATGTTGTGATCTATAATTTTTTGTTAAATTAAAAGTTAAAAGTTTTGGATGGTTTCAATCTACATTTGGCATGTGATATAATAATGTTAAATGTTTCTATTGGATATTTGAATTATAATTGGCATGGCATGTGAAGTTTTTAAAACTCAAGTTTTGGATGGTTTCAATCTACATTTCGCATGTGATATTTAATGTTTTAAATGTTTAATGTTTTAATGTTGCACGATATATAATCAAAAGGTTTTTAAAACTTAAGTTTTGGATGGTTTCAATCTACATTTTGCACATGTGGTATATAATGTTAAATGTTTCTATTGGATCTAGTTGAACTATAATTGGCATGGCATGTGAAGTAACGTTGCACGATATATATAATCAAAAAGTTTTTAAAACCCAAGTTTTGAATGGTTTCAATCTACATTTCGCATGTGATATTTAATGTTTTAATGTTGCACGATATATTATCAAAAAGTTTTGGATGGTTTCAATCTACATTTGGCACATGTGGTATATAATGTTAAATGTTTCTATTGGATAGTTGTTCACTATAATTGGCATGGCATGTGAAGTAATGTTGCACAAATCCCTTTTGGATGGTTGAAGTACATTTGGAATCTTAAGATTGATTTTGATCTCTACATGTAGTCTTGTTTGAATGAAAAAATTTCCAATAGGAAGAACATATCTTTTCAATGCAACTAACCATGTATCAATTGAGCTCTAATTGAAAAAAGAGTTTAAAGAAGTAGATATATGTACAAATTATCCCTTTAATTTTGATTGGAAATATAAGTCTAGTACATATATATGTTTGTTGAATTTGGGTCAATGTCGTTAATGCACTCAAATAGGTAGCCTTGTTGATTTATAATTTGGTCAATTGATGACATTCAGTTAATTGCATTCTAGAACATAGAACATATATCCGACCATTGGACAGACCAATTTTGTACTAGATTTTCAATCAAGAATAGAGATGTGGGTCAAATCCCACCAAAAGTCGGAGAAGTGCTCCGAGTCTCTTGTCTGAAAGGAATCTTCGTACAAAACTATACTGTGGATGATTTATTTACATTGCACATGTAATTTTTACCAGAAAATCTCACAAGAAAAATTGGGCACATTAAGTTCGTGTATATATCCAATACGATTTTTCATCAATGCACATAGAAAAACTACTTTTAGTTAAAATTGCATTCTAGAACATATATATTGAGTACATTTAAATCATTTTTCATCAATGCACATAGTAAAACTACTTGAACAATTAATTTCATTCTAGAACATATATATCCAATATTTAACATTTTTCATCAATGCACATAGAACATATCAAAACTATACTGCGGATGATTTATTTACATTGTGGATACTTTTTACCAAAAAATCCAACTAGTTTTTCATCCATGCACATAGAAAAACTAGTTCCAGTTAATTGCATTCTAGAACATATATATTGAGTACGTAAATAATTTTTCATCAATGCACATAGTAAAACTACTTGAACAATTAATTTCATTCTAGAACATATATATATATATATATATATATCCAATACATGTAACATTTTTCATCAATGCACATGTATAGAAAAGCTACTTTCAGTTGATACTAGAGCACGTGCATGTACCAAAACAATTTGTACATGTGCAAACACTTGCACAAATAACATAAGCAGCTCAATTTTTAGTTGAGTACTAGAAGTTCTAAAACATATTTAATCCAAAGAGAATAAATTGTTGGACAATTCAATCAAAAAAATTCTAATGGAATTCCATCTTCAATAATCCATTCATGATCGGATTTTGACATTTTCCATCTCTTAATTTTCGATTTTTTCTTTGATTGAACTTCTATCAATTTTACGCATGTTGCACATACCAAGTGACTATATTGACAACTTATGACATCAGGTTCATAGTCTTCAAAGTAAACAAAGTCTCCACTTTGATTAGTTTTTCTGAAAAAATAACCTTTTAGTATAATAGACCCTCTGTCATATTGAAATCCGTGATCATTATAGTTTTGTAATAATTTCATTTTTCTGCGTGTAAGAATTTTCGGTAAAAATCACATATAAGAAATTTTTGTTGACGCGTTTCGAACCAGCCAGTGTGGTTCAGTGAAATGCAGCAAATAATACTTCACATTTTCATCGTTGTCAATAGGTGCAATTACAACAAAAACATCTCCTGCACAAAAAAACAAACTTAACAAAATTATACATATTTAAATTTATTTCTAGATCTTTAAATCATTAGAAAGTAATTCAAATGTTACCTTCTCTAACAAGATCAGAAACTCGATCACCATCGGATGATATTGTAGTTTCCTCTAATTGCATTTCTTCAAACATTGCAACAGACATTTTTCCCTTTGTATTTAGCTCTGTATGTTTCCAATCGTTCACATATATTTTGTTTTCACAAACTTCATTGGATTTTGTGTTATCTATGCAAACATCACAAAAACAAGAATATTTTATTTTATCCAATGCAAACACATTTATGGACGACTTTTTTTGAAGTGAATGCAATTTTCGAGTCCCTTTTATTGTTTCAACGTCACTTCCAATTGATCTATCTACGTCTTCGATCCCAATATGCCAGAAAAACCTTTATATGGAAAATTAAAAGAAGAATTTGTAAATATGATATCAAAATACAATCAAAGATAATCATTGCACGATAAATGTACAATGTTTAAAATTAGATTTCCAATATAAATTAAATTGAATGTACCTTTGCACTTCCCTTGATGGGTTAGTCTCATGGCTTAGAGCATCGATGCACCATTGAACAACTTCTTTAGCGTTCACAAGTCAAGTTGCAGAGTGGTTCATTTGATATCTTCGAAGTGCTCTTTTTATGCATGCTCCTGCAGCATCATGTTCTCCTTTTCCATGGCCAGTCTCAAAGAAATTCCAACAATGTTTAATGCAGGTTTTCTTATGAAGACAACACAACCAAAAGAATGATCGTGCAGATTTGAATTGACCTGCACATCCTTCTGACCATATCTAATGTTCATTGAATGTTATTCCACGATTTTTCAAGGAATCATAAATTTTTCCAAAACAATGTTGTACAAAACATGTATCATGTGTAAGATCGTCACTGATATAAAAGTGATATTCTTTAATGATATGTCAATTTTCACTCCTGCTTTCTATATGATTGACATTTTTTTTAGCATGTCTATATAGAATATGGACGAGCATGGAGACTTGTTTAGAATGATAGTATTCACTCTGAATTTATTTTTGTGGAACAAATGTGTTGTTTTCGACAAAATCAATCACTGAAAAAATGGTCCCTGGTGGAAAAACTTCACGAGATTTTTTGAATTGAAAGTTTTGCCATCGAGCTCTATGGGAATGCTTGGTGTATTTGTAAATTTCTGCCTCAAACTTTCTCAAAAATTCTATCAGAAAAATTTCGTCTTCTAGTAATTCAATTCCTTTAACACTATTTGCACCTTGAATCGATGTATCGATATATTCATATCTCTTCCATTTCACCTTCATGTTGGACAATGATTTATCATTTATATCAATATGATATTTGTTTTGAAATTTAGTCAAATTTCCACAATCATCGCATTGTTTCCACCAACACATTTCTTTTTGTAAAATAGTTCATCGCTTTCTCTTTCACATAGAATTTGAAATATGAAATCATGGATAGTGGAAGGAGGAGGTGAATCCTTCCATAATGTTCTACCAAAATCAAGGAATGTGTCATAATATAACTCAATTTTTTTGGAAATGTTATTGATGGAAAAGGAGATGGCAATGGAGGAGCACCGAAAATAGAAACAAGGAAAAGAGAGAAGCAAAGTAGCAGAGAACAGAGGCAGCAGAGAGGTAGAAGAGGCAACAAAAAGAGAAGTAAGGAGAAGCATCAGTCAAGGAGCAGAGGAAGCAAAGGTAGTGAATTGAAGTAGAGAACTATTCAAGGTGCAGAGTAGTGAGGACAGTACAAGAGGGCCATTTAATAGCAGATTTGGAGAGACAGAGTAATGAATATGCCTAAATTCAATTGATATATGGTAACCTCTAAAATATCCTCTGAGATGAAACCCTGCAATTGAAGGAAGAATAGATGTCAATTTAGGTGGATTTTATTGTTCAAATTAGATGCGATTAAGGCTTGTATATTCTGTGGAGAAATTAATTGAAGTTTAATTATACAGAGAAATTCAGGGTCACTTCGATCTGTATATGTGACTGTGTGATTAATTGACTTGTAAATTGAGTAAATCGATCACTGGAAGGATCGATTCCCGCAGGCTTTCAATCACATATCTCAAATTTATATGTGACAAGTTAAATGCATTATGGAATAAATTGAATTAAGTAATCCCTGCTCGAATGATGTCTGATTCTTTTTAGATGTCTGAGTTATTATATTGTGGAAAAAGTTGAATTGGTGGCCTCGGTGTGAAGAGGTTTAACCCTCTCAGACCCTGATTAAGTCGAATCATTGTGTGTAAAGACCCTACAAGGGTCAACCCTAGCGTTATACGAAAAAAAAAGGGCTACACTATATTATGAAGGATGAATGAGATTGTCGGGGGACAATGATATAACGGAGTGCTGCAGAAGAGTGTTCAAAGTGACACTGTTGATGAATAAATGGTACACAGAGTCTGAGAAATGTAGAAGTGGAGTTATGCACTTGACGGGAGAAAGACACCGGTCGGAGGTTCTATCCTTGTCTGAGATCGTGAATCAAAAGAGTGGAAGATGAAACTAAATTAAAGAAAAGTACTTTGTTTGCTGGAGTGAAGGAACTGTGAAGCGATGGCATGGTCCTGAAATGAAAAATTAGAATTGTGCAACGGAGTGGTTTGACTAAAAATGAAACATTGTTAAAGAGCATTATGGAACCCTGAGGGAAAAGGAGAGGAACCACGAGCGCTGTGAACAGTGACAATGAGTTTGGAACACCCGACGGTTTTCGCGTTAATTCAATACGGTAAGCTGTATTTACAATTCGAACGCGATGTATGCTAGGAGTTGGCACGTGGTCTTAAGCGGTTTGGAGAACCCGCTCTCATTGCGAATTAAAGCCCATGCATCTAACTCGCATGATATGTGGTTGTGTCCGTCGAATCAAGGCAGTCGGTGTGACGACTTCTCTGCCGTCGGATGATGTGGGTGATTTAAGGACTGGGCTAGCTCATCGTGTGAGGTTGGAGTGATTACCTCCAGACTATGTGACCGCGCGACTACCGTTGGATATTCGAAGGGTAGTGCAACAGACTTGTAGCCCCTGAATGAGGGCGATATTTAATGTATCTATGTTGTGGTCCAATATTATTGTATTGTTCGCGATTGATTTGTTATCAAGTCGGGGCTATGTAATAATGAGTGTATAGTGCACGAAGGACCATACGATATAGTTGATTTATATCCGGATACCTTGGTATTAAATCAACTAATCTGAGCTGGGATATGTGCTATATTACGAGGTTTGTCCAAAGTCAAAGAAATGAGTGAAGAACCTTGGCTTATTGGAAATCCGGGTGGTGATTCAATTTACTTTGGATTGGGTCGTAATATAAAACCCAAGGCTTATCTAAGTCTTACAAAAAACATAATTTAAATGAGATAGTGTTTAAAAGTTGAATGGACCATATAATCATTTTGATAATGGGTTTTATTAAAGTTTGAAAGGTGAATTATGAAAGGGCTGTGGGACCAACAATTCTATGCTTGTGGGTATTTGGTCCTTTAAATACATAATCAAATGTTTTGTATGCTTTGAAAATATTAATGGATTGTGAGGTTCGATGATAGAATGCGATAGTGGAATGCCAAAGGAAGGAGACTTATAAACTAGGTTTTTAGTCCAAGGTCCAATACATATGGTTGCATTTTCATAAATCGAAGACCGAAGGCTAGGTGGGCCTTAATTACAAGGTGAACTTTGGTTTAATTTGTATATGCAGATATGTTCCATAAACATGGAATAATGAAGATTTCACACTAAATTAAATTGCCAGAAAGAGATTATTTGGAGTGCATTATTTTCAAATGCATAGAAATAAAAGTTGTGAGTTGCCCAGATTGAAATAAATTGGGCATAAATTAGGAAATGCATTTTATATGCATAGATAAAGTTTAATGTGAATTGAATTATGCAAGAAACACCTGAATAAAGACCACGTATATGGTGAGTACCATATTGGAGTTATATTATATATATATCATAGGGATTGCATGGTTTTAACCATTGATTCCAAAGGCAGCTTCCACATTTATTTAATTAAATTTCCAGCTCAGAAAATGGAGTATTGAAATTGCCCAGATCGACAGTTGTATTGAATACAAATTAGTTGTATGTGCTTTATATGCATAGAGAAAGAGAAAAAAGTGGGCCTGACAGAGGTAAACAGAGATTGCAGGTTTGACAGGTGTACATGCACAGGTGCACACAATTACAGTGAACAAAGTATGTAGAACAGTTACATGACAGAAGCAGATACACAATTGCAGAAAACAACAGAGGTATGCAGAGCAGTTACCTGACAGTAGCAGAAAAGACAAAACTAGCAAGCCAAGTGCTGGAAAGAGGACTGAATGAAATTTATACATGTAACTGAAAATGGGAATTTAAATGTTGTAATTGATTTTATATTGTTTGTGATGCATTGGAAAGTCTCCGGAGGAAAACAAAAATCCCACTGTAATATTGAAATTAATGCATATTTTTATATTTTTCTGAATGAGCGGGTAAAAGAAATGAGAAGGCAGAAGGCATAGAGGCATGGCTGTCCATTTCAAATTCCCTGAGGAATGCTAACTGTCATCAGGGAATTTCTATAAATAATATCACATTGATATGCATAAAGATGTTAGAGAGGTTAGAGAATTCAGAAATGATGCAGTGAGGCAGAGAAGAAGGAGGAGCTGATAGAAAAGCAGAGAATGCAGAAATGAAGCAGTGAGGCAAAGAAGAAGGAGGAGCTGATAGAAAAGCAGAGAATGCAGAAATGAAGCAGTGAGGCAGAGAAGAAAGAGGAGATGATAGAGAATCTGAGAAGATGCAGAGATGATACAGAGAAGATATGAGAACTGATGGAAAGTAGAGAATATGGTACAGAATAGAGCTGATATCCAAGGTAAATCAGCAAATGTTTTCTTTTGATAGAATGAGGAAGTTGGAGCTTCCCTATCAATTTGTAGCTTGATAGATGTCAGTTGTAGCTGAATAAGGTTGGAACCTCCTGTAGGTTGGTGCCTACAGAAAATCGATGGGAGTTGGAGCTTCCTTGCAATTTGTAGCTTGCAGAATTGAGGTGGGAGCCTCCTGTGGGTTGGAGCCTACAGAAAATCAGTGGTGAGAGGGAGTTGGAGCTTGCCTTTGCATCACAACAATAATAATATGTGGTTTTATCCCTTTATGGGTTTCCACTTATATCTGGTGTCTATGTGCATAATGTCTATGTGTTGATATGGTATATCTATTATGCTAATACTTGCTGCTCAAATATTAAGACTGCTGGTACATTATCTAATTTGCTTATTAATTGTTGCTCGCAAATAAATATTTCTCACACATTATGTTGATCATGAAATGAAGGTGTTAATGAATTTTAATGAAAATTTTTAAAAGTCCATGAATGTGTTAAACTGATTCACCCCCCCCCCCCCCCTCTCAATTTAACTAAGGGTTCAACAATTGGTATCCGAGCAGGTTCCTTTGGTGTAAGCCTAATAGCTTGAAGGAGATCTGGTTGAGTCATGGACTATCAAAATGTACCTGTGTTAAATACAACAAACTTTCCTGAATGGAGAGATAAGGTCAAAACAGGATTATTGGCTTATGAACCTGAGGTATGGAAGCTTGTATGTGATGGTTACTGCACAGACTTTCCCATGGTGCAAGAACAACATAGGAATGCCAAGGAAAAATGTGTGATATTCAACAGTATTCATAACAAGGATCTTGAGTTAATAATGGATTTAACCTCTGCAAAAGAAATCTGGGATAGATTGCACTTCATGCATGGAGTAGACTCTAAGGACTGCACTGTCAAGAAGGAAAAGAGAATTAATAAGAAGATAAATTCATGTCAACAGGAAAATGTTCAATCAAATGAGGTACCTGCTAGTGTGAATGGAAGTAATAACCATGAAGAAATTGAAGCTGAAGAAAAAGCCAAACTTGACACAACCTTGACTGAAATAGAAAGATTGAAGAATGAAAACAAAGACCTGAAGACATTGGTGCAAATATGTGATGAGAAATAATATGAAGATAAGAAAGAAATTATAGGCCTGGAGACACAGCTTGAAGAAGCAAAGAAAGTAGAAGACACTCTGCTAGAACAAATGAGAGAGAAAAGTCTTGAATGTGAAAAATTGGAAGAAGAAGTAGTGTGCCTTAGAAAGAAATTAGAAAAATCCCAAAGAGAAGTATTAATGAATACACCTAAAATGAAAAGCTCTGGACAGTTGGACCAGATTCTAAAGGTTCAAAGGTCACCTCTCATAAAGGTTGGGATAGGATATGAAGGTGAAACCAGTAATTTTAAGGTTGAAGATAACAATAATTTCATTTTTGTAAAAGTTGTAAAGGACAGTGAAGCAGTTCAGCAAATTCCTACAGAAGCAGAAACCAGGAAGAACAGGATCTGTGAAGAAACAAACAAAAAAAAAGCAGCAACATGGAAGGACAGAGAATGAGAGGATGAAACAGTCAGCTAAAAAAAGCTCTAACACTCCTAAAATTGAATTGAAAAAATTTGGAAGATGTCAAAGAAGGTTCTTTCCCCCTATGAAAAATAGCAAATGTTTTTCTAGTCATAAATCAGGACATATTGAAGCACAATGTAAGACAAGACCTATCAACTTTAACCAGCAAAAGATGCATCAAATGAGAAGAATACCTCCAACAAACAAATGGAAAATACAATCTTTCCCCAGGTACACAAATCATTTCCATGGCTACTGTTATGCATGCAATAATTTTGGACATAAATTTTTTGATTGTAAACTGTATTAAAAAAGGGTAATAAAATATTATACATCAGCTCAAACATACCCTGGAAAAGTAAGATGTTATGTATGCCTCAATCTTGGTCATAAAACAAAAGACTGTAATCTGCCATATACATTAAAGAAATCCAGATAGAGGATGGAATCAAAACAGTTCAATCAAAACTATGAATCAATAAGAAGAGCAGACATTATGAATAACCCCAATAAAGTATGGAAGGAAAAGAGAAAAGGGTAGCCTATTATCTCAATAACATAATGAATCCTTCATAGTCTCAGGGGGAGCTGCTCTAGGAAGCAAAGAAAAAATCCATCCAGTGACAAATATGAAGCAACATCACAGGGGGAGAGTAGTTCATAATTATTCCCCATGAGATTAATCTAAGAAGAGCTCCATGTAATGAGAACAACTATCAGATCAGGAAGAAAAAGTAAAATCCCTCTAACAGAGAACTATTGAGGAAGAAGAAGATCTGAAGCATTCAATAGCTGACAAAGTGATGGAAAAAAAGAAGGTCAGCAAGCAACCATGGTAGTAGAGAGAACTTCAGCCATGAACATGAAAGAAAAGAAGACATCAACACATTAAGTGATGATCACATTGTGCATCACACGGCTAGAATCAGCAATGAGTCACATTAAGATGAATGAGTAAGAAAAGTGCCTATCATCATTATATCATTACATCATCTATAAAAATAAAAATAAATGTGTCCTCTTGAAGGAGTGAAGGTAAATAAGTGAGTGATAAATCTCTGAGTGATTAGTCCATGAAGAGTCATAGTACATATATTGAAGATGTCTTCCCAAAGATCTTTATGTTGGAACAATTGAAATTGAATATAAAGCAGCAATGATTCTGGAGTAGTCCTAGAAAGGAACATGCAGTGACATTCTTTCAAATCAGAATGATAGAATAAGTTAATGATGCCAAGATATAATTCAGTATATTGATGGTTGTTGGTGTGAACAGTGAAAAGATCAATAGTAGAAACTCTGGGTTCATGTGCAAGCTAAAGTGAAATCTCTGCATATTTTATCAAGGTAATATCAATTGGTACTTGGTACAAACAGCATGCCTATCAACAGAATATCAAGTGTTATCATGGAGCAGAAGTAAGGTACAGGTCCTCAGGATCAAAGGATTATGGCAAGAGTACATCCAACATAAAAGATTCAATGAAAAGGCTAAAGGATCAATGTTTTTTTTACTCTTGAAACATTATATTGAGCATTGAAGCAATATATTTTTCTATATAATTGAATGCCTTCCTGAAGTCAACACTTGCATATCTTCAAGGCCTCTGTCTTAGGATTATTCATAAACTGTGTGAATTTTTTTGGATGAGATATCAATCAAACAACTTGAAGATGCCTTTGTTGGAAATCACCATGAAAAAATAGTTAAAGTATTGGAAGTATGAAAGACTAGCTGTGTTAACCTAACAGTTGAAGCTCAAAAGTCTGTTATTGATTCATCACAAGCATACTTCAGCAGAAAGGAGTTGCTAGTATTTCACCATTTAAAGAGAGAGTGATCATTGACATACATACCCCTTATGACATAAATAAATTGCATGGTTGATAAGTGAGATTGACCAATACATTGAATGCATCTAACCTCAAGGCTTTGGTTTGAAAGTACATTGTACAAGCAGTAAAGTTGGTATTTGGTCACTTAAATTGAAAGATCAGCTAATCTCACAACAAGCTATAAACTCTAGTTTGATTCATTGTTCACAACAGCAACAAGGACCTTTTAGCTATTAACTATAATATCATTATCAACATCCTAGCTCATATCATCTCCAACAGGAAAGCAAAGTGAATCACAGCTATAAAAGATATATTGGCATCATTATCATAATTGAACAGGTGTGGTACTGCAGATGTGTATTGCAGAAGAAGACATACTCCAACTACAACTTCCTCGACAGAAATGGATTTCTGATGAAGATAATACTAGAGACTGAAGTATATTTGAAGCATTCTCAGTATTTTAGTTTTGATCTGAGGATGCATCTCTAATTAGATAAGGCTGGTACAAGGTTTTCTATGAAGTGTCATTAACTTCACTTTCAGCTCCATACAAGTGCAAGGAGACTGTGCTTTGAGATTATATTAATTTATAGTGTCTATTCAAGTTCAATAATCCTCAAAAGAGTTCTCTCAACAACTCGTGTACACCAGTTTGGAGCAGCAAGGTACAAATTCAAAAGAAGAAGGCCTAAACACATCTCAGAGAGAGGAAATGAAGAGATAAAAAGCACACTAGGAAATGTGCAACCCTTTGCCATTGATGTCAAAGGGGGAGGAAAAGAAAAAGGTTCTTCTAAAAGGCAAGCAGAGGAAGTGTATTTCCATCAATGCTAAAGGGGGAGACTGTTGGAAATGTTTTCATTGATGGCAAATGAGATGGCAATGGAGGAGCACCAAAATAGAAACAAGGAAAAGAGAGAAGCAAAGTAGCATAGAACAGAGGCAGCAAAGAGGTAGAAGAGGCAACAAAAAGAGAAGTAAGGAGAAGCATCATTCAAGGAGTAGAGGAAGCAAAGGTAGTGAATTGAAGCAGAGAACTATTCAAGGTGCAGAGTAGTGAGGATAGTAGAAGAGGGCCATTTAATAGTAGATCTGGAGAGACAGAGTAATGAATATGCCTAAATTCAATAGATATATGGTAACCTCTAAAATAGGCTCTGAGATGAAACCCTGCAATTGAAGGAAGAATAGATGTCAATTTAGGTGGATTTTATGTTTCGAATTAGATGCGATTAAGGCTTGTATATTCTATGGAGAAATTAATTGAAGTTTAATTATACATAGCAATTCAGGGTCACTCCGATCTATATATGTGGCTATGTGATTAATTGACTTGTAAATTGAGTAAATCTATCATTGGAAGGATCGATTCCCGTAGGCTTTCAATCACATGTCTCAAATTTATATGTGACAAGTTAAATGCATTCTAGAATAAATTGAATTAAGTAATCCCTTCTCGAATGATTTCTGATTCTTTTTAGATGTCTGAGTTATTATATTGTGGAAAAGGTTGAATTAGTGGCCTCGGTGTGAAGAGGTTTAAACCTCTCAGACCCTGATTAAGCCGAATCACTGTTTGTAAAGAACCTACAAGGGTCAACCCCAGCATTATACGAAGAAAAAAAATGGCTACACTGCATTATGAAGGATGAATGAGATTGTCAGGGGACCATGATATAGTGGAGTTCTACAGAAGAGTGTTCAAAGTGACATTGTTGATGAATAAATGGTACATAGAGTCTGAGCAACTTATAAGTGGAGTTATGCACTTGAAGGGAGAAAGACACCCGTCAGAGGTTCTATCCTTGTTTGAGATCGTGAATCAAAACAGTGGAAGATGAAACTAAATTAAAGAAAATCTCTTTGTTTGCTGGAGCGAAGGAACTGTGAAGAAATGGCATGGTCCTGAAAAGAAACATTAGAATTGTGCGACGAAGCGGTTTGACTACAAATGAAACATTGTTAAAGAACACGAAGAAACCATGAGGGAAAAGGAGAGGACCATGAGTGCTGTGAACAGTGACAGTGGGTTTGGAACACCCGACGGTTTTCGCGTTAATTCAATACGGTAAGCTGTATTTACAATTCGAATGCGATGTATGCTAGGAGTTGACACGTGGTCTTAAGCGGTTTGGAGAACCCGCTCTCATCGCGAATTAAAGCCCATGCATCTAACTCGCGCGATATGTGGTTGTGTCCGTCGGATCAAGGCAGTCGGTGCGACGAATTCTCTGCCATCGGATGATGCGGGTGATTTAAGGACCTAGCCAGCTCATCGTGTGAGGTTGGAGTGATAACCTCCAGATTATGTGACCGCGCGACTACCGTTGGATAGTCGAAGGGTAGCGCGATAGACTTGTAGCCCTTGGATGAGGGCGATAGTTAATTTATCTATGTTGTGGTCCAATATTATTGTATTGTTCGTGATTGATTTGTTATCAAGTCATGGCTATGTAATAATGAGTGTATAGTGCGCGAAGGACCATACGATATAGTTGATTTATATCCGGATACCTTGGTATTAAATCAACTAATCTGAGCTAGGAGATGTGCTATATTACGGGGTTTGTCCAAAGTCAAAGAAATGCGTGAAGAACCTTGGCTTATTGGAAATCCAGGTGGTGATTCAATTTACTTTGGATTGGGTCGTAATATAAAACCCAAGGCTTATCTAAAGTCTTACCGCAAACATAATTTAAATGAGATAGTGTTTAAAATTTGAGTGGACCATATAATCATTTTGATAATGGGTTTTATTAAAGTTTGAAAGGTGAATTATGAATGGGTTGTGGGACCAACAGTCCTACGCTTTTAACTATTTTTCCCTTTAAATACAGAATCAAATGTTTTGTATGCTTTGAAAATATTAATGGATTGTGAGGTTCGATGATAGAATGTGATAGCGGAATGCCAAAGGAAGGAGACTTATAAACTAGTTTTTTAGTCCAAGGTCCAATACATATGGTTGCATTTTCATAAATCAAAGACCGAAGGCTAGGTGGGCCTTAATTACAAGGCCAAATTTGGTTTAATTTGTATATGCAGATATGTTCCATAACCATGGAATAATGAAGATTCCACACTAAATTAAATTGCCAGATAGAGTTTATTTGGAGCGCATTATTTTCAAATGCATAGAAATAAACGCTGTGAGTTGCCCAGATTGAAATAAATTGGGCATAAATTAGGAAATGCATTTTATATGCATAGAGAAAGTTTAATGTGAATTGAATTATGCGTGAAACACCTGAATAAAGACCACGTATATGGTGAGTACCATATTGGAGTTATATTATATTATATATATATATATATATCATAGGGATTGCATGGTTTTAACCATTGATTCCAAAGGCATCTTCTGCATTTATTTAATTAAATTTCCAGCTCAGAAAATGGATTATTGAAATTGCCCAGATCGACAGTTGTATTGAATACAAATTAGTTGTATGCGTTTTATATGCATAGAGAAAGAGAAAAAAGTGGGCCTGACAGAGGTAAACAGAGATTGCAGGTTTGACAGGTGTACATGCACAGGTGCACACAATTACAATGAACAGAGTATTCAGAATAGTTACATGACAGTAGCAGATACACAATTGCAGAAAACAGCAGAGGTATGCAGAGCAGTTACCTGACAGTAGCAGAAAAGACAAAACTAGCAAGCCAAGTCCTAGAAAAAGGACTGAGTGAAATTTATACATGTATTAACTGAAAATGGGAATTTAAATGTTGTAATTGATTTTATATTGTTTTTGATGCATTGGCAAGTCTCCGGAGGAAAACAAAAATCCCACTGTAATATTGAAATTAATGCATATTGTTATATTTTTCTGAATGAGCGGGTAAAAGAAATGAGAAGGCAGAAGGTAAAGAGGCATGGCTACCCATTTCAAATTCCCTGAGGAATGCTAACTGTCATAAGGGAATTTCTATAATTAATATCACATTGATATGCATAAAGATGTTAGAGAGGTTAGAGAATTCAGAAATGATGTAGTGAGGCAGAGAAGAAGGAGGAGTTGATAGAAAAGCAGAGAATGCAGAAATGAAGCAGTGAGGCAAAGAAGAAGGAGGAGCTGATAGAAAAGCAGAGAATGCAGAAATGAATCAGTGAGGCAGAGAAGAAGGAGCAGCTGAGCAGAGAAGAAAGAGGAGCTGATAGAGAATCTAAGAAGATGCAGAGATGATACAGGGCAGATATGAGAACTGATGGAAAGCGGAGAAGATGGTATAGAACAGAGCTGATATCCAAGGTAAATTAGCAAATTTTTTCTTTTGATAGAATGAGGAAGTTGGAGCTTCCCTATCAAGTTGTAGCTTGATATATTTCAGTTGTAGCTGACTGAGGTTGGAGCCTCTTGTATGTTGGTGCCTGCAGAAAATTGATGGGAGTTGGAGCTTCCTTGCAAGTTGTAGCTTGCAGAATTGAGGTAGGAGCCTCCTGTGGGTTGGAGCCTACAGAAAATCAGTGGTGAGAGGGAGTTGGAGCTTGCCTTTGCATCACGTGGTTTTCTCCCTTTATGGGTTTCCACTTATATCTGGTGTCTATGTGCATGATGTCTATGTGTTGATATGGTATATCTATTCTGCTAATACTTGCTGCTCACATATTAAGACTGCTGGTACATTATCTAATTTGCTTATTAATTGCTGCTCACAAATAAATATTTCTCACACATTATGTTGATCATGAAATGAAGGTGTTAATGAAGTTTAATGAAAAGTTTTAAAAGTCCATGAATGTATTATACTCATTCACTGCCCCCCCCCCTTTCAGTTTAACTAAGGGTTCAACAAAATTCCACATGATAACGGCAACAATAAGTGTCACGTACGGTGATAGGTTTTACATACCATCGTTTTTGTTGAACAAAATCACTGAGTGAAACATGAATTTGACAATTCTCTTCTTTGAAATTGTTGAATAACTCTATCTGAGTGGTTTCCAAGAAATATTTTTCATGTTCTTCGTACTGATTCCGTGCTATTCTTCTTCGCATCACATGCCTTGTAGTTGGCGAAACACGTGAATTGTTCTTCCAATATTCATATATTATTTTTTTAACATTTTCCCCAAGTCTATATTTGTATGGTTGCCTTCAAATAGCTCTCCAACAAGCAAGTTCATCATTTACATCTATTTGTAGCAGAAATTTCCAATGTTTGTGCAAAGTTTTTTGCAAGGTTCCCAGTGCTCGTGCCATAGATGTTACCAAACGATTCTCTTTAGTACTTGATGAAACCATTGCCATCTGTATTCCTCTATTTACAATTGAAACATTTTTCTCTCTAAATCTCTTAATTGACTTTATAGCACTACTCATATTTTTTAGCACATCTTCCTTCAGTTTTTTATCTTTGGTTGCTTTTTGAATACCCAGTAGTGTCGTAGTTTCTTTTAATTTCCTTAATGATAGGAGACCTTTCAACATTTGAGCCTGAACTGTCACCCGCTCATTTAAGAAATACTTTTCAAAAATGCAGTTAACACGATATCGTATAGCATGGTCAGGTTGTTTATCTCCATATGTGTGAGTGTCAACATTTTCTAACATCTCATCATCGACAGTGATTTCATCTGTACATATTCGAAAAAATAGTACATATTCAATAAATAACTAAATTAATAAATATATCTATAATTTCAATAATACGTGCATGTGTTTAATATATATATATATGTACATAGCTTGTGATTCAATTTCTTTATTTGGATTTCTTTCAATATTTTCACCGTCTTCAGTCATTGGTTCAATATCTCTTTCACTCTCTTTCAAAATTTTGTATCTCATCATCAATGTTTTGAGGAATATCTCTGTCTGTTTACATTAAACAAAATATTTTTCAAATTAGTTCATCAAATAAAAATTAAGCTTCACATTTTACACTAGGAAAATTTTAAATATATCAATAGATCATAATATTTACATTTACATACCCGCTTCAATTTCTACTAGAGGTTGATTTTCCTTTTCAATATTTGAGAGGGCTTCTAACTTCCTTTTGCGAGATTGTCTCGTCTATTCTCTACGTTCCTCAGGGTCTCTTTTTCAATCATATTTTCTCGCACAAGTCCTTCGATTTCCCATGATAATAGGGTATGAAGTTCAAAAAATTTCCTTCAAAAAATTAGACAATAACTCAATTAGAAAAAACATCACAAAAGATTTAATTTAAAAAAAAAATCATTTAAATTTTTTGCAAAAAATGCATACTCCAATCCAAAACACTTACTTTAAAATATTCAAGAAAAAAAATGTCTTATAAAAATGAAACGAAGCTCAAAATATTTACTTCAACTCAAAACATGTACTCTAAAAAAATGTCACTTCAAAAAATGCCTCCAACTTTTAAAAAAAAACGTCACTTTAAAAAATACTTCCAGAAAATGTCTTTTCAAAATTAAGCCCCACTCCACACTTTAAAAAAAATGAAGCACAAAAAACATCCAAAAAAATGTATCACATACCTTCAAGAAATGTCCTTTGAATGTACGTCCAAGAAAATTCCTTAAGCCCAAAACATTTTTTTGCAAAATCAGGCCGCCTCCAAGAAATGTCATCCAAGAAAATTCTTTAAACCCAAAACAATTCTTTGAAAAATTAGTCTGCTTCCAAGAAATGCCCTTAAATCCAAATCTCCAAGAAAATTCTTTAAACCCGAACCAAGACCTTTGTAAAATCAGATGAAATGTGTGAAATGTGCGAGAATTATGAATGATTTTGCGGCAATTTATAATTCCACGAAATGTGTTTTAGGAGGGGCTCCGCAGAATTTTCCAGCTAACGAAAAATTATACAAAATTTCGGCCGAAATTTGATTAAAATTTCGGCCGAACTATTATGTCGTTATACTTAACGGGCCGTCAGCGCAAAAAATAGTTCGGCCGAACTTTTAATCAAAGTTCGGCCGAACTAACGCATCACTAGTTATGCAAAACCAAGCTCTGAATATGTTTCTGCAACTTTGGACTGATTAAACTCCATGAAAGGTTTTTAATTAACTGTCGGAACCAAGACAAGCATTTTCAGAATTGATTCTACTTTCAGGAAATATAGCACATTACTTATGCGTGGGTTAAAGGTGTGGGTATCCATAACATTAGTTGTCTTAGACAAATGCCTTCAACGTCTAGGAATTTAAATACTAGAAATTAAGTATAATTCAATGGAATCAGGTCAATTGATTCCTTAAACAACCATGAAACTATTGCATTTTAAAATGCCAATTACATAGAATTTGAAGAAGGAAATTTGTCTTATGGAAAGTAGGGATCTGCATCATAATGCTTGCTTCCACCAACAAATTAACTCCTTAGCCAACCACATGGCCATGGCATGTTAGAAGAAAATTCCAAAATTTATTGTAGATGCGGAATGGATGCACAATGATTTCTTTAACCATGAAACGCATAGTTGAAGAATCTATGGATTAATGAGCATATGAAATACTTAGCCAAATAAAATAAAAATAGAAACAAACATACAACAAGAAAGTGAAATAAATTACAGTGATTAGGAAACTAATAACAAGTGAGAAATTATAGCTATTAAGAAACTAATAACAAGCAATATAATCTATGTGATCAAACAATAACAAGTGATATAATCTATGGGATCAAACAATGGATTGCAATTTCATAGTATGCCTTATTTTGAAGCAAGAAAAGTGTTGAATCCTTCAAAAAGATATACCATTTATAGAAAGAAAATTGAAATAATAAATCCAATATCACATTAACTAAAGAATTCAACGTTGTACATTAACTAAGGAATTCAACGTTACAATGTCAAATGAATGAAAAATAATCCCATTTCTTGGTGGCTTGAATGTTAATCTATTTTGTGCTACACAATTTAATTTAAATAGAAATATGAGCTACTACATTTTCTCGAATAGACACGAAGGAATTCATGGATTTCTCCAATAGAATTCCTATAAGTCAATGATTTATTTCTTTTTATTATGAATCATTTGAGAAGTGACTAACTAATTTGATTTCTATAATAGTTTGACTTGTTGTGTGGCCACCTTTACCTATTTCCCAACATGTTTTTTGTGGCATGTGATTAGAGGCACATTTCCAACCCCTATAATGCTAGATTGCAACATTTTCTAGTAAATCTTTCTTTGATGACACATTCTAGAATACCAATCAATTCATTGAGATAGTTGTGAATTCCACAACACATGCATACATAATTCATCAACAAAAAACCACTAACAATATTCACCAAGAGTTTATGGATTTAGGTACATTATCAAAACAAAATTTGTCAATGGCATTTAATAAGAGGCTACAAAATCAAATTCGTCAAAAAGAAAAATTCAATAGCATATCATTTCATAGCATATGAAAATAACACATATGGACTAAGTCATGAAACCAAATAACTCATCAAATTTATCATATAATTATGCCAAACATATCAATTCATAATCAAATACTAGATAAATTAAAATGGCTAATAATTGATAATTATGGAAACATTTTTGAAGTGGAAAGGGGTAGTTGGGCACTTACTGAAGTTAGAATATTCAAGAAAGGATGATCCATAGTATGTGATTTAGGAGTTCATCCTATCTTCTAAATGAAAATGTTTCGCATCCATTTTGCAACAAAATTAAAGAAACTAACGTGTAGGGGAATTAGTTTGATGCTTTAAATTGTTCTCTCATTGAGGAATGCTACCTTTAGTTGTTCATTTTAGTTCCCCAATAATGACTAAATTTTGTACGTTTTCATATATTTCTTTCACTTCATGACTTTCTTTTCATTGTTTTCAATACTTTATAACTTTGGTTTGATCATTTAGAGCACTCTACAACACTATTCACACCACTCTACACCAAAGTTTTTATTACTTTTATGTGGCTAAAACATTGTTACATAAATTTGTAAAACTTTATAGTAATATCTCTCCTCCCAAACTTCCATGTGATGGCTATGAAATATCACCAAATTAAATTCCTCCCAAATTCAATTCACATATACTTCCCTTGAAATATCACCAACTTCCCCACCCTTAGTACATAAGGAGCTACACAATTTTCTAAATTTGACTATATATTTCCCACCATAATATGAAGTTGGTTACTTGCAAATTATAGGAGGTCACAAAGGGCATTTATTAGTTATATTAATGTCCATTGGTTATCTTATTACAAGGAAACCTTTTCTCTAGTCATGTTGATCTATGAGACTATTTTTAGTCTTGGAGATAATATAACGGGGTAGTGTCCCCTCTCTGTCCTTAAGAGGAGGTATCCCTCTTTTTAAAATAAAGAAATAAATACAAAATGCTTCATGTAAGACTAGTCTTAAAAATGTAGATAATTATTGATAGTGGTATTGATAATTCATGTTTTAACAATAATAAACTGAGAAATCACAAATTTATGGCATGTTGCTTCCAACGTAGCAAAAAGTAAAGCATGGCATATCATTTGGATAGACAAAATAAAATGAACCACACTTGGAGATAACTTTAAATGATCATTTTGTTTAATTCATAAAGGTTAAAGGAAGCACACACTTGAAATATCATGCTTTAAACTCAAAGCCAAATATTATGCTAGCTATGAGTTTATTGATAGTGGTATTGATAATTCATGTTTTAACAATAATAAACTGAGAAATCACAAATTTATGGCATGTTGCTTCCAACGTAGCAAAAAGTAAAGCATGGCATATCATTTGGATAGACAAAATAAAATGAACCACACTTGGAGATAACTTTAAATGATCATTTTGTTTAATTCATAAAGGTTAAAGGAAGCACACACTTGAAATATCATGCTTTAAACTCAAAGCCAAATATTATGCTAGCTATGAGTTCTTGAGAGTTGTCTAGGAAACCTTAAATATTCTTAAAATCAAATAAAATGTTTATGGAATAAAATTTCATAATATTTGTGAAAATAACGAGTTTTTTTCCAAATGAGATGGAATGGGCTCCTATGGACTATATATGAAGATTGAAAAGACTATGTTGGAAAAAATGTCCCTTTTTTACTTGTTGGAATCTATTTTAGATATTGATATATGAAAAATTCCTAACTATTGCAATCACTTCTTTGATATTTTAGAGTAATTTCAGAATGATTAATTTTTGCAAAGCATATTTGATCCATTCCTTGATATATTGTTGTAATATTGTTGATATATTGTTGTTATGGAGCCACAATTATTTCATATTTGGCTGAAACAATGAATAACTTCTCCTTAATTTATTTTAATTCGAGGCCTATTTGGTGCATAATAATTTTTTATCTTCATTCTTATTGACGAAATAAAGCAACCATCATTCAATTTCTTCTTAAAAAATGTTAGTGAGATTAGTAGTATCACCAGCCCAAGAGATCCTAATGTATCTAGTTTTGCGCGCATTTAGTCCCGAGTCAAAAATATGGCATCCATTATCAAATATGGTAATGAAGCGCTTTTACCATGTTATCCATTTTAAAAGATATTTATTTCTTTTCATTTTAATGGTGTCACACTGAAATCATTTGATGAAGTGTGTTGATTCTCTCTTGTTGGCATGCTTGTAATTGTTTAAGTTTATTTTTGGATGTAAAGTTTTGCTCCTTTTTATTAATATCAATCATATTTGAAGCTATAGAAATAAAGGTACTCACAGCATTTTTATAAAAGTGCTCATTGTTTTCTAAATCTTTTTGTAAATATTTAATAAATTATTAAATTCTAGTAGTAAGACTAGTTGAACTTGTAGCGAAATCACAAGTTTCAAAAATCAATATGAGCCATTTATTGATGTTGTCCACAACTTACTTCCTTATTCTCTTATTTTTGAAAATGAATCAACTACTTGAATAAACTCATTGGGTTTCACAATGGATAGTGGCTCTAACTCATTTATCCTCCTTTTTAATATTTTGTTCTTTCTACTTTTATTCACTTTTTGAATATGCTAAATCATCTCCGCTAGCTTGGTGCAATTCCACGACTCTTATGGGATTAATCCCTTATAATTTTTATTTTTAGTAACCCTTTTTTTTTAATTCATTTTCCATTTTGTAATATCTTTAATTATGTACCATATTTAGCCTGATGTAAAGTGACTAATTCTTATGATTTATATATTCGAGAAGCGCATTAAAAATTGGTGGTACTAGTGGCTCTCTACAGTTAGGTGTCTAGTTTTCATTAAATAAATTCTTAAAGCTATCTCTATATATTAGGCTTCCTCGGCCCATATTACAAAAGGAATTCTCAAAATGTATCACACATGTTCCATATTCCTATGGTATAGAAAAAAAGAGGATTCCACCATGCCATGGGTGGAGTGGGGAAAATTGCTCGTCGAAAAGCTCAAGGGGATGGGGCCTTAAGAAAATCTTCATGTTCTCTCATGCTTTGGATGCAAAGTGCGGTTGAAATTTGATGACCTCACAAAGTTCATAATATTCGGTGGTAATACCTAAACACATTTCTCCTCTTTTTGTTGAAGACTGTGCTTAAAGAGATGATAAACCAAAGTGGAACGTATCTATTATCTGAAGGGATTTAATTAATACCTTTGAGACCATCCATAGGGATCTGACTTAGAAAGTGGGCTCAGGCATTCAAGTTCGTATTGGTTAGGACCCATGGCCGAGGAGTGGGAGAGAGCATCTTCTTCCTCCTCCATTAATCGATTTATTGCGGGATTTGGGTATTTATAGGTTGGATCATATCATTGATCAGAATTCTACCACATTTTGGTGTCAGGGTCTTAAATCTAGTACATATATGGACAATCTTGTAAAAATTATTGAATCATGGAAAAATTTCCTCGAAGTTTTATGTTGTGGACATATTATAATTAATAATAGGGAGGATGAATTGGTGTGGTATATGTATCCATCTAGTTTTTATACTCCAAATGTGGGTTATGTATACATATACTTTGATCTTAATCATGTCTTTCCTTGGTGGTGGTGGAATGTTTTTTGGAATTCTTGTTGTCTTCCTAAAGCAAAGATCTTAATGTGGTGCACCTTGAATGGGAAAGTCCCAACCTAGGATGTCCTTCACAATTGGTTTACTCATGGTCCTAGTTGGTGCTCATTTTGTAAAGAAGTAGATGAATCAATCACTCATATTTTTCATTAGTGTTATTTTTGTAAGCAAATTTGGTCTCGTTGCAGATATGTTGAGGTTCATATTGGATCGTTTTCTAGTTTTTCTATTGATGATTCATGGAAATCATGATTATCACTCCCATCATCTCATCCCTTTAAATCTTTGCCTTTGATTATATGTTGGGGGATATGGATCTCTTTCCATCATTAAATCTTTCAATATGATTCCCCCTCTTCTTGGTCAGTTGTGGCTAAAGCAATGACCATTATTAGTCATTTCCCCCAAGATAAAGACATGCACAAAGTTTGTATTATTGAAGATGAATGTCGAGATCAGTCTCTTCCATTTGCATTTTTTAATGGGACCTTCGATGTTATGGGGGTCATAATGGTGGTGGATTTACTCTTCACATCTTTGTTTTTCACTCTTTTCATCTTTCTACGGTATATGGGATGGGGTCGAACAACTTTATTGAACTATTGTCTTGCAGAAATCTTCTTTCCTTCACACTTGAACATAGGATTACAAATCTTCAAATGTTTGGATATTCATTGATTTTGGTGAATTGGATAAACACAGTCTAGGATTGTTGAAATATTTTCGTAGCTCCTATTTTGGGTCATGCTATTAATCTAAAAAATTATTTCAGCTCATTTACATGCCACCACATATATGGGGAGTGGAACATGGTGGAAAATCGACTGTTTAAATCAACATTAATCCTGGATCGATGGGTTTGGAAGATTTGTGAATTTCATTGTGGCTCCTCTACTACACATGTTTTCCATGATATGTTGGAGCCTGTCCTTCCACATTCAAGGGCTGCTTCTTAACTTTCAATTTTTTATTTTTGTTTTTCTATGAATATGGTGATATATGAGCTTATTTCATTCCTCAATTTCAAGTCTCTGCAAAGAGTGTTTATGTATATATTTTTTCTACTATCTCTCAACATTTTTTTCCTAAACCTCCTTTAATACTATATTGTTGATGATCTCTCAAACCATACTCTTTATTTTCAGTCCTGATGATTATAATTTTTGTTGTTTTTTCTTGAAAAGTTATGCATACACACTTAGTGTGTTTACATAATGTAATTTTTATTATCCTTTAATAAAAATTATGGTTTTTAGGAAAAAAGTAACTAATTCTTCTTCACAAATAATTGGTTCATCACAAGCCAACTCTTCGACTATAACCTTGATTTTAATCAATTGCATTTCTTTCCATTTAGGCATTCTGGTCGCAACATCAATTTCCATGTCTTTAGAATTTATCTCACACTATTGAATATCTTAAACATTTCTCTCCACAATGTTTCTTTTTTCATTAAGAATTTCTAAAATAGAACCTTCATCATCAACAATTCTAGTTGTATTTTCCTTCTATTTATTAATATTACCATGAATCTTATAAGAATGTGAAGAATTTTTCGATAATTATGACGGGGGAGGCTCCATTACTAGTTTAAGTATGCCCCCTTTTATTATTAGTTTATTTAAAAATATTAGAATGTTGATATCATCTTGAAGGATTTGTTTCCAAACTTCAACATCATGAGATACATAATTTTTGTCTTGTAAATTGTGATTGTTTCTTACTCCATTAAATTGTCATGACTTATTGAAAGCTAAACCATACCCAATAAAGGTCATGTGGGATGATATGTACCTTCTCATTCAAAACTCTCATAAGCTTGAACCTCCTTAACTTTAAAATAATCAAAGTGCAAAGCTATTTCATTCAAGAGAGATATGATTTTTACCCTATCCTCAATTTTGAAGGGCATTGAGATGGATTGTCTTTTCCTCTTTCTATCAAAGAAATTATTTTAGGATTTATATTATCTGCATGTTTTTGCTATATAAAATTTTATCATGGACAAAATAAGGAATAAGGAACAAATTTCTTTGAAATTTGATCAATATGATCTAAGAGATTTTTTCCTCATATTAAAATATTGCTTTTTCAAGGAGGAAATTCTAAGTTGCTTGAGAAAATCTATCTCTTATGTAACCATTAAGTATCTTTCTAAACGTTGTGAAAAAGGAATTTTCACTCGATAAGAACAAGACAAGGCCTTGTGCTTAAATACTAATAGATACCAAAATTAGACTACGTCCTAATTAAATTCAAAATTGCATTATTGAGGAAAATCCTTGAATTTGTTACAATATGTCAAGGCATAAAATAGATAAAATGTGAAATAACTAGTCCCCTCTTTGCCTGATTGAGGATACATAAGACTAATGTTTTCCCAAATAAATGATAAGTCATGATACCATTTTTTCATGCTCCTATTTTAGAATAATAATAAAATTGAAATTTATTTTATTTATTTAATCATATACCATAGAACATTCTCCCAAAATTCACTAGTTTTCTATTTACTTGTCATAACTAAGTTTCACTACTTGTAAATTCATAATAGTCAAAATAATTATGGACTAGAATAAATTAAGATATACAATATAGTTATTCAATCTACAACGAAGAAATTTACTCTCATTTTATGCTCTACAACAATTATTCAACACTCCAAAGTTGAACTAAATCTTAAAATAAAACCCCCAATAATGAAAAGCATTCCTGAAAACATAATTTTAGACATAAGACATCAACTAGAATAAAACTTCAATTTAAACTCATAAGATATGAAAATACTTATATGAGTCTAAATCCCATAATTATGAAGTATAAGCATATGATTTAAAACATGATATTCTAAATTTAAAGATCATTCATATTTACTTACAACTGAAAATGAATTTTTAAATATAAAATCAGACTTGGATTCAAGATCCAAAAATATATATTCTTAAACACTTATGTCTGAAAATGAAATTTAAATGCAAAATCAAACTTGGATTCCAAAGCCCAGAAATATGCACACATGAATACTTACGGTTGCCACAACTTATTCTATCCATTATTCTTAACAATCCACTCTTGGATATCATTCCCACAAAAACTAAAGAATGTGATTAGACCTATGTGAGCATTCATTTCACGACAACCATTGATACATTTCTAAAAACAATTTGGATGCATATATTTTATTACAACCATTGACACATTTTTACAAACACTTTGTAGGCATACATGTTATTTGTTGAAGTTTGCAACAAGAAACAATGAAATTGGCATTTGTTACACCAATTTTTGGTCATCTAACAAGTTACTATTATATGGACTAAAGTACACCATGTAAGACCAATTTTACCATAGTAAAATTGCTCTCACTATGAAAAATAATTTAATAACCCATAGTTTATTAAGTTATTTCTGGTCTAAACAGGAAACCCCATGAGGAATAATTGAATAAATCCTTATTTGTTTGATTTTCCTCAAGGGATAATTAATTAAACCACTGTTTAATTAATATTCATTGTCATATTGAACCCAAAAGAGGAAAATTAATTAGATAAATCTTAATTTACCTTATTATTTTCTAGGAATAATTATTTAAAACATTATTTAATAATATTCCTGGTTAAATTTGACTAAATCATTTATAAATAATTGAATAAATCATTATTTATTTAATTATTACTTAACCACATTCTTAAAATAATAAATAAATCATTTATTTATTTAATATTTCTAAATAAATGGATTTTACCAAATTCAAATTCCTTTTCCCTCCAACAAAAATAATAAAATATTCCATAAAAGTTCGATCTAGATTTGGTTAATAATATTTTAATTATGCACCAATATCTAGACTAACTCAATATTTTGCTATAAATAGAAGGGTTTCTCCATTCATTCACTACCTTTTGTTGCCTAGAGATTACTCATGATCTATACTTTTGGTCTGACTTTGATCCTCCCACCATTGTCATATTTTTCTATTTTTTGCTTGTGAGCTACCTTTGAGTTCGATTTTTGTTTGGGTTTTCTGCACCATCAAGAGAGAGATATCTTAGATCTGAAGCACTGAGGACATACAAGAACCCATCCCATTGAGGGGCACTGGTAACATCTTTCTATGTTCCCTTCCCATGTGTCATAATACAATTTTTTTTTTAATTCTTGTCTTGTTCATTGGATGCATGGAGCAACTCTTGCTTACTATTTGTTGTTTAATGCCTTTAACTGCATAGATCTAGATTTTTGTAGCATTTACTCTAATCACCTACTGTAGATCTAAGGAAACTGGCAGCCACATTTGATGTTAGGGTTTTTTGTTATGCACAGCTAAAGTGAGATTTTTTCGTATGCTTGTGATTATAATTCACACTAACAACTGGCGACACCACAAGGGTTTATAACTATGACCGTTGTCATTTTTTAGATCCTTGCATGACCAGCTACTTCAACCCCTAGGGTTTTTCTTCAACTTCTTGTTTTTCATTTATTGATGTTGTTTTTAACATGTAAAACCCTAAAACAGTAAAAATTCTAACTTTTGTGTGTTTTGGGGCACCTTGTGCAAGTAACAGGTATCAGTCGCAGTAGAGACGACACTTTTTTCTGAAACCTACTCCCGAGATAGCCGGAAGTGCAGGTCACAATTTTTGGGCCAAAAAATACGACCTCATCTCTCAGGTAGCAGAAAACAGCCTAAAAACTGTGACCTCAGCGGAAAACAGGTCAAAACCTACGACCTATACTTTTTTTGAGATTTTTTTCTGTGATTTTTTTAGGTTTTTCTGGGGCGTTGTTCAGGGTTTTCTGACCTCCCTCTTCACCCATCTTGGACCTGTACTTTCTTATTTTTACTCATCGAATTAGGAACCAATCCCTTTAGGGTTTCATTACGCTTCCACCTTTTTAAGAGGATTTTAGCTGAAGAAAGTCCTCTGAGATTTTAGTGTTTTCCAGCCATTTTTTAGATCTGAAACCGTACCTTCAGATCCATTTCAGGTCGGTTATTTATCCATCCAAAACACCTATTTTCAGTTTTTTTTGTCCTCCTTTAGGGTTCACCCCATTTCCCTTCAGGTTGTAGCCTTTCGCCACATATTTTGCAACATTTTTCCCCCTGGTTTTTTGTTATTTTCTGCCCCTCTTTCCAACAGATCTGAACTTTAGATCCATTGGCCATTTTGTGTGTTTTGATGAAGCTTCCAAGTGGTATGTCGACCAGGCTCCTCCTCTCATACTACTTTTGCGACCCTTTCCAATATTTTCTATGTTACTTCCATCTTCCCCTTCGCTATGACACCGGTACCAAACTCTTGACCTCTTTCCTTCAAAATTTTGCTACCCGCCTATCTGACCATATTCAAGAATAGTGCAGAAGGAAGAGCCTATGTCGAGCCCCTATTTTCAAAGACCGTGTCTACACGGACTGGCTTCTTAGATCCCTTTTTCCTGTTATTGGCAGAGATGTCGCATCTCACTTTCCTCAGACTGAGGAAGTTTCCCTCTAGATTGCGATGAAATATGACCTAATATACGCAAAATATGGTTATGTTTATACCGTCTTACCTTATCTCCCTAGACCCAGTGGTGCCAATGCACTAAGGGCATCCCATGCCGTCGACGGTATCGTTGGATCCCTTTCACATTTGTACACTCATCCTCCCATGGGTTATGGTTTCCCTCAGTAGGGGCCAACTCCTCCAGCACTTTTCCCCCTCCCAGCAACATGTACCCAAGATACGACATGCCTTGTCATTTTTCACAACCTCATTATTATCTGTATCTGCAGCCTGGTGCTCCCTGTTGACGAAAAGTCAGGTCTCGCGGGCAAGACCCAGGTTCAAGGGTTGTGGCCAACAAGGGGTCTGGTGTAGTCCAGGAACACGCCGGCATTTTCACCCCGCTCTTGGAGAGCAGTGTGTCTCACCCGAGGCGTGCCGCGACCACATGCATAAGGGGATGAGATCACTGGTAAGGAATAAACCCGCAACCAAAGAAAGAAAGTGCATCCATTACATATACCAAATTACACATGCAAGATCACTTACTAAGCATTCAGACAGTCGCAACTTAAAATTTTAAATCAGTGTAAACACATTACAGCACATGAACAACTTATTGAGACAGCAATCTTCCCTTATATTATTCTTCTGGCTGAACACATGATTACATAGCTTTCTTCTCTGATAACTCACAAGTATGATACAGATGGATTTTAGAACAGAAAGGAAGAACATAGAAAGTAAGAAACCATAGGAAGAACAAGCATGATTCTTCCGCAGCTGCTCTGCGCGTCCTTCCTCAGGTCTCGATCCTCGCGACTTCTCTCGTATCCATTCAACCTTCAACAACACCTTCTTTTCAGCCGGGTGATCGTCATTTATTCACCCGCTCCTCGCGACTGACAGCTTCTCTGTGTCTTCACTCTGGCTTTTCCCAGCTTCTCTTCTGATGTCTACGTGTTCTACTTTCTGTTTTCTGCTGTGTTTCTTTCATCTGCACTTATCTCTGCTCGATCTCCAGCTATCGAGTGCTTCCGCGCCACCTTGGTAGCTCCGCAACTCCTGGTCGTTGCGGCGCGGTCGCGGTTGCCATGTGTATTTATTCCGCACCTCAAAAAAGAGTCAAAGTTCAAAATGTCTTGGCCAAGAGTTCGAAACTTAAACAAAATAAGGGCCCCAACAGGCCCCGACCACAATTCCTTGACTCGTCCGCGAGCCAATCACAAATAACAGTTTCTACTTCCATTCCCCCACTGGCTTCCGTGCCCTGCTCTGCTGTTCCTTCTTCCACCGCCCTTTCCTGCTGTGTTCCGCCACTTGCTGGTTCAAACAAGGGCCCCAACTCCGAGACCCGGCGGAGCGCTGCGTCTCTAAGCTCTGTGAAGGCCGCCACTGCTTGCTGCCATTCCTGCATAAGCAGGTCGACCTCTTGAGAGATTCGGTTGGCGGCGGCTTCGTCTATGGGCGTCGGGGCAGCCCCGAACAGCGTGGCGAGATGGCCCTCGGCCTTGGCATCCAACTGGTGCATAGCGTCAGCATGGGTGCGAAGGGGCGGACGAATCTCCCGGATGACATGTTTGGACGCTGCTGATTCGGCCTCAGTCTGCTGCATGTGGAGTTCCAGCTCGTCCGACTGGGCGTAGAGCTGATCTAACCTTGCGGGGTCCGTGGTTGCCTGAATGTCCCGGGCAAGCTGTTGCAGCTGGGTAGCGATGGGCTGCGTCTTGACAGTTAACGCGAGTGAGCACTCCTGCAAACTGCGCAGAAGGGCAGAAGTCGCGGCTGCAGTGGAATGGAGAGTTGCTTGTAGACTAACTGCCTGCGTCTGTTTGGAAGTTACCTGTCCTGAATGGTCACTGGGTGGATCTGGAAGGGTAGGCCGTGCGGCTAACGCCGCTTGTAGCTCCTGGTTCTCCCTGCAAACAATAGTGAAAACTTCCCTGAGGTGATGAGCATGTAGCGCGATAGTGTCCTCCTCGATTCTGGTGGGAAGTGGAGCATGGTGAGCCCGTGCAGTGGGCCATACGCTGGAGATTTCCTGGATAGCAATGTTGACCTGCTCCTGGAGGTTGGTCTTCTCCCGCAGCAACTGATTGCGCTGTTCAGTAAGCGCCATGATCTGATTCCGCTGCTCGGTGCACCGCCGCTGTAGCTCTGTGTGAATCTGCTCGGACTTGAGGGCCGCCCGCTGAATGAGCAGGTACAGCTGTGCTGGACTCAATTGTTCTGCATTTTTGGTGCTGGGTGCACCCTGCTCTAGCGTCTGTTCCTGCGAAGATTGGCCCATGGTCGCTGGTCGGCCTGAAGTCTCTGGAGGATGGACCGGCATCTGCTGCTGCACCGAAGTGGCCATATCAGGCTCCGGCCGGTCCTGCTGTGTGGTCTGCTCTGTGGAAGGGGCGGCTGAATCAGCCCCAACTGTGGCTGGCTGGACAGATATAGGGGGAAGAGGATCTCGGGATGTGGCCACGGGGTCAACCGGTGGTACCACGGCTGCAGTACTGGAGGTGACCTCCGCCCCGTGGTCACCGCCGAAAAGTTCCCTGATCAAAGAATCTGACACAGTGGCTGATGAATTGGACGGATTGGGGGAGGTGGCATGTGGTCGGCTGGTGGAGGGGGCGGTGGATGGAGTGAAAGAGGTGGGAGGGAGACGAAGGTTGAGGAAATCTGCCGGATCAATCAGCGGTTCCTCCGGAATCAAAGTTGCTGTGGGCGGAGTGGCTGGTGGATCATCCTCCGTGAGATCTACCACTGGATCTGTGACCGTAGTGCGGGCCCTTTTGGATGGAGGTGGGTCGGAGGAATCGGGTTCGAAGCCCGGTTCACCCATTGGTGTGATGAGGGGGGTGGCAGAAGTGAACAGGTTAGTGGGAATGGGGGAAATGAGGGGGGCGGTATTGGAGAGACCACGGGACCGATTAATACGAAATTCAGCAAAAGAAGGAAATATAGGGGCACCACTTGAAACAACCTGGGTTGCCACATTGAGTCGTCGTGCCTGGTCGTTGAAATGCTCGACGATGGGGACCAGCGATTCAGGCAGGTCCGGTGCGGTCCCAGCTGCATCTGGTGTTGTCTCCGCCGCAACTTGTGAAGATCACCCTGCCCCAGTCACGGCAGGCTGCTGTGCGGCCCTCATCCCCTCAAAATCGTAGCGGATGATTCCATCGCGGACGTGCTGGACAACCCCCGGCCACGCAGAGACCTCCCTGTTTAAAATGTTGTCGTTCAGCTGGAAGCGAAGGGGCGCCATATGAAAAGTGTGGTGCGGTACGCAAGTTGGCCGGATGAAAGTGTGGCTGTGGCTGACTCCAAACCACACTTGTTCACTGTATTCATCCAACAGGTGCCAGGGCACCCGTTGCTGGTAAGTGACCACATCGGTCATCATCCCATACCATGCCCGGAACGCCTCTGCGTTCACCTGCTTGCTGCTGGGGTCCATGGACACCTGCCAGGGGGAATATTTCATCGCGAGCGGCTGGCTCACGGTGATCTCCGCCGGTGTCCGGATAGGGGGAAGGTGCCATTTCCACATGGCGAACGCTAAGATCAAGTACCCATAAATGAAACTGGTAGTCCGCTTGTAGTTGTCTTCGCAAGCCGCGAAGAGTTCCTTCAACACAAATGAGCTCCAATTCAACCTGGCTCCCTGGACGCAATGCTCTGCAATGGAAATTGTGTCCAGAGTGCACTCTCCCTTCGTGTAGTGGCGCATGGTCTTGCTAGCGATCAGGTAGCAAGCGAACCGGATTTCTGGTACGTTTATCAAATCCATTTTGGCACCTTTACCACCCCTGCGAGTGCCATGCTTGGTGTAGAGGTCCACGTCAGCCGACTTTCGGGCGCGCTTGGAGGATGTCTGGCCCACAGTGGAGACATCTGCACCTGTTTGAGATAGCCCCGTAAGCCGATTAATGTCTGCGGCATGTATTGGAATTTCTTCATTAAGCCACAGGGACCCGTTCTGCACCTGATTGAGGAGGAACTGGGTACATTGCAGAGCTGGTCCTGTGGTTCCGAAGACGGGAAGACTACTCAAATTCATCAAAGTCGACTGTTGTAGGCCCCGGAATTCTGAACGCATCCGACTGTTGGAGCTGCTCCCGGGCATGTAATGGTGTTCCATGTATATTTGCCAATGGAGGTGAGGAAACTCAGCCGGGTCGAACAAGTTGGCGTCCATACATGGTGCATTGTCATACTTGCCGACCAGCGACTCTACACGGTGAATTCTGCTATCTAACGCTGGTTCAGGGACTGAGAGGAGAGCTCTCGGCATCTTGGTGCGCCGCTGATAGACTTGGATGATTCTTCTGTAACTTCTTTCGAGGGGCTGTGTGCTCTAATACTGCGAATGCTCCGGAGTCGCTGCAACTTCCAAATTGAACTGGTCCGTCATCCTCTTGCTGATAGCCTTCATGCAAATTGGGCCATCTGCTGGCACGTGCGGAGTTGATGAGACTCCATAACGGCAATTAATTCTTGCTATCTTTCTTACCTGCGATAATCGTGCGATCAATCGCAGGCTTGTGTGTAATCTGACAGTTGCTGACGGCGTCATGGGGAGAAGGGCGAACTCGAAGGCTGAGGGAACTGCGGGTGATGGAAAATGATTACGGTACGATTACTTTCGATTATGGGAATTTATGAGCAAATCTGAGCGATCCTACGGACTGACAAAAGGACTGACGGAAATGACCTGGACTGACACTGGCACGAGGATGGATCCTACATGCACGACATGCTGGACTGGAGCGGCGACATGCTGGACTGGCGCTGCGACACGCTGGACTGGCCCGCCCCGACCACAATCGGTTGCGGTAATGTTCCCGCAACTGACTGGTTATTTGACTGATTGCCGACAATTGGAAAAGACTACCTACATTCATCCCGGTTGCGGGAGAGTTATTTAACTACGCTACTCTACGGGTTCTCTCGGTTGCGAGAGTTATTAATGAAAAGTGAGAAAGTACCTACTCCTGGTAGGGTTTCAGGCGTGCGCCATTCACCCACCCAGGAAGAACCGTACCGTCCAGTTGTGCCAACCGAACGACGCCTGAGTCGCGGATTTCGATGACCAAGTACGGTCCCAACCAGTGCATCTGGAGCTTGCCTGGAAACTTCTGGAACCGGCTGTCATATAGGAGAACTTTTCCGCCAACTTGGAAAGCCTTAGTTTTGATGTGGCGGTCATGCCACGCTTTCTGCCTGGCCTTCTGGACCTTTTGGTGGAATTCTGCAAGGAATCGAGCCTCATCCAGCTCTTGTAGCTCCTGGAGGCATTCCCGAAGTGACGCCTCTTCTAAGAATTGAAGGGACGTTGCGATCAAAAGGCTGGGTACGGTGAACTCGGCGGGAATCACAGCTTCCCGGCCATACACCAGCTGGAATGGCGTCTGGTTGGTCAAACGTTTTATCGTGGTCCGGTAAGCCCATAATGTCGCTGGTATCCGCTCATCCCAATCGTCCCGCTGAGCATTGAAAATTTTAGTCAAGCCCTTTTCAAGAATCTTATTGAAGGCTTCCACCGTACCATTGGCATGTGGGTGGTATGGGCTGCTTTTATGATGCTGAATCATAAATGTGTCCAGTAGTGACTTGACCGTGGCATTAATGAAATGCGTACCCTGATCGCTGGTCAAGCTCCGTGGGCAGCCAAAGCGGCTGATGATGTGTTCAAAGATGAACAGAGCAGCGGTCTCTGCCGAGCAGTCGCGTACCGCTGCCGCCTCAGCCCACTGGGTGAGGTAATCCGTTGCGGTGATGATGTACCGGGCTTTGGAATGGCGAGCGATTGGTGCGATGGGGCCTACAAAATCAACAACCCACTTTTCGAACGGTCGCAACACATGCACCGAGTGTAGCGGAAGCTCATCCCTGTGCGAAGGCCTTCCCATCCTCTGGCAAACATCGCAACGTTTCACATAGGCCTTACAGTCTGCATGTACCGTCGGCCACTATAGGCCAGCTTGAAGCACCTTCCTTGCGGTGGGTTTCGCACACACGTGTCCTCCCGCAACACCGCTGTGACATTCCCACATCACTGCTTCCCGCTCGTGGTCAAGAACACACCTGCGCAACACCTCATCTAGGCCCAGTTTGTACAGCTGCCCCGCGATCAATTGATAGTCGGCCGCCCGGACAACCAAGTGGCATTTCTAAAGCGGGGTGTAATCCTCAGGGCACTGTCCCGTGGTCAGATACGTGGCAATGTCAGCCAGGTAATCTGGTACTGCTTCAACTCGGAAGAGGTCAGCATCCGGAAGCTGATCGTCCAACGGGCCTTCGTTCTCTCCCGTCTCCAACCTGGACAAGTGATCGGGACCAACATTCAGCCTACCAGGCTTGACAATCACCTCAAACGTGAACTCCTGAAAAAGGAGAAGCCATCGACAGATTCTTCCTTCCAACACAGGCTTATTTACCAGATATTTCAATGCAGAATGGTCCGTGAAAAATGTAAATTTGCCGCCCAGAAGATAGTGGCGGAACTTCTGGAGAGAGTACACCATCGCCAACGCCTCCCGCTCGGTCGTGGTGTAATTCTTCTCCGCATTCGATAATCGTCGGCTGGCGAAGTATACAGGGTGGTCAACTGTCGTTTCCCCGGGTTGCGCCAACACAGCTCCAAGTGCAATTCCGGACGCATCAATATGCACATGGAACTGCTTATCCCAGTCGGGATGAACAAGTATGGGTGCCGTCGCCAACTTCTCCTTCAATGTGTCGAGTGCCTTCCTGTACTCCGCCGTCCACTCAAATGCTTCTGACTTCCGCAACAGTTTCTCCAGAGGGGCAGTGATTTTGGCGTAATTGCGGATAAACCACCTGTAGTATCCTGTGTGCCCGAGCAGTGCCCGCAACTGCTTCACGTTCTTGGGGGCCTCCATGTGGACGATGAACGCGACCTTGGCAGGATCAACGCAGACCCCTTGCTTGCACACCACGTGACCCAAGAGTGTGTCGAATGGTACTGCAAAAATACATTTCTTCAGGTTCAAGGAAATCTGCAGCTGGCGACACCGGTCGAACATAACACGCAACAGGGAGGCGTGTTTCTTCAGCAGGTTGTAAACAGTCCAATCATCCATATAGACTTCCAGGAACTTGTGAATGTACTCCCGGAAAGCAGCAATGACAATCCGGGAAAACACAGCAGGTGCGTTCTTCATACCAAACGGCATAACGTGGTATGCGAATGATCCCCACTCAGTTGTGAAGTTCGTCTTTGCTTTGTCTTCCTCGGCGATGCGCACCTGATGGTAGCCCGAAAACCCATCAGTGAAGGAATAATCTTCGTTTCCCGCGACATGATCTAGAACTTCGTTGCTGAAGGGAGTGGGAAACGGATCGTGGATACAAGCATTATTCAAACTCCGATAGTCTACACAGACACGGATTTCCGCTTTGTCCTTCTTGTTCTGGATGACAATGGGACTTACCCAATCGGCTTCTTCTACTGGAAAGATGAGACCCGCAGCCAGCATCTTGTCGATCTCCATCTTGACCTTCTCTTTGATACGCGGATTCAATTGGTAGGGTCGGTGCTTCACCGGCCTGGCTCCCGGTTTCAGTGTGATGCGCATCTCGCCCAGATCCCCCTTGATCCCCTTCAAGTCCGCAACTGATGATGGGAATAAATCTTCATACTCCTGGAGGAGGCTGAAAATTTCTCTTGTCGTCTCCTCGTCCTAGTAATCTCCCAATGTTGCCAGTTTAGGTTTCTCCTCTGTTCCAATGTTCAGTTGCTTTGTCTTGAGCGGCTGTAAGTGGACTCCTTCTGTCGTCGGCTCGTCACGGATGCTCCGCTCACCCTCCTTTTCGTCAAAATAGAGATGCCTAAGGTCCTCCAAACTATCATCCTCCGGGTCATCGTCAATCCGTTGGCAAACCAATTCGCGCCTGACCTCCGGGCGTGACGCCACCGGGCCCTCATCGGGCTCAGGATGGCGGAAAAACAGAACCTCCTTGACGGCTTGTAGCACTTGAGATTCCTGCACCATCTCCCCTTCAAACGAGAAGCTCTGGACGAACTTTTCCGCGACTGCTTGCCAGGAGCGGGTTCCCTGTTTCCGCTCTTCCTCTAGGTACCAGGCCTGGGGAATTGTACCCAGGGAGTGGACAAACCTGTGGACCCACAACTCCTCAAGGTACCTGGCGCCATGCCACTGTTCCTCGCATGCCCGCAAATGTTGTCGCGGGTCGGAAGCTCCATGATGTTTAAGTGTAATGCAGGGCCCTTCATCCTCTTTGAAGCATGCCCGCAAAGCATCCGCCACACGCTCCCATCGCAACAGAGTGTTGCGGTGATTGTTCCACCATTGTCCCGATGTTGACTTCAAGGCCACATCCAAAAGTTGTATCCGGCTTTCCTCTGGGACCCGGTCTTCCACCTTGGCAATAAAAGTATTCACTGCTTACATGTTTGATAATGTGGGGTATCCGCGGATCTCAGTCCCTACCCACCGGACTTGAGCAATGGAGGCACATCTCCGCGTGGTGGTCTCATACCCTCCTTGCTGCCAGTCTTCCCACGCGAGCTCGGATCCGAGCTCCGAGCTCTGCACACTCCGCCAACTGATAGAGCCAGTTGCGGTCAGGTTAATATAATCGTCCCACTTCCCTGCAGTCATCTGATAGAGATGGTCCATCATCTAAGCATCCTCCCGACTGTCCACTGTTTCCGTATATTGCGGCCCTTGATACGGGTCGAGAGGCTGGGTGACCTGTACCTCCCCATCTTCAAAGATCATCAGCTCCTTCTTAAGGTCGATGATGGCATAATTCTCAAAAGCCCAATCAATGTCGGGTAAAGCAGGATAGGGATCCTTATCGCCCATGATATCAATAACCTCAAAATCGGTGTAGGTCTTCAGGCCCGCAACGTCGACCTCGACTCCTTCGAGTCGGCCGATTGGCAAAATGCAGTACTGGTTCGCCATCCTGAGTTGGATTGGGGAATAGGCGAGCCGTGGCTTTCCAAGAGCCTCCCATGTCTTTCGTGGCAATATATTGACGTCGGACCCCAAGTCCAACATGGTGTCGCTGATTTGGAAACCTGCGACCTGCGTGTTAAGCCAGAATTCTTTGCCTGTTCGTTGCTTATTCCGCTTGACACGTTGCACGTATTGAGGGACGTATTGAGGGCTAGCGTCCGCCGGATCTCTCGGTTCTGCGCGCCCCTGCATCGCTCCATCCAAAGCATGCTTGAGCTGCTGCCGCAGCACAACGTTATCGACAATCCTGAGAAATAGCCGGAGCCAATCCTCGACCACAGTGTCTGCGACGTTCTTCACGCCGGATTCCGCCCGCCTGGGCTCCTCCAACCCTCCCTCGTTCCGCAACTGGGTGAATGCCTCAACCGCCTCCTGAAAATACTTCTTCTGGACTTCGGGCCAGATCAACTTCTTTGGGGATGCCGGCCGAACCACTCGTGCTGGCTCCTTCTCGTGGGCATCCTCTCCAGTCTTCTTTCCGCCCCTTGTTATTATCGCAACATTCTGCATGTCAGGGGTTGCGGCCCCTCGGGGTTCTGAGTTTATCAGATTCGCGCCCCTCTGCCGCACCCGTTCTTCCCACTTCTTGATGAGTTCCGGATAGTCCTCTGTAGCGTGGGCGTTGACCCGGCACTGGGAACACCAGGGTCGTCGCGGAAGGGGACATTCTCGAGCCACATGACCCTCCTGGTCACAGTTGTAGCATTTGACCGGACCGTGTCCGCCTGTTCGGCCTCCCCACATGCCGCCACCTCTTCCCCTTGGAGCCTCGTTCACCCTGTACGAGGGACGATCCAATCGATCCGCAAGAGCGTCAAGCGCCCTGCACTGCTCAGTGTTGTGGGTCGTAGACACACAGAATTCGCAGTATACATTATTCGGGACCGTGGAGTACTTCTGCAATATCGGGCACATCCGAGGAGGGTGCCCCATCGTCCGGCAAATCTCACAGTACTCTGTGGTGGAGGACCCTGGTTGCGGTTGGAACGCCGCAAAGGTCTGTTGCAGCTGGTAGACTCCCTGCGGGTTCATCCCCGCACCACCCCCTGGTGGTGGACCTCCCTGGAGATCTGCAACCGAGGGTCCTGCTCCTGCGCCGCGCAACCGAGGACATTCGGTTGCGACGTGGCCCTCGACCAGACAATGTGTACACCAAACATTCGGTCGCGCTGGCCTCACCGGCTGAAGTTCCGTGAGCTTTTCGGTCAAGCTGGCGATCTGGTGTTGCAACCCTACCAAATAAGGGTCTTGCGGGGCCACCACCCCCCGATATTCCTGGGGGTAGCCCGCCATGGCTTCAATCTTCATGGCTTGCTCCAAAGCGTCCTGCAGATTATCAATCTTCTGCTGAGTAAGAGGGGTTTGTGTCAAGGGGAGCAGAGCCTTGATGAACCAGTCCCTCTGGTGGTTTGGATCGATCGGGTAGCTCAGTTTCCCGATCGCGTCCTTGAATCGCCGCATCAACTCCCACACGGTCTCACCTTCCTTCTGTTTAATTTCCCACAGCTCGGACAGGCCCTGATGGTCTGTTTGGGGAAGCTTGAATTCGCGGACAAAATCCCGCTTCACGTCCGCAATTACCGGGTTAGGGTGCGCCTCGGACCACTTGATGAACCAACGCAGAGCTCTCTCTCTAAGCGTGGTTTGAAACTCTATTAACTTCCCTACATCCGGCGTCTGTCGAGCCCTCCAGATGGCTTCGCACAGATACCAGTGTTGTTCTACGTCGTCGTTACCCCGGCCAGAGAACTCTGGGTACCGAGTGAAAGATCCAGCCATGTGTACTTGCGGAGAATTAACCAGGATAAAACCTCCCGGTCCTGGTTGCGTAACGGTCCCTCTAGGGAAAATACTACTACTAGTAACGCTGCTGCGACTGGGCGTTACCGACGCCGCTGAACTACTATATGATTGAATTAATGCTTGTAACTGAATAAAAATATTTCTTAAAGGTTGATAAAGTACCAGGGGAAGGTCGGGATCCTGGCCATGCGGAAAGCGGGACGTAGGGCTGCCTGGAGGGGTGGGTGCCGTCTGATCCTGGAACATCTGCTGCATCACGTCGTGCCATTCATCATCGGAACTTTCTTCGGGCTGCATCTTTCCATTATCTTCGCTAGTCGTTACTTCTCTTTCTCGCGTCGCTGGGCTCCCATGCACCCACTGTACGTCCGCTGCCGTCCCATCTCCTGTCCGGGTATCCAAACCCATGGGTCTTGTCTTCTGAGGCACCTCCTTCTGATGTTTCCTCTCGATCTCCCTTCTCTTCAAATCTCTCATTACCCTTCTTCGCCACCTATCGGCGATCTGTGCCCACCGATGCGCACGTGACTCCCGCAACTTGCATGCGGCCTCAACGTCCATCCCCCGCTCCCCACTCTCACAGTCTACACAGCATCGGTCCCCTCAATCCTTCCCCCAGTACAAGTGGTTTACGCTTCCATACTCGTTTTGTGGAATTCAATCAACCCTTCGTCCACCATCAGGGCTTTGATCCACAGCGGAATCTCCTTCAATAGCTTCCCCCTTAGCCCCGAGTGGAAGACAGCCTCAGCTTTCGAGAAGGACTGATAGCACTCAACAGAAAACTCCACCGCATACCCTTCTAACGTGGTTCTCACCCAGAAATCCACTGCGCGGGTTAGTTCAGTGTCTACCCGATGCAACGCTACCAGGTCTTCGTGCGCCCACCTGCGGTTTATCTTCCGCGAGCCTTCTTGGGGCACCGTTGCTCGTAACCTCCGCAACCAGTTGTAAAGGTCCGTGGGGAACCTTCCCCAGAAAATTTCGTACGTATCACTGGCTGAATCAGAGAAAAGAACAAGCTCCTTGATCGCCGCCTCCTTTTTCTTGGTCAGCTTTGCTTGTTGAGCAATGAACTGGTCAAGATGATCATCCCACCATCGTCGTATTGCTCCTTCAAAAATCCTCAAGACCATGGTCTAGATACCCTCAGAACATGTAGGTCCCGGCAACGGAACCATTTGTTGGCGAAAAGTTAGGTCTTGCGGGCAAGACCCAGGTTCAAGGGTTGTGGCCAACAAGGGGTCTGGTGTAGTCTAGGAACATGCCGGCATTTTCACCCCGCTCTTGGAGAGCAGTGCGTCTCACCCGAGGCGTGCCGCGACCACATGCATAAGGGGATGAGATCACTGGTAAGGAATAAACCCGCAACCAAAGAAAGAAAGTGCATCCATTACATATACCAAATTACACATGCAAGATCACTTACTAAGTATTCAAACAGTCGCAACTTAAAATTTTAAATCAGTGTAAACACATTACAGCACATGAACAACTTATTGAGACAACAATCTTCCCTTATATTATTCTTCTGGCCGAACACATGATTACATAGCTTTCTTCTCTGATAACTCACAAGTCTGATACAGATGGATTTTAGAACAGAAAGGAAGAACATAGAAAGTAAGAAACCATAGGAAGAACAAGCATGATTCTTCCGCAGCTGCTCTATGCGTCCTTCCTCAGGTCTCGATCCTCGTGACTTCTCTCGTATCCATTCAACCTTCAACACACCCTTTCTTTTCAACCGGGTGATCGTCATTTATTCACCTGCTCCTCGCGACTGACAGCTTCTCTGTGTCTTCACTCTGGCTTTTCCCAGCTTCTCTTCTGATGTCTGCATGTTCTACTTTCTATTTTCTGCTGTGTTTCTTTCATCTGCACTTATCTCTGCTCGATCTCCAGCTATCGAGTGCTTCCGCGCCACCTTGGTAGCTCCGCAACTCCTAGTCGTTGCGGCGCGGTCACGGTTGCCATGTGTATTTATTCCGCACCTCAAAAAAGAGTCAAAGTTCAAAATGTCTTGGCCAAGAGTTCAAAACTTAAACAAAACAAGGGCCCCAACACTCCCGCTCCTCCAGCACAAGTACCTCAGCCTCCCTAGCCTTCTCAAACTCCGCAACAACAACCACCCCCCCCCCTAGGGCAGGTGTATGCACAGAAGAGTACAACTAATCCTCCTACTTCCAAAAAGAAGAGGAAAGGAAACTAAAACCAATCTACCCTAGGTAATCAAGGAAACAATCCCCAATGGAATACATCTAACACTGCAACCCAGAAATAGGGCTCTCATCCCAAGCAGGACAGGCCTATTTTCACGAATAATCATTGTTCTTGTTGCAGTGTCTATGGTCACTACACCCATGATTGTCCCCTTTTGCCTCAGATGCGTCAAATGTTGGAATCTCAAGAAGCATCCTAAGGACAACAAGCCTCCCCTTTGGTTCCTCCTAATGCTACCCCTACTCAACCGATTGTGTTTACCAATCCTTTCCCCCAGCAAGGATATGTGGTTGCCCAACCCCCTGAAAGTCAGGCGGCCACTCAACCTCCTACATCTGGTACCTCTGATTACCAGATCCTCATGATGAACTCTGACCAAACCAATACCGCGGACCTCAACCTTCAGACTCGGTCCCATCACTAAAACAAGCCCCCCACTACGTCTGCTACCGAGCCCCCGTCTTCAGGTCCCACAAAGCCTCTTTCGACACCCAATGGTCCTTTACTAATCCCTCAACATAAGGCAGAGGTGCATACCAAGATCCCTAAGGGACCATTACGTCAAAACGATGCTACTGGAAAAGCCACCCACTAATACATTATAGCAAATGACTTGGTGCAATCCCTTGCTGCCATGTCAATGCTAGAAGTCCTCCAGTCGTGCCCTTCACAACGAAAATATCTACTAAATACTATGGGAATTTTGGATCCTTCAGATGATCGTTTGATTGTATTTTATATTGACAAGCCATAGCATCCACCCATTCCTACATTCATCACCTTTCAAATCCCTATCAAGATCTGGAATGCCAACGTCTCTCATTGTATCATTGACGAGAAGGCATCCACTTGTGTGATGTCCACTTCTGTTTGGAAACAACTTAGATCCCCTAAGTTAGCCCCTTCCACTATCACCCTCTGTGTTTGGGATGGCCACTCTTCCCAGCCCCTTGGCATGTTCTGCAATTATCTTATTACTCTTGAGGGCAAGATTGTTTATTTTGATGTTGTAATTGATACCCCCTTAAACTACAACATTCTATTGGGACATAGCTACACATATGCGATGTATGTTGTCCCACCTGCAGTTCACCGTAGGATGTGCTTTCCTCATAATGGAAATATCGTCACCATCAATCAGTTGACATATTATGAACTGAAGTCCCAGACCTCTCTAGAGTCCATAATTTCTTTGGTGGCCAATAAAAAAGAAATTTAACCTCTGACCAGTGTCTCACCCAGAGTCTTTAAAGATTCCTCTTTGCTTGGTTCATTTCCTGATCTTCCCCCTCCTATCTCTGACCCTAGCTCATCAAATGTTTGCATGATGCAATCGTCTCAGTCCGACATCAAACGGGCTGGTTCAACTAGTCAGCAGCCCTGCCCTCCCCAACCTGCTGTTAGTACTTCGACTCGGCCTTTAGGACCTCCTCCTCAAGGTCCCTCATCTTTATTTGGTGTCCATGATCCTATCTATACTCCTAGAATGGTTCCCCTTGGCCTTAACCATCTCGGAGTTGTCCCGCCTGGCCATTACCCCTTCGGTCATACATTGTTTCTTGCTTCCCCTCCTGGAGTATTTTTAGTACCTGTTATGGCTACCTTGTCCCTTCCTAACATGACCCTGGGGATCCTAGTCTGGTACATTGATCCCCCAACCAATACTCTGCCTGTTCAGCGCAAAGCTTACACCACTTTAACCCCAGTCCAACTGGTCGCCCTGACCCCTCCATTTGCTTTTGTGCCTCAACCACCTCAACAGGAATCTATTCCTGCTACGAAAGCCTCAGGTGAGGGGGGAAAAGCCCACAAAAAGGCACCTAACGAAAAGCCTGCCCAGACAACCCCTGTTCCTCCTCAGCCTCCAAATCATAACCCCCCCTGTGTGATTTATGTGATATTGTCGGTCATGCCACTCATAATTGTCTTGAATTGCCTCGTATCAAGCCCATGGTCAACGTAGCGCTTCCTAATTCTAAGGTCCCAGAAGCCCCTGTTACTTTACCAACTACAACCAAGAAACACAAGACTGTGCACACAAACCACCCATGTGCTTTGTGTGATTTCCATGGCCACTATACTCATCTCTGTCCCCACCTCGAAGACTACCACACGTCTTTGGAAGCGGTATGCCAATTCAAGGCCAAGCGCAACGAGTCCACCTCTCCCTTACTTGTGAGTTTTGCTTCGGCAGAACCAGAGGACACATCCACTCCCATTGACATTCCCCCTCCCGATGTCGAGATGACAGAGCCTTCAGCCACTATCCTCTACCTTTCATCATCTATGATATCCACGGTGGAATACCCCTCTAGGGATTTCCTTTCTTTTTCACCTGACCTCCCTTCAGCAATCACCCTGGGCTCAACATCGGTGGATCCTTCATCTACTTTTTTTTTGTCACCCTCTGTGACGATGCGCATGTGAACCTCTCCTCTCATGATGATGAGTCAGGTAGCTTCGCTGCACCACGTGGTCTTTCTTCCACCAGTCACCCATTAGGGGAATTTTGAGGTCTAAAATGGGCCTCCTAAGGAAATTATAAAATAATAGTGGAAATAATAAAATAATATTTGATTACATCATCAAATTTTAAAGGGAAAAAATGAAAAACTACTTTTTCAACTCGTATTTTCAACTTATCTCCCAAATTTTTTAATCAAATTTCTAGAGGGAGTACTTGTTGGATGCAAAATTTAATTCCTCATCAAAGGAGTACCCATGTTGCATACTTTTGATGGACCCTGCTACACACAAAATGAGAAACACATGCAAAACATGATGGCAATCAATTTTTTTAATGTACTTCTCATTTTTCGTGTAGCAGGGTCCATCAAATGTATGCAACATGGGTACTCCTTGGATGAGGAATGAAAATTTTCATCCAACGAGTACTCCCGCTCGAAATTTGAGTAAAAATTTTAGGAGATAAGTTGAAAATATGAGTTGAAAAAGTAGTTTTATTATTTTATTATTTTTTATTCTTTTTACCCTTTTACTTAAAAAATGGTGAATCGTCCCCCATGGTTGACATCATCATCTTGAATCCTATTGGTTCTTATGAAGTTTATTTTGGTTGTACATTTTTCTTAGGAGGCCCATTTTAGACCTTAAAATTCCCCTAATTCCATATTCTATTGTGATGACGACATTATGGAAGCAATCACCACCCTTGACTTTATCTATCCCCCCTTACATCGAACCCATGCATTCGAACCACATACACCTTCTGGCCATTACATTGACACCCAATGTTTGGGTAAGGGGGCACCCATATGTTAGAGTCCAGAAGAAGAAATTCTCCACAACCCTCCTAGTGCATCTGGTCGTGTCGACTCTAGTACCATTATTCTTCCCCATTTAGAAGAACCTCTAGAGTCCCATATCACTTCCAATCACTCTAAGGATGATCCCCCTCATCATTCCTTCATCTTACACAACAACCCAATCCATTAGACATTATTGTTGACCAACCTCAATATTTTCTCAGTGAGCACCAGTTCATTATCTCCAAAGACACCCTTTGGTATAGTGACACCATATATGGTGCTCCATAAACTCCTCTGGCTAGGGGCATCATTCCCACCTCTACATACCAGATCAATCCCCTCCATCACATATTCTTGAGGGAATTATCCCATTCTTGGGGGCATGATGGTACCCCTGGCCATCTTCTCATATGATTACCAAAAGTCTCGGCCTAGACCCCATCAATCTAGGTATGGTCAATTGTCCTCCCATTCCTTGGATAGTTACACCTACCGACATCTCTGACGAGCCATATATTGTAGATGTTTGATACCCTATCTTCAAATATTCTACTTTGTGTGATACCATGTTTACCACGTGGTCCCTCTATTTGAATTGGTGGGCGGGGATGATTCTACACCTTCTCTAGTAGTTCATTCTCGTATTCTTTTCTTACCTTGATTCTTCATTAGGACCTTCCTTCCAAGAAGCATTAAGGCCATCCTTAGAAAATCAAGGGCTCTCTTGCCCTCATGAGTGGTTTATCAACAATTTGAGGACCCCAAACCTAGCTAATGCGATGCAAACTACATGATCCCCTCGGATCTCAGAACGTAATGCCTCCAAGTCTCTCTCTCTCTCCAGTTGATCCTCAACTCTTCCATACCTGAAAAGAACCATCATGTTTGTCAATATACAAAAAGGAAATAGTGCATCATAACCATAAAATCCCAGCTCTCAGCCAAAAACAGTTTTGAAACACCCTTTCTCTAACAAGTCACACTTTTCAGGCCATTTCCTCGGATAGGTCACAGTTTTCTGCCCAAAAAGTGCAGACTTGATCTGTTCCTGAGCTTTGGGTGCCTAATATGAAAATTTAGTCCATTGAATTGAACGAGTATGGTTAGGCCTCTTACCTACAACTGATGGATCTCGATTCCAACGGTCATTTTTTCTTCTACGATCGCCACAAGATTTAGGGCCTTTTCTCCTCTCTACATTCACCACAGCTACACTTGAAAATGAATCAAATTGGAGGGAAAATTCCTTATTAAAAGAGAAACACCTAATTTTTCTTTCGCCAACTATGACCAAACTGTCAACACCGTTGGAATGCTCTCACGGAGCTCTCAAATGGGTATCCTTTCATTTTTTTAATTGATACTTCACTCAGACAATTTTTTTCCAAGAAGGGTCACTTCACCTCTCCTCAAAATTGAATTTCTTCACTTGCAACCCTTGTAATTGGGGCACCACCTTGCCTTCATACTTGTCCACACTTGTGTCCATTTTCGTCGCGAGTAATCATCTTGTACTCATGTTTTTATGGTCCCCACCGGGCCTGTTCTGTGTGGCAGCATCATCGAGTCGCCCTCGTTAGATAATCTGAGTTGAGTTATCATTACATCCATGGAGTTTGTCCCGAGTCTCCTTTTTCTCCCGCCACAGTATTCCATCCTTCATTGCTTTGTACCTCTCTCGTGTTGCACATTTTTTCCTTCAGTCATACTATCCCCTATCCCCTCCAGAGTCGAGTCAATAGCTATCAGGTCACCCATACCCTTTATTCTCTAACAAGGGAAGTCATGTACTCATTACTTAGTACCCACCATTCCACCATCATCCCTAGTGTCAGTATATCAGTCGCTCTACTATTATCCCTCATGCCTTAGTTGAGAATTACTCATTACCTCACCTATGACAGGCCTCCTTCAGTCAACATCAGCTTATTCATTCTAGAAGACAAGTCTAGAGGGCAGTGTACCTTGGTTCTAGCTTCCACTCTTGTATGGTGCCTTGGATCAGGCAAAGGGACCCTTCATTTCCCTTTGACTCGATTGTTTCTCAGCTCCAGAACCTCATAGCATGATCTAGATCTGTATACTTGATGGTTCAATGATGCAGATGATTATACCAGTGATTCTCGGGTGTGTGTGATATGTTTCAGACCTCATGAGGGGGTGGCCCTTCAGGTAGACCCACACATGCCCAGATGACTTCTCTACTATAGCCTTGGATGCAGCCCCATATATTTGATGGTTCTGGCCTCAGCTGCTTGTAGCACCTTTTTAATTTGCATGTATTAGTCATATTTTCAAAGCCCTTTCCTATTTCATAGGGCCTCTTTGGTTGTACTTATATCTCATGTACTATGATATTATTCTATAAGTCCTGGATGTTGTCCCAAGCACAGTATGTATGTGGGATCCATTATCTTGTTTTCTATCTGGCCCATGTTTATGCCAGCATGTACTATATCAGTTCCATGTTTTTTAGATGCATCATTATTCATTGTACTTTCTCATGTAGAACAGGTACTCACCCATAAAAGAGACTTTTCACACCTATAAGTCTCACCTCCTCAGGGTCTTGTCCTCTCGCACTTCATTCCACCTTATATTTATCTCTCTCTGACTCCCCTTCGGTGTCTAGTGATTGTGTTCGTACATCGTACTTCGGTCATATTATTAGCTCCTAACGCTCGCACATTGGGGGGAAATATGTTACACCAATTTTTGGCCATCTAACCTGTTATTATTAGATGGACTAAAGTACACCATGTAAGACCAATTTTACCATAGTAAAATTTCTCTCACTATGAAAAATAATTTCATAACCCGTAGTTTATTAAGTTATTTCTGGTCTAAACAGGAAACCCCATTAGGAATAATTGAATAAATCCTTATTTGTTTGATTTTGCTCAAGGGATAATTAATTAAACCACAGTTTAATTAATATTCATGGTCATATTTAACTGAAAACAGGAAAATTAATTAGATAAATCATTATTTATCTTATTATTTTGTATGAATAATTATTTAAAACATTATTTAATAATATTCCTCGTTAAATTTGACTAAATCATTTATAAATAATTGAATAAATCATTATTTATTTAATTATTACTTAACCACATTCTTAAAATAATAAATAAATCATTTATTTATTTATTGTTTCTAATAAAGGGATTTGACCAAAATCAAATTCCTTTTCCCTCCAACAAAAATAATAAAATATTCCATAAAAGTTGGATCTAGATTTGGTTAATAATATTTTAATTATGCACTAATATCTAGACTAACTCAATATTTTTTTATAAATATAAGGGTTTTTCCATTCATTCACTACCTTTTGTTGCCTAGAGATCACTCTTGATCTATACTTTTGGTCTGACTTTGATCCTCCCACCATTATCATATTTTTATACTTTTTGCTTGTGAGCTCCCTTTGAGTTCCATTTTTGTTTGGGTTTTTTGCACCATCAAGAGAGAGAGATCTTAGATCTGAAGCGCTGAGGACATACAAGAACCCATCCCATTGAGGGGGACTAGTAACATCTTTCTATGTTCCCTTCCCAGGTGTCATAGTACAAAAAATTCTTTAAAAATTCTTGTCTTGCTCATTGGATGCATGGAGCAACTCTTGTTTATTATTTGTTGTTTAATGTCTTTAACTGCATAGATCTAGATTTTTGTAGCAGTTATTCTGATCACCTACTGCAGATCTAAGGAAATTGGCAGCCACATGTGATGTTAGGGTTGTTTGTTATGCACAGATAAAGTGATATTTTTTTGTACGCTTGCGATTAGAATTCACACTAACAATTGGCGACTCCATAAGGGTTTATAATGACAACCGTTGTCATTTTTCATATCCTTGCATGACTAGCTGCTTCAACCCCTAGGGTTTTTATTCAAATTCTTATTTTTCATTTCTTGATGTTGTTTTTAACCTTTAAAACCCTAAAACAGTAAAAATTATAACTTTCATGTGTTTTTGGGCACTTTGCGCATGTAATAGGTATCAGCCACAGCAGAGACGACACTTTTTTCTGAAACTTGCTCTCGAGATAGCTGGAAGTGTAGGACGTACTTTTTGGGCCAAAAACTATGACCTCGGCTCTTAGGTAGTGGAAAACAGCCTGAAAACTACGACCTCGGCAAAAAACAGGTCAGAACCTGCGACCTGTACTTTTTGCGGGATTTTTTCTGTGATTTATCTGGGTTTGTCTAGGGCACTGTTTAGGGTTGTCTAACCTCCCTCTTCACCCGTCTTGGACCTGTACTTTACTAGTTTTACTCGTTGAAGTAGGAACCAAGCCCCTTAGGGCTTCAGTACGCTTCCACCTTTTTAGGAGGATTTTAGTTGAAGCAGGTCCTCTGAGATTTTAGTGTTTTTCAGCGATTTTTCAGATCTGAACCTATACCTTTAGATCCATTTCAGACCCATTATTTATCCATCCAAAACACCTCTTTTCAGTTTTTTTTGGTCCTCCTTTAGGGTTCACCCTTTTCCCTTCAGGTTGTAGCCTTTCGCCACCTATTTTGTAGCATTTTCCCCCTTTGTTTTTTGTTGTTTTTTGCCCCTCTTTCCACCAGATCTGACCTTTAGAGCCCTGTCCCTCCCGATTTTAGATCCATTGCCATTTTTTGTGTTTTGACTATATTTCGCCCACCCATAGACTAGTTATTGGGAAACCCTCCTCCTTGGGTTTAATTGATGCATCTTTAGTTGTTTATTTTACTATCGCATTCAGTTTCCTTTACTGTCATTTTCAGTTTTGTTTATAGTTATACAACATTTTTTTTCTTTTTTCTCTACACACATCTAGGCTTAATTAAAATTAACACACTTATCACATACACGCACACCCTAAGCGTAAAGCGCCTAGTTTACACCGTCAGGCCAAGACTTAAACATTGTAATCAATTGATCTTGCACCTCCCTGCCCTTGTTTACCTCTCTTCCTTATTGGGTTCCATGTCTTTTTACCATCATTACGCCCCCAAGGCATTTATCCAAGAGACTCCAAGGCCTCCATCCTCAGTTTCCGTCAGGAAGACTTACCCCACCATGCAGGGTTCGTGTTCGTCCTCCACCGAGTCCCCATTCTAACTCCGCTTCTGGTTCATTGGGTTCCCATTTTGGTTTTATCCTTGACTCTCCTCCACCTTTCACCTTCATCATGTCTGGTTCAGGACCTAATGCTTGTGGCAGCCCCGGCCCTAATGCTGGAAATTCTACTAGTGCTACCGCAACAGGAACTATTCCAGCTACTCCCTTGCTCCCTTATATGGCAGGCCTAAGCCTTCTCGATTTTAGCCATTTGATTAATGACCCCATACACCATGATCCTATTTGGCCTGCTATGCCAACCAAGCTTCCTTCATACATCCCCAAGTTTGAAGGAAATGCTGGAGAGGATCATACCAGCCATTTTTTCTCTTTCCATATGTTGTGTTCATTTAACTCCATCACCAATGACTCGGTCCTCCTTCGGTTATTCCAGCGTATGCTTACTGTAGAACCTTCCAAGTGGTATGTTGACCAGGCCTCCTCCTCTCATACTTATTTTGCAACCCTTTCCAAGGCTTTTCTGTCTTACTTCCATCTTCCCCTTCGCTATGACAGTGGTACTGAACTCTTGACCTCTTTCCGTCAAAATTCTGCTACCCGCCAATCGAACCATATTCAAGAATGGTGCAGAAGGAAGAGCCTATGTCGAGCCCCTGTGTTCAAAGATCGTGTCAACGTCCCTTTTTCCTGCTATTGGCAAAGATGTCGCATCTCACTTTCCTCTGACCAAGGAAGCTTCCCTTCAGATTGTGTTGAAATATGAACTGATCTACGCACAATCTGGCTATGTTTATACCATCTTACCTTATCTCCCTAGACCTGGTGGTTCCAATGCACTAGCGGCATTCCATGCCGCCGACGGTATCGTTGGATCCCTTTCACATTTGTACACTCATCTTTGCATGGGTTATGGTTTCCCTCAGGAGGGGCCAACTCCTCCAGCACTTTTCCCCCTCCCGGCAACATGTACCCAGGATACGGCATGCCTCCTCCTTTTTACCAACTTTTTTACCCCAATGTTTCCCAACCTCATTATTATCCTTATCTACAGCCTGGTGCTCCTGCACCTCCAGCACAAGCACCTCAGCCTCCCTTGCCTTCTCAAACTCCGTAACAGTAGCCACCCCCCCCCCCAATCAAGGACAGGTGTATGCACAACAGAGTGCGATGAATTTTCCTACTTCCAAAAAGAAGAGGAAAAGAAACCAAAAATAATATACCCTGGGTAATCAAGGAAACAATCCCCAAGGGAATACATCTAACACTGCAACCTCGCAACAGGGCTCTCATCCCAAGTAGGACAGGCATATTCGCATGAATAAGCCTTTTTCTTGTTGCGGTGTCTATGGTCACTATACCCATGATTGTCCCCTTTTACCTCAGATATGTTAGATGTAGGAAGCTCAAGAAACATCCCGAGGACAGCAAGCCTCCCCTTCAGCTCCTCCTAATGCTACCCCTTCTCAACTGGATGTGTTTACCAATCCTTTCCCCCAGCAAGGATATGTGGTTGCCCAACCCCCTGAAAGTCAGGTGGCCACTCAACCTCCTCCATTTGGTACCTCTGATTACCAGATCCTCATGATGAACTCTGACCAAACCAATACTACTGACCTCAACTTCAAACTCAGTCCCGTCAGTACAACAAGCCCCGCTACATCTGCTACCGAGCCCTCGTCTTCAAGTCCCACAGAGCCTCTTTCGACACCCAACGGTTCTTTATTGATCCCTAAACCTAAGGAATAGGTCCATACCAAGATCCCCAAGGGACCATTACGTCAAAACGCTACTTCCGGAAAAGCCACCCACTCCTACATTATAGTAGATGACTTGGCGCAATGCCCTGTCATCATGTCAACACTAGAAGTCCTCCAGTCGTGCCCTTCAAAAAGAAAATCTCTACTAAATACTATGGGCATTGTGGATCTTTCATATAATCATTTGATTGTCTTTGATATTGACAAGTCAGAGAATCCACCCCTTCCTTCATTCATCGCCTTCCAAATCCATGCCAAGATCCGGAATTCCAACGTCTCTCGTTGTATCATTGAGGAGGGGGTATACACTTGTGTGATGTTCGCTTCTGTTTGGAAAAAACTCAGATCCCCTAAGTTAGCCCCTTCCACTATCACCCTCTGTGCGTGGGATGGCCACTCTTCCCATCCCCTTGGCATGTTTCACAATTTTCCTATCACTCTTGTGGGCAAGACTGTTTGTGTTGACGTTGAATTCATTGATGCCCACTTAGACTACAACATTCTATTAGGTCGTAGCTACACTTATGCGTGTCTGTTTTCCCATCTACAGTTCATCGTAGGATGTGCTTTCCTCATAACGGAAAGATCATCACCATCAATCAATTGACATATTATGAACCGAAGTCCTAGACCTTTCTAGAGTCCATTATTTCTTAAGTGGCCAAAAAACAAGCATTTGAACCTCCAATGAGTGGCTCACCCAGAGTCTTTAAAGATTCCTCTTTGCTCGTTTCATTCCCTGGTCTTTCCCTCCTATCTCTAACCCTAGCTTGTTGAATGTTTGCATGATGCAATCTTCTCATTCTGACCTCAAACGAACTGGTTCGACTAGTCAACAACCCCGCCCTCCGCAACCTGCTCCTAGTACTTCGACTCATCCTTTAGGACCTCCTCCTCAAGGTCCCTCATCTATAGTTGGTGTCCATGATCTTATTTATCCTCGTGGAATGGTTCCCCCTGGCCTTAACCATCTCAGATTTGTCCCGCCTGACCATTACCCCTCTGGTCAGATATCGTTTCTTGCTCCCCCTCCTGAAGTATTTTGGATACCTCTTATGGCTACCTTGTCCCTTCCTAACATGAACCTGGGGATCCCAGTCTAGTACATTGATCCCTGAGTTAATACTCTGCCTATTCAGCCCAAACCTTACACCACTTTGATCCTAGTCCAACCGGTCGCCCTGATCCCTCCCTTTTCTTATGTGCCTCAGCCACCTCAACAGGAACCTACTCCTGTTCTGAAAGCCTCAAGTGAGGGGGGGAAAGCCCGCAAAAAGGCACCTAAGGATAAGGCTGCCCAGAAAACCCTTGTTCCTCCTCAGCCTCCAAAACGCACTCCCCCTGTGTGCTTTGTGTGATGTTTTCGGTCATGCCACTCATAATTGTCTTGAATTTCCTCGTATTAAGCCCATGGTAAACATATCGTTTCCTGAGTCTAAGGTCCCAGAATCCCCTATTAATTTACCGACTACAACTAAGAAACCCAAGACTGTGCACACAAACCACCCCTGTGCTTTGTGTGATTTCCATCGTCACTATACTCACCTCTCTTAGGTTAAAGGGAAGTTAACTATCAGTTATGATATTAGTAGGCTTCCCATCTGTAGTTAAAACACTGTGGGATGCCCATGATACTCAGCGTAGTCAAGGAAGGTTGAAATTCATAAATAATAGGGATTGCATTCCATAAGGATTGTGTGAGCAAGGTAGGCTAAAGATAGGCTGAGAATTGGCTAAGTGTTGGCCCAATTTTGTCTGGATCAATGTGAGATGATTAGCAGAGTGCAAGAGACTCTTGTGAGAAGAGTGAATTGTAATTATTTCATGATTCCATGTGGAATATACAATATAAGATAGAGGGGTTTTGAGAAGTAAGCTTTCGCTGGGAAATTATTTGCATTGTGTTCTGATTTTGTTCTTTCTTTACTTGTTGTGATTGGCGATCGTGTTTATTTTCCATAATTTGTTTGTAGAAGGATTCAATATCTATATTTAGTAAATTTCTTGATTGGATTTAATCCATTTATATACATATGTTTGTATAGTTTCTACATGGTATCAGAGCACTGGAAATAGTTATAATGGAGAAGAAGCTGAGTTTGTGACTGAATATAATTTGAATTTGCAAAAGTATTATTGGTGCGACAGGAGAATCAGGATCGAAATGACTTTCAATGGCTTGAGATTGGAGTATGAACTTGATGGTAGTTCCAATTATATTTCGTAGAAAGAAGGGATGGAGGCATTACTAGAGGACAATGGGTTGAAATAATTCATTGATAATGATGTTCCCAAACCCGTCGTAGCAGATGCCGAAAAACTTGATGCTTGGAAAAATAAGGTTTCAAGGGAAAGGAGGATCTTATTGGAGGGAGTATGAGACCACATTGTCTCAAGTGTCCACAGAAAAGTGACTCCATATGAAATGTGGAAATCTTTGACAGATCTTTTTCAAAGTAGCAGTGATCATAGAAAATTGGCACTGAAGGACAAGCTCAGGAAAATCAAAATGGAGAAAAGTGACACTATTCTAGTATACTTAACAAAGTTTGTCCAATGTCGAGATGAGCTTGGGAGTGTAGGAATTATTGTCATGGATGATAACTTGGTGAGCCTAGATCTTCTAGGACTTCCCAAGAGTTGGCATAGTTATCAAGACTTTTTCAGTGGGAGGGAAAAATTGCCAGAATGGGAACGACTTTGGTTGGATTTGGTGCAAGAAGAATTTAGGCGGAATACCAGGGATCGATCTTCATCTAACGAAGATGATGAAGAAAATTGCACCTTGGTTGGTAAGGTGAAGAAGGGGAAGGGAAAGAAATCCTATTCCAAATCTGAGATCGGCAAAGAAGGCAAGGAGCGTGACATGTCCAGAGTGAAGTGTTTTCACTATCACGAGCATGGACATTATGCCACTAATTGTCCACAAAAGAATAAGAACAGGAAGGCTTAAGGATCTGCAATTGGTGAGGCTTTGGCCTCGCAATTTAAACTTGAATTCTCGTTGATCGCATGCATGGTGTCAAGTGCGATGGGATTAGGATGGTTCTTGGATAGTGGTGCATCTTTCCACATGATGGGAAACAAAGAAATTTTCAGTAGCTTGGAGGAGAAGGACCTCCAGATGCATATAGAAATGGGTAACAATGGAAGGTATAGCACTACCGGGATTGGTACAGTTACTTTCCAGAGATAGTCAGGTAAACCATTTTTATTAAAATATGTAATGCATGTACCAGGCTTGAAGAAAAATTTAGTTTCAGTCAGAATGTTGGAGGATAGAGGCTATGATGTTGTTTTGAGTGAAGGAAAAGCTTTCCTTTAACATGTTAGAGACCTATAAATTATAGGATATCAAGGTGATTGAGTACTTTATAGTTTCGATTTCATATTTTACATGATTATCAATGTTCAAATGATTTCCAAAATAAATGAAAAAAGAAAAGAGGGTATGTGAAAAAAGAAAAAGTTGAAAAGAGTGAAAGAAAAGAAAAAGAAAACCCCACAAAAGAATAACATTGAAAGTGATGCAAGTCAAAATGCCAATACTGATAAGTTATTTTGTTCAATTCATATAGTTTAAGCATGATTGAACAAGTTTGAATTTCTATTGAATAGGTTGGTGAATAAAGACTTACCAAACAGACTAATCTTGGTAGTCAATAGCTAGGTAGAAATGAAATTGATTCAACAATGTAATCTGAATCAATTGGAGAAATAAGGAATATGATAGGATATATTTTCATAAAAAAAAGAGAGATATAATCTGGGTTTTCTAGTTCAAATGCACCCTGCAAAATAAAAAAAAAGGTGAAAAAAGTTAGATTAGACGGAAGGGTAGGTAGAGAAAGAGAAGGTGATTTTGGGAAAAGACATGAAATACTATATCCTAACTTGCAGAATGAAGAAATTTCATATTTTGGAAAAATTAAAAGGATAGACGTTTATATCCTAAGTTCAAAAGTATTATTTATTCGAAGGTATTCGGGAATTATTCTATTTCCCTAAGTTTTTCACTATCCATTATATTCCTTTCCGCACATTTCATTTTCCTCGACCCAACCATTCATTTGTCACATCGTCATTATACTCCCGACACCTTTCCCATCATCCCAATATTCATCTTATGGTCTGAAGGTTAATATTCTTCTTCCCCCCCCCCCCGCACCATTTTAACTTTATCGTCGGGGGGGGGGGGGATGGGGTGGGGTCTGAATTGAGTGGTATCAGGATAGGCCTCTGCTATAGGGTAAACTGCTTGGGTGGTTGGTTTTCGTATATCCCTCTCAGGGCTTTCCGGTGCCCGAGGCAAACAGTAAGATTAGCTATGCTGTTCACAAAGATGGCATGAGTATGTCCATATTGGCTTGAAATAACCTGAAGGAATACAATAGAGAATTACCTCTTTGACGGTCTTGGAATCCCTTGGAGAGCGCTGTGCAGCAAAGTAAGAGTCCTTCTTCACCGGCTCCAAATCTGAGACCTACAATCAGTCAAAGCACCCGTGTAATTTCTAATATAACAAGTATCCTATCAATTAAATCAATATACTACAAACATCTAGATTATACGCATCTGAGCCATTCATATCATACTAAGTAAATATTGAAACAACAATAATAACATTAAGCATTGAATGGAAAAAACGAACACAGTTCTATTGATTTTGAAAGAAGGAGGATTACAACCATCGGTTGTACCAAGCCCTCCTCAGTCTCCCAATCTCTCTTCTCTCTATAGTGAAGAAGTCCAAGTCAACAAGCTCTCTAGGAGCCTCTTTGACTCTTGGCCTTCACAATGTCACACTATTCTCTATTCCACAAGTATACAAGAACCTTGAGCAATCCTCCGACCTTCAATTAATAGCCTTCAGCTCCTTCTTATAGGAGAGGGAGAAGGCCATTGTTGCCCTTCTCTTTCCACTAGTTTGGAATGGAAAAGGCTTAGATGTTTCCTTGATCTCCATGCTTTTGCCTCTCTTGGAGTTCAGTTTTCTATGGCAATGACCAATAATGAACTGGTGCTTCTGCAGTTTCCTTTGTGCACTGACTCCTTTGTGAGGGAAAGTCGGAGATTCAAATATTTCTCCGCGCTCTTTTCCCAATTCAAACTTAAAACATAGGTAACGCGTCCCTCCAGTGTAAACAGAGCATTTCCCTAGCCACTAACGCGGCCAATGTATTGCTTGCCTGCGTTATAACGCTCTTGTTATGTTCTATATATGTGTTACCATGGCAGAAATAGGTTTAATTTAGGTCTTTGTACTTCTTCCATATTTGTCTTCCCCTCTGAGCTGATGAGGAGGTATTTTGACCTGTAACAGATGCCCCCTAAAGTGTGAGGTCAGAGACGAAGACGATGGCCGAAATAATTTATAATTTGTAGAGATAGAGAGAGATTGAAAGACTGAGGAAAACCTGAAACAACAACATATGTCAGAAAATGTAGTATTTGCCTAGAGTCGGGCATGTCCCATGCTCAGTAGCTTAAACAACATGATTTCTCTAGAATAGAGATATGAAGAATCTGTCCACCAATAGGCACAATGTCGAAGTGTCTGTCATAACAGGATCAGGCTGAAGAAGCTGTCTCCATAAACAATATCGCAGCTTGGGGAAGGGAACACAACTTTAATGGTGTAGCCTTTTGCCCCAAGGTCTTGACCGCCGATTCACTTAAACTGCATATTTCTCAACATGTGAATGAGGGAGTTGTCATCGAACATGTGAGAAATTTTCTGATTACCAGTCAATAATGAAAACTGTTAACAGACGCGAAGGTGGCCACCGATAATGATGATGGTCCCTAAGATGCCCAGTACAATCTAGCGAGTGCGAATAAAAGGATTTGAAGTCGAACACTCATAGAATCATTCGACCAAGAGCCAATGATGAAGACCCTTGATCAAACACAAGACTACCTGCCACTGATGTCTGCAAGTATCTGGGTACTGATGGGTTTCTGGATCAACTTCCTAGATAAGGTGTTGAAGTCGATAGGAAGTGATCTGTTGAAAGGTAGGCACTGAGGTGTCCTACATCAGTCAACACGAAACGGAAAGCAACTGATTTTGTTTATGATTTGAGATAAGGAAGAGTAAATGGGAACGTCAGACAACAAATAATTTCAGGCATAATGAACGGTTTGGTTGATAACAGGAGCAGTAGATAACGAGATCTGCTTGAACAATAGAAGGCACTCTAGCAGGGTACTAGGCAGCTGAAGCGTGTTGAACACCAAAGAGTGTGTTAGAATTTTACCGGTGCAGGGACACTGGGAAATGAAGGCTAATACTCATAGATGGTAGGGTTCGGCTAACTGCGAAAGATTTTTCTGGGAAGTGCCATGTTCAAGAGTTTTGCTGCCAAATCGACCTTTTTTGAAAATGTAACAGAGGTAGTATCCATTTTGTCCAAATTTTTCCCCGTCTGATTAAGTTTAATGAGTCCAGACGAGTAAACTCGGTGAATTTTTCATGTTTAGAGAGTCTGAAAAATGTCAGGAAAGACAACTCTGTGCCCCATCTGATTAGATTTAACGAGTCTAGATGAGCAAACTCGGTGAATTTTTCATGTTTAGAGAGTCTGAAAAATGTCCTAAAAGACAACTCCATGTCCTGTCTGATTAGGTTTAACGAGTCCAGACGAGAAAACTCGGTGAATTTTTCATGTTTAGAGAGTCTGAAAAATGTCGTAAAAGACGACTCCATGGGGTACCTTTGTCATGTCTTGATAACCGGGCACGGCAAAGGGGTAATAGTAAGCCCGAAACAATTCATTTTCCGTAAGTTAGTCCATGGAATCCGGAAAAGTGAGAAATCTATGTTCAATGGATGTCTACCTCATTTTGTTATGAGTACGAGGAGACGAAGTAAACTCAATATTCTTTGTGAAATTTTAACGAGTCCAACAAAGAAAAACTCGATACCTCCGTGAAATTTTAACGAGTCACGTGGAGAAAACTCGATTATTTTTTCAGTTTAAAGAGCTTTGAAAAAGAGGAAAAGAATGGCTCCTTGTTCTCTGTCTCAATAGTTTAACGAGCCTGACAAAGGTGACTCGGGATTTTTTTGGTTTTATGAGCGAGAAAAAGATTCCTAAAAAGAATGCTCAATACTTCTCCATAGTTTTAACGAGTCTGAAGAAGAAAACTCTAGGTTTTTCGGATTAACGAGCAAGAAAAGACCAAAAAAGAACGCTCGATGCCAACTTCGTATAAGTTTAACGAGCCCGAAGAAGAGAACTCGAGGTTTTTCGGATTAACGAGCAATAAAAATACCATAAAAAGAATGCTCGATAAAACATGAGTATGTCTGCACATAAATATTGATCCCTTATTAGAATCATCAGTACCAAATCTCGAGAGTTGCGACATGTGTACAGCGAGGAATCACGACTTTGCTGACTGACTAAAGAGATTCATGCCCCAGAATTTGCTATAAGAAGGTCAGAAGACATTCATTTTTACTGTTTTGAGTGCTGTGAAGAAGCTCTGGGGTGGAAAAGAGGTGAAAATTTCAGCTGACGATTACGGTCAATCCGGGCAACAGTCTTCTATTCCGCGAGATCCAGGTAAGAGCTAGAACCTCCTATTATCATTTAATTGCCAATTTTTTAGTTTTTGCTGGTTCAAAATTAGGAAATTTTGAGGCCCTAGAAAAATATTTGCGCCTAACGCGGGTCAGGAGTACAACAGCCGCGTTAAACTCATAACCCGTGCGGGAAGTACGCATTAGAAAGCTCTGTTTTGTATTAGTGCCCGCATTAGGCACAACATGCTTTCTAACAATTCAATTTTTCCATTTTTGAAGTGGTCCAGGCAAATTTTAATCGGTTGGAAATGTTGCATTTGCAGGTGTTCAGCTGTTAATCATGAGTATCTGGCGAGAGAGAGAGCATGAGCAGGAAGAACGAGAGATGGTGACAGATGCGACAAGTTTAATGGCTCTCCGGAGGTGCAGATTGCTTAAGTATGCCCGTTTAGAACTGATGAGGGGTCAAGAGGACCTCCTGAGGTGGCTGATCCAGCAGTGGGACGAACAGCATCATGTCTTTCGGATTGGTGGCAACGAGCTCGCCATCGAAAAAGATGATGTTTATTTTTTGACCGGCTTGTCATGTCGTGGGGCAAGGCCCAATTTGACGGGGTCCAGAGCTGACTCTCGTTCCACTACTGATTTGATCCATGCGCACTGCATACGTGGCACCCAGGCTGTGAGTAACCGGATACCTATTGCACAGGTGACTTTGAGACCCTTGCGGTCTATTCTATGGATGATTGTTCACTTGGCAGGTGCCAAGAGTCAGCATGTGGCGACCAAGGCTCAGATGCTCCTAGCCTTGGATTGTATGCAGCCTCAGGTTTTTGACTGGTGTGACGGTGTGGTTCGTCGGGTCCGAGCAGAGCTTACTGCATGTAAGACCCGTACTCAGAGAGAGTTTGGGTACGGAACACTGATTGTTTCTTTCATACTGGAGCGGATACCACTGATGAGGCCCAGGATCCCTACATCGCCATTGGGGCCATGCGAGCCGAGGCAGGCTCGGTGGGCCACTTTGCTTCCACGGACTGGAGAGGGTCCCGTCCGTCACTGTTTTGATGAGGGATTTTTTGATTGGCTGGACTCTCAGATCATCATGATTGAGGATTATCCCTATGCAGGGATGAACTTCATAGGTGACCCTGAGCTAGTCTTGCCCCCTGGCACGCAGTGGGGCCCGATGGTAAGAAAAAATGATCAGTTGTTTTCAAAGAAGTTTTTGTTTTTTAGCTTTTGAATGTTTATGTAAAAAAAAATTTGTTTTAGAAAGGGGTGAAAATTTAGTTTTGACATGAAAATTTTGCTTGCTTGACACAGATGTGGCACCTGTCCGTCCAGCTGGGGCCCCTCGCTATGCACGGCGAGGATTGCAGCTACCCGGGGCTGGCGCACCTGTAGAGGATGCGGAAGTCGGCGACGACGATGATACCTAAATTTTACATGAACTCTCCAGGAATATGGAGGGTCTGAGCATGGGTATACCGCCGCTTCCTATGCAGGAGGTTCCAGTTCGTCTCCAGCGGCATACTGTGGGTGTGCCGGGGAGATACCTGGTTCCTCTGAGGAGGATAGCTAGAGCAGTTGTATGCTATTATGAGCATCAGGCTTAGCTGGTGGAGTAGATGTATTAGTGTCAGAGCATGGCTTAGTGTAGCCAAATTTTGTAAAACACCCCAAGTTTTGGGAGATTTTTTCTTTGTGATGTTTACTGTGTACTGGACATGACATATGTATATATATATATATATATATTTTTGGTGATTTTGTGTTTTTAAATTTTTATGCATTTTTTGATGGGATAAAAATATACGTACTCATGAGTAAATCTTTTACAATAAATGTGACAAATGCCAATCTAACACATAATTTGCCAAAGAATCGGCTAATGCATTAAATTCTCTAGGAATGTGCTCAAATGTGATTGTTTGAAATTGACGTTCTAAAATTCGCACTCGTAAGAAATAATGTAACAACACAGGGTGGCGGACACGGTAATGATTGTTTAACTGCATAATGATGAGTTGGGAATCTAACCTGACCACTAAATCGGAGATGTCACGAGATGCCGCTTCCGTGAGGAGTTGGATCACTGACATGTACTCAGCAACATTGTTGGTGGCGTTACCCAGGAAGATCCCCCCGGAACCAAGAAGGTTCGACTCAAGATTATAGAGAACCCAAGCAGCTGAAGTAATGTGTCTAGTGTGACGACTAGCACCGTCTGCATACCCGACGTATGATAACGAATGTGATGACATCTGTGTGAAAGAAAAAGATTACATGAGAAAAACACCTTAAACCAAACAAAATAATCCAGAAGCATCAAAATAAAAATAGGAAAAACTTATATACATAAAATTACAAAGCATATGCCTAGTGCGAAACTAGGCAAAATACTTCTTCAGATAGAGCCCGTTGCGGGGCTCCTCGAGTGGAATTCCATTATAGTCCTGTAGTTCGTAAGCTCCTTTTGAGAGGGCTTTAGTAACGATGTAAGGACCGAGCCACAATGGTTGGAGTGTTCCTGCCCCCAAGAGGTCGTGTTTTTTATCATAAAGAAGAACAAGATCGCCCTCTTGGAAAGAACGAGGCTTGACAGATTTGTCGTATTGAGCTTTAACTCGGCGCTGGTGAGCTTCGAGTGCTAGTGTAGCATCTCGACGAGTTTCGTCCAAATGATCGAGTGAGAGCAAGCGCTCTTCTGTGGCGGTGGTGCCAGGCAGGAGTTCAACCGCTAGTTTAAGCGATGGGATTTCACACTCAATCGGAAGTACTGCCTCCAGGCCGAAAGCAAGTTGGAAAGGTGTGAAGCCTGTGGCAGTTTTTACTGACGTTCGGTATGCCCATAACGCAGAATATAACTTTCGATGCCATGTGGTTTTATGGTTTCCGACCAATCGACGAATCATGGTTTTGAGGACGCCATTTACGGCTTCTACTTGACCATTAGCTTGAGGATAATAAGACAAAGATTGATCTTGTCGAAAACCTAGCATGGATGTTAATTCGGTCATCATATGATTTTGAAAGTGAGATCCATGATCTGTGACAATCGATAGGGGTACGCCGAACCAACAGATAACCTGATTAAACAGGAAGAGAGCGGCGGTTTCGCCATCGGCCTTAAAAGTGGGAAGGGCTTCAGCCCATTTCGTAAAATAATCGACTGCAACCATGATGTAGTTGTGTCCATTTTCCGAAGCGGGATTGCAGGTGACGAAGTCAATTCCCCATTTAGCGAAAGGACCGACGGAGATAACCAGGTGAAGGGGGGTAGGATGCGCGCGCATTTTCTTTGTGAAAATTTGACATGGATGGCATTTCTGGACTGCTGCAATGCAATCTTTAAACAAAGTGGGCCACCAGTAACCAGCGCGCAAGATCTTTTGGGCAGTAGCTATGCCCAAAAGATGACCACCACATGCCCCTACGTGGCAGTCATTTAAAACGCATTCTGCCTCATCGATAGTGAGACAATGTCGGAGAATAGTATCCACACCACGACGATATAGTGTATTGTTTAGCACGAGGTAGTGCTTTGCTTGGTGGCAGATACGACGACGGTCATCAGACATGAGAGTTGGGTGGAAGCGTTGAGTTTGTAGGTAGACTAAGATGTCTCCATACCAGGGGTCCGAAGAGTCGACCAAGTAGACAGATTCATCAGGGAATGGATCATGAGCTACCTCTGCTGGGTCGATTCTGGGAAGGTCCGATAGTAATTCGGCGAAGACAAGGGATTTCTTTGCTTTGGCAGCCGTGAACACCAAATCAAATTGTTGGAGGATGACGATCCATTTGGAATATTTCCCTCCAATAATTTTTCTAGACAAGATATGTCGCATGGGATTCTCCAAAGCAATCACCGTAGTCTGTCGCAGCAATATATAATGTCGGAGCCGGGTGATAGTGAAAACTACCGCCAGAGAGAGTTTCTCCACATGTGAATAACGTAATTCAGGTCCGATGAGACCTTTTGATAAATAGTAAATCACATGTTCGCTGTCATCATCGTGTACTTGAACCAAAACCATTCCAAGTGAGGATGGTGATGCTGCCAGATAGAGGAGAAAGTCGCGTGAATAATCGGGGGCACTAAGGATTGGGGCTGAAACAAGTGCATGTTTTAAAGCATCAAATGACCATTGAGCTTGGTCATCCCACAAGTATAGTGTTCCTTTCTTCAATAATCACATGAATCCTTTCGTCATCTCGGCATAGTTAACGATGAAACGACGCAAAAATTTTGCCTTCCCCTGCAAGCTTTGGAGTTGAAGGATGGATTGTGGTGCCGGTAATTCAATAATTGCTTTTACCTTATCAGGATCAACCCTAATCCCGTGCTTGGAAACAATGAACCCTAACAATAGTCCAGACTCGACCATAAATACGCATTTATGAGGATTCAAGCGTATATTGTAGAACCTGCACCTAGCAAAAATTTCTCTTAAATGAGCCAGGTGGTCTCATCGCTTCTTGGAATGAGCCGGGAGGTCATCCAAGTACGCCTGTACAATATGTCGAATGTCATGAAAAGCATAGTCCATAGCCCGCTGAAAAGTTGCTCCAGCATTCTTCAGGCCGAATGGGAGCTTTTTATACACAAAGATGCCCCAAGGACATATGAAAGCAGTTTTATGTTGGTCATCTTTTTTTATGGCAATCTGGTTGTATCCCGAGAATCCATCCATAAAGGAAAAAGATTCGCATCCGGCACAATAGTCAAGAATTTGATCAATGAACGGCGTGGGATAGTTGTCTTTGGGAAAAGCGGCATTCAAATCGCGATAATCGACGCAAACTTGAATAGTGCCTTGTTTTTTATCCACGGGAACCGGATTGGAAACCCATTCAGTTAAGGGAACGGGGTAAATGAAGCCAGCGTTTAAAAGTTTTTCTACTTTGACCTTGATGGCGGCTGCTTTGCGCGGGTGGACAGGTCTGAGTCGTTGGCGGATAGGTTTAGCATTGTCATAAGTCTTGATTTCGTGCTCGATAATAGAAGGATCTATGCCGGGCATTTCTTCATAAGACCAAGCAAAGACATCGCGGAATTCTTTAAAAAGAGATGTGAAGGACACAATTTCCTCAGGATTGCAGTCGGCTCCAATCTGAATATTTTCCACGATACCTGTTTTGACCGATATATCAATGAGCAGTGTCTTGGAAAGATTACCCATGTTCCCTTCTGAATCGATAGTGTGGACAGTCGTATAGGAGGAGGGAAATATCTCAGGTTGGTCAAAAGACGGGATTTCAGTTTTTATCGCCTCCGAATCAATCGTCGAAGTGCGATGGTGGAACTCTCCCCAAGGTCGTTCTTCTAATGACATGATCTCTCGAATAGCTTCGTCTGTAGGCCAGACTTCATTGAGGATATCCTTAGAGAGAACTGTTATGGGAGAGAGGGTTGTACCTGTGGTCGAAACCATATCAGTGGAGGGTTCAGATGCGGTTTGGATGGCTTGGTAAGCCAACTCAACCGGCGAAAGTGGCATCTGATCTCCATAGGAATCAATATCTGAAGGTGTCGGGATGATCCATGGGTCGATAGAGCCATCCGAAGAGGTGGATATCATTGCAACCGTGTTTGGGATCTGCGGCGGCGGTAGAGGAAAACAACCCAGTAGGGAAGATGCCTTCAGAAGACCGGTACTGATACTGACCTAAGAGTCAGGGACACCTCCTATTAGGGGTACAGAGCTACTTGGTAAAGTGGAATAATCAGGGGTGTAGAAGAATAGTTGGTCGACCGTGACTATTTTCCCATCCAATGGAAATAGGATGAGTCAGAAGACCGAAGACACGATGGCGGTCATAGCATAAGACCAACTGCGACCGAGCAATAGATTATAGTCGAGATGACGCTCTACGACTTCAACGTCCACGTTTACCGTTTTCCCACCAAGAGTGACAGGAAAGCTGGCAAGGTATCCTTTGGGTAGGAACGTATGGCCATCGAAAGCTTTCAGGGAATTCGATGGCGGGGTTAGAGTAGGAGAACCTAAATTCAGCCAGCAAGCTTGTGACATAACGCAGGTCGAAGCACCTTCGTCTATGACAGTGTGATGGATGGGTCTCCCTTTCGACACAACCTGCACCTGGAATGCGAGTTGATGTGAGAGGCAAGGTTTAGCCTTTTCCATATCAAATATTGCTAGTGTGGAATCCTGGGGGTCTATTCCGCCAATGGCCGAAAGCAAGGCTTTCCTTTGTGCTGGACAAGTTTGTAATACTTCAAGTGCAGACATAGCTGACGGTGCCTGCGCCAAATCTTCTACAATATTGTAGTTTTGGGCTGCACGTGCAGAGGTATTATGAGTCGTGCGTCGAAGTGTCCCTTTGGGGGGACGAATTATAGGTTCAACAGTAGGCCTTTCGATATGTAAATCGTTGGGCGGCGGCGGATTGGAACTAGTTCCCGGTTCCTAAGCATCTATGGTAGGAGTTCCATAAAGCTTGGCGCGAGTTTGAAGGTCAATACTCTCGATGCCATAAATGGCAGATGGTCCTTCGCCGGAAGGATACGAACCACCATTGCCCCGTTGATGGGGTTGTGGCGGATTGTCAACCATATGTTGATGTTGCTGCTGTTGATTGGGGAAGGGATTGTGAAGAACGGCAGGTGTTCTCCCAGAATCCTTGTTAGCAATAAAATCGGTGCATTCCTGCAACCGAGGACATTTGTATGTCAAGTGGTCCTCCGCACAGATTTTACAAGGAAATTTCATGGGTTTATCCTTTCCTTTGTCATTTCTAGCAGCATTTTTCTGATTAGCGTTATTCTGATTATCAGACTGCTCTTCCGAAAGGTTTTTGTGAGGTTTGCACCAAATTTACCTCAGCGGAAGGGAGAGGAGTCGTTTGGTGGGGGGCGGTGGCAGCCGAGGATGGCTGGGAGGTTTGCCCCCGAGACTGATTGGTGGCTACACCAGAGATCGTGCCAACGAGACCATCGGCATGAGCTCCAGTTTTCTGAGTAGCCGGAGGATTTGGGTTACCAGGGGCATGGGGGAGAAGATCGTAAAGCGTGCCGGATTGTGAATAGATTAAATCTAAGTGTTGGGCACAATGAATACATTTATCTTCTGTCACTACACCAGAAAGGCCAATGTCTTTAGAGATGTGGGGTAAAAGATACTTGCAAAACCAATTGGCCAAGAGATGGTCCGGTATTGGCGCTTTGACTAGCCTCCTCCTACGTCTCCATTCATGAATATGGTCGGAGATGTGGGTAGCGGTGTCTTGGCGCGGCGATGTTAACAATTCTGTTCTGGTTTCCACTCTAATTGGTAGTTGGAAGTTCTTTAAGAACTCCGTCGCTAAAGCGCCAAACGTATTGATGGCGGCACGTGGTAATTCAATGTAACACTTGGCGGAATTGCCTGTAAGGGTGCGGGAAAACAGTCGAAGTCCGACGCTATCATCTACCATGGAATTGGATATGGACCATAAATGGAAGGTAGTGATGTGTGCGGCAGGGTCGTCCCCATGCTTCCCGTCGAACTTCGGGATATCAGAAGGAATCTTATGCGGTATTGGAGGCCAAAGCGAGTTATGGTTGATGGGGTCGTTCGTCAGCTTATGGATGTCAGGTATGTCCAAAGCTGCCAAGAATGGAAATTGTGGACTTGCCCCCGAGTCTAACCAAGGCAGTATGGGCTGACTATTTGGACCATAGGGTCCCCCCATCCATGTGTTACCAGAAGGGTAAGTGGGACTTTGATAAAAACCTCCCATAGGTGGAGGAGTAGGAACATACTGTTGCTGTCCATAGGGCATAGTGTATTGAGGGGAAAATGGTTGGTTGCCCCCAGCGTAAAAGTGCCCTCCCACTCCAGACGGAGGTTGGGGTTGGTTAGTCCAAATGGATGCAATAGAGTTTCCCGGAGGTATACTAGTATTTGCATAATTTGGCAACAGTATAGATCCTACACCTATGTTTGAACCACTTAAGGGGATAGTATTTACAATGGGTTGTCCCATTTGACCTAAGGATTGCATAGAAAGAGAAATATTCCCTGCTACCTGTGTACTGATAACACTGCCCCCTAGTATAGTGGCTAGGGGGTTTGAACTCAACAGAGGGTTCCAACCGAAAGGGTTGCTAACGGGCACCGAAGTAGTCGTGCTCGTGGGAGGAGCTACCATGGTCCCCAACGTGGTCACGGTAGGAGTAGATGCCGAATGGTTCGATAAACTACTAACAGTTGTGTTGACCATAGGGTTGGGGGTAGGCATATGTTGACTACTGGGGTAACCCAGTAATGGCATGGAACTGACCACTGGCGGGGAGGATGGTGGCGAACCAAGGATGGTTGCCATTGGCATTGTCCCTGTGGATGCCGGTGGTGAAATAGATGTTGGTGTGGCCGCAGACATATCTGGGCGTGGTGGAATCTGGACTATCACAGGTCCTAACGGATCAGTGAGTGGAGGATTGTAATTAGGTACAACGCCTTCAGTGAAAGGGTCCTCCGGGAGTTCCGGCTGATAAGGGTCTATGTGATAATCCAAATTAATCAGAGGAGACTGCTCTTCCATAGAAGGCCCAGGTTCCCCAAGGTTCAATCTTTCCTCTAGGGTGAGAGGAGGTAGACCTTGCTGTCGTCGAGACAGACGACGTGGGTCAGGGGACGCCACGGTGACCGGTTTAATTTTAACAAATTTTAAAATGTGATGTATTATGAGGTCTCAAATGACAGTAACCACACAAATACTAAAAAGAAAAGACTCTCTAAAATCAATCAGCGAGCAGCCAGAATAGGGTGCCCTGTCTGAGTACTACCATTCACTGGTGATGAAATCCAGTATCACAATAGCATATAGAGAGGGTTGGTCAAAAGTACAGTTACGGTCACTCTAGAGCTTCGCCCGAACCTCAGACGATAGGTGTAAGCACTCTCGTGAAGACGAGTACCCTCCTAAAGACCGAAGATAGAGTGGGTCCGTCTATTTTAGGTACCAGGACATCCCGTCCCAGTCACCTTTTGTAAGTCCCTAAAATTATGGCCACTAAGGATACGTCAAATCACAGACATCATCAGGGGGGTCCACGGTCAAGGACAGTGTGCTATATGGGCAGAATACCTAGATCCCCGATCTAGTTTCGACATCCCCGAAGGGAACCCCAATATATAACACACCCACAGGATGCAGTCAAAGGTGGGCTACCTTCTAGTGCACCCAAGTGTTGTCTCGTGCTGAGCTCCGGTAAAGGAACGGTCCCAATAATGTGAGTGCAACAGGATTTCACTCGTTAATGATTCTAGTTTTCAAGTTTTGAGATCTTGGGTAGTTTTCTCACTTTCCTAACCCAAGATCCTAGCCTGAACTACTGTTTGTGTGAGCTCAAAAAAGAGTTATTAGATTTATTTTATTATCGCTTTGTTTTTAGTGTACTTTGTTATTAGTCTTGCGGAGGGGGAATGGACGTATGAAGTATAGTGAGACTCTGACTCAATAAACCATGCAAAACATGCTCTAAATATTAACTTCAATGAAGAGTGTTTCTACAAGGAGAGGTTTATTTATCAATCATCCATGCACCAACATGTAAATAACACAGCTCAAATTTCAAGATTCAGACTTCTATCTACCTCTTTTAATAGTCTGTGAACTAAACTTTCAGAATAAACTCAGCTAAATGCAAAAAAAAAAAAAAAAAAATTCTCTTTTACAAAGTAAATGTTTTGCACACTAACTAAATAAGAGAAACAAATAATCAATGCCAGCTTGAGCAGAAAAGCACAGGGATTCAGTCTGTGAAAGGTACTGGTGGCCAAAAAACTCTATAGCTAAAACACAGTCACAGTAGTGAACAGCAGGGTTTTTGGCGGAGTAACGCTCTATCAGTGAGAAAATACAGCGTTATAACGCACTGTATTTAAGCCTAGACTGCGTTATAATGCACTGGATGAACTGCATAGGTCACGTTAACTAGGGAAAAGCTCTTCAGTTGGCCAGACAGGAACATGATTGAACTCTGCAAGCGTTTGGTATGTCTACTGGGCATCGAAAAATGGTCAGAAGGATACTGAAAAGAGGAGAGAAGGAATGAAGGGAAAAGTAGTCCGGAAACTATGGGGAAACTCCCCAACGGAGTCGCCAATTCTACTATAGGGTAAACTGCTTGGGTGGTTGGTTTTCGTATATCCCTCTTAGGGCTTTCCGGTGCCCGAGGCAGACAGTAAGATTAGCTATGCTGTTCACAAAGATGGCATGAGTATGTTCATATTAGCTTGAAATAAATTGAAAGAATACAATAGAGAATTACCTCTTTGACATTCTTGGAATCCCTTGGAGAGCGCTGTGCAGCAAAGTAAGAGTCCTTCTTCGCCGGCTCCAAATCTGAGACCTGCAATAAGTCAAAGCACCCGCGTAATTTCTAATATAACAAGTATCCTATCAATTAAATCAATATACTACAAACATCTAGATTATACACATCTGAGCCATTCATATCATACTAAGTGAATATTGAAACAACAATAATAATATTAAGCATTGAATGGACAAAACGAACACAGTTCTATTGATTTTGAAATAAGGAGGATTACAACCATCGGTTGTACCAAGCCCTCCTCAGTCTCCCAATCTCTCCTCTCTCTCTAGTGAAGAAGTCTAAGTCAACAAGGTCTCTAGGAGCCTCTTTGACTCTTGGCCTTCACAATGTCACACTATTCTCTATTCCACAAGTATGCAAGACCTTGAGCAATCCTGCGACCTTCAATTAAGAGCCTTCGGCTCCTTTGCTTATAGGAGAGGGAGAAGGCCATTGTTGCCCTTCTCTTTCCACTAGTTTGGAATGGAAAAGGCTTAGATGTTTCCTTGATCTCCATGCTTTTGCCTCTCTTGGAGTTCATTCTTCTATGGCAATGACCAATAATGAACTGGTGCTTCTGCAGTTTCCTTTGTGAACTGACTCCTTTGTGAGGGAAAGTCGGAGATTCAAATCTTTCTCCACGCTCTTTTCCCAATTCCAACTTAAAACACGGGTAACGCGTCCCTCCAGTGTAAACAGAGCGTTTCCCTAGCCACTAATGTGGCCAATGTATTGCTTGCCTGCGTTATAACGCTCTTGTTATGTTCTATATATGCGTTACCCTGGCAGAAATAGGTTTAATTTAGGTCTTTGTACTTCTTCCATATTTGTCTTCCCCTCTGAGCTGATGAGGAGGTATTTTGACCTGTAACAGCCCCACCTCACACGCAACAGGCTCATATGTTTTTGCACCCCCTTTACCAAACCTGCTTACCATGTACTACCCCCCTCCGAAAGTTTTTTCTCTGCTACCATAAACTGCCCTCTCGACCATTATCCCTCCTCCTACCACATCTCGCCACCTCATCCATTTGTTTCACCTCCAATCAGCTCCGCTCTCGCCTAAATTAGTCTATTAGATAATTAATGTGTTTAACTGTTAATCAATAGACTCACGCCATGAGCAATGGGAAAATTAGAGAAATTATAAAATCCATCCCTCCCGTTTGGTTTCAAACTTTACTAATTCATCTCTTCTAAACATTTCTTTGGATATTACAGGTCAAAGCACATCAAATTCATGTTTTTCCTCCAAGTTTTTCTTCAATTCAATTCCGCTTATGTGCTTTGCTAACCTGCACCACCAACAAATTCAATCATTTTGCAACCCAAATCAACCATGCCACCTAAGAAGAAAGGTCAGGAACCCCCCTTCAATCCCATGATTCACCCTCCAATCGACCTCGATCATGTTATCTTAGCAGATAAAGATTTCAAGATTCATGAAACACTCTGCGAATTTCACCTTTTTGATGTCTATTGATGGTTAGAAGACAAATTAATAGATGGGGTCGATGACATTTTCCTGTGGGACACAAACCTACCCTACTACATCTTCCCCAAAACCCACAATGCACCTGAGTTCATTAGAAGGTGTTGTTCATGCTACATTCCAAACTAGAGAGATGTAATTGTTCCTACTAGTGAAGTTTTTCTTACAATTACAGCCCATTCCATCATCCAAATGATGCAGGGAACTTCAACAAAAAATACTACCCCATTTTCCCGAGAATTCCTCATAGACCTGTACCAGAAGATAGATTTTGATAAGAGAGCTTCAAACCTTGAGCTATTCCTAAAATAAAATACCCCTTTACCTAAAATAAATCCCCCATATCCATTATCTTTATTCCCTGAAAGAACCAAGAAAATAGCCACAGTCCTTGCATACCTCCTAGGGTATTACTCTAACCAATGGATAGATGAGGAAATTATAGGATTTTTTACTATATTATCTACAGATTCCAAGCTCTCTATCATGTTTGTTATAGCATCATTTATCACCACTATATACTTGATGACTTATGCAATGGCCTTGGGCAGCCCTTCCATTCATACTTGGTCACATTTATCAAAAAACGGTATTTTAAAATCCATACGTGACTCTGCCCATGTTTTTTCGCATATACACTCAGGTCCATATATAGAAAATCTGCATATGCTATTTAAAATATTAAAAAATATAAAATTTCCCTATTATTGAGGCGGGGTTTACGGTTTTTCCTGTAACTTAACTACCCCATCTTGTAGCCTAATTGTTCCCCAACTAAAAAACCTAATTTGAAGAAGTATAAATATGCCTCAAGGGAATGGCCTAAGGGAGGACGAGAGATAATTATAGATAATATAGCCTATTATAGCCTTGATCAAGTTTGATATTTCCCCCGTGCCTCATGCACTTCCCAGATTTTCAGGAAACCCTTGTTTCCTTGTGATGACCACTCTCATTCTATGTGACATCCTTTGTGCACCATTCATGGAAGAAGCTTTGTGAGGCTAAGGCTAGACGAATCTAGAGGACGGTTTTCTCAAGGTAGTGTCAGATCTCAGGTGATTTCTCCACTATTGTTTTCTGCACATGTTATTAATAAAAGAAGTGCCATCTTGTTCCTGATGTTCATGTGTCATATATCTCTTATACATGCTTAATAATCTTGAATAGTTTATTCCTTGTTATCCTTATGAGATTATGTATGTTATTTTGCTAACATCTAGGACATATATGCAGTACAACTAGGTTTTTGTGCTTGTTCTTTGTTGATTTATAGGTTGTGGAGCACGAGGAGTTGCAGGAGGTTTGAACCCTACGAGATCTACTACAAACGAAGGATAAACGAGTAAGATCTGAAAATCCTCACTTTCTATTTTAAAGCATAGAAGTTGGTAATTTGAGTCCTTATTATGATGACATGCCCCTGCTCTGTGAGGTTTATCAACCCAGGACCTTAGGTTAACATTGCCCGTAACAGAACTAGCGACTCTGCTAGGGATTACATCCATGTAATTCCTAGTTCGGGTTGTTTTTATCTATCTTGTAAGTTCCATAACAGGTTAATCACATTTATAGTCTAGTAAGTCTTTTTCCCCAACCAGACAGAAGTCCTGGTCTCTTGATCAGGCTTGAATTTTTCTTTTTCCCTTATTTCTTTTTATATACGCAACTTTTTATGTACACAGTCATGTATGCCTTCTGTATTCTCCAAAAGGACCTGTGTATACGCGAGTTTCTTTGGTTACAGTTGCGTATACACGCATGTTGCATACATCGAACCCGCGTATGCCTGGGAAAATTTGAAAATTTGAGTTTTGAATCCCTGTCACTCTTTCTTGTTTGTGGTTGGCCACTCCAGTAGTACCTTTTAGGTGTCTAGACTATGTTTGTTGTGGTTTTATGTCCATTTCTCTCTTGTTCTTTTGAAAACCTAGTCATTTGGTAATTTTCCTACTTTGTGAAATTGCAATTGTGGTTGTAGCACCAAGATCTCTTCCTGGAGTTCTTGGCTGTTCTGACCATTCAGAACAGTGAGCCTCTACTTGTTTTCTCATCTTGGCCTTTATGCATTGCTTCGCTTTTTGTTTTTTCCTCTTTTGATTTCTTTGGTTTTCTTGACTTCTTGGGACTAGCCTTTTAGCGAATCTTGAAGTGACCTTTGTTGATTTTTTGAGTTTTTGTTCGCTGGAAAAGTGTGCTACTATTTTGAATCAGTTTTTTGAGTCTTTTTCTTCTTCTTACTTATTTGAGTCCCGCTACGAAAGTAGCATAGTTGTCTTATGCATTTTTGAAGCCCTTTTTGTGACTCATTTTCTTGATTTTGGTTCTTGAGTAAGTTTTTTTTTTTCTTGCCTTTTTAAAATCTTTTCCTTTCTCTTATAAGTGAAAAGCCAAAAAGCATTTATTGATTTCATTTTTACGGTTTTCATATGTTTTGAATCAGTTTGGTTAGTTTCTTGTTTTTGGTTCTTTTTCTTGGTTTTGAAAGGAGTTTTTTTCTAGATTTATCTCTCTTACATCAAGTACATTTTGAAATTTTATATGCATAGGAATTCTTGTTGGGAGTAGCCTTTATTTTCTGTCAAAAGTGATTGAACCATTTCTCTCTAGAGATGCTTTTTGCTTCTTCAAATTAGCAATCTTAGAATTTTCATATCATTGGTAGTTTTGCATTAAGTGCACTAAAGCATTTTAGTCTTTTTAATAGTTTTCTGAAGTGTATGAAGAGTGAGTAACTGAGAAAAAACAAAAAAAAACAAAAAAAAATTCTTATTTATTTTCGTAGAACCCATTTAGAAATCTCTTTTCATCGAAAGAAAAATATTACATTCGCATGTAGTAGGTTTTCATTTATTTCTTTTGTGTCGATAAACACCATCAGTTTCACTTCCGTATACCTTTGATTTAAGTAACAACCAATTTAAAATTGAGTGCTATAATAAAATCAACTAGAAGTTTTTGTATCATTTTCATGAATCATACACCAACTAGCTAGGTTGTAGGGCCTTGGAATAGGTGAGTGGAGAGTTAACTCTCCAAGGCCACTCAAATTGTTAAACATAGAAAGTTTATTAATGAGCGAAATCCAACTCTGTTAAGTCGACCGGGAAAGATCTACCTCCAGAGAGTTAAGTGCGAGGAAGATTGAAGGTAGAGAAGAGAGAAACCCCCTCTCCTATTTGCTAAATGTTAACCTAAGACCGTTCCGCCCGGTTGCCGATACAGATTGGTGCCTTTAGTTGCCTCTCCTAGGGACCACACAGGTGACTTCATGGGGGAATACCCATGGTACCTGAGATAGACGTTGCATCACTTTCATAAGTACTTCTGGAGGGTGCCCTTGTGAAGCTTGGGGACTTGCACCGACAAAGTTTGTTGTCAGGAGGTCAACATAACTATTTTTGTTACCTTCACTAGTAGGCTTGGGGCATACTTACCCCAAACTATTTTCGGAAGGTCCTCTTATTTTGCTTTCTTGTATTTTGGTGTCTGGTCCTAATCACCCAGAGCGAAAATACTTGAAAGCCGCTTGATTGACTGTATCTTAGGAACTTTTTAGAGTGTGCGATTTTCTCCTAGATTTCTTAGCTTCTTGTATTTTTTGAGTCTAAAATTAATCTCATAAAGTGGCTAACCGATCTCCTCGTTGATCGAGGAGGCTTCGTGGTCTTTCTCCTGCGAGTGCCAAGCATTCTTCAAGAAGGTGTAGGAGTAATTCAATAGGTGATTTTTATCTGGTGGTTTCGAATGCAATGGAGAGTGATCCTCTGTCTGGGCTTGTTGTTTCTGTGGGTGGTCTTGGTGCTAGTACTAGTGTAGAGAGGAGTACTCCACTCATATTTAAAGTCTTGTCTCTAGCAGAAGAAGTCAAAGTTGAAGAAGTTCCTCATCCTCCTAAGACTCCTTCATATCCTCTTCCTGCTAGTTTTCCTGACGTCCTTTTGTACCTGAGTCTCAGAGACCGGCTAGTTCTTTTCCTTCATATCTCTTTCTTTCGATGGCCATGACTGGGAACACAGCTTTGGCTATGAGCACCGCAAGTGTTCATACTCCTCTTTCGGTCGAAGGAGGAGGAAATATTGCCATATCGACAATCACTTCTAATGCTTCTATGTTTCACTCTACTTCTATTCTATCTTCGAGTGGAAGCACCCAAGTATATGCTTCTCAATCTGGCCCCTTTTCTTTTGGAATGCCCTCTAGTGGAATTCCTTTTGTCTCCTTTTCTGCTGTCCCAGCTGTCTCCGCGCCTATACCATCTATGGCTAGTGGATCAGCTTCATTTCAAGGTTTCTCCTTTGGAAGTGGGCATATCCCTCATTCGAACCCTTCCTTAGGATCCCTGCCCTTCACCTCTCAAAATCAATAATTTAATACTTTTTCCAGAGGTCAAGGCTCTAATGTTTTTTTGGGATGGAACCCTGATTTTAGAGTGTTAGGATTTGGGAGTCAGTTTTTCTCTGTTCAGCAAGGCAATGTTCCTTTCCCTTCAGTGGGTGCTTCTCAGGGTTTTTATCCATTTGTAAATGCTTGGAACCCTTACCAAGGGGTTTCATCTTCATTCAATACCTCAGTCGAAGGGAAAATCCTTGTTTATAGTAACCCTATGTTGGGGGTGGGGGGGTGGGTCCTTATCCGAATGCTATGTCACAAGGCTTATCTTATGGCTCAGCATTTTCTATGAACAACATTCGGAAACCCGGTGCCTCAACAAATCCAGGCTATTCTTTTCAGAATGTTGGGAATCCTTCCTATGGGGGATGGAATTACCAGGATCCTCCACGCTTACCTTTCCTGGCAACTTTAAACTTGCCAAATCTATTGAAATTGACTAATGATCCTATTCGATATAGTCTGGGTTGGCCTCCGGTCCCCACTAAACTACCCTCAAACATTCCAAAGTTCTAAGGGAACATTGGTGAGGATCTGATGGACCATGTCACCACTTTCCACTTATGGTGTTCGTCAAACTCCCGTATCGACGATTTGATTAGGTTGAGATTATTTCAATGAACCTTAACTAGAAATGCATCAAATGGTATATTGAGCTGACAGGGGGAATCTTTTCTAATTTTGATGAATTGGCTACTATGTTCTTAAACCATTTTCAGTTGCCTGTCTATTATGATGTCAGGACTGATCTCTTGGCCAATTTCTAGCAGGACAAAGAAACTCACATTTCTGATCATATTCAGGAATGGAGGAGAAGGAAGAGGCTAATCAAAGCTCAGATTCTAAATGAGTTCCTTCTCGAATGGTTTCTGAAATCTCTGCAGCCAGAAATCTCAAAGGATGTATCCTTTTTAGGGGTATTTTCTGAAGAGAAGGCTATTTTTAGGGCCCAGCAGCTAGAAATGATCTATTCTTAGTCTGGAGTCCTTAATAAAATCTTGTCAGATGCTCCTCACTCCAATCTAGATTTAGCCAAAACCAAACCTAGTCCTCATGGTGATGAACTTATCGGTACAATCAATAGCGGTAAGGCTAACCTGCTAAATCAATTACAGCAATTGTCTATACAATCTGCTCCTTCTAGTCAGGCTATGCCTTCAGTGTCAAATCCTTCTCAGCCCTTGGATATTAATGTTGTTCAAACTTCTAACCCCAAAGGAAATCAACAATCCAACGGGAAGAAGAAGGGACGAAATAATAAGAAAAAAGACAAGGATGGGAAGGGGAATGCGAACAAATCCAACGATCATGTTGGATAGGGTAAGAGGGATAATAAAAAGAAGGTTAAGTTTCCATGCAAGTTATGCATTGGAGACCATATTACACACCTATGCCCTAAAATTAAAGATGCTCAGTGCTTGTTAGCTCAACAGGGTTCTTCTAGTTCCCAGGCTGTACTGACAAACCCTTTTCCACAAGGGTAGAAATTTCTTGCTGGCGCGAATGCAAATACTGGAGCTCCCTTTGGGGCAACCAGGAAGGGGAAAATCCATCAAACATATACATGATGAGTGCTCACGTAGATATCACTATGAGATCTCGTGATTATGGGGAAGCTGAGTCTTCGAAAGCTAAAGGTGCTCCTAATAATGTTGAGCCACTCCATATAGAGAGGCCTGTAGTTGAGCCTATACCTCGGATGCCAAAAGGGTCTACAAAGCGTACGACGACCAATCCTAATGCCAAGGATACCCAAAACCACTTGATTTTAGAATATCTGGCTCAAAGTCCTTGTGCCATGTCTGTGTTATAGGTCCTCCAGTCGTGTCTTGCACAAAGGAGTTCATTTCTCACTGCCATTGGGACTTCTTATCCAAATAATTCTCTGGTGATCACATTTGACATGTCGACTTTCAAAAAGAGACTTCCCCATCATATGGCTTTCCATATTAAGTCTACATAAAGAAAGTTCAATATATTTCGAACAGTTATTGATGAGGGTGCTTCCATGTGTGTGATGTCTCTCACATGTTGGAATGTTATTGGATCTCCTTCAGTTATCCCTTCTGCTACTCTTCTTAATGCATTTGATGGTCATTCTCACAGTCTGCATGGCATTTTTCCAGCCTTACCCATCTGTGTTGGGGGTAAAACTGTCAATATTGAGGTCGAGATAGTTGATGCAAATCTATACTATAACCTTCTGTTGGGGCGAAACTAGATCTAATATGAGATGGATGCTATTACTTCCTCATTATTTCACATTTTATATTTCCCTCACGAAGGGATAATTTTCACTATCAATCAAATGGACTATTCTCTTGTAGATCCAAATAGATCTGCTAGCTTGATTGTTCCCTTGGTGAATAATACCAAGCAACTTGTTGATAATTTTGGATTTGGAATGCATACATCCTTGATGGGTACTTTTGATTTTCCACCTCATTCGGTTCATATCAATGATATCTCATCCTCCAAGGTTCCTACTCGGAGAGATTTCTTTCGAACTCATTATTTTTCAGACCCTTGGACAGACCTTACCTTCTCCTACCTCCACATTAGAAGAAGGCCAAGTGGGTGGAATGGTATTTCCTATCTTTGCAACTGAGATTTCTTATAGATCTATTGTTGACTCTACATATTTCATACATGTTTCTCTTTCACCGGAGGAATTCGATGGAGATGTGGCTCCGGATTGGACTCTTAGTTCATCTTCTGCTCAAGATTTCCTTGATACCACCGTTCCATCTAAAGAGGTCATCCTTGAAGCAATGACTGGTGTAGAGAGACCATGGGATGATTTGCATCATTGGTCCTATTTTCTACCAGACTGGAAAGAAGTTGAATCAAGTTTCTCTAGCCTTCAATCTTCTGGTCCTGTTCACCCAGTTTTGAACCCTTTAGCACCAACACAGGTATTTGCTGAAGGGAACATGGTTGTAATTTCTGCTACTACCTCGGGCAACATCTCCATAGATCCAAACATTATTTAGAATGTCTTCATTGGATTTGAATGTTCCCCTGAAGAAATTCAGACCTACACCGATTTCTTTCAAGAATTTCAGGATGTGTTTTCTTGGTCTTATGGGGAAATGCCTGGTATAGATCCATCTATTGTCCAGCATGAGATCAAGACATATGAAAATGCTAAGCCTATTCGGCAGAAGCTTCGTCTGGTCAACCCTAGGAAGGTAGCAGCTATCAAAGTCGAGGTGGAGAAGCTGCTTAAGGCAGGTTTCATATACCCCATTCCATTAACTAAGTGGGTTTCAAATCTAGTTCTTGTGGACAAGAAACAAGGAACGATTCGAGTCTGCATCTATTTCAGGTATTTGAATAAGGCATGTCCAAAATATAATTACCCCACACCATTTATAGATCAATAATCGATGAGTGTGCGGGAAATGAGATTTTCTCCTTCATGGACAGTTTCTCGGGATATAATCATATCATTATCCATTTTGAAGATCAACATAAGACTACTTTTATGGGTACCTTTTCTTACAAGAAGATTCCTTTTGGCCTTAAAAATGTTGGAGATACCTTTCAGCGGGCTATGTCCTACGCCTTCCACGACATCAATAATATTATTGAGGTGTACTTGGATGATTTAGCTACTTGTTCTCGCAAGAGAATTAATCATCCTTCACACCTTCGTCAAGTTTTTGAACGATTTTAGTATTATAAAATTCGGTTGAACCCTAATAAGTGTGTTTTCATTGTCACATCCGATCGGTTGGTGGGATTCATCATGTCTACAAAATGGATTCGGGTAGATCCCTTCAAGGTTGAGGCAATACTTCAGTTTCCTCCCCCGTCTACGATCCTGGAAACTTCAAAGTCTACAAGGCAAAGCCAATTTCTTACAGAGATTCATCATCAATTATGCCGAGATTACAAAGGGATTTATGAGGTTGTTGAAGAAATGAGTTCCATTTTTTTGGGATGACTTTGCTTAATGTTCATTGGATTCTTTGAAAAAATCATTGAACTATGTTCCATTACTAAGTCCACCTGATTATAGTAGGGATTTCCTCTTGTATCTCGCTGCAACAGAATATACCATAGGTATGTTTCTGGTTTAGGAGGATGATTCTCTTTGCAAGCATGTTGTATATTACCTTAGTCGAGGCTTGGTAGATCCTGAACTCTAGTATTCTCTGATTGAGAAACTTTCTTTGGAAGCTTTTCATGTTGTCCAGCGGCTCAGACATTATATCCTCCTTCGCAAAACTTATGTTTTGGCAGCAGTAAATCCATTTCAATTTGTTCTCAATAGGCGAGTGATTGGGGGGAAATATAATTGATGGATTGTTATTGTGCAAGAATTTGAACTTGAATTTCTGTTTGCCAAATCCAAGAGTCATTGGTATTCACGGAGTTTATTTTTGAGTTTCCCTGCGGAGAAGAGATTGTTTAAGAAGAATCGTTTCCTAATGAACATATTTTTCTCATTTCTTCACAGGATCCTTGGTACAAAGATCTCATAGTTTATCTCCAGACTGCGAAGTTTCCCTCAGCTTTTTCGAAAGACGAGCATTGAAAGTTGTGTCACTTAGCTAAAAGTTACTTGATTATTGGTGACACTCTATATCATCGTGGGGTCGATTTGATCCTTAGACGCTGCTTAACTCTTGAAGAAGTTGAGGTTGTACTAAATGATTGCCATAGTGGAGCTTGTGGTGGTCATTTATCTTGGCTTACTACAGCCCAAAAAATCTTGCGTGCAGGATACTTTTGGCCCTCGATTTTCAAAGATTGTGTTGAGGCGATCAAAAAGTGTCATCCTTGTCAATTTTATACTTGGAAGATGCGCGCTCATCCAGCTTTTCTCTTTCCTGTTATCACTGTCAATCCTTTCACAAAGTGGGGTATTGATTATACTACTTGTAACCCACCTTTGGATAAGGGTCACAAGTACATTATTGTAGTTGTAGACTACTTTATGAAGTGGGTTGAGGCTATGCCTACTTTTGGGAATGACGGTAGACAGCAACCATGTTCCTTTTCAATCAAGTCATTTCTCGCTTTGGTATCCCCAAAGATATTGTCACTGATCATGGAAGTCATTTTCAGAACAGTATGATGGCTGAATTGGCTCTGAAATTAGGTTTTCGGCAGGAACATTCATCTCCTTATTATCCTCAAGCCAATGGGAAAGTTGATTCCGTTAACAAATCCTTGAAGACAATTCTTCAACAGAAATTTGATAAGGCCAAATCCAATTGGCATGTCATTTTGTACCCTACACTTTGGGCATATCGGATGTCTATAAAGACTGCAACCGGTTTCACTCTGTTTCAACTAGCTTATGGGTTGGAATCCATATTTCCTATTGAATGTTAAATTCCTTCCCTTAAGCTAGCAGTTGAGCTTCTTCTTGACACTTCTAGTCTCAAAGAACGCCTCATTCATCTAGAAAATCTCGATGAGTAGCACCGAGGTGTAGCTACAATGAATGAGGCACATAAGAAATGGGTGAAGGTTCAGTACGATAAGACGGTCAAACCTAGGGTTTTCTCTGAAGGTGATCTTGTCTTGGTTTATGCCCAAGAGAAAGATGCCTTGGGGGCAGGCAAGTTACAATATATATGTGGTATGGCCCCTTTATCATAAAAAAAGTCCTGAAAAAGGGAGCTTATGCCTTAGTTGACTTTGATGGGAATGAGTTGGCAGAGCCTAGAAATGGGCTCTATTTGAAGAAGTATTATGCTTAGGATTCGACCTAGCATATTCTTTGTTGTATATATTGTATTTTTGTACATGTCTGTTTTTCGATTTTTGGTGTGAATTTGATGATTTTGATCTACTTTGGCAGGTATTATTGGATGAGATGAGTCATTTTGGCTTTGTCGATGGTGCTAGTAGACATACCCGGAACCTGGCTTCAGTGACTTGGGTAATCCACTATCCATCCAGTTAGTTGTTAGTTTCAATAGGTGTCTGCATTGGTCCTGCTTCGAATAATGTGGTAGGGTACACTGCAGTGGTCAACCTACTCTCAGAGGCAATATATATTAGTGTTGATTCGTTAATAGTTTAATTGGATTCACAACTAGTGGTTTCATAATTAAACAACACCTATCGTGTCAGAGACCCATTTTTGTATCAATTATTTCTGAGGGTGTGTTTGTTACAACGTTCATTTCAATTTATTACATTCATTCATATTCTTCGATATGATAATTGGTTAGCAAACTCATTATCTTATCAAGCACTTGATTGGCACATTAATCATTCAATACTTTAAATATATCAAAACATCATTCATAATTATACATTTGGGACAATCACCTCAAATAAATCGCTATGTATATATATAGATCAGAGTGTTCAAAATATACAAAAATTTTGACTGCCATGTCCTACAAAATTAGGGCTTATGCTCGATCATGTCTGTCATCAAAAAATATTACAGTCATCATATAAAATCTAAATCTACTCCTGCGATTCTTGCCCAACATTTTTGTTCTGATAGAACACAATAGCAGTAGCTACACGGCAGAATAACCGCACCCAGTCTCATGGTACTCCAACCACCTGCCTCTAGATAACCTCTGAAAGGTCCTATATGGCTGCCATGGGTACTTGGCGAGTCAAACTCTCCAAGTTTCTCTGGACGGCATGGAGGGTCCTTCCTGGGTCTTCATCATCTGCCTCACCTCTGCAGCTCTTGTGCCTTGGGCAGGCCTCTGGCCTAACTGGTCCCATGTCTACATCATGATCATTAAAATTTTGTAAGTCATATTGTCCTATCAAAAACATTTCTCATTTTTACATATATTTTGAAAAAATCACAAAAATATAATGTGCAATCTCACCAATTTCACCCCATGTTGCTCCGGGTGGAAGAACCAAATCAAGATCTGCTCAAAAGTCCATCCCAACATAGGGATAGTCTTCCATTGAGATGACCCACTGGAAGAACTCATCATCCCATGTGGTTCATGGAACTTCACTTCCCCCCAATCTCTTCATCAAATCTTCCCATCGGGCTATCCTCCAATCCCTTGGGCTGTTGATAGTAGAGATGACCTTGGGCCAAAGCCTTGGAACTTTCTCGAAGAAGAATGTCAACATAATGGTACCGTATCCAAAGTGTTTTGTCTTTATCTTCCAGATAGAAGTCAGTTTTTTTTCTTCAGATTAGCCAAAAATGTTGTGCACCATTCATAAAGATGAGTCAAACATTCCACTGTAATACTCATATGAGTGCGTAAATCCTGGTGTAGAGAAGTTGATCCTGCCACTCTACCAATAGTAAAGAGAATAATTTTCATATACAAATCTCGTATATCTTTGATTGGGATTTGAGTCTCCACCTTCTTTGCATCATCTACACAATAGACTTGGATGTAGTCATCTACGTTAAGCCCTCTAGTGGGCTTACTATGTAAATCCACTAGGTCTGACCTTCGAGAAAGTCTAGTGATAAAATATATATCCTCCAGCTCTATTCTCAATGGCATCTGATCGATTATAAAGCAATCTTCATCTGGTTCCCAATGATCAACTAACATTTCAAGAAACCAGGAATTGCTTTTCATATTCGGCATTTTGAAAATTTTGAGTAACCCACAACTCTGAAGTATATCCAAGGATTGTTGATCCTCCATCACTTCATTATCAATTGCATTGTGTTCTGGTTCTCTCCAACTAATAGTCATCCTAGGAAATTTCATCCATTAACCAATTAGATACAAGTTTTTTGAAATCTGCTTTGTGCATATGCGACCTCATTTGTACACAGTCACGTCTATACGTGATTTCCTCATAACGAACCCGCATATATGCAAAGGGTTTCAAAGAAAAGATACTTCCTATAGTCAAAAATCCAAAAAAAATCTTGAAATATGAATGAAATTGATAAATGAGATGAGTATAAGGTTTACCTGAATGATTTGAGGTGATTCGGTGGTTGGTTGCTCCATATTCAAGAAGAGGATTTTTTGCTCCAGGGCTCTTTTTCCACTTCTGCACTGCACAAATGATCAAAATGTGAGTCAAAATGCTTATTTATGCCCAGAATTTGAAATTTTTTCACAAAATTCGTTTGTGTCTATTTTTTGAATTTGATTAAGGTTGTTTAACCTTTTGTCTTGTTAGTGTTGGGAAAAGTTATTTTTAGGTACATTCTGGTGAATTCGAGATATTTCTAGTTTTCCTTCGGATCCATGACCGCTGACCTATCATGGAAGGTATTTGATTCTGAACTGGAATATAGGTTAGGAAATTCACTTTCCATTGCATTATGCGTACTAGCCTCCATTTTGATCACTTTCCATAGGGTCGACCCTGTTGTACCTTAAGAGAAAATCCCTTAGCTGTGATAAGGAATCAGTGCTTAAGAAATTTATATGATTATTTCATGAATATATATGTCTTTGTTTTATTAACCCTCAAGTATTTATGATTAAACCCTTAAATGTCAAATATGATGAATGCTTCATAATGCTACCATCTGTTAATCATGTTGAATGAAGTGACTAGAATAATATGAAAGAAGAAGTCCAAACTGATATGTTGTTTTATACAAAAAATATCATTTCCAACCCCAGCAGAAATATATGAGAGAAATAGTTAAAGCAAAGGAGCGCCAATTAAGGTTTTTAACTCTTATATACAGAAGTAAAAAGAGACCTTCTGCTCATAACTTTGTTTTATTCATAGATAGAAAACACATAATGTAAAATTAGATAAATTTCAACATAAACAGAATGCTAGAAACTTGCTTACTCATTCACTAATCTTTGAATCTCTGAGTATAAAAATAATTTTCTGAAGGTTCAAAACTCAGAACCTTTTGTTCCCTTGAAAATTACATTAAATACAGTAAAAAGCAGTTTGGAAGTGCTATAACCAATCATAACTACCAAAACTACTTTAAGACTTCGAAGGTTGTCTATTACATGCTTTGAAAATGTCTTGTTACAATTACATTGTCTTCAGAAAATAACATAAAATAAATATCCTAATCTATAGGAATTGATGATGATGTGGCTTATTTTCCTTTTTCAACTGATTTGTCTTTCTTTGTAGCTGATCCTTTTGGCAGGTCTATTGTCCAAGCTGTTGGGGTTCCCATGTTTTGGCCAGATTGGCAAGACCAAAAGATGAGACAACATCAGAACCACTTTGGGGCCCTAGGATCTAGCCCTCCTGGACCCGAAGAGGGATCTCTCCAAATAGATCAAAGAATGGTGTCTCTTTGAAGCTCAAAAATAAGATGTTAGGCTAGCTATGAAGCATAGAAGGGGGGTTTTTAATAATTTGGTTGAAGGGTTGCTGGGTTGGTCATGAGATCATGGACTGAGAGAGTAGTGGGAGGAAAGGAACAAAACAACAGGCTGTTTCAGCAAAGAGGATTGGCCAAGAAAGTGCCATCCATTGGGCTATGGAGTCATGAAAGGAAATTACTTGCATCCACTAGCCAAGGCTTCCAAAGGGCAAGTCATCTAATACTAGAGGATCTTTAGATTAGATGGTGGGGTGGAACATTAAGGGAGAAAAGTGAAAGAAGGAGAACAACCCAATTTCTGTCTATAGATCAGGTCAGAGGTCATTTAACTCCAGACCTGCTTGGACATACTCAAAGGCAGCTCTCAAAGAGACAATGGGGCTACTTATAGATCAGACCAGAGTTCATTTAACTCCAGGTCTGCTTTAGCAACTCCAAGGGAAAAACAGAGGTAAGATTACAAAGAAACATCTAAGAAACAAACCCCCAAGTTCATACATCAGCCAGCAGGCAATAACATCCGCTGCACTGGTTAAACCCATGAATTTACTCTTGGATAACACATTTTAGCAGAAAACATTGATGGCAAGGAGAGCAGACAGCATAGGGCACCTAACAAGGGTGAATCCTATACCATTATTCTGATGCAAGCCCAAAAGAACATGAAACAATATGAAAATGTAAATAACAGAGTTAAGAAAAACATCACCAATAGTAATAGACCAGGATCCTGTGAAATGTGCTCTGATTAATAGATGAAAAACCAGTCATGTACAATAAGCTCAATGGCTGCTACAGTCTAGACTTCTCCTCCCAGCCTATTACATACAACTACTCTGCTACTCCCTCCCAAAACTGTTCTAACAGCCAAAATGAATCCCTCTAATAGCAGATGCCCAGCAAGGCAACAACAACTTTTAGAATTCGTTCTCAGGGATTTTTATAGGAGAAGAGGAAGAGACAGAGGCAGATAGAAAATTAAATGAGACTCATTAATATAGTGAGGTGGAAGTGTTCACGCCCATACCACTCAATGGCTTCCTCGTATCGCCGTGTACTGTAACTGTTCGAGATCTCCCCCTCGTCAAAGCCGAAATTGACCCTGACAAGCCTTTTGGAGTTCTTTCTGGTGTCTGGAGCTTTGCACTGCCTTTTGAAATGAATGACATGGATTAAATATCTGCAAGGCTCTCCATACCTCATAACTGTTGCTTAACTGTCCTACATGGATTTCGGACAACGCAATTAATCTCTTCAGGGCTCGAGGAGATATGGAGGTGTTAGTATGAATTCTTCGTCGAAGGGTACGAAAAAGAACCACTTTAGCTACGCATAACTAATAGCCCTAACAACAATAGAGGCTGCCAAACATCTTCAGATCTGCGATTAGTAGTAAAAATGCTGCAACAAACAGATCTATAAATGGAAAGACATTACGCAGTAAAATAAAGGGTTTGCTCCATGCATCCAACAGACAAGACAAGAACACGATTTTTTGAAAGAATTTTGTATTACAGGGCACCTGGGAGGAAAACAAGAAGGTGTATCCAGCTCTCCTCAATGGGATGGGTTCTTTGTAGTCCTCAACACTTCAGATCTAAGCTTTCTCTCTCTTGTAGGTGTAGAAAACCCAATGCAGAAAATAGAGCTCAATGGGAGCAAATGGTGAAAAATGGGACCAAGTGTATAGATCCAGAGTGATCTAATAGGCAACAAAAGGTGAAGAATGATGGGGAAAACCCTCCTATTTATAACAAAATATTGGGTCATTCTAGATCTTGGTGCATGATTAAAATAATTTTAACCAAATCTAGATCCACCTTATGGAATATTTTATTATATTTGTTGGAGAGAAAGGGTGTTTGACTTGGGTCAAATCCCTTGATTAGTGAAAAATAAATAAATAAATGATTTATTTATCTTTTTAAGGAAGTGGTTGGAAGATAATCAAATAAATAATGATTTATTTGATTATTGGGGGGTGATTTGGTCATATTTAACAAGGAATATTATCTAAATAAGATTTAAATAACTATTCCTAGAAAATAATAAGATAACTAAGGGTTTATCTCATTAATTTCTTTGTTTTTGGGTTAAACATGACTGGGAATAATAATTAAATTATGGTTTAATTAATTATTCCATGAGGAAAAACAAACAAATATAGGTTTGTTTAATATTTCCTTTTGGGGTTTCCTATTTTAACATAGTGAAAGCAGTTTTACTTAGGGTAAAACTGGTCTTACATGGTGTACTTGGGTCCATCTAATGATAAAAGGTTAGATGACCAAAAAATGGTGTAACAGATTGCCCCCCAGCGTGCGAGTGTCAGGAGCAAATCATATGACCGAAGTACGTTATAAGAACACAATCACTAGACAACAAAAAGGGATGTCAGAGAGAGAAATGTGAGGTAGATAGTGTTCTGAAGGACTAGACCCTGAGGAGGCGAGACTCGAAGGTGCAACAAGTCTCTTTTTATGAGAGGGTACCTGTGCTGAAGGTGGCGGGGGAGGCATACCTATGCCCGCCGAGACAAAGTACAAAAGAATAGTGTGTCCAGTAAACAAGGGACCGAACCATAGAGTACAGCTGGCATAATCGAGAGCCAAATAAAAATACAATGAAGAGTCTCACATACATGCTGTGCCTGGGATAACAGCCAGGACTAGTACAATAATATCTGAGTACATGAGATAAATACAACCCAAATGCCCCTTGTAAATGGGGAAGGGCTCGCAAAATCTGACTGATACATGCAAATCAAAGAGGTGCTGCAAGTGGCTAAGGCCAACATCATCAAAATCTGGAGCGGCATCGAAGGCTGCAAAGAAGAGGTCATCCGGGCATGTGGGGGGCTACCTGCAGGGCCACCCCCTCATGAGGGTTGAGACATCTCACACATACCCGGGAATCATCAAGAGCTGCTGCTGGGTCACTGGACCGTCAAGTATACGAATCTCGATCATGCTGAAAGGAGCTGGAGAAACAATCAAGTCAAAGGGAAATGAGAGATCCCCTTGCCTGATCCGAGGCACCGAACAAGAGTGGAAGCTGGAACCAAGGTACACCGCCCTCTAGACCTGGCTTCTGGAATGAATGTGTTGATGTCGACAGAAGGAGGTCCGCCATAGGTGAGGCAATGAGAGATCCTCAACTAAGGCACGAGAGAAAAACAATAGGGCGATGGACAGACTGACACTAATGACGATAGTGGAAATGGGAAGGACTGAGTAGTGATTGGACGACTTCCCTTGTTAGAGCATAAAGAGCATCGATGACATGGCAGCGACTGACACAAGATCATAAGGGATAGGGGACAGTGAGACTGAAGGTCATAATGTGCGACACAAGAGAGAGACCAAGCAATGAAGGATGGAGGGCTATAGTGGGGTGCAAAGGGACGTGGTATAGACTCCATGGATGCAATGATGACTCAACTTGGATGCTCTAAACAAGGGCGACTCGATGGTGCTGCCACACAGTAAAGGTCCCAATGGGGGACCATGGAAACATGAGTACAAGGTGGGAACTCATGACGAAAATCGACACGAACATGGACAAGTAAGGGAGCAATATGGTGCCCCAAGTACAAGTGTCGTAAGTGAGGAAATTCGATTTTAAAAGGAGGTGAGGTAACTTCTCGTGGACGAAATGGGTCCTGGTGAAGTAGGAAAAATGAAAAAACAGATGCTGGCTATCTAAAAGAAAATAAATCATGCATTTCAGAGGGGAAATGCTAAGGGTAATATTTCTTAAGATAGAGTGCATTGCGAGGGTTAGGAAGGGGATGGCCTTCGAAATCCTCTAAGAGGTATGCCCCCTTGCCAAGATCCTTAATAATGATGTAAGGGCCTAGCCATAATGAGTCAAACTTCCCATGACCTAGGACATCATGGGCCTGGTCATATACTAGAACAAGGTCGCCTTCGTGAAAAGTGCGAGGCTGGACTTTTCGGTCATACTGAGCTTTGGTGCGTTTTTTGGCCGCTTCCATGGTTTGCAAGGCAACACGGCGGTATTCGGAGGCACGTTCAAGCATGATAAGTCGTTGTTCTAGCGGTGGGGTGTCAGGGAGAAGTTCAACGGCTAGTTTTAGAGAAGGAATTTCACATTCGATTGGTAAAACGGCCTCCTCTCCAAAAACGAGGTGGAAAGGAGTGAACCCGGTGGCGGTTTTAACAGAGGTTTGATAGGCCCATAAGGCAGGAAAAAGCATGAAATGCCAGTTGGTTTTGTGCTTATTCACCGTTCGTTGAAGCATAGTCTTGAGGGTTTTGTTGACTGCTTCAACTTGGCCATTACCTTGGGGGTAATAGGAGGAGGAATATTGGTGCTCAAAACCCAACAGTGAGGATAGCTCACGCCATATCTCATCTTCAAAAAGTCTGCCGTGATCAGAGACCAGTTGCTTGGGAACCCCGAAGCGAGCTATAACATGGTTAAAGAAAAAGAGGGCCGCGGTAGCTGCCGTGTTGTTGAACGTTGGCATGGCCTCGGCCCATTTGGTGAAATAGTCGACCGCCACGATGATATACTTATAGCTACCAGAGGATGGCGGGCGACACTCCATAAAGTCAATGGCCCATTTATAGAAGGGACCAGTGGAGATGACCGGATGGAGGGGAGCTGGTGGAGCTCTCGCCTTAGGGGCGAAATGTTGGCAATTGGGACAGTGTTTGACTGCCTCAATGCAATCACTGAAGAGGGAAGGCCAAAAATACCCGGCGCGCATAATTTTTTGGGCAGTAGCAAGACCGAAGAGGTGGCCACCACAAGCGCCGCTATGGCAGGCATTAAGGACCTGTTCCGCTTTAGCGTGTGTGAGGCAACGACGAAGGACAGTATCAACCCAGCGACGATAGAGGTCGTCACCGATAAGAAGGTATCGGGGGGCTTGGTGTCGGATACGTCGGCGAGCCTCACGGTCAAGGTGGAGGGCGAACTTTTGGGTTCGCAAATAGGTAAGAATATCGCCATACCACGGGTCATCGGAAGTGATGGCAAATAGGTGTTCATCAGGGAAATCGTCATTAACGGGAGGGTCTTGCGATCCGGTAGGTAATTCAGAAATAAGCTCAGCGAGGGCTAAGCCTTTCTTACTTTTTGGGGTGACAAACTCAAGGTCGAATTCCTGAATAATAACGACCCAACGGGCGTATTTCCCAGTGAGGATACGACGACTCAAAAGGAAATCCATAGGGTTGGAATTTGTCACAACCTTGGTGGAGCGCAGGAGGATATAATGACGAAGTTTTTGGACTGAGAACTCGACAGCCAGCGCTAATTTCTCGTCATAGGAGTATGAGACAGGGGGTCCCACAAGGTTCTTACTGACATAGTAGATCACATGCTCAATGCCATGGTCATCCTCTTGGATAAGGACTCCAGCGACCGAATAGGTGGAAGCGGAGATATATAGGATGAAGTCCCGATTAAAGTCGGGAGGGCGAATTAAGGGAGCAGATGTGAGAGCCTGCTTGAGGGCATCGAAAGACTTGTGAGCATAGGTATCCCAAATAAATGGGATGTGAGAGCGTAGGAGTCGAAGGAACCCGTGTGCGGTGGTGGCATAGTCAGGGACGAACCGACGAAGAAAATTAGCTTTGCCTTGGAGGCTTTGGAGCTGGCGGAGGGTACGCGGAATGGGGAGTTCAAGAATGGCTTGAAATTTCAAAGGGTCAAGAGTGATACCGTCCTTAGACACGATGAAGCCTAGGAGACGGCCGGCGGGAACGCAAAAAACGCATTTCAACGGGTTAAGGCGGATATTATACTTGCGACATCGGAGAAAGATGGTGCGCAGATCGTGTAGGTGTTGCGCCCGATGCTTAGAACGCGCCGTGAGGTCGTCTAAATAGGCAAGGATGATGTGAGCTAATTCGTGGAAGCAATAAGACATGGCCCGTTGAAAGGTGGCGCCGGCATTTTTAAGGCCGAAAGGCATGACTCGGTAAGCAAAAGTTCCCCACGGACTAATGAACGCGGTTTTGAGTTGATCGACAGGACGGATAGAAATTTGGTTGTATCCGGAGAAACCATCCATAAAGGATAGGACCTCATGCCCCGCACACTCGTCAATGATTTGGTCGATGAACGGTGTGGGGAAGTTGTCTTTGGGACAAGCTTTGTTCAAGTCGCGAAAGTCCGTGCAGACACGGATGGTGCCTTGTTTCTTGAGAACGGGAACCGGGTTAGACACCCAAGTGGTGTATTCAATGGGGTAAATGAAACCAGCCTGCTTGAGCTTATCGATTTCGGCTTTGATAGCGTCACGTCTGGAAGGATGAATGGGTCTCATCTTTTGACGGACTGGTTTGGCATCAGGCCATGTGTCGATATGATGTTCGACAATGGCAGGATCGAGTCCGGGCATTTCAGAATAGGACCAGGCAAAGATATCGCGGAATTCTTTGAAAAGCTTGGTGTAAGCTTCAATTTCTTCCGGGGTGCATTGGGCACCCAAGGTGATGTATTCTTCGATCCCTGGTTTGACTGAAATGTCAATTTTGATGGTAGGCGAGACATTGGCCATATTTCCTTCTTCGAAAGCATCAGGTGCAGGGATAGGGTTTTTGAACCAATCGACTGCATGAGGAATGAAGTCTTTGGTTTCCACAGCGTATTGGTCATGGGACTGCTGTGGGAGGAAATATGCGCGATGGTGCATATCATCCCAGGGAAAGTCGGGATTGGTCATGGCTTCCATGATGTCTTCATCAGATTGGAAGATGGGAAGACTGGAGGAAGAAGTGGTGTGGGACGAGTCATCATGAGGAGAAGGGCTCAGATGGGCGATATCAACAGATCCAAGGCCGGCTGAGGAGCTGAGGGGATCGGTAGGTTGAATGGCCGGTGAACTATTGCGCAAGGAGGATGACAGGTACAAAATGGTGGTGGAGGGCTCCGTTGGCTGGATAGCGGGAGGAGGAATGTGAATGGGGGTAGGAATGTCCTCTGGTCCGATCGAAGTGGCCTTGAATTGGCGGTACATGTCCAAGGAGGAACGATACTCGTCAAGGCGGGGACAGAGGTGGGTGTAATGGCCATGAAAATCGCACAAGGCACAAGGGTGGTTTGTGCAGAAGTGTTTGAGTTTTGGGATAGAGTCGGGGATAGTGACATAGACTTCTGGGATATTAGAGTCGGGGAAAGTCTTGTTGACCAGAAGCTTGAGGTGTGGCAATTCAGGACACATGTGAGTGGCGTGACCGATGATATCACACAAAGCGCATTGGATGGCGGGCTTTGGTGGTCGTGGGGGGGTAAGAGTTGTCGGGGCGGCCTGGTCCTGATGGGTTGCCCCCTTACGAGCTGTGCCTTTCTTTCCGGGGGTTGGCACCACAGGGGTAGGGTTCTGTGGAGGTGCGGGGGGCCCGGAAGAGATGAGGGGGACCGGTTTAACCGGTGTCAAAGTAAGGTAAGGTTTGGGGTGATCAGGAGGGGTAGCGGCTGGAGGGTCAATGTACCAGACGGGGAGGCTGATGGACAGATTAGGGAGAGAGAGGGTGGCCATGACGGGGACAGAAAATACTTCGGGAGGGGGAGCCAGGAAAGGTATCTACCCAGCAGGGTAATGACCAGGAGGGACGGCTCCGAGGTGGTTAAGGCCAGGGGGAACAGTGCCAGGAGGATAAAGGGGATCAGAGATACCAGCTGTAGGAGGAGGGCCAGAGGGAGGAGGTCCGGCTGGCGGAGATGTATGGCTAGGGGCGGGTTGCGGAGGGCAAAGGGGTGGTTGCGAGCTAGCCGAAGCAGGCCGTTTGAGGGTGGCCTGAGACGATTGCATCATGCAGACATTTTACAAGCCGGGATCAGTGATAGGAGGAGGGGGAAGACAAGGAAAAGTTCCAAGCAGGGAGGATTCCTTGTAAACGCTGGGGGAGACACTGGTCAGGGAATCGACGGTTTGCTTGTTGGCTACAGAAGAGATGGTCGTCTCGGAGGAGGTCTGAGACGGCGGCTCATGATAAGATAGCTGGTCAATGGTGACTATCTTCCCATTATGTGGGAAAGACATCTTGCGGAAAACCTCGGATGGGACAGCAGACATGGCATAGGTGTAGCTTCGCCCCAATAGAATGTTGTAGTCTAGAGGGGCGTCAATGACTTCGACACCAATGCAAACGGTCTTACCGGCGAGGGTGATGGGACAGTTACGAAACAGGCCAATGGGCTGGGAGGCATGACCGTCCCACGCTCGAAGGGTGATCGTGGAAGGGGCCAGCTCAGGGGATCCGAGTTGCTTCCAAACCGAAGCGGACATCACGCAGGTGGATGCCCCCTCATCAATTATACACCGGGATACATTGGCGTTCCGGATTTTGACTGGGATTTGGAAAGCGATGGAAGGAGGAAGAGGGGGATGGTCCGATTGAGTGGCGTCGAAAACAATCATTTGGTCATCAGCAGGATTGACAGCGCCCACGGCAGATAGTAGAGCCTTCTTTTGGGACGGGCACGACTGGAGGAGTTCCAGTGTGGAAATGGCAGCAGGGGATTGCGCCAAATCATCTACTATACTATACGACTGAGCGGCTCGACCGGAAGCAGCATTTCGGCGTAATGGGCCCTTTGGAATTTTTGGATGAACCTCAACTTTGGGTTGAGGGATGTGTAAGGGGCCACTGGATGTCGAAAGAGGCTCTGTAGAACCTGAAGAGGGGGACTCGGGAGCGGACTGAGCAAGAGGCTTGGGGTACTGGCAAGACCGAGTCTGAAGGTGAAGGTCGACGGATGGGGTAGGATCGGAGTGCATCATAAGGATCTGGTAGTCAGAGGAACCAGAAATGGAAGGGGGGGCGGCTACCTGGCTATCGGGCGGTTGGGTAGCCACGAATCCTTGTTGAGGGAAAGGATCAGTAAACACAGCTGGCTGGGTAGTGGCCGCGTTAGGAGGAGCATGAGGGGAGGCGTGTTGTCTGCGCAATGTGGCTTGAGACTCCCACATCTGCCGCATCTGGGGTAAGAGAGGACAATCGTGAGTGTAATGACCATAAACACCGCAACACGAACAGGGCTTGTTTGTGCGAAGCGGCCTGTCCGGCTTGGGCGGAAAGCCCTGTTGCTGGTTGCTAGTGTTAGGGTCCACACCAGAATTGGGTCTGCAGTTACCAGGGGCAGATTGGTTTTGATTGCCTCTCCGCCTTCTTTGAGAAGAGGGGGGATTATTCGCGCCCTGCTGTGCAAATACTTGCCCTGGAGGGGGCTGTAAGTGCTGTTGCGGGTAGTGAGGAGGCAAGGGAGGGGGAAGCGCATATGCTGGAGGAGCTGGCGCACCGGGCTGTGGATAAAGGTAAGGGTTGGGTTGGGCAACATTGAGGTAAGCAGGAGGTTGGGCAAAGGGAGGAGGCATGCCGTATCCTGGATACATGTTGCCGGGAGGGGGAAGAGTGCTCGAGGTGCTGGCCCCTCCCTGAGGGAGACCATAGCCCATAGGAGGATGAGCAGATGGATGGGAAAGAGATCCAACGATACCGTCGGCGGAATGAGATGCCCCTGGGGCATTAGCGCCACCGGGCCTGGGGATGTCAGGAAGGACGGTATAAACATAACCAGATTGAGCGTAGATCAGGTCATATTTTAAGGCTATTTGGAGGGCAGCTTCTTCAGTTTGAGGAAAGTGAGAGGCGACATCTTTGCCGATGGGAGAAGGAAGGGTGCGAAGGAACCAGTCCATGTAAACCCGATCTTCAAAGGGAGGGGCTCGACATAAGCTCTGTCTTCGTCGCCATTCCTGAACATGGGCAGAAAGGCGTGTTGAAGAGGATTGCTTAAAGGAAGTCAAGAGCTCCGTGCCAGTGTCGTATCGGAGAGGAAGCTGGAAGTACGACAAAAAGGCTTGGGCAATAGTCTCGAATGTGGTATGGGAAGAGGTGGCTTGTTCGACATACCATTTAGAAGCTTCGCCATTTGTTAGTATAAATTCTTCGTCGAAGGGTACGAAAAAGAACCACTTTAGCTACGCATAACTAATAGCCCTAACAACAATAGAGGCTGCCAAACATCTTCAGATCTGCGATTAGTAGTAAAAATGCTGCAACAAACAGATCTATAAATGGAAAGACATTAAGCAGTAAAATAAAGGGTTTGCTCCATGCATCCAACAGACAAGACAAGAACACGATTTTTTTGAAAGAATTTTGTATTACAGGGCACCTGGGAGGAAAACAAGAAGGTGTATCCAGCTCTCCTCAATGGGATGGGTTCTTTGTAGTCCTCAGCACTTCAGATCTAAGCTTTCTCTCTCTTGCAAGTGTAGAAAACCCAATGCAGAAAATAGAGCTCAATGGGAGCAAATGGTGAAAATGAGACCAAGTGTATAGATCCAGAGTGATCTAGTAGGCAACAAAAGGTGAGGAATGATGGGGAAGCACCCTCCTATTTATAACAAAATATTGGGTCATTCTAGATCTTGGTGCATGATTAAAATAATGTTAACCAAATCTAGATCCACCTTTATGGAATATTTTGTTATTATTTGTTGGAGGGAAAGGGTGTTTGACTTGGGTCAAATCCTTTGATTAGTGAAAAATAAATAAATAAATGATTTATTTATCTTTTTAAGGAAGTGGTTGGAAGATAATCAAATAAATAATGATTTATTTGATTAATAGTGGGTGATTTGGTCATATTTAACAAGGAATATTATCTAAATAAGATTTAAATAATTATTCCTAGAAAATAATAAGATAACTAAGGGTTTACCTCATTAATTTCTTTGTTTTTGGGTTAAACATGACTGGGAATAATAATTAAATTATGGTTTAATTAATTATTCCATGAGGAAAATCAAACAAATATAGGTTTGTTTAATATTTCCTTTTGGGGTTTCCTATTTGAACATAGTGAAAGCAGTTTTACTTAGGGTAAAACTGGTCTTACATGGTGTACTTGGGTCCATCTAATGATAAAAGGTTAGATGACCAAAAAATGGTGTAACTGGAGGCGTTGTAGGAAGGTGTACTTCTGGAGAAGAGTACTGCTGCTGATATATAAACACAGATAAGACTTTACCGCGTGTTCTTGGTCTTCGAACTGTGCTTTGATCCTTTGAATACGGGGCGAGACATTTAATTTCATTAATAACAGGCACCAAACCCTTTGAATTCCTCCTGCTGGTTGCTGGCAATGCTGAATGGGCCATCTCTGTACTATCTTCTCTGTAGAATAAACCTGTTACAAACTGGGTAGTGGCGACGGAGAAATGCTGCAGAGGCGGAGGAATGGTGGCGGAAGAGCGGAGAAACAAACGAACAGTGCAAAAACCCAAAACTTAGCGTCGGGCCGAAATACAAAGGAATGAATGAAAAACAATGGAGCGGAGCTGTGGAGGTGGGACCCAGCGGAGGCGGGGGGCGATTAAACCTGAACCGTCCGATCTGGGAGGAACGAACGGCCACGATCCAATCGCACCATCGCAATCGGGGGTCAGAAGAAACGGTTTGCGATCGCGATCGGAGAGGGGCTTGCGATTGAGCGCTGGCCGTTGATCTCGGGTCCAGATCAACGGCTCACAATCCATCGGAGGGAGAAACAGGAGGTGCGAAGGGAATGAAGCGATTAGCGTTGAGCCGTAGGATCAGCGGGAGATGGACGACTACGATTAAATCGGAGGACAGAGAGAGGACTCGTGATCAGCGGAAAAGGGAAGAGCGATAGCCGTTGGATCATGTAACAGACGGACGGCCAGGATTTAATCGGGGAGGCAGAGGGAAGGTCTTGCGATTTTGATCGGGCATGGGCTTGTGATTAAGTGCTGGCCGTTGATCTCGGGTCCAGATTGATGGTGAGGAGGACCATCGGAGGGGCAGTGCGATCGAAGGATCGGGAGTTGCGATGGTCGTCGGATCGCGGGTTGAATGGACGGCTGAGATTTGATCGGGGGACCTCAATCGGGGCTGCACCACTGGAAGCTACGATTGCGATCGGACAAGGGTTGCGATTGGCGGACAACCGTCAGATCTAAGCGGATCAACGGTCCAGATCGGAGCGGGGACTTATGTGTTTAAAACAATCGCAACGGGGGTTTTCGGCTGTAACAAAGGAAATGCACCCGCCGATGCTCCGATTGCGATAAGCGTCGGGGACTTAAGCACTTGGTCCTGGCGCGGGGTCATATGTGGGGAAGTGGTTAAGGGCTTTGCGATAAGGGGCTAAGCCCTATAACATGGTCGGAAAGTGGGTTTTGGGCCCATTTAAATGGAATTTGAGGTTAGCAAAGGGGAACGATAGAGAAATAAAGGGGGAAGAAGGGAAAACAAACGGTAGGGGAGGAAATTAAAGGGGATTTTGGGAGGTTTTGAGGGGTAAAAAGGGGAGTAGAATGGGGAGACAAGGGAGATGAAATAAAAGGGAAAAAAGGGGGCCTTTGGGCATTTCTTCACCAACAGAGAGGATTCATAAAGGAAATCAGCAGAGGGGATTCTATCAAAGGATAAAAGACACCTGGAGGCTTCAAGGAGACTGTGTTTTCAGAGGAAATGCATTCCTTGAAGACTCAACAATGATTTAGCCCCTATTTTCTTGTCAAAAAATTTATAGGGGGCTAACAGTGGCTCCACATGGGGATGGCTTCTTCTTGAAGGAGCCAAGAAACCAGAAAATGATCTCTTGGTGTAGGCCAGATGCCTGCTGCTTGAACCATCCTTTTCTTTCTTTGATCTGCTGCCACAAGCTATGAAGACAACATATCAGCAGAAACAATTTTCCCAAACAACTACCTACCCACACTATAGCCCTGACATTTTCTTCTTGGGTGCATTTGGACTTGTAGACCCTTTACATCATCAATCTTTACAAACAGGAAAAAATAAACCTATTCTACTTCTACCCTTATTGCTCCATGAGACCAGATTAGACTGTTGGCCTCATATGTTTCTCTACCTACACTACTACCTGCTAGGATTAGACTGTCTAGCAGGTTTCTTCTCTACATTCTAAGACAGAAATTTAAACAACTAATCTACTTGCTCATAGGCTGAGCTTTATTGAGCTTCCTACCTACCCTACTCTAACTGAAATATTTACAATCTAGCTTACAAACATTGTCTTCCAATGCAACCAGTCCATCAAATGATCCCATGGCTGGTCCTTTTTGCTCAGCTCTTTGAGCAAGCTGGATAGGCAGGGCAGCTCCCACTCCTTTTGTTCGATAACAGCAGCTTTGAAAAATTTTCTTTCTGTCCGCAACATGCTGCTCAACAAGACCTTCGATCCTTCTTCAGATGTATGCAGGAAATGTGCATAAGGATCATGAAAAGATACCTGGATATGAATATTTGGCAGGCTGGCTTCAACCAGGATCTCTTCTTCCTCCACTGGATCAAGAATGAGACTCTCTTGGAGTAGAGTGTCTCCTTCATCTTCTGAACTGAAGGACTCATCGTATATGGCAGTGCTGTCCTCTTGGAGCTCTGATGTATTCTGCTCTGGTGTGCTGAGCTCTGTGAAGAGATCCATGTATTCTCGAGCAGGGGTGTATTCCTTTGCTTCCTCCTTTTCAAGAGGAGGCTCTTTGCTTTCATCCTGCTCGAGAATCTCTTCTTCATCTTCTGAAAGGAAAAACTGTTGGTTTCCAGTCTCACTGACGATCTGCGGTAAAGCAGAGGGAAGATTCGAAGAATCTTCATCTGCTATTATACTGTCATAGCTCTCCCCATCAGTGTCATAAATTGCCTGCGTTGGCTCATTACTCTCTGGAAGTGACAAGGATCGATTCTCCTCCCATAAGTCCACTAATGATGACCCTACAAGATTTTCTTATGTTTGGAGAACATCATCATCAGATAGGTCAAAGATAGGAGAGTCACGAATGTGAGTAATGCTACCAACCGGACATACTGGACCATCAGCAGATTTTTCTTCACTCTGATTTACATTTGAGCTTTCCAACTCTGTGCAATAAAGCTCATCAGATGAATGGGCAAGGATGTCTAATCTGTAAAACATTTCAGAGGCTGGCTGTCTATTGATGATCTGATCTATTTATTCCTCTGTCAAAGGGGAGGACGGTCTGGTGTCCCTTTGCGCAGAGGTGCAGTAGCTCTTTGTTTCCTCTAAAGACTGAATTTGAGGCTGGATGTCATTTTGAGCCTCAACCATAAGGGATGATGAATCAGCAACCGAGTTTTCAGGAATATCTTGGAAAAAATCCACAGCCTCTTGACTGTTTTCTTCCTCAGTCGATTCATCCATGTTCTGGTCATAGCTAGGATGCATATGAAATTCTTGAATGGCTGTCAACAGATTGTCAGATTTCGTATTAACCAAATCCTCATCAATGTCTAACAGGTATTGTATGATGTTCTGAGATTGATCACAACAGTCCCATGATAAGGGTGGAGAGTTTCCTTTATAATTCTTGTAAAATACTTGGTGCATGTCCTTTAAAGAAAACAAACTCCGAGGTTCTAACCATTCATACCAATTCCTAGCCTTTCCTTCTAATGTTTCCATGAACATTTTCATCAGGCAGTCTTCATGCCATTCAACTTTAAATTTCCACACATGTATATGAAACTTGACGAGATGTAGCAAGGGGTCCTCAATGTTTTCACCCTAAAAAATAGGCAGGTTTTTTAACCAGTCCACTTCAGGCATTTTGTGTGGGAAACCAGGGATATGCTCCCTGCTCATTGGGGCATATCTTCTCTGAATGCGTGGAAGCATGTTTGTAAATCAGAAAGAGGTCACTGTATCTATCTAACCAGTTCAGAGTCTTCCACCAGTGGAGTTATTTGGTCTTTGGATCAAGGGGAGTGTGGAGTCGCCAGGTGGAGGAATTTGACTGTTTGAAGCAGAATGTTGTCCACCATCAGCAATGGAAAGCCAATCTGGAGGCAAAGCAATTCCCTCCCCAGTGGAGTCGCCATTATGTTGGGGTTCCCATGTTTTGGCCAGATTGGCAAGACCAAAAGATGAGACAACATCAAAACCACTTTGGGGCCCTAGGATCTAGCCCTCCTGGACTCGGAGAGGGATCTCTCCAAATAGATCAAAGAATGGTGTCTCTTTGAAGCTCAAAAATAAGATGTTAGGCTAGCTATGAAGCACAGAAGGGGGGTTTTTAATAATTTGGTTGAAGGGTTGCTGGGTTGGTCATGAGATCATGGACTGAGAGAGTAGTGGGAGGAAAGGAACAAAACAGCAGGCTGTTTCATCAAAGAGGATTGGCCAAGAAAGTGCCATCCATTGGGCTATGGAGTCATGAAAGGAAATTACTTGCATCCACTAGCCAAGGCTTCCAAAGGGCAAGTCATCTAATACTAGAGGATCTTTAGATTAGATGGTGGGGTGGAACATCAAGGGAGAAAAGTGAAAGAAGGAGAACAACCAGATTTCTGTCTATAGATCAAGTCAGAGGTCATTTAACTCCAGACCTGCTTGGACATACTCAAAGGCAGCTCTCAAAGAGACAAAGGGGCCGCTTATAGATCAGACCAGAGGTCATTTAACTCCAGATCTGCTTTAGCGACTCCAAGGGAAAAAACAGAGATAGATTTGACAAAGAAGCATCCAAGTGGCAAACCCCCAAGTTCATACATCAGCCAGCAGGCAATAACATCTGCTGCACTGGTTAAACCCATGAATTTACTCTTGGATAACACATTTTAGCAGAAAACATTGATGGCAAGGAGAGCAGATAGCATAGGGCACCTAACAAGGGTGAATCCTATACCATTATTCTGATGCAAGCCCAGAAGAACATGGAACAATATGAAAATGTAAATAACAGAGTTAAGAAAAACATCACCAATAGTAATAGACTAGGATCCTGTGAAATGTGCTCTGATTAATAGATGCAAAACCAGTCATGTACAATAAGCTCAATGGCTGCTACAGTCCAGACTTCTCCTCCCAGCCTATTACATACAACTACTCTGCTACTCCCTCCCAAAACTGTTCTAACAGCCAAAATGAATCCCTCTAACAGCAGATGCCCGGCAAGGCAACAACAACCTTTACAATTCGTTCTCAGGGATATTTATAGGAGAAGAGGAAGAGACAGAGGCAGATAGACAATTAAATGAGACTCATTAAGATAGTGAGGCGGAAGTGTTCACGCCCATACCACTCAATGGCTTCCTGCATTGCTGTGGTACTCTGTAATCTGGTTCGGAGATCTCTGTCAGGCCGAAATTGACCTCGGATGTTTCTTTGGAGTTCTTTCTGGTTTCTGGAGCTTTGCACTGCCTTCTGAAATGAATGACATGGATTAAAGATCTGCAAGGCTCTCCATACCTCATAACTGCTGCTTGACTGTCCTACATGGATTTCGGACAGCGCAAGTAATCTCTTCAGGGCTCGAGGAGATATGGAGGCACTGTAGGAAGGTGTACTTCTAGAGAAGAGTACTGCTGCTGATATATAAACACAGATAAGACTTTACCGTGTGCTCTTGGTCTTTGAACTGTGCTTTGATCCTTTGAATATGGGGCGAGACATTTAATTTCATTAATAACAGGCACCAAACCCTTTGAATTCCTTCTGCTGGTCGCTGGCAATGCTGAACGGGCCATCTCTGTACTATCTGCTCCGTAGAATAAACCTGTTACAAACCGGGTAGTGGCGACGGAGAAATGCTGCAGAGGCGGAGGAATGGTGGCGGAAGAGCGGAGAAGCAAACGAACAGTGCAAAAACCCAAAACTTAGCGTCGGGCCGAAATACAAAGGAATGAATGAAAAACAATGGAGCGGAGCCGTGGAGGTGGAACCCAGCGAAGGCGGGGGGCGATTAAACCTGAACCGTCCGATCTGGGAGGAACGAACGACCACGATCCAATCGCACCATCGCAATCGGGGGTCAGAAGAAACGGTTTGCGATCGCGATCGGAGAGGGGCTTGCGATTGAGCGCTGGCCGTTGATCTCGGGTCCAGATCAACGGCTCACAATCCATCGGAGGGAGAAACAGGAGGTGCGAAGGGAATGAAGCGATTAGCGCTGAGCCGTAGGATCAGCGGGAGACGGACGACTATGATTAAATCGGAGGACAGAGAGAGGACTCGTGATCAGCGGAAAAGGGAAGAGCGATGGCCGTTGGATCATGTAACAGACGGACGGCTAGGATTTAATCGGGGAGGCAGAGGGAAGGTCTTGCGATTGCGATCGAGCATGGGCTTGCGATTAAGCACTGGCCGTTGATCTCGAGTCTAGATCGACGATGAGGAGGACCATCGGAGGGGCAATGCGATCGGAGGATCGGGAGTTGCGATGGCCATCGGATCGCGGGTTGAATGGACGGCTAAGATTTGATCGGGGGACCTCAATCGGGGCTGCACCACTGGAAGCTGCGATTGCGATCAGACAAGGGTTGCGATTGGCAGACAACCGTCAGATCTAAGCGGATCAACGGTCCAGATCGGAGCGGGGACTTATGTGTTTAAAACAATCGCAACGGGGGTTTTTGGCTGTAACAAAGGAAATGCACCCGCCGATGCTCCGATTGCGATAAGCGCTGGGGACTTAAGCACTTGGTCCTGGCGCGAGGTCATATGTGGGGAAGTGGTTAAGGGCTTTGCGATAAGGGGCTAAGCCCTATAACATGGTTGGAAAGTGGGTTTTGGGCCCATTTAAATGGAATTTGAGGTTAGCAAAGGGGAATGATAGAGAAATAAAGGGGGAAGAAGGGAAAACAAAGGGTAGGGGAGGAAATTAAAGGGGATTTTGGGAGGTTTTGAGGGGTAAAAAGGGGAGTAGAAGGGGGAGACAAGGGAGATGAAATAAAAGGGAAAAAAGGGGGCCTTTGGGCATTTCTTCACCAACAGAGAGGCTTCATAAAGGAAATCAGCAGAGGGGATTATATCAAAGGATAAAAGACACCTGGAGGCTTCAAGGAGACTGTGTTTTCGGAGGAAATGCATTCCTTGAAGACTCAACAATGATTTAGCCCCTATTTGCTTGTCAAAAAAATTATAGGGGGCTAACACAAGCTTTTCACTTTTTCGATATTTCTACTTTCATCCTAGATGAATGTGTCAGATTGTGATATTCAAATCTGAATGCAGTAATTCGATCATAAGAAGGCCTTTCTGTGAAAAGAGTCTTTACCATCCACAAGAGTTGAAAATGTCTCTGCAGGAAGTTGACCATTGTCTCTCCTTTAAGCACCTGAGTCTTTTCATGTCAGTTATCAACTTTGCTTTTTGTCATCACTAGTAAGTTCTCATAAGAGCTCCATGGAAAAATATTTCCATCAGTTCCCCAACATGATGGCAATCCTACTCTTGTCATTTTATCAAAAGACTTATAAAACTGACTTACTGCTTCCTTGATTTCCATTAGCTTCTTTTCTGCAGCCATTCTGAGATCATTTCTGATAATCATTTTATTAATTTCTACTGCATACAACATTCTGCCCTGCATATCATTCTCCTCTAATTCCTGCTCTGATTTAGAATTAATAAAATCAATAAACCTTCTGGCCCAAATGGCTTTATTAATTCCTTTTTGTTTATCATACATGATTGGTTCTTCACATTCTACATTTCTCTTTTGCAATGATCATCAGGAAGCACCAATTAGATTTCATTTCTGAAATGATATCAGTCCAAATGATATCTTTAGCTTGTGTCAATGAGATATTTCCTTTCAGTCTTTCTTTGAGATTACTTAATCTCAGCTTCAGCATTTTGGAAATCCATTTTGTACTTGTCAGCTTCATTTTCTAGGACTTTCATCAACTTTGTTGCAGTCTCCAAATTTTTTTGAGCCCTCTTTCGATCTCTCTCAGCCATCTGCAATTCAGTATTTAGTTGAACAATCTGTGCTTGAGGATCTTCATTACCTGTAGGAAAAACAAAAGTACAATTATGATTATCAATATGATTTTGAAATTAAATTGCAGTCTGCTTTATTTTGGAGAGTTCTTCATCTTTCTACATGAGTTGCTTTTCCTTTTCCTTCTCTACCTCTGCAACTTCTGTGGCCATTGAATGTTCTCCAGTAGGTAACTTTAATTTCTTCCTTAATGTGGATATTTCTACCTCAGCACTTTGCATGAATTTCTGCACAGCAATCTTATCACTGGGGTCTACTCCAATTTTTATAATAATTTTCTTCAATTCCTCATTCTGAATTGTTAAGGCTCTTGAATTAGCCTTCTCTAACTTCAACTATTTAATTACTTTACCCAACATATTCTCCGCCTTTATTTCAATTGCATTATTTTTTGTGAAGTCATTTACAATCAATTGACCTGTTTGCATATGCAAATTCATTTTATCCATTAGTGGAATTTTCTTTACATCCATAGTCACATTGATAGTGTTGAAATTGCTGGAAGAACCAATTGACATATCTGTAGGATGTGAACAGACAATTATAAATTTATCTTTCTCAAGATCCATTACAGTCAATAATCTTGTTTGATCAGCAGCAACTTGATGTTCAACTTGGGCCTCCATGTTGGCCTTCATCCTCTGATTTCTTTCTTCGATTTGTGAAAACAGTTGTTTAATCAAGGGCACCTTTTCATGAGAAGCTTCATGATTCCTGGCTGAAGCAGGAGAATTTTTCTCTTCTCCCAAATGTAAAGAAAAACCAAGTGAATTAGATATAGGCTCTTCAATAAGTTTTTTTCTCTTCTTGGCTCCCTACTCCTCATCATCTAGATCAATAACTACTTCCTTAGTTCTTTTATTTGTTTTCTTTGCTATGATGGGAGTTTGAATTTTTGCATCTATTGAACTCATCACACCTTTACATGCTATATTCACTTGTTCTGGCCTACTTTCATGAATGAAATCAGAGTACCCATTCTCAATTCTTCTATTTGAAATCACACTATATGGGTCATAAGCCTTACTTTCTCCTAGTAGCATATGCATGTCATCTAACATTTTTGTTACTTCATCAAATGCCTGCCTCATATTTACTATGAAAGAGCCTACAATCTTAGGTAATTTATACATGTGTCCCTTCTTCATAGGCACGAAATGAACCTCATCAACATTTAGACTCTGTCTAATGAATTCTAAAGAAAAAAGCCTCATTGGTACAAAAGTTGGGAGTCTATAAGGCTCAACACTTGCTCCGTATAGCTTTATTTCAGAATATTCCTCAAAAACAAACCAATATCCATATTTGAAATTGTTTCCTAAATGCAGAAACTCCTGAGCTTTAGGTAAGAAACAATGAGGAGGACTTCCATTCAATATTTTGTATGCAATTGGCATGTAATAGCTAGCAAAATCAAATAACCCAGCCTCATTTTGCTCCCTTCTAACTACATCTGTCCAGAATATCACTGATTGCCTCCTTTTATTTACATCCATAATATTTAGTCCTAAATGCATGAATTCTTCCACATTCTGATATAAGAACAAATATACAATCAATGAAGGAAATTTAAAAGAACCTGTTAATGAAAGGATCATCAGCTGTGAATTGACTGCTTCCTACCAATATGATGGAATATCCAGCACCATTCCTGGCTTCATCATCATGGAAAACATCCCTAGAACCAATTTATCCACTGTATTATCATTATATTTACCCAGAATTTTTGCAATATTACTCAATATTGGACGAGTCTCAGCATCAAAAACCCCCATAGAAAACTCTTTGCAATCTGGCTGAAACTGCTTCATGTTAGGCTTCAAATAAAACATGAACTAATTGAATTCTTCTCCTGCAAGATTATCATGATATTGTACCAGCGAATCGTCAGAAAATTGGATGGATGACTCTGACTCAGGATAGCAAAGGGCTTTGCGGATTAACAGGTTAGACACCTGCAGAACGTTTTCTCCTTGGGAATTCATGACAAAACACTTCCCTGGATACATGACAGATACCAACCAATAGATAAATTCAGGGAAAATATTGGTTTTTCGAATGCATGTAGACAAACTCCAGAGTTGACCATGGCATAATACACAGGGGAAGCATTATCGTTCAAGATAACTTGCTGGTAGAAAGGGAGGTGAATTATTTAACACAAGGTATCCTGAATATCCCTCTCAGTGTCCATGAGAGGGATATGGCTAGTTGAACCTGATAATGATGACCATTTAGCCATGGTTGAAGATTTACGTGAGAACAGTTTAGAGGGTAGTCAAAATTGCAGGTGGCGGAAAACTAAAACGGGGTGCAGCGCAACAAATCACAAGTAATTTGAAAGACAGATAGAAATATTCTTTAAATAGGTGGTGTGAGTTTTAAATTTAATGCTGACAAGACGCGCCAGCAAGCCATTAACTCTGCCCAACGTGGAAGACAACTGTGACCAACTCTGCGTCTTACATCACTGTGGGGGCTCTCGAGGTACGAAGGAAAACTTCGGCTGGTGCCCACGCACTCAATCTCCACTGTTCATCTCTATTGTCCCCACAGTAAACCCAAACAACTGCGGAGACACTCATCATGGTATCCGGTGCGCTAGTTGTGCCCACGGGTTGGGCTTCTTGACAAGGAATTTAATTATCAACGCCTTCCGCCAATCAAATCAATCAATGTTTAACATCAAATACCGAATCCACTATTATAAAGTTTAAATGTTTAAACTTTAACTCAGATTTTGGAAAATATACATATTTTTTCATGCTAAAGTATGAGATTTTGATACTTTAACATGTTTTCAAACAATCTCTTATTTTTATATTTTCAAATATTTGAAAAATAAAGGGATATGCAGATGATCCACAACATCTAGCTCCACCTAGGGATAGTGTTTTTTGCCACGAAACACTAAGAACCTGCAGATTAGTGCATTCACTTCGGGCATGGAGTCAAAAGTTGCTTGATGAGAAATATACAGTGAGAAGAAACTAAATATGTACAACAATGAACTAACTGCCTTTAGTGTTGGAAATAATATTTCAGATACTGCCCATTTACAGGCAGTTCTACTTCTTCTCCATCAATATCTTCCAGCATGAAAGTATTATTATATCTGGCTTCAGATATTTTGTAAGGACCATACCATAAAGGATCAAATTTACCATGTTTCCCTTTCTCTTCCTGATCCAATTTTAGAATTATTAAAATTGTATCAAAATTACCCAAACGACCAAGATGGTTATTTGGAATTTGGTAATTATCGATTATGTAATAATTCAGGTATTGATCAAGATGGTCAACAAATTTATGAGTTCAAATGTTCTACATCAATCGACATCGACTTCAGATTCTACTCCAGTAAATATGTTTCAAAAGCGCCAATCAAGACATCTTCAAGTTGACCTGCAACAGAAACAACAAAGTTTGTCAAAAGACTTATGTAATCACACTTGTCCTAAGTCTTAACTGTAAATTTCAAAATGTCGGTAGTCCGCTTTGTAAACCTTATGGGATAAAAAATATCCTAAGGTAAAAAGGACCAAGTTTAAGTCCTAAGTCCTAGATTTAAGTCCTAAATACTAGCGATAAGTGTCAAATGAAAACACATGTTGTAAAGGCCTAAGTTTATTCCTAGGACTAAAAATCAATCAAAGTCCTAGCACATGGTCTTAAAGTCCTATTCCTAAGTTTCATAAACTTATGGACTTAAACCTCCTAGCGCAATTTTTAAACCATAAACCTTTTTTTATTAAGGTTCGGATGATGGGTAGGAAATCCATGATATAAAGTCAAAGTATTAAAAGGGTCGATGTAATGTTGTAAAACCTTTAGGTGCAAAAATTTTTATATTAAAGTTTGACCGATGATGAAAAACCTTAATATAAGGTTCGGATAATATGGTAATAAAACCATAGTGCAATAGAGTTCGGGTTATAAGTTTTATTGTAATAAAACTTTAATATAAACCCACAGTGTTATGTCAGAACATCCACGTGATAAAACCACGTGTATATGATCAAGATTTTGTGACTATGATAGGTTTCAAATCCGCATGCCAAAGGACGAGCGGAACCTGGTTTCAAAGTTCTGGAGACTGCCAAAAGTTAACACCTGTGATGAATATGCCATGTGACAGGAACCACGTGGAAAATGTGTGGTTGAAATTTGTTAAGCCGAACCGCTGGAGTCAAGACCACGGATAAACATGTGACAGGGACTCACCGGAACCGCCGAAGGTAACCAAGAACGTCGAAGGAAAATTATATCCGTAGCAGGAAATGTCAAGCTGACAATCGAATAAACATGTGAACATAGGATTGTCGGAACCGCCGGGGATAAAGATGTAACGGTTATCAGAACCGTCGGGATAAACTGTAGCCGTCGCCTATTCACATGCAGAACGAGTGTTGTTCCACGCGGTTTGGATAACCTTCAGGGTTTATTTATATCCAAAGTTTATTTGTGGGTATTTTAATTTAAATACAACGCTATGGTTTAGGTCCTTTATCCTATGAATTGAATGTGATGATAGGATTCGACCCTTTATCACTCAACCAATTTCTAAAGTGGGAAAAGTAGAGGTTCGAGGCAGATTTTTAAGGCCATGAATGTATGTACTCTTAATATATAAAGAGAAGAGTATTCTTTATATAAAAAGGGGGAAGAGGAGAGACCTCAAAAGAGGAGAGTGGCGAAAGAAGGAGTTTATTCAACTTCAAGATGAAGTAAACTCTTTTACATTGTATGTCATATAAATTTTGTAGTGAGTTTTGGTTTGTTGCAGGTTTATATGAAGGAGGAAAAGCTCATTATAATTGCATAAGTTTTAGCATCAAAGTACGTTGATGGTCGACGAGATCTACTTTTATTGTGCTAAACTCTGTTCAGCTACCTTGAAGTCAAAGGTCCATAAAGCTTCAGTCTTCAATTTGTTTTAGTGTGCGAATCATCCATGTATTTTCTTAAGTGTTGAAAGAAAAGAGTTTTTATCAATTATCCTATTCAAGGGATGGTCTATATCTGCAACATCAGTAGTGCAACTAATGATTCATTGTAGCATATTTCTCTTGGCTTGAAGAATACAGCGGACACACAATTCTGAGGCGGACCTAGAGACGTAGTCTAGGAGGGACAAACTCCGTCACAAACTTCTTGTCTTATGGTATTACTTATGTGATTGATGTGAAATTGTTAAATCTAAACATACATAGATTATTTCATGTCTAAACAGTTAATGCATATAATAATTGTTCATTAATATTTCCATTCACATTTTGTACAAGGACTAGGAAATATCTTGGTAAATTCCGCTTTTTAATAACCTGAGTGTTAGTCTCTGGATCTCATCCTTTCTATAAGGGTGACATATCCAGTAAATTCCCCTACAGTGAATCTCTGAAATTGAACTAAGTAACTCTGGTCATTTCCAGATCAAGTGGTATCAGAGCAGCTAGTACTTTGCAGGTACAAGATGGGCAAGAACACTCGCCAGCTGTCAAAACTAAGGGAACTCGAAGAGTCCAATTTTCAAATTCGGCAGGAGAATTCTGCATTGCGCATAATGGTGGAAGCACTTGAGAGTGATAAGCAAAGTCTGCGATCGGAATTAGAAGACTTAAAGAGAAATAAAAGAGGAAGCAGTCCTCTTATGAAAGATGCAGCTTTCAATGGAAAAAAGCCTGCACTTTCTCTTAAAAATAGTTCCTCTCTCTCATATTCACCAAAGTCAGCAAGGGAAGCCATTGGCTCATTTTCCCAATCTCAAGCTAAAGACAATGTGGATTCACTTATTTCACCGGAAAGTGATTCTGAATCTAAAGAAGTTTCCAGCCAGAAACTCAATTTGATCCCTGAAAGGAAAGGCTTATCGACGATGAAAGCCATGGGATACCGAGAAGGCAAAGGCTTGGGAAGAAATGAACAAGGAAGACTTCAACCTATCTAGGTACAAGAGAGACCTAAGAATTTGGGTCTAGGATGTGATGTGATAAAATGTGACTATTGTGGGAAGCTTGGTCACATCTCTGACAGATGTTGGTCAAAACATCCAGAACTATTATCAGATAAGCTCAAGGATAGAAAAGGTAAGAAACATTAGTCCTCTAACAGTAATGATTCTGATAGTGATTTATTTTATCAAAATTGGATAATTGAAAAAATCAAGAGGATCTATCCATGTACGTTCTGTAAGATTCCTTGGCATTTTGTGGAACAATGTTGGAAGCAAAAGGCTTACAGCATACAAATTTGAGCGACAAAAAGTCAGCCTTCAGAGAATGATAAGGCATTACAGGTAAAGAAATGTTCTGAATCAGTTTCATTTCAATCAGCAAGCAACTCCAGAAACTCGTCATCAAGTAAGAGGGAGAAAACTTGTCAAAACTATAAATTGTCAGGGCATGTTAAAGAAATTGTCCAATGCTTCCAAAGGAAACAGTACCGACACCAGCAGCCCAGGAAGAATCCAAGTCACCTATTGGAGAACAAACAAGTGCTGAATGGAATTGGGCAGACTTCATGCCTTATGCTTAAAAGATTTTGTAATATCTAGATCTAGTATTGTAACTAGGTTCTAGAATTGAATTTGTTTTTCAAAAGCATTGTAATAAAACTTTTGGAGAACCAAAAGTTCTTATAGTTGGGAGGTGTGATCCAATTTTAGAATTATTAAAATTGTTTCAAAATTACCCACACAACCAAGATGGTTATTTGGAATTCGGTAATTATCGATTATGTAATAATTCAGGTATTGATCAAGATGGTCAACAAATTTTTGAGTTCAAATGTTCGACATCGATCGACATCGACTTCATATTCTACTCCAGTAAATATGTTTCAAAAGCGCCAATTAAGACATCTTCAAGTTGACCTGCTATAGAAACAACAAATTTTTTCAAAAGACTTATGTAATCACACTTGTCCTAAGTCTTAACTGTAAAGGTCAAAATTTTGGTAGTCTACTTTGTAAACCTTATTGGATAAAAAAGATCCTAAGGTAAAAAGGACTAATTTTAAGTCCTAAGTCCTAGATTTAAGTCCTAAAGACTAGCGCTAAGTGTCAAATGAAAACACATGTTGTAAAGGCCTAAGTTTATTCCTAGGACTAAAAATCAATCAAATTCCTAGCACATGGTCTTAAAGTATTATTCCTAAGTTTCATAAACTTATGGACTTAAACCTCCTAGTGAAATTTTTAAACCATAAACCTTTTTTTATTAAGGTTCTAATGATGGGTAGGAAACCCATGATATAAAGTCAAAGTATTAAAAGGGTCAATGCAATGTTGTAAAAACTTTAGGCGCAAAATGTTTTATATTAAAGTTTGACCAATGATGAAAAACCTTAATATAAGGTTTGGATAATATGGTAATAAAACCATAGTGCAATAGAGTTCGGGTTATAAGTTTTATTGTAATAAAAATTTAACATAAACCCACAGTGTTATGTCAAAACATCCGCGTGATAAAACCGCGTGCATATGATCGAGATTTTGTGACTATGACATGTTTCAAAGCCACGTGCCAAAGGACGAGCAGAACCTGGTGTCAAAGTTCCAGATACTGCCAGATGTTAACACCTGTGATGAATATGCCATGTGATAGGAACCACGCGTAAAATGTGTGGTTGACAGTTGTTAAGATGAACCGCCGGAGTCAAGACTGCGGATAAACATGTGACAGGGACTCACCGGAACCACCGGAGGTAACCAAGACCGTCAAAGGAAAATTACATCCGCAGCAGGAAATCTCAAGCTGATAGTCGGATAAACATGTGAACACAGGATTGCCGGAACCGTCGGGGATAAAGATGTAATAGTTATTAGAACCGTCGGGATAAACCGTAGTCGTCGCCTATTCACATGCAGAACGAGTGCTATTCCACGTGGTTTGGATAACCGTCAGGATTTATTTATATCCAAAGTTTATTTGTGGGTATTTTAATTTAAATACAGCGCTATGGTTTAGGTCCTTTATCCTAGGAATTGAATGTGATGATAGGATTCGACCCTTTATCACTCAACCAATTTCTAAAGTGGGAAAAATAGAGGTTCGAGGCAGATTTGTAAGGCCATGAATGTATGTACTCTTAATATATAAAGAGAAGAGTATTCTTTATATAAAAAGGGGGGAAGAGGGGAGACCTCAAGAGAGGAGAGTGGCGAAAGAAGGAGTTTATTCAACTTCAAGATAAAGTAAACTCTTTTACATTGTATGTCATATAAATTTGGTAGTGAGTTTTGGTTTGTTGCAGGTTTATATGAAGGAGGAAAAGCTCATTATACTTGCATAATTTTCTGCATCAAAGTACGTTGATGGTCGACGAGATCTACTTTTGATTGTGCCAAACTCTGTTCATCTACCTTGAAGTCAAAGGTCCATAAAGCTTCAGTCTTCAGTTTTTTTTAGTGTGCAAATCATCCATGTCTTTTTTTAAGTGTTGAAAGAAAAGAGTTTGTATCAGTTAGCCTATTCAAGGGATGGTCTATATCTGCAACATCAGTAGTGCAACTGATGATTCATTGTAGTATATTTCTCTTGGCTTGAAGAATACAACGAACGCACAATTCTAAGGCGGACCCAGAGACGTAGCCCAGGAGGGACGAACTCCATCACAAACTTCTTGTCTTATGGTATTACTTATGCGATTGATGTGAAATTGTTAAATCTAAACATACATATATTATTTCATGTCTAAACAGTTAATGCATATAATAACTGTTCAATAATACTGCCATTCACATTTTGTACAAGGACTAGGAAAGATCTTGGTAAATTCCGCATTTTAAGAACCTGAATGTTAATCTCTATAAAGTTATATAAACAGAGTCTGTAGAGGGCCAAGTAGCCTCTGGATCTCATCCTTTCTTTAAAGGTGACATATCCAGTAAATTTCCCTACAGTCAATCTCTAAAATAGAGTTAAGTAACTCAGGTCATTTTCAGATCACTTCCCTCCTGGTATCCCATCTTAATACCAGATGTCCAACCTGAAACATGATTTCTCTTGCCTTTCTGTCAAAAATAGACTTCATTTTCTCTTGATAAGTGACCAAATTGTCTCTGAATTTATTCCTGCTTTCACTCAATTCTATCACCTTATTTAGTCTTCTGATCAAGGCATTAGGTTCCTCTTGAGAGTCTTGAAGAACAAAAATTACTGGTCTTGCTAGCTGAGTGGGAAACAAATCCTGAGCACCATATACCAATTCATACAGAGATTTACTAGTGGATATTTTAGTAGTCATCCTAACTACCTATAAAGCAAAAACCAGCTTTGAATCCCAATCCTTCTAGTTCTCATTGATTGTTTTCTTCAAGATTTTCACCAATGTTTTATTAGATGATTCTGCTAATCCATTTCCTTGAGGATGATATGTTGTAGAGTGGGATAATATTACATTATAAGTCTGAAAAAAATTTATGAACCTGACTAATTTGAAAACTTGAGCATTGTCTGTTACAATCTTTAATGGACATCCAAATCTGCTGAAAATATTATCTTCTAAAAACTTCATCACAACCAAATCATTTGCTTTTCTAGTAGGAATTACCTCTACCCATTTTGTAAAATAATCAGTAACAGTTAGAATCCATTTAAACTGCCCACTTGATGGTGGATTAATCTCTCCAATGAAATCCAATCCCCATTGTCTAAAAATTTCTTCAATAAACACAGGAAAGAGAGGTAAAGGTGCTAACCTTTTCTTTTCTACAAACAATTGGCATTTTTGGCAGCTTATAACAGTTCTGTATACATCGGCAAATAAAGAGGGCCAATAAAAACTTGATTTAAGAATTTTATGAGTAGTTACTTTCCAGCTGTAATGACCTCCACACAAGCATTCATGATATTCTTTAATCACCTCCATGGTTTCCTCTTCTGTCAAACATAACAGCAATACACCAACAAGATCTTTCCAATACAACTTAGCTTCAATTTTAACATAAGGTTGAGCTTTAAGTTTCAGAGCTCTATACTTAGCTCTATTTATTGAAGGGGGACAAGAAAAGAAACAGAGATAATGAATGATATCTTTATACCAGTCTGAACAGAGAAATTTATACTTAATTGCTGACTTTATCTTAATCTGATCAGTTTCTTCAGTCACTTCATATATATGTGCAAGTAAGCTAATTCCCAAAGCTTGGAAATTAGATTATGTTAGAAATTTGGTCAGTCCCTGTCCTTTGACTAACTTTGTTGGTTTGATATCCAAGTCATATTCTTGGATTTTGGCAATCCATTTTCCTCTTTTTCCTTCCACATCACTCTGTACTAGCACATCCTTTACAGCAGAATTAGGCACATATGCTATTATTTGAGAATGAATTACATAAGTTCTAAAAGCCTTTAATGATTTAACTAAAGCATATACCTGCTTCTCCAGGATATTATACTTCAGCTCTGCATCTCTGAGGACTTTGCTGAAAAAGGCTACAGGTTGTTCACTTCCCTCTTCATTTTTTTGTAATAACACAGCAGCAATAGTAGAAGATGATGCAAATAAGAAAATTTGGAAAGGCTTTAAGTAATCTGGACTGATAAAAATAGGAGCTTCTTTAATTCTGCCAAATGATTCTCTTGCATCTTTGTCCCATTTTACTTCATCATTTTTTTTTTAACATATCCGTTATTGTCCTGACAATTTCAGCATAATTTGGAACAAATCTTCTCAGAAAATTGATTTTTCCCAAAAACCTTTGGATATACTTTTTACTTCTAAGCAGTGGAATTGTTTGTATAGCTTCAACCCTTGCAGGGTCAATATTCACTCCTTGTTTTGAAACTATGTGACCCAACAACTTACCTTCCTCTAAAGCAAACAAATATTTCTTGGGATTTAATGATAATCCAAATTTTTTGCATTTCAAGAAGGCTTTCCTCAAGTGTTCTAAGTGCTTATCATCAAAACTTGAAAAAATAGTAACATCATCAAGATAAATGACTACAAATTTATCTCCCACAAAAGAAATATCCATTTCCCTTTGGAAAGTAGCTCCTGCATTCATGAGGCCAAATGGCATCCTGGCATACATGAATGTTCCCCAAGGTGTGGTGAAAGAAAATTTCTTTTGTTCTTCTTTCTCCAAAGCCACCTGAATATACCCAGAAAAACCATCAACCATAGATAACCTGAATGCTCCAGTTACTTTCTACAGAACAAAATCCATCTTTGGTAAAGGATAATTATCCCTTAGGGAAGCTCTGTTCAAATTTATGAAATCCACACACAATATTATCTCTCCATTTTTCTTCCTGACTGGTACCAGATTGGAAACCCAATCTGAATATCTTAGTGGAACTATGATTTTTTCTTGCAAAAGTTTCTTTACCTCTTTTTCAATTGGAGCCAGCAATAGTGGATTAATTTTTCTGAGCTTCTGCTTGTGTGGCTTAACCCCATCCTTAAGTGGTATTTTATGTTGAATAATATCTATATCATAAGTTTTTAAATCTTCATATGACCATGCAAATACATCAATGAATTGTTTAAAAAGATCTACATACCTTTCTTTGTACTCCTTAGGAACTCCTTTAAAAAATTTGACTATTTTAGGCTCATGTTGAGTTCCTAAATTACAGTCCTCCACTTCTCCATCTTGGGATACCTTTTTCTGGTTCACTGCCACATCATTAGCATCAAACAATCTCTCAAGAGGTACCAAACCTCTGGGAAAAATATTATCTTTCAACTGAATTATCTTCTGATCACCAATTGAATGCTTCATATTTTTAGACATATCACTTTGACCACTTTCATCGACTTCTAAATCAATTTGACTGTCTTCAAAATTTCCAATCATTGTTAAAAATTGATTAATTTTCTCATCATCCTCAAAAACCTTCCAATGTTTCACATTATCAAGGATTTAAGGCCTATATCTCAACTCAATTTCATATCTCAATCTTGGATTAATTGGTGGCTTAAATGTGTTGGCTGCAACTGCCAATGAATCTTCCATTATTTTCTCTTCTCTTGGAATAAACTGTAAATTAAAAGCTTCAAAGTAATTTTCAACTAGATCCCACACCTCATTTCTATAAGACCTCAATCTGGGATGCTTAGTCTGGCACCAATTCTTAATTTGTCTCATTATTAATTCAGAATCACCAAAAAAGAGATAGACTGAATTCCCATCTGTTTAGCTGTTTGCATACTTAGAATCAACGCTTCATATTCAGCTACATTATTAGTAGATTCAAATTCCAATTTGAAGGAAAAAGGTAAAAATTTACCTTCAGGAGATATAAATATGAATCCAGCTCCAGTGCCCTCCTTTGAGAATGCACCATCAAAATAACACTTCCAAATTTTATTAGAACACAACTCTTTATGTACATTGGTTGAAGAGAGTTGCTCTTGTGAATCTTCAGCAAATTCTGCATCTTCATGCAGTATGAAACAAGGGAGATCTTCCTTCTCTTGACCATAACTAGGGGAATTACCTGCATCTTTCTTGCTAGTAGTTTTCAAAAATCTGGTTTCTCTGTATAATCTCCTTTCCTCCCCATTAAAAAGAGGAATAATGGCATATGTGAAATCCAATTTTAAAACTCCTCCAATCTTTGCCCCCCAAGATCTAGACAACAACATAACAAATCTGGCTGGAATATCTGTTACTACCACATCCATCATAATACTCTTAGTTGGAATTTGAGCCAAGGAAACAACCATATCTTTGATAAGACCTACACACTTCACCCTTTTTGAATCAAAGGAATAAAGGTCTCTATATGGCTTGGTGATTTGTAATTTTAACTCATTCATCACATATAGTGACATTAAATTATGTGATGCACCAGAATCTAACATACAATTATGTACGATGAAATCATGCAATAGAACTGATATATAAAAAGGTGGAACAGAAGAATCTACCTCTTCAACATGAGGTCCAAAAGTAACCACTGGTTTCTCTTCTTGCAGATTCACTATATCACCCACCTCATCAGACTAATATAAATTAATAAACTCTGCAATTTCTTTCTTATAACCAGGTGTTTTAACCAACTCAAGAAGTGGTACTTGAATCTTTACTTTTTCTATCTCTTTCGACAAATTGAAAGTTTGATTTTGTTTTGTCAACTTTTCAGGTTCTTCTTGGTTTTTGTTTGAATTGGCATGTTGATCAGGAATAGTAACAATCTTCTCCATCATATTAGGGTCACTAGGCTTTATTTGGGAAGCTTCAGCTTGCTGCTTCTCTTTTTCTTTTTCTTGATTCATGGGCTGCTTCCCCTTATCTGATTTTTTAATTTTATTCTTTTGTAGTGGAGTCGCCATTGGAGTAGGTACTGATTATGATTTTGTTTCTTCATCATCCTGAGTTCTCAACCTCTTTTTTGACCTCAAATCACATTTTTTATGCAAATCTTCTTGCATAAAATCAGTAAACTGTTTGCAATAATTGTTGAGATTGCAACAAGATGATGAGCTTAGTGGAAAGAAGTCGCCTTCACTAAGTGGGCCCGCAGGCTATTTTTGGCGCACAATCTATTTTTAGACTATGTCTATTTTTAAACATGTCGATCATGTTCTATGAGTTGCAGGATGCTATTTGTGGATGGTTGGTCAAGTCGGAAAAATAGATGGACTTCTATTTTTAGACATATTGGGTGGAATCTATTTTTAGATTTCTAGTCTAAAAATAGATATGTCCAATATTATTAGCTCTTAATAATATTTGGACTATAAACATTATCTTATTCTCTTGGAGCACTTCAATTAAGTGCACAGATGTGGCACGGGAGCTGACAGAAGGAATTACGCTATTCCTGAGGGTTGAGTGGAGCTATTGCATGGATACTTCAGTTAGAACTCATGTGACATAGTTTGGTGGAGTTATTGGGCTAGTTGATGGAGCTATGTTCAATTTAATTGAGTTAAACATAGTTGAGCTAGTTGTATCTAGTCTAACTGATTGATACACTAGTGAGAGTTGTGTGAATTAATTATTAATTAATTCACTAATTATTAACTCATTAATCAACTAAAGAATACATCAGTTAACTACAGTGCATGGACAGTTTCAGTGGAGACCAGTGAAGAGGTAGGTGAAAGAGCAGTGTGACTATACTATTGCATGATTTGCAACAACCAGTGATTGGAGATGCCAATGAGGATTGCGTGAGCAAGGTTGGACCAATCCAAGTTCATTCAGAGCCATTCTTCAGCAGTGATTGTGCAGTACAGGCGGGCTATCAGGTGGCAGAGATTGGAGCATGAGATTTGCTAGATCGGGCTTGATTAGTGTGTAACAATTGGAGATTGTACTGAGAGCTTGAGAGGAGTTTTGTACAATGATTGTTACATGATCTCTATGACATATAATATACAGATAGTTGGGGGTTTTCAGCTTTAAGCTTTCCCATAAAATACTGTGTTCATATGTGTGATTGTTTATGGTTTTAATGTGCGCATGCGATTGTTTGTATTTCCGCAATTAATGATCAATGGTAGAAGAGATTTTGTATTGTGCATGAAGTTAAAATAGTGTGCGATCAGGAGAATCTCGGTGAATAATATATCAGTTATTCAAAAACACTGTTACCGATGAAATAGGTAACCACACTGTTACCTACTTTTTTTTGGTAGGATAAAAAGCACCCGATTTTGAAAAGTGGTGATGCAGAATCACACTTTTTTTTGTGCACGTTTTTGACACTCTAATATTTTTATTTATGAAGTATGAATATTTGTTTTAAAATGTTAGTGATTTTCATGCTAATTTTGAAACGTATTGATGCAGCATCAACTTTTTTTTTTAGAGCGGTGATTTTCAAGCTAATTTTGAAATGTATTGATGCAGCATCAACCTTTTTTTTTAGAGTGGTGATTTCATGTTGGTAATAAAACACAAAACTTAGATAAAAAATATATATATATAAAAACAATAAAAAAACCAATAAAAATGTAAAAAAAAAACAAAATTAACTCGTAAAAATAAAAAATTTAAACAAAAATAAATAAATAAAAACAAAAAAAAAACAAAAATATTCAAAAATTATATCAAAAGAAATGACAAAATTTGAAAAAAAACACATAATTTAAAGAATAAAAAAACAAAAATTAACCAAAATTAACCAAAAAAAAATTTTTAAAAAAAACATCAAAAACATTTTCTTCTAAGTTATTAAAAAAAACCATATAATTAAAAAAATAATAATAATTAAATAGAAAATTTAAAAATAATTAAAATTACAAAATTAAAATTTAGATAAAAAAAATAAAATACAAAAAAGAAAAAATAAATTTAAAAAATTAAATTAAAATAATAATAATAATAATAAGAAAAAAAATACAAATTTAAAAATTTAAAAAAATAATAATAATAATAATAATTAAAATTTAAAAAAAAAAACAAACAATTAAACAAAAAGAAAAACAAAAAACTATCATTAAAAAACAAAAAAAATGAAAAAAACCACGTGCAAATAATTAAAAAACAAATATCCATAAATTTATTGTTTTTTTTTAAATGAAACAATTTATAAATTTTAAAAATGAAGAACTAAATAAACTAAAAGATTAAAAAAAAAAAAAATTAAAATTAAAATTTAATAAATTTAATAAATAAATTTTAAATTTTAAAAAATAATTAATCTAAAATATTAAATTTTAAAACAAAATTTTAAAAAATAAAACAAATTAAATTTAAAATAAAAAATTTGAATTTAAAAAAACAAAAAATAAACAAAAAAACAAAAACAAAAAAAACAAAAAATAAAAAATAAATAAATAAAATAAAAGTATTAAAAAATAAAAAAATAAAAAGAAAGAAAAAAAATCAAATTAAAATAATAATAATAATAATAATAATGTGTAAAAAAAAATTCGGTGAAAATCACATAAAAGAAATTTTTGTCGACGCGTTTCAAACCAGCCAGTGTGGTTCATCATCAGGACAAGATGAGAAATCTGATCAGGAAACCAGTTTAAGTAGAACAGGACCGCTCCAACTAGTTGTTTTTCCAACGGCTAGTTGGATCGGTCCTGTTCTACTTAAACTGGTTTCCTGATCAGATTTCTCATCTTGTCCTGATGATGAACCACACTGGCTGGTTCGAAACGCGTTGAAAAATTTTCTTTTATGTGATTTTCATCGAAAAAAAATTTACACACATTTTATGGATCACAGAAGCCAAATTCCTAAAAAAAATTATTAAAAAATAAACAAAAAAATAAAAAAATATGTTACGAATTAAAAAATATTGAAAATTCAAAAAATAAAATTAAAAAAAAAACTAATATACATATATATATATATATATATATATATATATATATATATATATATATATATATATATATATATATATATATATATATTTTTTTAAAAATTAAAAATTAAAAAAAAAAAAGAATTTTTTGATCGTGGTCGCGCCGCCAATCGGCCACCCGCCTAGGTGGCGGTGGAGGCTGATTTCGGGAATCGGCCTCACGCGGCGGGAGGCCGATTTCGAGAATCGATCACCCTCCCACCACCGGAGGCCGATTCCCAGAATTGCCCTCCCGCAGCGGGAGGCCGATTCCCGGAATCGCCCTCCCGCAGTAGGAGGCCGATTCCCGGAATCGGCCTCCGCCGCCAGCTAGGCGAGAGGCCGATTAGCGGCGTCACCACGATAATATAAAAAATAAAATAAAATAAAAAATTAACTTTTTTTTTAATTTCTAATTTTTTTTTTTTAATTTGATTTTTTTTTTAATTTTTTTTTTAAATTTTTTTTTTAAATTCAAAAAATTTAAAATTATTTTTTTTAATTTAACTTTTATATTTGAAATTTAATTTTTTTTTTTTTTTTTTACCTTTTTTTTTTTTAAATTCTATACATTTTTTTGTTTTTAATTTTTTTTTTTTCTAAATTTTGTTAGTATTTTTTATTAAATTTTGTTTTTTTTTTATTTAATTGATTTTTTTTTTCATATTTTTTTTATTATTAAATTTTATGTTTAGTTTTTTTATTTAATTTTTTAAAATTTAATAAATTTTGTATTTTTTTTTTTAATTTATTTGAATTTAATATTTTTTAAAAAAAATTATTTTTTTATTATTATTTTTTTAATTACATAAAATTTTTATATTTTTTTAAATTTAATATTTTTATTGTATTTTATTTTTCATTTTTTATTTTTAATTAATTTTTCATTTTTTTACTTTTAATTTAAATAATGTTTTTTTTTTTAAGTTTTAAATTTATTAAAATTTAATATATTTCTTTTAATTTTTTCTTTTTTTCTTTTTTTCTTTTTTTTTTAAATTTAATAAACATTTTCATTTTCTTTTTTAAATTTAATTTCTATATTTTATTTTTTATAATTTCTTTCTTTTTTTTAATTTTTTTTTTTTTAATTTAATATTTTTATTTTGTTTTTATTTTTATTTTTTTATTTCTATATATTTTGAAATTTTAATCTTTAATTTTTTTTATTTTTTATTTTTTTTAAACATTAAAATTTTTATTTTGTTTTTATTTTTATTTTTTTATTCCTATATATTTTTAAATTTTAATCTTTAAAATGTTTTTATTTTTTAAATTTATTTTCTTAAATTTTAGGTTTTTTTTAATGTTTGAATTTTAAATATTAAAAAATGTTATTTCTATTTTTAAAAATGTTAAAAATATGACAATTTTTTTTTTTTTTGTTATTCCAGCATCAATTGGTTTTGTTTTGAGGGTGTTTTTTCAATCCTTTTTTCAAGAAACAATTTTGTTTTTAGCATAATTTTATAAAATGTTGAAATTTGACCTTCAAAAAAAACGAAGTGCGTTCTTGAATACACTTTTTGTTTTTGGGGTGTTTTTTCATGTTTTTTTGAGTCTTTTTGGGCTAGAGTTCCGTTTTGGGGTCAAGTTACCTATTTCATCGGTAACGGTGTTCCAAATTTATACATGGTATCGGAGCAGTATTGATCATTGGAGCAATTGCAAAACATTGAAGCGGTTGAGTTTTGTGCTGGTGGAATTCGAATTTGCGGCAGTGTTTTCTTGGTGTCGAAGTTGAGATGTCTTTCAACGGATTGCGATTGGAGTATGCCCTTGAGGGCAGCTCGAATTATATTGCATGGAAGGACAGGATGGAGGCGGTGCTAGATGACAATGGGTTGAAGGAGTTCATAGATGCAAAAATTCCAAAACCTACTTCTAGTGATGCTGCCGTACTTGACGCATGGAAAAAGAAGACAACAAAGTGTCGAAGAATTCTGTTGGAAGGTGTGAAGGATCACATAGTGTCCAGCCTTCATGGTAAGGCTTCTCCATTCTTGATGTGGAAAGCTTTGACAGATTTATTTCAAAGCAAGAGCGACCAGAGGAAGTTGGCGCTCAAGGATAAACTCGGGAACATAAAAATGGAGAAAGGCGACAGTATGCCCAAGTACCTCACGAAGTTCATCCAATGCAGGGATGAGCTGGGAAGTGTGGGGGTTACTGTTGATGACAAGGACTTGGTGAGCTTGGCTCTCCTTGGGCTTCCGAAGAGTTGGCATTCCTATCAGGACTCTGTCAATGGTCGGGAGAAATTTCCAGGATGGGAGCGACTTTGGTCGGATCTTGTGCAAGAGGAGATAAGGCGGAGTACCAGGGACGGATCGTCATCAAAGAACTCTGATGAAGAGAATTGTGCTTTGGCTGCCAAAGCAAAGAAGGGGAAGAGCAAGAAAGCTTCTCATTCCGGTGCGAAAGGCAAGGAGCTGGACATGTCCAAGGTGAAGTGCTTTCACTGTCACCAACACGGACATTACGTCACTAATTGTCCACAGAAGAAGAAAAATAAGCAGGCTACTGTGACTGCAGCTGCAGAGGCCTTAGCCTCGCAGTTTGAGCTGGATTTTTCGCTGATCGCATGCTTGGTCTCTAGTATGACAGGATCAGTGTGGTTTCTTGACAGTGGTGCGTCTTTTCACATGACAGGAGATCGAGATTTGTTTACTGATATGGATGAGAAAGATCTTGGAGTGCACATCGAGATGGGCGATGATGGTAGATACAGTGCGACCGGTATCGGTACCATTTCCTTTGAGAGGGAGTCTGGTAAAACCTTCGTATTGAAGGAAGTGATGCATGTTCCAGGATTGAAGAAGAATCTTATCTCTGTGGCGATGTTAGAAGACAAGGGATATGATGTTGTCTTTAGCGAGGGAAAGGCTTTCCTGCGCAGTAAGGAAACTGGTGAAACCCGGAGGATAGGGGTTCGAGTTAAGAACCTTTATCAATTGCAAGTAGATGGTTGCGCAGCAATGGCAGGTAAGGCAGAAGGAGTGGTGAGCCAGGATGATGGTGAGTTGTGGAACCAAAGATTGGGCCACCTTCACCATGGAGCTTTGAAGATACTGCAGTAGATTTCTATTGGGCTTCCTAAGGGTACTCTTGCACAGTCAGATCAGTGCAACGGATGTACCTTGGGAAAATTTGTGAAAGCCACCTTTCACGAGAAGGATAGTCGTGCCACGACGATCCTTGAGAGAATTCACACAGACGTGTGTGGACCTTTCCCAGTAGCTTCGACAGCAAAGCACAGGTACTATGTGATATTTGCTGATGATTTTTCTCGGAAGTGTTGGATCTTCTTCATGCAGAAGAAGAGCGATACATACTCAACGTTCTGTGAGTTCAAGGCACTGGTTAAGAAATAATTGGGGAAGCAGGTGAAGGCTCTTAGGAGCAACAATGGTGGTGAATTCATCTCTGGCGAATTCAAGGAATTTTGCAGCGCAGAAGTAATTCGAAGAGAGCTCATAACACCTCATAACCCACAGCAGACTGGGGTTGTTGAGCGGAAGAACAGAACGATCGTGGGTGCTGCATGGGCGATGTTGCATGATCAGGGCCTTCCCATACACTTGTGGGATGAGGCATGCAATACTGCAGTATATGTGCAGAACCATTGTCCTCACAGGATACTTGGCATGAGTACACCCGAGGAGGTGTTTTCTGGTAAGAAGCCTGATATTTCCCATTTGAGGATTTTTGGTTCACCTATTTACATTCATGTGACTAAGGATGCCAGGAAGAAGCTGGAGCTGACTGCAGAGGTTGGGATATTTTTGGGGTACACTGATACACCCCACAACTATCGTGTGTATTTTCCAAACAGTCGCAAGACTGTTCTGCAACGGGATATCAAATTTCAGGAGGAGAAAGCCATGAAGTGTTCGCTTGAGAGGGAGCCACACTTGCATGCAGATGAGGAGCTATTAGTTCCTAAGGATGAGCTTCAGGATGTGGATCAACCACAAGAGGAAGTTCATGGAGTGGAAGAGACCACTCATGCAGCGCCAACCATCAGAGGGCGGAAGCGCACTACAGAAGCTGAGCGACTGGCTCAAGATGCAAAGAGGATTGTAGGAGCACCTACATCACAGCGCAGACAGAGACAGTCACCTGATCGGTACACTGGGTACATGGCTCTTATGAGCAAGTGTATCGTGACAGAGCCATCCTCTTTCGAGGAAGCTGTGGAGGACCCCGCATGGGTAGATGCCATGGTGGAAGAGTATGATTCGATTATCAGAAACAGTGCATGGGAGATTGTCCCAAGGCCAGAAGGGAAATCAGTGGTAGGTTCGAGATGGATCTACAAAGTGAAGCAGACAGCTAACGAGAGTGTGGAGAAGTACAAGGCAAGATTTGTTGCCTGAGGCTTCTCATAGATTGAGGGGATTGATTATGAGGAAACATTTGCACCTGTCGCAAGGTATTCTTCCATATGAACGATTCTTTCTCTCTCAGTGCAGATGGGGTGGCACATTCATCAGATGGATGTGAAGACTGCATTCCTCAATGGAATGATTGAGGAGGAGGTGTACATAGAGCAGCCCAAAGGTTTCGAGATCTTCAGCAGCGAGTCGCATGTGTGCAGGCTCAAGAGAGCGTTGTATGGGTTGAAACAAGCACCTCGTGCTTGGTACACACGGATAGACAGTTATTTCACCGGACTTGGATTCTCCAAGAGTGAGGAGGATCCGAACCTATACCAGATTGTGGTGGAGGGTAAGTTGTTGATCATTGTTCTTTATGTAGATGACCTATTGATACTCTCATGCAAGGATGATCTTGCAAAAGAGTTTGAGATGAAGGACTTGGGCCTCCTTCATTATTTCCTGGGATTGGAAATTTGGCAGTGCAGTGATGGACTGTTTATGTCTCAAGGCAAGTATGCCCGGGAGATACTGGAGAAGTTCAACATGCATGGCTGCAAGCCTATTGATACTCCTCTTCCTGGTGGTTGGAGGAAGGAGGATGCTACATCGGTAGATGTTGTGGATGCCACTGTTTATCGACAGTTGGTGGGGTCGCTTATGTATCTGGTCAATACATGACCAGACATATGCTATGATGTTAACCAACTTTCACAAGTTATGGTTAAGCCTACCAAGCTCTACTGGAAGGCAGGCAAGCATGTATTGAGATATCTCAGAGGAACATCGGAATATGGATTATGGTATAGATATTCGGATGAGGTGAGGCTATGTGGCTTCACGGATGCAGATTGGGTAGGGAGCCCAATGGACAGAAAGAGCACATCTGGAGGGATTTTCAGTATCAGGTCGACAGAAGTTTCTTGGTACAGCAGGAAGCAGAGATCCATGGAACTCAATTCAGTAGAGGCCGAGTATATGGAAGCGATTTTGGCTGCATTCGAGGCTATATGGATGAGGAAGATCCTGGTCGGGTTGTTCAATTCACACTTAGATCCTACTGTGATATATTTTGATAATCATAGTTGCATCAAAATCTTGGTTAATCCAGTATTTCATGATAGATCTAAACACATTGACATCCGGTATCATCATATCAAATATTGTGTGCAGCGGAAGATCATGTTACTTTCATACATTCCCACGGAGGATCAGGATGCTGATATCTTGACGAAGGCGCTCACCAGGAGCAAATTCGAATACCACAGGGGCAGGATAGGGGTGGCAGATAATCGTTATCTTTTTGAGAGGGAGTGTTGAGATTGCAACAAGGTGATGAGCTTAGTGGAAAGATGTCGCCTTCACTAAGTGGGTCCGCAGGCTATTTTTGGCGCACAGTTTATTTTTAGACTATGTCTATTTTTAAACATGTCGATCATGTTCTATGAGTTGCAGGATGCTATTTTTGGATGGTTGGTCAAGTCGGGAAAAATATATGGACTTCTATTTTTATACATATTGGGCGGAATCTATTTTTAGATTGCCAGTCTAAAAATAGATATGTCCAATATTATTAGCTCTTAATAATATTTGGACTATAAACATTATCTTATTCTCTTGGAGCACTTCAGTTAAGTGCACAGATGTGGCACAGGAGCTGACAGAAGGAATTACGTTATTCATAAGGGTTAAGTGGAGCTATTGCATGGATACTTCAGTTAGAACTCATGTGACAGAGTTTGGTGGAGTTATTGAGCTAGTTGATGGAGTTGTGTTAAGTTTAACTGAGTTAAACATAGATGAGCTAGTTGTATCTAGTCTAACTGATTTATACACTAGTGAGAGTGGTGTGAATTAATTATTAATTAATTCACTAATTATTAACTCATTAATCAACTAAAGAATACATCAGTTAACTACAGTGCATGGACAGTTTCAGTGGAGACCAGTGAAGAGGTAGGTGAAAGAGCAGTGTGACTATCAGTTGTGACTATACTGTTACATGATTTGCAACAACCAGTGATTAGAGATGCCAATGAGGATTGCATGAGCAAGGCTGGACCAATTCAATTTCATTCAGAGCCATTCTTCAGTAGTGATTGCGCAGTAGAGGCAGGCTATCAGGTGGCAGAGATTGGAGCATGAGATTTGCTAGATCGGGCTTGATTAGTGTGTAACAATTGGAGATTGTACTAAGAGCTTGAGAGGAGCTTTGTATAATGATTGTTACATGATATCTATGACATATAATATACAGATAGTTGGGGGTTTATATCTTTAAGCTTTCCCATAAAATACTGTGTTCATATGTGTGATTGTTTATGGTTTTAACGTGTGCATGTGATTGTTTTTATTTCCGAAATTAATGATCAATGGTAGAAGAGATTCTGTATTGTGCATGAAGTTAAAATAGTGTGTGATCAGGAGAATCTCGGTGAATAATATATCAATTATTCAAATTTCTACAATAGTCATCTATTTCTTCTTGATCAAATGAGACATCATCTTCTTTACATTCCTCTGCATATTCTTTTTCACTTTCTTCTTTTGTTTCACCATCCTCCATATACACAGCAGAAATTTGATCTTCATCTTCTTTCTGATCATCATCAACAGAATGTGATGGTGTTGCCTCTATATATAAAGGTGCTTGGACTTGGTTTTGATCTTTTCTTTCTCTCTGTAAAATCTGTAGGGGTTGTTTTCTGAATTGGGGATTGAAAACCCCTTTGTTTTGTTGTGCAGGTTTCTTGTTGTCTAATTCCATATTTACTAATTTGTTTGAAAAAATTTTAATGACCTTAGTCATGTCATCGATCCTTTTATCTTGTGATGATTCTTCTTCTTTGGCTTTTCCTTTATCTTGAACCTTTCTAGCAACAGTCATATTTGCCTCCATCTCTAAGGCATCAGTTTGAATCTGTTCAAGAGTGGGGGATCTTCTCTCTCTCAAGGTAAAAATGAAATATGATTCAAATGCCCCAGCAAAAACAACCCTTGATCCAATAGGAGGAGGTTTCATTTCTACAGGAAAACTATTGTACAACTTATTAAATCTTTTGATAAAATCACTCATGTTTTCATTTGATTTTTTCTTGATAGCATTAAATTATGTTAAAGAATAACCATGGTCTCTTTTTTCACCCCATCTCTGGATGAATTGTCTTTCTAATTCATCCCAATCATTGATTGAACCATTTGGTAATCCTTTGAACCATTTTCTTGCCTCTCCACTTAGAGACTGCACAAAAAGTATCATTACAACATCAAGATGCTCTACATTAAAGCTTTCAGCAAAAGTGCAAAACAAAGGCAAGTGTTGTTCTGCAGTTATTTCATCTTCACTAGTAAATCTAGGATGCAACTTAAGGTACTCCTAAGGCATTGAATTCATTGGTTGGGGTAGATTTAATGGTGCATATCTATTCATCGAGAAAGCAGGGGCTGCCATGTTTATGCCCTAATTGACTGCTCCTTGAGCGGGAGTAAAATGAATACCAGTTGTAGGTGGGGATAAAAGGGGTGGAACAAATGATATGGGAAGGGGTATATGAACAATAGAAGAAGAAATGGCAACTGAATTAGGTTGAGATTCTGTGAATGGAAATGATACAGACTCAAAAGATAGTTCTTCTAATGTTGGTTCTTGGAAATGAATGGGTGAGGCTAAGGATTCTTTTTCTGAGAAAATGAGTTTCTGGGAAATTTCCCTTGATGGTAAAATATGAGAACTACTTCCTGGTGCAAGAAGTGTGGCATCAGGTGTATAAAATATTTTTGTTTTCTGTCCCTTCTTTGAAACTAAATTTTATATATCTGACAGAATAGGGACCTTTTGTTGAGAGGTATCTGACCTCGTGTGAGGCCTCTTTGGAGCCAGAATTATTTAAAATAAAACACAGCTTAGTATTTCCTCCTCTTTGAACAACCAGAGGAAATATGAACAAAACCCAGGGAAAACCTTCGAATCTTTGTTCCCCGGCAACGGAGCCAATTAATGTTGTACCTTAAGAGACAATCCCTTAGCTGTGATAAGGAATCAGTGCTTAAGACATTTATATGATTATGTCACGAATATATATGTCTCTGTTTTATTAACCCTCAAGTATTTATGATTAAACCCTTAAATGTCAAATATGATGAATGCTTCACAATGCTACCATCTGTTAATGTTGAATGAAGTGACTAGAAGAATATGAAAGAAGAATTCCAATATGTTGTTTTAAACAGAAAATATCATTTCCAACCCCAGAAGAAATATATGAGAGAAATAGTTAAAACAAAGGAGCGCCAATTAAGGTTTTTAAATCTTATATACAAAAGTAAAAAGAGACTTTTTACTCATAAATTTGTTTTATTCATAGATAGAAAACACATAATGTAAACTTAGATACATTTCAACATAAACAGAATGCTAGAAACTTGCTTACCCATTCATTAATCTTTGAATCTTTGAGTACAAAAATAATTTTCTGAAGGTCCAAAACTCGAAACCTTTCGTTCCCTTGAAAATTACATTAAATACAGTAAAAAGCAGTTTGGAACTACTGTAACCAATCCTAACTACCAAAACTACTTTAAGACTTCAAAGGCTGTTTATTACATGCTTTGAAAATGTCTTGTTACAATTACATTGTCTTCAGAAAATAACATAAAATAAATATCATAATCTATAGGAATTGTTGATGATGTGGCTTCTTTTCCTTTGTCAACTGATTTGTCTTTCTTTGCTGTTGATACTTTTGGCAAGTCTATTTTCCAAGCTTTGCACTTTTTCCATATTTCTACCTTTGTCTTGGATGAATGTGTCAGATTGTGATATTCCAATCTGAATGCATTAATTTGATCATAAGAAGGCCTTTCTGTGAAAGGAGTCTTTACCATCCACAAGAGTTGAAAATTTCTCTGCAGGAAGTTGACCATTGTCTCTCCTTTAAGCACCTGAGTCTTTTCATGCCTATTATCAACTTTGATTTTTTTCATCACTAGTAATTTCTCATAAGAGCTCCGTGGCAAAATATTTCCCTCAGTTCCCCAACATGATGGCAAGCCTACTCTTGTCATTTTATCAAAAGACTTATCAAACTGACTTACTACTTCCTTGATTTCCATTAGCTTCTTTTCTGCAGCCTTTCTGAGATCATTTCTGACAATCATTTTATTAATTTCTACTGCATACAACATTCTGCCCTGCATATTATTCTCCTCTAATTCCTGATCTGATCTAGAATTAATAAAATCAATAAACCTTCTGGCCCAAATGGCTCTATTAATTCATTTTTGTTTATTATACATGATTGGTTCTTCACATTCTACAATAAGGCTTTTCTCTTTGGCAATGATCATTAGGAAGCACCAATTAGATTTCATTTCTGAAATGATATCAGTCCAAATGATATATTTAACTTGTATCAATGAGAGATTTCCTTTCAGTGTTTCTTTGAGATTTTTAATCTCAGCTTCAGCATTTTGGAAATCCATTTTGTACTTGTCAGCTTCATTTTCTAGGACTTTCATCAACTTTGTTACAGTCTCCAAATATGTTTGCGCCCTCTTTCGATCTCTTTCAGCCATCTATAATTCAGTATTCAGTTGAGCAATCTGTGCTTGAGGATATTCATTACCTGTAGGAAAAACAAAAGTACAATTATGATTATCAATATGATTTTGCAATGAAATTGCAGTCTGCTTTATTTTGGAGAGTTCTTCATCTTTCTACATGAGTTGCTGCAATAGCTTTTCCTTTTCCTTCTCTACCTCTGCAACTTCTGTGGCCATTGAATGTTCTCTAGTAGGTAACTTTAATTTCTTCCTTAATGTGGATATTTCTACCTCAGCACTTTGCATGACTTTCTGCACAACAGTCTTATCACTGGGGTCTACTCCAATTTTTATAATAATTTTCTTCAATTCCTCATTTTGAACTGTTAAGGCTCTTGAATTAGCCTTCTCTAACTTCAATTGTTTAATTACTTTACCCAACATTTTCTCCGCCTTTATTTCCATTGCATTAGTTTTTGTGAGGTCATTTACAATCAATTGACCTGTTTGCATATGCAAATTCATTTTATCCATCAGTGGAATTTTCTTTACATCCACAGTCACATTGACATTGTTGAAATTGCTGGAAGAACCAATTGACATATCTGTAGGATGTGACAGGGAAATTTTAAATTGATCTTTCTCAAGATCCATTACAGTCAATAATATTGTTTGATCAAAAGCAACTTGATGTTCAGCTTGGGCCTCCATGCTGGCCTTCATCCTCTGATTTCTTTCTTCAATTTGTGAAAACAACTGTTTAATCAAGGGCACCTATTCATGAGAAGCTTCATGATTCCTGGGTGAAGTAGGAGCATTTTTCTCTTCTGCCAAATGTAAAGAAAAACCAGGTGAATTAGATATAGGCTCTTCAGTAAGTTTTATTCTCTTCTTGGCTCCCTGCTCCTCATCATCTAGATCAATAACTACTTCCTTGGTTCTTTTATTTGTTTTCTCTGCTATGATGGGAGTTTGAATGTTTGCATCTACTGAACTCATCACACCTTTACATGTTATCTTCTCTTGTTCTGGCCTACTTTCATGAATGAAAGTAGAGTACCCATTCTCAATTCTTCGATTTGAAATCACACTATATGGGTCATAAGCCCAACTTTCTCCTAGTAGCATATGCATGTCATCTAACATTTTTGTTACTTCATCAAATGCCTGCCTCATATTTACTATGAAAGGGCCTACAACCATAGGTAATTTATACGTGTCCTTTCTTCATAGGCACGAAATGAACCTGATCAAAATTTAGACTCTATCTAATGAATTCTAAAGCAAAATTCTCATTGGTACAAAAGTTGGGAGTCTATAAAGCTCAACACTTGCTCCATATAGCCTTATTTCATAATATTCCTCAAAAACAAACCAATCTCCATAATTGAAATTGTTTCCTAAATGCAGAAACTCCTGAGCTTTAGGTAAGAAACAGGGAGGAGGATTTCCATTCAATATTTTGTATGAAATTGGCATGTAATAGCTAGAAAAATCAAACAACCCAGCCTCATTCTGCTCCCTTCTAACTACATATGTCCAGAATATCACTGATTTCCTCATTTTATTTACATCCATAATATTTAGTCCTAAATGCATGAATTCTTCCACAATATGATATAAGAACAAATATACAATCAATGAAGGAAATTTAAAAGAACTTATTAATGAAAGGCTCATCAGCTGTGAATTGACTGCTTCCTGCCAATATGATGGAATATCCAACACCATTCCTAGCTTCATCATCATGGAAAACATCCCTAGAACTGATTTATCCACTGTATTATCATCACCTTTACCTAGAATTTTTGCAATACTACTCAATGTTGGACGAGTCTCAGCATCAAAAACCCCCATAGCAAACTCTTTGAAATCTTGCTGAAACTGCTTCATGTCAGGCTTCAAATAAAACATGAACTTATTGAATTCTTATCCTGCAATATTATCATAATATTGTACCAACGAATCATCAGAAAATTGGATGGATGACTCTGACTCAGGATAGCAAAGAGCTTGGCAGATTAACAGGTTAGACACCTACAGCACGTTTTCTCCTTAGGAATTCATGACAAAACACTTTCCTGGATACATGACAAATACCAACCAATAGATAAATTTAGGGAAAAGATGGGTTTTTGGAATGCATGAAAACAAAAATCCAGACTTATACATCGCAGAATACACAGGGGAAGAATTATCATTCAAGATAACTTGCTGGTAGAAATGGAGGTGAATTATTGAACATAGGGTATCTTGAATATCCCTCTCAGTGTCCATGAGAGGGATATGGCTAGTTGAACCTGATAAGGATGACCGTTTAGCCATGGTTGAAGATTTACGTGAGAAATATTTACAGGGTAGTCAAAATTGCAGGTGGCAGAAAACTAAAACAGGGTGCAGCACAACAAATCACAAGTAATGTTGGAACGAGGTCTCCTAACAAGCTGTGAAACTGGTCCATTTTGATTATTTTTTATTATATTTAGTATAGCGCAGGGGTTTTGGGGCGGGTCAAAGCCCCGAACGCATTGTAATGGGTCAAAGGGTAAACTAGGGGTCCAAAAGCCATGGGTTGTGGACCATAGGAAAGTTGAGGCTAGATTGTTATAAATAGAGATGTATTTTGTATTGGAAAGGATAAGAATTGATGAGATGTTGATGCGATCTGTTGCTTAAGCTTTATGTTTATGTTTTGGGGAACAGACTCCTGCTGGCTGTGTGCGCGGAGATCCTAGTCCAGCTGTGTGTGGACCCTGCTGCTGTGTGTGCAGGTTAGGAAGGGGATTGTAAGGAAAGATTGATGAATGAATGAATGCGAAGGATTATTAGAGATCTGAATCTGTGAGTATTGTTGTATGAATTGCTGATAATTGTTGTGTTATTTATTTTTTGTCTTTCCGCTGTGAAGATCTTTGTATTGAATGTTGGGATCTAGATCTGTTTTGCTCTATTTATTTAATACTATGTTGATGTCATAGAAAGAATATAATTATAGATCTAGTGCACGTGGATGCAAATAGATACATAATTAACCCTGAGAAGAACAAGGTAAGTTTGGAATTACAGCAACTGAACAAAGCTTTGCTTGTCTTACCCTTCCTTTCTCAGGGTGTGGAAACCTGGTTCCAGCACCCACCCATACTACTTCGGGTGAGACTGTGACCTGCGAAAGCAGGTCACTACCGAAAGGGCCAGTAGTATAGGGGTTTGTTGGCAAACCTTGCACACCGAACCTGGGTCAGGACCCCTCAAGCCAACAAATGGTTCCGTTGCTGGGACTAGAAGGAGGTTGAGAAAGGGATTGGACACTAACAAGAAAATACTGAAGAAGGGCACCATGGTGATGCACTTGAAGTTACCTACCTTCCAGGGCACGGCTGATGAAGACATGGAACGATTTTGGTTTGTGGCAGAGTCGGTATGGGTTGCGCAGGGCGTGGTGGGCGATACTATGAGAAAAGCACAGCTATGTGTAGCCCTTGAGGGAAGAGCTTTGGGCTGGTATATGGGGTACGTATCACAAAATAAGGACACAACTATCCAGAACATCAAGGATGCCCTGAGACAGCAGTTTTGAAACCTTAAGTCCTACTCTCAAGTCGTAACAGAACTAAAATATTTCAAGCAAGGGGCAACTAAGTCTGTATGGGAAGTAGACAAACACCTAAAAGAAGCTATCAGAGAAGGAGGATTTCGGTATGATGACAGACAGCTTACAGAGTGGTTTATCGCCATGCTACTCCCTCACCTATGCGTACCAATGGATCGCCAGACTTTTGACTCGCAAGACGAGGCTCTGGAAGCTGCTATGTAATTAGAAGTTATGCCTCAAAAGGGGGCTACGTTAGACGTACAGCAGATCCAGGAGCAGATTGAGGCTATGCACTAGGAAATTCAGAATCTACAATGGGAGAAAGGAAGAGGGGTTGGCACGGAACAAGGTCACACAACGAGCCACTGAGGACTAGGAGGGTGTAGCCTGGAACAGTGGGGCTCAAGGGGGACCTACGCTCTGGCACGAAGGAAGCTGCGCAGCTGGGTGGCGTAAGGTCAACCAAGGGTCTTGTCCAGGCACCCCCGTTTCCGCATCAGAACGACGTTGGTGCCAACATTTCCGATCAGTTGGCCATAAGGATCAAGACTATCGAATCCATAATGAAGCAATGAACAAGGATCCTACCTCAGCAAGAACCCCCTTGGGTAGGATGACTCTCCCCATGGGAGAAGAGACGGGAGCCAAAGCAGAAGCACAGGTCGGGGTCGAGGCCAATCGATCTGCTATAACTGTGGAGGCGCAGGGCATTTTGCGAAGGATTTCCTGCATCCCTTACGACAGTCCTGTAGGTATTGTAGACAATTGGGCCACATGCTGGAAGACTACCCAGCCCTAAAACAAAGGTATGGGGAAAGCAACTTCATTCTGCGCAGAAGGTGCGAAGGGTCCAAACCAAACTGAGGGGTCAGGACGCAAAGATAAATGTAGTAACACACAGTGGATTGGCGACTAGGGGGGCTAAGGAGAAGGATGAAGTTGATACATTGATCCACAGGGCAGTTAGCAACCAAGAAGGACTAGACCTGTGCAAAGTAAGGGAAACTTTTATGGACGCCCGAAAGGACTTCCTTGAAACTAAATTTTCTCCATCCACATACTTGGGAGACGTAGAAGTAACTGAGGAGGTTAAAACCTTCTTACAAGCATGCATGAGGCTGCTCCGCAACCCTTGGGCAGTATGAAACTTGCAGGCTTTACTGGAAAGCTGTGCAACACATGATACCAGGTCAACCGACATCAAGGATGTGCATACGTTACATGAATGTCAGAGATGCACTGGCAGGGAAATGCAGCTGATAGTCCAGATCAGCGGTTATAAAATGGATCAGGTTATCTTGGACCTTGGATCAGATGCCAATATACTACCTAAGCACACTTGGAAAAACATGGGAGAACCCAAGCTGGAGCGATCCACCACCCAGGTTCGAATGGAAAATCATCAAAAAATCATCCCTCTAGGTAGACTCCCTAGTGTCGTGGTTGATATCACAGGAGCAAGGATCCTAGCCGGCTTTGAGGTGATATAAATTGTGGAAGATGCGAATCCCTACCCTATTCTCCTCGGGCTGGATTAGGCTATGGACATGGGGGACATCATCAACCTCAAAAATCCCAGCATGATATTTAAAAACCAGGGCAGATGGGTTGCTGTACCACTGGACCCGGTAGCAAGCAAATGTTATGCAGAACCTATACCTAAGGGAGGGGCTGATATCTATAAATTGACAATGCAATATAGGGACAACCTCACCCAGGACAATGTACCATGCTACAAGGAAGATATTGAGGATCCCAGAAAGGATCTAGAAGCTTGGCAGACCCGGCTAGGAGAAGCTTCTATGTTGCGTTGTCTTCGTATCACTAAGGAATCTCTCTTTATGGCCCCAGAAGAAAGGATGTGAGTAGAACTAGGACCCACCCCAAGAGAAGCACAAGTCGACCCCCGAGCAAGAAACAGGTTCCCTATGACACATGTTGGTTCCACATGTAGCGGCCCCATGCCTCAAGCCACTTTTACGATGGTGACGCAACCAGGGGTCAGGCAATTGATGCCGACATCAGCCCCGCTTAAAACCTTAGTAGAACATATGATAAAATTCTCTTGGTCTTGGGCCAAGAGCTACTTAGGAAGCAAGCTTGTGTTGGGGGAAGTCAAGCATTTGTCACAAATTGGCAACCTTTGCGTGACAATTACACCTAAATTGTTGGGGACGCGACAACTAGTCGTTGGAAATGTACCCTCTAGGAAAAAGTAGAAGTTACCATTGAAGAGAGCGGCCCCTAAGCCATTGGCAGGACGAATTACGGGGGATTTTTACCCTTCCTTGGGAAACCCGCCCCACGCGAAATCTCTCTCTCTTCCCTCTGATGGAAATTGTTTAAAGGGCGGCAGGATGATCGGGTTAGCGGTATTGTCTCATGTAAACAGGCGGCCTACTTTAAGTGTCTTATAGAAACAATCAAGAAACGAACTTTGTTATAGTTGCAACATCCCTCCCATGACTAGTAAACCTCCCCCATCGGATCGCAGTCATCCAGAGCTAGGATTTATTTTTCGCGCAAGGATGCTAACCACTGCCCCTACCAAACCCTCCACCCCAATTGAACCTAAGGTTGAAGAAGTTCTGGAAGATGAGCCTAAGCTGGAGGAATTCCCTCCCCCACGAGCCATAAGAAAAGGAAAGGATAAAGCTCAAAGTTCGAGGGCTACTCCATAGGCAACAAAGAAACCCCGAAGTTGCCCAAGATATCACAGGTCGCCGCCCTCAAAACAAGATGACCAGGAGGGGGCTCTGCCGTCTAACCCGATCAACTGGTTACCCCCCTACGTTTGACCACAAAGACCATCTATGTAAATACTAAAAAACTTGGATAGCCTGATCACCTACCTGCAGACTCCGTTGACCCCAGGCGAGGTCCCCATCCTCGGTGATCCCTGCGGACGCCTCCATGAGGTCAAGTTTGATGATCATAATCTGGCGGACCATGACGCTTTTCTAGAATTGGCCTCTGCATTATACTTTGACACTATACATGAGGATGGTGGAATCATGGTGATACCTCAACGTTGGGTATGTGGCTTGGCGGGATCCAGACTTCTGAATTTGCTCTGCATGCCCCACTTTGGCTGTTACAACATTACATATCAGTTGGCACGCCAGTTACTTGCCCGCGTTCACAATGGCTACTTATGGATTCGCGACAGGGTCCCTATTGATGCCGAGTTGATCCACAAGATTACGAGCCTCCTGATGCAGGGGCCGCACCTGCTTGAGAAATTTGGAAAGAAGTACGAAGTCGCTACCTCTCTGTATGTCCGGGAGACCTATGCGGTCCAGTGAAATCAGCGAGGGTTTATGATCCAAACCATCAACGACCCTGCTATGCAGATGGGCACCCGACTGTTAGCCTACAAACTCATACAGAGGTGCCAGGTTGCGACTTTCCTCGCCTATGTAATCTTGCTAGCTGGGCAGTGTGCGAAGGGTGTGTTTTTTAATTGGGCTCAATACTTGTGCGAGGAATTTCTTGCTAATTTCCACGAGTCTCAAGAGCATGGGACATCTTTCTTCTATTCGTGGTTGTTATTCCTCATAGCACTAGTCGCCTGGGACAAACCAGAGGATTCAGCCACTCCCGAGCTCCCTGATGGGATGTGCGAAGGTGCTTGGTATGCTCACTTATGGGACTCTAAGGATAAGCAGTGCATTGAGGATAACAAGGTATTTTGGGTCCTCTTCCAGAGCAATGTCGCCACTTCCATAAACTCCCGACCTCAATTATCCCCCACCATATATGAAAAGTACAAGCATATTGTTGCATTTCAAATCACTATGCACCAGGTCTGGATTCGTAGTCTGGCCAGTCAGACGTGGATAGAACTCCCTTATATGGTTCCAGATGAAGAAATTGATCTATTGATCACATTGTGGCCCCCCGCATGGAGAAAAGGTCTCCCCAGCACTCCAGCTTCAGTTACAGCTGAGCCCAGAGGTAACCTGCCGCAGCATCAGCCAGATACAGCTCCGAACCCAGTAGCTACTACCACTCCCCCTCCTCCCGGTACTAAGAGGATGGGGCTATCAGCATCAGGACCAAGGAAGAAACAGCAAGCCCATCATGAGCACTATGACGCAACAGTCACATTAACGGGCGGAGACCTGGAGTAGATCGTGGATGCTGTCACTATGTCTATAGAATATAAGTAGGCACTTATTGTGGCTTAGTGGAAGGCAGGGGTCAATTCTCTGCAGGAATACCTCTGCACTCTCCAAATCAAAATGCAGCACCCCCCACCCAGTGAAGGCCAGGCCCCACCTCTGTCAGTCGATAGCAGCTTGGCACAAGTTAGGGAGGTCAGTCGACTCTGGAGTATCCTTGTCGGTGCCTTAGTCAGAACACAGCCCTCGGAGGGAACAGGAATTCATCTGGACTTCGCTCAGATGACCCGCTCAGCCTTAGACAATCTCCTTCACATTGTCTCCTAGGAAATTAGTGACCGCACTCAGTCCACCACCCGACAGCTTGCGGCCACCCAACGCACCCTTGTGCAGAAGACTAAGGAAGTAGTCCAGGTCCAGTCACAACAAGCGGAGCTTGACATTGTGATCCACCAACTTTGCACGGAAGTCACAACGGAAATCACGGCTGAGGATACATCTAGAAGTAAGGTAGAAAAAGTGGTTGTTGCTTTCAAAGCCTCCCGCCGGGAGATTTCAGACTTACGGGCCAGGCTACAGCCCGGCACGCCCCCAGAAGTCCATGCCTAGCGTACCGCCCCTATCACGGATGCAACAACGATGATCACGGTGCAAATTTCTCAAGGTGCCACATTGATGGAGTCAGCCATACAGCTCTAGATCCAGGTCCAATGCAATCCAGTCCTCCAACAAACCACTCAAGACCTACGCCAACAAGAAAAAGTCGTTGAAGAGATTAATGCTACGTTGCCTACCTTGGTACTTGCCCAGCGTTTGGCATGATTAAAAACTAGCAACGACCTCTAGAACGAGATTGTGAAACTCCGGAATAAACAACACATCTTGACCAAATGTCTGCAGCCCTGGACTACCTCAGCCCTCTAGTTAACACATGAAATTGATGACGCAACCAAGCACCTTAATCAGTTTCTGGCAAGTGTTTCCATAGCTACTAACGATCCACCTTCCCAGAAGTTGTTCGCTCTTGCACAGGATGCTGCAAACCAAAGTCAGGAAGTACTCCCTCCGCTTGTTCGTGATCTGGATACTTTGCGCGTGCAAATCAAAGCTGCACCACTGCAGTGACTTGGGATGAGTCACAAGATTGTGTTGGGGGACCGTTGGAACGGGGTCTCCTAACAAGCTGCGAAATTGGTCCATTTTGATTATTTTTTATTATATTTAGTATAGCACAGGGGTTTTGGGGTGATTCAAAGCCCTGAACGCATTGTAATGGGTCAAAGGGTAAACTAGGGATCCGAAAACCATGGGTTGTGGACCATAGGAAAGTTGAGGGTAGATTGTTATAAATAGAGATTTATTTTGTATCGAAAAGGATAAGAATTGATGAGATATTGATGCGATCTGTTGCTTAAGCTTTCTGCTTGGGTTTTGGGGAACGGACTCCTGCTGGCTGTGTGCTCGGAGATCCTAGTCCAGTTGTATGCGGACCCTATTGCTGTGTGCGCAGGTTGGGAAGGGGATTGTAAGGAAAGATTGATGAATGAATGAATGCGAAGGATTATTAGAGATCTAAATCTATGAGTACTGTTGTGTGAATTGCTGATAATTGTTGTGTTATGTATTTTCTTTCTTTCCACTGGAAGATCTATGTATTGAACGTTGGGATCTAGATCTGTTCTGCTCTGTTTATATAATACTATGTTTATGTTATAGAAAGCATATAATTATAGATCTAGTGCACGTGGATGCAAATACATACATAACTAACCCTGCGAAGAACAAGGTAATATGGAAATTACAGCAACAGTACGCAGCTCTTCTTGCCTTACCCTTCCTTTCTGAAGGTGCGAAAACTTGGTTCTAGCACCCACCCATACTACTTCGGGTGAGACTGTGACCTGCGAAAGTAGGTCACTACCAAAAGGGCCAGTAGTATAAGGGTTTGTTGGAAAACCTTGCACACCGAACCTAGGTCAGGACCCCTCAAGCCAACAAGTAATTTGAAAGACAGATAGAAATCTTCTTTAAATAGGTGGCGCGGGTTTTAAATTTAATGCTAACAAGACGTGCGAGAAAGCCATTAACTCTGCCCGATGTGGAAGACATTTGTGACCAACTCGGTGTCTTACGTCACTGCAGGGGCTCTCGAGGTACGAAGGAAAAATTTGGCTGGTTCCCACGCATTCAATCTTCGCCTTTCATCTATGTTGTCCCCACAGTCAACCCAGACAACTGCGGAGACAATCATCATGGTATCCGGTGCGCTAGTTGTGCCCGCGGGTTGGGTTTTTTGACAAGGACTTTAATTATCAATGCCTTCTGCCAATCAAATCAATCAATGTTTAACATCAAATATCAAATCCACTATTATAAAGCTTAAATGTTTAAACTTTAACTCAGATTTTGGAAAATATACATATTTTTTCATGCTAAAGTATGAGATTTTGATACTTTAACATATTTTCAAACAATTTCTTATTTTTATATTTTCAAATATTTGAAAAATAAAAGGATATGCAAATGATCCACAATAGACCCAATCATGTCATGACTATTTCACCCATTTCACTCACTGATTTTTTAATCATGACTTGGTGGTAGAGCCATCCTTTACATGGGCTTCCTAGTTAGTTCCTCGCTAGCATTTGTCGCCCATGTTGCAATTTATGTAGGCTAGGGAGTCCTCTTTAGTCTCACCATGAATTATGTGTTTAAGCTTCATTATTCCTTCTTTGTTATCTTTATTCTGGCCATTTACCTTAGAGGCTCCCATGTGTTGTCAAGTTGTATTAATGCATTTTATATTGACTACTTGTTTATCTTGGCCTTTAGCCGGCTTCATTTGGACTCATATTTCAGCCCTCTTTTGACCATGTATTTATGTACAAGTTAACCATGCAATCACTCAGCCTTCGCGACTTGACACCTTTACCCATGGATGGAACATTCCTTTGAGTGTCACTTACAGTTTTCACCACCTTGCATTGACCATAGGATTGTTCCTATCCCAAGAACTAGTGCATCTATTTACCGACACTCGTTATATCCATTGTACTATAGGCATTATTTTATTCTTTTTTAGGCTTTGAAATACGAAAAAGAAAAAAAAATTAAATATTTGAAAAATAGTGAGAATGGGATAATACTTCCATACTTTATGGCAGCTACAGTGTTAGTTGTTTCACCCTTGAAAAAAGCCCAAAAAGCTACGTCTTTTCTCCATTTGGGATGGTTTTATTTTTTTGACTTAGGAGAAGCCATAACCTTTTTATTGAGTCAATAATCCCCTGTTTGTTTATCTTTTTCAATCATATGGAGGGTTTGTTTATGCCTCCTACATGACAAACTTATACAAAGTCATCATTTGCTACCATAGTCAACATGATTCTTGTTTTTGTTCAAGGGAAGTTAACCTGAGTCGGCCTTCCTGCGGTGTCTCTTGACTCATTTTTCAGTCGGCCATCCCGGTTTTGTCAGTATCTGGTTCTAACACATCAGCTATTTGGTCCTTTTCTCATGCTGGTTTGAGAAGGTCTCCATTCACTTATTGTTGGTGGGTTTGCCTCTTATCGACTACGACATATTGCTCTGAGAGTAAACCTAGAGTTGCACCCTGGCCCTATTTCCATCATTGATAGGTGACCTTGTGCTCAGCATTTGATCAACATCATGGGTCTTTGACTGAGTGGTTTCCCTTGTGTTTTACTTCAGTTTACATTATCACACCTGGGATTCATGTAGTACCTTGATTTACAATTCACCCTATCTGTGGATATCTCGCCTCTTTGTCAGCTTTCATTATTGGTTAGTTCAGAGGGTTTCTGTCGTGCGCTAGCTTCATTTTTTGCATGCCGGAAACGTACTTCGGGTTGGTTACTTCACTTTGCTTCATTCGATTCCTTCCAAATCTTTGCTTGTGGGTTACACTCGTGCTAAACTGATGTGGGATGTCTTAATTCCTTCCTTCCAGCAGATATTTTCCCATCGACTCTGACTCATTGTTCTGGGAATAAGGTCTAAAGTCCTTTTTTCAGTACCTTAGGGTTTGCAGTCATCAGTGGCAGAATCTTCGCTATTGACAGTGAGAATACATCATTATATCCTGATTGATGGATTCTCTCGAGTGTTTGACTTCAACTCATTCATTCGCACTTGTTGTATTGTATTGGGGCACCTTGACACTCATTATCATTATATGTGGGTTGTCTCGCGTTTGTTAAGGGTATACATCAATGACTGGTAATCAAACGATTTCTCACACGGTCAAAATCATCTCATTTATTCCCATTGTGTAGAATTGTGCCATGTTGATCGATGAAGACCTCAGGTTTTCATCAACATGTTTCGGTTCACTTTGGCAGTTCCTTCAGTTTTTTGCCAGTGACACCATCCACCCTTATATGTTGCAGTTTCATCACAAAAGCATCTTATATGTTGGCACCCAAGTTGCGTGTTGTACCATTTGTTCCACCACTTATGATTTGGTACTTGGAGATTCAGTTGTGACTTCAGTGACCAGATATCTATGCAACATCATTGATCAGTTTCCTATATGTGATACTTGGACATGATTTTGACTTGTACTTCTGGGAATTGATCAGATGATACATTATGTACTTTAAATTTTCGTTATACTTGTATACATATTGGATCCAATCCATACTTCATATGCGGACATGCTTTTCTTTCATTGAGCATGGGAATGCCCACCTCAGACATGAGCTATCTTTCTGATTTCTATCACTAGTTTTTGGCAGGCTGAAATCTGGTGAAGTCCTCTCTAGTCCTCCTAAGGTTCTTTCTCTACAAATAATATATTTTGGCTATCATGTACCCCTTCTGACCTCATATATTAGGGGGTATCTGTTATAGCATCATTTCTCACCATTATATACTTGATGACTTATGCATTGGCCTTGGGAAGCCCTTCCATTCAGACTTGGTCACATTTCTCAAAAAACAGTATTTTAAAATCCATATACGACTCTGCCGAGCTTTTTCTCCATATACACTTGGGTCCATATATAGCTAACCCATGTATGCTATTTAAAATATCAAAAAATACAAAATGTCCCTATTACTGAGGTGGGGTTTATGTTTTTTCTTGTAACTTAAATACCCCAGCCCATGGCCTAATTGTTCCCCAACTGAAAAAAAACTAATTTTAGGAAGTATAAATACGCCTCAAGGGAATGGCCTAAGGGAGGAAGAGAGATCATTATAGATAATATAGCTTGTTATATCCCTGATCAAGTCTTATATTTCCCCTACGCCTCCTGCACTTCCCAGATTTTCAGGAAACCCTTGTTTCCTTGTGCTGATCACTCTCATTCTATGTGACATCCTTTGTGCACCATTCATGGAAGACGATTTGTGAGGCGAGGTTTGGACGAATCCAGAGGATGGTTTGCTCAAGGCCGTGGCAAATCTCAGGTTATTTCTCCACTATTTTTTTCTGTACATGTTATCAATAAAATAAGTGTCATCTTGTTCATGATGTTCATGTATCATATCTCTCGTATACATACTTAATAATCTTGAATATTTTATTTCTTGTTATCCTTATGAGATTATGTATGTTGTTTTGCTAACATCTAGGACATATATGATGTACAAATAGGTTTTTGTGCTTGTTCTTTGTTGATTTGTAGGTTTTGGAGCACGAGGAGTTACAGGGGTTTTGAACCCTATGGGATCTACTACAAACAAAGGATAAACGAGTAATATTTGAAAATCCTCACTTTCTAGTTCAAAGCATAGAAGTTGGTAATTTGATTCCTTCTTGTGATGACATGCCCCTTCTCTATGAGGTTTATCAATGCAGGACCTTTGGGTAACATTGCCAGTAACAATGTTTGATTTTATCCAATTCTTGGCTGATAACATTCATGACCAGTTTACAAAATTTCATACTAAAGGAGTATTTAAATATACTTATTTCATTATCTACATGTTTTTATATTTTCAGGCAGATAAATTTCAGTTTGCAATGAAGAAAATGAATGAAGATGGACACCCACAATCTGTCATTTTTTGGACAACCTTACTGATGAAGGAGTAAGAATAATTCAGTTATAAAGAGTTTATTGAGAAATTTCTACATCTTTCTTTGAGTATTCTGAATGGCACAAATGAGCCTAGAATAAGTGAAGAAATTAAAAGAATAATGTAGCTTTCAGATCAGGCTAGAATAGCAGATTGGTATTTATACCAAAATTACATAGAACTGAGAGTATATGATTATCAATCGCCTCCCTATAAGCTACCAAAATTCCTCCCAATGGGGATTTTTTCCCTCGAATATATTAGACAAATATTGAATGAAGATGAGGTGCATCTTGTCTCAGCGAAAAAGAAATCATAGTTCAGGATAAAGTCTGAGATAGGGCCATTTATATGCAACGACAGGGCAGCAGGAGAGGAAGTTGTTAAGATACTAAAAGGAATGAAGTTTTCTCCCAGCTTCACATCGTCTTATGATCCCTTTATGGTCATTTCTAAACTAAGGGTCGAGACTACATTCATACACAAAGGCCATATATAGAGAAATTCAGGAATCAGCCAGAGTGGACCGAGAATACCTTACAGGAGGCAGAGGAGCAGGCTATATGTACTTCAGGTTTACAAACACTTTTACCTCAGCAAAATAAAATTAAATAAGACAAATAAGAAGCAACAGGAAAGAGGCAAAGGGAAGATCAGTCACCTTCAATGACTGATACTTCCAATAAAGAGTTCAAGTTGAAGTATAGAAAACGGGCCAGGATACATATGGACATGGATGAAGGTAAAGAAACAGAACAGGAGACCATAATTAATATCCTAGATACTCCAGGATCATCTATAGTGGGAGGACAACCCCTCACTTCTCCTACTACCTCAACTTCTACCCTAAATCAACAGCAGACCCTCCAAACAAATACATCCAGTGCTACTACAGGGGAAAGGGAGAAGACAGTATTTGATACTTTCAGATAGATCAAGGGAAAAATACCCAAAGGAGAAGCCTTCAAAGTTCTGTAGACATAATTAGTAACACTTGGCAAGAATTGAATACATCCCGTATATAAACTTCAAATAAAAGGTTGTGTTACGAAATAAAAAAATTTGAAAATATGTACCTTATATATACAATATGGTACCGAGAACCATGCATTCATTCATATTACGCATAATAGTTCTTCAATACAAGCCCCTTGCGGGACTCGGTCCAAGGAATCCTTTGGTAGCTAAATCTCATGGCTTCCAAAAGTTCCTCCTGCAAAGGAAACTCAACATCCAAGAAATCATGAGAACTAGAAGGATCAAAAGATGGAAGCAAGGGGTCCCATGCCCCATAGGATAAATCACTTGGTCAACTACTAGGACCAAGTCCCGAGAAGGAAAATAATATTTCAAAGGATCCTTCTCAGAAGAAATTAAGCATTGAGGATATAATGCCACATAGTTCACTAGTGGCGGGGGAGAGTCAACTTGAAAACTTGGAACATACCAAGGGGTGTTCTGAACTATTCTTAAATTAGGATTGTGATTATGAGATGCAAGTTGATCAATAGTGACAATATTTCCGTTGTGAGGAAAATACATCACTCGAAAGAGTAAAGACACCACAGCATTCATACCATATAAATAATCACGCCCAAGTAGAATGTTTAAGACTAAAGAGTGTTAAACCACCACCATATCGATTATGACAATATTCCCACCTAAAGTGATAGGAAATTAAGGAATAACACCCATAGATTCACCAGGTCTTCTATAATACGCTAAAAACTAACTATAAGTCTCTAGCAGCTTTGGAGAACCCAAATATTTCCAAGTCGAGGAGGATATAATAATTATTGTTAGTTTCCCGTGATTTGGTTGATTTGCAAGCCAAATGACAGTGTAACATCAAACCAGTCTTTGGAGCCCAAGGACCTAGCCTTCCTGGACTCAGAAAGGGCTCTCTCTATTTGTGTAAGGGATATCTGTGTGTTTGCTTATTGTGTTCTGATTTTAGGCTAGTTATGAAGTAGGTTTTTGGGTTTTGGTTTTTTAGGTTGTGAGGGATGAACCGATCAAAGACATAAGATAGGTAAAAAGCTGTCAAATCAACTGGGCTATGGGGTCGAAAAGGTCAAGAAAGCTTTCAAATGGTGATACAAGGTTGCTGAAGGGCCGATTTGATTCAAGGTAAAATGGATATTTGGGAAAAATGGAGTGAGATGGACATTAAATTTGTGAGTAATAAAGGATTTCAAGCATAAATAGTTTAATAGCTGACATAAACATGGTAGGGCTAACCATTAATCATGAGAAATGTAACTATAAGCTGATCGATGCATAGAAATAAACATTCAAGCCATGCATAGAGATATATGACTCTCTAACTTTAGGAAATGGCTATCAGAATTTGGAGAAATACATTTAAGATAGACAAACAACTCAAATCACTATGTAGAAACGCCTAAACATAGTACTTCAAGCTATTGGGAACTTTAGAAACAAGATTGCATAGTTTTAGGCAAAGGGCAAGATCAGTACAAGACCTCCTTGGTTCAACAAATGACAATCTAATCAATCAAAGAGAGGTTTCATAGGTGGAGCTATGGCTAGCCATGAGTAAGCAGGGCATACCGTGAATCATACTTAGCATGCATAAAACCATAAATGAAACAAGCAAACAATATTCTTCAGTTATTAAAGAGCAATCAAGGGTTCTTTAATATGACTAAGAATGAAGAAAACATGGAAGCTATAAAGAAACAGGAAATTTGAGGTGCCTCCAAGGGCATGTCTCAAATCTATTCTCTACTATCTTATACCGAGCAAGAATATGGAATTATGACTGAAAACTAGGAAAAAAAACAGAGAGAGACACTATACCATTCTACCAAGTCATGGAATCCAACAACAATCCTCTTTCATCATCCAAGAACATCCAAGAGACTATCCAAAAGCATGAGACAAGTCTTTCTTCCAAAGCTTATATGACCATATATAGCTTCTATTCATCAAGTTTAGCCTTGTTTACAATGAAAGCCTTTGGAATAAATAGGCCAAAGTGAGGAAAACCTCTTAGTTCAACTTGCAATCTCATTGGCCTATCCAAAATATCTGATTTTGTCCTTGAGGCTTTGCAAAGCCCAACGCATAAAATATCTAATAAAATATCTCAAAAATGCTAAAAAAGGGAAATATATTGACTTTTCATAACTTATCATGTACAAAAATAGCTAAACTCACATGAAGAAAAGTCACTTTTGAAAGGTTCAATTTTTACAAAAATACTCAAAAAATACATCAACAAAAGGTCCCCTAACTTGACGGCAACTTTTGGAGGCCTTCCTGATGTCGAAATGAGGCTCATGACAGCTCGTTGGAAAGCTCTGAGTGTCTAATTTCTGAAAATGTTTATTTTTCTCCCAACTGACCACTGAAAGTCCTCCAAAAATAGACCTGTGTTGAAAAAACCAAAAAATAGGCCTTGCTGATAAACAGGGCAGAGTGTAGAAAAAGCGAGTGTTTTTCTCCATTTTGGGGGAGAAAATTATCTTCAATTGATATTAAAATAACTGAGTAGATGCCCCTGAAAATATGGTATCCAATGATACCATTTTCATCCTTTTAGGATGCTCCAAACCAAAATGGCGGCGCCCATTATTTTTAGTCAAAAGCCCAAAAATGACAAAAAACCAAAACTTGTTAAATTTCGCCCAATTTTGGCAAGCATGACCCTCAGGGGTTTTTAGAAACATGCTGAGAAGATGAAGCCAAAATTTTGAGCCTTGAGGTTTCTTTCTTCATTTTTGGTGTTGGGCGCCCTCTTTGGGCAGTTTTGAGCTTTTCTTGGTTTTCTTCCTTGTTGTTTGGCATTTTAGCTTTGGTGAAGAAGTCATGGCCCCTAGCCTAGGAGAGGCAGCTAGCACATGCTTTGGAGAGTTCCCTTCAATGATCCATGTTTTGTATTTGCTTGCCCTCATCATTGCTTGCTTGATGGCTGCCTTGTTTGTCTCTGTCACTGCTTTCTTCATGACTGTCATGCTCTTTCCCTTCACTGTTTTGTGCTTCATCACCCTCATGCTTATTGTTGTATTGGCTGCCATAACGTTCCTTTTCATCACTGTCTCTCTGATTTTGGAGACTGAAAACCTTTACTTTTTCATAACACAAAATACCTCCCTCAACTTTGACAAAGCCTCATCCTCTAATCATTGTTTCTCACTATTGATTTAGTAAACAAGGGGTGCTTTGAAACCACTGTTAAGATATCTTTTCAAACTATTTTGAAGGACCTTTACAAACTCTGCCTCTCTGATTTTGGAGACTGCACAAATTCTTCATTTTCTCACAGCATAAAAGACCTCCTTCAATTGACCAAGCTTTATCCCTCTTACCACTGTTTCTCTTTGTTTTAAATGATCATGGCACTGCTTTGAAACCAATGTTTAAAAGACTCTTTTCAACTGACAATCATCCTTATCCCCTATTCAATGTTTCCTCTTTGATTTAGCAAACAAAGGGTGTTTTTGAAAAACACTTTTTTAGCATACTCCTTCAGGCTGATTATGAGACCTCCACAAACTCTGTTTTTCTTGTCTGTATTTCTTAGCTATCTCATAGCACAAAAACTCTCTCAAATTGGCACATTAACCAACCTCTCTTTTTCTTTTTATATCCTTGTAATCATAGTAAAGAGACTTCCTTCAATCTTTGTTTTGTTTTTTAGGAGTTTGGAAAACAATGTCTTTGATGATGATTAGTTTCTAGCATAAAATTTCTCTCCCTTTTTTGATAAACAAGCCTCTATTTAAACAAGCAGGCTTCTAGTGAAATCATGAATGTCCTCTTATCCTCAATCAGTGTTTTCCCTTGAAATTTGTAACCAAACCCTCCCTCAAACTAAAACTAAGCAAGGAGACAAGAAAAACCTTTGGAAAAGTCTTCTTGATGTGTTGGAGATGATTTCCTTGAGTGAAAACTGATTTGGCACCCTTGGAAACTAATTTGGTGACTTGTTTTTCTGGTGGCATGAGTGTTGCACAGGCGCACCGCGCACTTCAGAAAAATACACTGCTAATACCTACAGGCGCGCCGCGCACTTTTGCAGCCCGTTTTGGAGGCCTTCCCGGTGTCGAAATTGGGCGCAAGATGGCTCGTTGGAAAGCTATGGAAGTATAATTTATAAATATGCTTGATTTTTTTCATTTGGTGTCTATTTGGTTGTTCAAAAATTGATTTTCCCAACACTGGTCAAAACTGGTGAATCCTGGTACAGAAATGCATAGTGTTGTTTGCAGGCCACTTTTGGATGCCTTCCCGGTGTCGGAATTGGGCCCAAGATGGATAATTGGAAATATATGGAAGTATAATTTCCAAATATTCTTGATTTTTTTCATTTTTTTTCCATTTTTTTGTTCAAAAATTGATTGTCCCAACACTGGTAAAAAATGGTGAATGTTGGTGCAAAAATACATAGTGTTGTTTGCAAGCTACTTTTGGATGCCTTCCTGTTGTCGAAATTTGGCCCGAGATGGCTTGTTGGAAAGCTATGGAAGTATAATTTCCAAATATTCTTGATATTTTTCATTTAGTATCCATTTGGTTTTTCAAAAGTTGATTGTCCCAACACTAGTCAAAATGGTGAATCCTCGTGCAGAAATTCTCCCGTGACATCTGTATTTTTTACATTTCTCACAAACCATGATACCTGCATAGAAACTGAAGGAGGTTTTTCTTCTTGAACCTATGAGGGACAAAAAAATCTCTCACTTTTGTCAATTTAATCTCTGTTTGGTCAGAAACACATTTTGAAACAAACTTCCCGGGCGCTCCTTAACCTTTGTCTTTTGCAACCTTTGTCATATTGAATGGAATGTTTTTTCAAAATCATATGGTAATTCATAGTTTGTGTTGTAGGAAGATTTTTAATTTTCAAAACTATGATCAAAACTTATATTTATGAATCAAGGAGATCATCACTTTTTGAAACCACTAATGTAACCCTTTGGAACCCTAATGCCATCTTGCTATGTGTCCACCAAGATTTTGTCCCCTTTTTTGAAGAAGCGAAAAAGGTCTTAAAGAGATTGTGCTTTTATTTAGTTTGTTTTCAAGGGAGACTTACAAAGACACTATTTGCAGCCCTCCCAAAATACCTTTCAAACTTATCAAGGGGCTTTGTCTTGTATGGAATGAAAGGAGTGCTGAAGCTTACAGACTTGGATTGTTGTTTATAGAGGAGTCAATTATCAAGACAACCTTGCAGCCTTTCAATCAATCATAGGGTAAATTGATTGCTTCATGAATTAAGGAGGCTTCTTAACAATCTGCCTTGATTTTCTACTTGGTCCTGAATCAATTTATGCCATGATAATTTCCTGAGGACTTATGTTTATGATGAAAGGGGTTAATAACATTTTCCATTACAGCCTTTGAAGTATAATGAAAAACCCATTGCTTTTGAAGTGATGAGGGTCCTTTCATAAGAATATCCTTTGATTTTTCACCAAGGAGATTATCATTTTTATCCTTATTGCAGCTTGTCAACACCATCATGGATTTCTCTATCATCTGGATCTAGTTCTGAAAATTCTTGTTCCAGATTAATGCTTGCATATTTTTATTAACTCTTGCTCTAGAACAATCATCTGGATCAGATTCATCTTCAGTTTGTATTTGTCAGTGAAATAGACATGACAGCAAGGACTGTAAATTCTCTCCAGTCAATATTTATCAAAACTCTGCAAAGGGCTCATGTGTGCCAACTTTTATGGAATTCTCATCTCCATCTAGAATGAACAGAAAGCTATGGCCCAGGTTTTTGAGGATGATTTTGAGGACTTCTAGATATTGTTGTTAACCATACTAAAAGCCAAAGGAAATCACAAATTCCGAAGATAATGAAAGGACCTGTTAGAGTCAGCCTTTGCAGCCTTCCTCCAGTGATCAAACATGCTCTTTCAAAGTGATTTCAAAGTGTCAAGGTCAAATTTTGTCATTTCAATGAGTCTTCAAGCAAAATTTGATCACTAGGCATTAGGTCTAGGGTTGGTTTTCACTCTTTTCAAATTTGTCCAAATGTCAGTCCATGTCACCATTCAGCTGAGTGTACCATCATTCAAAGGGTTTTCATCATCTTTTCAAGCTCCATCGAGTCATTTTACACCTTATTCATGCTTCAGTTGTGCCTAGGTAAGGTCCATTTCCCTCTCTTAGGGTTTTGGAGGTAATTTCTCTTGGATGGTCAAATCATCGAAAAACTTGTATCCTGATGTTCATACACCTTCCCCTATCATTAATTCACCTAATTAAACACTTCCCATCACTGAGATCCCCCAAATTCCTCATTTTTGCACAAACCCTAGTTTCTAGCCAAAACTTGGCAATTTCCTAGGCTAGGCCTGTGTTTTGCCCTTTTGGACCCCTTCCCCTCGCTCAATCTCTGTGATTACACTTCCCCCTGCTTCCTAACATCCCTCCCTACTTCCCAAAATTTCCCCAAGAATTTAGAAGCCCCTTACCCCCTTCGTTTCGCTTCATTTCGACAAAATTCCTTGTTTCATACATCGGGGTAAGTTTCACTCAAAAGATTTTTCAGAGCAATAAAAGATGAATTTTGGAAACCTGAGAGAGGTTTTTGTCCACAACATCCCAAGGAAGAAAAACCTCCTTCACTTTTTACACAGGTATCATGGTTTTGGAGAAATGTCAAAAATACCGTTGCCTCAAGAGAATTGAATGCACCTCTGAAGTGACCTTGGGAAAATCAATATTTCTCCTAGAATGGTTGGCCAAATGACTTTCTTGATGAGTTAAATGATAACTCGACAGAAATACCTTTCCAATGAGCTATCATGAGCTCAATTTGGAGTTGAGGAAGACCTTCAAAAGTTGACTGCAACAGCGCTCTACCTTGAGGCAGCCTCATTCTGCTCATTTTGACTAGTGTTGGGAGATTTGGTTTTTGACAAGGTAAATGAAATCCAAATTGCCTAATTCCACTTGTGTTGGAAAGTAGACTCCAATAGCTTTCCAACGAGCTATCACACGCCCGATTTGGACACCGGGAAGGCCTCCAAACACTTCCTTCAAAATGCACTATGTGGCAAGGGGCTCGAGCGACCCACCTGGGGCCCGAGCGACCCACCTGGGGCCTGAGCGACCCACGCAGAGGCTGCGCGACCCACGCAGATACAGAGGTTCGAAACTTCATTTTGAGCGCCCAGTCTTGCTTGGGATCGATTCATCGGCCTTCAAACAGGTTATTTGCAATTGCTTGATGTTTTTAAATGCACCGGTGGCATCGTTGGTGGTTTCAAACATTTCAAATGGAGGATTTAAACCCCACAGTCATGGCAATATCATTTTCAAGGTTTTAAAATGATATGGGTGGTTGCATGAGTTTGTTGCTTATCTTATATCAGTGATATGTCCAGCCTTCCATATAATATCAAAACCATATTGTTCTCATGTCCATTATGCCATTGTGACCATTGTTATTATTATACCATGTTTTAAAACCTTTGTTCAATGGTGACTGTGGTTGTATTATGTCTCACTGCCCAATGTAAAAACATTCTCATAACTTTGTTTCAAAATGCCCATTGACACTTTTGTTGCTATTACTCATGGACAAAAACATTTATATGATGCCATGATCTCCTTTGATTTGTTCAATATTTTGAAAGTTGCCCGCTCCCTTTGATCAAAATTTCACTTCCATTTAAAACAGAGATTGTGCCTTTTCCAATCTATTTAAAACTGAGATTTTATCATGGTTTGTTTCCTTATGGTGTTTTGACGGTGGGATATTTATTGGGTGTTGAAACACACATCATAACTCTCTTTTCACTGCATCTATATCAGTATACATAGTGCCAATATCTTGTTCCAGGCCATGACAGAGACAGAGTCAGAGTATGAGCAGGAGTCGGACAGTGACTCAATCGTTGAGGTTGATGCACCGAGATGGAGCATACCAGTGCACCAGTAGTGGTAACATATCAGAGAAGCCACAGAGCTTTGTTTCAACATCACGATTTGTATTAATCTTCACCCGGTGTAGTGTCCTCAAGGATTTCCACCAACGTTATACTCATCTCCACATGGCGAAAGGGTATAAGGTTGTAGATCGCCACAGTAATATTTCAATAGGATAATGATGAGAACAATGGTATCCCATTTCTCATTTTCAACAGGTTGAACATACACATTGCTACATCATGACTGACAACAACACATCATACAACCGAGACAGTGTTTTCACCACAGGGGCTGCATGCACCAGGAGAGCACTAAAATGGCGGAAAAGGCCTGATCCACTCCGGATTTTGGCCAAGGCTTCATTGACTGAGCAAGACACATGATGGAGGACCTCCGCTCCGAATTTGGGCAAATTCGGAGAAAAGTTTGTCATTTTCAAATTTTTGGTCTAAAAACAGGTTTTGCCAGCTACGTGGGTCGCGCGCTCATGCGCTCGCATTTTTTTGAGACACTTGCTGGAGGAGACTTTTACATTTTTGGATTTTTCATGGTTAATTATGCATCCTCTCAAGTCAACTTAGCATTTCAACAAAATCTGGATGGTCAAACAGCTCAAAAACACCATGAAAATCACCTTGCTGCCACCTTTTGCACCAGCAGGAAGTACCTCTGGGAGAATGAGGTTTTGGAGGGTCAAATCAACTCCAAATTCAAAAATTCCACTTGGGTTGGAAAGTAGACATCCAGGGCTTTCCAACGAGCTATCATGAGCTCAATTTGGATGCCGGGAGCTACCTCAAAATCAGCCTGGAACATGAGCGACCCATGCAGTTCAGGAGCGACCCACCTAGAGATTTTTCTGAATTTTCAGCTGCCAGCTCAGTATTTCGCCTATTATGGACCAGTTTTGCTTATGGATAGAATTCTTGGGTTTTTATGATGTAAATTCATGTTTTATATGTAACTTTGGCTTGTTTTTATCTCTTCTAGAAGATTCACTCTCAAATGAGTAAAAAATTATGTAATGGATCAGTTTCCACTCTTTTAGAGGCAAGTTGTTAGCTGCCTAGATTGTAGTTCCATGATTAGAATTGGTTGAAACTGATCCCTGAAGAGGGAATTCGACCCCTAGAGGTGGGGAAAGGTGTTAGAGTGATCTACATATTGTAATTTCTCAATCATTTTCAGAGGTTGGAGAGGTTGGACTCTTGGGATACTTTTGATACCATTGTACGTATTTTTCATATTTTGGCTAAGGAAAGATCAGGGGTTTTGCGGCACTTGTTGGGATCCTTGTGGTGTTCTGTTCTTGATGGTGTTTCTTCTTTGTTTACTGTAAGTTTCTTCATGTTTAATGTATGTCATCCTTTCATTATGCTTCTGAACTAAGTTGAATGAGTGAAATAAGGTTGAATCCATTGTTTACAGTGCTTGGCCTTTGAATTCAGTTAGTTCTATATGTTTTCAGCTGTTTGGAGAGGATCCAAGTTCTTCTTTGCCCTCTTCAGCTCCTCGTCGGTCTAATCTATCCACATATCCAATTTAAAGCATCAAGATCATCACCTACCTCGCCCCAGCTTGAACTCTGCAAAGGTCTGACCTTATCCCCGGACCCAAAATTTGTTTTCCCATTACTCCAGCGAAAACCCAAAAAAAACCAAAAATAAAACATTCTTATCTCTTTACTAGCCTAAAATCAGTTCTTATTGTAAGTCATCTCGCATCCTATTGCTTATTTTCTCGAGATCGACGGAGTGAGCCCTCTCCTGTCCTCGTAGGGCTAGCTACGAGGCTGAGCGTGGTTTGATGTAGCCTTGAGTTTTACTTCATTTCAGCCTGAGGTAGATTTGAGTGCTAACATGACCAAAGACTCCTGTTTGTGCCATTATAATGCGTGAAAAAATTGAGCTCATAACACTGTCAAGATGAAATCCAGCCATCAAAAACCCACAGCTCTTTATTGGAGGAGGTAGCACACAACAGCTCTGAAGTCATTAAAAAGAAACATGTTGGCCCTCTATTTTTAAATGAAGGAGGTCTTATTGATCCTGTTCCCAAACCATCTGCTCTTATATTGGAGGAGGTTTTCAGCATGTCACCCAACCATCTGCTCTCTATTGGAGGAGGTTTCACAGTCATGACATTACATCTATTTCCCAAACTAAGTAATATTTCTTTGCCACACATGTCTCTGCTTGGTATATCAGAATAGGTAATAAAGTGAAATTTTCACAATCTGCTATATGAAGCATATTTTGAGATATGTATCCTTTGTCAAATATCTTTCTGAACCTTTTAAACTAGAAACCACATGACATGTATTTGTAGATTATTTGCTTGCTAGTCATCATTTACTAACCTTTTTTTACTGTGTTTGCAGAGGTACATTGGATTTTCTCTTTGACTAGTGTTCTTATCCCAAGCTTGAGGTAGCATAAGAAGCAGTTGTCTTCTTATGTACTATGATGATATCCTCAGGAAAAACTATGCAACATTACCTCTGAAAGACACACTGAAACACTGCAGATCAACCTTATATCAGTTTAGCTTTTGAAACAATGTACTCCTGCTTTCTTTTCATTGCAGCTCTCCACCTGCTGATGGAAAATTTCTTCAACATGAGAGACTTATTTGGACTTGTCTCCCTGCTCTTGTTTGGCTACTATTTGTCATCCAATTTTCACCCTGCAGAGATGCAAAAAATATGACTTTGAACCTTTGAAATCTCCTTTGGTGTCTTATGGAGATTTTTCCCAATCTTAAGCATATTCTTTTAGACTGTGCACATGCCCATCTCTTTCTATATTAGATCTTTGTAGAATTTCTTCCGGACTGAGACAATAAGACCTCTTAGTGGCGCGACCTAGTGGTATATCAAGGTTTTTTTTTTGCAGATTAAGCGCTAATTCAGGCTAGTTGGTATTGAACAAAAAATTCTGGCTCATGGTTATTTTTGTCGAGGAAGGGATTCTCTAAAGCGCCACTACCTAACTTAGGGGAACTTTCATTGACTCTGATTGTGTTTGACAAGAAGATCAAGGATATGAAGGGAGACACTTCGTCAAATATTGGACAGTGAGTTTCATGAGAACCAAGGGGAAAATGATAGTAGACAAGCAAGACCAAGATAGCTATAGACAGGGATATTTTTCTGAAACAAGACATGAATTTGAAAATTGAAGATTACTCTAATCATAGGCTGACAGGAAGGGCTAGTAAAACAAAAATTTGTTTGGGGGTTTTCTAGATGAAAAATTGACATATGGAGATCAGCTTCTAGAAAACTCAGTTAGGAATCTAGTCATCAACAACAGGTGAAAATACTGATGACTAACACTTACAGAGGATCATTCATCCACCATACATCGATAGACATTTTTGGAAACTACTCTCACCCTTATTTGGAAATGTGTAGCAAAAGGAATATGAGGCTCAACAATATTATCCCAATCAAAGGAAACACTCCTAGAACTTGGACGGGGTACACTCGAAGATACTGGCATGCCACCTAGAGCAAAAGACTCTAAACTAGAAATCAAGAAGAATTTGTTGTTAGACACTTCACCCCCCAAAAGAAGAGTGGGATTGGCCAAATATTGCACTGGATCAACCACTTCTTCAAATAATGGATGAGTATATTGTTGATAAACCATAACATATTCAAGACTAGAAGAACCTTCAGACTCGGACCACAACCTTTGTATCATTGAAATATCAAGGCACAAATGAGTAATATGGTCTCCCTTAAATATATTACAAGGTAACTTAGGTTTAAACCTTCTACACCTAGGTTTCTGATCAACGTCAATTCCCCCAATATGAATAGAAGCAGCTGGTAGAGGGTATCCAACATGAATTGTAGAGGTTAGTGACTCTTTCGTAAGATATATGGGATTTGTGTCCCCAACCCAACTTGCAGAAGAAGGTGGATCATTAGCAACATGACTCATAAAGGTAGGTGATCCATTACCAGTATGACTTGCAGTGACTATACTTATGCCCCCAGCATGACCTGTAGTGGCTAAAGGCTCATATCCAACATGACTAATAGAGGTTGGTGATGATTGATGGAGAGAAATCTTCTTCTTCTTATTCCTCCTATTTCTATTCTTTTTAGATTTCTTATTACAAGATGGAGGAGAAATATCAATCTCGTATTTCTTTGGTGAAGAAGATAGACAATTAACACCCATTTGATGCTATTGAAATAAATCATTCATCAGAGAAGATTCAAGAACATTCAGAATATTCTGAGTGGAGCATAGCCAAACTAGTAGTTTAACATTCAATCCAAGAATATTAAAAGTGGCCATCAAGGGGGCACCAACGTTTCCAATGAAAAGAAAAGCACAAGGATCCCTTTTTGGAGAGGTCCCTTGATTAGCATCCACGAGAATATTGGCCACACCCAACTTATATGAAGACCCTTCCCTTACTCTTGTGAAGATAAATCCCCTCTATGGACAGAGTCTATCTCTCTAGCCCTAGAGTGGATCTAGAAACTTGAGATACTTTCTAATGCAAAGCTTTCCTAGCTAATATTTAAAATGTGACAAGAAAGGAGACAGAAGTACCTTTTCCTGATGCTACGTTCGAACTCGCTGATGATTACCTTGATCCACGATCCTTTTAAGCCCACACCTTGGTATTGGTGGTACACGAATACTCTCGGATGATCAAGAGGCAACAAAAAATGTAATCCAATACATAATAATCATTAAAGATTAGTTATCTAGTAGATCAAGGAGTACCAGAATATTTGCACAAAATGATTAGAAAATATAGAAAGCAAACATCATATGTTTTATTAATGAATATAAAAGAGATATCTTACAACCAAAGCCTTGATTTTGGAGGCCCCCCTTTGGTGAAAATCTCAGTGCTTCACTGAAGCTCTAAAGCATTCTTTCTCCTGAACATCTTAGGCATTATCACAGTGCAAGAATGTAAAGGGAACGAGAGTTCAGACCAACCCAACAATGACCAACCAGTAAAAGGGAGAATAGGTTGGGAACCCATGAAAGGAGGATGAAGATCCACTTTCTAAGGGATAAACCCCCATGGATGAGATAAAAGCTCTAAAATCAGAGAGCTAGACTCTATCACCACCATTTAACAACCAACTTGCCGCCCTAGACCTTCTATAGGTCGAATATTCTCCTCCATTTGAGGAAACACTTACAGAAAGAGTTCAATGTGATTTTCCAAGAAATAAGAGCACTGACAGCGCTAAGCCAGAATTGTCAACCTATCATTAGCACAAGCAGAAAAATAGAAAATGTGTTGACCCAGAAAACCAGGATTTTTACCAAGTTCCTTCCAAGGCAGTTTTCTTTGAGTCTTCGGGGGATGTCTTTACAAATTTTTCCATGGTGGAATCATTGCATAGGGTCTGTCATGGGGCACTTTAGGATCATGGACAAGAAGTGAGCATGGTGAAAAATTATTGTGTAACATATGGCCCCTAAATCATGAAGGAAGAACGGGGATTGATGGCTGAAATGCCTTATGAACCAAGGCAAAGAACTCAGATCATCACCAAGAAACCTGCCAAATCAAACATACTACAATATATGACATTTCTAGTATGAATATTCCTAACCACATAACTCCGAACTAGACATCAAATAACACATGAACCAATGGCATGGTCACATCCATCCATCTAAAGTGATCATAGAAATGGATTTGTGGCATGGATGCAGCCATCCATATAGATAGGATGACATATACAATCATCAATACTCAATAACTCTCCGCAACTTGGATCAGAATCAGATGCAATCCAGGGTGTTCACCTTGATCTAAATCAACCCAATATATGAATCTAGGCATACGAATAGATTTTCTAACGTAGAAAATGGTAGAAACCACCTAATTACAGGCCAATAATGAAAACCATTAACGGGCATGAGAGAAACCAACAATAATGACAATGGCCCACAAGGTACAATAGCACAATATACAAGTGTGAATAAATGTGTTGAAGTCTAACACTTGTAGAATCATTCGATCGAAGGCCAATGATGTGAACCTGTCATCGAACATAAATAAATTTCCACTGAGGCATACAACCTCCAAGGTACTGAAAAGAAGTTTCTAAACAACCTTCCCGGATAATGAGCTGAAGTCGACAGGAAGTGATTTGTTGAAGGAGGGCCATAATTATTCCCACATCATCAACACGAAACAAAAAATATCTCAAGATGATAGGAGTGATCCGGGATTGTAATAGAGGAGGTCAGATAAGCAAATGATTTTTGAAAAAAAAGGACTTCTCTTGAACATTTTGCCGACACAACTCCGGAGTGTGGCAGCATTTGACTCAAATGGGAACATAGGTCATGATAACAAAAATGGTGATCGAACAGGAGGAAAATGGATTTCCCAAACCCGTAGAGGAAAAATAACGAATGAAGGATATCCCCAACCCAACATGAACTGAAAACAAGTGTCATGTTCAAGAGCGACAAGCTGCCCAAAATACATATAAGATGTTCACTTTCAATTTATCCCCCATTATAACTAGTACCTCTTTATTTTGATAGCCAAAATGAAGAGGATAGCTTACGCTGAGTGTGAAAATTCATTCTTCGAATGAATCCATCCTAGTAATTTTAACGAGCCCTAGGAAGGACGACCTCGGTCTCATCATGGTGACAAGTCTTTTGCAGTTTAATCTTTAATGAATCCAATGAAAGGGTAACTCGGTAACTTTTCATGTTTAAGGAGTTTGAAAAGAAACAAAAATAAAAATACATCATGTCCCTTTTCGTAAATCGTCTCTCGAATCTGAAAATGTAGAAAACAATACTTGAGAGAGCCTCTTGACCATGTTCGATTAAGGTATTCCTTTTTTGTAAATAATGAATCTCAGCCCAAAAAAGGGGTAAACGTATACTGAAACTATGTCAATTGATTTAATTTAATGAGTTCGAAATGACAAGTACTCAACAATATTTTCACTTTTCGAGAGTCAGAAAAGAGTTGAAAATTGACTCCAGGGGGGTTCATTTTTCGTTTATTTTTATAGATTCCGAAAAAGAGATAAAATAAAAACTCGTTTACATCAGAAATAATCAAAAATAGCGTAAAGGTCTTGTTACTGAACAAAAAATGGAAAACATCACAGATATCGAGGAAAAGTAATAAAATAATGGCGAAAATATCTTCAAAAATCTATAAATAGTCCAAATTAAATTCATTTTCACCCTTCTATTTTGATAAAATACATTTTACCCCTTTTTCCTCCAAACTTCAGATTAGTGGTGCAGCCGATCCAAGACACCATTAAGCGACGTGTCAGCTACAAGTAAGAGCTCAAACTCTCTTCTTCATTTTAATTTCTTTCTTTATTTGTTTAGCTCAGAAATTTATAGATGGGAGGAGGATTTCAAATTTCAAAATCACCCGCGGTCAGTGCGGGTTCAAGCTATTGGACCTGCACCAGTTGTGCTTAGCCCGTTGGGGTAGCACACTGCTAGCACCGAATTAATTTGAACATTCATGTTGGCCATGGGGGAGAATTTGAAATGAGAAATCCACCCATTTCCAATGGATTATTTCAAAAAATACTGCAATGAAAGCTCCTAAAATGTCATTTAAACATGTTTTGCAGGTGATTTCAATAGAAATGGTCATCGAATGGAAAGAAAGAGGCCACGAGGTGGAAAACCACCAAGCACTCCAAGACCAAAATTGTGTAAATGCATTGCATAATTGCGAATTGTTGAAATTCTTCCAAACATCAGGGCTGAGAGCTCAACTGGAGCTGCTTCATTATTTGATTGGACTGTGGGACGTAAATCACCAAATATTCATAATTGGAGACCAGGAACTGGAATTAGATGTGATGGACATCTACTCCATTACAAGCTTATCCAAGAGAAGGGAGAGGATCCAACTCTCCAGAGCTCGTGCAGGAGGTGAGAGTACTACTATTCTCATTCAGAGACACTGTCCTAGGGATAATAAAACTGAGAGCGAGAAGATATATATATCCTCTCTCATATTTTTTCCCTTGCGCATGATATTACATTGCATGAATCGAGTGGCTAGATCCCGAGCATTGAATGAGGCAACGAAATCCCAATTCTAGTACGTGGTGGATTTTCTGGCCCCTACTATGTTAAACTGGTGTGAGGGGTTATTGGCTAATATGAAGAGCCAGTTGACCAAGTGCAAAACAGGTCAGCTGAAACAGTTTGGGTATAGGTCCATCTTGTTTACCTTCTTCCTAGAGAGGGTACCTTTGTTTTAGTATCAGCGGTTGGAGATCCATGACCCAGACCCAAGGGACTCGAGGCTGATGAGGTGGTGTGAAATCATGCCCCGTCAGGGCGGGGGCCAGCAGATGCATTTCCCGACAGTTATTTTCAGTTGGTTGTGCCGCCAACTCATTGTGGTTGAGTACTATGCATATAAAAGCATCAACCTTAGGGGATATCAATATATTCCCATTCCACCAAGCACAAAGTGGACTGATATAAGTAAAAAAAAAAAAATTACATTTTGTACTTTTTGAATATTTTTGTCATGTATTCTGAGATCTAAACTTATAATGTTTTTATAGATGTGGGTCCTCAAAAACCACCAGGCATGTCATCAAGCGTGAGGAGGGTAGCTCACCCATTGGAGGACGATCCCTATGAGGAGGGAGCGACCCATTAGCTGAGATAGAGTGGAACTTGGTAGGCCTTACGAGAGGCATCCCAGAGTATGCTACCTTTGATGATATTCCTCTTCACTTTCAGAGGCATATGGTCAGGGTTCCAGGCATACTGTGTCTCTTACTCTGGTAAGTGATCCAATCGGTCACCTGCTATCATGAGCACCATGTGAGCGGATATCAGCCCCTTTTTTACATTTTTGTACTGATGTAGGCTCAGAGAGCCATTTTTGTCACAGAACACATATTTTTTGAGATTTTGATGTAACACACTTGAAAGACTCGATATATATGTGTGTGTGTGTGTGTGTTTCTATGGCTACTTGTGTATCATAATGATGTATTGGTTTCTACATGTTGCGCAGATGTCTATCTAATACATGATTTGCTAATGTATCTATTAATGTGTTTAAACGTCTTGGAAAATGTTGATATGTAATAAAATCAAAATGTCTTTCCAATGATCGAACACGCAAATAAATATGCAAAATTTGAGTATTCCACACAGAATATTGGCTATTTAACTGTAACACAATGATTTGTGAGTCTAATTTAACAAACAAATCTCTAATCCTGAGATCAATTGCATCTGATAATAGCTCGATAACTGTGCTATATTCGGAAATATTGTTAGTTGTTCGACCTAAACAAATACCTTGCAAATTAATCAACTCACCATCAGGGGTAAAGAGTGCCCATGCTGTGGAAGATAAGTTTTGTGTGCTACGACAATAACAATCAACAAAATCGACGTAATGATTCGACGATATCAGCAAACCAAGTGGAACACAAGGTGAGCAGAGGTAATATGTCTACAAAGCAAACAAGCACACCAAAACTACTATCAAATCAGACTAGTGAATAAAAAACTAATGTACAGAGCATCACCCTCATGATTAAGTGTAATGCTTCTTCAGATAGAGCTCAAAATTGAACTCAGACGACTGATCTCTGTCATGATTAACAGAAATAAACCCACAGTTCTACCATTGATATTGCATGTAGGCATTACCTCAGCCAATTTTGTGATAAAGTTCACTGTAGTAGTGAAGTGCCCATGCCAAGGGTTACGAAGCATGTAAATAATTCCCACGTGGGAAATTGACCAAGTCGAAGGGAGTGGGTGGGTCATGCTTTTTTAGGAATGCAGTGTAAAGCTTGAGCTCATGGGGAGAACAAGAAACCCAGAAAATGACATTCTCGACAATCTTATAGATGTTGATTGGAATGGTTGGACTAATATTTCCCATGTTCCCTTCAAACAACACTTCATGAATCAAGATGGGATTTTGAAATGGGCCAGTCAGTGCAGACAAAGCTTGGGATTCTGGACAGGTGGAGATGTCACCTAGGTTCGAGAGAAATGAGGAATGATGATGTCCATCATCTCATGGGGTTTCTTCAAGAGACATTACCTCCACAATAATTTCTTCTGTGGGGAAAGTCTCATTCAAAGGATCATTGGAGTCCCAAGAACCAAACCATGGAGATTGTGCATAAGTGTCTAGAGAAGAAACCAATTGGTCGTTGGTTTCAAATGCATCCTCAGAATCCATAAGAAAACTCTGATACATTTGTTCAGTAGGGATCCAAGGCATAACGTTACCAAATATTCCAAGCTGGTCAGGACTGGGAACAATCCATGGATCATGACCTAATGATATCATAATGATAGTGGTGACATTTGGAGGTGGGAGTAAAAAAATTTCCGTAAGGTATGAGTCTTTGAATAGACTCGGCCCGACGTTCTCATAGGGGGTAGTGGTATTCCAAACATATGGAATTTTTCTTGTTGAAGAATCAAAGGAAAAGAAAGCTAACTGATCAACAGTCATGATTTTTCCTTGATGACGAAAGCGGAGGACACGAAAAAGGGTGGAGACCATGCAAACCATGGCATGATTCCAACTGCGTCCAAGAAGGAGGTTATAATTCAAGTTTGAATCTACCACCTCAACTTCTAAATTCACCATCTTTCCCTGCAATATGATGGGAAAATATTTGAGAATACCATACGGCCGAGAACCTCTACTATCGAAATCTTCCAAAGTTTTTAGAAATTGGCTCAATGGAGGAGATTCAATGGCTTTTCAACAAGGGATAGACATGATGCAGGTCAAAGCACCTTCATCATCAACAGTCCTATGAATGGTTTTCCCGCTTGAATCAGAAAAGCTACCTGAGATGGGGAGAAAGGAACGAAATTCTCAGGATTGAAAGTAATGACATTGGAATCTACCGGAACAATCCCTCCAATAGTAGGCAGTAGTGCCTTATGTTGTGATGGACACAACTGAAGGACTTCCAAATTCGACGTCGTCGAAGGTGCTTGAGCTATATCCTCTACAATATTGTAGTGTTGTTCATCTCTTTCATCTGGATTGTAGGACGATTTCTGAGGAACACCTTTAGGGGGTGGTCGAGCAATGGACTCATTACTAGGCCTCTCGATCTGGAGAGAACCAGAATTAGGAGGTGTGGAAGAGGAAGGGTGATCTATGACTTTCGGTTCCATAGAATCTTTGGATGGATTGGTGTAGTCTTTCGATCTCGTAGTAATGGAGATAGGTTATGTGCCATCCATGAAAACTTGAGAGTTTCCAAGCGATTGGGGTTGATCTACCATTTGTGTCTGCTGAGAAGGGAAAGGCTCTTTCAAGATAGTCGGAGTCCCAAGTGCACCCTTCAGAAGGCAGGAAACTTCGGCACGATGAGGACAATCCTTGGTGTAATTATCATCAACACATATTAAACAAGGATATTTGTGCTTGCACGTTGAAGAATCGCCAACAGATGAATTTTCTGAATCCTGTATAGGGTTATCGGATTTGGATTTTCCTTTACCATTTTTCTTTCATTTCGAGGATTTTTCTGCTACGGTATTTTGGACAAAATTTACCTTGGAGGTTTTACCAGGATTCTTCTTGTTACTATAAGGAGTGGAGGGTGTAGTGGAAGTAGTGGACTTAGACTTCGAGGAAGCTTTGGGTGCACTATTATCATCATGGGCCACTACCCCAATAACGCCAACAACCAGAGGCGTAGAAAAATACTGAGAAGATTTCAGATCAATTGAAGGCAGTGGCACATCAGGCAGGAGCTAGTATAGAGTTCCCAATTGGGAATAAACCAAATCTAGGTATTGAGATCTGGAAATGAATTCCTCTTCCTTGAAACATCCACCCATGGCAAGATCTTTAACAATCTCTGGAATGAATTATTTTTTAAACCATTCAGTCAAAAACTAAACGGGGATCTCAAATTTTATGAGGTGACGTCGACGTCGCCATTCGTGAATGTGATCCGAAATTTGAATAGAAGTTGATTGTTGCAATGAGGTGAGAAGGTGGGTGTCGGTTTCATACTAGACAGGTGAATAGAAGTGAGTAAGGAAATCCATAGCCAAGGATTTAAAATCAAAGAAAACACCTTGATGGAGTTCAATATACCATTTGGCTGCATTACTGGTCAAACTGCAATGGAAAAGACGAACACGAATCGAATCTTTGACCCAAGAGTTAGAAGAGCACCATAAGCGGTATGTCATAACATGGGTTTGGGGGTCTTCCCCAGACTTGCCTTCAAATTTAGGACAATCTCCCAGGATTTTGGTCAGAACTGGTGGCCAATGCAACTGATGTTGGATGGGGTCATTTGTAAGTTTGACACATCCGACAGTTCCAAAGAAGCCAAAAATGGCAAGGGAGGATGATGAGGAGAAAAAGGTTGGGGGTTCCAACTTGTTTGATACCGATTTTAACCTGGATACACATACTTCCCCCATTGCTAGTAAGGACCTTGTTGTATTTTTTTTTTTACGTAGGTACCTTGTTGGGAATTTTATAAGGCCCCAGTTGGATTTGGAGTTACGGGCCTTGCTGGATATAGGGTCTAGGGTGAGGTCCTTGCTAAATATGAGGTCCAGCCTTTGGTCCCTGCTGAACATGGGGTCTAGCCTATGGTCCTTGCTAAACGTAGGATCCAACCTGAGGTGTCGATTGGGCCTGCTAGTACTGAGGAATCCGCTAATATTGAGCACCAAACTGAGGCCCAAGCTGCGTTGCTAGTACTGACCTTGAGGAAGTGGCTGGTACTGAGTACCAGGTTGATTGGTATGAGGACCAGCTTGACCTAGAGGGAGATTCATACCTCTAAGGACCAAACTGAGGGTTAGTCGCAATTGTAGGAATCTGGGGTTGTTGGACATACTGCTGAGAGGCGTTTGGTTGAGGAACATACTGATATTGTACATTCAGTTGTTAAACATATTAACGAGGGATGTTGGGTTGTTGAACATATGAATATGGTATGTTTGGTTGTTGGAGAGGCTATTGAACCTATGAATGTTGAACTTAGGGCTGTTGATAGACAAAGATGGCTAAAGTAGGTTGACCAGTCAAAAGCATAGTTCCTATGACAATGTTCATCGATTGTGAAAGAAATGTTCCACTTAAACTAGCATTAGGTTTTCGCGTCCCCTGAACGAGTCCAGAATTCAGTGGCCCCCGACCTAAGAGGGGAGGTACATAAAGAGGATTAGTCTTCCCCCCTAGCATGGAAAAAACTGTATATTTTCCACTCAATGGTGGAACTGCAGTAATCGTAGATGGTAAGAAGGGGGTAGAGGATCTTATCAAAAGATTCATCTGACCAATAGTTATGGTAGTTCGAACAACAGGTTGAGATGTGGCAGCCACATTCGAGATGAATGGGTCGAAAGATGGAGGGATTCCCATTGACCAAACGGAATCTGGAAATAGAGATATGGCTCCAGAAGTTCCTGAGACGAGGCTTCCCAAAGAGGTATACCCATGTGGAAGTGGATATGCAACTTTACTGCCTAAATCTTGAGGTGTGGGGCCGAAAATTTTTCCATCAGAAGGAAATATAGATGAAGTGAATTTTTGAATGTAGGTGCCAATGGTTTCTTGTAGAGTAATATGAGGAGCACTCACGAATGGGACATCGTCAGTATTTGATGCCATTTCGTTGGGATAGAATGGACGAACAATCAAGTGAGATTCTACTGGAGAAGCATAAATGGGAACGTCAGGTTGATCAAAAGGACTATAAGCCTATTGAGGTGAGACCACAACTGGATCAAGGAGAGGATTCTCAGGAAAGACTGTAAACTGTGTAGACGATTCAGGTATTTTCATCTCAAAATCTTTTGATGTTGTCCAACGAAAATCGTTAGGTGGTGGTCGAGGTGAAATAGTTTGTATACTTATGATGATCCTGAGTTCGACACCTTGAGCTTCAAGGTGTCCAACTTGAAGCTGGGGGGACCTCAGGAGGAGGCTCTTGTGATCCTTTGGAGGAGGGATGACGTGAATCTGACGAATCAGGCGCGATTACCTTTCAAGACAAGATCAAGGAAGGAAGAGTTGAAAATATTAAAATTCACAATTTACCAAACGTTGATGAGGTTGGAGAACTGCACATGTAGAATGTTTTCATGGGAAATTATTTTCTAGAACTAAACAAGAAATAAATAAAAAATGGATGTACTATGCATAAAGGTTTACCAAGTATCTATCAATTGTAATATACACCTTGGTGATAAATGATAGAAAAAATGACCAAGGACTTAACGTACTACAGTCGATCTCCCTGAATGATGTGTTCGGTGTATCACGTATACAAGGCAGTTGACTCTGTTACCTATGGTAGGATTGCAACCTAATGGTGTCTCCTGAAATATACACAGCAGTACGTGGGATTCTAGTCTATAGTAATGATATCTAATGCGTAATCATTCAATGAGAGCACACCAAATATACTTATCATACATCAATATACTTCCATACGTGGGATGAGATATCACCCCTGGGTTGTAACACAGACCATTAGTGATAGCTCCTACATTTAACAATGTTGGAACGCATCTCTAACCTAGACCTCTAAATGTTCTCGTTCGTTCCAAATGCTCCTTAAGGTAAATTGGGTAAATTTTAAAGTTGATCTTGAGTTAAGTTTCATTTTTTTGGCTCAAAATTGATGTCACCTAAATCCTACAATGCAGTCTAAATGAAAAAGGAAAATTTTTCCATTTTAATGAAGTCTAAGCTATTGAGGGAAGAGATGTAAACAAAAGTGAAATCAGTGCAGCAAACAATGATGCCCCCCAAACTAGTTCCCCCAAAAAAGCAACTTATTGAAAAAATGAAAACATTTATCTTTTCCATAAGATGCAAATGAATGAAACTTTTTTTTACTTTTTACTTTGAAATGCAATCAAATGTAAAATGAACAAAGCGAATGAATAAATGCAAAAAAATCAAAACTTCTCACTTTTCTTTCAATCGAACGTAAATCAAACTCGCTTCAAAAATACATGAATGAAATAATTTCACTCTCTTTTCAAAACGATAAAGAAAAACCAAATCAAAGAACTAAAATGAAAATCACTTTCATTTTTATTTTGAATTTGGAAAAATACACACTCTTCTAAACTCGTAAATCAAAAAAATTGTAATCTTATGTTCGATGCTAATTTGAAGGTGAGATCAAAATGCAGTGATGACCAGTGCATGTGAAAAAAAAACTTCAAACCAAGTCATAAGAAATGCAGCAAAAGGTGTTTGAAATGGTTGAAAAAGGATTATAAATCAGAGACAATCAATTCCTTGACAGAAAACGCAAGTGACTAATGGAAGGTAATTGACCTAGATAACCTATAAAAACCTCCAATTCCACAACAAAGTCAAAGAAATAAAAACAATCATTCAAACAAGACAAACAATTCAAACACATAAGCAAGAGGTCATTGAGACTCGACAGACATTCTTCAGGGGCAAGGACACACTGGAAAAACAAAGGGGAAACCCCAACTTTTCGTAGGTCTGAGATCAACGCTTCTATGATGAGGAGAAGGGTGTTGAAAGACAAATCAGTGCATCTATGCTATATAGAATAGTGTTGGCAGCACTACTGTGAAAACATAAAATGTGATGGGCGCGAAAAACAAGGAAAAACAAAAAAGAGTTTCACACCAAAACCAAACCTGACACACTAAAATAACTACCAAACACTATGCAAACTAACAGACACCTAAGCAAACTTAGATTTCAATGATCGGTCAAACTGATCATAAATTATCTCGAGAAAGGAAGGCTAAGAGGCTAAAGCTTCCCCAGTGGAGTCGCCAAGTTTGTTGTGAGGATAAATCCCCTCTACAGACAGAGGCGATCTCTCTAGCCCTAGAGTGGGTCTAGAAACTTGAGATACTTTCTAATGCAAAGCTTTCTTAGCTAATATTCAAAATACGAAAAGAAAGGAGATATAAGTAACTTTTTTTGATGTTATGTTCGAACCCGTTGATGATGACCTTGATCCACGATAATTTTATGCTCGCTCCTTACTATTGGTAGCACACAAATACATGTGTATGATCAAGATGCAACAACAAACGTAATCCAATACATAATAATCATTAAACATTAGCTATCTAGCAAATCAAAGAGTACTAGAATATTTGCACAAAATTATTAGACAAATATAGAAAGAAAACATCATATGTTTTATTAATGAATATAAAATAGAGAGCTTACAACCCAGGCCTTGATGTCGGAGGCCTCCCTTTGGTGAAAATATGATTCCTTCACTGGAGTTTTAAAGCATTCCTTCTCCCGAACATCTTAAACGTTAGCACAGTATAATAATGTAAAGGTAACGAGAGTTCATACCAACCCCACAATGACCAACCAGTAGTGGAAGGATGGGGACCAATTTATAGGAAGGAAGAATAGGTTGGGAGCCCATGAAAGGAGGAGGAAGGTCCACTTTCTAAGGGATAAACCCCCATGGATGAAATAAAAGATCTAAAATCATAGAGCACAACTCTATCACCACCGTTTAATAACCAACTCGCCGACCTGGAACTTCTATATGTCGAATCTTCTCCTCCATTTGAGGAAACATTTCCAAAAGGGATCAGTGTGATTTTTCAAGAAATAGGAGCATTGACAACACTAATCCAGAACTGTCAACCCGTCATCAGCGCGGGTAGGAAACTAGAAAATATGTTGACCCAGAAAACCAGGATTATGACCAAGTTCCTTCCAAGGAAGTTTTCCTTGAGTCTTTAGGGGATGCATTTACATATTTTTCCATGGTGGAATCATTGCACAGGGTCTGTCATAGTGCACTTCAAGATCAGGGATAGGAAGTTAGCATGGTGAAAAATTATTGTGTAACACTTACAAGATTGTTAAAATGAATTTTCAAGGAAGAGAGATGCACAAACAATATTTTCCCTTAAGGAGGAAACTCCATAATTTGAAGAGAAAGACCAATGTCATTTCAATACCAGTGGATTGGTTTGTTGGTAACTTAGAATAAAAGGTCCAAAAGTGACAAGACATAATCCACCTAAATCCAACTAAATACAAAGAGAAAATATCACTCCACTATAAATTCCTAAATATGTAGACAAGAAAACAAATTTTAAGTATTTTCACTCTGGGTGGTTAGGAACGAACACCAAAATACAAGAAAGTAGATAAAGGGGCCTTCTGAAGGCAGTTTGGTATGATGAGGGCCCAAGCCTACCAACGAAGGTATCATAAGCATTTGTGTTGACCACTATAAAATAGCCTTTGTTGGTGCAAGTACCCAAGCTTCACGAGGCACCATACAAAAATACTATGAAAGTGATGCAATGTCTGCCTCAGGTACCACAGGAATTCCCCCCTGTAGTCACTTTTGTAGTACCTAGGAAAGGAAACTAAGGTCACCATGAGCTTGTGAACATAAGCTGGGAAAAAAAATCATGGGTGCACGATCCAACAAGTAGGAGAGGGGGGATCTCTCTTTCCTTATCTTCACATGTCCTCCTGCTTGATGTGTTAGAGGAGATTTCCTGGATAGATTAACAATACTAGATTTACACTCTTTAATAAACTTCTATACTTTTAGTTTAAGTGGCCTTAAAGATTTTACTCTCCACACACCTATTCCAAGGCCCTAAAATTCCCTAGACTAGTTTTTATGTTTCAATAACAAAACTAAAAAGTCTAGTTCATTTTAATTTTAAGTGCTCATTTTATTTATTTTTTATTTAGGACATAGGGAAATGGAAGTGCAACTGATGGTGTTATGACATAAAATAAATCATTATAAAGCCTAAGCTACATGAAAATTCAACTCGTTTTCTTCGATGAAAAGTGATTTCTACAAAGGTTCTACGAGAAAGTTAATAAAGAAAAAAAAAATTTCCAATTTAGCACTCACACATTCAAAAAAAAAAAACAAAAAAAAAACTAAATGATGTTCAAAATGAACCTAACCTAATGCACACTAGCATGTAAATGCAAGATTCAAAAGGATATTTAAAGGTAGACAAATGTGATCACAAAGGTAAAGGCCAATTCAAGTAGCAAAGAGAAGAAAATCCCAAAATAAAGAGTACTCATTAAAGAAAAATCACTTTTAACCTTTTAACAAGAATTCAAACATTTGCCAAAAACTCCAAGGACTACAAAACAAAACAAAAAAGAAAAAAAAATATTTATCTTTTAAAAATTTAAAGAACCAAAAAGTTAAAAAATGGAAAACAAACAAAGATATCTAGACCAAAGGTGTGAAAAAGACTCAAATCCAACTAGTCACAAATAATCACAAAGATAAAAGGCTAGTGAAAATGAGAGACTTAATCACTTCAAAAATTTGGCCAGAAAGATACAAAATACTCTGAAAATTAGAAAGATTCCAGAGAACTAAAGTCTCTCATTCATCCAAGAATCACAAGCCCCTTTCATAAACAAGAAAGACAAAGCAAAAAGAAGCCAACTTTTAGGTTTAAAAATAATCAAATCAAATACTGGGTTATAAAACAAGATCAAGAGCAACAAAACCTATTCCATAGGCACGGAACAACCAGACTCTTCATCAAGAAGATCTGGGACCCAACTTAAAACACAAAAATCTTCAAAGACTACAATCCCTAGGTTGACATAGGCTTTTTTTATGTACTTGACCTGTTAGATGAGCCATAACACAAGAAATATGAAACAAAATAGCTGAGACATAGATATATCACCAGAAAATAGACAAGCAACAGAGATATTTCATTATGCAGAAACAAGATACAATGTTCACTTTCCTCTTCGAGGGGGAAACCTCCAACATAGCAGAGCTCAATTATAATACCACACAATGATTTTTCCTTCTATCTAATGATATTTATAGAATAATGACATCCAAAACCCTAACTACTCGTGGTCCCTGACATAATCTTGGGTTAACCACCTTATTTATTAACTAAGGCTCTTTTATAACTAATTGTGGTCCCTTTTCTAGAATGTGGGTTAACCACTTACAATTATTATTAATGCGGATAATCGCTTACGAGATTTATTGACTCAACCAACTAACTGTGACTTGGACTAGGCCCTTATGGGCTTATTGCATAAATAAAGGGGTTAGCTTTGGACACTTACATGCCCTCCCCCATCAAATTGAGCCTTGTCCTCCAAGGCTGAAGTTGTTGAAACTGTTGAAGAATAGTGGGAGGTTACCATGTGGCATCTTCTGGAGAGGTGTCTTTCCACTTGATTAGTACTTCCTTGATTGTGCGGCCACGAAGATGACGTTCGTGAGTATCGAGCACCTGTTCTGGTTGGAGCCAAAGTGAGCCTTCCTCATTTAATTCTGGCAGACTTGTTTGAACCCTACAATTTTTCCCCACCACTTTCTTGAGGCACAAGACATGAAATACTAGGTGGATTCGTGAAGTGGTTGTTAAATCCATTTTGTAGCCGACAGTGCCTATATGCTGAAGTATCGGATAAGGCCCATAGAATTTCATTGCGAGTTTCTGACATCCTTTTTCTTTGAGAGAGATCTGCTTATATGGTTGGAGTCATACGATTACCTGGTCACCTACTTGAAACGATAATTCAGAGTGATATTGATCAGCCTTATTATTCATTCTATTCTGAGCCTAATGTATATTATCTTTGAGATTAGCAATCATTGCGGCACAGTTCTGTAAGAGTTGATCAACTGCCTGCACTTTGGAACAACCAGGGATGCAAGACACTGGTGATGGTGGAAGTTCTCCATATACAACCCCATAAGGTGTCATCTTAGTGGATTCATGATAGTTAGTGTTGTACCACCATTCAACTAGAGGTAGCCATTGGACCCATTGATGTTGCTTGTCAGAAGTGAAACAACGTAGATAATTTTCAAAGAATTTATTGACGGCCTCTGTCTGACCATCGGTTTGAGGATCACAAGTTGTACTGAGTTGGATTTGCGTGCTCTAGAGCTTGAAAAGTTCCTGCCAAAATTTGTGAGTGAGGGTGGGGTCACGATCAGATACTATAGAATTCGGCATGCCATGTAGTTTGAATATTTGGTCCATGAAAATTTGTGCCACCAATGTTGGGGTAAAAGGGTGGGGTAGAGCAAAAAAATGGGCATATTTGGAAAGCCTATCAACAAACACCATGATAACAAAACATTTTCGGACTTTGTGAGGCCAGTAATGAAATCCATGGAGATTTATGTCCATACTAAGGCAGGAAGGGGTAAAGGTTGTAAGATTCTTGGTTGCTTGATTGTTTAACCTTTATTGCGCTGGCATACATCACATTCAGAGAAAAAATTAAGAATTTAAGTTTTCATGCCAGTCCAAAAGGAGCGGCAGACGCACACATAAGTCTTATAAAATCTTGAATGTCCGGTCGTTGGATTAGAGTGCAATTCAGCCAAGATGCGGGGTTTTAGATCTGATGTTGGGGAGAATATTGTTCAACCCTTGTAATGAAGAACCTCATCCTGCCAAGAGTAGTCAGTCAAGGCATTGGGATCGTCTCTCAAGGCATGAATGATTTGGGACAGGGAGGGGTGGGCGAACCATTCCCAATGAGCATCTCCAATCCAATATGATCGTGGTAGAGAGAGAGATAAAGTGGTGCCTTCATCCTCAAATTGTCGCGATAAGGAAACAGCTACGACGTTTTCACGTCCCTTTTTGTAAATGATTTCATAATCATATCCCAACATTTTTTCCAGCCATTTATTTTTTTTTGGTGATGACAGACACTGCTCTAAAAAATATTTTAAACTATGATGGTCAGTACGAATTTGGAATCATCTCCCCAATAAGTATGGATGCCAACTGTCGACTACATGTAATATGGCCATCATTTCTTTCTCATATGTGGATTGTCCCAGATGTGTGCCACTGAGTGATTGACTATTGAAGTCTAATGTTCTACCTTCCTGCATTAAGACTGCACCAATGCCTATACTAGAAGCATCACATTCAATCACAAAAGATTTGGTGAAAACAGGTAGAGCCAAAACTGGAGAGGAGCACATGGTTTGTTTGAGAGCCACAAAATCTAGTTGCATGGTGTCAGTCCATAAGAATGAATTTTTCTTCAGAATATTAGTTAGGGGATGTGCAATACATCCATAGTTTCTGACGAATTTGCGATAGTAACCTATGAGACCCAAGAATCTCCTCAAATTATTCAAGGTTTTGGGTTGGGGCTAGTCCTGCATTACCTGAATCTTCTTCAGATCAACCCTTACACCATCGTGTCCGACAATGTGTCCCAAATACTCAACTTCTTCCATTCCAAAGGAGCACTTAGAGAGTTTGAAAAACAATTTATGGTATTGGAGAAATTGTAGTATGTGGTTAACATGCTCAAGGTGCTTATCCCAGGTGAGACTGTAGATGAGAATATCATCGAAAAATATCAGGACAAATTTTATGAGATAAGGTTTCAAAAGGTGGTTCATGAGGCTCTACAAAGTGGAGGGAGCATTACAAAGACCAAATGGCATGACCAAAGATTAAAAGTGACCTTCATGAGTTCGGAAATTTGTTTTGGGGATGTCAACTTCCTTCATGCGTATTTGATGATAGCCAAAGCGAATCTCAAGCTTGGTAAATAATTTAGCACCATGGATTTCATCAAGAAAATCATCCACCACGGGAATAGGTAATTTTTTCTTGATATTGAGCTTTTTAAGGGCCCTAAAGTCAGGACACATGCGCCAGTCTCCACCCTTCTTTAAAACCATGACTACACGAGATGAATAAGGGCTTGTGCTGGGAAAAATAACCCCTCATTCTAGAAGCTCCTTGATGATTTTTTCAATTTCATTCTTTTGGGAAAAAGGATAGTGATATGGATGAACATTTTGTGGTTGGGCTCCTGGGATCATAGGGATTAGATGATCATGCTCACCCCCAAAAGGGGGAAGTTCCTATGGTTCTTCAAAAACTCGTTGATGGAGATCTAAGACCTGTTGCATATCTGGATGAATTTGGGGAGGGGTGGATTCAATTTCTTGGCATTAAATTGGGCTACGACCCCATGATGGCCATTTTTAAAATCTTCTCCATTCTATGTGAGCTGATGATAGTAGGAGCACCCGCCAAGAGTCCCCTCAGTGTATGAGTGTGGCCTTCCTTCTTAAAGCTCATATATAACTCTTGGAAATCCATTGTGATAGGGCCGAGTGTGCGAAGCCATTATGCACCTAGGACAATGTCACAACCACCCATTTTAATGACAAACATATGTGCTTTAAGAGGGCAATCGCCCATTTGAAGCTTAATGTTTTCACAGCTTCCCTCACATTTCATGGTCCCCCCATAAGCGATCATTACCTAGAAATTAGAGACAGTCGTTATAAAACAATAGGATGCTTCCGCTACCCGCTTATGGACAAATTTATGAGTACTTCCACTATCAATCAACACCACTACTGGTCGATGTTTAATGAAGCCGCGGATTTTAAGAGTTTGGGGTGAAGAAATTCCAACCAAGGCATGTAGTGATATAACTGGCTCATCTAGCAAAGCTGTAAGATCCTGGTCTGGTTCTATTTGAGTGTCACCCGCATCTTCCTCATCCATATCAGGGTTAGGGGCTTCCTCTGGTGTACTTTTATCAGTGGCATAAATTTGGAAGATTTTTGCTTCCTTGCATTTATGCCCTGGGACGTACTTATCATCACAGTAGTAGCAGAGTCCTTGTTTCCTTCGTTCAGACATTTCTGTTAGAGACACCTTCAGAACCTTGAGTGTTTGAGTGGGGCCCATGGCCTAGGTAGGACATGGCTTTACAAAAAAAGTCGGGTGATTGGACTAAGCGTCTGTTAGCCCCCTATAAATTTTTTGACAAGCAAACAGGGGGTTAAAATGTTTTTGAGCCTTCAAAGAATGCATTTCCCCTGAAAACACATCATCCTTGAAGCCTCCTTGTGCCTTTTGTCCTTTGATAAAATCCCCTCTGCTGATTCCCATTATAAAGCCTCCCTGATTGTGAATAAATGCCCCAAAAGGCCTCCTTTTCCCATCATATCATCCCTTCTAAGCCTTTGTTTTCATCTTTGTCTTCCCCTTCTAAATTCCCCACTTACCCTATAAATCCTCCCAAAATTCCCTTTTAAACCCTTCACATGCCCTTTTTTGGTTTAATAAACCCTTTTCCTTTTTATCATTACCCTTTCCCAATCTCAAAAAGTATTAAAAAGGGCCAAAAACCCACTTTTTAACTTATATTATGGCCTAGCCCCTTTTCCGCCAGCCCCTTTAAACCACTTCCCCATGTAACCTTGCGCCGGAACCAGGCGCTAAGGCCTTGAGTGCTTAGCGCAATCGCAACCATGTGCGAGCGCATTTCTACGTATTAACTCAAAACTCCGATGTGATTGGAGTATTGGTCCATCGGCTCCTGCAGCAATCCCCGCCGTCGATCTATATAGATCCGATGGCCTAGCGTCGATCGCATCGCACCATCGCGCCCGCCCATCCACTCTCTGCTTTTTACCTCCGATCAGATCTAAGCCGTTGATCCTTTGCCGATCCAACGGCTGGCGCATAATCGCATCCCCAGCTCCGATCGCAATCGCATTTTCTAATCGCACCCCCCTTCTGCACCTTGCGATTTCGATCCCCCGATCCAATCTGAGCTGTCCATCCCTCCAGATCCAATGGTTCAGATTCATCCTGCTCCCTTCCGTCGCCCCTCTCCATCTCCCTCTGATTAAATGTGGACCGTTGATCTAGTCCCAGATCCAACGGTTGGTGTTTAATTGCAACACCCCTCCGATCGCAATCAGAACTTTTTAAAATGTGTCACCCCTGCTCCCCCGATTGTGGTCCTCCGATTTGATCAGGACCGTCCATTCATCCAAGATCGACGGCCCACGTCGCATCGCGTCTCCACTGTATTTCTCCCATTGGGCTTCCCTATTAACCTCATCGCTTAACCGCCACCGTTGATCTCCTCCTGAGATCCACGATTCATATCTAATCACCCTCCACCCTGGCCGGGTCCCACATCCAACGGCTCCGTTCATTGCTTTTCCGTATTTTCCTTTGTAATTCGCCCAAACGTTAATCTTTGGGTTTTTACACTATGTGATCATTTCTCTGCCACTTTTCATTGTTTCCATTGTTTCTCCACTACTCCGCCACCACTCCTCCGGCCTCCGCAGCATTTCTCCACCACTTCCCGGGTTTTGTGACAAGTTTATTTCATTGTGCAGGGGTCACAGAGAGGCCAATATAGCAGCCAAATGAAACAGCGGAGATGGATTAGAAGGGACCAGACCTGTTAATTGAAGATTTAACACTTAATCCCGTGATCAAAGGATGAGAGCATTGTGTGAAGACCAAATGCACATGAAACAAGGCATATCAGTGCTACAGATCCGCAGAACACTTTTCTCTCAGAAGTACACCATTCCTACAGCGTCTTCCATGCCCCCTCGAGCCCAGGAAAGTTAAGGACACTGACATAAGCTTCTTCAAAGACTGTCAGGTAGCAGTTATGGAGTATGGAGTGATCTGCAGACCTTTCTGTCCAGTTCACCAATTCCAGAAGGCAGAAACAGAGGGCCTTATAGCCAGAAAGGATTTCATGAAACATCATAGGTCAATCTTGGCCTGATAGAGTCCCCCAGACATGCTACAGAGTACTTACAGCAATACAGATTGTCATTAAGAAGAATGGGCTCGGACTCCTCCATCACTCTGTCTTAATGAGATCCATTTAATGTATATCATGTACTCCTGTTGTTATCTTCTCCTATAAAAATCCCCAAGAACATATTGTAAAGGTTGTTGTTCGGTTGTTGCCGATTTGTTGTTAGAGGAATTCCTTTGGACTGTTAGAACAGTCTTGGGAGAGATTAGCAGAGTAGTTGTTATGTAGTAGGCTGGGAGGAAAAGTATGGACTGTATTAGACATTGAGCTCAGAGTATGTGACTGGTTTTTCATCAATTAATCAAGCACATTTCACAGGATCCTGGTCTATTACTATTGGTGATGTTTTTCTAGCACCGTTTATTACATTTTCATGTTGTTTCATTTTCTTCTGGCTTGCATTAGAAATATAGCATAGGATTTACCCTTGTTAGGTACCCTATGTTTCTGCTCTCCTTGCCTTTAATGTTTTCTACTGATAGTGAATCTAAGAGTAAATTCAGCTAATTTAACCAGTGTAGTGGTTCCATATGCTGCTAGTTGATGTATGAATTTGTGGTTTGATGCTTGGATGTTTCTTGCTGGTGTCAAAGCATTGAAGGTTCAAAGTCCTTCTCTGATCTACAAACCCTGGCTCTATTAAACTTATCTCTGTTTTCCCTTGGAGCATACTAAAGCTAACCTGGAGTTAAATGACCTCTGGTCCGATCTATAAGCTACCCTTTTTTCCCTCCTTCGAAAGCTGCCTTTGAGTATGTCCAAGTAGGTCTAGAGTTAAATGACCTCTGACCTGATCTATAGACAGAAATAGGGTGTCTTTCCTTCTTTCACTTTCAATCCTTAATGTTCCATCCCGCCATCTATCTAAAAAGATCCTTTAGTGTAGATGACTTGCCTTCTGAAAGCCTTGGCTAGTTGTTGCATGTAATTACCTTTCATGACTCCATAGCCCAATGGACGGCACTTTCTTGACCTATCCTCTTTGCTGAAACATCCTGCTACTTTGTTCCTTTTCTCCCATTACTTTCTCAGTCTATGATCCCATCACCAACCCAGCAACAAACCAACCAAATCATTTTAAACCCCCTTTGTGCTTCATACCTAGCCTAATATCTCATTTTGAGCTTTCAAAGATATATCATCCTTTTTTTTATGGAGAGATCCCTCTCCGGGTCCAGGAGGGCTAGATCCTAGGGCCCCAAAGTGGTTATGATGTTGTCTCATCTTTTGTTCTTGCCAATCTGGCCAAAACATGGGAACCCCAACATAATGGCGACTCACGCTAGGGAAGAGACCACTTTTCCTTCAGATTGGCTTTTAATTGCTGATGGTGGACAGCAGCCTGCTCCAAACAGTAAAATTCATCCACCTGGAGACTCCACACTCCCTATGATCCAAAGACCTGATGACTCCACTGGTGGAGGACTCTGAACTGTTTGAGAAGAAGCAGTAGCCTTCTTTGCAAAATCATGGATCCAGACATGGACAGGGATACAAAGTATGATGCTTTGTATGACCAACTCAATGAAATAACAGAAACGTTTGGTAAAGTGTTGGATATGTATATGGTGAATCTGACTGCAAGTGATGATTATTTAGAACAGCCCATGTCTTCTTCAGAACAAGAACAAACTCAAGACCGAGAAGATGAGCAAGACATGTACGATGCTCATGAATCTATAGAAGACGAAGAGGAAGGTGATCAGGAACTGCCTGATTGCTTACCTATGTCTCGTGTTACGCTGACTAGAGAGTATCAGGACCTAATAGCAAAATCTAATAGGGAACGTTGCCTTGAGGAAACAAGGGACCACATAGAAGAGGCAGAATCTGATGTGGAAGGAGAGGCTCAAGAAAACATCCAGCCTCCAAATCAGCTAACACAAGAGAAAGAGGATTGTTGTTTTTCTGTCCATGATGAGAGGAAAACCCCTCTTTTGACAGAAGAGGAGATTGATCAAATATTAAATCAGCAGTCCACCTCAAAAATATTTTATATAACACACGTTCCTTCTCATTCATCTCTTGAGTTTGATGATTCAGATCTAGAAAATTCCTCTGTGGATAAGGACGAAGAAAGACCTGCTGAGAATCCGATAGGTTTGATTGGTGACATTGCTTACAATTATGACTTTCCTAGTTATGATCTGTTTGATGATGATTGTTTCCAGAGCGAAGCTGAGTTCACAGAACCATCATCAGTAGACCCATGGGAGGAAAGCCAAGGCCAGCAACTCCAGAGAAGCAGTGAACCCAGTCAACCTATCTATGACACTGATGGGGAAATTTATGAAAGCATCAGTAATGAGTGTCATGAGATCGGTGGTCAGCAGTCCTTCCTTTCAGAAGATGAGAAGGAGAGCAAAGAAGATATTCTTGAGCAAGATGAAAATAACGAGCCTTCTCTTGAAAAAGAGGAAGCAATGGAACATAACACTGCTCAAGAATACTTAGATCTTTTCACGGAGCTCAGCACATCAGAGCAGAATATATCATAGCTCCAAGAGGACTCAGCTGCAATATACGATGAGTCCTCCAGTTCAGAAGATGAAGAAGACACTCTACTCCAAGAGAGTCTTCTTCTCCATCCAGTGGTAGAAGAAGAAATCTTGGTTAAAGCTTGCCTGCCACATATTCATAACCAGGTATCTTATCATGATCCTTATGTACACTTCCTGCATACATTTGAAGAAGGATCAAAGGTCTTGTTGAGCAGCATGTTGCAAACAGAAAGAAAAATTTTCAAATCTGCTGTTATTAAACAAAAAGAGTGGGAGCTGCCCTGCCTATCTAGCCTACTCAAGGAGCTGAGAAGAAGGGACCAGTCATGGGATCACTTGATGGATTGGTTACAATGGAAGACAATGTTTGTAAGCTAGACTTGTAAATATTCCAGTTAGAGTAGGGTAGGTAGGAAAAGCTAAATAAAGCTCAGCCTATGAGCATGTAGTTAGCTGTTTAAATTTCTGCAAAGTCCAGCAAGTTAGATAGTCTAATCCTGGCCTGACTGTTGTTTCAATTTATGTCTTAGAATATAGAGAATAAAACTGCTAGATAGTTTAATCCTAGCAGATATTAGATTAGGTAGATAAGCTATGAGGCCAACAGTCTAATCTGGTCTCATGGAGTAATAAGGGTAGAAGCAGTATAGGTTTATTTTCCTGCTTGTAAAATTGATGATGTAAAGGGTCTGCAAGTCCAAATGCACCCAGAAGAAAGAATGTTAGGACTATAATGTGGGTAGGTAGTTGTTTGGGAGAATATTACTACTGATATGATGTCTTCATGATTTGTGGCATCTAATCTAAAGAAAGAAAGGGATGTGCCAAGTAGCAGGCATCTGGCCTACACCAAAGATCATTCTCTGGATTCTTGACTCCTTCAAGAAGTAGCCATCCCCATGTGGAGCCACTGTTAGCCCCCTATAAATTTTTTGACAAGAAAACAGGGGGATAAAATGTTTTTGAGCCTTCAAAGAATGCATTTCCCCTGAAAACACATCATCCTTGAAGCCTCCTTGTGCCTTTTGTCCTTTGGTAAAATCCCCTCTGCTGATTCCCATTATAAAGCCTCCCTGATTGTGAAGAAATTCCCCAAAAGGCCTCCTTTTCCCCTCATATCATCCCTTCTAAGCCTTTATTTTCATCTTTGTCTTCCCCTTCTAAACTCCCCACTTACCCTCTAAATCCTCCCAAAATTCCCTTTTAAACCCTTCAAATGCCCTTGTTTGGTTTAATAAACCCTTTTCCTCCTTATCGTTACCCTTTCCCAATCTCAAAAAGTATTAAAAAGGGCCAAAAACCCACTTTTTAACTTATATTATGGCCTAGCCCCTTTTCCGCCAGCCCCTTTAAACCACTTCCCCGTGTAACCCTGTGCCGGAACCAGGCGCTAAGGCCTTGAGTTCTTATCGCAATCACAATCGTTGGCAAGCACATTTCTACGTATTAACTCAAAACTCCGATGCAATTGGAGTATTGGTCCATCGGCTCCCGCAGCAATCCCTGCCGTCGATCTAAATAGATCCGACGGCCTAGCGCCGATCGCATCGCACCATCACGCCCGCCCATCCACCCTCCGCTTTTTACCTCCGATCAGATCTGAGCCGTTGACCCTTCGTCGATCCAATGGCTGGCGCATAATCGCATCCCTAGCTCCGATCGCAATCGCATTTTCTAATCGCACCCCCCTTCTGCACCTTGCGATTGCGATCCCCTGATCCAATCTGAGCCGTCCATCCCTCCAGATCCAATGGTTCAGATTCATCCCGCTCCCCTTCCGTCGCCCCTCTCCATCTCCCTCCGATTAAATGTGGACCGTTGATCTGGTCCCAGATCCGACGGTTGGAGTTTAATCGCAACACCCCTCCGATCGCAATCGGAACTTTTTAAAATGTGTCACCCCTACTCCCCTGATTACGATCCTCCGATTTGATCACGACCGTCCATTCATCCAAGATCGACGGCCCACGTCGCATCGCGTCTCCATTGTATTTCTCCCATTGGGCTTCCCTATTAACCTCATCGCTTAACCTCCACCGTTGATCTCCTCCTGAGATCCACGTTTCACATCTAATCGCCCTCCACCCTGGCCGGGTCCCACATCCAACGGCTCCATTCATTGCTTTTCTGTATTTTCCTTTGTAATTCGCCCAAACGTTAATCTTTGGGTTTTTACACTATGCGATCATTTCTCCACCACTTTTCATTGTTTCCACTATTTCTCCACTACTCCACCACCACTCCTCCAGCCTCCGCAGCATTTCTCCACCACTTCCCGGGTTTTGTGACAAGTTTATTTCATTGTGCAAGGGTCACAGAGAGGCCAATATAGCGGCCAAATGAAACAGCAGAGACGGATTAGAAGGGACCAGACATGTTAATTGAATATTTAACACTTAATCCCATGATCAAAGGATGAGAGCGTTGTGTGAAGACCAAATGCACACGAAACAAGTCATATCAGTGCTACAGATCCGTAGAACACTTTTCTCTCAGAAGTACACCATTCCTACAACGTCCTCCATGCCCCCTCGAGCCCAGGAAAGTTAAGGATACTGACAGAAGCTTCTTAAAATACTGTCAGGTAGCAGTTATGGAGTATGGAGTGATCTGCAGACCTTTCTGTCCAGTTCACCAATTCTAGAAGGCAGAAACGGAGGGCCTTACAGCCAGAAAGGATTTCACGAAACATCATAGGTCAATCTTGGCCTGACAGAGTCCCCCATACATGCTACAGAGTACTTACAGACATACAGATTTCCATTAAGCATAATGGGCTCGGACTCCTCCATCACTCTGTCTTATTTAGATCCATTTAATGTATATCATCTACTCCTGTTGTTATCTTCTCCTATAAAAATCCCCAAGAACATATTGTAAAGTTTGTTGTTTGGTTGTTGCCGATTTGTTGTTAAAGGAATTCATTTGGACTGTTAGAACAATCTTGGGAGAGATTAGCAGAGTATTTGTTATGTAGTAGGCTTGGAGGAAAATTCTGGACTGTATTAGACATTGAGCTCAGAGTATGTGACTGGTTTTGCATCAATTAATCAAGCACATTTCACAGGATCCTGGTCTATTACTATTGGTGATGTTTTTCTAACACCGTTTATTACATTTTCATGTTGTTTCATTTTCTGTTGGCTTGCATCAGAAATATAGCATAGGATTTACCCTTGTTAGGTACCCTATGTTTCTGCTCTCCTTGCCTTTAATTTTTTCTGCTGATAGTGAATCTAACAGTAAATTTAGCTAATTTAACCAGTGTAGTGATTCCATATGCTGCTAGCTGATGTATGAATTTGTGGTTTGCTGCTTGGATGTTTCTTGCTGGTGTCAAAGCATTGAAGGTTCAAAGTCCTTCTCTGATCTACAAACCCTAGCTCTGTTAAACTTATCTCTGTTTTCCCTTGGAGCATGCTAAATCTTACCTGGAGTTAAATGACCTCTGGTCTGATCTATAAGCTGCCCTTTTTTCCCTCCTTCGAAAGCTGCCTTTGAGTATGTCCAAGCAGGTCTGGAGTTAAATGACCTCTGACCTGATCTATGGACAGAAATAGGGTGTCTTTCCTTCTTTCACTTTCAATCCTTAATGTTCCATCCCGCCATCTATCTAAAAAGATCCTTTAGTGTAGATGACTTGCCCTCTGAAATCCTTGGCTAGTTGTTGCATGTAATTACCTTTCATGACTCCATAGCCCAATGGACGACACTTTCTTGACCTATCCTCTTTGCTAAAACATATTGCTGCTTTGTTCATTTTCTCCCATTACTTTCTCAGTCTATGATCCCATCACCAACCCAGCAAACAACCAACCAAATCATTTTAAACCCCCTTTGTGCTTCATACCTAGCCTAATATCTCATTTTGAGCTTTCAAAGATATATCATCCTTTTTTTTATGGAGAGATCCCTCTCCGGGTCCAGGAGGGATAGATCCTAGGGCCCCAAAGTGGTTATGATGTTGTCTCATATTTTGGTCTTGCCAATCTGGCCAAAACATGGGAACCCCAACAGCGTGTAAGGCAACTTCCACCTCTAAGGATTTTTGACATGCGTCCAACCAAGTAGGGGGGTGGTGCATCTAGAAATGGGCTTGGATTGCTTCCTTCAAGCCACTGAAAAATCACTCCAAATAAAAGGCATCTGAGTAGCCTTCACTTCTAATGGTGAATCTTTCAAAAGAAGCTATGTAGTCCTTGACAGTACCCATTTTTCAGATTTTGGTGAGTCATCATAGGAAATTAAAATCTCGATCAAAATGCTCACAAAGAGATTTTGAAAAGATGTTCCAAGTGAGTGGATTTGGGTAACATTTCATGTGATGTCATTTCCACCATTGCCATCTTTCTTGGTCCAAGTAAAGTGATCCCACTTTTATTTTAGTGTCTTCATCATGGATATTATTAAGGAGGAAATATTGGGCCATTTTAACCAACCATATGGTCGGGCTCGAGCCATCAAATTTGTACATGTCTAGCTTGGGCACCCGTTGACCCAAAAAGTGGGACCCTCCATGGAAGTGAAGGTGATGGATAGATTCACCTTATTTGTATGCTTCATCGTGTGTGTCTTCCTTGCTACATGATTTCCATAGAGACAGAACTTCCTTGATGTTTCCAGAAAGTGTATAAATTTGGTTCTCGAGGGTCTCTAGTCTGTCGTTCACCTTCTCTACAGCCATGACTTGCGAGTGTGTTCCATACATGCAATATTCCTGATTAAGGATTTCCTGAAAAATGTGGGTTGGTAACTGAATGGTGTTGGTCCCCTGTGTTTTGACAGTTTGGCAAATCAAAAGACAAGGCAACATCAGAACCAATCTTTAGAGTTCCAGGATCTAGTCCTCCTGTTCTCAGAGAGGGATCTCTCAAATGTTTGATCGCAAAGGTTTATCTTGTGTGCTTTGAGTATGATTTTAGACTAGTTATTAAGTGCAGGTTTTTTTTTATTTGGTTGGATTGAGTTGATACAGCAGAACATGGAAGGTCTAGGAAAGATAGAAAGAAAGAGGAAATATCTGGTTCATTGGGCGATGGAGTCAAAATAAGGTTATGACAAACTCATCAATGGATATGGGATATCAAAGGGCAAATCTAACTTGGCCACAGGATCCTTTTGTTTTTGGAATGAGATGAACATTAATGATTTAGAAAGAGAAGTTTAATTCTCAACAAAGGGAACTTGAAGAACATAACTCAACAATAAAGAGATATTTGATAGACAGGGCTAACCATAAATCCTACAAACATTCTTTAAGCAAATAATAACTTCAAGACAACTTTTAAAATGAAATCTAAGATTCGGGGAACTCCCTATTTCCTCAAAGATTTTATTTAAAGGATTTAGAAAACATAAAAGATTCACTGATAATTGCAGTCATAGAAGAGGGAACACCTAAATAACATCTATGCTTACAACTATAACGACCTTCAAGACAACTGTTCAAGCAATGGCAAAGGGCAAGATCAAAACCGACCTCTTTGATTAACTCAAAACAATGGTACTTCAAAGGGAGACTTCAATAAAAGCTTTCAAGTGATAGTAGACAAGCAGGGAAAACCATAAATCATGCTAAAACCAACTATTTGAGCTATTAAGGAAATAAACAAGCATGAAGACTAAAGAGAAGGTTTAAAGCCTCCAAAATACTTTAGCAGAAGAAAACATAAAACAGTGAAGGGTGAATAGGTCTAAGGTGCTTCCAGGAGTCATTTCTTAGCCTAAAACTTTCAGCCTACTGTAGTAAGAAATTATGGAACATAATGAAAACAGGAGAAAACATTTAACAGTTAGAATACTTCACCAAAAACCAAGCTCATGAATCCAATGATAGAGCCTTCTCAGGAACGGGCATGCAACAGCATCATCAAGACATCCAAGACTTCAATTTGTTCTTCAACTTCAACAGACTATGTATTTATTTCAAAGAGTTTCAGTATTACATCTTGTGATCAACAACAACCAACAACTTCTCATCTTATGCAGAAGTACTTATAGGAAGATGAGGAGGTGAGATTTTAACAAAATATCTCAAGGACAATTAATGCAAAGTTAAGACTTCTCGGCCCTTTGAGAGGCTCGAGGGAGAAATATACAGGTGGATCACTACATTAACTATTTCACAATAAATATCAAAGCTCGGTGGAAGCTTTGTTTGACTTTGAGGCTCTGTGTATGTTTTGGAGTAACTCTGCAGATATTTATGCATTGGTTTCCTTGTAGAAATAACTTCTTGGCAATGCTGGAGGCAGATATTTCTTCGAGCAATAACTTCGGCCTCTGTTATGAATGGTTTGAGGCGACAGGTGGCTCTTTGTAGTAGCTGAGGAATCAATTCGCCTCAGTTGAAGCGGTGGAAACCTTTCTGTCAGCGAAACACTTATGATTTTCTTAAATAGTGTCTTAATTCGGGGAATTAGGTTTTTATAAGCATTCTTAGCCATAATCCCCCAAATCTGTCTTCAACCTTCTGTCCTTCCGCGCTCTGTTCTTTAAAACTTATACTCTTTTAAAATCGTGTTAAAATGCAGTGTCTTGTCAATGTGCAGAGCCGCACTGGGCCTTTCATGGTATCGACGCCCATGGAACGTCGATCAAATGCCAAAAGGGAACTCTGCAAATGGTTCTTTCCATAGGCCGAAGGCATGGGAATCGTCATTCCCAACTCCCGGCTTTTCTTCAATAAACGACGGAGACCCTTTAAAACCTTCACAAAACATAAAATAAATAAATAAATCCTGCGTTTTTTGGTTTAAACTGCTTCAGATGGCGGGGAAAGAGCGTAGCCGTCGGATGAAAGCATCCCACGGTGGAGATCTGCGCGAAATTTCAAAAGGAGATCGAGGAGAAGAAATAAGGTGAGGCGATTTTGGGCCGTCCGATCTGGACATATGGACGGTCCAGATCTAATTGGAGGATCTCAATCGGGGGTTGGCAGGCAAGTGCATGCGATGTAAAATTCCAACACGATTAAGCGTTGGCCGTTGATCTGCAAATCAAATCGACGGCGGAAGGTGAATTGGAGGGTTTTCGAAACGGGGGCAAGACTTGTGATCGGAGTTAACGAGGACCGTTGGATCATGGAAGGCGGAGAGGGGATCAACGGTGGATAATCAATCGGGGATAGAAGAAAAAAGGGTGCGATCGAAAAACTCCAATGCGATTGCGCGATCGGGGGACTAGTGCGATCAAGCGATAGCCGTTGATCTGGGGGAGGAATGAACGACTGCGATGGAATCGGAGAGGTAGTAGAGAAGGATGATGGGAGAGGAGCGGGATGAATCTGAACTGTTGGATCTGGTAGGACGGACGGCTCAGATTGGATCGGGGGATCGCAATCGCAATACGCAGAAGGAGGGTGTGATTGAAAGTTCCGATTGCGGTTGGAGCGGGTGTGCAATGGTCGTCGGATTGGCTGGGAGATGGATGGCTGCGATTAAATCGGGAGGTGACACAATCGGGGATCGGAAGGCAAGACTTGCGATTGCGATCGGGAGGGGAAATGCGATTGAGCGCTGGCCGTCAGATCGCGGGAAGGATGAACGGTCGGGATGTAATCGGGGATCGCAATCGGAGGTCGGAGAAGAAGGCTTGCGATCAATCGGGGTTAGAACATGAGTTTTGCGATTGCAATCGGGCGAGGGGCTGCGATTAGCGCTCCACCATCGGATCGGGACCATAGATCGACGGTGTAAAACATATCGTGGGACTTAACGTTATAAAAAATCGCATCGAGGTTTTTTGATATTACAAAGGAAAATTCACCCGCCCGACCTTCCGATTGCGATTAGCGCTCGGGACTTAAGCGCTTGGTCCCAGCGCACGGGCATGTGGGGGAATTGGTTTAGGACTTAGCCCAAAGGGGCTTAAGTCCATGGTCATAATACTTGTATTTTTATGAAAAAGTTCAAGGTTTTTAAATGGATTTGGGGGTTTCGGCACAGCTCAAAAAGAAGTTTCAAACCATGTCAGGAGGATTTTTATGAATGGAAGGAGAAACTTATGAAAAGTAGAGGAGTAATATGGAAAAAAAGGGGGAGAAAATGAAGGTTAGCTATGAGTGGGAGAAAAGGAAAAAATGATGGTTTCTTCAGCAGTTTCTTACATGAAATCAGCAGAATTAAGAGGAACAGTAATGAGGATTTTGGACAGAGGCATGAGGCCTACAAGGAGTCTTCAAGAGCCAACAATTTTTAGTGATAAAATTTGTTCCTTGGAGGCTCAAAAAGATTTAGCCACCTTTTGGTATAACAAAATATTACAGGTGTCTAACAATGGCTCCACTTGGGGATGGTGCCTTCTTGAAGGCATCAAGAATTCAGACTTGATTTCTCTGGGACGCTGACTTGCGCCTGATCCATTGTTCTCTCTAGGATGTTGACCAGGTGCTTCATCCATTGGGCTGCTCTTCCTTTGCTGGGTGGTCTTGTTTGAAAACATATTCAGCAGCTATGAAGACAGTGGTCCTTCATCCATACAAACTTTCTACCTACCCAATCCTACTGATCTAGCATTTTTTCTTCATCAGAGTGCACTTGGATTGGCAAACTCTATTCACAACATTTTATTCTTTTGAAAGCAAGAAATCTAATTTATTTCTACTCCTTATTTCTCCCTGAGCTTAGATTAAACAGTTGAGCTTAGATATTTCTCTACCTAATCTACTGTCTGTTGGGATTAAACTGTCCAACAGACTTTCATTCTCTAAATTCTACAACAAAAATTTAAAAATAGTCAAGTCAATATTGAGCTGTTTGACTTGCTATGATCTATGGCATAAGAACAAGATGCACATAGATTATTATTTTGCAGAAATTTAACATCAAAAATTGAAGGCTTAAGATTTGAAAGCTTCTTATTATGGCCTTCTCTTTTCATAGCTCTGATTTTTCTTTTTTCTGTGAGCTATCTTTGCCTTTCTTCTGGTTCAAGTTTTGAGCGGATTAGAACCAGGTCTTCATATCTCTAGACTCAATAAAAAACAATTTTGAGTCATCTCTCTTTGGAAACTTTGGTTCAGATTTTGAGTTTGTTTGAACCTTCATTTCTATCCTAATCTATCTACTGATAAGCCAAGATTGAATAGTTTGGCAAATCAATTTCACTACCCTATCAGCAGAAAATTGAAAGCTAATTAGTCAAGTTTAAACTGTTTGACTAACCAGAAGTGTGTTTTCAGGAGTGGCATTTGAGCTTGCACACTTTCAGATTTATTTCTCTTTTTGGCATGGGGTTGTACCTTTATTGTTTTGTCAATCTGCCCTCTTTTCTTTCTTTTCTTTGTTTTTGTACTTTTGAATTTTTTATTTTTCTTCAACGTAGAAAAACAACAACTAACTACATGCCCGGAAGTGAGCTTTATTGACATTCCTATCTAACCTATTCTAAACATGGAGTATTTACATATTCATATGATACAAAAGTTCCAATGCAGCCAGCTGAGTAATGTCAAGAAGAAGAAGAAACTCTGGCTGCTTGTCAGAGGTATCCATAGTATATTTTGAAGATTAATCTTCAAAACCGAGGCTATCGCAGAAGGTGACAGCTTTTCATGTCTCTGGCTCTTGCAAAGGATCAATGCTTGATAATTTGAGCCAGTTTGGATTTCCACACACTCTTCCATAGGATCAACAAAGAAAAGGTGAAGGTTCTCTTCTTTTTGGTCCTCCACAATTGGTAGATCATCTACTTCCAAGCCATCAGCTTTGAGGACTATCTCTTCAGTATGTAGCTTGGAAGTATCATCATTCTTAACCTGCAAAATAGCAAACAGTGAAATATCTTCTTTCTTTGAATCTATGCTTGCTTCTGATATAAATTCAGGCTCTTTAAATGACAGACTAATATCAGTGAAGGGAGAAGTTTCTTCTTGAGAAGATGATATATCCATAGCAGGATGGTCTTCTATTTGTTTTTCTCCTTCATCTTCCTCATCTTTTGAACTGGAGGACTCATCATATTTGACAGTGTTGTCCTCTTGTGGCCCTTGTATGCTCGTATTCAGTGGACTAAATTCTATGAAGAGGTTATTATATTCTTGAGCAGGGTGTATTCAATGGTTTCCTCTTGCTCAAAAATTTCTTCATTGTTCTTCTCTTCACCTTTTGAGTTGAAAAGCTCTTGATTCCCAATTATGTGAAAGTGATTTGTGATGGATTGAAATGGGTGATTTCTGCTTTCAAGTTGATGATGGTGAAACTCATAACACCAATCGAACGCAGGTTGCCCTGCGTGATTAATTTTTTCTTGAAACTCATCATCATCATCAGACTGATCGAAATTTGGAAAATCATCGGAATAAACAATTTCATCAGTCGAACATATTGGGTTATCAGCAGGTCTCTCTTCACTATGATTTACAAAATAATTTTCTAAATCTGTATAACAAAGTTCTCTATGCGAATGGGCAAGAGTGTTTGTTTTGCAAAAATTTTCAGAGACTGACTATTTATAAATATTCTGTTCTATTTCCTTCTCTGTCAAAGGGGAAAATGTTTCCATGTCCCTTTGCACAGAAGTACAGGAATTCTCTGTCTCTTGCGAAGACTGATTTTGAGGCTGGATGTCTTCTTGAGCCTCAAATATAAGGGATGATGAATCAATATTTGAGTTTTCAGGGATATCTCGAGGAACGTCCATTATTTCTTGGATCATCTCTTCCTCAACTGATTCATCTATGTTCTTAAAATTTTTCAATAGGAGATTAAACTCATGAATGGCTGTTAAAAGATCTTCAGGATGCATCTCTTCCAAAACTTCCTCATTATCTATAATGTGTTGGGTGATATTTTGTGATGGATCATAATATATTGCACCCCATGATAATGACGTAGCGTTTTCTTCATAGTTCTCATAGAACACATATTCAAGGTCTTTTAAAGAAAACAGACTACTAGATCTTAAGCATTCATACCAATCCCTAGCTTTTCCTTCTAATGTTAACATGAACATTTTCATTAGGCAGTCTTCATGCCATTCAATTTTCAACCTCCATACATGTATGTGAAATTTGATAAGATGTAACAAGGGGTCATCAAACTTTTCACCTTGAAAAACAGGCAGGTTGTCATCCCAATTTACCTGGGGCATCTTATATGGGAACCCATGGATATGATCTCTACACATTGGGGCATATCTTCGTTGTATTCTTGGAATCATGTTTGTAAACCAAGAAAGAGGTCACTGTGTCTGGTTAATCAGTTCAGGGTCTTCTACCAGTGGAGTCATTTGGTCTTTTGGGAATTTCAAAGTGTGGAGTCGCCAGGTGGAATATTTTCAACTCCTGAGGAGGTAAAATGTTCTATGGTCCACCACCATATACCAATCTAAAGAGATCATGGGTATTCTGAGTCTCAGCAGTATTTAAAATGAAAAGAACTCAAAGTCCCACCGTGATCGCCATTATTTTGGTCCCCCGTGTTTTGACAGTTTGGCAAATCAAAAGACAAGGCAACATCAAAACCAATCTTTAGAGTTCCAGGATCTAGTCCTCCTGTTCTCAGAGAGGGATCTCTCAAATGTTTGATCGCAAAGGTTTATCTTGTGTGCTTTGAGTATGATTTTAGACTAGTTATTAAGTGTAGGTTTTTGTTTATTTGGTTGGATTGAGTTGATACAGCAGAACATGGAAGGTCTAGGAAAGATAGACAGAAAGAGGAAATATCTGGTTCATTGGGCAATGGAGTCAAAATAAGGTTATGAAAAACTCATCAATGGATATGGGATATCAAAGGGCAAATCTAACTTGGCCACAGGATCCTTTTGTTTTTGGAATGAGATGAACATTAATGATTTGGAAAGAGAAGTTTAATTCTCAACAAAGGGAACTTGAAGAACATAACTCAACAATAAAGAGATATTTGATAGACAGGGCTAACCATAAATTCTACAAACATTCTTTAAGCAAATAATAACTTCAAGACAACTTTTAAAATGAAATCTAAGATTCGGGGAACTTCCTATTTCCTCAAAGATTTTATTTTAAAGGATTTAGAAAACGATTTAGAAAACATAAAAGATTCACTGATAATTGCAGTCATAGAAGAGGGAACACCTAAATAACATCTATGCTTACAACTATAACGACCTTCAAGACAACTGTTCAAGCAATGGCAAAGGGCAAGATCAAAACCGACCTCTTTGATTAACTCAAAACAATGGTACTTCAAAGGGAGACTTCAATAAAAGCTTTCAAGTGATAGTAGACAAGCAGGGAAAACCATAAATCATGCTAAAACCAAATATTTGAGCTATTAAGGAAATAAACAAGCATGAAGACTAAAGAGAAAGTTTAAAGCCTCTAAAATACTTCAGCAGAAGAAAAAATAAAACAATGAAGGGTGAACAGGTCTAAGGTGCTTCCAGGAGTCATTTCTTAGCCTAAAACTTTTAGCCTACTGTAGTAAGAAATTATGGAACATAATGAAAACAGGAGAAAACATTAAACAGTTAGAATACTTCACCAACAACCAAGCTCATGAATCCAATGATAGAGCCTTCTCAGGAACGAGTATGCAACAACATCATCAAGACATCCAAGACTTCAATTTGTTCTTCAACTTCAACAGACTATGTATTTATTTCAAAGAGTTTCAGTATTACAGCTTGTGATCAACAACAACCAACAACTTCTCATCTTATGCAGAAGTACTTATAGGAAGATGAGGAGGTGATATTTTAACAAAATATCTCAAGGACAATTAATGCAGAGTGAAGACTTCTCGGCCCTTTGAGAGGCTCGAGGGAGAAATTTACAGGTGGATCACTACATTAACTGTTTCATAATAAATATCAAAGCTCGGTGGAAGCTTTGTTTGACTTTGAGGCTCTGTGTATGTTTTGGAGTAACTCTGCAGATATTTATGCATTGGTTTCCTTGCAGAAATAACTTCTTGGCAATGCTGGAGGCAGATATTTCTTCGAGCAATAACTTCGGCCTCTGTTCTGAATGGTTTGAGGTGACAGGTGGCTCTTTGTAGTAGCTGAGGAATCAATTCACCTCAGTTGAAGCGGTGGAAACCTTTCTGTCAGCGAAACACTTATGATTTTCTTAAATAGTGTCTTAATTCGGGGAATTAGGTTTTTATAAGCATTCTTAGCCATAATCCCCCAAATTTGTCTTCAATCTTCTGTCCTTCCGCGCTCTGTTCTTTAAAACTTATACTCTTTTAAAATCGCGTTAAAATGCAGTGTCTTGTCAATGTGCAGAGCCACACCGGGCCTTTCATGGTATCGACGCCCATGGAACGTCGATCAAATGCCAAAAGGGAACTCTGCAAATGGTTCTTTCCATAGGCCAAAGGCATGGGAATCGTCATTCCCAACTCCCGGCTTTTCTTCAATAAATGACGGAGACCCTTTAAAACCTGCACAAAACATAAAATAAATAAAGAAATCCTGCGTTTTTTGGTTTAAACTGCTTCATATGGCGGGGAAAGAGCGTAGCCGTCGGATGAAAGCATCCAACGGTGGAGATCTGCGCGAAATGTCAAAAGGAGATCGGGGAGAAGAAATAAGGTGAGGCGATTTTTGGCCATCCGATCTGGACATATGGACGGTCCAGATCTAATTGGAGGATCTCAATCGGGGGTTGGCAGGCAAGTGTATGCGATGTAAAATTCCAACGTGATTAAGCGCTGGCCGTTGATCTGCAAATCAGATCGACGGCGGAAGGTGAATTGGAGGGTTTTCGAAACGGGGGCAAGACTTGTGATCGGAGTTAACGAGGACCGTTGGATCATGGAAGGCGGAGAGGAGATCAACGGTGGATAATCAATCGGGGATAGAAGAAAAAGGGTGCGATCGAAAAACTCCGATGCGATTGCGCGATCGGGGGACTAGTGCGATCAAGCGATAGCCGTTGATCTGGGGGAAGAATGAACGGCTGCGATGGAATCGGAGAGGTAGTAGAGAAGGATGATGGGAGAGGAGCAGTATGAATCCGAACCGTTGGATCTGGCAGGACGGACGGCTCAGATTGGATCGTGGGATCGCAATCGCAATACGCAGAAGGAGGGTGTGATTGAAAGTTCCGATTGCGGTTGGAGTGGGTGTGAGATGGCCATCGGATTGGCTGGGAGATGGACGGCTGCGATTAAATCGGGAGGTGACACGATCGGGGATCGGAAGGCAAGACTTGCGATTTCGATCGGGAGGGGAAATGCGATTGAGCGTTGGCCGTCAGATCGTGGGAAGGATGAACGGTCAGGATGTAATCGGGGATCGCAATCGGAGGTCGGAGAAGAAGGCTTGCGATCAATCGAGGTTACAACATGAGTGTTGCGATTGCGATCGGGTGGGGGGCTGCGATTAGCGCTCCACTGTCGGATCGGGACCATAGATCGACGGTGTAAAACATATCGCGGGACTTAACGTTATAAAAAATCGCATCGGGGTTTTTTGATATTACAAAGGAAAATTCACCCGCCCGACCTTCCGATTGCGATTAGCGCTCGGGACTTAAGCGCTTGGTCCCAGTGCACGGGCATGTGGGGGAAGTGGTTTAGGACTTAGCCTAAAGGGGCTTAAGTCCATGGTCATAATACTTGTATTTTTATGAAAAATTTCAAGGTTTTTAAATGGATTTGGGGGTTTCGGCACAGCTCAAAAAGAAGTTTCAAACCATGTCAGGAGGATTTTTATGAATGGAAGGAGAAATTTATGAGAAGTAGAGGAGTAATATGGAGAAAAAGGGGGAGAAAATGAAGGTTAGCTATGAGTGGGAGAAAAGGAAAAAATGATGGTTTCTTCAGCAGTTTCTTACATGAAATCAGCAGAATTAAGAGGAACAGTAATGAGGATTTTGGACAGAGGCATGAGGCCTACAAGGAGTCTTCAAGAGCCAACAATTTTTAGTGATAAAATTTGTTCCTTGGAGGCTCAAAAAGATTTAGCCACCTTTTGGTATAACAAAATATTACAGGTGGCTAACAAATGGTACCACTGCGATCAACTTGTCGTCCTGAGTCTTATGGGATTGGTCTCCAGAAAGCGTCTCAAAATTTATTTATTTATTTTTATTATTTTATTTTTTTATTTTTTTACTCTGAATGGAGTTTTACTCCTCGCTAATCACTACTGCAGTGGAAAAAAACCCAAAACCTTGATACTTCCAAATATCCTACAAAAATTAGACCTAGACTGGACTACCTGGGCCTGTATTTTTGGTTACCGTCAACTATGCCGCAAGAATCAGATCTGGTCGTTTGAAGAAAAAACCCTTACTATACTATGAGCCAAATCTCTGCTATAAAAACCCTGAAAGCTATATGGACGACATCAATGGATCAAAACTGGTAGATCTTAGCAGGAATAAGAATAGGAATGAGCTTCATATATATGGGGAAACTATGGTCACAAGGAGTGTTAGGTGCTACAGATCACAATATACATAGGGTTCCAACAATAGTACTCGGCCCAATCTTTCAGGGCACCAACTAAGGAGGATCAACCATACCCTTAGCCGTAATACCAGACTACCTTGTTGTATGTGCTTAATATCCCTGAGTGTTGTTCTCATTGTACTGTAGCAGCAAGACGATCGATGGTTGAACTTTGGTTAGTTTTCAGGATTTCCTAGGGGGCTTGCTATATACCCGAGGGTACGTGGAATTGCAGTCTATGTGCAGTTCTATATAATGCACTACTACTTGAAGGGGTACCCATAGGGGTTACAAGGGAGACCAACAAATGTGACCACCTCTCTTAGTTCTTGCGTGCATGCTTCCCCAAATCCACAGGTTTATGCACTCAACGACAGATTCCATGGTTTAAAGATGACGAAACATATCTCTAGCCTAAAAAACAAATCTGTGAAAATTGGAGGTCCCGCTGGCCCTGGAAAGAGCTATGATACCACTTGTTATGTACTTGACCTATTATATGATCCATAACAAGAGAAATATGAAACAAAATAGTCGAGACATAGAGATATCACCAGAAAATAGACAAGCGACCAAGATATTTCATTATGTAGAAACAAGATACAATGTTCACTTGCCTCTTTGAGGGGGCAACCTCCGACAGAGTAGAGCTCAACTACAATACCACACAATTTTTTTTCCTTCTATCTAATGCTATTTATAGCCTAATGACATCCAAAACCCTAACTACTCGTGGTCCCTGACATAATCATGGGTTAACCATTTTATTTATTAACTAAGGCTCATTTATAACTAATTGTGGTCCCTTTTGTAGAATGTGTGTTAACCACTTACAATTATTATTAATGCGGGTAACCGCTTACGGGATTTATTGACTCAAACAACTAAATATGAATCGTACTAGGCCCTTATGGGCTTATTACATAAATAAAGGGGTTAGGGTTGGACCCTAACAGCTTTTCTCAAACAAGATGAAATACACCAACAACAGCAGACATCAAGGTAATTACAGGCTTCATCAACATCAAGAATCATAAACAAACTTGGTCAAGCCCTCAAAAAAAGCCAGAAATGAAAATTTTTCATTTTCTAGATCTGTGCGCTACTGTTTAAATATTGTCTCGCATGTATACGTGACTTTTTTATAAGAAACATGAATATATGCAAGTTTCTTTAGAAGAAACAACACATATACACAACTATATATAATAAAAACTGTGTATTAATGGAAAACTTAAGGAAAAATAAAAATAAAGGCCCATATCCAAAAGATCAAGTTGAATAACCAAATTACTTAAGACTCAAGAAGGATGGAAAAAAAAAGAACAACAAACTAAACCTAGATTAAAGAGAAACAACCCTTCTAGGAAATACTTGAAGGTATTCCCCAGTTGAGTCGCCAATTATGTTGGCGGGAAAATTTCTCTAAGGAAAGGGTTGCAAGCCTCAACAAAGCAGAATAACACAATCAACAAAGAGCACTCAAACAATCATGTCAAACATACGAATTATCAAAGTTCGATTTGGATACATACCCGGAGGTCCTACATTTGATGATGTTCTTGTAGGGTCCAAACTCTCTTCTTCCTCCAAGATGTGCAGACCTGCAAGTCAATCACATAGGCATATACATAATAGATAATTCAATTTGCATACATAGAAATGTTTTATATAATAATATATAAGCATATAAACTATCGTTTCTGAGATAACAACATATCAAGAACAAGACATGAGCTTATTTATTTATTAACAACAATAAGTGCAGGAAAGGTTTTCAGGTCCATATAATATTACTGTAGCCCCTTATTTTTATTATTTTAGCCCTTTTATTGTTATTTTTGTGCCCATTTAGTCCCTGTATTGTTATTATTGTGCCACATACAAGCTCGCTATTTTTATTGTTGTGCCCTTAAATTATTATTGTTATGTAGACTCTAATTATATTGTGACCCCTTAAACTCTTATATATAGAAAAGAGGTTTTGTAATTTGAATCATCCAACAATTGTTCATTTCTGTAATTTAGGTGTCCCCCTCAAAGAGGATAATTTTTACGTCGTTGTTCTATATTTTCTTCTATATTTTGATTTGGTTACATAACATCTGGTATCAGATCTTTGGATACTAGGGTTCGCTTCTTCAAACAATAAATCTTGTAATTTTCGCTATAATTGTTTTTATACGTGGCTTCAAAAGCTGAAATTTTGACAATGTGGAGCCAAAATCTTAGTGAAATTCGTGTAAAAATTCCAGATCTTGGATGGATATATTTTATGGGATATGATCTAGGGAAATTAGGGTTTTTGCAGGATCCAAAATTCAGTCTAAAAATGTGACCTAGGGAAAATAGTCATAACTTTCATTTATAAACATTAGATTTGGATTCTGTAAAAACTGGTTAAAATTGAACGAAATTTAGTTTCTGGGGTATAAATTTTAGGACCGCAAGTAGAAACAAAGACATATGGCACTCCGTACAAGTTCACTCTACTAAACCAGTCCATAATCAAGTCATAATGGGAGATTGGGCATAAATCTTTCTTGAAGACTCCAATCTCGGTCCGACTTGTGGGCTTAGAAAGAACACTCAGAGGGATACCACAGGATGAAATTTCAAACCATAGAGAGCCAAAATTATGGAGTTATAATCGTTTCAAGATCGAGCTCCTAAAAGAAAGAAAAAGGTGTGTGTTTTTTTTAAACAAATTGCATAGATTTTGTTTGAAAAAATAGATTGAAGTGATTCCAAGGGCATATTGAAGCATAGAGATAAGTATTGGGTTCTTAAATTCCCCCAAAACAAAATAATTCTACACCCATTAAACCCTCAGAAATCTCTACTATGGCGCATGAAGAGGAAGAATTGCAACATGATATATCAAAATTACGGGACCAAGAGCAACAAATTTCACTCTCACAAAGAACAACCAAAGATGAAATTAAAGGGGAGATGAGTGATTTAAAAGTAGAAATAAAATGTGACATGAATGGTTTAAAAGATGACATGGAAGCGTTGAAGGAAGGGTTGAAAATTTTGCTACAATAAATGCTTCCTAATGTTGAAAAGGTAGTAGATGAAACTCATGATGAGAAAAAAAATAAATGTTAATCATGATTTCAAAGACTCTAATATTGGATTGAAGACCCAACATATTCCAAAGATCGATATGAGGAATTTTTATGGAAAGGATCTGATAATATGAATACGACATATGGAGAAATATTTTGATATCCATAATGTGCAACACACACAAAAGGTACGCATTGGAAATTTATATTTAGAACCCAATTAGTTTGTATGGTATTGATGGCTTTGTTCTCGTAAACCACATGTCACTTGGTAAATTTTTACGAATGAAATGCTAGCACATTATGAGGATACAAAGAGAAATATCTTCTTTAGCCAACTGTCAAATCTCAAACAAAAGGGTTCAATGGCGGAGCACATTGAGGACTTCCAAAAATTCAATATAAGGTTAAATGATATTCTAGAGGAGCATAGGATTGATGTATTCATAGGGACTTTAAAGGATAACATTCAACATGAGGTTCACCTTTGGGAACCTGATTCATTGGAGAAGGCATTCAGGTTGGAAAGAAAATTTGAAAGAAAAATTATTGCAACAAGGAAGCCTACCACTCACAACTATAAAGATGGAAGTGTTGCTAGTATTAGCCTTCCACAACCTACAAGGTTGAAACCACAACAGTTGGAAGAAAAAATATAAAAGGGGATTTGTTACAGTTGTGATATAAAATACACTAAAGGTCATAAGTGTGCTGAGAAGAAATTATTTTACATAGATTGTGAAGAGGAATAAAATGAACAAGAAACTTAAAAAGAAGAGCATATACATGAGGAAAAAACCCTAGATAAAGAAGAAAAAGGAACTAACACTGATTAAACTCTCAATATAGAAGGACATATCAAGAAGAAAAAGGTAATAGTGTTGATTGATTCGCATAGTACCCATAATTTTATTCATTGTAAGATATTGAAAGAATTGAGTTGTGTTATGAAACCAGCTCACAAAATAGAAGAAAATATAGATCAACGACTTAGAAAAACCCCCTTTACATTACATAAATGAACAATTTTTGGATGATTCAAATGAGAAAACCTCCTTTTTATATATAGAATTCCATGGGGTCACAATATAATCCTAGCCTACCTAACAATAATAATGTAAGGGAACAACAATAACAATAGTGGGCTTTTATGGGGCACAATAATAACAATATGGGGACTACAAGGGTACAACAATAAAAATAAGGGGGATACACTAACAACAATAATGGAATACACTAGTAATATAGGGACCTAACATTCCCCTCTCCTTCAAAAAAGTGTTGCCATCAATGCTTGAGTAGTTTTGGATGCTTCCGTATAAACTTCTCATCCTCCCATGTGGAATATTTAGTGTGTAAGTTCTTCCACTAGATGAGATACTCTGAAATTGATCGATTTCGTAGTTGTTGATTTCTTGTTCCCATGACTGCTTCAGGTTCCAATATGATTTTTCCTTCCTCACCAAGTTCTGGCAATATTGTTTGAACTGGAATTTTGTCACCTATAACCTTCTTTAGGCATGAAACATCGAAAATTGGGTGCACTTGGGAAGAAGCAAGAAGCTCCAATTTGTATGCCATAATAACAATACTTTGCAACACCTTGTAAGGAACATAGTACTTTGGCGATAATTTAGTATCCTTCTTAGCTTGCTTGAGGGACATTTGTTTGTATGGTTGTAGCTGTAAAAATACCCAGTCTCCTACATCAAAACTCCTCTCGCTTCGATGTTGATCTGCCTGTTGTTTCATTCGATTTTGTACCAAATTTAGGTTATCCTTTAAGAGTTGGAGAACTTGTTTTTGATGTTCTATGTGATATAAAATTTCTTGAACCTTATAATTTTCTCTTAAATATAATGTGATGGACGGTGGATGATATCCATAAAGTGCCATAAATGGGGTCATTTTTTCTGCAGTATGGAAGGAAGTGTTATACCACCATTCAGCTAGAGGTAACCACTTGACCCATTGTGTTTGTTCATCATATACAAAACAACGAAGATATCCTTCCAAACATTTGTTCACTATTTTAATTTTCCCATCGGATTTAGGATGATAAGATGAGCTATGAGCTAGTTGAATACCCAAACAAGAAAATAATTCCATCGAAAAATTTCCAGTGGAAATGGGATCTTTTTCGCTTACAATATTCTTTGGGTTTCCATGTAGCTTTTGAATTGTTTCCATAAATGCAGTAGCAACTGTACTTGCTTTAAATGGGTGAGATAATGCACAAAAGTGTGCATATTTGGTAACTCTATCAACTACCACCATGATGACACTCTTTCCTTCGAACTTGGGTAAATATGTGATAAAATACATTGAAACATCCTCCCAATGTTGACTTGGAATGGATAAGGGTTGTAGCAGACCCAAGGTCTTAATTGTCTCAAATTTATTTTGTTGGCAAACCAAACATTCTGCCACAAAATTTTGAATATCATATTTAAGGCCATCCCAAAAGAAAAATCTTTCTTCACCTTGTGGTAAGTTTTTAAAATCCTGAGTTTCCTCCTAGGGGAGAGGTGTGCAATTCCAAAAGAATATTTTGTATTATTTGGGAATTCTTACAAAGGTATAAGTGATATTTTTACCATAAGAAATCATTTTTCCAACTAAATATATTAGATGTATTGGGATCTTGCTGCAACTTTTGAATGAGTGTCCACACTTCTTCGTCATTCTTCCATTCCTCTCTTTCTTCGATTATCTAATCTAGTTGGATAATAGAAATGGTACAAATCAATGCTTCCACCTCCTCATCCTTTCTTGAGAGTGCATCTGCAACAACATTTAGCTTCCCATTTTTGTAGATGATTTCAAAGTCATAACCCAACATCTTTGTGACCCATTTTATCTGCTCTTCTAAATATAGTTTTTGTTCCAAAAAAGTATTTAATACTATCATGATCATTTTTTACCTTGAAGTGTCTTCCCATTAGGTAACGTTGCCATTCCTTTAGTGCATGTAGTATTTACAACATTTCCTTCTCATAAATAGCTTTCTGTAAATACTTTCCTTTGATTGGACAGCTTTCAAAAGAAATGGGTCTTCCTTCTTGCATTAAAACAATACCAATTCCATTTTCTGATGCATCACATTAAACAATAAAGAGTTTTGTGAAGTCTGGCATAGCCAAGACCGATGCTTGGCACATTGCCTCTTTAATATGTTCAAAGGCCTTAGCTTCTTCAAGAGTCCATGAAAATGCATCTTTCTTCAATAATGTTGTTATAGGTGTTGTTATTCTCCCATAATTCTTAACAAACTTGCGATAATACCCTGTTAACCCGAGAAATCCTCGCAACTACTTTATAATTGTGGGGACTTTTCATTCCTTAATTGCTTTAATTTTGTTAAGGTCTACCTAACACCCTCCTGAGATACAATATGACCCAGATATTCCACATCTTGTAATCCAAAGAAACATTTGGAGGTTTTTTCATATAATTTTTTCTCCTCCAATAGTTTGAGCACCCTGTCAACATGTTGAACATGATCCTTCCAAGACCTGTTGTAGATTATTATATCATCAAAAAATACTAACACAAATTTTCTAAGGAAGGGTTTGAAAATGGAATTCATCAACCCTTGAAATGTAGAAGGTGCATTGGGAAGGCCAAAAGGCATGAAAAAAAATTCATAACAACCCTCATGATTTCAAAATGATGTTTTTGAAATGTCTTCAGTCTTCATTCTAATTTGATGATATCCTGAATGGAGATCCAACTTGGTAAAATAAATTTCTCCATGTAATTCATCCAATAATTCATCAATCACGGGAACGAGAAATTCATCTTTAATAGTGAGCTTATTGAGCTCCCTATAATCCGGACACATGCGCCATGATCCATACTTCTTGTGCACCAATACTACTGGAGCAGACCAAAAACTTTGACTAGGCTGAATTATAACATCCTCTAACATTTCTGCAATCGTACATTCAATTTTTCTCTTTTACACATAAGGATATCTGTAAGGATTGATGTTTGGAGGAACACTTCCTAGAATCAAATGAATAGCATGATCATGATCATGAATAGGTGGGATTCCTTTGGGAGTTTCAAACACCTTGGAATGATTGTCCAAGACTATTTGGAGATCTGGAGAAATAGATGATTTTGATGTTGGAACTTCTCGTGAGCATAATTGTGAAAGTATACCTCGATGTTCTTTCTTTAGAATCTTTGTCGTGAAATTATATATTATTATCTTTCTTTTCTTTCCTGCGATACCCCGTAATTCAACTTCCTTTCCTTCTGAAAAAAATTTCAAGAAAATTTCTTGAAAATTAAAAGCTATTGTCCCCAAAGATTGTAACCATTGTACTTGTAGTACAACATCAGCACCTCCTTTTGGAATGGAAAGAATTATACTATTCAATACATATTCCCCCATGGTTATCTTGATATTATGGCACTTTCTAGAGCAATTTATAGTTCCTCCATTTGCAACCATCACTTGACACTCTGGTGTTGAGTATAGGAATCAAATAAATTCCTTGGCTACCTTACAATGAATAAAATTATGGGTACTACCCAAATCAATCAACACCATTACATTTTTCTTCTTGATATATCCTTCTATCTTGAGATTTTGAGGAGTGGTAATTCTTGCCAATGCATTACAAAATATGGTTGGACTCATTTCTTCTTTCTCTAGGGTTGTTAACTGGTGTATATCCTCTTCTTTTGAATTTTCTTGTTCATTTTCTTCCTCCTCTTCACAATCTATGTAAAATAATTTCTTCTCTGAACAGTTATGACCTTTAGTGTATTTTCTATCACAACTATAGCAAAACCCTTTTGCTCTTTTTTCTTCCAATTTTTGTGGTGTCAACCTTGTAGGCTGTGGAATTTTAGGAGTAGCAACACTTCCATCTTTATAGATGTGAGTGGTAGGCTTCCTTGTCGCCATAATTTTACTTTCAATTTTTTTTGCCAACCTGAATGTCTTATCCATTGAATCAGGTTCCCAAAGGCAAACGTCATATTAGATGTCATCCTTTAAAGTCCCTATGAAGACATCAATCTTGTGTTCCTCTGGAATATTAGTTACCCTTATATTCAATTTTTGGAAATCCTCAATGTGCTCCACCATTGAACCCTTTTGTTTGAGATTTATCAATTGGTTAAAGGCGTTGATCTTTTTATCCTCATAATGTGTTATCATTTCCTCCATAAAAATTGACCAAGTGACAATTTTTTTACGAGAGCAAAGCCATCGATACCATACAAATGTATTTTGTTCTAGATATAAAGTTGCATTGCATACCTTTTGTTTATTTTTCACATTATGGAGTTCAAAATATTGCTCCATTTGCAGTATCCATGTTACGGGATCCTTGCCATCAAACTTCCTCATATCGATCTTTGGAATATGGTGGGTCTTCAATCCAACATTAGAGTTTATAAATTCACAATTAACATTTATTTTGTTCTCATCATGAATTTCCTTTACTAACTTTTCACCATTAGGAATCATTTCTTGTATCAAATTTTTCAAACCTTCCTTCAAACCTTCCATGTCTGCTTTTATATCATTCTTCATTTCTTCCATGTTGCCTTTCATTTTTTCATCGATTCCATCCATCTTAGCTTCCATGCCATCCATCTTATCTTCCATGTCATTCTTCAAAGCATCCATATTAGCTTCCACGCCTTTCGTCAAACCATCCATCTTATCTTCCACGCCTTTCTTCAAACCACCCATCTTAGATTCCATTTCATTTTTTGTTGCTCTTTGCAAAAGAGAAATTTGTTGCACTTAGTCCTGTAATTTTGATATATCATGTTGCACTTCTTCCTCTTCATGAGTCATAGTAGACCCTTATGAGGGATTAATGGGTGTTGAATTATTTTTAGGGGCCACTTTACAACCCAATACTGATATCTATGCTTCAATATTCCCTTGGAATCACTTCAATTTAATTTTTCAAACAAGACTTATGCAATTTTAAAAAAATTACACACATTTTTCTTTCTTTTGAGGAGCTCTATATTGAAACCAATGTATCTTTATAATTTCAGATCCCCAATATTTTATCTTCGGTCGTTTAGTATCCCTATTAATCTTCTTTCCAATCCCTCAAGCCTAACCTGATATGTATTCTTCAAGGAAAATTTATGCCCAAACTCCCACAATGACCTAATTATGGACTGGTTCAGTAGAGAAAACTTATACGGATTACCACGTGTCATTGATTCCTTCTTCGGCTCTGAATTCGATATACAGGAAATTACAGTCTGTGTAATTTTAGCCACTTTTTACAGAATTCCAATTTTATTCTTAGAGAGAGAGTTATAACGCTTTTCCCAAGGTCACCTCTTTGAGATGAAATTTGAGAGCCTCAAAAAACCCTAACTTCCATAGATCATATCTCTAAAAATATTGCGAACTAAGATCTGAAATTTTTACACTATGTTCTCGAGATTTCTTCACAAATGTATTTTTTTTAGCTTCTAAACCATCGTAGACAAAAATTTATAGCGAAAATACCACGATTACCTATCTGAATCAGCGAAACCATAGAATCTAAAGCTCTGATACCAAATGTTATGAAACCAACTCACAAAATAGAAGGATATATAGATCAATGACTTAGAAATAAGCCTCTTCAAGGGGGAAACCTCCTTTACATTACATAAATGAACAATTCTTGGATGATTCAAATGAAAAAACCTCCTTTTTATATATAGGAGTCCATGGGGTTATAATATAATCCTAGCCGGCCTAACAATAATAATGTAGGCACAAAAATAACAATAGTGGCCTTTTATGAGGCAAAATAATAATAATATGGGGACTACATGGGTACAAAAATAAAAATAAGGGGGCTACACTAACAACAATAAGGGAATACACTAGTAATATGGGGACCTAACAAATTGTTTCCTGTATTCAGCACCAGAGTGTCAAGTGAGGGTTGAAACTATAGGAACTATCTAGAAATTTCCATAATATAAAGCTAACCATAGTGTAATATGTATTTAATATTCTAATGCTTTCAATTCCAATGGGTGGTGTTGATGTTGTACTAGGAGGCCAATGGTTACAATCTTTGGGTACGATAGCTTTTAATTTTCAAGAAATTTTCAAGAAATTATTTTGGGAAGGAAAGGAAGTTGAATTAATGGGTATCACAGGGAAACCATGAAAGGTAATCAGTGCTAACGGAATTACAAATATTCTAAAGAAATAAAAAATGGGGCATAGTTACAAAATTATGCTCACTAGAGGTTCAAACATCGAAATCATCTATTTATCCATATCTACAAAAGGTATTGGACACTCATTCCAAGGTATTTGAGACTCCCAAAGGCGTCCCAAATATTCGTGTTCATGATCATACTATTCATTTGATTCCAATAAGTGTTCCTCCAAACATCAGGCCTTACAAATATCCTTATTCCCAAAATATTGCAATTGAACATATGGTTGTAGAAATGTTAGAGGTTGATATAATTCAACCTAGTCAAAGTTCTTTCTCTGCTCCAGTAGTATTGGTGCACAAGAAGGATGGATCATGGTGCATGTATCTGGATTATAGGGAGATAAACAAGCTCATTATTAAAGATAAATTCCCCATTCCTATCATTTATGAATTATTAGATGACTTACATGGAGAATTTTACTTCACCAAGTTGGATATTCATTCAGGATATCATCAAATTAGAATCAAGACAGAATATATTCTAAAAACAGCATTTAGAACTCATGAGTGTCATTATGAATTTTTGGTCATTCTTTTTTGCCTTACGAAAGCACCTTCTACATTTCAAGGTTTGACGAATTCCATTTTCAAACCCTTCCTTATAAAATCTGTGTTAGTATTTTTTGATGATATACTAATCTACAACAAGTCTTGGAAGGATCATGTTCAACATGTTGACATTGTGCTCAAACTATTGGAGGAGAAACAATTATATGCAAAAAACTTCAAATGTTTATTTGGAGTACAGGAGGTGGAATATTTGGGTCATATTGTATCTCATGAGGGTGTTAAGGTAGACCCTAAAAAATTTAAAGCCATTAAAAAATGGAAAATTCCCATAACCATAAATCATCTACGAGGATTTCTCAAGTTGACATGGTATTATCGTAAGTTTGTTAAGAATTATGGGAGAATAGGATCACCTCTAACAACATTACTGAATAATGACGCATTTTCTTGGACTCCAAAAGCAACTAAGGCCTTTGAACATATTAAAGAGGCAATGTTTCAAGCACCGGTCGTAGCTACACTAGACTTCACAAAAACTTTCATTGTGGAATGTGATGCCTCAAGAAATGGAATTGGTGTTTTTTAATGCAATAATGAAGACCCATTGCTTTTCAAATTCGTACAATCAAAGGAAAGTATTTACACAAACATATTTACGAGAATTAAATGTTGGAAATACTACATGCACTAAAGCAATGGCGTCCTTACCTAATGGGAAGAGACCCCAAGGTAAAAACAAATCATGATAGTCTTAAATAATTTTTGGAACAAAGATTATTTTCAGAAGAGTAGCAAAAATGGGTCACAAAGATGTTGGGTTATGACTTTGAAAGCATCTACAAAAAAGGGAAGCAAAATGTTGTTGCAGATGCGCTCTCAAGAAAGGATGAGGATTTGGAAGCATTGATTTGTGAAATTTCTATTATCCAACCAGATTGGATAACCGAAGTGAGGGATGAATGGAAGAATAATGAAGAATTTTGGACACTCATTCAAAATTTGCAGCAATATCCGAGTACATCTGATGCATTTAGCCGAAAAAATGATTCATTATGGTACAAATACCATTTATATATTTGTAATAATTCCCAACTCAAACAAAATATTCTTTTGGAATTGCACACATCTCCCTTAGGAGGGCACTCAAAATTTTTAAAAACTTACCATAGGGTCAAGAATGAATTTTTTTGGGATGGCATTAAATCTGATATTCAAAATTTTGTGGTGGAATTTTTGGTTTGCCAATAAAATAAAGTTGAGACAATTAAGACACGGGTTTATTACAACCTTTATCCATTCCAATTCAACGTTGGGAGGAGGTTTCAATGGATTTTATCACAAGTTTACCCAAGTCCGAAGGAAAGAGTGTCATCATGGTGGTAGTTGATAGACTTACCAAGTACGCACACTTTTGTGCATTATCTCATTCATTTAAATCTAGTACAGTTTCTACTGCAGTTATGGAAAAAATTCAAAAGCTACATGGAAACGCAAATATTATTGTAAGTGACAAAGATCCTATTTTCACTAGAAATTTTTGGACTAGATTATTTTCTTGTCTGGGTACTCAATTAGCTCATAGCTCATCTTATCATCCTCAATATGATGGGAAAATTGATATAGTGAAAAAATGTTTGGAAGGATATATTTTTTGCTTTGTATATGATAAACAAACATAATGGGTCAATTGGTTACCTCTGGCTTAATGGTGGTATAACACTTCCTTCCATACTGCAGCAAAATGACCCCATTTATGGCACTTTATGGATATCATCCATTGTCCATCACATCATATTTAAGAGAAAAATCTAATATTTAAGTAGTGGAAGATCACATTGAGCATCAACAACAAGTTCTCCAAATCTTAAAGGATAACCTCACTTTGGCACATAATCGAATGAAACAACAAGCAGATCAGCATCTGAGGAAAAAAGTTTTGATGTAGGAAAATGGGTATTTTTACAGCTATAACCATACAAACAAATGTCCCTCAAGCAAGATAAGAAGGATAATAAATTATCATCAAAGTAGTATGGTCCTTACAATGTGTTACAAAATATTAGTACTATAGCATACAAATTGTAGTTTCCTGCATCATCCATAGTGCACACAGCTTTCCATGTTTCATGATTAAAGAAGGATATAGGTGACAAGCTTCCAGTTCAAACAATATTTCCAGAACTTGACGAGGAAGGAAAATTCATATTGGAAACTTTAGCATTCACGGAAAAAATAACTCAACAGCTATGAAATTGATCAATTTCAGAGTATCACTTCGAGTGGAAGAACTTACCTGATGAAGATTCCACATTTGAGGATGATAATTTTATACATAAGCATCTAGAACTACTCAAGTGTTAAGGACAACACTTTTTTGAAGGAGAGGGACATGTTAGGTCCCTATAATACTAGTGTAGCCCCTTATTTTTATTAGTGTATCCCCCTTATTGTTATTTTTGTTCCAATGTAGTCCCCATATTTTTATTATTGTGCCCCATAGAAGCCCACTATTGTTATTTTTGTGCCCTTACATTATTATTGTTATGTAGGATTTGATTATATTGTGACCCGTTAGACTACTATATATATAAAGGAATTTTTTTCATTTGAATCATCCAATAATTATTCATTTATGTAATGTAAAGGAGGTTTCCACCTCGAAGAGGATAATTTTAAGTCGTTGATCTATTGTTTCTTCTATATTGTGAGTTGGTTGCATAACAAAGGTACAACTTGATCCAGGAAAAAGGCACCGACGAAACCTTCCTCTGGATCCATCCAGCCTGAGCCACAAATACAACCTCTCTAATAATTGCAAGAAGATGCTATATAAGTATGATGAGCATCTCTGTAAAGGAAACTAGGGTTTCCTAGAGACTAGGAGTGCAGGAGGCATGGGAAATACAAATTTGATCTGGGAGAAACTGGGTATAATGTCGATATCCTTTCTCTTGTTATAATTAGGCCTACCCAAGGGGTGTATATATACCACCTCAAATTATATATTTCAGCTAGGCCATGGGCTCCTATAGATGGGCTCCCAGTAAAACCCGTAAACCCCACCTGAAAAATAGCATTTTTATTTTATTTTTCCATATTTTAGAAGATGTACGATGGTATAGTGTTATGGGATCCACATATGTGCACGATTTAGTATGGGCAGAGTCGCATATGGATTTTGAGAAATTGTTTTCTAATATAAAGTCAAGTCTGCATGGGAAAAGGGACTGCCTAGGGCCATAAAAGAGCATCAAGTTTACAAGATTTTTGAAAGATTTTATATATATAAGCACGATATGCACAGAGAGAAATAATTTTTCCATATTAAAAATTTATTTTTTATGCAAAATTATATTTTTTATTATTTTTCGAAGTTGATGAAATAATATTTCAATTTAATTTTGTAGACACGTGTTCGTGTAACTGTTTTTTCAACACTTTAAATAAATTGAAACAACAAAAGTACCCTTTTGAATAGGACTCGTAAACAAAGATAGTGGTATTTTTTGAATTTTTTTTGTTGTGTATATTTTATGTTATTGAATTTTTATTCAACCCCTTTGAAACCTTCCAAAAAAAATCATATGAATTCAAAAGTGTCAAAATCATATATCATTGGATATAGGATTATTTCACGAATCAAACATGATCTACTCTTCCACTTAAGGACAAATTTTGCCTTAAATCCGGTAGGGTACAAAATGGGGTTGCAGACAAATCTGTAGAAGGGGTGCTAAAATTGAGATTTTTATGACCTCAGGAGCTTGATTGAGTGCTTAAAACACTCAATCGAGCACTTGATTTTTAAATTCAAATAGATCGATCGAGCATTAAAGAAACCCTCTATTGAGTCGTGAAGGTGGTTAACCAACAACTCGACCGAGCCATTAAAAAATTAACTGCCCACCAGTCGCTTGCCAACTTGTATTAATGAAATTTATGTTAAATTTTATGAATTAGAAGCTCGATAAAGCATCTATTGTCAACCCAAGAAAGAAATATTCTAAATTCGAATGTAGACAAAATATTAACAAACATTCATTCATAGAGAAATATGAAAGCATGAAAACTACACAGGAATTCACAACAAACGTGGGAAATTGGAGATTTGGATCTAGAAAAGGAAAGAAATTTCCAATCACATAGGAAATGTGATAAAAGGAAAGATAAAGGATGAGAAAAATATGACAAACATTGAGAGCACAATAATATCATGCAGTTCAATAAATCCATGCAAATTCAAGTAATTCAAGTTGTCTAACTTCTCATATTACTTGCTCCATATTGTATGCATTGGGAAATATGATTGAAAATAAGAAACAAATGGAGAATGAAATAATAAAACTAATATAAAATAAGCATTAAAATTAATACCTTGTAGTTAAAAATTGAGATGTAACAACAACTCCAGAAAACCACTTGAAACCATGGTTTATTTGAATTTGTTGAAACCACTTGAATTCATGAAAATTATGAACCACCTTCGAATTGTAATGGTTTAGGATAACCCACAAAAACTAAGGATGTAAATTAACCAAAGAAAACCATTGTAACATAATTTCCATTTCCTATTTACATGAATTGCAATTATTGGAAATTTATTTACAAGAGAGATTAGTAAAAATGGTTGTCACATAGATGCTCCAAAACCTATTAAAAATAGTTTGATTTATGCTTGATATCCTTGTAGGAGTTAAAAGACAAAAAATGTGCCAAGGTCTAGAAGGAGCAATAGTATTATTGCATATTACTATAATGCTCCATGGAGTGTATTATTGCATATCGTTATAATGCTCCATGGAGGGCTCATGTGATTAATCAATATATTAATTCCTAAATAATAAATGAAAAATAAATAAATTAGCATGCACGTATTGATGATATGTTAGAAATTTTTACAATGTTAATCTTCTTAGACTCTCAGAATCTAATGTCAATTAAATTCATATAGTTGTTTCTCAAGATGTAATCATGAAATATATTGCAAATTATTGCTCAAAAGTAAAAAAGAGGAACTGTATTTTACACTTTGTCAAGATTTGATGAAAATAATTGAAAACATAAAATACATTGGATATCCATCTTTGCATGTGCATAAAAAAGGTTCCTTGTAGGAACATAGTTTTTTAAATCTTGTTACCCCTCCTTGTGTCCTACTTGATTTTTGTGCTAAAATTTCCATGTACATTCTCCCAAAAAAACACTCAAACCATTTGTGCCCCTCTTCACCACAAATGATAACAATGTACATTCATTGTTGATAAGACCTTGAAGCGTATTCATTGTTCACTAAATCCACTAAAACTTCTATATCTTGATTTCTTTTTATTTCCTTATCAACAATTTCATTGGCCTTCTCATACTTCTCATCCCACATTTCTTCCACTTTTTTTTTGGAATTGTGAAATTCTTTCTAGTTATGATAAGTTATTTCTTTAAGAAAATTATTCTTACTATTGTTTTATGGTCATTTTATTTATACATTTTAAAACACTAAATGATATGGTGTTTCTAATGAAGAAAAAAATTTCCAACTAAATTGATCTTGTATAGTAGGCTTTTAAAAATTAACGTACTTAAAAACTAGTTGAATAGGTTCTTTCTTGTATCATGGAGTGTGTATTTATGTATTGTATGGTTTGTTAGTCATAAATTATTTTGTAATTGATTAAATTTGTATATATTTGTAGATATATATTTTGCTCTCTCATGAAATAAACTTGGCCCTTCAATATGACAATCACTAGCTTGATTTTTCAAGAATCTCCCATTCTCTCAAATTCAAAAGATTTGTCATATCATTAAGTTAGTAACAATTCCCTCATAAATATGTATTTAGACTTACTATATAAGAATTTAAACTTAATTTATATTATTCTTTAGTTCAACAACCTTGAAAATTATTATACAATATCTTCTTCATCAACTTTGCTAGATCTTCATCCTCTTCTCATTTTTTAGCCACTCTATTTGGCTTCTTTAGTAAACTCTCCAAATCTTCTAATTTTATTCCTAACACCTATTCTTTTTTAATCACTTAAATCTACTTCATTTTCTTCTCACAGTCCCTTTTACTTGACATTGGATTTAAATAATTGAAATGTTTGGTAAATGATATATATGAACAAAATTATAATATCATCCTTGTTACACTAGGGATCACTTTTAGTTTAGGATTTATATAGTCGTTTGAAGAAATGGAAAATTGTTGCTAAGAAGAACTAATTTTGAAAAAGGTCAAATGCTTCACTTGGTAAATATGGCTTGTTGTGAAACCAAACAAAGCTTCATATTTAGATTCACTAGTAAACATTTAGGGTTACATCTAACAATAGATCATATTTATCACACACCCTTCAATCCTATTCCCAAATGGTTTTAAGTTTTCTCATTTCTTAAACATGTGTTGGGGGGGGGAGTGAATAGAGATTATTGCTTGTGGGACCAAATAACTTGGGAAATAGGTATATTGACAATTTACTCTATAATTTCTCTAATTTTATTTTTAACACCTATTATTTTTAAATATTTTTTCTCTTTCCTTCTCTTCTCACAATCCCTTTTAGATGGAATTGGATTTTAATTCAAATGTTTGGTGAATGATATGTATGAAAAAAAATTTAACAACATCCTTGTTGTAGAGATTACTTTTAGTTTAGGATTTATATAGTCTCTTGAAGAAATGAAAAATTATTGCTAACAAGAACTAATTTTGAAAAAGGTCAAATGCTTCACTTGATATATATATATATATATATATATATATAGATATGAATAAAGAAATTCCATTTCTTTTTTTTTTGTAGTATGGTACATTTTCTTGAAATAATTGATTAAATACATCATTTTATATAAAGAAAATTAAAATATTTTAACAATTTTGAATTATGATATTGGAAAATTTATTTTAAAAAAAAAATCAATATTGTATAGAATATATAACCACACATTATATAATTATATAATACATATTTCAAATGACTATTTTTAAACACTTAAATTATAATATATCATTAAAATTTATATATAATTGATTTATTTGTTTTTCCAACATAGTCACGATTTAACATAAAAGATAAATTTAATTTTTATCATTAAAATTTATATATAAATGAATTAATTTTTCATTCTTAACATAGGATCATATTTAAAACGAAACATATAAATTTTTAAGTGCAAATATTTGACAAATTGCATACCTCCAACTAGTTTGCAAATTTCTTATCCTTTACATGGGGGTTCCTCTATTGGGTGTTCTCAATTGTGGCATCCCTTGAAGTTAAATCATGATTTATGTATAAGCACCAAATTTTAACTATTTAATTAAATCAAGTTACCTAATTCAATTTAGTTGGTAATGTAAATATAATTTTTCCCAAAGCACTAATTTTTCATCTCCCTATATTATGCCCACATACAACATAATTTGGAAAAGTAAGTGTCCCATTATCCACACATCTTTTCTTTTCTTGCAAGAAACAAACATCACATAGTGTAATTAGGAGAATTGTATTAAAATATCATGAACCACATATCCACATACTTGCAATTCAAATACTTTGTATGTGCACTATTCACCTTGCACACACCATCACTACTAACCAAATTGCTTTACTAACCATTAAGCGTAGAGTAATTTTTTATATTTTACTTTGAAATTTTGCACACAAACATAACTTAAAACTAGGAGGATTTAAGTAAGTGGCCCTAATCCACATATCCTTTTTACTTGTTTTTTTCATTCAAATTCACACCACACCTATCTTAACAAGGAGGAAAGTAAGTGACTCTAAATCCAAAAATCATTTTTTACTCGTTTTGCTAACCAAATATTTTATTTCATTCATTTATTTTCTGGAATAGGACTTGGTCTTAGTAAAAAAATAAAGTAGCCATTGCCTCCCTTACGTCCTTGTGGCAAACTTGTGGTGGCATGCGGACCCTTTCTCAAAGCACTAAAACTTCCGTCTCCCTATATGCTTACATAGTATAATTAGGAAAGAAGTAAGTGGTCCATAATCCACACATCTTTTTTACTTGTTTTGCTAACCAAATATTTTATTTCATTCATTTATTTTTGGGACCGGGAATTGGTGTTAGTAAAAAAAGAAAGTAGGCACTACCTCCCTTGCGTCCATGTGGCGAACATGTGGTGGCATTTTGACCTTTTCTCAAAGCACTAAATCTTCCATCTCCCTATATTATGCTCACATAGTATAATTAGGAAAGAAATAAGTGGTCCATCATCCACACATCATTTATTTTCTTTCAAGGAACAAACATCACATAGTGTAATTGGTCGAATTTTAAAGGATCATTGCACATCCACATCAATTGACACTTTGTATGCTCATATATTCACTTGCACTCACATTCACCCCACACACTAAGATCACTTAAACTTTGTATAAAGGGTGTCCTCCTTTTGAAATATTTGCACCTAATTTATTTGAGCTTATATTTTGTTACACACCCTAAGTGAAGCAAAGCCTTTCTAAAAATAACATTAACATGAACATACTAAATTCCCTACAAGGGCCACAAGATAATTTATAGTTCAGGCTAGGACTATGGTAATAGGTAGCACATAATTCGTTGTGGTTGTTTTCATATTGAAACATAGAAAGTTGTCTTTTCGGGAGCTTAAAATCCTGCATCATCCATTGACAAATTCGATACATGGAAAGAAAATTGTGAAGGGGGTAAGGCTTAGGTGGCGAATTACCATGAAAATTCATGTTGTCTATCAACACGTGGTAGGGTTTATGGGTCCAAATTGGTGACCAAAAGTTGAGATTCATACATTCCCATTGGACACAGGTAACTTAGTATCCAAATCTTAGGGCATATTTCCCTATAGGTTGAGGTGTGGGAGCACTTGGACCTGAGGTGATCGTAGTCAAACTACTTGAAGTGTTGTCAGCTCTTTTGGGACATATCCCTAGTTCGTTTAGCCATTATAACCCTCTCCATACCTTGGTTGGTTTTTTGGCTGTTGGAAGCATCGCCAATGAAATTTATGATGTGGCCCCAGTACGCTATTCTAAAATATTCACAAGGCCCAATTACTACTTGAGCGGAAGGAAGTTCAGTATTTTTAGGAAATTTTCTCATATGCAAAACCTCACAAAACATTTTTTGTTGATTTTTTCACACAATAGAATTAAAGGGGAAATTAACCATTTATTTTTCTCTTTGTCTTATGTATTTGATTCATTTGGTTTTCCTAAATAAAATGTATGTGTTCAAATGTGCTTACGGATGCAATAAACTCAAATGTTGTTGACACATTTCCTTTCTTTCCAACTAATTTATTTTTTGAACGAAATGCCTTCCATTAGTTAGATGTTTCATAGGTATTCTATCATATTTATATGCCTCATACATACAATTCACATCATCATGAAAATTATTTTACCTTTCATCATATTTTGAATCACCCTTTTTACTGACACACAGACCCATAATTTTACTAGTGCGCTCTTCTTTGACCCATCTTTCCCTGAGCTCAAAACCCTTTTATTTTCGTGTTTCAACTTAGAACCCTTGGTCCATGTCAAATTTACTTCCAAGTCTCAACTTATTTTTCATTTAAATTTTCCCTAGGGTTTGTGACTAGAAGCCTAGGGTTTCGAAATTGATTTTTATTGACTGAGGAGGAATGCTTTTACCTTTCATCATATTCGGAATCACCCTTTTTGTTTACATAGGGACCGATACTTTTATTAGTTTGCTCTTCTTTAAGCCATCTTTCCATGAGCTAGAAACCCATTTATTTTCATTTTTCAATTTAGAACCCTTGTTCCATGTCAACTTCTGCTACCTAGCTTCCAAGTCTCAACTTTATTTTCATTTAAATTTTCCCTAATGTTTGTGATTAGAACCATAGGGTTCCAAAAATGATTTTTATTGACTAAGGAGGAATGCTTTTACCTTTCATCATATTTTGAATCACCCTTTTTATTAACACAAGGACCAATACTTTTACTGGTATGCTCTTCTTCGACACATATTTCCTTGAGCTTGAAACCCTTTTATTTTCATGTTTCATCTTAGACCCTTGGTCATGTCAAATTCTACTACCTAGCTGCCTAATATCAAATCATATCATGACCTTCCACCTATGGTAATTTCTTAAATAAAAATGTGTATATCTACTATTCATTTTCCTTATGATGATGATTCACTTGAATTACAAGTATATTTTTTATTCCACTATGCAAGGATGGAAATTGAGTAGCCACATGAAGAAGAAGATGTGTCATATCAAGTTGATCAACCAGATGATGATAAAGATGTGCCCTATGGAGTTGATAAATCACTAAAGGAACAGCATGTGCCCTATAAAGTTTATAAATTGTCACTAGGGGAAAAATATGTGCCATATCAACATAATCAACCACTAGAAGAAGAATATTTGCCCTATCAATTTGATTAGACACCAAAACAATGGGTTGTTTCCTCTCAAGTTGATAGGATAATAGGGAGTTGTATTGGTTTGGAAAGGGGTGGAATATTTGAATATAATTTGGATGCAAGCACAACATAGGACCTTAGGGAGCCTATTCGTACTTGCATTGTTAGAGAGCATGTCAATAACACCATTTGACAATATTTTGAGAAACATTTAGTTTTTCCACAAGCTCAAATACTACATGGGTTGATCAAACATAAGAAACTAAAACATGCCACAAATATTTTGGGTTTCCAAGATGTTTAAAGCAGGAAGACACGTATGAATGTCACTAAAAATGTATCAAAGGCATTCACTATGTTTGGAAAATCAAAAAAACATGATGTTTGAGCTGTGTGCAAGGAAATTGCAATTGCTATTGCTGCACCAAGTACATCAAGACAACAAAAGTTGGAAAAAATGTCAAAATTGCTCCATGTCTCGAGAAAACCATTGCACAAGCATACCAAATTCAGGGTTCAAGTAAATTAAAATGATGAATCTACTTGTTGGGTTCTTATCACCAAGAAACCCTATCAAGACAGGCTTACAGTAGGAATTGGAGCACTTTTGTTAGAGTTTTGGGAGAACCCATTTTCGTGTTATTACAGATAGAAATCATGTCATATGACATCACATAGCTAAAGGTGACTATGTGGATCACTCTAAGAACGTTGTATAAATGACATAATTTTCATTATTCGAGGAATTTTAGGAAAGCAAACACCATGTGAAGATATCCATAAGGATGTTTCAGAAATTGAAATCATGGTTTATTAGGCCTAATACAATCTATTACACACGTTGTTGTTGATATCATGTTGAATTCCATCTTCATTATGACACTTTATAGGAATTTTACAAGAAGAACTGTCATGACGACCCTCTTCCTCCTACAATGCATGATTTTATTTCATCAATATTGTGCAAAAGGGAGCCAAAAGAGTTGTTTTACAAGAAAATATGTATAGGTGTGAGAAGATGACTAAATGTGGTGATTTGGAATTGTTCCATAGGAACTTTCTTATTGATCCCAACCAGTCCGAGATGTTAGATGTCACCATCACATGGAAGTGATATGATTATGTAGTGGGAAATCAACCATCTTCTTCAACTTTGGCACGTAGGAGGATAAAAAATGTTGAGGATGATATTCCTATTTCACAATTCATGGGGATGTTTCAAAACCAGATCTATAAATATACCAAACACTCACACAGGTCTAGGTGGAAAGCTTATTAATTTAAGCATTCTCGCGAAGTATTCCAGCTAGGCATAATCTTACCAATGGTATAATTTGATGAGAATTACAAATTTTCTCCTTAGAGATAGATCCAGAGTGAGTATTATCACTCTAACCAAGTTTCCATATTCATGCATGTTATGCACATACATGCACAATTGAATCTTGATTCTAAGGATAACACTGATGATTCATGTGATGTGATTAAGGAGTATCACTTTTACATCAATGATAATCATGAGCATGACACATTGTTCGTGCAACATTTCTTTGACATGATTTATGAATCATTCAAGAAAAACATTAGAGGAAATTTTGGCCTAAAATTCCCCATGAAAATTTCACATAATTTCCATGTCATAATATTTAAACCAATCAAAATCCTTTATATTTAAAGAGAATTACATGTAAATATTTTGGAGGGAAAACAAGAGAAACTACTTTTTTTAATTTTATTTTGGGATTTTCTCCTTATAAGTTTACTCAAATTTCAAGTCTAGACACTTTTTGGATGCGGATATAAATTTTGCATCCAATGAGTATCCATCATGCATACTTTTGAGAAGACATGTATTAATAAAATTGAAGATACATTAAAAAAAAATTGTTCAACATGTTTTTTTAATGTATATTCAATTTTTATCAATGTGGGTCTTCTCAGAACTATGCATGATGAGTACTCGTTGGATGCGAAACTTAAATCTACATAAAATGAGTGTCTACGCTTGAAATTTGAGTAAAACTATAAGGAGAGAAGCCAAAAATACAATTAAAAAAAGTAGTTCTCTTTTTTTCCCTCCAAAATTCATAACTCTTATTTTATTATCTTAACTAATATTTTATTATTTTTCCTTAGGAGGCCAATTTTAGGCTGAAATTTCATCTAATGTGACATATCATTCAGAAAGCATTAGATATGGTCATATGGTTGTGTAGGGAAGTTCAATTCAGCACACATTTTTTATTGGTTTAGATAACTACACAAGAAGACAAAAATTCAGCATACTTAGAGCTCTCTTGAAACAAGACATGGAAAGGGTGAGCATGATGGTGCAGGTGTTTATGTGAAGTGAGCACTTACGAGGTACCAAATGAGTCATGATGCAGATCGACTCAAATCATGACTATAGGTGGTCAACCAGTGTATATCCAATTAGGAAGGTCACGAATCTATTAGGAAAGTGCATAGGTTCTTCTAGAATGTTGAACTTGGTGACGTGAATAGATCCATTCCTTGACATTGTAATATTATAGAAGGAACAAGGGAATTACACTCAGTGCAGAGAAAATACATGGGGGAAATATCTTCCATCGAAGCAAGAAAACTCACATATTTTTGTGATTTTTGCATTAGTGTTTGTTATGTGGAATTATGAATTACGGATAAATTAAATTCCCTAAATGTGGTGCTATGCATTTAGAACAACAGATCAAAGAATTTACAGACACTTTCTCTAAGAGTAAATAGACACACAAAAAGATAGAGGAACCTACTTGTGATCTAAGCACTTCCTATTCTCCTTCTGTCACTTTTTTTGTAGCTTCTAGTCCAACTTAGATCGCCAAACTAGTTCCTGCAAGTATAAACACTAAACAGCAAAGAGATTGAAATATATAGATGTCTATTTATCTTAATCAGTTAAATTGATTGAACATGAAACATATATATCAGTTAAGAATCCATCATATGAGAAATAGAAACATAAACATATACATATATGGTAAAATGAGCAGCAATATTTATTAATGAGTAGAAGGGGGGGTTACAACCAATGATCGATTTAATTTCACCAACTCCAGCATCATCCTAGCCTCATCACAATCAAAATCTCACCAGTAGAATATCACTTCTATCACTCTCTCAATTAAGAATCCAACAACATTTCTTTACCAAATTTCTTCCCTTCCCTAGCACTAGGATCTGTGCTCAATTTATAGGGCAACTGATGGTAGTTTCACAATCAATGACTTTCTAATAATAGGAAAGACATGTTCCCAAGCTCAAATGTGTTATATGGACACATGGATTCGAAGTTTGATACATATAGACTCTTCTAGCAGGAATTGGCCATGTGGAGATTCCGGAACAATGAGAATTTCTCTCCCATTTGACCAACATACCCTTGAATGTCGGGAAGTTCTTTGCAAAGCACCCTTGAATGGAGGGAGCTACATATGCAACTGAGTTAGTCCCTTGAGAGGCAACGTTAGTGAGCTCATAAGTGATATAACATATACTTCAACCCTTGTAAACCTTGCAATAGAATTCATGAATGATTTGTTCTTGTCTTAGGGCATGTAGCAACTAAAATGATAGGGAATGATAGACCCTATTTCACTGGTCCTGGGGATGATGTCAGTTTTACCAGGTCATTGGGAATGATGCCCAAATTGACCTATAACAGCTTCTCCTAAAGCATGAAGTCAGAATAATAACAATATTTTTTGAATGAGATGCTTTACGACGTGATGAGTTGGAACTGAAGCGGAGTGATGACCTACATCAATCTTACAATACATTACATCATGATATATCCTCTTGATCACGAATTTTTGAGGGATGCATTCCCATGCTCAGCACATAAACTATCTAATAACATGTAAATAGTGCAAAAATTCATCTACATTGGAATGTTTCCCAATACATACATGCCTACAGGATATAGGCCCATGTTCGGATGACGATCTATATGTAAGGTCACTGTACAGATGATGTGTACAACAATCCTGAAATCATAGCCCGCATGGCTAAAACTAAATCTGGCGTCTTCTTATATCGTTCATTCGATCATTCGGGTACAAGTCTAGCCATGCGAATATATGATTTGTAGTCTAACATGGTAATACATCATTTGATTACCAGCCAATGATGTGAGATGTTAACAAACACAAGAGAACCACCATTGATGTTAATGGCTCTCAAGGTACTGTAGTACATTTCGTAAGGTGTTAATAGATGATTTGATGTCGAATGCCAAACAAAATATTTCGGTCAAAAGTTCGGAAGTGAGGATCTTGTCGATACTGTAACAAGCCTCATGGTACTAGAAGATGATGTTTCTAAGTGAACTTCCTAGATGATGATTTGATGTATACAAGAATCCATTTTATCGCGAAAAGGGAGTTACTGATTTCGAAGACAAAATGTGACTTGATATAGCAATATTTAGGGGTGATTGTCATGAGAATGAAGTTTTATGAGTATGCAGAAGGATGTGTATTCACTGGATGACTTCTCTTGAACATATCGGCGACAATGAGATGAGTTGGCAGCATTGACCCAAAATCGAAGTGAAGGTATCATGAACCATAGGTATGAATGAACCGTCAATAATATTACCCAACCCAAACAGTCATGATGATGGAGTGAATTGTCATTTTAAAGAGTGACCTGCTACTATAAAAGTTTTGTTCACTTTCCCAAATTTTCCCCGGGTTTTTCAAGCAGTACCTCTTTATTTTTTAACAAGCTTGAGGAGGGTAACATATGCTTGATCTATAATTCAACCCTTCGGGCCTAATAATAGTGGCAACTTGGTCCTTTTTCATATTTAGAGAGTTTGAAAAAGAAGACAAAAGAAAACTCCACAAGTAATTTTTCGTAAAGTTGTCGCTCAGATCCGAAAAGTGTAAAATGATATCTGAGAGAACCTCCTAGCCATGTTCGACTAAGGTATTCCTTTTTCGTAAATAATCTAACTTAGTCCATAAAATGGTTAAACTTATACTGAGTAGATATCAATTCATTTACTTTTATGAGATCGAAAAGACAAGTTCTCTACAATCTTTTCACATTATCAGAGTCTGAAAAGAGCTAAACAAAGACTCCAGGGGTTCCTTTTTCGCCGTTATCGAAGCTCGAAAAAGAGATAAAAGTGCGGTTCAAGTCCTTTCTCATTTTTATCAAAGCTCGAAAAATAAGGATAAAATTATGCTTTGTGGTCAAATCATTCTTGAAATAAATGTGCACGACTAATCTTCTCAACAGTTGCAAACATGTTCAAAAAAACATCAAATGGATTAAAAATACTTGTTTCATGATAAAAATTGAATAAAACCATAGTCACATTAATAAATATTATTTGAAAATAATCAAATGACTAACTAAAATAGTTTTACTATTCATTTTTACCATTTGAAAGTTACCATTTGCATTTTGGAGCTCTGAACTTGTTTTTACTCTCGAACTCAGCTGTTGATTGTGATCAATTATGTGGATGGTTTTCATCGCTGTTTGATCCAACCTTTGGTGCCATAAACCCTCTCTTTCTTTCATTACTCTTTCATTTCATTTCATTACATATTTTTAGGGATTTGGGCCCCTTAGGGTAAATTATTTTTTAAAAGAGGGCAACGCACCCTTGGGCATCGAAAACTACGTTGGATTGCACTCAAAATGAAGCTTAGGTGCATATGCAACGCACTGTCTAATACCAAGACTGTGTTGGGAGAAATTCACATTTTTTATTCTTGCATTGTACCCAAATTTTGCCTAATTTTTTGCATGAAAAGGAGTCTAATGAGTCTTATGGTTATGTTTCATGGATTCATCGGACTAGAACGATAATTACTTGGAGAGAAAGAGAGCATGAAGAACAAAACATAATTTCCCTTAATGATCCGGGTATTGTAAGAGCCCTAAGAAATTGTGGGTTATTAAAGTACTTCTGCATATCAGGTATGAGGCAACAAATGGAACTTCTAGAGCTCCTTGTTTGTGTGTGGGATCCAAAAATTGAGGCATTTCACATTAGGAACAAAGTGGTTCCAATTACAGAGGAGGACATCTATTTTATGACAGGCTTGTCGTGGAGAGGCCTACCCATTTCTCTCTCAGGGTCTGCTCTCAGAAGAGAGATGGTGAGAGACTATATTTTTTAGTATTTCTACCTAGGGGAAAAGCCTAGCAAGGATGGGAAAATAAACATCTGTGACATTCATGATTTTCCATTGAGAACCATCCTATTCATTATCGCAAAGCTCGCTGGCACCGTTACACTACATGTAACGAACAAATCTTATATGCAGTATGTGCTAGAGTGCATGGAACCAACAATTTTCAACTGGGCTGAAGTTGTACTCTCTCAAATGAAAGAACAACTGAGCAAGGAAAAGGGAGGAAGGAACAAAAACTTTAGCTATGGTTCGATCCTCATTTATTTTTCCTTAGAGCGGATTCCACTGATGCATCCTCAGCATGTGACACTGGGTGTATCTAACCCTAGAGATCCAAGGATGCAGATATGGGTAGAACTGATGGCTAGACATGCAAGGCAATCTTCCATCTTGTTCTCGACTGCATTCTTCGCCTGGTTCAGGTGACAGATTATCGCCATCAATGAGTATGCATATGTAGGTGTCGATTTCTGAGGAGATCCATACTTCACTTTACCAGAAGGTGCTCAGTGGGGTGAAATTGGTAAGAATTTTTTGACCATGCTTTTTTATTTTTTCTAAGGTTTATACATGTTTTTTGTATTTTGATGTTTTCCCAAGAATAAGCTAAAGTTTTAATGTAATGCAGATGTGGGTCAATTTCAACCAGTGGAGGAACCAGAGCATGGAGCGGATGAGCCAGTAGAGAGGGTTGTTGGGAGAGCAGTCCTTCAGGATTCAGGATTTAGACATGGCTGAAACTCTTGCTAAGCTTCGACAACACATAGAGGGGTTGACCTTCAGGATTTTTTATTGTCGGATCGAACAGTTACCCATGCAACTGCAGCACCATACTATTGGTGTTTCTAACCGCTGGATGTGGTTACTGCGTAGGATAGCTAGATCTATAGCATGTTACCATGAGCATCACTAGTTTACTTTTGACATGTTGCATACATTTTGAGGTCAGATGACCAATGTGTCTTGGGCATAAATTTTTTCAAAAACCTATAACTATCTATCTATTTCATTTTAGTGTTTCGCTATGTTTATTACGCAATCCTATTCAATTATGTGAATGTATCTTTACATGTGTTGCAAATGTCTTTTTATAACATAATTCGCTAAAGAATCAGTTAATGTGTTCAAGTTTCTGGAAATGTGTTGATATTGAATAAAATCAAAGTGTCTTTCCAAAATTCGAACTCTTAGGAACATACTATGCAGTGTTGGATTTCTAACAGTATAAACACTAATAAGTTGTAATACCACAAGTTGTGAGTCTAAGCTTATGATGATGCAGTTAATACCAAATGAAATGGAATATACCGTAGATGTGAGTCTAACCTTTGATCAACGCGTTATACTCAGAGATATTGTTTGTCAATCGACCACTACAAATCCCTTGAAAACTCACTAACTCATCATTCAGAGCGAAAATGGCCCACACTGCAGAGGATAGTTTCTGCATACTATGATTAGCTCCATCAGCATACCCAAAAAATGGTTCCAAAGATTCAAACATCTATGATGAAATGTAAAGCAGATTACTAACGTCAAGAAAACTCTAAAAAACAAACTAAGACAGTGAATGCAAATCAACAGCATATATATACAATATAATACAAAAAATTACTATGTTCATGATTAAGCATAGTAACGTTTCAGATACAACCCATTTCAGGGTTGTGCCAATGGAATTCCATCATAATCTATAGACTTGTAGGCACCCTTAGCAAGAACTATTTTGACAATATAGGGGCCATGCCATAATGGCTCAAATTTCCCTGTACCTATTACATCAGCTTCCTAATCATAAAGAAGGACCAAGTCGCCCTTTGAGAAAATCTGAGGTTGGACATGCTTGTCGTATTGTGCCTTTATACGTCTCTTATGCACTTTGTTTTCCAATTGGGCTTCATGACGCGTTTCATCAAGATGGATGAGGTTAAAAATACGTGCTTCTTCATCTGAGGTGTCACGTAACAAGTCGATTGTGAGTTTTAACAACGGTATTTCACATTGGATTGGAAATATAGCTTCCAGACCATAACCAATTGAAAGGAGGTAAATCCAATTGTGTTTCTCACCGATTTTCGGTATGCCCACAAGGATGAGTACAAGATCAAATTCTAGTTTTGTTTATGAACTCCTATCATTCGTTGAAGCATTCGTTTAAGAATATTGTTAATACCCTCAACTTTTCCATTTGATTCTGGATAATAAGGAGTAGAACTATCATGTAACAGTCCTAACTTGGTAGTCAACTCAATCATCATGTGATTACGAAAATGCTTACCATGATCTGTGACTATAGCTTGTGGGACCCCAAACCGTGCAATGACATGATTAAAGAAAAACAATGCAATTGTTTGTCCTATGTTTTTTAATGTAAGCATCGCTTCGTCCCATTTGGTAAATTAGTCTACTTCGACAATAATATAACTATTCCCCCCAAATGAAAAAGGGTTACAGGTCATGAATTCAATGCCCCATTTTTAAAATGGTCCCATGGAGACAACAGGATGCATTGGCGCTGGCGGTTTGCGGATTTTACAATCAAATATCTAGCACGCATGACAACTTCTGACCACGAAGACGCAGTCATGAAATATGGCAGGCCAAAATTAACCGACGTGGAGTATCTTCTACGTGGTAGCATATCCAAAAAATTGTCCACCACAAGCCCCATCACGACAATCATTTAAAACCTTTTTGGCCTCCTCATGAATGAGGCACCTTCTTAAAATTGTGTCCACACCACGAAGATAAAGTGTATCGCTGACAATCAGATAATATTTGGCTTGGTATCGAATATGTCGATGGTCAGAGCATGAGGTATCAAGCTGAAAAATCTGGGTCTAGAGATAAATGATAAAATCCCCATACCAAGGATCAGATGATCCGATCAGAAACAGAGACTCGTCAGGAATTGATGGTTTCGACTTAGTAGAAGTACTGTCAGAAAGAAGGTCAAAGAGAAGCTCAGCCAAAACTAAAGACTTATTTGACTTGGATTTGATGAATTCCAAATCAAATTCATGCAAAATGACAATCCATTTTGAATACTTTCCCCCCAGCAATTGACGTGATTAGATGTAATTCATGGGGTTGCAATCCGAAATGACAATGGTCTTCCGGAACAGGATATAGTGGCGAAATCTTTGGACAACTTGAACAGTTGCCAAGGTAAAATTTTCTACGTACAAATACTTCACTTCCGTATCATTGAGATTACGAATCAAATAATAGATCAGATGTTCTATCCCATTTTGTACTTGGACCAACACCATAGAAATGGTCGTATCAGCCATGGTGATATGTAATAAATAATCTCTGATAATTGGGGGGATACATTAATCACTTGGTCCCAATGGAAGGGAATCCCCTTTTTCAAGAGCCGAGTAAATCCTTTATCCATTTCAGCGTAGTTGGTTATGAACCTCCTTAGGAAGTTAGTATTTCCCTGAAGTTTCTATAACTGAAGCAAATTTGATGGTGCAGGCAAATCAAGAATGGCCTAGACCTTCAATGGGTCTATTCAAATTCCTTCTTTTGAGATGATGAATCCTAGCAAACGACTAGAAAAAACACAAAACACACATTTATGTGGATTAAGGAATATTTTGTAGTGTCGGCAGTGTAAAAAGATAGCTCTCAAATGCATCGGGTTATCAGTCAGATTTTTTGAATGCGCGGGTAAATCGTCTAGATAGGGTTGAACAATGTACTTGATGTCATTGAAATCATAATCCATTGCTCTCTGAAAAGTTTCCCCAACGTTCTTTAAACCAAATGGGATTTTCCTATAAGAAAATGTGCCCTAGGTACATATGAATGTTGTCTTATATTGGTCCTCTGGGTGGATATTGATTTGATTGTAGCCAGAAAATCCGTCCATGAACAAAAAGATTTCGCATCTAGCACAATCGGCAATAATCTAGTCGAGAAAGGGAGTAGGATATTTGTCTTTTGGGCAAGCAAGATTGACATCCCGATAATCGATGCACACTCTGATGGTTCCTTGTTTTTTCATAACAGGGACAATGTTGGAAACCCACTCAGTTAGCAGAACAGGGTAAATGAAACCAACACGCAAAATTTTTTCAACTTCTATTTTAATGGCAGCGGCCTTCTTCGGATGAATAGGACGAAGGTGTTGACATACCGGTTTAACATCGGGGTACATATTATTCGTGTGTTCCACGATACTAGTATTTATGCATGGCATTTCCTCGTAAGACCAAGCAAATACAACATGAAATTCACGAAAGAGAGAGCGATATCTTTCGATTTCTGATGGAGAACAAGACACGTCGAAATTAATTTTTTTACAACGTCGAGTTTGGTTGAAATATCGATAGAAATGGTTTCTTCAATATTTGATAAATTTTGCTCAAAATCAATTGCATTAATAGGAAAATAATTTGAAAAGAAATTTTTGATTGATGGGTGATATAGTTCACTAAGATTATCTTCTTCATAATCATAAAGGTGGGAACGATGATGATGATCTTGTTACTTCTGACATCATGGTTTCCAGAGTATTCTCATCTGTCAAGAAAGTTGAGGAAAAAGGATCTGATGGAATACCATAATCTAATGAACAATCAACCCAAACGACCGGCGATGATGATTTCGGATTCGTCGTCCAAGCTAGATAGATTTATTGCTATGCCAACTCAATAGGGATGGGCGGCAGAAAATCATCCAATGTAACAACTTCATAAACACTCGTACTCTTCCTTAATCCAGATGGAGTGGAAGAGATCATGTAGCAGGTCTCTATACTTGCAATTTCTGCCAACGTCGCAGGCTGCAGTAATGCAAAGGTTCCCATGAGAGTGGAATCCTTTAAGAGTCCTACACCAATGTTTTGAAGTGTGAGTTGGGGTGCGTGAACTAACGGAACACTTCCAGTTACCTAGGAACTGGAGGCAAAGAAGGATAGCTAATTGATGAGTGTGATGACACCTTTAAGTGGAAAGGCAATCATTCTAAAATACGTAGAAACTATCGCAGTCATAGCATATACCCATGACCTTCCGAGTAAAATATTGTAGTCAAGGGGTCCATCAACGACCTCAACTTCAACATTCATTGTTTTTCTCCATAGTTCAACATGCAGGTTATTGATAATACTGCAAGGTTTATATGTACGTCCATTGAAAGCTTTCAACGTCGTAGGAGATTGAGATAGGCACAGCAAGCCAAGTGACTTCCAACGGTTTAGAGACATAATGCACATAGATGCTCCCTCATCAATAATAGTATGATGAACAAGGTGATTTAGAACATTTACTTGGATGGAGAATGCTAATTCTATTGGTAATTGTGGCACATAGCCCGTATGATTAAATACTACGAGATTGGAATCAGTCAGATCAATTCCACCAATTGCCGACAACAAAGCCTGTTTCTAGGAGGGATAATTTTGTAGCACCTCAAGCACTAACATAGTTGAAGGGGATTGAGCCAAATCTTCAACTATATTATAATATTTAGTAGCTCTGGCTCGAGGATTAAATGTTGATTTATGAATATGCACTAGAGAAATTCCAGATAAATATTTATAACTGGATGGGACCATAGGGCCACCATGTAAATATGACTCTGGTGAAGTTGTGAACATCGACGGGGTAGCGAGAGCAGGTGTTATCTCAATTGGAACAGATGGTCCAGCCGAAGATGTTGGTTTAGGCATGGTTACTTGACCAAATGCATACCCTACTGGATTGACGGGAACTTGAATAGACACGGGATCAACAAAAGCAGAGGCAGGTGATTGAGGAAAAGACTTGTAGAGGTAAACATCCGCCCCAAAATGAGTCAGAGTTAAAGGTGTTTTGTCTTGTGGTATTTATTCAATCGAAATTAAACCAAGTGGAAGGATTTCGCCGTCAAACCCAAATTATATTTTAGGAGGTTTACTACACGATATGGGAGACCCAATGGCTACAATAGATTGTGGGGCGACCAATACAGGAACAAATTTCGGTTGTTTGACTTCAGGATGCAGATGTTCTGGAAAAAAAGATACAGGATCTGGATCAACTTCCAGTTGAACAACGTCGGGTTCGGGATGTATGGTCTCACTGATTGGATGGATCGTGACCACGGGTAGCTGTGAGGACTGCATCTCAACAACAGTAGACGAACCATGATTTTTAGAAACAACTTGTGCCGACTCTGGTATATGTGAATATGATGCTTCACCAGAGGTACTAGTTTCGGTAACGCAATGTCGCCTTCGATGACCAGAAGTGGCTTCCGGTGGTAAAGGTGGTTTCAATGCAAGTATACACGAATGATAGGGAAAGGGATGTTCTTCTTCCAAGATGACTGATTTATTTTATGACCAAAAAAAATAAACAAAATAAAAGGGTAATTCTAGGAAAAAGGTTTACCAAGAAACTGTGAACTGCAGAATACCTCCTGGTGAACCAAGAAGTACGGGCAAGCAATCTCCCCGAATGTTGTGTTCGGTGTATCACAATTTACAAGGCGTCCGACTCAGTTCACTATGGATGGATAGCAATCTAAAGTTTCCCTCCCAAATATACCCAAAGGTACGTGGAGGCCTAAGTCTGTATTAGCGATGTCTTATGCGAAACCGCACAGTGAGAGCACCCCTTTATACTTTCCATACTATAACACCACCAGATATACCTGAAGGTACGTGGACGAGCTACGATATACTTACGTACATGGAGTGAGGTATCACAATCAAAATTTATCGCAGAAAATTAACAACAGCTGCTATGTTTAATGACGTTGGAACACGTCTCTATCCTATACCTTCTAAATGTTACTGTTATGGTTCCAATGATTTTTTAGGTAAATTGATGTAAATTTTAAGTTGATCCTGTTTATCAATTTTCCTTTCAAGGTTCATCGCGATGATGTGATGGAAATTCCTAAAACGAAAACTAAAATGATAAGCAAACTTTTCAATTTTAGGATTTTCAATGAAAATCCTAGCTACGAAGGGGAAAGAGCAATAAGTTTTGAGAGAAAACAACAAAGAGCACAAACTAATATGTAGCTTTCCTAATTTTTTCCTATGCAAAACACACGATTCACTATATGCAAATGTAGGTTTTTCTTTTCAGTCCCCTTAATGTGAATGCAAAAAGGAAACTATATGCATCAAATCAACAAAAAACAAATGTTTTCTTCTTTGAGAAACGATGAACTTAACAACAATTTCTCTTTTAGGAAAAACGAAAAATGGAACTACATTTTTTCCTACAGGAAACGAAGAATTTAACGACAATTTTATTTACGAAAACAAATGGATCTAATGCAGAAATAAAATACTTTGAATTTGATTTGTCAATGATAAAGAAAAAAAACACTTAAACAGACATTGAACAAACTTACTTTTCAAAGGAGGAAGAATCAGGAAAATTCCCTGGTCTCTATGAGGTATCAGACAATTAAGAACATAGAAAACAAAAGGTTGAGTATGATGGCAATGACAAATTCAAAGGGAATTTGGTTGGCTAAGGGGGAAACGCAGTCTCTAAAGGGATACGGTGCATTGCAAAGCACCCCTGAGTGGGATACAGTGTTCTGCAGAGCATTGTGTCTTGACCAACCGTACGTTGGACGCAGCAGAGATTCAAAATTCAAACTATAGAGCACAATTCTAATGCAATTTTTTGATTCAAAAGTCCAATAATTGATAGTAGATGCTACTGGGTTGATAAGTAGAGGCAAAAAAACCAGGAATGATAGGAAATTCCCCAGTGGAGTCACCAATTTGTTATGCGGAATTATGAATTACAGATAAATCAAATTCCCTAAATGTGGTGCTATGCATTTATAAAAACAGATCAAAGACTTTGCAGAAACTTTCTCTAAGAGTAAATAGACACACAAAAATATAGAGGAACCTACTTGTGATCCAAGTGCTTCCTATTCTCCTTTTGTCGCTCTTGTTATAGCTTCCAATCCAACTTAGATCGACAAACTAGTTCCTGCAAGTATAAACACTAAATGGAAAAGAGATTGCAATATACAGATGTATATTTATCTTTATCAGTTAAATCGTTTGAACATGAAACATATATATCAGTTAATAATCCATCATATGGGAAATAGAAACATAAACAGATACATATATGGGAAAATGGGCAGCAATTTTTATTAATGAGTAGAAGGGGGAGGTTACAAGCAATGATCGATTTAATGTCACCAGCTCTAGCATCATCCCAGCCTCATCACAATCAACATCTCACCAACATCATATCACTTCTATCACTCTCTCAATTGAGAATCCAACGGCATTTGTTTACCAAATTTCTTCCCTTCCCTAGCACTAGGATCTATGCTCAATTTATAGGGCAACTGATGGTAGTTTCACAATCAATGACTTTCTAATAATAGGCAAGACATGTTCCCAAGCTCCGAGGTGCTATATGGACACATGGATTCGAATTTGACACATATGGACTCTTCTAGAAGGCACTGGCTATGTGGAGATTCTGGAACAATGAGAATTTTTCTCCCATTTGACCAATGCACTCTTGAATGTCGGGAATTGCTTTGTAGAGCACCCTTTAATTTAGGGAGCTACATATGAAACGTAGATAGTCCCTTGAGAGGTAGTGTTGGTGAGCTCATAAGTTATATAACATATACTTCAACCCTTGGAAACCTTGCAATAGAAGTCATGAATGATTTTTTCGTGTCTTAGGGCATGTAGCAACTTAAATGATAGGGAATGATAGACCCTATTTCATTGGTCCTGGGGATGATGCCCATTTTGTCCAGGTCATTGGGAATGATTCCCAAATTGACCTATAATAGCGTTGGTGGATGTAGACTTGATCATTGTGAAAAAACATGGGTACGTGAAAGGATGGAAATATTTCCTTCTTAATCCAAAGGGACCTCATCCAATTAAGACGTGGCAACAGATGCACGATGAAGAGGCCATCATTTCACTTGATCATGATCAAATCTCTAATATTGTAAGGGAAGATACGTGGCCTGTTTATCATTATCAGTTTCATTTAACATTTCATCTATAAATTGAAATTTTGAACATATTAACTAGTACATATTTTGTATTTTGTTTGTAAGCGATGTTTTTTTCGTCACTGGCCCCTCAAGAAACAAAGAGAACATGGCCTATTATTTGATGTGATACACACATGTGAAAATTAGGTTGGTGAGACTGTATGAAGATGGAAAATTCACATACCAAATTGATGACATGGTTGTGATGGGCCATATTTTTTAAAATGTTAAAAAACAGTTTGATCACATCAATTATAGAGATTTTATGTCTGAATATTTATCTTCCCAATATAGTCATCTAGTCATAGCAGCTCGAATCAATCTCATAGAAATAAAAACAAAGAAAGGTGAATCAAATAAGTATATGATGCAAATCTAAAGCCCTCAAGCTCAATCTATAGTAGTCAAGTGTAATCTAATCTACTATAAGAGATCAACATATGAATTTTGTAATTTATAAATGTGACAGTTGAATACTCTAGTAATTTTATAATTTTGAATAGAGAAATGTTTCCCTCTAGTCTATGATGGATTCATAATGGTGTACATAGATGTTATATAAGCTTTAGTTTCCTTGAGGTGCCTAAGTATCTAAAGTTTTTAAAATTTCAAGGAAGTTTTATTTTTTGGGATAAGATCCTTATGTGAACCCCATAGATCTAAAATTTAATTAAAATTTGGAATCAATAGGGATTTAGATATAGATTTAATTATATATATATATATAATTTTTTTAAATGTCATGTATAGTGTTCATGTTGAGCATGAAATAAACCATATAGATATATATACATGTCATACATTTGGTTTCTATAAATTCTATTTCAATATCTAACAACCAAGTTGATATAATATTATTTTAGTTAAAATAGAAATTCAACTATCTAGGTTATATATAAAGCTCTTTTAGATAACCTCAAAATAAATAAAATTGAATAAAACTTATTTGTGGTTTACATCTTAACATCTTTTAAAATCATTGTAATTTAACATACATTGATTGTGCACTAAAAGACACTTTTTACAAGTCAACATGACAAATAAAATTGTTATTTTGTAAAATTTTACTTCTTGAATGTTCTTAATTGAAGGTCTTAAGATAAGGAAATGATTGAAATACTTGGATAGACAAGTAAATTTAGGTAAGTTCATAAAATTATAGAAACATGTCATTAATTGTTTAAATTAACATACATTGATTGCACTAAAAAACATTTTCTACAAGTTCAATATTAAATTGATGTACATTATATATTTTAGTTCATCTGAAGTATCAAAGTGACTGGCATCATAATGACATTGTACTTATTTCCTTAGTCTATGAAACTAGAATTCAAAATTGTTATTCTGTAAAAAATTACTTCAAGAATGTTCTTAATTGAAGGTCTTAACATAAGGAATAGATCAAAATACTTGGATAGGCAAGTAAATTTAGGAAAGTGCATAAAATTATAGAAACATATCATTAATTGTTTAAATTAGCATACATAGATTGCACTGAAAGACATTTTTACAGGTCCAATATTAAATTGATGTACATGATCATATTTTAGTTCATTTTTAGTATCAAAGTGACTTGCATCATAGTAATATCAAGTACTTATTTCCTTAGTCTATGAAGCTAAAAATAAAAGCTATTATTTTGTAAAATTTTACTCCTTGAGTGTTCTTAATTGAAGGTATTAAGATAAGGAATAGATTGAAATATTTGGATAGCTAAATAAATTTAGGAAAGTTCATAAAATTATATAAAATTATCTAAAAACATATCATTAATTTTTTTTTGGTATATTAAATTCCAATACATATGACTTAAATCATGTTATGACTAAGCACCTGTAGATGACCTCAAAAGAAATAAAATTTAATAAAAAAAAATTGTTGTTTACTAGTTGAAGACATCTTTTAAAATTGAATTTAAATCTTATTTCAATCATATTTGTGTTTTTTATCTGAACCATGATATATTTTAGTTCATTTTAAGTATCAAAGTGACTTTCATCATAGTCTAAGATTGTATTTATTTTCTTAGTTTATTTCCTGAGAAGTTAAAATTGTTACCTTTTTTAATAAAAGTTATACTATAGAAAATTATTTAAACTAGCGAAATAATTAACAAATCCATAAACTAAAATTTAATGAAAATCCATAAACAAGTTTAATAAGCATCCATAAACTGAAATAATGAATATATGATAATAAATTGTTCATATGAAAACATATACAAATTGCATTGTACATGAACTTCCATAAACTGAAATAATAAACATCGATAAACTGAAATAATGTTCATGCATCCATAAATTGTCCATGTATGAAAATATACAAAGTATGCCACACATGTGAATGTGCCCTATGAAATGGGCCTAAAAATATAAAAACTATCTATGATCCACTCTTGAAAGTATCACTTCTATAATTGTTATGTGTGTTTCGTTGTGCAGAGTAAGCATCCATAATTCGGTATTGCAATATAAAACATTCAAATTCAAAGTAATTAGAACATTATTTATACAAGATAAACAAACTCGAAATAAATGATTTTTAATAGTGCATTTAATTAATCCCCTACATGTGGCTTAGATGAGTGCAGGTGGAACAAAGGTGTGATGGGGGTCTGATCAATCTGGGTTTGGTGCTCCCTGTTATCACTCAGTAATTTCTATAGGTTCAAGAGAAATAGACAGAGGTAACCACAAACCTACTTGGAACTCTAGGATCTAGCCTTCCTAAATTTCAGAGAGGGCTCTCTCTTTAAGATTTATCTTTGTTTTATTTATAAATGTTAGGCTAGATATGAAAGTACAATTTGGTTTTGGTTTAAAGGGTTTGGTGGGGCAAAATCACTTGGAGTTAAGATAGAGAGAAATCTACTTGTCCATTTGGCTATGGAGTCTAAATCAAGCTAGTAGCACTAGAAATCAAGACTAAAAAGGTACAAATATATTTAGGGCAAGATAGATAACCCTCAGAGATCTGGGAAAATGGTTTTTGTGAGATGGTATAATTGGGATAAAGGGCACTTAAGGATCCTTTGATCCAGAAAATGGAAGTAGAAGGCAGAGGTAAAACGGGAGTGAGAGCAATTAAGAATTCTCAACACTGGAAATCAGAAGAAAACATTAAAATGGCAACTAGTTAAAGACAGGGAGCACTTGACTAATCCTGTAGTAATACTCCTAGTTACACATTCAGACAGAACAAACATAAAATGAATGCATGAAACTTAGAAAAAGGAAACAATGAGAAGAAGGGAGTACTTCACTCATCAGCTTATCACAGGGATAGTGAATTATGATACCAGTCAGCTTGTCCAGTCTGCTACTTTGAAATCAAACACACAATAGCCTCCAATGTTCAGCAAAAATGTCTATAGTAAAGTCCAGCAATTTTATTCCACACTGAAAACTTCTAATGTAGAAGTATTTATACAAAATTTTATAACAAATATCCTAGGATAAATCTAGGAATATATTTAGGAAATAGAAAATATATTTAAAAAATAAGAGGGACAGCTGCTTAACAAATCAGCAAGTTGTCCTCTTATCCAAAATTAATAGAACTACTTTATCTAACAAGGAGCTTCTGAGTGATTAGCTGTCATGCTTGCTGGCTGCTAGAAAATATCTTCATTTGAGTTGCCTTAGCTGGTACTCTTTCATCTGATGCTCTTTAACGCTGATAAACTTTTGACTGATATTTCCATTGTTTACTACTATAAAAATATATGTTTTTGCAATAAAAATTAGCAGATTGTCCTTTTTTTTCACTGTTTCTTTTTTACTGTTTTTCAAGGTAATTTTCTTCACTGTTTTACCTCTCATTGTTACATTAAATCCGTAAATGTTTGCCACTATTCTTCATTGGGAATTTTGACATTCTTTAGCTTTCTAAAATTCTCATCAGCTTCTGTGTATCTAGCAAAGGTGGGCTTGAACAAAAACAAATGTTTAATCTCATGTTGTAAAAAGAACAAATCTTCAAAATGTTGAAGGAGGACTTTTCCTATGCGAGTGCCTTGTGGTAATGGTTTGTTGACTTGATCCTTCTCAAATTCCTTGATCTTTTTATCATAATCCTTCTGGGGCATAATTTTTTCATTAAAAACATGGATGTCTGGCAAGCCCCTCTGTCTTAAGTTTGTTTATTTTACCATAAACTTTGTTATGGCATTGTTCATTGATTCACATTTCTCTTCCAGTTTGTTCATCAAACTTTTCTTGGTTACAACCCTTTTAATCTGTAAAATTGTTTATGTTCTATCCAATACCTGTAATTCCTCCAATTCTGCCATGTTCTTGTTGTTCAAGAATGTGATGAGTTTTAAAGCCTGAGCAGGCTTATCAGTTAACTCATCCTTGGTCTTTTGAATCTCTGCCTGAGCTGCTCATAATAAGTCTCTCTGCTCATATATAACCTGAATTGAAGGCCAATGAGTGTGAATGGCTTCAATTATGTTTTTCCATAGATGATTTTTTACAAATTAAATTTTCTCAGTAAAAGTTAGCTCTTTTTGTAAGCCCTTGATTTGTTCTCCAAGTCTGATTGCCTTCTATTCATGGGTTTTAGCATTTATCAGAGCTAACTTATTTGTAGCTTCAAGATTATCAATCATCTTTTTTAGGCTATTGATTTCATTAGTTTTCAAAGACATTTCCTCCATAGCTTTTACAATCTGACCTGCTCCATCTATTTGTTGAACCTGTGTTGTAGAAGAATCCGTGGTTGAAGTAGTGGTCGAACTCATTGGCACTGCAATTGCCAGTGGTTCTTTTGGTGCTAGTTTTTCTCCTAATGTGGAAGCCATTGCTGTGGTAATCACTGGTATAACTGAAGGAATGATAGGAGTGTCAGTTTCTTTCGCGGTTTCCTTCTCTTGGACAAGTTGGTCCATTTGGGATTCCATTTCTTTAATCTGAACAGTTAATTTGAGGATGAGTTTCATCATCTCTTCATTTTTAGTTTGATCTTGAAGGATTTATTTGGTTTGTGGATGCTCACTCTGAGGAAGCTTAAGTTGTTTCCTCAAAGCTGCAATAACATCAATCTTTTTCTTTATCAACAATTCTGCTACTTGAATATTTGAGGGATCAAATCCCACCTGTAAAACTAAATCCTCTAAGGCTTTAATCCTTAGGTCCTTTGCATACAAATATCCCTTATCTAACTTCATTTGATCCTGCATATTAAAAATAGTATTATGTAACTTGGTAGCACTCATTGCTTTAGTCACCACTGTTGAATACAACATTTCATAGCTATGTCTATGAAATTCAATTTGGTCCAACTCATGAACATTTTCAGTGTCTACCTAAAACTCCACCTTTTTATAATCTACCACTATTTTTGGTGCTGAGGTAGTGTTTGCAAAAATGACATAATCATTTTGTTTGTAGAATAATCAAAGGCTGTCAGTAGCCTATTTTGATTCCCTAGCTTTTGCTTGAGGAATTGAGAATATATCTCAGTCTTGATTTCCTCATTCTTCTGCTTCATCTGCTTATATTTCTCCTTGATATCTAAATCCTTTTACTCAGTTGTTTGTGAGGAAGAGGCCTCCATATTTTGTGGCTTTTCAATCATTTGAGTATCATCTTTACCTGTTGTTTTCTCTTTTTCAATCTCTATAAGAGTTTCATTGACTATCATTGTAGCTTCATCATTATTTACCTCTGGAGCATTTGTATCTTCAATGTCAATTACCTTTTCTTTCCCAACTGAACTAAATTCAAGCCTTTTATTATAAATAAATTTGAATTTAGTTTCTGAAGTTGTTTCTGTTGTGTATGCTCCTTATTCTCTGCCTCTCTTTGTTGATATTTATGGCTGCTTTACAAGTTCAAGAGCTTGTGTTGTAACCATTTTTCCTGTTGTCTCTGTATTAGTAGCTGTATCTATCAGTGTGTTCTCCACCCATTCTGCTTGATTGGAAAACTTCTCAATCTCTGGCTTAAACTCATGTATGAAGGGTGTTAGTTTACATTTTACCCTTAAATTGCTCAGGATCCCTTGAGGATCATAGTTCCATGGAAAAATTTCTTAAAAAATAAACTCTGCTAATCTCTTTGTGATTTCTTTTTCTGCATCTCTATTGTTTATGATAAAGGGACCAACATGATTCTTTAATTTAAACTGGGTCTTCTTTATGGCAGCTAAGAAATTAATAGAATCAGAGTTGAGAATTTGTCTCAAATACTCCAGTGCAAAAATTATCATGCTCATATATCTAGGCAACTTATAAGGTAATAAGTTGGATCTAAAAATTATTATCTCTGTATGATTTTCATAAAGAAACCAGTCTCCCATTTTATTTTGTTCTGATAGTTGCAAGATTCTTTTCATTTCTTCATTGACTCTGGGCTTCTCTGCTTTGTACAAAATTTTCATTGCTGGATGCAGGAAAGGGTCTGAAAATTTTGTATAGGTGAAGTTACTGCCCTCTTTCCTAAGCAAGGAAGTCCAGAAGATAATGGAAAAACGCTTTCCCTCTATGTCCATCTTTTGTAATGCAATTGGAAAATTATCAGCTTGGAAGAATAAAAATAAGTGAAACAAGTAGGATGAGTATCTAAAAACCCCTTCAGTGGGTAGTTTGGTCAGCTGATGATGAATATTGTATACTATGAATCTGGCATAATCAAAAATGATTGTTGGAGGTTGGCCTGGAGATAAGGTGGATAGAAAGCCTAGAATGGATTCATCAATGAATCCATCTGTAAAGTATCCTATTATAAAAGATAGCATTGAGATAATATGTCTAGACCCTTCAAGAAATTTGGCAGTATAATAAGGAGGGTTTATTTTAGGAATGTCAACATGGGAATTCAAAAATTTTTGAAATATCATAAACTTCTTTGGGAAATACAAGCCTAAGTACAACTGGGTCAAAGCTTCTATAGATAGGGGGACTGATTGAGGATCATATTGTAATTGCAGCATTTGATTTATTGACTCTGTTGTGATGGTAAAAAGGATTTTTCTGTCAGCACTAACAATGGCCCTTTGGTCTGGTTCATGATGTTTTTGACATAATATAACAAGGTCTTGTCCAGTGTGAGTCAATGGAATTACATATTTGGGCAAATGAGTCTCCCAAATGGGCATTTCATCCTTGTCCAAGTATTTATCGTAGCACCAATTATGTATTTCTAAGAGGTTAAATTCTACAACAGGATCAACAATCTTGTAGTCCATATCAGTCAATGGAAGGGTTTCTACAGCAGCTACAGGTAGCTGGAGGGGATTTACTGATACAGTGGATTTAGCAGTGAGGACTAGAGTAGATTTAACAGCTTTAGATGTTACAAATTTAGGAGGTTTGGATCCTCCAGTCTTGGTTGTTTTAGAACTTCCAGGTTTAGCTGTGATCTGCTTTTTGGTCATTTTGGAATAACTATTGTAAGCTTAAATTTTTTGCAGGAGTTGTTTTTCTTTGTCAAAGGATATAAACTGGGATAATAGAGAAAATGAGGGTTTCCTGAATAGATTGGGTTGTGGTTCCTGTGTTTTGGCCAGATTGGAAAAGCCAAAAGACAAGACAACATCAAACCACTTTGGGATCCTAGGATCTAGCCCTCTTGGATCCAGAGAGGGATATCTCTATAAATGTAAAGAATGATATATCTTTAAAGGTCAAAATAAGGTATTAGGCTAGTTATGAAACACAAGGTTTGTTTTGATTTGTTTGTTTGGTTGGAGATCATTAACTGAGAAGGTTATGTGGAGTGAAGAAGGAACTAAATAGAAGGATGTTTCAGCATGGGAAGGTAGGTCAAGAGAAGTGCCAATCCATTGGGCTATGGATTCATAAAAGGGTTTACTTGCATAACAACTATCCAAGGGTTTCCATAGGGCAAGTCATATATACCAAGGATCTTTTAGATAGATGGTGGAATGGAACATTAAGAATGGGTGAAATAAAGAGACCAAAGTGCAGCCCAAGATCAGGTAAGGACTTTTAACCTATCCTGCTTTTGAAATACTCACATAGGAAACTCTCAGCAAAGACACAAAGGGTAGCTTAAGATCAAGGAAGGACATTTAACCTAACCTGATTTCAGCATACTCTTAAGGAAAGCAATCCAACAGTCCTCATAATTGCTTTCAAACAGTAGAAAACATTTAATATTAAACACAAAGTAGGGCCTAAGATCAGAGAAAGACTTTTAACCTTCACTATTTTTTAATTAACACCAACTCAAAGGGATCTTAGAAATGCTAACTGTTGGAAAAGGAACCTACTGGAAAGGGCTAACTCTAAATCCCCAGTTTCCCAATTCTTTCAGCTGAAACCAAACAAGAACATCTGGGAAACAAACTCTAAATTCATACATCGGTAAGCATGGACAAACCAACTTCTATACTGGTTAAATTGTGTTGAATTTGTTCTTAGATACACAATCAGAGGAAAACATAAAGATAAAGATTTGACAGTGAGACTTAGGGTACTTCTAGCAGTATATCCTAATCTATGCTTATTGTTCTTTATTAGAGAATGATGGACAGTATGAAAAACATGAAAGGAGACAATTACAGTAAGGAAAACATCACCAATGATATAGACCAGGATCCTGTGAATCTGCTTGTTCAATTGATATGAAAAACCAGTCACATACTTTGAGCCCAGTGGCTTTTATAGTCCAAACTTTCCTTCCCATCCTACTATATTACAAACTACTCAGCTACTTCCCCTCAATAACAGTTGTAACAATCAATAAAATCCAAACAACCAACCTTTACAATGTATTTCTTAGGAGTTCTTATAGGTGAAAGAGTGATAGTAGTGGTAGATATAACTTAAATGATTCATTAAAACAGAGGGAGAAGTGTTTTTTTGAAGCCCATTCTGTTTTAATGTATTTACATTAACTTGCACTACTCTTTGGATTAATTAGGGGTCTTTGACAAATTGATAATAACTCCAAGGGTATGTTCCTTGAAGTACTTTCTGGCTGCAGTACTCTGTTTATCTTCTGTGGAAAGAAAAGTGCAGATTTGTCTTTCAGGTCTTCCATGTCTCATAACTAATGCACTAGCAGATTAAGGACTTTTTTCAGGGTAATAACTTCTCGGGAGCTTGATGGAGAATGAAATGGGTCGTGTGGTTAGTCCTTTCTTGGAAAAATAACATTTTGCTGACATTAAAACATTGATAAGGCTTGTTTATGTGCTTTAGGCTTCATTAAGCCTCCTTGATCATTTCAATGGTCTTCATCTGTGTCTCTATCCTTTTGAAGATTGAATTATAAGCGTTCAGTCTTCAATAATAGGCTTTAATCCTTTTAATCTCTCACTGATACACTTTGCCCCTTCTTCTGACCTGTTTCTGTGAATGTACAGGTTTTAAGAGTGTTGGAGGGTCTGAATCGGGGTTTGTATCCTGATCTTCAATGAAAAAAAGGCTATTAACCCTCTCTGATGTCTTCCTCTGCTATCTTTGGCTCTATGAAAGTCTGTCTGCACTTTAAATCACCATGACTTTGACTGTAGAGATAGTATGGCTTATCGCCCTTTGAAAACCTGCAAAACACAATAAACTCATTAAACAAAACCTATGGGAGTGGGGGAGGATTGCTTCAGAGGGTCCAGAAGAATGAAAGGGTATTGAGGGAAAATGGTGGACGCAGCAGAAAAAGGCAGAAAATCCATGGCGAAAGGTGAAAAAACAAGTCTGATGAAGGTTGAGTTCATCATGGGTTTTGGACCGTTGGATTAGATTGATCAACGGTGATCTACGATTGAGATTGCGCGATGGAGTCATTGGGGAGAATGGGCAAATGGTGGGTGGATGAAGGTGAGATATAACATGGACCGTTAGATCTCAGAGATCAACGGTGGGGATCTTTTGATGGGCTTCATGGGGAGAGGAGGGAAACAAATGTATTTGATGTTGAGATATAATGTAGACCGTTCGATCTCAGAGATCAACGGCTGCGATTTAATGTTGAAGTCATGCTGCGGAGGGTGCTTTGGCAGAAAACTGGAATGGTTTTTGCGCAAGCTCGGAGGGGGTAAACGTTTTTTCAAAAAAAAAATGTGATGCCACTCAGCGATCGCCATGTGGAAATCCATAACCGCCTATTTCACGTTTTTTTGGAACGTTAACTTTCGGGTGCAAAAATTATGCGAAACACACCCTCGGCCGTTGGATGACGGGCGAAAGATCTGACGGTGCGGGTTTTCTGCGATGGGAGGTAAGATGCACGACGCGGAGGTGGGTCATCGGGTTTTTCCTCGACCGTTGGATCTTATGGATGAACGGTTGTGATTGAAAGATGGAGCGGCAGTGTTTTAAAAGGGGCGATGAAGTATTTATATGGATGGTAGAATAGATCATGTTCGTTGGATCTACAGAATGAACAGCATAGATTGAAAGGTGGGGCGGAGAGCTTTGGAAAGAATAGAGGGGTATGAAATGAATGGGGTGCCCGATGACCGTTAATCTCTGGAGATCAACGGTTCTCATCAACTGGAATCACAACATCGGGGAATGATAAAACAAAGGAGAAAAAAGGGTTCGGGGAAAGTTTTAAGGCCTTTAGAACCTGACTGCAGGCCTTGGGTCACATGGAGGAGAAGGGCTACAGAATATAAGCCCTCAGGGGCTTAAAGCCTTGTATAGTGAAAATAGACTGATTTTAGGTCCAAAACATGGATTTTTAAGGCCAAATGAGGGGTCCCGATAGGCAAAAGAAGGGATTTTTAAACCAAATAAAGGGCATTATAAGGTTCAAAGGGTTTTAGGATGAGATGGGAGTGAAATGAAGGGATTTTGGAAGAATTTTGTGAAGGGAATAAGGGTGACAAATGGGGATTTTGTGGAAATGAAAATAGAGCAAATGGAGGCATTTTAAAAGCAGTCTCTTTCACAAAACAGTATGGATTTTCAATGTAAACAGTAGTGAAGATTTCTTCAAAGGACAGAAGGCACATTAAGGCTTCAAGAATGATATATTTTCAAGGGAAAATGTTTCTCTTGAAGACTTAGAAACATACTTAGCCACCTGTTTGCAGTGCCAAAATTTTATAGGTGGCTAACAGATTGGTCTACAAAAAATGAGTTTTTAAGATATCTGAAGGCTTTAAACCCTTTTCTGTCTTTGAAATTGATCTTCAGAGGTCACAAATTGAGGAGATTGGCTTCAAAATTCGTTTTTTCGGACACAGAATTTTCTGGGAAAAATTGGCCAGGGTTCGGCCTGTTTTGGGTGTTTTTGGGCAATTTCTCGAGTGAGTTCTTCTAATTAAAAGATTATTTTACTTATGTACGGTTTAGAATTGACTTTGCAAGGTTTTAATCTGATGAAAAATACCTTAAATCGCAGATATTTGGATGCTTGAAAGGGTTTCAGAGGCTCGAGGCCGAATGTGAGGTCTAGTCCGACTTGCTGGAGCAGAGAATGGCTTTTCCGGTCTTCAAATAGGGAATCTGAAGTCAAATTTGATTTTCTCTCGATATAAATCGACAATTTGGGAAAAAGGGTTCTCACACAGTTTATCAAAGCTTTTTACAGTTTGAAATGCGTAAATAAACATAAAAAATGATATATCAAAGGTTTTAACCTTTGATATGAATCATCATAACATGCATTAAATGCAGGTCTAATCCACTGGCGGGAGCAGTTTGGATTTTCAAAAAAAATGAAAATGTCAGCAATTTTTGTGTTGAGCTCAGGCGATAAGTAGTTTTTGTTGAAACAAACGCGATCCTATTAGAGGATGCCATGTCGCAGGAGGGGAAATGGGTAAAACAACCCATTTTGCGTCCGTTTCGGCTTTAGGTAGACAATCAGTTTGTGAGCGCGACATTGATCTTGCGTCGTTGGATCTGCGGAAAAGAAGCGAACGGTCATGATTTTCTTGGGAAGGTGCAGTCAAAAATATGGTGGGACTGGGGTTTAAACCTTTTGTTTTCAATGGATAAAGGTTTAAAGTATGTGTAAGTGGGGCTTATGTATACGGGATAAAAAAAAAGGGGTTAAATGATGGTATTTATATATATATAAGAGTTTTATATATATGGGCGGAGGCGCATGAGGCGGGGTTATATGGTTAACTATGGTTTAGCCTATGTAAAGCTTGGGGCTTTACATAGCGGGGATAAGATACAAAGGAAAAGTTTAATTTTAATGGAAAATAAACCTTAGTCTTAATCGTGATAGCACCTCGGGTTAAAAGCTGATGTAAGTAAAGGTTGGTAAGTGTATTTCAAACGCACGAGGGTTGAACCTTTATAAAATACTTAATATGTCTTTAATACTTAGGATAAAATTGTGATGGGCAGGGCAATGTTTTTGCGTTTCCAAATACATAAGATATGCGTGGAAAGCCATATTTTCATTATTTATTTTATTATATAGTTTTTAGACCATTGAAGGGTCTAATAACCATAGGGGGCGGGGTATTTAATTAAGGTTAGTTTTAGACCAAAGGGAGCATTATTTGGGTTTTTAATTTAACATGTGGATAATATATTTGGTCTAAAATCTTTATAATAATGGGTTTTAAGGGGAATTTTTAGATAAAGGGAATTATGTAGATAGGATAAGGTATTTTTAGGGAATTAATAGCATAAGTTAAAAGTTAATATGACAAGGGGAGATGGAATACACAAAAATACACTAAATGACCAAGTAAAGTGAATAAAATAAAGCAAAGGTTTTCATTTCATTATTTCACCAATTACTTAGGATAAAGTATTTTTGAGGGTTTTTGTATTCTTTATGAATGAATGAAGTTAATTAAATGGGATTTTATGTTTCATTAAGTAATAAGGATTCTTTACTTATGAAGATTAATTAAATGTATGAATGAGGGATTAATAATGGTAAAGGCGATTTTATCATAAGAATTCAACATTTTCCACTATCCAGTCATCAAGCCTTGAGTTTAGTCCCAACAGAAGTCAGAGAAATGCTCTGAGTCTCTTTAACTGGAAGTATATAATACTGAATATTTACAGGGGAAGGGTAATCAGTGATTTTTTGCCCGATGATGAATATTACATGCTTTTTCCCACTTCTTTCTACCTACCCAACATTACTCTAACGTTTTTTCTACTTTTTGGCAGGTGCATTTAAGCTTGCAACCTTGAAACATTTATTATTTTGAAAGCATAAACTATCTAATTCTACCTTATTTCATCCGAGGGTTCAGATTAAACTAATGAGCTCCTCATTATTCTCTACCTATCTATTGATTTGTCAGGATTAAACTGTCTGACAAAACTTTATTCACTATCTAAAACATGGAAATTGAAAACATAACAAGTCAAGTTTAAACAATTTAACTCATCATGTATTATGGAATTATTGACACTCTGTCATAATCATTTGCAAAAAGTAAAAAGTAGTGGCATTTGGACTTGCACACTTTCATGTTTTATTTTCATATTTTTTCTTTTGGGGTCTATATTTTTTAAGTCCTTTGATCTTTCTTTTAGGACTTTTAACCCTCTTTTTGATTTTTTTTATTTTTTTTATTTTTTCAAAATATGGGAAAACAACTTGCAGAAAGCAAGGTATGTGCATATTTTACATGACTATCAAAATTCAATTCAAAATTATGAATCCTATATTTATAGGACCCTAACAGCGGCTTCACATGGGGATGGCATCTCCTTGTGAGATGTCAAGAACACCGTCGACTAGTAGCCTGATCCTATGATCCAATCCCAAACATGCATTTGCTTTGTTATAAAATTTTTGTAACTGAAACTCTTGAACTGAATTTATTCCTTTTTCTGCAAACTGAAATCTAATTTGAAACTAAAAGAACATACTGCAATTTTCAAACCAAACTGATAGATCTTAAATATATTTAGGACCTTCTCCTTGTCTTTAAATCTTAATGAATTATTTCAAAACTAGCTGAAAACTGAATGCTGAAAAAATGCTCAGAGCTTTGAGCTTATTTGCACTCATCTACCTACTCTAATCTATTGATAACCTTATTGAATCAGATAATACAAAAATTCCAATGAAGCCAGTCAAGTAGTTGTCAAAATGAATGGATAATTTGACTGCTTGTCATCAAACTTGGAAGCATGACTTGATCATGTGTCTTCATAATAAAAGATACGATGTGTAATGGCAATTGTTGATATATTTGATCCTCATAGATAAAACATGTTTGCAGACTTTAGCTAAAAATAGTCTCCATATAATTTGATATAGGATCATCAAAAGCATAATGTATGATTTGTGCTTCAAGGCTTTCAATGACCAATTGATTAGGTGTATTCTTAATATTAAACCCTAAAACTATTTCTTCAGTCTTGTGCTTGAAAGAATAATCATCTTGAATCTGTAAGTCAAAAGGTAGTACAATTTCCTCTTGCTTTGGAGAAGGAAGATTTTTCAAGAATTCTTTAGGATCTCAGAAATTATAAGACTTAATTTGAGAATGCAAAAGTTTAATTCCATTTTCATATTTTTCAGAAATTAACTCAAGAACACATATTTTAAGTTGAGGAGAACATTTTTTTGGTTTCAAAATAAGAAAGACAGCTCTTAGAAAATCCTCATCACGCTGAAATTTTAATAAGTCATCCCTGAATTCATTTAAAATCTCATGAGATGAAAGGTTTACCACAGACCCTGTCATCTTGTATCACCATTAATGATTTGGAATATGATTTTTTTATTTTTTTTATTTTTTTTTTTTAATGGTGTTTCTTCTGAACTTTGAAGCTCTGGATCTTGGACAATAGAGTCGCCAAGTGGATGATTTTAACCTTTATATGTCTGATCATTGTCCACCATCATAGATTGGATCTAAACCTGTAAAATATTTGTGAAGAAAATGTTAGTATTCCCCAGTATGGTCGCCAGTATGTTATCACTCAGTAATTTCTCCAGGTTCAAGAGAAATAGTCCGAGGTAACCACAAACCTACTTGGAACTCTAGGATCTAGCCTTCCTAAAGTTCAGAGAGGGCTCTCTCTTTATGATTTATCTTTGTTTGATTTATAAATGTTAGGCTAGTTATGAAAGTACAATTTGGTTTTGGTTTAAAGGGTTTGGTGGGGAAAAATCACTTGGAGGTAAGATAGAGATAAATCCACTTGTCCATTGGACTATGGAGTCTAAATCAAACTAGCAGCACTAGAAATCAAGACTAAAAAGGTACAAATATATTCAAGGAAAGATAGATAACCCTCAGAGATTTGGGAAAATGGTTTTTGTGAGATGGTATAATCGGGATAAAGGGCACTTAAGGATCCTTTGATCTAGAAAATGGAAGTAGAAGGCAGAGGTAAAACGGGAGTGAGAGCAATTAAGAATTCTCAACACCGAAAATCAGAAGAAAACATTAAAATGGCAACTAGTTAAAGACAGGGAGCACTTAACTAATCCTATAGTAATACTCCTAGTTACACATTCAGACAGAACAAACATAAAATGAATGCATGAAACTTAGAAAAAGGAAACAATGAAAAGAAGGGAGTACTTCACTCATCAGCTTATCACAAGGATCCTGAATTATGATACCAGTCATCTTGTCCAGTGTGCTACTTTGAAATCAAACACACAATAGCCTCCAATGTTCAGCAAAAATGTCTATAGTAAAGTCCAACAATTTTATTCCACACTGAATACTTTTAATGTAGAAGTATTTATACAAAATGTTCTTACAAATATCCTAGGATAAATCTAGGAATATCTTTAGGAAATAGAAAATATCTTTACAAAATAAGAGGGACAGTTGCTTAACAAATCAGCGAGTTGTCCTCTTATCCAAAATAGATAAAACTAATTTATCTAACAAGGAGCTTTTGAGTGATTAGTTGTCCTACTTGCTGGCTGCTAGAAAATATCTTCATTTGAATTGCCTTAGATGATACTCTTTCATCTGATACTCTTTAAAGTTGATACACTTTTGACTGATATTTCCATTGTTTATTGTTGTAAAAATATATCTTTTTGCAGTAAAAATCAGCAGACTGTCCTTTTATTTCACTGTTTCTTTTTTACTGTTTTTCAAGGTAATTTTCTTCACTATTTTACCTCTCATTGTTACATTAAATCTGTAAATGTTTGCCATTGTTCTTCATTGGGAATTTTGACATTCTTTAGCTTTCTAAAATTCTCATCAGCTTCTGTATATCTAGCAAAGGTGGGCATGAACACAAAGATATCTTTAATCTCATGTTGTAAAAAGAAAAAATCTTCAAAATGCTGAAGGAGGACTTTTCCCATGGGAGTTCCTTGTGGTAATGGTTTGTTGACTTGCTCCTTGGAAAATTCGCTGATATTTTTATCATAATCCTTCTGGGGCATCAGTTTTTCATTAAAAACATGGATGTCTAGCAAGCCCCTCTGTCTTGAGCTTGTGTATTTTACCATAAATTTTGTTATGGAAATGTTCATTGATTCACATCTCTCTTCCAGGTTGTTCATCAATTTTTTCTTGGTTACAACCCTTTTAATCTGTAAAATTGTTTCTGTTCTATCCAATACCTGTAATTCCTCCAATTCTGCCCTGTTCTTGCTGTTTAGGAATGTGATGAGTTTTAAAGCCTGAGCAAGTTTATCAGTTAACTCATCCTTGGTCTTTTGAATCTCTGTCTAAGCTGCTAATAATAAGTCTCTCTGATCATATATAACCTGAATTGAAGGCCATTGAGTTTGAATGGATTCAATTATGTTTGTCCATAGATGATTTTTTACAAATGAAATTTGCTCAGTAAAACTTTAGCTCTTTTTGTAAGCCCTTGATTTGTTCTCCAAGTTTGATTGCCTTCTGTTCATGGGTTTTAGCATTTATCAGAGCTAAATTATTTGTAGCTTCAAGATTATCAATCATCTTCTTTAGGCTATTGATTTCATTAATTTTCCAATACATTTCCTCCATAGCCTTTACAATCTGACCTGCTTCATTTGTTTTTTGAACCTGTGCTGTAGAAGAATCTATGGTTGAAGTAGTAGTTAAACTCACTGGAACTGCAGTTGCCAATGGTTATTTTGGTGCTAGTTTTTCTCCTAATGTGGAAGCCATTGTTGTGGTAAACACTAGTATAACTGAAGGAATTATATGAGTGTCAGTTTCTTTCATAGTTTCCTTCTCTTGGACAAGCTGGTCCATTTGGGATTCCATTTCTTTAATCTGAACAGTTAATTTGAGGATGAGTTTCATCATCTCTTCTTTTACAGTTTGATCTTGAAGGATTTATTTGGTTTGTGGATGCTCACTCTGAGGAAGCTTAAGTTGTTTCCTCAAAGCTGCAATAACATCAATCTTTTTCTTTATCAACAATTCTGCTACTTGAAAATTTGAGGGATCAAATCCCACCTGTAAAACTAAATCCTCTAAGGCTTTAATCCTTAGGTCCTTTGCATACAAATATCCCTTATCTAACTTCATTTGATCCTGCATATTAAAAATAGTATTATGTAACTTGGTAGCACTCATTGCTTTAGTCACCACTGTTGAATACAACATTTCATAGCTATGTCTATGAAATTCAATTTGGTCCAACTCATGAACATTTTCAGTGTCTACCTAAAACTCCACCTTTTTATAATCTACCACTATTTTTGGTGCTGAGGTAGTGTTTGCAAAAATGACATAATCATTTTGTTTGTAGAATAATCAAAGGCTATCAGTAGCCTATTTTGATTCCCTGGTTTTTGCTTGAGGAATTGAGAATATGTCTCAGTCTTGATTTCCTCATTCTTCTGCTTCATCTGCTTATATTTCTCCTTGATATCTAAATCCTTTTACTTAGTTGTTTGTGAGGAAGAGGCCTCCATATTTTGTGGCTTTTCAATCATTTGAGTATCATCTTTACCTGTTGTTTGCTCTTTTTCAATTTCTACAAGAGTTTCATTGACTATCACTGTAGCTTCATCATTATTTACCTCTAGAGCATTTGTATCTTCAATGTCAATTACCTTTTCTTTCCCAATTGAACTGAATTCAAGCCTTTTATTATAAATCAGTTTGAATTTAGTTTCTGAAGTTGTTTCTGTTTTGTATGCTCCTTCTTCTCTGCCTCTCTTTGTTGATATTTCTGGCTGCTTTACAAGTTCAAGAGCTTGTGTTGTAACCATTTTTCTTGTTGTCTCTGTATTAGTAGCTATATCTATCAGTGTGTGCTCCACCCATTCTACTTGATTGACAAACTTCGCAATCTCTGGCTTAAGCTCATGTATGAAGGGTGTTAGTTTACATTTTACCCTTAAATTTCTCAGGATCCCTTGAGGATCATAGTTCCATGGAAAACTTTCTTGAAACTTAAACTCTGCTAATATCTTTGTGATTTCTTTTTCTGCATCTCTGATGTTTATGATAAAGGGACCAACCTAATTCTTTAATTTAAACTGGGTCTTCTTTCTGGCAGCTAAAAAATTAATAGAATCAGAATTGAGAATTTGTCTCAAATACTCCAGCGCAAAAATTATCATGCTCATATATCTAGGCAACTTATAAGGTAATAAGTTGGATCCAAAAATTCTTATCTCTATATGCTTTTCATAAAGAAACCAGTCTCCCATTTTATTCTGTTCTGATAGTTGCAATATTCTTTTCATTTCTTCATTGACTCTGGGTTTCTCTGCTTTGTACAAAATGTTCATTGCTGGATGCAGGAAAAGGTCTGAAAATTTTGTATAAGTGAAATTACTGCCCTCTTTCCTAAGCAAGGAAGTCCAGAAGATAATGGACAGAGGCTTTCCCTCTAAGTCCATCTTTTGTAATGCAATTGGAAAATTATTAGCTTGGAAGAATAAAAATAAGTGAAACAAGTAGGATGAGTATCTAAAAACCCCTTCAGTGGGTAGTTTGGTCAGTTGATGATGAATATTGTCTAATATGAATCTAGCATAATCAAAAATGATTGTTGGAGGTTGGCCTGAAGATAAGGTGGATAGAAAGCCTAGAATGGATTCATCAGTGAATCCATCTATAAAGTATCCCAGTATAAAAGATAGCATTGAGATAATATGTCTAAACCCTTCAGGAAATTTGGCAGTAGAATAAGGAGGGTTTATTTTAGGAATGCCAACATGGGAAGGCAAAAAGTTTTGAAATATCATAAACTTCTTTGGGAAATCTAGGCCTAAGTACAACCGGGTCAAAGCTTCTATAGATAGGGGGATTGATTGAGGATCAAATTGTAATTGCAACATTTGATTTATTGACTCTGTTTTGATGGTAAAAAGGATTTCTCTGTCAGCATTAACAATGGCCCTTTGGTCTGGTTCATAATGTTCTTGACATATTCTAACAAGGTCTTGTCCAGGGTGAGTCAATGGAGCTACATATTTGGGCAAATGAGTCTCCCAAATGGGCATTTCATCCTTGTCCAAGTATTTATCGTAGCACCAATTATGTATTTCTAAGAGGTTGAATTCTACAACAGGATCAACAATCTTGTAGTCCATATCAGTCAATGGATGGGTTTCTACAGTAGCTACAGGTGGCTGGAGGGGATTTACTGATAGAGTGGATTTAGCAGTGAGGACTGGAGTAGATTTAACAACTTTAGATGTTACAGATTTAGGAGGTTTGGATCCTCCAGGCTTGGTTAGTTTATAACTTCCAGGTTTAGCTGTGATCTACTTTTTGGTCATTTTGGAATGACTACTGCAAGCTTAAATTGTTTGCAGGATTTGTTTTTCTTTGTCAGAGGATATAAACTGGGATAAAACAGAAAATGAGGGTTTCCTGAATAGATTGGTATACAAAAAAGGCGTTTTTAAGATATCTGAAGGCTTTAAACCCCTTTTGTCTTTGAAAATGATCTTTAGAGGTCACAAATTGAGGATATTGGCTTCAAAAGTGGTTTTTTCGGACACGAAATTTTCTAGGAAAAATTGGCCAGGGTTCGGCCTGTTTTGGGCATTTTTGGACAATTTCTCTGGTGAGTTATTCTTATTAAAAGATTATTTTTCTTATGTACGGTTTAGAATTGAATTTGCAGGGTTTTAATCTGATGAAAAATACCTTAAATCGCATATATTTGGATGCTTGAAAGGGTTTCAGAGGTTCGAGGCCGAATGTGAGGTCTGGTCCAACTTGCTGGAGTAGAGAATGGCTTTTCTGGTCTTTATATAGGGAATCTGAAGTCAAATTTGATTTTCTCTCAGTATAAATTGACAATTTGGGACAAAGGGTTCTCACACAGTTTATCAGATCTTTTTACAGTTTGAAATGCACAAATAAACATCAAAAATGATATATCAAAGGTTTTAACCTTTGATATGAATCATCATAAAATGCATTAAATGCAGGTCTAATCCACTGGCGGGAGCGGTTTGGATTTTCAAAAAAAACGAAACAGTCAGCAGTTTTCGCATTGAGCTCAGGCAGTAAGTAGTTTTTGTTGAAACGAACATGATCCTATGAGAGGATGCCATGTCGCAGGAGGCGGAATGGGTAAAAAAACCCATTTCGCATCTGTTTGGGCCTTTGGCGGATGATCAGTTTATGAGCATGACATCGATCTTGCGCCGTTGGATCTGTGAAAAAGAAGCGAATGGTCATGATTTTCTTGGGAAGGTGCGGTCAAAAAGATGGTGGGACCAGGGTTTAAACCTTTTGTTTTCAATGGATAAAGGTTTAAAGTATGTGTAAGCGGGGCTTATGTATACGGGATAAAAAAAAAGGGGTTAAATGATGGTATTTATATAAAATATAAGAGTTTTATATATATGGGAGGAGGCGCATGAGGCGGGGTTATATGGTTAACTATGGTTTATCCTATGTAAATCTTGGGGCTTTACATAGCGGGGATAAGATACAAAGGAAAAGTTTAATTTTAATGGAAAATAAACCTTAGTCTTAATCGTGATAGTACCTCGGGTTAAAAGCTGATGTGAGTAAAGGTTGGTAAGTGTATTTCAAAGGCACAGGGGTTGAACCTTTATAAAACACTTAATTTGTCTTTAATACTTAGGATAAAAATTTGATGGGTGGGGCAATGTTTTTGTGTTTCCAAATACATAGGATATGCATGGAAAGCCATATTTTCATTATTTATTTTATTATATAGTTTTTAGACCATTGAAGGGTCTAATAACCATAAGGGGTGGGGTATTTAATTAAAGTTAGTTTTAGACCAAAGGGAGCATTATTTGGGTTTTTAATTTAGCATGTGGATAATATATTTGGTCTAAAATCTTTATAATAGTGGGTTTTAGGAGGTATTTTTAGATAAAGGGAATTATATAGATAGGATAAGGTATTTTTAGGGAATTAATAGCATAAGTTAAAAGTTAATATGAAAAGGGGAGATGGAATACACAAAAATAAACTAAATGACCAAGAAAAGTGAATAAAATAAAGCAAAGGTTTTCATTTCATCATTTCATCAATTACTTAGGATAAAGTATTTTTGAGGGTTTTTGTATTCTTTATGAATGAAGGAAGTTAATTAAATAGGATTTTAGGTTTCATTAAGTAAGAAGGATTCTTTACTTATGAATATGAATTAAATGTATGAATGAGGGATAAATAATGGTAAAGGGGATTTTATCATACGAATTCAACATTTTCCACTATCCAGTTATCAAGCCTTGGGTCCAGTCCTAACAGAAGTCAGAGAAATGCTCTGAGCCTCTTTAACTGGAAGTATAGAATATTAAATATTTACAGGGGAAGGGTAGTTAGTGATTTTTTGCCCGATGATGAATATTACATGCTTTTTCCCACTTCTTTCTACCTACCCAACATTACTCTAACATTTTTTCTATTTTTTGGCAGGTGCATTTAAGCTTGCAACCTTGAAACATTTATTCTTTTGAAAGCATAAACTATCTAATTCTACCTTATTTCATCCGAGGGCTCAGATTAAACTGATGAGCTCCTCATTATTCTCTACCTATCTATTGATTTGTCAGGATTAAATTGTCTGACAGAACTTTACTCACTATCTAAAACATGGAAATTGAAAACATGACAAGTCAAGTTTAAACAGTTTAACTCATCATGGATTATGGCATTTATTAACACTCTACCATAATCATTTGCAAAAAGTAAAAAGTAGTGGCTTTTGGACTTGCACACTTTCATGTTTTATTTTCATCTTTTTTCTTTTGGGGTTTATTTTTTTTAAGTCCTTTGATCTTTCTTTTAGGACTTTTTACCCTCTTTTTGATTTTTTTATTTTTTTATTTTTTTATTTTTTCAAAATATGGGAAAACAACTTGCAGAAAGAAAGGTATGTACATATTTTACATGACTATCAAAAGTCAATTCAAAATTATGATTCCTATATTTATAGCACCCTACCACTCCCGTGCTTGTGGCTCAATGCCTCCATACCCAACATCCCACTCATGTGTCCACATGACTGTGGCATCGATATCACTCTGCATCTAGGCCTACGTACACACTGGAAAAGAAAAATTATAATTATTTTACGAATTAATTAGCATGCATACATGTTTAAAAAAAGTTACCTCAATTGTTGGTCCGTGTGGTTGTACACAGTGACTCTCCTCCACATAAGTGTTATGAGGTGGAGGTGGAGATTGAACCATGGAAACGTGCACTAGAGGAGGTTTCTTTGGTTGGTCAGCTGCCCCCTCAGATGATCTCATAAGCTCATTTATGTAGCTTGGCTGTGTATGCATGTTATCACAAACTTATTAATATAAATGATCTAATACGAACTTATCAATATAAATAATGTATAATTTGACGATAAGAGTCTAAAGTTCGATATATATGTACCTGGTTTGTGTCACCATTAGAGAATTTTTGAGATCTAAAGTGGAAATCCTAAGGAATATTATAAAATAATATTGGAAATAATAAAATAAGATTGGATTACTTTATCAAATCTTGGAGGGAAAAAGGGAAAAACTACTTTTCAACTTGTATTTTCAACTTATCTCCCAACATTTTTACTCAAATTTTGAGCGGGAGAACTCGTTGGATGAAAATTTTAATTCCTCATTCAAGGAGTACGTGTGTTGTAAACTTTCGATGGACCTTGCTACATGAAAAATGAGAAATACATTAAAAGCATGATTACAATCATGTTTTTTCATGTATTTCTCATTTTCCATGTAGCAGGGTCTATCGAAAATTTGCAACATGGGTACTCTTTGAATGAGGAATTAAATTACGCATCCGGCAAGTGCTCTCGCTCGAAATTTGAGTAAAATTGTGAGGAGAGAAGTTGAAAATACGAGTTGACAAAGTAGTTTTTTAATTATTTTATCTTTTTTACCTTTTTACTCCAAAAATGGTGAATCATCCCCCATGGTTGACCTCATCATCTTGAATCTTATTGGTTCTTATAAATTTTATTTTGGTTGTACATTTTTATTTTGAGGCCCATTTTTTACCTCAAAATTTCTCTAATGTGTGGGTTGTGCACCCTACAAGTGCCATGGATGGTATCATGATGCATATTGCATATGAAAAAAGTTGGTCATGCCCTAGACTCTCGATATGAATCATCATGTAATGGAACTGGTGGGTCATGAGTCAATGAATATGGTCCTCTCATCTCTCCACGCAATGCAACATGTGAAATTGTCAATGTCCTTTGCATGCTCTCTGCAATGGTATGTCGGGTCTCAGCATTGAGTTGTGATGATTTCTCTAGCTTTTTCTGTAATACCACGCTCTGAGATGGTCGTGGCAACAATATCGGAGGTGGTGCTACATGTACAAGGTCCCTACGATCCCCTTCACGATCATAGGTACGTCCTAATTCGTGTCCATAAAACTTAGATCCGGTGTTGGCGTAAATTTATCTCATATGTAGCACGAACTTCACTTACATGTGCATTTCAAAGTAAATGGGGACCTATTCATTGTGGGGGAGCTGGCCCTAAGCTCCAATGAATCAATCATGGGAAACATCAACATTCTTAAAATATTTTAGTGAAATCGGACTAGCATGTCTAGCAGGATAGTCCAAAGGGATGTAAAACAACTCCCCATGAACATCAATGTTCTTGGTGGTGTCTTTCACTGCATTCCAAGTATGTGGGCCTCTAACCTCCATCCTCCTAATCCTAAGTAAGGAATAAATGAGGTGGCTCTGTGGGCCTTCCTTCTGGTATGTCTAGATCAACTTATTGATGATATCTAGCATTAAAGACACATTATGCCTAGTAGGAAAACTAGCAGAGATTTTATCCAACTCTTGTGTGATTTGTGTCTATTGGGCCCTAACATCCTCAACTATGATATTGACTATAACATCGTCCTATGGAGGGATCGACATTTCATTTTGATCTTCATCTTCGCCCTATTAAGAGTCTACAAATCATAAAGATAATTTAACATATATAACAAGCTAGAATAATAATAACATAAACATCAAATTCAAACACATCAATTGAAGACAATTTAAATATTAAAGAAAATTTCAAGGCATAAACATATAAAGTTTAAATAGGATTTAAAATGCAAGAGGTGTACCTACGATGGGTGAAGAAGGTCCACTATCGGTAGCAATATCATCAACAGAGACAAAAACACTACCTCTGACACTTTGACTTGTGTCGGAGGGAGGATCTATGAGTGGAACACACACTCTAGTTGGGCTACGTGATCTATCACGAGCCCAACCATGTATAGCATATCCCCCAACACTCCAACAGGTTGGTTGGAGGGCGTATGGAAGATAGCTCTGCAAATTACATATAATATATATAAACTAATCCAAGAAAAAAATGTTGACATAGAAACAATATTGACAAGAAAACCATTTATAAACTCAAGTAGAATAATCTAGGTCGAAGTCCTAAACTTTAGAATCTCCTTTTTGATAAATTATCAACCAAAGTATTGAGCTCCATGTAACCACAATTGAAAGAAGTGATAAAATCCAGCTTACATTTTTTCCCATTTATAAATAATGTGTTTTATTCATGGAGCATAAATATGTAAATATATATAAAAGTTGAAATAAACCTATTTTAAAAACTAATAAAATTTCATGCCAACCAAATACCCCATAAGACAAGTTCTTACCAGCCAAGATCCATCTTAACTCTGGATCTATCAAGCGCCGAGAGGGATCAAATCTCTGGAGGTGCAAACCTCTTTTTGTAGTGCAAAACTTGAGGAAATGTTTGCACCTCGAGAGATATGATCCCTCTCGACGCTTGATAGATTTGAAGTTAAGATGGATCTAGGCTGGTTTCAGTCGTGTGTGGCCAAGGATTAATTTTATCAATAATATGTAAATATACCAAATATTAATATAATCATTTTAAATATGCTAAATATGTCTGAGATTAACTTGGTCATTTTAATTTTAATTTTTCTTAGTTACCGGAGCTTGTTGAGATTATAAATATTGTTAATAACTTTAATGATGAAAAATGATGAAATATTTTTTTTGAATGCAAAGTGACAATAATAATGTTGAATAATAGAAAATGTGAATAATAATAATGTACTCACGTTACAAATAGCCTTCATTGTGATCAATTTCAAACTATTTTCTTCTACTATTCTTATTGTCACCCTTATTAGTTTTGTCATATTGTCATATCGATTATATGAAAAAAACAATTTAAATCGTAAACCATTAAAAAATTTAGCTCGAGTTGTTGTAGTAAACATGATACTGTGTCTTTCTTGCTCTCCAATATTAATAGATTAAAATACTATAACACAAAAATCAATGCACATTGTGAATCACTTTTTATGCTTACACTAAACCAATGCATATTGTTAATCCAATCACTTTAAAATTAATGTACCATCATATATCCAATTACAAAAAATCCGAAATCAATATCTACACTGAAATCAATGCATCTAATGCAAGCAATCAAATAATATTAGAAAATAAATTCTACACTGAAATAAATGCACCTAATGCAAGCAATCAAATAAGATTAGAAACCAACGTCTACACCAAAATCAATGCATTTAGTGAAAGCAATCGAATAGAATTAGAAATCAACATCTACACTGAAATCAATGCATTTAGTGAAAACAATCAAATAGGATTAGAAATCATCTACATTCAAATCAATGCATCTAGTGCAAGCAATCAAATATAATTATAAATCAACATCTACATTGAAATAAACGCATCTAGTGCAAGCAATCAAATAGTATTATAAATCACCATCTACACTGAAATCAATGCATTTAGTGCAAACAATCAAATAGTATGAGTCAAATGAGTTTAATGACTTTTGTATAGAAGCTGGCATTAAGAGGGAGACCACAACTGCGTACACTCTTGACCAAAATGGTATAACTGAAAGAAAGAACAATACCATTGTGGAAGTTTCTCACACCATGTTATGTGACCAAGGTCTTCCAAAGTTTCTATGGGGAAAAGCTGCGAACACTGTTGTGTATGTTCAAAATAGATGCATGTATTCCGCTTTGGACTCCAAAACTCCTGAAGAAGTATTCACTAGTAAGAAACCTGATGTTTCTGATTTTAGAGTTTTGAGTTGTCCTATTTACTTTCATGTTCCAAAAGAAAAGAGAAGCAAACTAGATGCTTCTGGAAAGAAGGGAATGTTTATGGGCTATAGTGAAACTTTGAAGGCATATAGAATCTATGTGTCTAGTCAAAGAGAAGTGGATATATGCCATGATGTCACCTTTGATGAAGATGTTGCCCTCAAGAAAGTAAGAAATATTCCTAGCTCCAAGGAAGACAAAGAAGATGAAGAAGCAGGGAAGTTGGAAGTGCCAAAGGATGACTTGATGCCTGATGTTGAAGGACCTATGGATCCCATTAATCCACCTCCTTCAAATAAGAGAAGACCCTCATGGATTAGGGATACTCTCGAAGATGCCAAGAGACATATTGCCCCAAGGGGGACATTCCGTGAAAGCAAGAATCCGAAGAGATACCAAGGGTATCTAGCAGCCATGAGTACGATAGTACAATATGAGCTTGGAACATTTGAAGAAGTCGTAAAGCATTAAGTTTGGAAAGATGTTATGCACGAAGAATATGAGTCCATTATGAAGAATTATGTCTAGGAAGTGGTCCCAATACCGAAGGACAAATTTGTTGTCACCTCGAAATGGCTCTATAAGATCAAGCATGGATCTGATGGAGGCATTGTTTTTTTTTTTTTACAAGAACGGGTATGGAATTATATTAGAATTTGGCCAAAATGCCTTTCACCGGTTACATTTGATCAGGCATAGCCCTTAAACTTTCTTCCACTAACTAATCAAAGGCCCCAAAACTTGGGAAACCGCAAGATTTACTCGAGACTATCGAGTCTATCTCCGTTATTTTCCCTATATTAAATAGACAAACAAACTGATTCAGTAAAATGCAGAAAAACATGACAATCTTTATGGAATGGAATCATAGTTCTCAATTCTGTCTACCAAGAGACAGCCAGCGGGAAGTGGAACTGCCCTGTTGGCTTCCAAATCAGCAGCTTTATTATTTTCCCTCAAAACGTGGAGGAAGGTTGTAGTCCGGAAAGATTTCACCAGGGTTCTGATTCTTGAAATCACTATTGCCAGTCTAATGTCTACAGGAGAGGAATCCTCCACTAAGACTTTGATAATGGATTGAGAATCTCCTATAATACTGACATCTAAGAGACCAATAGCCTTTGCTTGCTTAAGACCTTGCAGAAGTGCCAAGGCTTCAGCTTGCATGCTGATAGACTGCCCTAGTCCCCAAGCGAACTTTTCCACAGTTATGCCCTCTTTATTTTTTATAATTCCTCCTGCCCCAGCCAATCCAGGATTGCCTTTCACTGCTCCATCGAAGAACAAAGAGAATTTGGATTGCCTGAGGAGCAAATCCGATAGATCATTCTCCTTCCCTCTGAATTGCCACTCTTTTATGACCTTATGATGCCTTGTTTCGCCAGAGAATTGGAGGTCCATCGAGGCACCCCATTCTAAGTCTTGCTGGCTCAGATTCAAATCCGGCAAATGTTCCCCCAGACTTTCTTTCCAAAGAAATTTTGTTTTGGTGATGATAAACTGTGGATTTGGACTTTCATCTCTGAAAACTCTTCTATTACGCTCGAGCCAAATTTGCCAGCAGACAAATTTCGGCAAGGAGAGCCATGCAGCTTTGAAATTTTCATTTTTTGGGAGCATCTCTGGGTAGTAATTCCGCCAGTTTGCAAAAAATCGGATTTAGACATGGGTAAAATGAAATCAGATTTCCAGTAGCTCAAAAGGCCATGCCAGATTTGCGATCAGGATTAAATTGGCGAGGGGAAAAAATCAGAAAAAAATCGTAAAAATCAGGAAAAAATCGGCACAAACAAAAATATTCATTGTTTTTTCAATTTTTTTAATATCTAAAGCATCCATAACATAAAATAAATGCATTGACACATAAATATGAAAAAAAAACTAATATATAAGATGTGTAATATCATGTCTAGTGCTACATCACACATAATAGTGAATCATGTCCTGAATACTAAATCTTGAGTCTCAACTCAGCCTCAAAATATCAACAAAAAATATAAAATATATCTCACATCATGATTCATAATGTCATATACAAAAGAATGCACCAAATAACCTATACTATTGATTTCCTCTTCCCCTCTTGTGATAAATATAGCATCTTTCCCTCTAGATGAAGAAGTTGGTGGGGCTGGCAATGGACTCTATTGTGCTCTAGAACCTGAAGCACTAGAACCTGAACAACCAGGGGCTAAAGGAGGTAGACCATGTCCTCTACCAGTAATAGGGGTAGGTGGTGTCACCTCCTCCTCTTTCTCCTCCTGCTGTTGTTGCTCCTCCTCCTCCTCCTCCCCCTCCACTACCTCCTTCTCTATCCAATCAGGGGTTGACTCCATGATAGGCCTCTCAGCCTCAACCCTCCATGTAACAGTGGTTTCAATCGCATCTAAAAAGATGGCCTCCATATCAGGTGTCCTCTCAAGTTTTCTCAACCACAATATAAGATTGTATTAGATGTAAACAATGAGGTGTTGGGAATCCAACTTGTATAAGGGTCATAAATTATATAATATATATTATAAATAATAAATTATTAATTATTAAAAAAATTATTTAATGAATTCAAAAAATCAGTTGGAATATTTTAAGCTTTTAACCTGTTGCACTTTTTGGTGTGTATTTTTCCAAATACACTCCAGTTTCGATCGCATCCTGAAGAGCTACATCTTTGGTTGAGTATTCTAATGGAAAGATTTTGGATTTTTGGTATTCTGCCACCGTAGCTCCTCCACCATGCATCTACAAGTTACAACAAATAACATAAACATATAAAGTTACAAACATAAGAAAAAATTTTAAATAATGAAAATTCGAAAATTGAAAGTTGAAGCAAAGTATGGAGTTATGATTCATGAACTTGAAGAGACAATGAATTTTGAATCAAACTAAATCTTACCTGGAATTTTGGTAGTCCTATCCTGGACAGCCATGTCAAAGCTCAATGTGCCACCTTCCATTCTGTATACCTCCATTTCTTAGGATATATTTGCACATTATAATGGAGATGGCACCATCTTCTGAACACAAGTGAAAAAGCCATCCATGACCTTAACATCAAATAAGAGACCACATCAGTAAGAAAATTCGGGGTTCAGGAAGACCCCTGCAACATGAATGGGACGATGGAGTGTGTTTTTCCATTGCTCATAAATCACTTCCCATACAAGAAGTTGTTTCTAAAACCCCTCATCACCCTCATAGTCATAGTAGCTACGAATGGATTTTTTGGCCCTATCCATGGCCTCATACAAGTAGCCCATTGTAGGCTTCTCTCCATCAACTAATCTAAGAATCTTTACCAAAGGTTTAGTAATTTTGCACGCCTCTTTCACTCCTGCCCAGAAGCTTTCATGATATGAAACCAACCTACAGATGGCCTCTCTCTCTGGTTTGCGCCTGTATGTGAAAGCATGCCACTCCTCTGAAAGAAACATTCTCTTCAAATCCCACATAGAATTTAGGAGGGATTGAAGAGATATGAAACAGGTGGTGAACCGTGTAATAGCAGGGCGCACCAACTCCTTCTTGTTCGTGAATTTTCTCATCAAATGAAGCACGGATGCATGATTATATATAAATTTTTCAATTCTCTTTGTATATTCAACAATATCTTTGATAAAAGGAATCTTTCCAATGTCCTCCAACATCAAATCAATGCAATGTGTAGCAAAAGGTGTCCAAAATATGCTAGGATTCCTCTCCATAAGAATCTTGCCAGCAGCAACATAATTTTTAGTGTTGCTCGTTATGATTTGGACAACATTTTGTGGACCCATCTCCAGAATGAACACATCCAATAAATCACATAATAATTGTGCACCTTTGACATGTGCATATGCATCAACATATTTCATAAACATTGTCCCCTTGGGACAACTGACCAAGAATTTAATAAGGGTTCTACCCTTTTGATTAGTCCAACCATCTGACATCACAGTGCATCCTATGACTTCCCATGATGCCCTTAACTCCTCCATTCTCTTAGTGCAATCAACTTTTTTCATTTTAAAGAATGCGCCCTCTATAGTCATCATATGAAGGGGCTTTGTATCCTGGGCCAACAATAGTGATAGAATCAATCGCAGCTTGGTAAAATGGATTTTTCCTAGCAACACTGAAAGGAATTTCACTCCAAAGAAAAAGCTTCCCCAACAGCGTGTCAGCTTCTTCCTACTCCCTTTTTTTAATAAGTGAGGAGATAGATGGTTGTGCACCAGGTGTGGTTCTAGGAACAAAATATGATGAGGCATCTACAGGGTTGGGTGTAGAAGATGTTGATGGTGAAGAACCACTACCACTCTCACGGTCACCTCCAAACCCTTCTATTTGACTCTTCGGAGTTGCACACCTAAGTTTAGTTGTTTCTATTCCTTCTAATGATTTGAGGGCTCTTCAGATTATTTCTAGATTGGTATTTGTGCAAGGCCCTACTTCATGTCCAGGAACCTGTGAAAGGTGGTATTTCAATCTGTATACCCCCCCATCATGTGGTGCCCACATAACTTGCAACTCAAATTTGATATGTCAAACTCCTGATCAGGTTCACAAAATTCCCACATAGGGTCCAATTTCCTTGGCATGTTTCTAAATTTGTTTAACTCTTGAGTTTTACTATAAGATGAAGTTTGAACTTTGAAATTTGAACCTAGGGCACAAGAAAAATTGCAAGTTCAAAAATAAAATAAAATAAAATTACAGTTTTACATACAACATTTTGATTTTTTCACAGAAAAAAAACCTCAACTCGATGTAACAATAATGGGAAAAAATACACATTGAAACCCAAGAAAAAAAAATTGAAAGAAACTAGGAGCACAAGAAGAAATATAAAATAATAAATTTAACAACCAATTTTTTTCATTTTTGACCAAAATAAACCCTCTCCACTCAATAAAACAAAACAAAAAACACAACCAAATGCAAACAAAAATTATGGAAAATACATGGGTGATAGAAACTCATTAAAGAACAAGAAAAAAACAAAAATAAAGCAGTCAAATTTGATGCCCATACCTGGAAAAAATGATTTGCTGAAGAAACTTGGTCCAAACTTGAATTTTGTTGGCTTGGTTGCTAAACTCCTTCATTTTTCTCCTCTCTTACCCTTGTAGATGACTTCTCCTCCTCCTTAGCTCTCGTTCTTTCCCTCTGTCTGCAAAAAAGACAAAAAAAATGAATTTTCATGTTATTGGGTCGTTGTTTGATGGACCCACAATTTTTACTCGTTGAATCGCGATTTTTTCACTATTTTTTGAAAATAAAAAAAAATTGCCGAAAAAAACGACGAATATATTGGACGGGCAGAAAAGTCGTGATTTTATCGCGATCTTCGCTTCTCTGGATGGAAGTGCTGAAAAGTACAAGGAAAGGTTCATTTCCTGAGGCTTCTCTCAAAAAGAAGGCATAGATTATGATGATATATTTGTACCTGTGGCCCGTTATACCACCATCCGATCTATTATTGCCCTTGCTGCTACGCAAGGATGGAGTCTACATCAGATGGATGTGAAGACCATTTTTCTGCATGGATCTATAAAGGAAGAGGTGTATGTGGAGCAACCTCTAGGGTTCGAAGTCTGAGATAGAGACACCCATGTATGCAGGTTGAAGAAATCCTTCTATGGTTTGAAGCAAGCCCCTAGGGCTTGGAACGAGAGGATAGATAGATACTTGATGAAGTTGGGCTTCACTCGAAGTAATATTGATCTGAACATCTATTTTAAGGTTGATAGCGAAAGGCCTCTCATTTTGGTTCTCTATGTGGACAATCTCCTCCTGACAGGTGCTGACCCTCTCATTCATCAGTGTAAGAGGGAGCTAGCTTCCAAGTTTGAGATGAAAGACCTAGGACTAATGCACTACTTCCTAGGCTTGGAGATCTAGCAGAGACCGGACGAGATTTTCCTTTCTCAAGGAAAATATGTCGTGAAGCAGCTGGAGAGATTTAGTATGGTGGATTGTAAGTCTGTGTCAACACTGATGGAACTAAACTTTAAGAAGTTGAGTGGAAACGTTTTTGGGCCAGTGCTAGCAAATCCTACCGAGTATCGACAACTCGTAGGGGCCCTGATGTTCTTAGTGAACTCCCATCCAGACTTATGTTTTGGTGCCAAGAATCTATTGATATATCTTCGGGGCACAATCAACCATGGGCTGAGATACACTACCAGGAGTTTGAGACTCCATGGATATACTTATGCTGATTGGGCTAGCAGTGTGGTGGATTGCAAGAGCACATCTGGATGTTGCTTGACCTTTGGTTCTGCTTTGATATCTTGGATGAGCAGGAAGAAAAATTCGGTGGCTTTGAGCACCATTGAGGCCGAATACATTGCAGAAAGTATGGCATGTTATGTATCTTTTTGGTTGCGAAAGCTCTTCAGTGAGATGTTCAGGCATGTGCTAGATACCACCATTATCCTTTGTGTAAGTTGGATTTGTCTTTTTGAGAATCTTGTGTTCCACAATCGATCCAAGCATATTGATATTAGGTGCCACTTTATCCGGTATATGGTACAGCGAGGTGCCGTAAGGCTCAATCATATAGGAACTGATGAACAGGTTGTGGATATTATCATGAAGCCCCTGGGGAAGGTCAAGTTCCTAACCTTCAGTGAGAAGCTTGGAATCGTGGAAAAACCCTATTCTGAGGGTCCTCCTTGAGTTGGACTATGAGCTTTGGGAGCTCTAGGGGGCTTGGGGATACCTTCTTAGAGCTATAAGCACTCAAGGGGCTAGGCTTGTTGAACCTTGTGGTGCTTCTGGCCCACAATTATGATATTGATTTGGTTTGCCTCTCTCTGATCTATGCCCCGCATGCATCCTACCCATGGAGTTTCGGACTCATGGGAAGTACTTCTCATTTGGCCAATGAGGTGGTAAATATGGATAGAGACCATAGCAAGACCGATGCACACATCGAATATTTCCATACTCTTTATTTCTAGGATGGCACATGTCCAACACCTTGATCTGGGATCAAGTATGATGAGGTTTTATCCTCTAAACTGACTTCGGGTCAGTAAACTAACTCTAGGCTAGTGTGAGACTCTATTGAGTCTAAGAGAGGTTTTTACCTCTAAGCTAACTTCGGGTCAATTGTGTCTGATGTCTTTGTGACTCACCTTTTGTTCTGAAACAAAGAGCCAACAAACAAAGTTACGGTGGGATGTAGCACGATGTTTGGTTTGGTACATGATGGATGGCACTTGTGGATAGATGAAGTTCTCCCTAATTGAGAGGGAGTGTTAATTTTGAGAAACTAGATCCAAACTCCATGTTTCACTGCTCATATGACGATGGTCATATTATTTTTGGATTCCTCTTTCAGAGAGGTGCAAGATTGATCTAAAGATCATCCTGATTGGATGAGCAGAACATTGGTTTTGAATTTATTTTCCACATGTGCAAGGTCACCCAGATTTATCCCACATGCCTAAGAGATGTGTCACACACCCTCATTGATGAATATAAATTGGAGAGACTTAGAGGTAATTTTATAATCATCTCTTCACACATTCTCTCATTGTGATCTGATTGGTTTGATAGCCTTTGGAGGCCTTTTTCCCCCACACGTGTGGAGCGAAGCTGTTGTTTTTTGCGTTGATCTGTTTAGGGATTTCTATTTTCTGCATTGATCAGTTTAGCGACTTTCTACTGCAACGTTGACCATGGTCAACGCTTGGTCATTTGACCTCAATATTCTGCAGTAATTTTGATTTTAGGAGGCCATACAGGTGGGCACTAAAATTGAGGAAATTTGGGCTATTTGACTGAAGCCCTAGTTTGTTGTGTTGACTTTTCAGAGGCTGCCTACGTTGAATTTTCTGCGACATCCCTAGTTTGACTTGCATTGACTTGTGATGAGCTATCTTTGAGGGTTGTGGATATGACACTAATTTGGGCTATTTGATTGAAGCCCTAGTTTGTTGTGTTGACTTTTCAGAGGCTGCCTACGTTGAATTTTCTGCGACGTCCCTAGTTTGACTTGCATTTACTTGTGATGAGCTATCTTTGAGGGTTGTGGATATGACACATGAAAGTGTCGGCTATCCTAGAAAGACTTTTTTGGTTGAAGCATCCTGCTGACCGTCATTTTTGTAACATATTTTGGCACACCTAAAAAAAAAAATCGGTGAAAATTTGTCAATTTCTTACTAAGTTAAAAATACTGAGAGATATATTTATTATGCTTTTGCATGGTTTATTCCTTTTATATATTAATTTTGATTTAAAATAATTTATTATGAAAATGTTTGTTTTAAATTAAAATTGTATTATAAAATTAATTAAATTTTAAGCCTAAGTCCTACCAAGCATTTCAAATTTATGAAGGACGATCTCCATTCATTTCAGACCCCCTAGGGTCATTCGAGCTTTAACAGCTGGGGGGGTCCGAAATTAGTTGTTTTTCAAAACAACTCTTGGGCACGTGGCATCGTGTGGAGTAGTTCGCACCCCCCAGCAGCAAAACCTCTTACCAACCAGCACCCCCCCCCAAAAAATCCGTAGGTGGTTTCAATGACAGCGCAGCAAACAAAATGTTTTCTAGATAGTAAAATTCGACTGCAGATTTTGTAGATTTCATATATCAGAGGACCTATAATGTGGTTAAGGGTGTTCACATTTACTTTGCTCGATTTTTCAACTCATCCTGGATTACCCAGCTCTACGATCAGTAGGTTCAGGAAGCTAACCTTTGCTTAGCTTGGTTTGGGAACATTTTTTTCTGATTTCAGTATACTGGCGAGAATTGGATCAGCTCTAAGAATCAACGGTTGTCGCTGTCGTTCGTGGCCTCCGGGACCAACTGAATGGCCCCTTGTGGGATCTCTGTTGTCAGTGGGATTTCAATATAGGCATCGCACTTTTGCAATATTGGCCAACAAGTATGGTCCGCTTATGCATCTCCACCTAGGGACTACAAATTTTATTATGGCTTCAAGCCCAGAGATCGCCATGGAAGTCCTGAAAATCAAATATGTCGAGTGGTCATCCAGGCCATTGTCTTCTATTGGAAAATACATCGGCTTTGTCTTCTATTGGAAAATACATCCAAGCCACCTACACAAAATATGCTCTACACATCTCTTCTCTCCTGCCAGAATAAAAGCCCAGGTGGATATCCGAAGATAGGAATTCCTGGCCATGTGGACAAAATTTTCTCCGTGTCCCAAAGAGGATAAATCATCAATTTCATAAGCATATGTGATTCTGGGTCTCTCAAAATCATATCCCGAATGCTATTTGGAAACAAATCTAGTCAGGCTAAGCATCCTATTGCTAAGGAAATTGAATCATTCATGGAAAAACTTGAAAGTTTCAAAGTCTGTGATTTCGTTGATCATATGGTTGGGAATGTGTATGTGCCATTTCAGGAAGAAGAACAGACTACAAATGCATTGAGATCTTTACAAGTCTTGAATTGTGGCATAGGTGGAAAATACATTTCCAGATTTTTTAGGGCAGTTATGCAAGCAGCATCAGGTGGAAAGGATGATTCAACAAACACATTCGAAAGCCTTCCAAATCTCTTATTTTAAGAAAAAAAAATTCTTCTCCTTCCATATGTCAGCAACGCATTTCCTTGTAATCTAAATCAATCTAGAAAATTCATAGGTGGAATAAGCTCGTAGATTTTTTAGCTAATAAGTCATAGGAAGTTTTTAATTTGTATTAAGTAGCTAGGCCTGTGAGCCTTTTGATATCTATTAGGAATTTAGAAACAATTAGGAGGTTGCAAATTTCAAGGAGAGTCCATCCGAGACTGTTTTCATTTAATTATTTTAGATAGCTTGATTAAGTTTTTATTTTATTTTCCCAAAAGCTAGCAACAGCTAGCTGATTATAATTTTTATATATTTGATGGATTTTAATAAGAAAGTGTGGGTTTTTTATGCCAACACTCGATACTTTGTAATAGCTTCTCTTATTAGATTTCTACTGAAAGCCTTCTGGCTCCAGTCTTTGACAAAATTTTGTGTTTCTAGTACGTTTTTCCAGTCTTTCCATATTTGTTTTCTGCACATGTTCATAGTTGCATATAAGAGTTGGGTAAGAATATATTGGGTTTCAATCTCTCTAAAATCCCCTACATATTTATAATTATTTAAAGATATACTAATATCAGACTATCTGTCTGATCTAGCTCCCCTTTGAAATTGGTTATTGTTTGTCCTTATATCTTCTCTTGAATATTTTTTGTTGGGTTGTAGAGAAATCTTCTACATGCATCAAAATCTCCCTAGTTGTTAAGTATTCAGTCTGGTTGCTCAATTATTAGGAATCTCCCTACATTCTTCTGTCAAACTCTTATACAAATCAAATCGTTTTGTCAAGCTGGAAGCTGACACGTTCATAAGGGATCCTGTGAGAGAGTTATTCAATAATGATTAAGGATTGTCATTGATAGCCAACCACCCCCAATTAAAACCATAAATATGGCCATTGTGCTTCAAATATTGTTGTTCGATGACGGTGAACAGCGTTAAACAAGGCCTCGTAACAACTGAGGGAGCCCCCTCTGGTTCAAGGGCCAGCTTGAACCTAAATCTGGTTGAGTTGGTTTCCTGATGTAGTTTTCGCAGCCAAGGACTACATACGCCAAACAGGTACAACATTTGGCATCATTGTCGGGGAGTGCAGTAACGAAGATATTTTCCCCGGAGTACGATAAAGATTAGATCTATTCCTTGTTGGTGAAAAAGGAATAGGCATTTGTATTGTTTGCATTATTTTTCATCTGGCGACTCCACTTTGTCAGATGGCGATTCCACTGGGAAACCGATCCCACTCTTTTGAAATTTCAATTGCCTTTATTGCTACACTAGGTCCATTGATACTTGAAATCAGCAGTATATGTTTTCTCCTCTCAACCTTGATTAGAAATCTAACATGTCTATAGAGGAAGCAGCTTTTAAAGTACAGCTGTGGGTATAAGTTTTCCATGGGATTTTATGTTCATATTGTATATATTCTTCAGATTTTCAGCTGTTGGAAACATGGTTTGTCAATAAATCCACTCCACCCTTGGTTACATTGGAAAACAGATTACACCTAATACTGCAATGTTTCCAATTCATTTAGATAGAAGCGTGGGGATTGAATAGATATTCAGAGTTTCAGTATGCAGTAGATCAACATGTTCATTGTTTAATGAATGGTGTGATTTTAAGAGTATATGATAGATCAGCTTATATTTTCAGTCTCTATAATTTTTAATTTCTCAGTTTTCATTACTAGTATTGGCATATGGTTGCATTTCACAGTTGCAGGTTGCAGTCTGCACTAGCAGGCTATTCAAATGACATGATTGATTTGTGAGAATTGGTTATGGAAGATGATGGTTGATGATCAAGTTTACAGTATGACTCCATGCCCAACACTAAAAGGAAATTGATCTGCTTGTTCTTTGCATCCCACAAGGGGAAGCAGTCCCCATTGGAGCCGATGTTGTAACATATTTTGGCACACCTAAAAAAAAATCGGTGACAAATTTTCAATTTCTTACTAAGCTAAAAATGTCGAGAGATATATTTGTTATTATTTTGAATGGTTTATTCCTTTTATATATTAATTTTTATTTAAAATATATTATCTTAATAAAAATATAATTATATTTTTATCAAAATATTTGTTTTAAATTAAAATTGTATTATAAACTTAATTAAATTTTAAGCCTAAGTCCTACCAAGAATTTCAAATTTATGAAGGACAGTCTCCATTCATTTCAGACCCCCCTAGGGTCTTTTGAGCTTTAACAGCTTGGGGGGTCTGAAATTATTTGTTTTTCAAAACAACTCTTGGGCATGTGGCATCGTGTGGAGTAGTTTGCACCCCCTAGCAGCAAAACCTCTTACCAACCAGTACTCCCCCTGAAATCCGTTGGTGGTTTCAACGATAGCACAGAAAACAGAAGTTTTTCCGGACTGTAAAATTCGACTGCATATTTTGGAGATTTAATATATCATAGGACCTGAAATGTGGTTAAGGTTGTTCACATTTACTTTTCTTGATTTTTCCACTCGTCTTGGATTACCCACCTCTACGATCAATAGGTTCAGGAAGCCAACCTTTGCTTGGCTTAGTTTGGGAATTTCTGATTTCGGTATAATGGCAAGAATTGGATCAGCTCTAAGAATCGGCGGTTGTCATTGCCGGTCGTGTCCTCCGAGACCGACTGAATGGCCCCTGGTGGGATCTCTGTTGCCTGTGGGATTTCAATATAGGCATCACACTTTTGCAAGACTGGCCAACAAGTATGGTCCGCTCATGCATATCCGCCTGGGGACTGCAAATGTTATTGTGGTTTCAAGCTTGGAGATCACCATGGAAGTCCTGAAAATCAAATATTCCGAGTAGTCGTCCAGGCCACCATCTTCTATTGGAAAATATACCGGCTTTGATTTCCACTTAATGGACTTTGCTCCTAAACGGCCCCCATTGGCGCCACCTGCGCAAAATATGCTCTACACATATCTTCTCTCCCACCAAAATAAAGGCCCAGGCGCATATCCGGAGACAGGAATTCCTGGCCATGGTGGACAACATTTTCTCTACATCCCAGAGAGGAGAAATCATCAATTTCAAATGCGTATGTGATTCTATGTCTTTAAAAATCATATCCTAAAAGCTATTTGGAAACAAATGTAGTCAATCTGAGCATCCTATTGCTAAGGAAATTGAATCATTCATGGAAGAACTTGAAAGTTTGAAAGTCTGTGATTTCACTGATCATATGGTTGGGAATGTGTATGTCCCATTTTGGGAAGAAGAACATGCTACAAATGCGTTGAGATCTTTACAAGGCTTGAATCATGGCATTGGTGGAAAATGACTTTCGATATTTTGAGGGTAGTTATGCAGGTAGCAGCAGGTGGCAAGCATGAGTCAAAAAATAGATTCGAAAGCCTTCCAAATCTCTTAGTTTAAGAAAAAAATATCATTCTCCTTCCAGATGTCAGCAACGCATTTCCTTGTAATCTAAATCGATCTAGAAAGTTCATAGGTGGAATAATATTGTAGAGTTTTTAGCTAATAAGTGTTAGGAAGTTGTCAATTTGTATTAAGTAGCTAGGCCTGCAAGCTTTTTGATATCTATTAGGAATTTAGAAACAGTTAGGAGGTTGCATATTTCAAGGAGATTCCATCTGGGATTGTTTTCATTTAATTATTTTAGATAGCTTGATTAAGTTTTTATTTTATTTTCCTAAAAGCTAGCAACAGCTAGCTTATTGTAATTTCTATATATTTGATGGATTGTAATAAGAAAGTGTTGGATTTTAATGCCAACACTCGATACTTTTTAATAGCTTCTCTTTTTAGATTTCTAATGAAAGCCTTCTGGCTCCAGTTTTTGACAGAATTTTGTGTTTCTAGTACATTTTTCCAGTATTTCCATATATGTTTTCTACACATGTTCAGAGTTGCATATAAGAGTTGGGTATGAATAGATTGGGTTTCAATCTCTCTTAAATCCCCTACAGATTTATAATTGTTTAAAGAGATTAGTACATCAGATTGTATGTCTGATCTAGCTCCTCTTTGAAACTAGTTATTGTTTTTCCTTATATCTTCTCTTGAATATGTTTTTTTGGGCTATAGAAATATTCTACATGCATCCAAATCTCCCTGGTTGTTAAGTATACAATCTAGCTTCTCAATTATTAGGAATATCCATATATTCTTCTGTCAAACTCTTATACAAATCAAGTCATTTTTTCAGGGCTGAAGCTGACACGTTCAGAAGGGAGCCTGTGAGAGAGGCATTTTATAATGATTAAGGATTTTCATTGATAGCCAACCACCCCTAATTAAAACCATAAATCTGTCCATTATGCTTCAAAGGTTTTTGTTCGGTGACACAGAACAGTGTTAAACAAGGCCTCGTAACAATTGAGGGAGCCCCCTCTGGTTCAAGGGCCACCTTGAACCTAAAGCTGGTTGAGTTGGTTTCCTGGCGTAGTTTTTGCAACCAAGGATTGCCTACGAGAAACCAGTACAATAGCCGTAACGCCATAATATCTCATATTTTTGTTGGACAAAAGGAATTTTAAATCTGATCTATATTTGGCTTGTCTTATATTGATCTATTATTGTGTTCTATCAACATTTTAATTTCAAGTTTATGTGATTGCTATTTTGTATTGGGCCTAAGAAATATTGAAGTAAAAGTGCATCAATCATAGACCACCATGGTTATCTAAATTTAACAATTGTTGATTCAAATACTTTTCAAGTTATGTTATATCATCTTGTCCCCGCACCCATTTAAGATGTCCAAGTTAGTGATTTGTTGAAGCACGTTGAAAAATTTGCAAGGAGTCGTGCAAAATGGAACTTGTCTTGGCACAGTATTTGGCGTCAGTTGCATCAAGGTCAATGTATTCCTCAGTGTCCTAAAATTGAAGATGTGGATTGAGTATGAAAATAATATTATTATAGAGGGATCTTTGGGAATTTGGAACAAATAACTAGATGAATTAGAGATTGGTATCTCAACATAGGGCCCTAATATCCTCTGAAAAGTCAGCAATCAAAGATATTATGAGAGCACTTCCTCATAGAGAGAATTATAAGTTGCTTAAACAGATATGTAAGGCCTTTTTTGGAAAGATTTAAATTGGAAATTCAAAATCCAATTCAATGGTGTGATTCCAAATATATTTATTCTTCTTCATCGAAAGCACCCTTCATCCCCTATTTTGAAAGGTACATGAGCCTCTTGTGACCTAGAGGCTAGGTAGATTCCCTTGTTCCATAGTGTTTGGTTTCTCTGACTTAATGGATCTAGGCTTGATGGATCTAAGAATCGGCGGTTGTCGCTGTCAGTCGTGGCCTCAAGGACCTATTGAATGGCCCCTTGAGGGATCTCTATTGTTTGTGGGATTTCAATACAGGCATCGCACTTTTGCAATACTGGCCAATAAGTATGGTCCGCTCATGCATCTCCACCTAGGGACTGCAGATGTTATTATTGTTTCAAGCCCGAAGATTGCCATGGAAGTCCTGAAAATCAAAGATGTCGATTGGTCATCCCAAACAATGTCTTCTATTGGAAAATACATCGGCTTTTATTTCCACTTAATGGACTTCGCCCCTAAACAGCCTCCACTGGCGCCACCTGCACAAAATATGCTCTACATATATCTTCTCTCCCGCCAGAATAAAGGCCCAGGCGCATATCCGGAGACAGGAATTCCTAGCCATGTGGACAAAATTTTATCTGCGTCCCAGAGGAGAGAAATCATCAATTTCATAAGCATGTGTGATTCTGTGTCTCTCAAAAACATATCTCGAATGCTATTTGGAAACAAATGTAGTCAGTCTGAGCATCCTACTGCTAATGAAATTGAATCATTCATGGAAGAACTTGAAAATTTCAAATTTTGTGATTTCGTTGATCATACGGTTGGGAATGTGTATGTGCCATTTCAGGAAGAAGAACATACTACAAATGCGTTGAGATCTTTACAAGCCTTGAATCGTGGCATAGGTGGAAAATGCATTGCCAGATTTTGAGGGAAGTTATGCAGGTAGCAGCAGGTGGCAAGGATGAGTCAGCAAATATATTCGCAAGCCTTCCAAATCTCTTAGTTTAAGAAAAAAATATTCTTCTCGTTCCAGATGTCAGCAATGCATTTCCTTGTAATCGAAATCAATCTAGAAAATTCATTGGTGGAATAAGCTCGTATATTTTTTAGCTAATAAGTGTTAGGAAGTTGTTAATTTGTATTAAGTAGCTAGGCCTGTGAGCCTTTTGATATCTATTAGGAATTTAGAAACAGTTAGGAGGTTGCAAATTTCAAGGAGAGTCCATCTGGGACTGTTTTCATTTAATTATTTTATATAGCTTGATTAAGTTTTTATTTTATTTTGCTAAAATCTAGAAACATCTAGCTTATTATAATTTTTATATATTTGATGGATTGTAATACGAAAATGTGGGCTTTTGATGCCAACACTCGATACTTTGTAATAGCTTCTCTTATTAGATTTCTAATGAAATCCTTCCAGCTCTAGTTTTTTACAGAATTTTGTGTTTTTTAGTACGTTTTTTCAGTATTTCCATATATGTTTTCTGCACATGATCGAAGTTGCATATAAGAGTTGGGTAAGAATAGATTGGGTTTCAATCTCTCTGAAATCCCCTGCAGATTTATAATCGTTTAAAGATATTAGTATATCATATTGTCTGTCTAATCTAGCTCCTCTTTGAAACTGGTTATTGTTTGTCCTTATATCTTCTCTTGAATATTTTTTGTTGGGTTGTAGAAATCTTCTACATGCATCCAAATCTCCCTAGTTGTTAAGTAGTCAGTTTGGCTGCTCAATTATTAGGAATATCCCTACATTATTTTGTCAAACTCTTATACAATTCAAGTCATTTTTTAAGGCTGGAAGCTGACACGTTCAGAAGGGAGCCTGTGAGAGAGGTATTTTATAATTAGTAAGGATTCTCATTGATAGCTAACCACCCCCAATTAAAACCATGAATCTAGCCATTGTGCTTCAAAGACGGTTGTTCAGTGATAGTGAACAGCGTTAAACAAGGCCTCGTAACAACTGAGGGAGCCCCCTCTGGTTCAAGGGCCAGCTTGAACCTAAAGCTGGTTGAGTTGGTTTCCTCACGTAGTTTTTGCAACCAAGGGCTGCCTACGCCAAATAGGTAGACCTTTTGGCGTTGTTGCCAAGGAGTGCAGTAAGAGTACAATAAAGATTAGATCTATTCCTTGTTGGTGAACAAGGAATAGGAATTTGTATTGGTTGCATTATTTTTCACCTGGCGACTCCACTTTGTCGGATGGCGATTCCACTGGGAAACCGATCCCACTATTTTGAAATTTTAGTTGCCTTTACTACTACGTCGGGTCCATTGATATTTGAAATCAGTATATATTTTTTCTCCTCTCGACCTTGATTAGAAATCTAACATGTCTATAGAGGAAGTATTTTTTAAAGTACAACTGTGAGTATAAGCTTTCCATGGGATTTTATGTTCATATTGTATATATTCTTCAGATTTTCAGCTGTTGGCAACATGGTTTTTCAATAAATCCACTCCGCCCTTGGTTACATTGGAAAACAGATTACACCTAACAGTGCAACGTTTCCAGTTCAGTTAGATAGAAGTGTGGGGATTGAATAGATATTCAGAGTTTCAGTTTGCAGTAGATTAGTGTGTTCATTGTTTAATGAAAGGTGTGAATTGAAGAGTATATGATAGATCAGCTTATATTTTCAGTCTCTATAATTTTTAAGTTTTCATTTTTCAATATGAAAAGAGAATCTCGATTAGTACTGGCATATGGTTGCATTTCACAGTTGCAGGTTGCAGTATGCACTAGCAGCCTATTCAAATGACATGATTGATTCATGAGAATTGGTCATGGTAGATGATGGTTGATGATCAGGTTTACAGTATGACTCCATGCCCAAAACTAAAAGGCAATTGATCTGCTTGTTCTTTGCATCCCACCAGGGGAAGCAGTCCCCATTGGAGTCGATGTTGTAACATATTTTGGCACACCTAAAAAAAAAAAATCAGTGAAAATTTGTGAATTTCTTACTAAGATAAAAATGTTGAGAGATATATTTGTTATTCTTTTGAATGGTTTATTCCTTTTATATATTAATGTTGATTTAAAATATATTATTTTTATAGAAATATAATTATATTTTTATGAAAATATTTGTTTTAAATTAAAATTATATTATAAAATTAATTAAATTTTAAGCTTGAGTCCTACCAAGCATTTCAAATTTATGAAGGACAGTCTCCATTCATTTCAAACCCCCCAGGGTCTTTCGAGCTTTAACAGCTGGGGGGTCTGAAATTAATTGTTTTTCAAAACAACTCTTGGGCACGTGGCATCGTGTGGAGTAGTTCACACCCCCCAGCAAAAAAAATTCTTACCAGCCAGTACCCCCACTGAAATCCATTGGTCGTTTCAATGACAACGCAGAAAACAGAAGGTTTTCCAGACAATAAAATTCGACTTCATATTTTGGAGATTTGATATATCAGAGGACCTGAAATGTGGTTAAGGGTGTTCACATTTACTTTGCTAGAATTTTCCACTCATCCTGGATTACCAAAATCTATAATCAGTAGGTTCGGGAAGCCAACCTTTGCTTGGCTTGGTTTGGGAATGTTTTTTTTCTGATTTCTGTATAATGGCGAGAATTGGATCAGCTCTAAGAATCAAAGGTTGTTGATGTCGGTCGTGTCCTCCGAGACCAACTGAATGGCCCCTGGTGGGATCTCTGTTGTCTGTGGGATTTCAATATAGGCATTGCACTTTTGCAAGACTGGCCAACAAGTATGGTCTGCTCATGCATCTCCGCCTCAGGACTGCACATTTTATTGTGGTTTCAATACCAGAGATCGCCATGGAAGTCCTGAAAATCAAAGATGTCGAGTATTCATCCAGGCCACCGTCTTCTATTGGAAAATATACCGGCTTTGATTTCCACTTAATGGACTTTGCCCCTAAATGGCCCCCACTGGCGCCACCTGCGCAAAATATTCTCTACACATCTCTTCTCTCTCGCCAGAATAAAGGCCCAAACGTATATCCGGACACAGGAATTCCTGGCCATGGTGGACAACATTTTCTCTGCTTCCCAGAGAGGAGAAATCATCAATTTCATATGTGTATGTGATTCTGTGTCTGTCAAAATCATATCCCAAATGCTATTTGGAAACAAATGTAGTCAATCCAAGCATCATATTGCTAAGGAAATTGAATCATTCATGGAAGAACTTGAAATTTTGAAAGTCTGTGATTTTGCTGATCATACGGTTGGGAATGTGTATGTCCCATTTCAGGAAGAAGAAAAGACTACAAATGCGTTGAGATCTTTACAAGGCTTGAATCATGGCATAGGTGGAAAATGTCTTTCCATATTTTGAGGGCAGTTATGCAGGTAGTAGTAGGTGGCAAGGATGAGTCAACAAACAGCTTCGAAATCCTTCCAAATCTCTTAGTTTAAGAAAAAAAAATCTTCTCCTTCCAGATGTCAGCAACGCATTTCCTTGTAATCTAAATCAATCTAGAAAGTTCATAGGTGGAATAAGCTCATAGAGTTTTTAGCTAATATGTGTTTGGAAGTTGTTAATTTGTATTAAGTAGCTAGGCCTGCGAGCATTTTGATATCTATTAGGAATTTAGAAACAGTTAGGAGGTTGCATATTTCAAGGAGATTCCATCCGGGACTGTTTTCATTTAATTATTTTAGATAGCTTGATTAAGTTTTTATTTTATTTTCCTAAAAGCTAGCAACAGCTAGCTTATTGTAATTTCTATATATTTGATGGATTGTAATAAGAAAGTGTGGGCTTTTGATGCCAACACTCGATACTTTTTAATATATTCTCTTATTATATTTCTAATGAAAGCCTTCCAGCTCTAGTTTTTGACAGAATTTTGTATTTCTAGTACGTTTTTCCAGTATTTCCATATATGGTTTCTGCACATGTTCATAGTTGCATATAATATTGGGTATGAATAGATTGGGTTTCAATCTCTCTTAAATCCCCTGCAGATTTATAATTGTTTAAAGAGATTAGTATATCATATTGTATGTCTGATCTAGCTCCTATTTGAGACTGGTTATTGTTTGTCCTTATATCTTCTCTTGAATATGTTTTTTTGGGTTGTATAAATCTTCTACACGCATCCAAATCTCCCTAGTTGTTAAGTAGTCAGTCTGGCTACTCAATTATTAGGAATCTCCATACATTCTTCTATCAAACTCTTATACAAATCAAGTCGTTTTGTCAGGGCTGAAGCTGACACGTTCAAAAGGGAGCCTGTGAGAGAGGTATTTTATAATAATGATTAAGGATTTTCATTGATAGCCAACCACCCCTAATTAAAACCATAAATATGTCCATTATGCTTCAAAGGTTGTTGTTCGGTGACAGTGAACAGCGTTAAACAAGGCCTCGTAACAATTGAGGGAGCCCCCTCTGGTTCAAGGGCCACCTTGAACCTAAAGCTAGTTGAGTTGGTTTCCTGGCATAGTTTTTGCAGCCAAGGACTTCCTACGGGAAACCCGTACAACATCCGTAACGCCACAATATCTCATATTTTTGTTGGAAAAAAGGAATTTTAAATCTGGTCGATATTTGGCTTGTCTTATATTGATCTATTATTCTGTTTTATCAGCATTTTACTTTCAAGTTTATGTGATTGCTATTTTTTATTGGGCCTAATAAATATTGAAGTGAAAGTGCATCAAGCATAGAACACCGTGGTTATCTGAATTTAACAATTTTTTATTCAAATAATTTTCAAGTTATGTGATATCATCTTGTCCCCGCACCCATTTAAGGTGTCCAAGTCAGTGATTTGTTGAATCACGTTGGAAAATTCACAAGGAGTCGTGCAAGATGGAACTTGTCTTGGCACAGTATTTGGAGTCGGCTGCATCAAGGTCAGCGTATTCCTCAGTGTCCTAAAATTGAAGATGTGAATTGAGTATGAAAATAATATTCGTCTAGAGGGATCTTTGGGAATTTGGAACAAATAACTAGATGAATTAGAGATTGGTATCTCAATGGAGGGCCCTAATATCCTCTGACAAGATAGCAATCAAAGATATTATGAGAGCACTTCCTCATATATAGGAGTATAAGTTGCTTAAACAGATATGCAAGACATTTTTTGGCAATATTGAGATTGGAAATTCAAAATCCAATTCAGTGGTGTGGTTCCAAAAATATTTACTCTTCTTCATCGGAAGCACCCTTCATTCCCTATTTTGAAAGGTAGATGAGCCTCTTGTGACCTAGAGGCTAGGTAGATTCCCTTGTTCCATAGTGTTTGGTTGCGTTGACTTAGTTGCTAGCCTAGATCCATCTTAACTCTGGATCTATCAAGCATCGAGAAGGATTAAATCTCTCGAGGTGCAAACCTCTTTTTTTAGTGCAAAATTTGATGAAATGTTTGCACCTCGAGAGATATGATCTATCTCAGCGCTTGTTAGATCCGGAGTTAAGATGGATCTAGGTTGGTTTCAGTCGTGTGTGGCCAAGGATTAGTTTTATCATTAATGTGTAAATATGTCAAATATTAATATAATCATTTTAAATATGCTAAATATGTTTGAAATTAACTTGGTCATTTTAATTTTAAATTTTCTTAGTTACCTCAGTTTGTTGAGATTATAAATATTGTTAATAAATTTAATGATTAAATATTTTTTTTGAATGCAAAGTGACAATAATAGTGTTGAATGATAGAAAATGTGAATAATAAGAATGTACTCACGTTACAAATAGCCTTCATTGTGATCAATTTCAAACTATTGTCTTCTGTTATTCTTAATGTCACCCTTGTTAGTTTTGTCATCTTTTCATATCGATTATATGAAAAAGACAATTTAAATCGTAAACCATTTAAAAATTTAGCTCGAGTTGTTGTAGTAAATATGATACCGTGTCTCTCTTGCTCTCTAATATTAATAGGTTAAATTACTATAACACAAAAATCAATGTACATTGTCAATAAATTTTTGTGCTTACACTAAAGCCAATGCAGATTGTTAATCCAATCACTTTAAAATTAATGTACCATCATATATTCAATTACATCAAATCAGAAATCAACATCTACACTGAAATCAATGCATCTAATGCAAGCAATCAAATAATATTAGAAAATAACTTCTACATTGAAATCAATGCACCTAATGCAAGCAATCAAATAATATTAGAAACCAGCATCTACACTAAAATCAATGCATTTAGTGAAAGCAATCAAATAGAATTAGAAATCAACATCTACACTAAAATCAATGCATTTAGTGAAAACAATCAAATAGGATTAGAAATCATCTACATTGAAATCAATGCATCTAGTGCAAGCAATCAAATATAATTATAAATCAACATCTACATTGAAATCAACGCATCTAGTGCAAGCAATCAAATAGTATTAGAAATCAACATCTACACTGAAATCAATGCATTTAGTGCAAGCAATCAAATAGGATTAGAAATTATCTACATTGAAATCAATGCATCTAGTGCAAGTAATCAAATATCATTAGAAATAAATATCTACACTAAAATCGATGCATCTAGTGCAAATAATCAAATAGGATTAGAAATCATCATCTACGCTGAAATCATTGCATCTGGTGAAAAAAAATATTCTTCCCTTTCTCCCCCCTCCATCTATATCTGTATCCCCCTCCATCTCTTCTTCTTTTGTATCTCTATCTCACCCCCTTAAACAAACACACTCTCGCACTCCATATATATCAATCTCTTTTTCACTCCCTCCATCTCTCCATCTCTCTCTTCTTCCCTCTCTTCACCTTCCATCTATATCTCTATCTTCCCCTTCTCTCCCTCTTCCACGCTAATATCTCTCTTTCATCCTTTTTTCCTCTCCCTCTCTCTCCATCTTCCTTATAACTCACTCTCTCTCTCTCTCCACCTTTCTCTCTCTATGTCTTCTTACCTCCCTCTCTCTTCCCATCCAAGTCCGTCTCTCTTTCCCTCCCTCTCTCCACTCTCTCACATCCTCTCCCTTCCTTCCTCTCTCTCTCTCTGTCTCTCTTCACCCACCAAATATGTTACTATATCCCTCCCTCTCTCCATATCTCTCCTTGTCTCCCCCCTTATCTCCATCTCTCCTTATTTCTCTCTTTATCTCACCCCCAAACATGCACACTCTCTCTCCATCTCTCCCTTGTCACTCCTCTCTCTCCACTTCTCACTCTCTATATTTCCTATTTCCTACCTCTCTCCACCTCCAAATCCATCTCTCTATCGATCCGTCTCTAATCCTCTCTCCTCCTCTCTCTCAAGTCCTCTCTCTCGAACTTCCTCCCTCTCCCTCTCTCTCTCTTTCTCCAATACTCTCTCTTCCCCCATCACTCTCCTCATCTCTCTCAATTCCTCTCTCTCTCTCTCTCATTGTCCTCCAATCCTCTCTCTTCCCCCATCTCTCTCTCTCTCTCTCCAATACTCTCTCTTCCCCCATCACTCTCCTCATCTCTCTCAATTCCTCTCTCTCTCTCTCCCTCCAATACTCTCTCTTCCCCCATCACTCCCCTCCTCTCTCATCCTTCCTCTCGCTCCCTTTCTCTCCTACCTCCCTCTCTCTTCTCCCATCTCTCTCTCTCTCTCTCTCTCTCTCTCTCTCTCTCTCTCACACACACACACACACATTTCCCTCCAATCCTCTCTCTTCCCCCATCTCCCTCTCTCTCTCTCTTTCTGCCCCTCTCTCTCTCCAACTACATTACCATATCCCTCTCTCTCTCCTTATCTCTCCTTCTCTCCCCCCTTATCTCCATCTATCCTTATTTGTCTCTTTATCTCACCCCTACACATACACACACTCTCTCCATCTCTCCCTTGTCACTCCCTCTCTCTCTCCACTTCTCACTCTCTCTGTATTTATTCTTCCCTCTCTCTCCCCCTCCAAATCCATCTCTCTATCCCTCCCTCTCTCGTCCTCTCTCTCAATTCATCTCTCTGATCCTTCCTATCTCTCCCTTTCTCTCTTACCTCTCTCTTCCGCCATCTCTCTCTCCTCCAATCCTATCACTATCTCCTCCCCCTCTCCTTCTCTCTCTCCCCCCTTTATATTTGTGTCTCCCTCTCTCTCTCTCTCTTACCCTTCTCTACCTCTCTCACTCCTCTCCCTCTCTCTCTCTCTCACCCTTCTCTACCTCTCTCACTCCTCTCCCTCTCTCTCTCTCTCTTCATTCCTCCTCTCCCCTTCCCTTTAGTTTATCTCCATCTCTCCCTTGTCAATCCCCTTATATCTCCACCTCTATCACTCTATATCTTTGTTCTTCCCTCCCATATATATCTTGTGTTAATATATATCATGATATATTTATATATATCTATATATATATATATATATATATATATATATTTAGACAGAAGCGGTTAATTTTTATTAAAGGGCGCCAAAACAGTGGCCATGAGCAAATACAATGATGCTCTGGCTGAGAGCGCAGAGCAGAGTTTTTCTCTTGAGACAGTAATCATTGTAGCAGAGATTGAGGACACCCAACTGCAGATTTCTAAATTCAGTGCTATCTTGGTCGGATGGAGCGCTGGAGAAAGCATCGAAAGGAGAAGCTCTGAGATTGCCTAAAGGTCCACAGGCGAGCGCTGGAAAATGTGTGGAGCCGGTGGCATGATATCCCTCTGTATAAGTAAGCAGGTCCTTCATTTGGCGTTTCAGGAGGCCGTAAGTAGAACCCTTCTTTCTATTTCCTGTGGATCCGCTATGAATAGAAAACAGAGCATATTTGCTTCTACCACTAATGTTGAAGTTGATCGCCCAGCCTCCTCTCATCAGGTTGCAATTAGTTACAGCAGTGAAAACTGGGAATGGACATAGAGCGTGAATCTGGGAGCAAAGGTCAGGCTGCTTCTTAAGGGATTGAACCAAGTTTTTTAACAGCTGGTCATTAAAAATGTTACGGTTCAGACAGAAAGAAGGATGGATGGGGCTTGGAATCAGAGGAATACCCAGAAGAGAAGAGGCCCAAAGATCACCGGACTTAAGGGATATTGCAGATGGAATCAACATGATTAACTGAAAGAGATCTTATACTGCGCAGAACGCCGAGATTGGCTTCCTTGTCCGCCTGGGTATTTAACTTCCTGGGAATATGATAGAATGAGATCTTGTGGAATTTAGGCAAAATAAGTCTGATTTTCCTGAGGATGGTGGATAAATGGAGCTGAGAAGGATTCTTTTGGATGTTCAACGCCTAGATAATGAGCCTGGAGTCCCCGAAGACAGAAATGGAGAGGAAGTTACCTTTGATTGCTTGAGTTAGACCCTGCCATAGAGCAAGAGCCTCCGCTCTGCTATTAGATTCCTTGCCCAGTCCCCAAGCAAACCGAAGCACATCAGAACCATCAGGACCCAAGAGAACCCCACCGCCTCCTACGATACCAGGGTTGCCTTTGGAGGCCCCGTCAAAAAATAGACAATGTTCATTCAGAGCCGACATCCACTTAATGAACTCCTGCTCGTCCAGCTGAATTTCCCAGTTGGATTGAGCACTAGCAAGAAGGATGGAACAGTCCTTATGATTTGGGACCAGTCCTTTCAACCAGAGATCCTCCTCACTATCCAGAGTTTTTCCAATCTTTTTGGCAGAATTGGCTTCTAGAGCTTCTCCCAAGAGAGCTTTGATTTTAGTGATGACTCTGGACGAATTGCAGCTTTCGTTTCTGAATAATTTGTTGTTCCTCTCCAACCACAACTTCCAGCAAACAAGCTTTGGGATCCACAGCCAGCAAGTTTTGAGGAGGTGTTTTTTGGAGAGACCAAACGGAGATAATTTGATCCAGCTTTGAAAAAGAATTGGGATGTTCCGAGGAAGCTCTGTTTTATCAGAATTTAGCATCAGGACCCCCTTCCAGACTTCTTGAGCAAAAGGGCAGGTTAAGAACAAATGATCAGCGGTTTCTTCATCCGACATACAAAGATTTCACCTGGATGGTCCTTCCATACCACGCCTACGGAGATTATCACAAGTGAGGATATTGTTGTGAGCTAACGTCCAGCAGAAGAAATCAACTTTGGGAAGAGAGGGGGAATCCAAAATAAATTTCCATTGAGCAGGATTTGGAGGAACATTCGGAATGGCCATCATACTTTTGTAGCCTTCAGAAGCTGAATAAGAACCTGAGACTGATCCCCACCCTCGTTTGTCCTTTGCAGAAGCTTTTAAGGGGGATTTCCCTTGAAGTCTATCCAAAAGTATTGAGGCTTCACCTTCCAGCCACTGAGGAACCTCCCCCAGTTGCCAGCTGTCCCATAGACAAGTTGCATCCTCCGTCCAAGTGGAGATGTCCCAGAGGGTGTTTAAATTGCGAGCCTAAAGCCAGGCTTTGATATTGGTAAGATCTTTCATCTGACTCATAGGTTGATCACCTAGAATAGGATCATCCCAGATTCTTATTTTTTGCCCATTACCTGGAATCCAATACAGCTTATGGCTGAAATGCTCCAAGGCTTTGAGGCAGAGCTTAAAAACAGGAGAACCTTTGGAGGTTCTAGGAAGCTGGTCCAAGCATCTAAGGCGCTTCCCATGAAAATATTTTTTCCACAGGACTTTCTTGCTCCAACTTAATTTTCCAGAGACAATGTTCCATAGCAGCTTGGATCCCAAAGCCAGATTTTGGACAGCCAGATCGCGAATTTGGAGACCTCCTTCCATAAATGGCTTTTTAATAGTGTCCCATTTAACAAGATGTAGCCTTCTTTCATTATTTTTTCCCCCTTCCCACAGAAAACGCCTTAGAAGATCTTCCATTTTGTTGATGAAGGTTTTTGGGGCAAGGAGGATGGAGTGCTAATATAACGGAAGACTTGAGAGAACAGCTTTCATCATAATGATCTTTCCAGCATTATTCAGCCATGAAGCTCTCCAAGCATCGATTCTGAGTTTAAACTTGTCCAGCAGGGGCATCCAATGGGCTACTTTAGGAGTGGTCTTGAAGATTGGAATCCCCAGGTATTTAAAAGAGTCCCAGGCCCAGGACCCTTCCATATCAAGAATCCTTGCAATTTCTGATAATTCCTTTACCGAGCAGTTCCAACTATAGATTGTGCTTTTTAGGAAGCTGATCTTGCTGCTCGAGACCTCTCTATAAATGTCCAGCTCCTTCTTGAAGGATCTAGTAGATTTTATGCTTGCCCCACCCAGCAATAAAGTGTCATCAGCAAATTGGGCATGGTTAATGTCTTTGACATAGTGAACCATACGAAGGCCAGGAAGGATTTGATTCTGTTGATTATGGTCGAGTTGAAAACTGAGTACTGAGGCTTGAATGGCATAAAGAAGCGGGGACAATGGGCAGCCTTGTCTTAGGCCCCTAGAGGCTTGGAAAAAATCTGAAGGTCGCCCATTAACCAACGGCGCTATCCAAGGAGAGGCAATGCAGGCTTTTATCCAATTAATGATGTCTGAAGAGAAGCCCATTTTCTTCATTACCATAAACAGGAATTCATGTTTCACCCTATCAAAGGCATTTGCCAAGTCAAGCTTAATCACCATACCTTTCTCCTTTCGGTGATAGCTTGAATGAACAGCTTCTTGCACCAGCACAATATTGTCCAGAATCTTTCTCCCTTTGATGAATCCTCCTTGGTTTTCAGGGATAATGATCGGTAAGATTTTCTTGAGGCGATTGGCTATAATTTTAGTGATCAGCTTGTAACTAGAGTTACACAACGAGATTGGCCTGAATCTGCTGAAATCATATGCTCCTTTCTCTTTCGGAATCAAGGCCAGAAATGTTGAGTTGATGCCGCCTCCGATCTTTGCACAAGATTGAGATTTCCTGACCATTCTCAACAGGTCATTTTTTATTGTGGCCCAACATGATAGATAGAATCTAACGGGAAACCCATCCGGGCCAGGAGCTTTATCCGGTTCCATACTGTCCAGTGCATTTTTAAGCTCATTCATGTTGATTAGAGCAGTCAGCATAGAATTGTCAGATTCTTGAACACATTGAGGAATTAAATTCATCGGATAGACATGGGGATCCATATGTGGATCATCGGGGGCAGAGTAAAGATCTTTGAAGAAAGAGTGGGCTGCCCGCTTGATGCCTTCGAAATAATTAACCAATGCATTTTTGTGATGAATTTCTTTAACAGTTTTGAATTGCTTGCGAGCTTCAGCTTGTTTGTGGAAGAAGCTAGTATTTTTGTCCCCGGCTTGTAACCAGAGAGCTCTGGATTTCTGCCTCCAGAGTTCTTCTTCTTCCCTACTTGCTTTATGGAAATCTTTTTGCAGGTCAGATTCTCTATGAAGAAGGTCTTGGGAAACAACAGAATTTTCCAAAGATAATTGATGGGCAGCAAGACTGTCCAGGGCCTCCTTTCTTTTGGAGGAGGGATTTTTCAGCCTTCTAGCCCACTCGTTAAGCCTTCTTTTGAGCGCCCTCATTTTTTCTTCCCACACGGAGAAAGGGGAACCATGTACAGGTATGTTCAAGGCATCTGAAACCATCTCTTGGAACCCATCATGCTGAAGCCATAAAGAACTAAATCTGAAGGGGATAGGGCCAAGATTTTCGTCCAAGGAAATCTCAAGGAGAATGGGTTTGTGATCAGAGGTGTTATTTGGCATAATTTTGGAAGAGGCCATTAGACCGCAAGTCAGGAAATAGGATTGGACAAGAAATCTGTCCAAACGAGCTGCAATATGGCTTGGGTCGACCCTTTTGTTAGACCAGGTGAACTTCCCAGATGTGGGCTTGATATCCTCCAGCTCCCATCCCAACATAAGGTCTTCAACCCATTCTCTAGCTGGATCCCTGACCGGGGAGCCACCCTTTTTCTCATTTACAGCAAGAGTGACATTCATATCACCAGCTATGATAATGTTTTCTGGATTGTGCAGCGAAAGATAGGACAAAATCGAATCCCAACAATATTTTTTCTCAGATGGAAGAACTGGAGCATATATATTGAACATACTTACTTGTTGGCCAGAGTCTTTATGAAGGAGCTTCGTGAGAAGCCAATGGGAGGAGCTATCTTTTTTAATCAGGTCATAGATAGAGCTATCCCAGAAGGTAGCGATTCCACCGGAGGCGCCTCTCGCACTGACAGTACTCCCAATACCTTTACGCCAGAAGGTTTTGCTAGCATGGAGGAGGGGAGTTTCCTCCAACTTTGTCTCCTGGATGAGAAGGATTTCAGGCGCATACATTCTCACTATATCTTTCAGGGCATCTTCTTTTAGCTTGCTGCCTAATCCTCTGCAATTCCAGGAGACGTATTTCATTATTTATTGGCTTGGGAGATTGTGGCTCCTTTTGGAGCCGTGCCATGCTTGCGCCCGAATCTAGTATTCATCATTCCCTTGAGAGTTTTTTGAGAGCCTTCGAGAACATCCAGATAATTTTTCTCCTCTCTCTGTTTCTTCTTGGATTTTTGACCCCTGGCTGATTTGATAGGGATGACTTGTGAGCTGTCTGATTCATAGGCTCTTTCTTCTGAATCTTCATCAGATTCAGAGGCCAGGCTGATATGCTCTTCTTTATCTATATTTCCTTCATTGCCACCTTTTGCTGGGGGGGTGATTGTTTCAGTACCAGTTTCTTTTACTTCCTTCGTCAAGTCTTCCGGTTCTTCTTAAGCCCCGATGGTTTCTGCGTTCCCACCTGAGGAGGATCCAACTTTTGGGTCTTCATTGGCCTTTGGCTTGGTCTGAGGCTTCCCCACTGTTCCAGAATTTTTCTTCTCTGTTGGCCTAGGAATAGCCTTGCCTCTTTTGATTTCTTTCCATCCTTCCTCGTCCTCCTTAGTCCCGGCCGGGGATTTGGGACAATTCCGTTGGAAGTGTCCATGTTCATGACAGGTTCTGCATTTGAAAGGTAGTTGCTTGTAGTCCAGCTTTTGGTAGTGTTGCCATTCTCCCACTGTAAGTTTAATCGCCTCGGGGAGACCAGCCTCTAAGTCAACTTCCACACAGATTCTTGCACATGTGTATTGACCTTTATTGTCTGCTTTGTCAATGAATCTGCCCAGACCGTTCCCAATCCTTTGCAATGATTGATAGCTCCAGCAGTGGATCGAAAGGTTGGGGAGCCGAACCCAGACTAGTACTTCCTTAGGAACATCCACTGAGGGATCGAAGTCAGGGGTCCATTTATTGAGATACAGACCCTGATTTGCCATGAAATACGGTCCATTTCTAAATACCAGATCTCGGTCTTCTTTGGAGGTGAACTCGAAAATGAAAAAGCCTCTGCCAACTGCATAGCAGATCACAATGTTTTTCAGCTGTGGCCTCCAATTGCGTTGAATCCAATCATCCGTGGTTTTTGTAGATGGCCATCGACCCATAAATTGCCCAACCAGCCCTCTGTCAGCAAGGGCAAGGGCGATTTTAATTGGCTGATCTTCTTGCAGAGCGATCTCAGGGACTTCCTCAAGTTTTTTAATGAATTTTGGAACCTCAGGGGTTGGACGCTTCTTGCCTTTCTGTGATAACAAGCGACGGAAGGCTTCTTCAGATGATAGCGGAGGGGTGGGAGAGGTTTCCCCACCCCCGGGTTCACCCATGGCGACAGCGATGGTTCGTAGAAAGTGAGTAACTCAATCCATTCCCACAAAACAGCACCCCTGCAAATCCAAAATACAAAATACCAAGGGCCAAATCGCTACGCAGTTGATCTTGTCTCGCCCAGACAGGAACGAGGCGCAGCGCAGCACAGGAAATGAAGAAACCTGTTCACAGGAAGAGGGCAGCAAAGCCCTCCCAGACGCCCAGAGGGCCGAGGCTGCCGTCACAAACTCTGAAAACCTAATGCAGAGCGTAATAGGCCGCGCGAAAAAAATAAATAAATAAATAAAATAAAATAAAATTAAATAAAATTAAAAAAATAAAAAAAATAAAAAAATTTAAAAAATAAAAATAAAAATTAATTAATTAATTAATTAATTAATTAATTAAAATTTATATATATATATATATATATATATATATATATATATATATATCTAGAGTTAATATATAATGATATATTAATATATATTAAAATATAAAAAAATTAATATTGTATTAATCCAATGTTATTAAATTTAATAATATTAATATTATAATATATTAATATGAATATTAGATTTAATAATAATAATAATAATCTTTTGATATTAATATTAGGGTTAATAATGTTTTTTTTGTATGTATTAATAATAATTTAGCCTATGGTATTTAATCAGGTTTCACCTTGATAAACCCCTTTTTTTTAGTAAACAGATATTATACGGAATGAAAAGAGGTTTATTTAATACTGCTACTGTATTTTAATATATTTTTATTTATTTATCATACCTCTTTTATTTCCCATGGTATTCAGCCCATAGGCTTGTTATATAATTAGATGTTTATTCCTAATCCTATTGGATATATTTTTATTTATTTACCTTACCTTTTTATACCTCTTTAATATTTATTTATTTACCATACCTCTTTATACCTCTTTTATATTTATTTATTTATCATACCTCTTTATACCTCTTTTATATTTATTTGTTTACCATTCTTCTTTTATAAATATGGTATTTGGCCCATGGTATTTGGCCCATGGTATTTAGCCCATGGTATAAATATTAATTTGTCCCATGGTATTTGTCCCATAGGCTTAATCTAAATAAAACCTCTTTTTTGAGTTTTTTTAAATATAAAAAGGTTTATGGAGTAAATATAAAAAGAAGTTTTATTTATTTACCATACATCTAATATATATATATATATATATATATATATATATATATATATATATATATATATATATATATATATATATATCATAATTCGGAGTAAGTATAAAATTAGGTTTTATTTTTTTACCATACCTCTAGTTTATTTTTATTTTATTTTATTTACCATATATTTTTTGAGTGTTCGTAAATATGACTCTGGTTTAAGAGGCAGGGATCATTATTACAGATATATTGATTACAATTGAGCCGACATTAAAATCGTTTACATACAATCTTACATTAAATGTAACACTCACACATCTACCCTATACCTTAATATTTTGAAATATCACAATTTTGATGGGGAAATATTTATGTCTTTAAAGATTTTAATTTATCCATAGAATATGGGTTTTCTTTTTAAAAATTAATTTTACAAATATTAATTAAAATAAATATTAATAGATTTTGGATTTTGATTGTTTATGTTGAATTAACTTTTTTCCTTTGATTTAAGAAATGGTATTGACTTTAGTAAAGAATAAAGAAGTTTAAAATTTTACTTAATTTGTAAATTCAATGTGGTACATTTTTTTGTTAAAGGTGAATTTATGATCCATTCAAATTCTGGGTGAGATAATTTATTATCCATTCAAATTATATAAATAATACATAGTTGTATTTTAATAATTAATCTCATTCCATTAATAAGTTTAAAAAATTATATATAATCTAAATATTCAAGTTATATATAATTTAAGATTAGGTTAATGCTTTGGACGACATTAACGAAAATAAAATTTATTATTTTTTGAGGACATGACATACTTAGAGACATCGGGGTGAATGGTCATAGTGGGCTGTAGAATGTGCCTCTCGGCGCAATAATGTTTGACTTTAACACATGACATGTATTAGGTGCAAGCACTTGAAGACAATGTTTCTGGTACAACACCCTAAATAATGAAACAATATGGTACAAATTAAAAAAGAGCAAAATGATTATATTCATTTTAATTGCACTTTTCATCGTCCATTTAATATATGTATCAATGATGCATTGTTTAGACTTAAACAACACACGTGTGTGTGTTATGTTACATTATATAGTTAAATAAAAATATAATAAGCATAAGTTACAAAATCATTAATCACGTAATAAATTTAATAAGGGTGCCAACTAAGAGATATATAGTTGCCATATCATTAAATTAAAATAATTCTATAAATATGAGTAGTGGAAATTTTAAGGAAAACTACAGTTTATAGAAAATATAATAAGTGTAAGTTACAAAATCATTAATAAATTTAATAAGTGTGGAAACTAAGAGATATATATTTTTCACATCATTAAATTAAAATAATTCTACAAATGTGAGTAGCTGAAATTTTAAAGAAAATTACAGTTTATAGAAAATTCGAGTCTTTAAAAGTTAGTGCGCACCACACATCTTATGTTATTATGAAGAGCACATAATGTTAAATAAGTATAAAACTATGTTAAATGTTATATATGTGTATGTGTAAGAGAGAGATATTATAGCTATAGTTATGTTATTTATAGTTATATTTATTTTACATGCAATGTTATATATATATATATATATATATATATATTATAATTATATATTTATATATGTGTGTGTTAAATGTTATGTTATGTGTGTGTATATATATTAATAAAATTTAATTAAATAACAAAAAAATCTCATTTTGGACTTTGAATTTAGTTAATATTTTATTTAAGTACAATTAATTTTTTTAAACAAACTACTATATTTATTATTAAAATAATATTTAAAATATAAACTAATTTAAATTTAAAATAAAACATTGAAATAAAATTTCTTATTTGATTTAATAGATGTTCACAATGCAACCATATTCATCATGTCAATCTAAAGCTCCTAATTTATTTATTATTGGTTATACTTTAGTTGTTTTCTATTTTGGAAATTTTTTGGGCATATTTTTAGTTAAATTTGTTTGAAATTTAAAACCCATTTTAAATAACAAAATATCATTTTTTTAATTTATTTCAATAAATTCCTAAGAAAAAAATTGAAATTTAAAATAATTAAAAAATAATGTTTTTACCATAGAAAATATTCATAATAAACATACTACCATTGTAGTAAAAAAAAAAAAAAAAAAAAAAAGCCTAAATTATTTTATTTTTTTTGTGGTTTTCTAGGTCGTTTTTGGTCTTCAAAAGTTTTCTTGGTGGTTTTCTAGGTTGTTTTTTGTGGTTTTCAAGAGTTTTATTCGTGGTTTTTTGTGGTTTTCATGGTGGTTTTCGTGGTTGTTTTTTGTGGTTTTCGTATGTTATGTTTTTTTTTCCAAATTAATTTATTTTATTTTGCAAGAAAATTAAAATAAAAGAGACAAAAAATACAGGAAACCTAACTCGGCTTGATCCTTTGGGTCGTTGGCAGGGTTGATGGGCAACTAGATTGAGTTCCTCCATCTCAGTCAAGCTTAGAATCTTTTGTCGAACTCCTTCCTCGTGGTATGGGTTTTTTAAGAAGAAAAAGGGCTCAATCGACCCATAACGCTCAACCAAGTCATAGAGGTCAATCGAACCATATAGCTCGAGCAAGCCCTAACTCTGATCGAGCTTCTAACTCAGGTTAGAAAAACGTTCGATCGAGGGTTTGTTTGAATGCTTGATCAAGCTATGTTTAAGTGCCTAAGCAGCTCAATCCAGTGCCTAAAAATTACTTGGTCAAATGCTTAAAATTGCTCGATCGAGCTATGTTTAAGCGCCTAAGCAGCTCAATCCAGTGCTTAGTAATTTCTTGGTTGAATGCTTAAAATTGCTCGATCGAGCATCCTTTTTTCACCAAGACGTGCCCTCTCTTTGCCAAAAAGTGTAACCCAAATCCATGCACTCACCCAAATCTGCGTCTATTATAAGAAAATTCAACATGGTATCAAAGCCTAGGTGAAGGAGCATCCATTGAAGTATCTTGAAAAATCCAAGTATAAGAAGAATTGGCTTTGTTCTGAAAGCAAAAGGAAGGTTGAATGTCTAGATCATATTACAGAGATCATTAAGGGTTTGTTTAGGTCTATTTTTTCAAGGAAAGTTCCAGGGCTTCTTGTGGTGTAGTTTTAAGAACATTTGGAGATTCACATGATTAAGGAGCCAAAGGGAGCTAAGGAGAAAGCATCCCTCAACTACCTTTGTATAAATCAATACAATTCCAATGATGAGGCTAGATAAGCTTTCATTTTAAGAGACTCAAAAACATAAGGGAGTGCCTAGATATTTAATAAGGATGAACCTACCTTCTAGAATAAATACATAAAAAACGGATATTATGTCCCCTCGTATTCGCAAGTGGTCTATTTTTAAAAAGGGTTGAGATGTTGTGCGACCAATTCTTTTCTATAACAGGTATAAATTGTACATGAAATTTTGATAAATGACCTCCTTCTTGAGTTGCATAGCATACATGATATGTTGAATTCAAACGTGGTATTAATTCACTCATGGTTTGAAAATTTTCGAAGTACATAAGAGAAAACCCAACTTACCAAGCCAAGAAATGTAAACAAAAAGGCTAGAGATTGAGTATAGGCTGGATCATAAGGACTTAACTAATAAGGCACTGGTAAAGTGAGGGACTTATAGAGATGAGACAAAGTATTGTAGCCAGCACCAAGGGCTACAAGGAAAACTTCCATTGGTATCTACAATAATGATTTTGAACACATGGATGACAACAATATTATACTAAGATTGGGATAAATGGATTTGAGAGCAAACACCTCCAATGACTTATTGTTGCAAGATTCGTAATTATGGATCATTTTTTTAAGATGGCATATCTCTTGAACATCAATACAAACTATTGCTCAATAGTGACAATGTAAAGGTATTAGACATAAATATGAGTATATGAGAAGATTCAAGAGGTTCAAACAAGAATATAACTCGAATTTTCAAGCATGAATATGTTGACAAGTCAAAGGGAGCTAGGCTCCTTCCCTACTTAACACTAAAGTATGAACTTTTCCTTGAGATTGTTATGGTTGTATGGCACAAGAGTTGGAAGTATTGGGGTTTGTAAACCCTAGAAGACTTGGAAACTACAACATGTATTAAAGACTTAAATCCTAAGGTTTGTGAGATGAAACCCTAATGCAATATCTAGAATGTTGATACAAGTGAAGCAGGTGTGACGTGTCTCTTTGATAGCATAAGGATGACTTGGTATTGATGATCCAAAAACAGCACACATTAGCAATTGATGTCAAGGATGAAGATAACCAACCACCTCAAACGAAGTCAAAGGATTCTTACAATCAAGAGATTAAGTGTTTTTTTTCTATTCAATTTTCTTGTTCTTTTAATTTTTTATGCATAGCTTTGGAACTTTCTTTATAATTATATTATTAATCCTTCCTATAAAGGAAGACCTTTGTGAAGACTACCATTACAATGACTCATGGCAAGAAAGTACAAAGCTCTATAGCAGGAAGAAGGATTTTCCTACAAAAGGGAGAAAAACAATAACTATATTGTTGCTTTGCTCACAAATAGATAGATGAACACCCAACATTGGAGTCAAATGATAGCCTATTGTAAACCCTAGGGTTTGAAGGATAAAACCCTAGTACAAGACATGAAATACTAAATGTCAGTGGAAGATCTAGGGGATGAAGAAACCCTAACCCTTACAAGTCTTACAAGAAAGAAAGTTAATTGATGTTAAGAATAAAGATGAGATTGCATGTGGAATTCAGCGAGGGAGCAAGGATCAAGAGGGATTCGACAACTCTAAATTAAAAGATAAGTAATTTAGGTTCTTCTCGGATTATTTTTATTTTTATTCTTTTGGCAACCCTATTCTTTGTAATTGTTACTCAATGATAATTGTTTCTTCTATGATATCTTGAATAAGGTTTGCATGAACATTGTTGATATGATCTCTCAAGTAAGAGGGATTAGCAGTGGTACAAAAGACTTTCCTCCATGATAGAGGGAGCAATAGTAACAGAAGAAATTGCTTATGAAAAAAAGCTAATGGGAGGATTTTTATTGTAACAACGGGAGTAACCAAGATCACCACATGGAAGACCTACTTCAACTTCAGGAGTTAACCTGATTAATTAAGATGAAGGATTTTTTAAAGTACATTGTCTAGTTTTTTGATGAACCACAAATCCATGTCTATATTCATGGACCAAATATTTGAATATAAAAACCTCAATCTAATACATAGTACATTGGTACCTATGATGTATATTGGATATATCTTAGGAGATGAAGTGAGTCTTTGCAAGGACATCACTAGTCATAAAGAAATGACCAAATCACTTCATCTGAGACATGATAAAGAGAGGAGCAATAGAGGTCCAGTATATATTCACCGAGTAGATTGTGGAAAAAAAAATGAACTTATTATGATGTTAGATGTCTCCCTCATTGAAAGGAATGATGAGGTAGCTAGAAGGATTTGGCTAGGTCACAAAGGACTCTAGCCAGAAAGGAGAATTATCCAAAGGAAAATTCTCTTGAGAAGTTAGAATGACTTAATGCCTAGGCTAAGGTCATGACCAAAGGAGTTTGATATGTTTGCTTGAGGAGACAAAAAAGGAATTTGGCGCACCCTAGACATTTATGTCGTTCAAGATTCAAGATGAGAACATGTAGAAGACATGCATCAATATGAAAAGCTCATGGAACTTTTTGTAAGGAAGGAGAATTCCCAACTAAGGGAAATATGTAAGAGAATACCTCCCTTGCTAAGAGGGAGTGTTGATTTTTATAGCATTGGGAGGTATTCCTGCATGCCAAAATGGCCTCCTAAATCGGCCCAAGAAAAAATAAAAATAATTATTTATGACCTTCATTTACATCCCAAAAGACATGTCGACCCCACCTTGTGAATGGGTGTGACCCTTGGTCAAAACCCATCCAATTTGACCATTATAAATATCAAATCAACCTCCCCATTTGGAACAATTCAAAACACATAACATCTATCACTTTCTGATCCATACGTGCAAAGTCAACAAGGAGAAATAGATCAAATTTTGACCAGAGCTGAAACTACCATTGACCAAGGTTGACCAAATCTATTATGCCACTATTTGACTGAGTGTTCTGGTTGTTGTTGACCAAATCTTTGATAAGTTTTATACCAAAAAGGACAGTCCTGACCACAGAATCTCTGACTTTGACCACAGGCACTTTGACAGTTGATTACATTTTGAACTTCGACCCCTTTGACTAGAGTTGACTTCAGTTAGTTTGAAGTATTTTGATCATCATTTTGACCAAGTTTGACTAGTATTTAAGCTTAGCAATTGGCACAAATTTCTAGACAATCTGTATTGTTAACTTTACTAAAAATTAAATTCTCCTTAGAAGAAAATTTGGTTAGGCTTTTCTTGAGGTTGGGTTTTCCCAAGGTAAATTTTTGTCTCTTGGTGTTTGGTTGTCTCTTCATGATCCTGTTGTTGTCATTACATTATTGTTGAAGATTTTCTACGCAATTGCTTAATGATGTAAGTGACATAAGATAACTTGAGTATAATCATTGGAAGTAATTATCAAGATTAGAAATCAGTGTCTATTATAAGAAAATTCAATAGATCTTTGTCAGGATAAATAGTAGCAAGCTAAAATAATAGCAAAATAGTTGTCACAGTAGTAAACAACATAAAATAGGATAGAAAGAGGCACAAACTCATCCCTTTTTGTCTTTCTTTTTTTCATTTTTTTTCAACACACACACATTGTTGATATTACAATATAACTCAAGCAATTAGATCAACTAATTGTTGGTGATGTTGTTGGAATTTCCCTTTGGATGAGGTGCACCAGTGTATGCCAACTAGCTTAATAGTGATGCCATATGCACACGAGTGAAGCATCACCTAGGTTTTCTTATGATGTTTTCCTTGGGAAAAAAAAAGGTTAATATTACACATGTTCCAATCACATTGTATATAATAATTTTTAGTACATCATTGTGCTATATGAACATGTATTTATAACCGTGCATTAACAAAAATATTGTCTAAATGTAATAATACATATATTTTTTTATTTATAGAGATAGATGCATATAACTTTTACCTTACATTATGTACTTTTGTTTTTCATTGTATATTTGCATTCCATTCCATAGTTAAGACCTACATCAAATCATATCGATTGTGATATATAATTATTTGTTATTTTATATATGTGTAGTTGCTTTTAGACTCCCCACCTAGGTTCCAGTCACTCCTAGATTGACATAACCCCACATTCAATTTAAGTTGAAAACCATCACTTAATTTTTTTTTTTGTTATTTATTATATTCTTTATTTAAAATAACTTTTATTATTATAACTTGAAATTATTTCTTTATGCCATTTTATCTATGTTTTAATTGTTCAGCGTTTCTCAAAAATATTCGTAATAGCTTTTAACAAAGCTTCAACAATTGATGCAACATCTCTTTAATATCATTTTTTTTATTTAACATTATTACCTAGTTTCATAAATGATAGGGAGTTCTTTTAACCATCAAAATTTCAAAATAATCAGTATTGTAATAATTGCAAATTATTCTACCCTTACCAGAAAAAATGGAAACTCTATCATACTGAAGTTACATTGAACGCTACATCACGGACTCATCCCTCAGTCATCCCTCTCTGGTGCTATATTATGATATAATCTATATCTTGAAGCCTTGCAATTTTGTTGAGGCAAGTGCTAATAAGGACAAACAATTTGCAACATACATAGTTTTATTCAGCTTATTTTCCTATAATAGTTCCACATACAAATAATTCAGATGCTTGAGAAAATTAAATAAGCTTTGATATAAGAACTTGGAAATTAAAAAAGCCTGAAGTATGAAACGTGCCTCTATTATGCCATCTTGAATCCAAAAACAAGACAGGGTCACCTCACCCCTATGCAATCATAGTAATGATAAAGTTGCTCGTGCAAATCAACTTTAGCTACAGATGCTCTGTTGCAGATGATCAAAAAGCTGTGGCAAAAAGTTTTCCACATATTATGGCACTAAGCTTACTATTGATCATAGAGAAAAAAGAGAAGAGTAAGTAAGGCATTGCTTCAAAGATGACCCTGGCAAGCTAATCTTCCATTGCACAGAAGTGCCATTCAAATTCTCTTCTCCGAATAGAATATGTAGATAGGGTTTTTGTACGATTTGTCTTGAAGCCACCACCCGGGGAAAAACCTGAAGCTTAAGCAATGATGTCAGTCCGTCTTTAAATTGTCTCCAAACAATCTTTCCCTAGATGGAGATGACATCAGGTGGCGACCCCAAGAAAGCGACGAGGGAAAAGGAGCTTTACAGTTAGCAATATGGCTTTTAAGACGTGGAATATTAGGATGAGCACTCCTACAGCGATGACAACGCAGCTCCATTGAGAGAATATCTTTATCATCTTTTATTTCGACCTTTCCAACCTTCTCAACCTCTTCAAGCACCTCGACAGAATCCCGGAAGAATTTCGTTGTGAAAGAGTTCCAATGCTTCTTGTTTTTCATGTGCTGAGAGTCAAAGTCCTGGCTAATGACATGTAGATGTAATTGTCGCATTGAAGGAACCTGCCCCAGATCAACAAAAATACATCAACAGAAACCACGCGCTATCCAAAGGTTAAAAGAAAGAAATATATATTTAAGCAAACTCCAAAACTTAACTGGTACAAGTGGCAATACTTACCAAATGATAGCCAAGGCGGAAGATCATTGATGGATCTTCCTGCAGGACAGAAGTTGCCCATTTCTCTCCAACAGAATGAATGTGTCTTAAGAGGGGAATGTGTTCTTTCCGTACATCTGCTAGACTGTCAAGTCCATCTAACCTTGCTACTACGAGTACATGTTTCTTTGCCTGCATAAGGGTATATTTTAGCCGATACAGAAAAGCAAAAGAAATTAGAATGTGAAACTATTCTCAACACTTTGAAAGGATTAAGCAAGCTTACCTTAGGATAAAGATCAGGAAGTACAACAACGGAATCCGAGCACTCAAGAACTGTCTTCTCATGTCGTTCAGGATTTAAAGCAATCTCACGCAAAGCTTGTGCCCAGGCCTCCCAAGTTGTGCCCTTGACATTTTTCCCATCAATCCGATTTACAGTCTGCCTTTTGATTGTGGTTGTGCTTTGAGCATTGTTTTTGTATCCCAATAAGCAATCACCAATAGAATCCAAATTAGGTCCTGTAGTTTCATCTCGCAGCTCAAGTTCACTATTTGTAGGAAGATGTTCCACGGTGTCTGTCTTGCATTTCTTGCTGATCTCAGGACCAGCCAAGTCTCGTCGTTTTGTCTTTTTATCAGATTCATACACATTATTTTTTCTGGATGCTTGCATGAGCACTGCAAAAGCATTCTTGGTGGCAGAATCTTTAGTTTCCTTTATTTGATTACTATTCCCAACTTGAACTTTATTTTCAGAAAACAGAGACTCTTGAATTTCTCGATTAGGAACCAATTCTTCTCGTGTTTTGAATATGGAGGCAAAACTTTCAAAAAGGGACGAATATGTGTCACGTAGAACTTTGCATCCTTTTACATAGTCTCCTTCAAGACAGTTTGGTCTTTGTGGATTCATGTTTGGACCAACAACATGTATCACATGGGTGACCCCTTCTTTTTCGTATAACGGAGAGCTTCGAGGAAGTGGAACAACAAGAGCACTCCCAGTGCCGAGAGTTTTAGCATGTTCTTTTGTAACAACCTCAAATTCAGGGCCTGCAGCCTTGAATATGGCTGCATTGACACCACCGCCCCCTGCTTTCAAGCGCCTGCATGCAGCCAAAAAATACTGCTTAAAAAATAACTGTTGCTGATACCCAACCATCAAATAAAATCGATTCAACTATACAAGACACTCTTCCACATCCCCTTCGTAAAATTTCAATGTAAATGACAATTGTTTGGAAAGTACATATATGATAAATATCCTCATAACTAATAATCATACAGGAAGCTATAAGGAAGAACCCATCAAATAAAAGAAAATGGTTAAATGAATTGTTTCTTTCTTATTCATACATGAGGTTTCTCACAATTTATAACACGTCTGGCCCCAAGAACTAACTAAAATTAACAAACAACTCACTGTTAATTAAGAAAGGAAAAGAACCCTCACTGTTTGCAGGCCCGAAACAGCTTAAATTGTAGTTTGTAAGTTTGTAGCCCTCCAAACTTCTAAAAATCATTCCTACAAATACCAATTCTATCCTCTTCAATCGACGAATAGAAAGTGCTGGGAATTCATCTGTTAGGCAGTACCAAGCTTCCATCGGGAAATAGTATAAACATTCAAGGACTTTAAAATAGGTCCAATGCTTCACATAAAGAAGAAATTATCTTCTTTCCCACATACTTATCTAGAATTGAACATGCCTGCAGATAGACTATCAAAGGAGGCACAGCAGTTGGTGGAAGGAATCATACAACTGGAGGAAACACTGCATAGTGTTCTGTCCATTTCTTCTCATGTTTTATCCTTGAGTCTTTTATAAAGTTGTAATTTTATATTGGATTTTAATATTTATTTAGTATTTCTTTGGGGGAATCTGCTATGAATAAAATAATATAAATAATGTACACAATAAATAATGATTAATTAGCTAATAGTTATTAATGAAGAGGCATGTCTAGATGGGACATGACCTTCCATGAAGAGGCACTTGCCTAGTATATAAACAGGCCCCTCACTCTCAATTGTATCATCATTCTTCATACATTTTATATATAATAATATTTGTATCCTCAATAGATATTTTCATATTCCAAGTCCTTTGGAGTATTTGATTTGAAGAACGAACTTTGTTTGTTCCATTTGATATTAGAGTTGTTCGATCCTCTAGCCGCTCCACCGCTACACAAAGCTGTGCTCTCTGATCTCTGGTGGTATAGGCCACTTTGGAAACTGAAATGTCCTACTAAATCCAGGTTTTTCTTCAGGAGCATTCTAAAGAACAAAGTGCCTACTTGGGACAACTTGCAGAAATGGAACCAGCATGGGCCGGGTTGGTGCAATTTATGCAAAAATTCTGAAGAATCTTCTTTTCACTTATTTTTAAGTTGCCCCTTCACTATTAAAACTTGGGAGGCTTTGCTAAATATATTGGGTATGAGACTCAATTGGAATGGCCCTGTTGTCCTTGTTTCCCGTAGGCAGTCCTTGGCTGCAAAAAATACACCAGAAAACCAACTAAATTGGCTTTAGGTTCAAGCTGGCCCTTGAACCAGAGGGGGCTCCCTCAGTTGTTACGAGGCCTTGTTTAACGCTGTTCACTATCACCAAACAGCGGTCTTTGAAGCACAATGGCCAGATTTATGGTTTTTTAATTTGGGGTGGTTGGCAATTAATGACAATCCATATTCATGAATAAATCCCTCCACAAAGTTATTTCTCAAAGTGTCAGCTTCCAGCCTGACAGAAAGACTTGATTTGTATAAGAATTTGACAGAAGAATGTAAGAAGATCCCTAATAATGTAGCAGCGAAACTGACTACTTAACAACTAGGGAGATTTGCATGTGTGTAGAAGATTTCTACAGCCTAACAAAACATATTCAGGAGAAAATACAAGGACAAACAACAACCAATTTCAAAGAAGAGCTTGATCAGACAGACAGTCTGATATACTAATCTCTTTAAACAATTATAGTTCTGTAGGGGATTTCAGAGAGATCGAAACCCAATCTATCCTTACCCGGCTCTTATATGCAACTCTGAAAATGTGCAGAAATTATGAAAACTATGTTTTCATAATAAACAAAATATAATCAAATCATTACAAAAACCTTGTATAATTTAGATTCCAAGAGGAATTTACAATAATAGATAGCCTTGCAAATTAATCTCTTAATCCAATTGCAACTTCACAATGAATCAGAAACCAAACTGAGATTCAATTAAATTTCCAATTGGATAACTGTACATGAATTAAATTATATGAAAAAAACAGATATGGAAATACTGGAAAAACGTAGGAGAAACACAAATTCTGTCAAAGCCAGAGCAGAAATACTTTAATTAGAATTTCTGGAGAAAAGTTTTACAAAGCTGAAAAATTTTTGGCCTCAAAAGCCCACACTAAATACTTCCACGAATGAAGTATTTATACAAAATTTAAAATATTACAATCAATGCCCGAGTGACAAGGCATACTAAAATATCTAAAAACTAACAAGAAAGGAAAGAAATCAGTCTAAAAGGAGTGCCTTTGCGTTTCTAGCCTTGTTCTGCTGAAAAACTATTGCTGAGTCACCACCTTTTTAGTGTTGCGCTAGCTGGCAAAATCTGTTTTATCATGAATCTAGATGTTATATTATCATCGTTCTGAATAAACACATTTTTCTCTTTGTCGGGTTTTATCCTATCCGAGTCCTTCTGTCGTGTTTATCCCTTTCTTCACAAAACAGCGTACAAAACCCATACACCTGGACTTGAAATTTTGTAAGTTTTAGCTTTGAACTTCATCGCATCCATGTCAATATCGCACATCGCATGTTTTAATGTTTATGGTATGAGGAACGGGATCGGCAATGCGATTTGAAGTGCGGAGATGATGTGGCGAGAGGGGTGATGGTTTTGATGATGTGGAGCAATGGAGTGGGAATGGTAGCGGTGAGCGGAATATAGCAGAGGATAGTTATGGTGGGGCCAACCGCATTGCAAATAGCAATCGGGATAGGATAAGTTTTGCAATATGGGTAAACATTTAAAGTTGTGATGTGATAAGATATTTGCGATGTGATGCAAAAATTAATATTTGTGCGATGTGATACATATCGCACATCAGCGATCGCAAGATTTAAAGGTAAGCGAAATGGGATAAGTTATTTTCGCTGAAGTGCGAAGTGGTATATTTTGCGATGTGCGATGGGAGCGGAATGGTGAAAGGTAAATGATGTTAATTGCGCCTGAATCATAATAAAAGGGTTTATAATGCATTCGAGGCATATGAAACGGCAAGTGAATGGGAAAAGAGAGGTGGTCCCCGGTAGTTTCGCAAATCGCATTTCAGAGGTTTGGAAGAGGTAATCAAAGGATTTTGCGATTTTGTCAATGCGAAAAGTAATATGGGTGTGCGGTAATGAAATAAAGGGGAATGACTTAGGAAAATGAAAAGGGAAATATAATGATTGCGGAGTAATGTATGCAGAGTGATATATATAAGTTTTGAAACTTAGGATAAGAGTTAAATAACCTAGGATAGTATTAACATTCTAAGCAACATATAACCCTTTGAATAAACTTCTCCTTTGGTAAGTTCTTAACATTTCAAAATTATTTGACTAATTACGCTAACTTATCAAAACTAGATAATGTTACAACATGCCCTACTCTAGTGGAAGCCTGGTAAAATTGGTGGTCTTCTTCAAATGATGATCATTTAAGGAACATTCCCCCGATTATCTGTTGGGGTATTTGGTTAGCTAGGAACAAAGGAGTTTTCCAGGATCTAGCCACTGCTCCATTTCCTATTGCAGTTGAATGTGCCTCCATCTATGAAATGCTTCCTCAAACTTCTCCCATTTTGAACCCAAGGATTATTCAAAAATAGGTCTTTGGGACCTATTTTTAGAATTCTGAATTTCCTTGTTTTATACATGATTTTATAATGCAGATTCCGAACGGTTGAAGATGGTTTTCAAAAAACCAAGAGAGGTTTTTCTTCTAAACATTCTTATTTACAAAAACCTCCTCCCATTTTGCAACAGCTATCACGGATTGAGAGATAGGAGCTCATGATTGCAGCCTTATTTTTCAAAAGAAGAAAATAAAAATAAAAAAATAAAAAAAAGGGTCATTTTAATGGAGGATGAGCTACATGCTGCTCCATGAAAAAGAGTAAATCACATTTTTATTAAGCTTTGACTTTAAGACACCTCAGGAATACATATGAAAGCTATACAAATTATAAAATGGTATTTTTTGAGCTTATGAAGAAAAATTTGTGAAATTCTGTCAAACTAGGCATTTTTGTAGCGCCTTCCAGGCTTAAAGCTCAAAATGCGCTGCGGAATTGTTGTAGGTGTGTTTTTGCTCAAAACCATGGAAAAAGTCAAAGTCAAGGCCTGGAAAAAATTTGTTTAAACTCTTTAAACCAGTTGGTGAACTAAATTCGCTATCAAAATGCGCTACGAAATTGTTGTAGATGTCTTTTTGTTTAAAAATGGTGGTTAAACCTGAAAATAAAATTTGGGAAAATTTTGTATTAGCCCTCCTAACCTATTAAAAAAGTTCATGGCAGCAGAAGGACTTAATGAGTGGCAAAATTGTTCAAAACATAGGCGCTACGAAAAGTTGTTGTGGAATTGTTGAAGATGTTTTTTGGTTCAAAACCACCAATTTTGACTTGGTCTAGGAGCACTAAAGCCTGTATTGGTAGATGAACTTGCTGAAGGTGAAAAAAGTTGTTTCTTGAGGAAGGTAAGATGTATTTTGAATCAAAGTTTTCCTTATCATGCTTCATCCTATCATCTCACATAACCATGGACATTATTGGAGGTGGAAATTGAAAATTTCAAAAATCTGTTGTCAAACTAGGCGTTTTTGTAGCGCCTTCCAAGCTTAAAGCTCAAAATGCATTTCGGAATTGTTGTAGGTGTGTTTTTGCTCAAAACCATGGAAAAAGTCAAAGTCAAGGCCTGGAAAAAATTTGTTTTAGCTCTTTAAACCCAATAAACATGTCTATGTCAGCAAAGAGAGCTAACAGGTCGCAGTAGTTGGTGAACTAAATTCGCTATCAAAATGTGCTACGAAATTGTTGTAGATGTCTTTTTGTTTAAAAAGGGTGGTTAAACCTGAAAATAAAATTTGGGAAAATTTTGAATTAGCCCTCCTAACCTATTAAAAAAGTTCATGGCAGCAGAAGGACTTAATGAGTGGCAAAATTGTTCAAAACATAGGCGCTACGAAAAGTTGTTGTGGAATTGTTGAAGATGTTTTTTGGCGAGTAGTCTTTAGTGTGACTTTTTGAAGGCTTTTACGGTGACTTTTTACGATGTAATTTTTCTAAATTCCAGCAGGAATTTATTGAAAAGAGAAGTTTGAATGCTAATTTTGCACAATCGAAGTGCCCTAGAGGTTTTTGAAGGTGCTAAATCCATATATAGAGTCAAAAAACCAGTTTGAATAACAAAAACCAAGATTTTACCTCGAAAAATTTCACCGAATTCCGGCACCTAAAAGTTCAAAAAGTCGCACTAAAGACAACTCTGTTTTTTGGTTCAAAACCACCAATTTTGACTTGGTCTAGGAGCACTAAAGCTTGTATTTAAATATTTTTGACCAATCAACACCATCCATTGGTCAAAGATAGCAGGTGTATAGCACAAGTGGCCTAAGTTGCTTCGCTACAGAATCTCGTTGCGAAAGTGCCTCAAAAGCTCTGTTTTTGCAGTGAAGTAAGTTTTTTGAAAATGTCCGAAGGATAAAGAGATTTTTCAAGGTTATTTTCCATATGGAATGTCAAAGAGTATCAAAGGAGAGGTTTGTTGAATGGAAACACTCATCACAAGGGTGGTTTGGAGATGCCAACTCATCATGCTACCACATCATCAACATGACAGCTCATAATCAGAATCCGAGGAACAGTTCCTAAATCCCAGCCATGATGTTTTATTGTTAAATCATGTCTTCTGCCACCTCATAAGGCTGCTCTTTCGATAAGCCTTTTTATGTATGGAGTTTTAATAGTTAGTTAAGGTAATAATGAGTGAAAGAGTCCTATTAGGTTTCTAATTCTTGAAAACAGAATTATCTCTACTTTTCCTCCTAGTAATCAATTGTTAGTTAGATTAGGTGTCCTTGAAGATATTCGATGGTCTAGCCTAGCTGGCAAACATGAGGTAAAGGTGCCTAATTCTATAAATAGGGAGAAGAAAGAGTTTGAGGGGGTTGGGAGATGATTACTTGACACTACCACTGTTGTAATTTTTTTTAATATCAGTAATATACAATTGCAGCAGCCTATTTCAGACCTGAGTTTCTTCTCTGTATTCTTATGTATGTTTGTTCTATCAGTGTTTTACTTTGTCTCCAGTATTCTAGTTGTGTAATCACTTGGAATTCATGATTACATGCTCCAACTTCCTGTATACACCTAGTCTGCTATAAATGTCATGATTTATTAGTTTTTTTATGTATAATCACTTGGAATTCATGGTGACATGCTCCAACTTCCTGTATACATATAGCTTGTTGTTTTGTCCTTCATGTGTGGTATAATAAGAATACAATTGCCTCGGCTTCCATGAGATAAGTTGACCTGTGACTGAGTTTTCATATTGACTCCATAAGCCCAATGGTAGTTACTTGTTTACATCTTTCACCTATACAAAAACACATTCAATCCAATTCAGAGTTAGCCATCTGCTTTCAAATTATTCACTGAATATCCTTTATCCTTTTGAGAGAGCTCTCTCAGACTGGGAAGGCTAATTTCCAGTTGCAAGTGGTTTGAAATAGTTACTCCAAGTTGACCATTGGAGTAGCCCAACAGGACTCAATTTGGTGATAATAGATAAATTGATCAAATTGGCTAAGTATCTTGTGGGAATTTCTTGAAGTTTGTACTTAAGTCTCTAAAGCACTCTATCTCGTTTAAGATTGTCATCTCAATATTGATAAGCACTCTTGCTATAAGAAGATTCTCACTAAGTACTTAAGTAACTCAAACAATCTTAACTCAAGTTAACCTCACACAATCTCTTGCACAAGCATATTAGATCTAGATTTGCATAGGAAATTACCTCTTAGCATAAACTAAATTGATAGAGATATCGAGCAACCATTTTCAAACTAGCTAGAGAGATTCAACTTCTCCTAGTAGTTAACACAGTGACCTTGCAGTGATCAGAGCCACAGTCTTTGCAGTGCCAGAGGCACTGGTTGAGTGGAACACAGGGGGATGTATCATTAATCAGGCCATTATCTGCTTTCCATTGGCTTCCATTTCACAACTTACTTTGAGGATTGTTTCTCAAAATAATTGGGGGAAAAGGTCATACTTAGACTAGGCGTATAATTAATACAAACCAAAATCATTGTATCTCACATAAGTCCTAAGACTTGCATATCATATAGGTTAGTCAATCATCTCAAGCAACAGGTTTCCATCTGGTCATTTGGTTCCAATTTACTATAAGCAAAAATTTGTGACTCCATTAAAGCACTGGTCTCATAATAGAGAATCTAATCTAATCAATAGTCGTTTGCTCAAATTTGACTAGATGGATACGCCACTCATCCGTGTCTCCCAAGACAAGTTGGTTCCCAACTTGTTTTCATTCACCTCATTTCATAGGGCCTATCCCTCATAGTCTATTGTTGGGAGACTGCCAGAATAGAGTGAGCGAGGATCAAAGTGACAACCCCCATCCTGCGCGTTGTCGCGGTGCCTGTACAATCCGAGTGACAACAAGACGAACAAGGGGGAATTTGTGCAATCCTATGTCATGAGGATATCCCATCTAAGGGATCAATTGCAAACCGCTGGTAAAACTATATCTGAAAGAGATTCGGTGTCTGTTACTCTTCAAGGTCTTCCTCCTATTTAGGAAACCTTCATTACTACTATTAGCAACAATGACAACTTCCCGGCATTTGATAAGTTGGTTGGCAAATGTACTCAAGAAGAAACCATGATTATCTCTAGAGGGAAGATTCAAAAGCATGAAGAAGGAGAGCCCTCTACATTTGTTGCATGTGACAAGAAGAGGAAAGGAAGAGAGAGTGTTGACCACACTTTGTCAACAACCCCATAGCAGTACACCCCATTTTTTCAAATGAGATTCATCATGTTCGAGGTGTTCACGCTCTTCAGATTTCATCGTCAGACGACAATTTTGTAAACGATGTAAATCCATTCTGCGAGTTTATGATGTAAATGATCTAAGTATGACCATCATGTATGTAACAACCTAGGTAAGCCTAGTATTTTGGTGATGATTTCTATCCTAGGAGGTTTTTTGTCTCATTGATTCACTTGCATTTCTTGACACAAGTGATGGGCAGAGTTTTCCCCTCCAACCTCACCCCAAAGCTAGGGTGGATTTTGTCATCAAAATGCTAAGTGAGTCCTAGTGTTTCTATCGAGTCTTTGTAAAAGTAGTTTGGGAATAATCCTAGCTAATTGGCTAGATTATTTTATTACAAGTTGTTTGGTCTACTAGATCATGTTTTGAGTCGCAGAATTGGGTAGTTATTTGAAGGTCTATACGAATGGGTATTCCCCCTTTATGTGTCTAAATGTATTTATCTTATGTAAAGAGGGTTGGAAAAAATAATTAAATCCCTTCTCAGTCAATTAATTAAATTTTCTGGCCAAATTAAATAAAAATCCTAAGCCAGAAAATTAATTAATTTTAAGTCCTAGGTGAGTTAAAATTCTTCAAAGGCAAAATTCGTGGGTCCTTAAAAAATAATTTTTTAAAGGTCCCAGGCCAAGAGAATATTGAGAATTTCAAGAAATTTTGGACCCTTGGGCCTTGGGGGTTAAGTCAAAGTCAAAATTTTGAGGTAATTAACTCAAAAATATTATTTTTGAGTTAATTAAAATGGAATTAAATGATAAATTCGAATTTTCCCAAAATTATAATTTCGACGGTCGAGATCATTTTGACATGAATCAACCGAACTAGCAGTTGGAGATTTTATCTTATAAATTAGAGGTCTCTGTCAGTCTTTCAGTCATCCGATCTATGGATCGTGCACTCGCTCTTGAAACTCTCTTGTAATATTTTTTGGAATAATACAAACGAAGACTTTGGGGTTTTATTTTGATGGTGGTGTTCCTCTTCAGCATCTTATGGTAAACTTGTTCTTAATATTCTGTTGATGATTATTCTAATGGATTAGTGATTAATGGCTCTGGTAGAGTAATCTATTGCACAGGTATCTTGCTTAAGTTACTAGATATAGGGTAAAAATATTAATTGGATCGAGTTAACAGTTATCTCTAACTCTTGAAAATTTTATGTGTTATCACTATTTCTCTATTAATTTAACGGTTTAACTTTCAGTGTGCGCAAATCTTCCGAATTTAGATTGGACGTTAGAGGAAGTCTTAGTTTGGACCAGCTGACTCCCAAGGAAATAAGATCTAAAGAGCCCTCCGAATCTAATTCCCCGAGCTTATCTTAAATTCTGTTTTTTGCAGGGTTCTTTTAGGGCTTTTGCCTCTCTCTTAATTTATATTTTTTTTTTAAATTGTGCTTAATGATTTAAATCTGGCCATCAGAGCTTTGAGCTATAAAATAGCATTGTAAATCCCACTTATTTTTATTTTGTACATATACTGGTTTTCTGGGTTTGCTGGTTTCTAGTTTTGTGCAGGTTATACCGGGAAATTTTTCAGAATTTTTTAGATCCGAGCCAAATCTAGGCCCTAGAGGGTAAGATCTGGTCTCAAGATCGTTTCTGGTTGTAGATTTGGGCAACATTTTGCTTCAAAGAGTAAATTGCAGGTGTATTCATTTAACTCTGAAATTTTAATCTGTGTTTACAGGTTAAAGCAGATTTATGGGCAAGGAAAATTTTATAAAATTCTGCAAACCAATGTGTCTGTTGCTGCCCTTCATCCCTGTATTTCTTTTTCTTTGCTCCCTCACGTTGTCCGTACGCTCCCTACCCTCATCTTCTCCTTTTTCTCTTCTCGTTTGTACGTTGGTCGTACATTGTTCCTCCTTGCGATTTCCACACTATCCGTCCTCACGCTGCCAGCCAAGCCCGTTGCCATTTCTCCGTCCTTTCCTTTCACTGCTAATGCTGCCCTCTTCACTTCCTTATGTCCATTTCTCACCTCGCCGTCCAGCAACGTCAACCTGTCCGCTACCCATCTCTTGCATTTTTGCTCCACGTTGTCTGCCATCGAATGCCAGCCTTCGACTTCCCCCTGCACACACAAAATAAAATCTCATCGTAAATTTCATTTTTTATGATAGTTTCATAAAGTTAGATTTTCGATCTTAGTCTTATTGAAGTCACAGTTTGCCTTTTACTTTTTTGTTTTTATTATTATTTTTTTTTAGAGTTTAAAACTTCAAAATTAAGAAATCGACTTTTCATTTTTATAGTTTTAGGTTTCATCTTTTAAATTTAGTAGTTTCATTTAAATTTAGTTCTCTTCAGAAAATTAAAAAATTATAAAAGGGCCAAAGCTTTAATAAAAATTTTAACTTTTTCATTTTTTAGGACTTTAGCTTTAGATTTATTTTTAGCTATAGTTTCTTTAATTTTAGATTTAAAAAGAAAATATAAAAAAATTAGAAAATGATCCAAAAACTTTAATAAAGTGGTTTTGGATTTAAATTTTCCCATAAGTCAAGGGTGGATTTTTTTTTTTAAATATGACTATAGGAAATTTTTAATTTTATGAATTGGAATTATTTGAAATATCGTAAATTCAGAAATATTGGAAATATCTGGCATTTAAATTTGATGGTACCCTCATGATAATATTTTTGTTTCGAATTTAAATTGTTGGTTCAAAGTATTTTTATGCTTAGCCGTGATTGATGAGCTTTAATTGAAATTTTAAATTACTTGAAATCGGTATAAGTCAACTTTGGGAATATTTCAAGTGATGATAAATTGCAAGTATTTATCGAACATCGTTAATGAATAATTGTGAGGGTGTTTTATCAAATATCATTGTGGTGGATTGATTTTTCATAGCAGCGACTACATATCAAATACTTGTCTTTAATTTCATAACAAGATATTTTTTTACTCCACAAGGCACTGGTCTTAAAACTTTTAAATCTAATCAAATCTATAAAATCTCGTTAAATCTTAACAAGTACTTGGTCGTTTGACTGTGTCTCCTGAATTGGTTGGTTTCCAATCAGTTCTTCTTCATTTCATTAGGGTCTACCTCCCTTAGTCTGCAAGGAGACAACTTAAATAGAGAGATTGGGGATCAGAGTGACAGCCCCCAATCTGACCCATTGTCGCGGTGCCTAGACATTCTGTGCGACAACATTTTTTGGCGTTGTTGACGGGGATAGAGTTTTTCTGTCATTGGTCTTAACGACATCTTCTAATCTTCTAATCTTTGGTCGCCATTCATTAGCCGATCACACGGGATCACATTTTCTGGCGTCATTTCATATCTTCATCTCTTCATCTTTTTTCATCACCTTATCTCTTGTCATCTCACTAATCATTTCATCATTTGCACCTTTAGCACCTGGATATTTCGGTTGGCTTCTTGTTTGGGTGGCGACTCCACTTATTCATCTATTTTACTCCCAGACAAGAACCCCCCCTGATATCCGTCTGCTACTCTCGATTATTTCTTCTGTTTTAGAATTAGGTTCATGTTCAAGTGGCAACTCCAATTCTTTCATTTCTTACAAAAGTCCCTTCTAAGAAGCTCGCTTCTTGAGAACCTCTTGACTATTCTTGAACAAGGATCTCTTTCTCTAACATCCATTTGGTTTTTTCAATTTAAGTAAGTCATCATGGGTGATCCTTTTCATGACATGCCAAAGAGGCCATTCGAAAAATGCCTTTGTTCTCGAGTGGTGATTCAACCACTGCTCGAAATCAAACAGATATTGTCTTCCTTCACAATATAATCATGAAGATGTCAAGATACGTCCCTTTGGCTATTCCTTAAAGGGTGATGCTATTGATAGGTTTCGAAATTGTCTTGAGGAGTATTTTTATTGTTTACAACACATCATCAATGCTTTTAAAGATAAATATATAAAACAAGGTGGCTTGCCTTGTGCTCCCAATATTGTGCAAAATAATGAAATTGATCTTGTAGAGAACTCAACTATCAATAGCAGATTTCAAGACAGTTCTCAGGATGAATCCACTCGTACCACGACAGCACAGATCCATGATAGTGGTGAAGCAGAAACAAGTTATCAAATCAATGTTGACAAGGATAAGCATCTTGTTAACGAATTGATTCAGATGGTTAAGGATATACAACTAAATCAAACTCAGGTAATTAAGAATATGGAACTTAATCAAGAAAAAATAATAGCGGATAACGCTAGTGAAATTGGTTCTATGGAGAGCAGGTTATTGGCCTTAAAAGAAAAACATGTCAAGGAAATGACGGTCGTGGAAGCAAATCATGAGAAGGAGATGAACTATATGCCAAATTTCTTCATGGCCATGAAAGCGGATAATGATAAAATGATTCAAAACATGGAAGCTTACCAGATCAATCTTCAAAATAGGATAAATACTATTGAAGAGAGTAATGCGAAGGAAATTAGTGTTGTAAATGTTAAGCATTCTAATCAAATGACTGTTATTCAGAATAAGTTGGAAAAAATGGAAAAATCACACATGCAGAATTTCCAACCCAAGTCAAATTTGTCAACAGATCATAGGCCTCCCAGTTTGTTGAAGCAATTTCCATCTCATCACACGGAGGTCATTTTTCCCATTAAGAAAACATTAACCATGGTTACAAAGGACATTAAGAAAGACCAAGCTTATGTGTCACCATTGACAGAGTATATTCAGAATAAGATTAGTCACACTACAGGTTCATCAGATGTTTTGCACAAGAATCTTCAAGATAAGGACAAGAAATCTACAGTGGTCTCATTACTGACATCACAGCCCACTAAGAAGAAAAGAAAAAAGCAAAAAAGAAGAAGTAAGCAGTTTGATTCGTCTGATGGCCGAGAACAGCTTGACATTCGGATAAGACAGAGTCCTACAATATGCAAGACTGGATATGGCAAATCTGAAAAGCAGTCTACAGACTTGCCTAAAAGCTGGCAAATGCTCAGTATGCACTATATTGAAAACATCTGATGCCACAGGGCATCCTTTGTATTCTATCTCTAACCCTACACCTTGTTATTTCAACATTTCATTTTGTAGTTAGAGTAGATTTACTTTTCATGATAAGTAGAATAATAAATGAAAGAAGAGCTTCTACTTTTCATGTGTTTAATGTTATATGATGCTATTTGGATGGACGCTACTTATGTAATTTTGTGTGTTGCTTGGATACAGATTCTGGATTCTCACATTCCTCTGGTGAAGCAACGTGTCCCCAAGTAGAGCCAGATGTTGACCACACTTTGTCAACGACCCCATAGCAGTACACCCCATTTTTTCAAATGGGATTCATCATGTTCGAGGTGTTCACGCTCTTCAGATTTTATCGTCAGACGACAATTTTGTAAATGATGTAAACCATTCTGCATGTTTATGATGTAAATGATCTAAGTATGACCATCATGTATGAAACAACCTAGGTAAGCTTAGTATTTTGGTGATGATTTCTATCTTAGGAGGTTTTTTGTCTCACTGATTCACTTGTGTTTCTTGACACAAGTAATCGACAGAGTTTTCTCCTCCAACCTCACCCCAAAGCTAGGGTGGATTTTGTCATCAAGATGCTAAGTGAGTCCTAGTGTTTCTATGAAGTCTTTGTAAAAGTAGTTTGGAAATAATCCTAGCTAATTGGCTAGATTATTTTATTACAAGCTGCTTGGTCTACTAGATCATGTTTTGAGTCGCAGAATTTGGTAGCTATTTGAGGGTCTATACGAATGAGTATTCCCCCTTTATGTGTCTAAATGTATTTATCTTATGTAAAGAGGGCTGGAAAAAATAATTAAATCCCCTCTCAGTCAATTAATTAAATTTTCTGGCCAAATTAATTAAAAATCCTAAGCCAGAAAATTAATTAATTTGAAGTCCTAGATGAGTTAAAATTATTCAAAGGAAAAATTCGTGGGTCCTTAAAAAATAAATTTTTAAAGGTCCCGGGCCAAGGAAATATTGAGAATTTCAAGAAATGTCTGACCCTTGGGCCTTGGGAGTTAAGTCAAAGTCAAAATTTTGAGGTAATTAACCCAAAAATATTATTTTTGAGTTAATTAAAATGGAATTAAATGATAAATTCGAATTCCTCAAAATTATAATTTCGACGGTCCAGATTAAAAGATAATTAAATCTTTTCGACGGTCGAAATCATTTTGACATGGATCAACCGAACTAGTTGTTGGAGATTTTATCTTATAAATTAAAGGTCTTTGTCAGTCTTTCAGTCATCCGATCTTTGGATCGTGCACTCGCTCTTGAAGCTCTCCTGTAATATTTTCTCGAACAATACAAACAAAAACTTTGGGGTTTTATGTTGATAGTGGTGTTCCTCTTCAGCATTTTATGGTAAACTTGTTCTCAATATTCTGCTGATGATTATTCTAATGGATTGTTGATTAATGGCTCTGGTAGAGTAATCTATTGCACAGGTATCTTGCTTAGGTTACTGGATCTAAGATAAAAATATTAATTGGATCGAGTTAACAGTTATCTCTAACTCTTGAAAATTTTATATTTTATCACTATTTCTCTATTAATTTAACAGTTTAACTTTAAGTATGCAAAAATCTTCCGGATTTAGATTGGGCATTTGGGGAAGTCCTAGTTTGGACTAGATGACTCCCAAGGAAATAAGATCTGAAGAGCCCTCCGAAACTAATTCCCCGGGCTTATCTTAAATTCCGTTTTTTGCAGGGTTCTTTTAGGGCTTGTGTCTCTCTCTTAATTTATAATTTTTTTTAAATTGTGTTGAATGATTTAAATCTGGCCATCAGGGCTTTGAGCTGTAAAATAGCATTGTAAATCCCGCTTATTTTTATTTTGTACATATCCTGGTTTTCTGGGTTTGCTGGTTTCTGGTTTTGTGCAGGTTATACTGGGAAATTTTCAGAGTTCTTTTAGATCTGAGCCATATCCAGGCCCTAGAGGGTAAGATCTGGTCTCAGGATCGTTTCTGGTTGCAGATATGGGCAACATTTTGCCTCAAAGAGTAAATTGCAAGTGTATTCATTTAAATCTGAAATTTTAATATGTGTTTTGAAGTTGAAGATTTCTGGGCAAGGAAAATTTTATAAAATTCTGCACACCAGTGTGTCTGTTGTTGCCCTTCATCCCTGTATTTCTTTTTCTTTGCTCCCTCACACTGTCTATACGCTGCCTGCCCTCATCTTCTCCTTTTTCTCTGCCCGTCCGTATGCTGGTCATACGTTGTTCCTCTTTGCGATTTCCACGCTATCCGTCCTCACGCTGCTAGCCAAGCCCGTTGCCATTTCTCTGTCCTTTCCTTTCGCTGCTAATGTTGCCCTCCTCGCTTCCTTATGTCCAGTTCTCACCTCGCCATCCAACAACGTCACCCTGTCCGCTACCCATCTCCTGCATTTCTGCTCCACACTGTCCACCATCGCATCCCAGCCTTCGACTTCCACTTGCACACACAAAATAAAATCTCATCGTTTATTTCATTTTTTATGATAATTTCAGAAAGTTATATTTTCGATCTTAGTCTTGTTGAAGTCATGGTTTACCTTTTAGGTTTTTCTTTTTATTATTTTTTTTTTTAGAGTTTAAAACTTCAAAATTAAGAAATTGACTTTTCTTTTTTATAGTTTTAGGTTTCAACTTTTAAATTTAGTAGTTTCATTTAAATTTAGTTCTCTTGAGAAAATTAAAAAATTATAAAAGGGCCAAAACCTTAATAAAAATTTTAAATTTTTCATTTTTTAGGACTTTAGCTTTAGATTTATTTTTAGCTATAGTTTTTTTAATTTTAGATTTAAAAATAAAATATTAAAAAAAAAAAAATTAGAAAAGGGTCCAAAAACTTTAATAAAGTGGTTTTGGATTTAAATTTTCCTACAAGTCAAGGGTGGATTTTTTTTTTTAAAATATGACTATAGGAAATTTTTAATTTGCTGAATTGGAATTATTTGGAATATCGTAAATTCGGAAATATTGGAAATATCTGGCATTTAAATTTGATGGTATCCTCATGATAATATTTTTGTTTCGAATTTAAATTGTTGGTTCAAAGTATTTTTATGCTTAACTATGATTGATGAGCTTTAATTGTGATTTTAAATTACTTGAAATCGGTAATTAATTGTTTAAGTAAATTTGAGAATATTTCAAGTGATGATAAATTCCATGTATTTATCGAACATTGTTAATGCATAATTGTGAGGGTGTTTTATCGAATATCATTGTGGTGGATTGATTTTTCATAGCAGCAGTTACATATCAAATACTTGTCTTTAATTTCATAACGGGATATTTTTTGACTCCACAAGGCACTGGTCTTAAAACTTTTAAATCTAATCGAATCTATAAAATCTCGTTAAATCTTAACAAGTACTTGGTCGCTTGACTGTGTCTCCTGAATTGGTTGGTTTCCAATCAATTCTCCTTCTTCATTTCATTAGGATCTACCTCCCTTAGTCTGCAAAGAGACAACTTAAATAGAGAGATTGGGGATCAGGGTGACAGCCCCCGATCTGAGCCGTTGTCGCGGTGCCTAGACATTCTGTGCGACAACATTTTTTAGCGCTGTTGCCGAGGATAGAGTTTTCTGTCATTGGTCTTAACGACATCTTCTAATCTCCTAATCTTTGGTCGCCATTCATTAGCCTATCACACGGGATCACATTTTCTAGCGTCATTTCATATCTTCATCTCTTCATCTTTTTTCATCACCTTATCTTTCGTCATTTCACTAATCATTTCATCATTTGCACCTTTAGCACCTGGACATTTCGGTTGGCTTTTTGTTTGGGTGGCGACTCCACTTATTCATCTATTTTACTCCCAGACAAACCCCCCTCCCCCCCCTGATATCCATCTGCTACTCTCAATTATTTCTTCTGTTTTAGAATTAGGTTCATGTTCAAGTGGCGACTCAAATTCTTTCATTTTTTACAAGAGTCCCTGCTAAGAAGCTTCCTTCTTGAGGACCTCTTGACTACAAAAATCCCCCCCCCCTGATATCCATCTGCTACTCTCGATTATTTCTTCTGTTTTAGAATTAGGTTCATGTTCAAGTGGCGACTCCAATTCTTTCATTTTTTACAAGAGTCCCTGCTAAGAAGCTTGCTTCTTGAGGACCTCTTGACTATTCTTGAACAAGGATCTCTAATGCAAGAGCATTAGGCTCAAGAAAATTCCTTGTATTTTAATAGACTTAGGGGTGTTGTGTTTTCAAGGGAGTTGATTTCTTATATGATGTTTTAAGTGATTTTAATAAGAATTAATTAAATATTGTGAGGAATTTTGAAATGTTCTCGAATGTTGGAGAATATGAGAGAATTACGCTAATTGACAATGCATAGGGATTGAGAGATTTAGGAATTAATGGTAAATCCTAAATTAGAATAGGTTTCATGATTTTGTGATAAAAAAGGATCCTTAGGGATTAGTTGAGTCAAGTGAGGACTTAGAGGATATTTAAGATTTTGTTGAGAAGATGGAGGAACTGAAACCAAAAATAGTTTCATAACCTTTTGTATAAATTGTAAGCCTCAAAGGCATAAAAAGGTAGTAAATAAGTGGAGAGTGATTCAGGTTTTGGACAGATAGATAGGAATTGCTTTGAGCCTACGAGCAATTTAGAAAAAAGGCCACTGATACAAAAGATCAAGCCAAAGGAAGAATTCCTATGTAAATACTGAGTGTTAATATGAAGAGTAGATTCTAAATTCACATGTTGTATAAATGTACATTGATTGTTGAGGTATGATTTATAAATAAATCAGAGGAATTGCATATTGAAAGAGATTAGGTAAACAAAGTCTTCGAAATTGGAAATAACAGAAGATAGTATTTCTGTGACGATCTACAGGAATTATGAATGTATGAGACTGTGTGTTTAATATTGAATCTTGTGTGGAATTGTGTGACAAAGCTCAATCATCGATCACAAAATGGATCGATGACATAGAAGAGGAAATGATCTCTCAAATCAATACCTTGAGTATATCATGTTAGAATCAACAATCAAATTTGGAATCATATACATCAAATGTGTATACGATGAGAAATGAAATTTATAAATGGGCATATGTATTAGGGAAATTTCATACATAAGCGTGCAGGTGAGAATCAGAGATAGGAATCGAACTCACAAGAAGTTCGATAGACTCCTTTTCAGAATGCTGAGGGACTGTGTTGAAAAATCTGTAATAAACCCTGTTGAAATTGAAAAGGTGTCGATTTCCTTCATGACCTGAGTGGTTTCTTGATTTTGGAAGATGCGTTGTGGAACTATGTGTTGTGGAACTTCAAAGTCAAAGAGAAGGCGAAATGAAATAGTGGATGGTTTTGAAAACCAACCGGTGGTTTTCGCATAGCACAAAGCCAATAAGTGGTAATTTGTGGAGTCCGCGCGATACACTCCAGCAAATGACACATGGTGGTTTAAAACCACTTATTTCGCGTGCCCTGGAGCCTTTAACTGTCGAAGTTTATTTGGATGCGATATCCGTCAAATTGGCAATTCAATTGTAATAACCATTGGATCACAAGTGAAGATCTATGGAAGAAAGCAGAAAGGTGAGTTGGTAAGTTGTGGGGCCAAATAAAATATTATGTTGATACATTTGGGTTTTAAACCAAAGTATGGAATGTTAAACATGGTCCAACAATATTGATATGTGATTGGTAATTTGATTTTTAACCAAAGTCAAAATTGTGATTAAGCGAGATTTTATTTCCGCTTCAAAGGTACATAAAGGGTTTCAACTTTGATTAAGGATCGAGAATGGTATTAAGAGAAAATACTTCCGCTTATGAAGTGTACCTCTGTCGAGGTTTATTTTAGCGCATGATTGAGACAAGTATTTTGTTTTAAGGTGAGAATGTGGGTTTTATTATATGGTTTTAACCATCGATTGAAAAGGTAAGCTTTCGCATTAGAGTTTGCCCCAGTTTGAGAATTATTTTGGTTTATGAATGAACCATGCATTTTTATATGCATATTGTGGGGTTTCGCTGCTGTGGCAGCGTCATTTTTGGTATCAGAGCAGGAAAGCTCTTTTGAAAGTTAAATATTTTTTTTTATTTAATCAGAATGCATGTGCAATGAGGGAAGAAAGAGGAGATCAGATTCTAAATCTGGTAAGCAGCAGATACACAAAATTGAAGTGAATAGGTATTTGCAGAAATAAATGAAGACAGTCCAATCAAAGTACAAGTGAATGAAGAGGACAAGGACATGCAAAGATCTTGAAGGTGAGATCATTTTAATCTGGTTTGAAAATTGTGATTGCAGAATTCTGGTTACAGACAAGATGAAGACAAATATTTTGATGATGATAGCAGTGAACCTAATATTCCCGCTAAAGGTTGGATAGGGGGAACAGCTGAAGTGTTTTCAAGAGAAGGTGAGTTGAGGATATAAACCTAGAGAGAGCAGAAGAGAGTGCTCAAGAGGTTCTAGAGATAGAGAACCAGTGCTTGCCAAAAGACCAAGTCCAGAGAAGGGATTGGTGAGGTAAGTGGCAGCAGGGAGGACTTGTTGTTGTAGAGGCGTAGTGCAACTCATAGTGAATGAGGAGCTCATGAAGAAGATGATCATGGAGGATCAGAGAAGAGGTTCTAAAGAATGCCACGGAGATATTGCAGTGATGAAGGTACAACTAGAGGTACTACAAAGATGGCTGCAAGAGACAAAGAATGAATGTCAAAGACATGGATGGAAAATGAGGAAATGGGTTAGATGGAACCTATTGCAAAAGAAATGGAATGCTAAGCTGATGAACAAGTTCAGAGAACTTGAACAAATACATATTTCTTTGTTGGAAAAGGAAAGACTCAAAAAGGAGTTAAGTCACAGAAAATAGGAATTGCCAGAAACCAGAAAGTACATTGTGGAAGATTGATGCTTGAGGAAGCAAATGAGACTGAAAAGTCTTGTTGTTTTAAAACTAATGATTTGTGGGTGAATGCAGGTGCATCACAGGATGTTGAACAAACTTTGAAGTTTGTTAAGGAGAAGAAGTTGAATCTGAATTCTATTCAGAATAATACTGAGATAGCAAGATCTCATAAACAAAAGGAGACAGAGAGGTCTTATGGAAATATGCAGCAGAGTATTGAAGCAGAAGAAGAAGGACCATCTGATGATTGGTCAATAACAAGTGAAGGTATGGAAAGTTGTGTCAAGTTTCCAAATTCTACCCCAATTGAAATTGTTGAGTTATATAGAAAGTTAGATCTTCAAAGAAGAGAGTTGGAAAAGCAGAGAATCTATACTCAAGATAAATTGTTGAATGTGAAAGACAAAGAAATTGTCATGAATAACAGTCAGAAAACAGAAGATAATAATGTAAGAATGATTCAGCAAATTGAAGAAGTTCATTACTGTGAACCAGAGCAGAGAGACATTCTTGAAACAGATGAAATGGAGGAGAGACTAGCTGACAGTCTCATAGAGAATTTAAATCAACGTACTGATGTGCTAGCAAAGGATTTAGAAGAAAACTTAAAGCAGCATACTGAGATGTTGCCAGAGGAGGAAGAGACATTGAAACCTTATATTTTTAATCCTGATAATTCATGTGTTAATTATGCAGGCAAAGAAGGACAACAAATGAAAAATGTCAGAGAATCTAATGAAAAGGAAACTATGTTAGATGAAAACATAGTGGAGGATCATCATTCTATCATGGTGATTGGCACAATGGAGATAACCCTGGAAGCTGGGAAGAAAGACAGTGAAGATTTTCTGAGTCCTGAAAGAGACTTGGAACTACAAAAAGAAGATTTGGTGACTAGATCATCAAATGAGACCATTGGGTCTTGTAATTTTGAAATTGATAATTTGACTATGTTTACAGGTGTTGCAGAAGACAATCCATCTTTTGGAGTTGTCTTGAATGAAGATGAACTGTTGCAGAAGAAGGAACTCATAAATTCCAAAGAAGGTGAGACAGTCATGTCTCATATGAAGGAATTTGTTATTGATGACAAGGAGGAGTTGGCTTGTCCAATTGGCCAAGAGAAGACTGTGGGACAGACTTTTAGAACTGCCACAATGATGAAGAATCAGAATTCTATTCTAATAAAGGATGAAGATATAGTTTTGGAAGCATTTGAATTGATTGCCAGAATCAATCAAAGAGGTGATGGACAACTACTGAAGATTGTCAAAGAAGAAGAAGAAGAAGCAGAAGGATATGTTGAAACTAAATTGCAACACATTGATGATGTGGTTGAGATAAAACAAGTACAAAGGGAATGCTGAAATGCTTGCCGGAAACCACTGTGTCAGAGAAAGGAATTGCAGACACTGAAGTGCGAATGTCTGGAGTTATGGAAAAAGCAGAAGCAGATGCTAGTTTGTCAAATTTGATTATGCTTACTAGTATACAAGGAACAGTGAATGATTATGTTGCTGTGATTAAAGAATCAGAAGATAATTTATTTTTTGAAAATAAATTTGCAGGTAGTGAGTAGAAGAAGAATGTTGCAGAGGGAGATATCTTAAGAGATATTCAAGAAGTTTGGGAGGTAGCAACAAAAGCAACATCTATAGCAACAATATTGGCAACAACATTTACAGCAACAGCAACAGTAGCAAAAGTAATAGTAATGGCAACATATGCAGCAACATCTACAACAATGTCCAAAGCAACAGAAATTGAAAGCAGTAATAAAAGGCAAAGTAATTTCCAGACAGAAGATAAACTGGACATAGAGATTGAAAGTATAAGGAGGTTGATGATGAAAGTGTCTCAGAAAAAGACAGCAGCAAGAAAGCAAAGTAACAATAGCAAGGAAAAGACAAGAAGAGACTGTGAAAGCATAACTAGTGGCAAGATGCAAAATAAAATATGGAAGCCTAGAAAAGTGCAGCTAAAGAATAATGCAGCTTATGGACATCTGCAAAACAAAGTATGGGATCCAGGAGGCAAAAGGTTGGAAGCACATGATCAGGAGATCATGATAAATTTATACTTTGGGAGTCTGATGTAGGAGCATTAGGCTCAAGAAAATTCCTTGTATTTTAATAGACTTAGGGGTTTTGTGTTTTCAAGGGAGTTGGTTTCTTATATGATGTTTTGAGTGATTTTAATAAGAATTAATTAAATATTGTGAGGAATTTTGTAAATGTTCTCAAATGTTGGAGAACATGAGAGAATTAGGCTAATTGAGAGTGCATAGGGATTGAGAGATTTAGGAATTAATGGTAAATCCTAAATTAGAATTGGTTTCATGATTTTGTGATGAAAGAGGATCCTTAGGGATTAGTTGAGTCAAGTGACGACTTAGAGGATATTTAGGATTTTGTTGAGAAGATGGAGGAACTGAAACCAAAAATAGTTTCAGAACATTTTGTATAAATTGTAAGCCTCAAAGACATAAAAAGGTAGTAAATAGGTGGAGAGTGATTCAGGTTTTGGACAGATAGATAGGAATTGTTTTGAGCCTACGGGCAATTTAGATAAAAGGCCACTGATACAGAAGACCAGGCCAGAGGAAGAATTCCTATGTAAATATTGAGTGTTAATACGAAGAGTAGATTGTAAATTCATATGTTGTATAAATGTACATTGATTGTTGAGGTATGATTTATAAATAAATCAGAGGGATTGCATATTGAAAGAGATTAGGTATATAGAGTCTTCGAAATTGGAAATAACAGAAGATAGTATTTCTGTCACAAGCTACAGGAATTATGAATGTATGAGACTATGTGTTTAATATTGAATCTTGTGTGGAATTGTGTGACAAAGCTCAATCATCGATCACAGAATAGATCGATGACATAGAAGAGGGAATGATCTCTCAAATCAATACCTTGAGTATATCGTGTTAGAATCAACAATCGAATTTGGAATCATATACATCAGATGTGTATACGGTGAGAAATGAAATTATAAATGGGCATATGTATTAGGGAGATTTCATACATAAGCGTGCAGGTGAGAATCAGAGATAGGAATCGAACTCACAAGAAGTTCAATAGACTCCTTTTCAGAGTGCTGAGGGACTGTGTTGAAAAATCTATAATAAACCCTGTTGAAATTGAAAAGGTGTCGATTTCCTTCGTGACCTGAGTGGTTTCTTGATTCCAGAATTATGCGTTGTGGAACTTCAAAGTCAAAGAGAAGGCGAAATGAAATGGTGGATGGTTTTGAAAACCAACCAGTGGTTTTCGCATAGCACAAAGCCGGTAAGTGGTAATTTGTGGTGTCCGCGTGATACACTCCAGCAGATGACACGTGGTGGTTTAAAACCACTTATTTCACGTGCCCTGGAGCCTTTAACTGTCGAAGTTTATTTGGATGCGATGTCCGTCAGATTGGCAATTCAATTGTAATAACCATTGGATCACAAGTGAAGATCTATGGAAGAAAGCGGAAAGGTGAGTTGGTAAGTTGTGGGGCCAAATAAAATATTATGTTGATACATTTGGGTTTTAAACCAAAGTATGGAATGTTAAACATGATGTTGATTTGAGGCTTCTGCGATTTGTGTTGTTGTTTGTAGAATCTTCCGGATTAATCACATCCATTTTATAAGTAATCGACGTTTCGAAACAATCCTCTGTGGTTCATCATCAGGATAAATCAATGGATTCTGTCAGATCTCATCAAGGGGTATAAATGAAGGAAAGACATTGAGCGGAAGGAAGTTGGGAGGCCGACCTTGAATGATGGAGGAAAAATGAATTAAATTAATATAAATTATGTTAAACATGGTCCGACAATATTAATATGTGATTGGTAATTTGGTTTTTAACCAAAGTCAAAATTGTGATTAAGCGAGATTTTATTTCCGCTTCAAAGGTACATAAAGGGTTTCAACTTTGATTAAGGATCGAGAATGGTATTAAGATAAATACTTCCGCTTATGAAGTGTACCTCTGTCGAGGTTTATTTTAGCGCATGATTGAGACAAGTATTTTGTTTTTAAGGTGAGAATGTGGGTTTTATTATATGGTTTTAACCGTCGATTGAAAAGGTAAGCTTCCGCATTAGAGTTTGCCCTAGTTTGAGAATTATTTTGGTTTATGAATGAACCATGCAATTTTATATGCATATTGTAGGGTTTTGCTGTTGTGGCAGCATCACTTTCTCTAACATCCATTTGGTTTTTTCAATTTAAGTCATCATGGGTGATCCTTTTCATGACATGCCAATAGAGGCCATTCGAAAAATGCCTATGTTCTCGGGTGGTGATTCAACCACTGCTCAAAATCATCTCATAACGGTTACTTATATAATAAACAGATATTGTCTTCCTTCACAATATAATCATGAAGATGTCAAGACACGTCTCTTTGGTTATTGCTTAAAGGGTGATGCTATCGATTGGTTTCGAAATTGTCCTGAGGAGTATTTTTATTGTTTACAACACATCATCAATGCTTTTAAAGATAAATATATAAAACAAGGTGGCTCGCCTTGTGCTCCCAGTATTGTGCAAAATAATGAAATTGATCTTGTAGAGAACTCAACTATCAATAGGAGATTTCAAAACAATTCTCAGGATGAATCCACTTGTACCACGACAACACAAATCCATGATAGTGGTGAAGTAGAAACAAGTTGTCAAATCAATGTTGAAAACTATAAGCATCTTGTTAACGAATTGATTCAGATGGTTAAGGATATACAACTAAATCAAGCTCAAGTAATTAAGAATATGGAACTTAATCAAGAAAAAATAATAGCGGATCACGCCAGGGAAATTGGTTCTATGGAGAGCAGGTTATTGGCCTTAGAAGAAAAACATGTCAAGGAAATGACAATCGTGGAAGCAAATCATGAGAAGGAGATGAATTATATGCAAAATTTCTTCATGGCCATAAAAACAGATAATGATAAAATTATTCAAAACATGGAAGCTAACCAGATCAATCTTCAAAATAGGATAAATACTATTGAAGAGAGTCATGCGAAGGAAATTAGTGTTGTAAATGTTAAGCATTCTAATCAAATGACTGTTATTCAGAATAAGTTGGAAAAAATGGAAAGATCACACATGCAGAATTTCCAACCCAAGTCAGATTTGTCAACAAATCATAGGCCTCCCAGTTTGCTAAAGCAATTTCCATCTCATCACACGGAGATCATTTTTCCCATTAAGGAAAAATTAACTATGGTTACAAAGGACGTTAAGAAAGACCAAGCTTATGTGTCACCATTGACAGAGTATATTCAGAATAAGATTGGTCACACTACAGGTTCATCAGATGTTTTACACAAGCATCTTCAAGATAAGGACAAGAAATCTACAGTGGTCTCATTGCTAACATCACAGCCCACTAAGAAGAAGAGAAAAAAGCAGAAAAGAAGAAGTAAGCGGTTTGATTCGTCTGATGGCCGAGAACAGCTTGACATTCAGATAAGACAGAGTCCTACAATATGCAAGATTGAATATGGCACATTTGAAAATCAACCTACAAACTTCCCTGAAAGCAGGTAAATGCTCAGTATGCACTATATTGAAAACATTTGATGCCACAGGGCAACATTTGCATTGTATCTCTAACCCTACACCTTGTTATTTCATCATTTCATATTGTAGTTAGAGTAGATTTACTTTTCATGATAAGTAGAATAATAAATGAAAGAAGTGCTTCTATTTTTCATCTGTTTAATGTTATATGATGCTATTTGGATGGACGCTACTTATATAATTTTGTGTGTTGCTTGGATAAAGATTCTAGATTCTCACATTCCTCCGGTGAAGCAACGTGTCCCCAAGTAGAGCCAGATGTTGACCACACTTTGTCAACGACCCCATAGCAATACACCCCATTTTTTCAAATAGGATTCATCATGTTCGAGGTGTTCATGCTCTTCAGATTTCATCGTCATATGACAATTTTGTAAATGATGTAAACCCATTCTGCATGTTTATGATGAAAATGATCTAAGTATGACCATCATGTATGTAACAACCTAGGTAAGCCTAGTATTTTGGTGATGATTTCTATCCTAGGAGATTTTTTGTCTCACTGATTCACTTGTGTTTCTCGACACAAGTGATCAGTAGAATTTTCCCCTCCAGCCTCACCCCAAAGCTAGTGTGGATTTTGTCATCAAGATGCTAAGTGAGTCCTAGTGTTTCTATTGAGTCTTTGTAAAAGTAGTTTGGGAATAATCCTAGCGATTGGCTAGATTATTTTATTACAAGCTGCTTGGTCTACTAGATCATGTTTTGAGTCCCAGAATTGGGTAGCTATTTGAGAGTCTATATAAATGGGTATTCCCCCTTTATGTGTCTAAATGTATTTATCTTATGTAAAGAGGGTTGGAAAAAATAATTAAATCCCCTCTCAGTCAATTAATTAAAATTTCTAGCCAAATTAATTAAAAATCCTAATCCAAAAAATTAATTAATTTTAAGTCCTAAGTGAGTTAAAAATCTTCAAAAGCAAAATTCGTGGGTCCTTAAAAAATAAATTTTTAAAAGTCCTAGGCCAAGGGAATATTGAGAATTTCAAGAAATTTTGGACCCTTGGGCCTTGGGGGTTAAGTCAAAGTCAAAATTTTGAGGTAATTAACTCAAAAATATTATTTTTGAGTTAATTAAAATGGAATTAAATGATAAATTCGAATTTCCTCAAAATTATAATTTCAACGGTCCAGATTAAAAGATAATTAAATCTTTCGATGATCAAGATCATTTTGACATGGATCAACCGAACTAGCCGTTGGAGATTTTATCTTATAAATTAGAAGTCTTTGTCAGTCTTTCAGTCATCCGATCTCTGGTTCATGCACTCGCTCTTGAAGCTCTCCTATAATATTTTTTGGAATAATAGAAACGAAGACTTTGGCGTTTTATTTTGATGGTGGTGTTCCTCTTCAGCATTTTATGGTAAACTTGTTCTTAATATTCTACTGATGATTATTCTAATGGATTGTTGATTAATGGCTCTGGTAGAGTAATCTATTGCACAAGTGTTTTGCTTAGGTTACTGGATCTAGGGTATAAATATTAATTGGATCGAGTTAACAGTTATCTCTAACTCTTGAAACTTTTATGTTTTATTACTATTTCTCTATTAATTTAACAGTTTAACTTTAAGTGTGCAGAAATCTTTTCGATTTAGATTGGGTGTTTGGGGAGGTCCTAGTTTGGACCAGCTGACTCCCAAGGAAATAAGATCTAAAAAGCTCTCCGGATCTAATTCCCCGAGCTTATCTTAAATTCCATTTTTTGCAGGGTTCTTTTAGGGCTTGTGCCTCTCTCTTAATTTATATTTTTTTGTAAATTGTGCTGAATGATTTAAATCTGGCCATCAGGGCTTTGAGCTGTAAAATAGCATTGTAAATCCCGCTTATTTTTATTTTGTACATATACTGGTTTTCTGGGTTTGCTGGTTTCTGGTTTTGTGCAGGTTATACTAGGAAATTTTCAGAATTTTTTTAGATCTGAGCCAGATCTAGTCCCTAGAGGGTAAGATCTGGTCTCAGGATCGTTTCTGGTTGCAGATCTGGGCAGCATTTTGCCTCAAAGAGTAAATTGCAGGTGTATTCATTTAAACCCGAAATTTTAATCTGTGTTTACAGGTTAAAGCAGATTTCTGGGCAAGGAAAATTTTATAAAATTCTGCACACTAGTGTGTCTGTTGCTGCCCTTCATCCCTGTATTTCTTTTTCTTTGCTCCCTCACGTTGTCTGTACGCTGTCTACCCTCATCTTCTCCTTTTTCTCTGCCCGTCCGTACGTTGGTCGTACGTTGTTCCTCCTTGCAATTTCCACGCTATCCGTCCTCACGCTGCCAGCCAAGCCCGTTGCCATTTCTCCGTCCTTTCCTTTCACTGCTAATGCTGCCCTCCTCGCTTCCTTATGTCCAGTTCTCACCTCGTCGTCTAGCAAGGTCAACCTGTCTGCTACCCATCTCCTGCATTTTTGCTCCACGTTGTCCGCCATCGCATCCCAGCCTTCGAGTTCCACCTGCACACACAAAATAAAATCTCATCGTATATTTCATTTTTTATAATAGTTTCATAAAGTTAGATTTTCGATCTTAGTCTTGTTGAAGTCATGGTTTGCCTTTTAGGTTTTTGTTTTTATTATTTTTTTTTAGAGTTTAAAACTTCAAAATTAAGAAATCGACTTTTCTTTTTTATAGTTTTAGGTTTCATCTTTTAAATTTAGTAGTTTCATTTAAATTTAGTTCTCTTGAGAAAATTGAAAAATTATAAAAGGGCCAAAACTTTAATAAAAAATTAAACTTTTTCATTTTTTAGGACTTTCGCTTTAGATTTATTTTTAGCTATAGTTTCTTTAATTTTAGATTTAAAAAAATAATAATAATAAATAAATAAATAAAATTAGAAAAGGGTCCAAAAACTTTAATAAAGTGGTTTTGGATTTAAATTTTCCCATAAGTCAAGAGTGAATTTTTTTTTTTTCTAAAATATAACTATAGGAAATTTTTTATTTTCTGAATTGGAATTATTTGGAATATCGTAAATTCGAAAATATTGGAAATATCTGGGATTTAAATTTGATGGTACCCTCATGATAATATTTTTGTTTCGAATTTAAATTGTTGGTTCAAAGTATTTTTATGCTTAGCTATGATTGATGAGCTTTAATTATGATTTTAAATTACTTGAAATCGGTAATTAATTGTTTAAGTCAACTTTGGGAATATTTCAAATGATGATAAATTTCATGTCTTTATCGAACATTGTTAATGCATAATTGTGAGGGTGTTTTATCGAATATCATTGTGGTGGATTGATTTTTCATAGCAGCAATTACATATCAAATACTTGTCTTTAATTTCATAACGGGATATTTTTTGACTCCACAAGGCACTGGTCTTAAAACTTTTAAATCTAATTGAATCTATAAAATCTCGTTAAATCTTAACAAGTACTTGGTCATTTGACTGTGTCTCCTGAATTGGTTGGTTTCCAATCAGTTCTCCTTCTTCATTTTATTAGGGTCTACCACCCTTAGTCTGCAAGGACACAACTTAAATAGAGAGATTGGGGATCAGGGTGACAGCCCCCGATCTAAGTTGTTGTCGCGGTGCCTAGACATTCTATGCGACAACGGGGAGACCACCTAACACTCTAGAAATCCTCCTCCATATTTCAGGGATGCCAATAGAAGATTCAAAAGGGAATTATCAAAAGATGAATGTTACAACTTCCACAAGCATGGTCACTATGCCCGAGACTACTCGAAACAGAGAGATGCGCCAAGGTCCAACTGTGGCTTCAACAACAATAGGTTTAATGATAGAAGAAGAGGTGATTATAAAAGGAGAGATGGTAATGATGATCGTGAAGAAGGCCATTGTCTTCAAAAGAGATCAAGAAACTCTAGGTGTGGAAATAATGTTGATGCCACTCAATCTGAATATTTTCTTATTTTTGCTCTTTCTAGTTCTTCTCCTCCAGATTCGTGTGATAGTTGGTTGGTAGATAGTGGGGCTTCTAGAAATTTCTCTAGGTACAAGGAAGTCCGCTCAGATCTGGTTGAGAGGGAGACCAATTTGAAGATCATCCTTGGAGGCAACTCCACTTATCCAGTGAAGGGCTTTGGTTCCGTTAAATTTCATTTGGACTATGGGGAAATCGTTCTTCTTCACGATGTGATGTATGTTCCAAGTTTAAAGAAGAACCTTGTATCTATATTTGCTTTGGAAGGAAAATGAATGAGAGTTGGCTTCATAAGGGGAAAGTTCCTCACCTAAGAGTTGATTTGTGTTGCTTGGGATGTACTCCAAGCCCTAGGGCTTAGGGTTTGGAAGGCAAAGCACCACAAGGGTCACTTGTGGGCTTGGAACCCAAGTATGGGGTTTTGCACCCAATCGTGTTTAGGACATTTCTGGGAGTACATTTCTACATGTGATGGCATGAGACAATAGAGGTCAGAAAGGAAAATCCAACGCTTCGAGAATCGTCGAATTCCGAGTTGTAGAAGTGGAGAAATGAATTTTTGAATTTGACAAATAATTATTGGTTTTCATGTCATGTAGGATTGAAGTAAAATTTTTCCAATAGATGTGTCCCTTCATAATTCATGGAGCCCCTTATTTGGATATAAATAGAGGTTGGTTAGTGGTTGTTGCATCCCGCAAAATAAGCCCTAACCAAGGACAATCAAGGGCAGCGTGAGGACAGCAGACTTCAAGCAGAAGTTTGATGTGTGTTGGGTCAAATAACTTGACCAATTTGGATCAGTTTGATATTGTAGCCTGTTGATGTCGTGTGGACGACTTTCAGAGGAGGTGAAGAGTACATCCTAGGAGTAGAATCGTCGACAGTGTAGTATCGGGTGCCATTGATCTGGTGGAGGGCAGTGTGTTGGTTACCCAAAGTAGCCCAAGACGAGCTATCTTGACGTGAAAAAGAAGAGCTACAGGTTGGGTGAAGATTGATGTCGAAGTGCAACACTTTGATGGATTAAAATGGTTGTTCGCCTGGCAGTTGGAGCTCGGGAATTAGGCCTACCCAAAGAGCAAATTGGATCAACCCGTGTACACTCTACAGAAGTGACTTGCAACAATGTTAGGTGGCAGCCCTCTTGGAGTCTCGATGTGTAGTGACCTTGATGGACTAAGGCACTATTAGTGAGCAGTACGGAAGCCAAAAACTGGCAGGACGAGATACGACATCGAGTTTGTCATTGTATCTTGTATACCATAGACTGTTGTATTATTCAGATTTTGGTTTGATATAACGAATATTGGTGATTGTACATTATTATACAATTTTGTTAAAAATTGTGTATATTTGTGCATGTGTGATTTGTTACTTTATATTTCCGTTGTGCAAAGTAGTTCATCATTAAGATTCTTGGTTTGGTAGCGTCAGTGACTTTAAGACTCTACCTAGACCCAAGGTCGTGGAAATTCAACATGGTATCAGAGCGTGTATGAGCTACTTTGAAAGTCAATGAATCAGAGTTGTGCACAGCAAAGTACAGCGTAAGAGAGAGTTGGTCACATTGTAAGTGAAGGGTTCACTACAATGTCAAAGTTGCAAGCAGGTCTTCGGTATGAGGACAAGTTGGAGGGATTGTCCAACTATGCTCCTTGGAAGGAAAGGATCAAGTTGGTCTTGCAGGTCAACAAATTCTGGGATTTTTCCGTGAAAGAAATCAAGAAGCCAACCAACCCTAAGGAGCTGGATATATGGGAAGATTTGGATACGAAGGTGAGGTTGATCATCCTTGATGGTGTGAAGGATTCCTTAATACCTCATTTTTCCAGGAAGAACAATGCACATGAGATGTGGATGGCTCTTCAAGAATTGTTCCAGAATAAGAACGAGAACCGCGTACAGGTATTGGAGGATAAGTTGAAGTCCACCAAGATGATAAAGGGTGAAGAAGTGACTTCATATCTGACGAGGTTGTCCCAGGTTAGAGATGAGCTTGTTGTCGTCGATCTGACTATTTTAGATGGAGATATGGTGAGGATTGCCTTGAAAGGGTTCACCGAGGAGTGGAAGCCCTTCATCAAAGGAATTGTTGCCAGGGAGAAATTGCCAGACTGGAATAGACTATGGGACGACTTCATTCCGAAAGAGTTGTAAGACGAGGATCTTCATCCATCAAAGAAGGAAGATGAGGATGTGGCACTTGCAGCACAAATGAAGGGTAAGCCGAAGAAAGACTTGAGTAAAGTCAAGTGTTTCAACTGTGGTGAGATGGGTCATTTTTCGTCGAGATGTCTGATGAAGAAGGGAGATGATGAGAAGAGGAAAGGAAAGCAAGTCGTCGGTGTTTCCAATTCAACTGAGATAGATGATCTCTCCAAGAGATTGGAAGAGGACTTTGCTATGATTTCTCATTTCTTGCAAGGTACCATCAGAGAGGAAGGATGCTATGTGGACAGTGGTGCGACGAAGCATATGACAGGGTCACAGGAGATTTTTAAGACACTAGTTGAATGGGACTCGAAGTTTCACATGGCGTTGGGCGACAAGAATCATATGGAGATCTAAGGATCGGGTGTTGTGCCATTCAGGATGGAGACAGGACGTAGGATGTGGGTCCAAGATGTACTTTTTGTACCAGGACTCAGATGTAGTGTGATTTTTGTCTCGATGATGGAGAGGAAGGGGTTTGCAGTCTTGTTCAAGTACAGGGATTGTTGCGATTGTGGGCGCCAAGAGCTAGACAAGTGTTGCGAGCAGTGATGACGATGATGAGTTGCCTCCTAGTCTTGGAGGTACCTCCCTCGCTAAGAGGGAGTGTTGATTTGTGTAGCTTGGGAGGTACTCCAAGCCCTAGGGTTCAAGGTTTGGAGGGAAAAGTGCCACAAGGGTCACTTGTGGGCTTTGAACCCAAGTATGGGGTTTTACACCCAATCGTGTTTGGGGCATTTCCGGGATTACATTTCTACATGTGATGGCATGAGGCAATAGAGGGCAGAAAGGAGAATCCAACACTTCGAGAATCATCGAATTCTGAGTTGTAGAAGTGGAGAAATGAATTTTTGAAGTTGACAAATAATTATTGGTTTTCAATTCATGTAGGCTTGAAGTAAAATTTGTTCAATAGATGGGTCTCTTCATAATCGTGGAGCCCCTCATTTGGATATAAATAGAGGGTGAGTTGATGTCATTAAGGCATCCAAACTATGCAACACGTACAAGAGAAAGGGATTTGGTGGAGGCCTAAGAGCTCTGAAATATACCGTAGCAAAAGGAGCACCACTACAAGGAGGCCGACGATTGTTTTGGGGTTGGTGTAAGGGTTTGAGGATTGTTGGAAGAGGTCGAGGGAGCTAGCAAGAAGGCCGAGCCCTTAAGGTGCTAGAATGAAGGTTTGTGTGGATTGTTTTGTGTGGGTTGAACCCTTATGAAGGTTTTCGTAACCTACAGGACTGTTGTGTGGTAGGTCGCAGGCCATACCACAGCAGCAAAGGGTAGCATAGGCAGAATTGGGGGTTTTCAATTTCCCTAGACCTTCAGCGAAGTGGAGTCATATACAAGAAGGGGCCACAGTTTATTAAGGTTGTTTGAGGGTTGTTCAGGGGTCGGTTAGTGATCATTACAGCCTGCAAAATAAGCCCTAACCAAGGGCATTCAAGGGCAGCATGAGGACAGCAGAATTGGAGCAAAATTTTGATGTGTGTTGGGTCAAAGAACTTGATTAGTTTGGATCAGTTTGATATCGCCACCTATTGATGCCGTGTGGACGACTTTCCGAGGAGGTGAAGAGTCCATCCTAGGAACACAATCGACAGTATAGTATTGGGTGCCATTGATCTGGTGGAGGGCAGTGTGTTGGTTACCCAAAGTAGCCCTAGACGAGCTATCTTGACGTGACAAAGAAGACTAAAAGTTGGGTGAAGATTGGTGCCGAAGTGCAGCACTTTGATGGACTAAAGTGGCTGCTAGCCTGGCAGTTGGAACTCGGGAATTAGGCCATACTAAACAGCATATTGGATCAGCCCGTGTACAATCTACAGAAGTGACTTGCAACAGTGTTAGGTGGCAACCCAACTGGAGTCTCGATGTGTAGTGGCCTTGATGGACTAAGGCACTACTAGTGAGTAGTACGGAAGCGAAGGACCGGCAGGACGAGATGCGACATCGAGTTTGTCATTGTATCTTGTATACCATAAACTGTTGTATTATTCAAATTTTGGTTTAATATAATGAAGATTAGTGATTGAACATTATTGTACAATTTTGTTAAAAACTGTGTATATCTATCCATGTGTGATTTACTGCTTTATATTTCCGCAGTGCAAAGTAGTTCATGGTTGAGATTCTTGGTTTGGTAGCATCAGTGATTTTAAGACTCTAACCTAGACCCAAGGTCGCGGAAATTCAACAACCCTCGAAATCTCGCATGAGGGATGCTTTCACCTTAGGATCTAGAATTGAAGGACTCTATAGAGTCAATGGGAGACCACTGCGAGAAATGATACATGATAGCAATCATCAAAGTGAGTTATGGCACTGAAGGTTTGCACATCTGCACTGTGAAGCCCTACCCAAACTTAGAAGGATGGTTTCTGGAATGCCTAATGTTCAATCTAATCATGATGGAGTATGTCCGAGATGTGCCAATGGAAAGAAGTCAAGGGGACTATTCCCCTCCAGCAAAAGCAAGACCAATGATATTCTTCAAATCATCCATTCTGATCTATGTGGTCCCATGCCGGTAAAATATCTATGTGGCTATCTATATTACATAATCTTTCTAGATGACTTCTCCCGGAAGGCGTGGATATTCTACTTGAAGCACAAGAACAAAGCATTCAAGAAGTTCTGGAACTTCAAGGCATTGATAGAAAATCAAGCAGGGAAAAGGATCAAGGTCTTCAAGTCTGACAATGGTGGAGAATATACTTCTAATGAGTTCATTGACTTTTGCAAGAAGGCTAGAATCAAGAAGGAGACCATCGTAAATTAAAAGCCCGAGCATAATGGTGTGGCTGAACGAAAGAATAGGTCCATCATGGAATCTACCCAAGCTATGTGACATGAACAAAAGTTGTCGAAGTTCTTTGGGAAGAAGCCACTAATACAGCAGTCTATGTTCAAAACGGGGTTCCTCATCAAGCCCTGGGTGACAAGACTCCTAAAGAAGTGTTCACAGGTGTGAAGCCTGATGTTGGTCATCTAAGGGTATTTTCAGGTATCGAAGGACAAGAGGAATAAGTTGGAAGCCATTGGAAAGAAAGGGATGTGACTTTTGATGAAGACGTTGCCCTTGGAAAAGCAAGGGATATTCCTCCTCCTCCTGTTGAAAAGAATGATGAGATGGCCCTTTTGCGCCCACGCTAGAGAAAAAAGTTGTTGATGATCCCATGGAGCCTATGGTCCCCTTGCATCCTCCTCCATGTGATCCCCCTGCCAGGAAGAGACCCCTTTTGGATTTGTGATACATTACAAGATGCTGAAAGACATTTCCCTGCCAGAGGAATCTTTGGAGAAGTACGAAGCCATGGCAGTACCAGGGATACATTGTAGCTATGAGCACCATCATACAGGGTGAGCCTCCCACTTTTGAAGAAGCAAAGAAAGAACATGTTTGGAAGGATACCATGGCCGATGAATATGAATCCATAATGAAGAATAATGTGTGGGATGCTAAGAAACCGGATTCGTCCCCTAGGGGCTCTGGATCCCGAATCCGGCGAATCCAATACGATTCGCCTAGATTCGTACCCGATTCACAGATACGGCCGTATCCGTACAGGGTACGGCGAATCCCGACCGTACCCTGTACGGATATAGCCGAATACACAGTCCAAAAAAGTGTGATTTTTGTTTTATAAAACCCCGAATTTGCTCATTCTTTCTCACCGTTTTATGTTTGTGAAGTGAGCAAGGAGCAAGGGTGAGCAAGGAGAAAGGGTTAGCAAGGAGAAAGGGAGTTCTTTCGAAGAGATTCGAGCATCCGGTAAGTGCACTGTCCCTCTATATTTTCCATTTAGTTTGTTGTTAGTGTTTGCATGTGCATATGTTTTATATATTTGGTTATTTTTGTTTAATTTTTACAGTATTCATGGCTCAATCAAAGGCAGCAAGACAGGGGCAAAGAAAGGGGAAGAATGTCCCCATTGGAGATGCCCCTCTTGTCCCTATTTCATCAGGGTCTGCAAGTATTCCATCTATTAGAAGTGGGGCTGCAACAGCAGCTTCAAATGTGCAGGGAAAACAAATTGTTGACCCCAAATACCCATTGTGGAAATATGTGACAAGAGAGGGAGGAGCAGGAAAAAAGGGAGGAGGAGGAAATTGTTCATGGAAATGCAATTTTTGCAACGGCCATTTCACTTGCACATATTTTCATGTAAAAGCTCATTTGTTGGGTATTCCAGGTTGTGGCATTAAATGTTGTACAACAATTGAATCGGCACAGAGGAAGGAATTAGAGAAAGAGCAATTTATTGGTGAGGCAATGTGGCATCTAAATCAAAAAAAAACAAGAATGATGACCCCCTTCCATTCTTAAGGAAAAGCAGCAACAAGTTCCCTTTTGAGACTTTTAGTAGGGGACAATCAGCAAAGAGAAAGGCAACTGCAGTTGGTCCAATGGACAAGATTTTTAAAAAGAGAAGAGGGAAGAGCTTGATCTCACCATTGCAATTTTTTTCTATCGAAACTTCATATCCTTTAATGTTGCACGGTCACCTCTATTTATTGAGATGTGTCGAGCTCTTAGTCATGGGGCTCCATCAGGGTATGTGCCTCCTAGGTCATAGAAGCTCAAAACCACATTGTTGACAAAGGCAAAGAAAGAGGTGGACAAAATGCTTGAGCCTATTAAATCAGCATGGCCAACATCTTGGGTTAGCATTGTTTCTGATGAATGGATAGATCCAACACGCCACCCACTCATCAACTTCATGGTGTCATCCTTGAATGGTCCAGTTTTCTTGAAATCAGTGGATGCACTTGGACAGTACAAGGATGCACAATATATGGGTGAGTTATTAAAATTATTGAAGATGTACATGTCGATTCTTGTGTGCAAATCATTACAGATAATGCACCTGTTTGCAAGGTTGCTGGCATGATTGTGGAAGCAAAATATCCACAAATATTTTGGACACCTTGCATTGTCCATTCATTGAACTTGGCACTGAAATCTATTGCTTCTGATGTGCTTTGGATTGGAGCCATTATTGAGGATGCACGACATATCCACAACTTTGTACAAAACCATACAAATGCCCTCACTATCTACAAGGAGTACAACAATCTATCATTGTTGAAGATTGCGGATACACGGTTTGCCTCTTCATTCATCATGTTGAAGAGGTTGAGGGAGGTCAAGACCGCTCTTGGGGCCATGGTTATTTCAGAGTTTTGGTCTTTTCGGAGAAAGATGGATCAAGCAGCCTCAAAGAAAGTGAAGGACACAGAATTGGATGATCTATGGTGGGAGAAGGTAGATCTAGTTATTCAGATCATGGAGCCTATCATTTCCTTTCTCCGATTTGCAGATACAAACCAACCCATCCTAGGAGAGGTTTATGAGGGATGGGATTCCATGATTGAGTCTGTGAGGACCATTGTTTTACAGAGTCAGTGCCCAGAGTATGAGACATCACCAGAGGCCTTCTTCACCAGCATACAGGATATTCTTGTCAGCAGATAGGACAAGAATTGCACACCTTTACATTTTTTGGCTCATTCCTTGAACCCAAAATACTATAGCCATGAGTGGTTGAATGGTGGACCTTCCCGCAGATTCCCTCCTCACATGGATGGTGAAATCTCACAAGGGAGGAAAGATGCATTCAAGAGGATTTTTCAGGAGAGGGCATCCCTTGATGAGGTGGAGGATGCCTTTGCAGAGTTTTCCACTAGCACTGGGCGATTTGCAGGCTATGATGTGATTCGAGACAGGGGGGCTAAGAAGCCCTATTCTTGGTGGGAAACTCATGGGGCAACAAGCCCTCCTCTACAGCAGTTAGCCATGAGGCTCCTCTCTCAGGTGACTTCATCCTCTTGTTGCGAGAGGAATTGGAGCACATATGGGAATTTGTATAGTGTGAAGAAGAACAGGCTTGAGCAGTCCAGGGCAGAGACAATGGTGTATGTGCACACCAACCTTCGTCTCATCTACAGGCAGAGGGAGGATTGGTTGAAGGGAAAGACAAAGATGTGGGATGTCTTTCCTGATGATATGGGTCTGGACAACAGTGTTGAGTTGGCATTGGTCAACTTGGATCTCAATGCGCCAGTGCTAGAGCCTATCACATTTGATGATGGATTAGAGGGGTCATCCTCCACACCAGCAGATGCAGAGATGATAGAGGAGGAGGATGCATCAGAGGTAGAGGAGAGCAGTGGTGAGCATGATGATCAGGATGAGGACAGTGATGCTGATTATGAGGATTGATGACTCTGACTCATTGAGGCTTCAGGCTTGTAGTCTTGTAGACTGTAGTTGCTTTTGTATTTTCTATTTCTATTTTCCATTGGCAGTGTACTTATGTAACACATTTTGATTCTGATGACTTAATGAGAAAACTACAGTATCTTACTATCTTGTCTTTCTGAGTAAATTTGACAATTGTATGATGTATCAATGTATCATGTATGAGTATTTAAGATCTTAAATCTTTGTTTGAATCAATGAATTTGTATGAATTTGTGTAAAAAATATCTAATTTTTAATATATTAATATATATATTTTTTTAAAATATATATATATTTTTAATAAAATAATATATAACGTATCGTATACCAGAAGTGTCCTGTTCTGGGGGTCACCGTATCTCGAATCCAATTCTCGCCATATCCTTGTATCCCCGTATCAAGTGACTTAGGTGGGATATTGTTCCGAGACCTAAAGGAAACTCTGTTGTGACTCGTGACCTCAAAGTGGCTATAACAAATCAAGCATAGAGCTGATGAAAGCATAGAGAAATATAATGAGAGGTTTGTGGCTAGAGGTTTCTCCCATAAAGAGGGAGAATAATATGACGATATATTTGCACCAATTTCCTTCTGTGCCACTATTAGATCTATTGTTTCCCTTGCTGCTAATCAAGGATGGACTCTTCACCAAATGGATGTGAAGACTGCATTTCTTCACGGCATACTACAGGAAGAAGTATTTGTTGAGCAACCACTGGGCTTCGAAGTACAAGACAAGAAGACTCATGTTTACAGGTTAAAAAAGGCATTATATGGTTTGAAGCAAACCCATAGAGCCTAGTATGCCCGTATTGATAGTTACCTAGTGAAGCTTGGATTCACAAGAAGCAATGTTGACCCAAACCTCTACTTCAAAGTGGTTCAAGGTATGCCTCTCATTTTGGTTTTATATGTTGATGATTTATTCTTGACAAGTAGTGAACCTCTGATGCTCTAGTGTAACAGAGAGTTGCCCTCTGAGTTTGAAATGAAGGATCTTGGTTTGATGCATTACTTCCTGGGATTAGAAGTGTGGCAAAAGCCCGGAGAGATTTTCCTTTCTCAAGGGAAATAAGTTGTGAAATTGTTGGAAAGATTTGGAATGGTAGAATGCAAGTCCTTGGCCACAACGACAGAGATGAATTTCAAGAAACTATGTGGAGATGTTGTTGGACTTGACTTGGCGAATCCCTCTAAGTATCGACAGTTGATTGGGGCTTTGATGTTCCTTGTGATCACACGTCCAGACATATGTTTTGTAGTCAACACTTTGAGTCAATTCATGACTGAGCCTCTTTATGCACATTGGGTTGCTACCAAGAATGTGCTGAGATATTTGCATGGGACGATTAACCTTGGTCTGAGATATACTACCGAAGATGTACAACTTCATGGATACATTAATGTTGACTAGGTTGGAAATGTTATTGACGGGAAGAGCACATCAATGTACTGCTTTAGTTTGGGTTCTACCATGATATCTTCGATGAGCAGGAAGCAAAAGTCCATAGCTTTGAGCATGACCGAGGCAGAGTATATCGCTGCTAGCATGACTAGCTGTGAGGTTGTATGGTTGAGGAAGCTCTTTGGAGAGTTGTTTGAGCAGGTTCTGGATACGACGGCGATATATTGCGACAACAAGAGTGGGATCCGATTAGTAGAGAATCTCGTGTTTCATGACAAGTCCAAGCATATTGAGATCAGGTGTCACTATATACAAGACATGGTGCAGAGAAGAGACGTGAGACTCCATCATATTTCGACTGATGAGCAGATAGCAGACATACTCACCAAGGCTTTGTCGAAAGGGAAGTTCTTGATCTTCAAAGAGCAGCTTGGACTGATGGATGTGCGGTTGACCCTCCTGGGTAAGGGTCCCGGTTGATCGAGGACACTGGGCTACACTCTTCCCCCCTGTCTGAGCTCCCAAGGATAGGAATTGAGCTAAAGAGCTCCCGGGTTGAGGGAACTCTAGACAATAGGATAGTCCACAATAAGTAATATCCTACCTAATGCCTGACAATAGGAAAGTTGAGATCCTTACCACATGGTAAGTAGTATCCTGCCTATTGTCATCTTTGGGACTTGACAGAGTATACCCCAGTTGGCATCCTACCCACATGCTGGGCTTGATGGGAGTGCCAGGAGACTTGGGATAGTTGCAATCCTTACCATTTATGGTAAGTAGCATCCTGCCCAAGTGGGAGGATGCAAGTGTTCTACCACTAACTCTTGAAGGTCAAGTTGGGAAGATTAGCAGGCAATAGGATAGCAGTGATCCTTACCTCACGGTAAGTAGTATCCTGCTTATTGTTCTTGGATAAAGGGTGGTAGCTTGAGCTCCCCTTTGATGATGATTCTTCTTTAGAATCGAGAGTGTTCAGCAGATGAGCAAAGACGAGACATGACTTGATTCAGTGATGGCGATGTCGAGTTCTTTGAGATGAGATTCATGATGTAGTCGAAAATTTCTCCCTATCTGAGAGGGAGTGTTAATTTGGTAGCTTAGGGACAAATTCCCTCCTTTGGACAACCTTCCTCATCAAGAAAGACCCCTCCTAGTCCTTCGAAGAATTTAGTTTGGTTAAGGAAAACTCTGATTATAATGGAAAACCCACAAGTACAGAAAAGTACAAGTCGACCTTGGCAAGCTAATTCGACCACCTAAGAAGCATATAAATACATCATTTGTCACATCACTTTGGATCATCCCATCACCCATCTTCTTCTCTTGGAGGTTAGACTTCTAAAAATTGCAGGTCTTTTCCACATGTGCAAAGAGGAGAGAGAGTATTTCGAATTGGGCCGAATTCTACTTTGTCCAACCTTTGACCAGCGTTGACTTTTGGGAGTTTGGGATTGGTTGACTTGGTTTGACTTGGGATTTTGCATCTATTTTCTAGCCTCAATTCTTTAGCGAGGATGAATGTTTTTGGGGACTTTGACCTTGGTTGACCGCAGATCTGAAGTTGCTTCTTGACCTTAGAAGTTGACTTTATATTTGACCAGTTTCAGAGGCATTTTTGGATTTCTTTTGACTTGACTTTGACCAACAAGAGAAGTCGATTTTTCTGCTACCAAGACCGAACTTTTTGGAGTTGATTTGACTGTTGAACGTTGACTAGTTAGGGCATCATTTGTTGTTGACTTTGACCAAATTTGACTTGTGGGCTCATCTCCTGGATATTGGTTGATTAATTGTTGGATAAGTCAAAGATTTGGCCGACTCTTTATTGTTGAATAGGAACGTTATAATATCTTTATTGAACATTTGATGACAATCTAATAGAACAGGAATTTGGAAAGGGTTTTCCCCCTTGTGATGCTTTTCCCTAGTCTTTGACCAAATCATGTGTCTCTTGTCATTGCTCTTGGTTATCTTCTATTGCATGTTGTATTTATTGTTCTATCTACAATTGCTCATTGTTATTGGAAGATTAATTTTGTTTGAAAGTGATTGCTAATTTAAGAAAGAATTGGGCTAAGTAATTGTGCTAGCATAGAACAGTGGAAAATTAACATAAGGTAACACTAGTACATGTTCAAAGCCCCAAATTTGAAAAAGAAAACCACCATGAAGTTATCATTTATGCCCTTGATTAACAAGCTTATTTACTCAATTGCACTAATGAATCTTTGTATTGGAGGGTGAGGAGACGCATTGGATCTTATATCTAGGATTGCAACTGGGTTTTCATCTTGGACATGGCCTCCCTATACGGGATCCAAGCCCTCCAGAGGATCACAATGGCATTTGTAGGTTGAGCGTTGAGAGCCATGGGCCTCCCTACATGCAGAGCATTGATTGCCACACCATGGCTTCTTCAGCACCACCATTTTCTTGCTAGTGCCTCAATAATTCAGAGATGATGATGCACTTGGACCACGTTGTCCCAACCCGCTACACATTGCACCCAACACTTGCCAATTGTCCCAAGGCCCATAGGAGGTTATGTATTTCCTAGGGAGACATGGGAGGGCATGTGTCATCTTCTAGCCCTCATTGATGGAGCATCGACTTGATTTTGAGCCACTTGGAGACCCATGAGACCCATTTGGAGCCCACGAAGCCCAAATAGGTGTTTGGAGATGTTTTGCAACACAAGGAGGGTACCACCCTCTTCATCGTGATTTTTGAGGCCCTCTCTCACATTTTTGGCACATGAGGCCTCTAAGCCTCGTGTGCTCCTCTAAGCCTCCACACATGCATGACGTCAACGTTGCGTGGACTTGAGAGGAAAGTTCGATTTAGTTTTGAACCTATCATGATTGGCTTGTAACTATGGGTGGGTTACTTAGCATCTTAGGCATTTGGAGTGGCTTTGTCTTTTAAAATTTGAAATCTTAACACTTGTATAAATAGGTGAGACCTTGTCTCATCCTAGCATCACACTTGGGATTTTCGATACCTCACTAGAGATTTTCATAACTGCAATTTGTGGATGGTTTTTGGATATTTTAGATGAATTTTGATGTTTGGATAATTTTGCTATCTTTATTGGAGCTTCTAATTGGGATTGTTATCGGTGGATATGTTCTTCATTATCTTGTAAGTGCTCTTTATTAATGAATTTCTGATTTTGTTAATGTCTAATGCATATAATATTGTCTCATGGTTATTAATGTGCACTAATTGATGAAATATTGCATAAAAGTGTAACTATTGGGAAATTTTGCATGTATTACTCATAGATAGTGAAAGAATGAATGTTCCTAGGGGATTTATTGCATTTGCATCCTTGAAACTCCATTAATAAGTGTCATCGAAGTATAAATATCTAAAGGTGTAGTGAAGTTGCTTCCATTAGGGGTAGCAAAGTTGCTTCCTTTAGGTCTCCTCAAAAGAGCAAGTTGCCAATATTGAAATTATCTTTGACTCCATAGCCTCCCAATGTTTGGGCATTGATCTTAAATCCTTGGTGATCATTCAAACTCAAAGATTATCTCTCTTTCACCTTTTTCTTTCGTCCCCTTAAGGAAAAGAGGCTAGCAAAATCTTTTGAAGGAGGACGTTTTGAATTTCGCTTGGATAGTATTTTTCCTTGATGTCTCCTCTAAGGATTCTCAAGTTTTGGAGGAATTCCCACGGTGGAATCTCCATAAATTTGATGCCCTAGCCATCACATCAAGAGGGAACCCTAGAAGCTAATCCTTCAACTTTGGAATTCTTTGAAGGCATTTGCTTTGGTACTTGTTGAAGTAAATCATTCTTCGCCTTTTCTCCTATCCACATTGACCTTGGATGAACTCATACCTTAACCCGGGGTCTCGTGTAGTCATCTTTCAAAGGGGTTTTTCGTGGAAGGTCTTACTAGCTTCTCCCAAAGCTCACACTTTTGTTGAACCCTTCCATTGACTGAGCCACCTTTCCTCACTCCAAACCTATCATAGATATACATCTATCACAAGTGAGTATTATCAGGACTCCTCTTATTGATGAAAATCCAAGAAGAGTAGGGGAATTAGGTTGTGGTGACAGTCGCCCTTTATCCCAAGTGTTGTTGTGCCCTCTAGCTTTTTCCTCCTTGCAAGGCATGCTAGTTTTTGCAACAACAGACCCTACAAGTCCATGGACCCAATTTTCCCCCTTAAAAAGTACCAAAATAGATGACAAATTATATAGTAATCCATTTTTTATCATGACCCCTACCAAAAATGCATGTGGGTCACATTTTACAGGGTAGGGTCTTAAGGTTTTGTTCCATTTATGCCCCCAACTAAAGTACTAAGATGTGCAGACTTTGGGATTTGACGGCTTACTCACTCCCTATTAATTTTAGTTAACAATGGTATGTTATATGCTTAGCATGATTACTTCAATGTCCTTTAGCAACCCAATGACAATTTCCAATTTAGTTTCCAATAGCAATCACATTAACCATTAATCAACTTGACAGTAACTGTAGATAGAACATGAAATAACAAAATGAAAAAGACAAGCCAAGACAAGAGAACATCAGATCTGATGAATGCCAGGGAAAAACCCCAAGATGGGGAAAACCCTTTGATCAATTCTTCTTATTATTATATCAAATGTTCAACAGAGAAAGAGAGAGTACATAAGCGAAAACTGACTTGCCAATAGACATCCAAAACAGCCCTATCAAAATCTGCAATGTTGTTCTTAGTCAATAGCAGTCAAATCAGCCCTAACTAGTCGATGGTGTAGCAGCAAACAGTCCACAAAAGAGCTTGGTCAACCTTGGTCAAATGTTGCATGATCAGCGGGTCAAGATGCCTTGAAAACAATCCCAAAATTCCTCCTTAAACTTAGTCAAAGTCAAATGTGTTGCAAAAACCCTAGTTGCAGGTCTAAAGTCAACACAATCAAAGTCAACAGAAAGCCTCGATTTTTGTGCCAATAAATGTGGCCTGCTGAGACAGAGATCCTCCCAAAAGATCTAAGTCAAAATCTGCCTAGAAAGTCAAAGTCAACATTGGTCAAACTACAGGAAAATCTGAAATTTTTGGCCCTGAAATTCGGTCTAAAATTCGTCCTCCTTGCCACACGTGTGAGAGAAAAAAAAGTATGCCCAATAGTTGTACGAACCAATGAGATAAGGAGAGAGAATGATGTGAGTGATGATGATGCCAAATGTGGTGAGAGGTCACTTATATTTATACAAGTCGTTGAGGGTGAAGTGACACGTCCATTGGGCTTCCTAAGCCTACATGATGATGTGGCCGACCTTGACAATTTGCACATGTGTGGGCATAAATTCAAAAACACATTTCTGCTTGTCCAAATTTGATGATCTTTGGGTCAATTTTGGTCCTCTCGAAAAGAGGAATTCAATGCAATAATTATCTCCATCAAATGAGTTGTCCAATAGTGGAATTTGGCCCTAGTTGCCAATTTTAACACTCCCAACTATGGAATGCGTCACTGATGGGGATGTCAATATGATTAATCATCAAGGGTCAGAGATGATCATGTTGATAGTGTTATTACTTATTTCATGATTGTTCAAAAGCAATTGGATCAACTATATGGGCCCCACGTCAAGTTGGTATTCTCTAAGAAACTCTTGTCTCCCGATGTGCCAATGGGTACTACAAGATTTTATCACCTTACCATTTAGACTACCACCTTGCTCAAGCACCAAGATTCTCCTCCTTCACTTGTATCCAAATTGATGTTTTACATTTCAAATCTCTTGATTTCATAGCTTTAGTATATCAAGTTTGTAAACTTTCTCCTTGGCCACAAGGTTATACAATATGGTTCATCTATTAAAAAATTAACCGAAGAGACATATATTTAATAAGAGAAATAGCCAGCAACAATCATAGAACATGCAAACATTAACACCATGTTTACCCTAGGAAAACCCCAACTCGGGGGGAAAACCCATCTAACGGAATTCCATTAGTCCCTTCGCCAAAACTTGGCCAAGTCAACCAAGTGAGCCTTCATTGCTCACCTCCCCTAGCATGTTACGATAGAGTCTTCACATAGCCTTTTAAAGGCTTCATTACATTAATTCCATGGGTAGAAAACCATGGGTAAGCTAAACCACGTGCCCAAAACCACTATCATTCGACCCGGTCAACTTTGACTCTTCCTCGAGTCAAGTTTACCTAACAATTCCCCCTTAAACCTTGACTTGGGGTTTCCCTTGACCAGATCCGGCCAAACCAGCCACATGAGTCAACACCGCTCACTCTAGACCTTACCCCCCTCAAAGTTTAGACCTAGGGTATCCACATGCCCCTTTTATCACCTAGGAAAAACACCAGACTTTACCAATAATTTCCCATGGGTGCACATGTCTTACCAAGTCTTACAACAGCATGCCCATTTACATGCAATTTAAAAATTTTACTCCATTATAACAAACTTTTTTTTGTGTATCCGTTGTTACTATATTACCTTCAAAGTTCTTCTCTCCCTATTACTTGACCAGATCCCTTAACACCATCGCTACTCTCCATAGCATGTTATTCTATGTGTGCCTCGTGGCCAAAATCTCTCCCATCCCCTTGTGCATGGTTTCCACACCTCAAAGTTTCTCAAATAGAAGAAAACATAATTCTCATTACACTCTTCTAGTAGTTTCCACTTCAAATGGCAATGGTTGTTGTGACACGAATTTCTCAGTCCAGCTTCCATGAATTCATTACTCTGTTAGGCATTCACATCAAAAACACATGATCCCATAACATTTGGGCCAAGGTAAGTTTCGAAACCTGGCCTATTGCAACTAGTAACATTGTCATTCACCAATGCTACATCCATCATTTGAAGTCCTAATACATGCCCTTTGGCGCGGCCAAAATGGTTCGAGACTTTGATATGTCCCACAGCTTGACATTCTCCAATTAATCCATCAAGTTCTTTGTATGCTTGGATCTCTGAGATGAACTTGCCCATGTATCCTCCCACAAGCTCCAATGCAACATTGTATCACTTTCTCAACCTAAGAACCTCGTGTGCACTTGTAAATGAGCCTCAATCTTCAACAAAGCGACTGTGAGCATCGTTCCTCCCGGCAACTATGGGTGATTTTTGAAGTCGAGGGATCGGTCTGGCACCCATGAAAGCACTTTGCAGCCCCAGCAAAGCAAAGCAAGCAATGAGACATTGTGATGTCCTCCACATGCTCGTCCATGTCACTCATGCTGCAGCACTCCTCATCACCCCTTGTGTCAACCTCGAAACCACTATCCCTATGTTGTAAACACAACCTCAGGTCCTGCATTTCCTGCTCCATCAAAAACAATCGTTTCATCATAGAGGCACCCCACTTTTCCGGACACTACCATAACATCAACTCAATAGACTTATCTGACTAGAATGTTTGCCCCGTCGTTGTCCCATGATGGATTCGGTCATTTCCATCGCCATCAATGTGTAAATTTGGCCCATCCTTACCTATAATTTCTTCGTTGAGCTCTTTTTCATATGCCCATTCGGCTTCCATCTCATCTCCAGGAGGTCTTCTATCTGTTGCTCTTGGCCCCTTTCTCGAAGATCCCATGGAATTTCATGACATACAAGGACTATCTTTTTGTAGTCACCTGCCTCACAACCTGCACAATCTCCAGGTTGTGGCCTCCTTTGCATGCAACTCGAGTGCATACCATGCTACTTGAACCCAGATCTCCGAACAAACTATGCATCAATCTCCCCATCCACTATAAATCCTTGGCAACAAAGGCATCCCCCTAAATCCAACACTTGGCTCTGATACCAAATGTTAAAAAATTAACCAAAGAGACATATTTACTAAAGGAAACAGCCAACAATGATCATATAACATGCAAGCATTAACACCATGTTTACATTGTGAAAGCCCCAAATCCGGGGAAAAACCCAGCTAACGGAATTCCACTATTCCCTTGGCCAAAACACGACCATGCCAACCATGTGAGCCTTCACCACTCACCTCCCCTAGCCTGTTACAATAGAGTCTTCACATAGCCTTTTAAAGGCTTCATTACAAGAATTCGATGGGCAAATAAACCATGGGAACGCTAAACCACATGCCCAAAACCACTACCATTTGACCCGATCAACTTTGACTCATCATTAAGTCAAGTTTACCTAACATGATCCGATGGGATATATCTCTTTACCATATGGTAAAGTTCATGTGGGGTTGGGGATAGTTGATTGCTTGTAAAAGGAGGCAAAAAATCAACTTGAATAGTTAAAGTTTTCTTGAAAGAGGATACACAACACTTTACTCCAAGAAGCAACACAATGGGAGATGGTTATTTGGAGAGATGAGTATATTTCCATTGGTGCTAGGATTCATGCTCACTTACAATGTATTAATGAAGGGATGTAGACTCTAAACTCTACTTTGATTTTTTTTAAAGCAAAGTCTCTATTGATTGAATCCTTGGACTTAATCAAGAGGATGGATAATAGGAAGAAGATACTTCTATGATGAAAAATTGTTTAGCTCACATCTTTGATGTTTTTTTCACCTTATCCACTTTCCGATTCTATTTTGAAGTTGAGCATGCCTAGTAGCAAGTGATCCCCAAGAAAGTTAGAGTGGGTAGACAAGGACCAATCAAAAGTTGTGCTCTTGAAGAAGGAGCTTTTTGAAGCCCTTTCTTCCATAAAGAATGGCAAGCCATTCTAAGGTCGACATTGATGAATTCCCTTATGATTTTTTTTCAAGGCGATGTGAGCCACAATTGGTAGGGACTTTTGATGCATTTCCGATGAAGCCTTCTCTTCTGATAACTAGACAACCTCTCTTAATTAGGGGATTATTAAGTTGATCCACATGAGTGTGTCCCATGACATTATGAGTTGATGGAGGCTCATTACTCTTCTTAGTGTCTCCTACAAGATTTTAGTTAAATTCCTTACAATTCAAATGCAAAGATTGGCTTTGCAGGTTGTGCAAGAGGAGCAAACATGATTCATCATAGTAGGTTCATCCTTGATATTCTTACTTACGCATTGGAGGCCATGGAATGGGATAGGGAGACTATGCAAGGCTCTTTGTTCCTCGAGATTTTGACAAAGCCTATGATAGGGTTAATTACTCCATTGCTACAAACAAGCTATTGTGCATGAATTTTGGCCCCAATTGTATTCCCATAGTACAAACCCTCTTATTCGATGCTTTAACCTTCGTCTCAATGAAGAGCACCCTAAATAATAACATGCCACTACATCGATTGATTAGGCAAGTGTACCCTCTTTCCCCTAACTTTTATATGTTTAAATTGTTGATGTCCTCGGGTACTTGCTAGAGTCAGGTAAGATGCAAGGAAGAATTCAAGGTATTTATCTATTGGAAGAAATTGCCATTGGTATCAAGGGGTGAATGAGCCATTGATTTGATGTGCTTGATTGATGATATGCGTGCAAAGATCGGTGAATTTGGATGCAAGACTCCCCTAGATTGTTAGCCCTTGTCACGCCATTTCGTTTGATATGTGGTATGCCTTGTGGGGTCCTGTTTGTTAAATTTCCATGAAACTCTGAAACTATTTAGATGAATAACTAAAAAGTGAGACTAGTTTACTTTCACCAAGATACAGAGCCTCTTAACAATTCATATGCAATGGAATAAAAATACAAAGATAAAAACACATCACACAAATATTGACACACGTGTGTTCTCAAGAAACCCAACAGGGAAAACCTGCTTGCTTGATCAGGCTATTTTATTGATTGTCTTGGAGCAATTGAATCTATTACAAAGAAATTTGTCTCTCTTAAGAAAGTGTTTTGATTCTCACACAAATATCAGCTAATACAATTGATCTTGGCCTACCTTGATCACTACTTGATCTCAGTTCTTGCACACAATTAATCCTTTGTTGCCTCCTTGACTTGCTTTGCAAACCCTACTGTCTTGCTTCAATTTTGCTCCTCCTTCCTTGAACACTTGAGCCTCCCTATTCCTTATGTTAATCTCCTATACTCTAGCGCACTTCCGGCCCTATTTCTTAGCGCACTTGGGCCTATCTCCTTGTGCACAAAATATCCTATTTTGTAGCACACTTGGCTCCTATTTATATGCGCACTTCAACTCCTATTATCTAGGACCCCAACTCCACACACTTGTGCACAATCAATGCCCCTAAACTCTAGCGCACTTGTGCTCCTATTCTTTAGGACACAATTCGTGTGTGCCATAATCAAGGCTCTCTTTGTCATAATCTCGTTAACTCGCTTTGTCTCACAACCTCGTGCACACAACAATTGTGAATTACTTGTGTCTTCGTCCTTCCTTTATAGATTTGGTCCATGCTAAATTAGGCTAGTTCAAATTTAGAACTCGAGTTATGATAGCGAGTAAACTAAGAGTGTTACTCGCTCTCCTTCCAATCATCACTGGAGTTGTTAACTTTTGCTCTCTCCAATCAAGACTAGAGATCTAACTCGCTCTTCCTTCAATCAAGACTGAAGACTAACTCACTCTAACTAAATTGCTAACTACCAACCAATGTTGTAGTGAAACTGATGAAGTCTTCCACTTAACTGGACCTCCAACACTACGCATGAACTCTTGATGATTATTCTCGTAAACAGGAAATAAACTCACCATCACAGAAGTCTAACTCATGAGGAAAACTCGATCTCTTCACTCGTTAAGGCACAAGCTAGAAGACCTTTCTCACGACATTTTCAACACTCTTGATTGGAGAGATATTGAAGTCTGAAGATTATTGCCCAAATATTGGGTGTGCCTCCAGTTCATGTTTCAAGAAATCATGGTCTAAATAGTTAATTGTTGCCCCTTGAAGATCTAAATTGTGTTTACTTTACCCTTGTCTGAATTGCCCTCATTATTGTTCTCCTCAAAGTCAAAATGAATAATTAATACCCAAGCCTTCCCTAAAATAAGTCCAGGTCGGCTCCAGAAAGACGTGTCATTTTGAAAATAAAAATTCTTATTGTTGGTATAGGTCGGCTCCAAAATTGCGCCCCCTTCCAATCAATATGAAATTCGCCCTAGCCATGGACATTCTATGCCATCAATTCGTGGATCTGAGCAAAGAAGATCAAGGAGAAGTGTGAGGGTTGAGCTGCATTGAATATCTAGTAAAGGAAGACAAAAATCTAAAGGAGTATTTCTCTGTTTAATGTTTTAGAGAAGATTGTTTTGAAGTTGTGTGTGAAGATGGTTTGATGCACATTTTTCTGAGGAGTTTTTCCGCCTACTTGTAGCAAACTTCGGCCTTCCTGAGGCCTGAACAGAAGCCCTTCTGACGCACTATTTCGGCCCTCCTGAAGCCCATTCAGAGGTCTTTCCACAGCAATCCCTAAGGCCTTTTTCGCTGGACTTCTAAGGTCAGTTGAGGCTTGATCTGAGGCCTTTCACTGGGGGATTCTTGGCCCCTCTTGAGCCCTAATCTTGGCCTCCTTTTGAGACTGATTTTGGTCTTCTTCAATACTGCTCCAAAGGCTAATTTCATCTCTGTTTTAGGGAAAAATCTGAAGCAAGTTCGACCCTCCTTCTGAGGCATTCTTGAGGTAGATCCAAGTCTTCTTTAGAGGCTGATCTGAGGCATCTCTTGAACCAAATCAGCAGTTTTTCCTGAGGCAGTATTTGGTGCATCTAAGATATTAATTCTAAGGCAGACTTAAGCCTTTTCTAAGGCACATCTTGAGGTAACTTATTGACCTGGTTGAGGCACTATGTTGAGGAGATTTGAATCTTAGGTTAGGGTTGTCCTGAATGAGGACTGCTTAAACAGCGAATTGGAGGTATGAATTAGAGGTCTTTTATTGTTGGATTGCTTACTTTTGAAGATCTCTATCATAGCAAGCAAGTTCGACATGACAAAGTGGCAAATGACTAAGCAGATAGCAGTGTTTGAATGTTGTTGTAATTGGGTCATCATCCATGGTACGGGAGCCCAAGAGTTTTTCTTTTATCTTTTATTATAAAGGGTGGCAGGATAGTTCTAGACAAGGAAGTTGTATCATCCAATGAAGCGAACATCGCGATTTTTTCGCTGATCCGATTTAATCGCCAATTTTTTCGGGCATTTTTTAATTTTCAAAAAATCGCGCTCTGATCTTAAAAAATCGTGCGCCCAAAAAATAGCAGCCTTTAACATGCAAATTTGATTTTTTTTCCTCATTTTTGCAGTCAGAGGTTAAGAAATAGAGCTAAGGAGGAGGCTAAGTGATCTACAAGGGAAAAAGAGGAGAAAAGTGAAGGAATTTAGCAACCCAAGCCAACAAAATTCAAATTTGGACCAAGTTTCTTAAGCAAAACGTTTTTTCCAAGTATGAGCATCAAATTTGACCCTTTTTTTTGTTTTTTTCTTGTTCATCCATGGGTTTCTCTCACCCATGTATTTTTCATCATTTTTTATTGCATTTGGTTGTGTTTTTTGTTTTGTTTTTTGTTTTATTGAGAGGGTTTATTTTGGTCAAAAATGCAATTTATTTTTTATATTTCTTCTTGTACTCCTAGTTTCTTTCCATCTTACAGTAAAACTCAAGAGTTCAACAAATTTACAAACATGCCAAGGAAATTGGATCCTTTGTGGGAATTTGGTGAACCTGATCAGGGGTTTGACCAATCAAACTTGAGTTGCAAGTTATGTGGTCAACACATGACAATGGGGGTATATAGATTGAAATACCACCTTGCACAAGTTCCTGGACATGAAATAGGGCCTTGCACAAATACCAATCCAGAAATAATCCGAAGAGCTCTCAAATCATTGGAAGAAATAGAAACAACTAAACTCAGCAACGCAGCTCTAAGGAGTCAAATATCAAGGTTTAGACGTGAACGTGAGCTGTCTCCTCATATTTTGATCCTAGAACCACTTCTGGTGCACAGCCATCTATCTCCTCACTTATTAAAAAAAAGGAGAAGGAAGAAGCTGACAAGTTTTTGGGCAAACTGTTTCTTTGGAGTGATATTCCTTTCAGTGTTGCCAGGAACAATCCATTTTACCAGGCTGCGATTGATGTTATCACTGTTGTTGGCCCAGGATACAAAGCCCCTTCAAACGATGACTTTAGAGGGCGCATTCTTCAAAATGAGAAAGTTGACTGCACCAAGAGATTGGAGGAGTTAAGGGCATCATGTGAAGTCTCAGGATGCACTGTGATGTCAGATGGTTGGACTGATCAAAAGGGTAGGACCCTTATTAACTTCTTGGTCAGTTGTCCCAGGGGGACAATGTTTATGAAATCTGTTGATGCATCTGCACATGTCAAAGATACACGATTATTATGTGATTTATTGGATGTGTTCATTCTAGAGGTGGGTCCACAAAATGTTGTTCAAATGATAACGGACAACGCTGCAAATTATGTTGTTGCTGGCAAGATGCTTATGGAGAGGCATCCGAGCATATTTTGGACACCTTGTGCTACACATTGCATTGATTTGATGTTGGAGGACATAGGAAAGATTCATTTTGTCAAAGATATTGTAGAATCATCAAAGAGCATTACAAAGTTTATATATAATCATGCATTTGTGCTTCATTTGATGAGAACATTCACCAACAAGAAGGAGTTGATGCGCCCTGCTATTACACGGTTTGCCACTAGTTTCATATCTCTTCAACTCCTCTTGAATTCTATCTAGGATTTGAAGAGAATGTTTCTTTCATCAGAGTGGCATGCTTTGACATACAGCCGCAAACCAGAGGGAGAAGCCATCTGCAGTTTGGTTTCATATCAGGAAAGCTTTTGGGCGGGAGTGCAAGAGGTGTGCAGCATTACTGAACCTTTGATAAAGGTTCTTATATTGGTTGATGGAGAGAAGCCCGCAATGGGCTACTTGTATGAGGCCATGGATAGAGCCAAAGAAGCCATTCGCAGCTACTATGATGATAAGGGTGATGAGGGGTTTCATAAACAACTTCTTGTATGGGAAGTGATTGATGAGCGATAGAACAACACACAACATCATCCCATTCATGCTGCAGGGATCTTCCTAAACCCCGAATTTGCTTACTCATGTAGTTTCTTATTTGATGTTGAGGTCATGGATGGCTTTTTCACTTATGTTCAGAAGATGGTGCCATCTCCATCAGAACGTACAGATATATCCAAAGAAATGGAGGTATACAGAATGGCAAGTGGCACATTGAGCTTTGACATGGTTGTCCAGGATAGGACTACTAACATGTCTGGTAAGATTTTGTTTGTTTAAAAATTCATTGTCTCCTCAAGTTCATGAATCATAACTCCATACTTTGCTTCAACTTTCAATTTTCGAATTTTCATTATTTTAAAATTTTTCTTATGTTTGTAACTTTATAAGTTTATCTTATTTGTTGTAACTTGTAGATGCATGGTGGAGGAGCTACGGTGGCAGATTACCAAAACTCCAAAATCTTGCCATTATAATAAACAGCCAAACATGTAGCTCTTCAGGATGCGAGCGCAACTAGAGTGTATTTGAAAAAATACAAACCAAAAAGCTCAATAGGGTAAAAACTTAAAATATTCCAACTCATTTTTTGAATTCATTAAATCATTTTTTTTATAATTATTAATTTATTATTTATAATATATATTTTAAATTTATTAATTTATGACCCTTGTACATGTTGGAGTCCCAGCGCCTCAATGACATGGTTTACGTCTACTACAATCTTAGATTGTGGGTGAGACAACTTGAGAGGACACCTGATATGGAGGCCATCCCTTTAGATGTGATTGACACCACTATTGCATGGAGGGTTGAGGCTGAGGGGCTTATCATGGAGTCAGCCCCTGATTGGATAGAGCAGGAGGTAGTGGAGGGGGAGGAGGGCGAGGAGGAGGAGCAGCAGCAGCAGGAGCAGGAGGAGGAGGTGACACCACCTACTGCCGCTACCGGTAGAGGACGCGGTCTGCCTCCTTTGGCTCTTGGCGCTTCAGGTTCTAGTGCTTCAAGTTCTAAAGCACAACAAAGTCCATTGCCAGCCCCGCCAACTTCTTCATCTAGAGGGAAAGCTGTTACATTTTCTCGCAAGAGGGGCAGAGGAAACAAGTACTATAGGTTATATGGTGCATTCCTTTGTATATGACATTATGACTCATGATATGAGATACATTATTATATTTTTTGTTGATATTTTGAGGTTAAGTTGAGACTCGGGACTTGGTATTCAGGACATGATTCAGTTTTATGTGTGATGTAGCACTAGACATGATATTACACATCTTATATATTAGTTTTTTTTTCATATTTATGTGTCAATAAATTTATTTTATGTTTTGGATGCTTTAGATATTAAAAAAACTGAAAAAAAATAATTATAAAAAAAAGAATAATAATAATAATAATAATAAATTGAATATTTTTGTATGTGCCGATTTTTTCCCCATTTTTACCGATTTTTTCCGATTTTTTCCCGATTTTTACGATTTTTTTCCAATATTTTCCTCTCGTCGATTTAATCCCAATCGCGATGTTTGCAACATTGGTATCATTCTTTAGGAGTTTGTCACTTCCTTCCAGTGGGAGCTAGTAAACTAGGGTTGTAGCCCTTCCAATTGCATCTGGTAAACCAGAAGTTGTAGCTTCCCTCAAATATAAATAAATTGTTTATATATATATATATATATATATATATATATATATATATATATATATCTTGTGCTCCTTTGATGTGATATTATTTGTTAATTCTTTTGATACTAAATTGGGAGAAAAAGTAAAATACTGATTAACAACCCCCCCCCCCTTCTTCCCTCTCAGCATTTCCAACATTATCTTCTAGACGGGTCTAAGATGGTTAATAATCATTCAGTTGATGGCTCTCTTTTATCAGTGCATTGAATCTAGATAGTGGTTAGTGAGCAAAAACCAACTATTGGTTAGTTCAGCTTGATGATCCACCAACTTGGATTTCGTATTTATGGAATTGGGTCAAGCCTAGGGTGATTGTCCAATATCTAGGGATTTCATTTAGTAACAATCTTTTGGTTGTTGATGTGGCATCGGTGTCTAGAACGAATTCAATCCAAGATTCTCACTAGCAGTGTAAGGTTCTTTCCTTCGAATATAAGCTTATAATGGTTTTGTGGATTCTTCAAGCTTCCAGCATCTATTATGTCTCTTGAAGGTCCCCGAACAAGACTAAGTTTAAGAGATTGGAGCAGATCCCTCAATTTTTCTCAATACTCCAAGTATAGTGGAGAGAAAATACTTCCTCTAGTTCCTTAGGAAGGTGGTATTGATCTGACTAATGCTGCAACCCAAGGTCGTACTTTGGAAGTAAAATGGATAGTCAAATGCCTTGAAGGTTCTACCACATGGCAAATCCTCCTATGTTACCAGTTTTAGTCCATGCAACATTCATTGTTGATTCAAGTACTTTTCAAGTTATGTGATAGCATCTTGTCCCCGCACCCATTTAAGGTGTCCAAGTCAGTGATTTGTTGAAGCACGTCGAACAATTCTCAAGGAGTTCTGCAAGATGGAACTTGTCTTGGCACAGCATTTGGAGTCGGCTGCATCAAGGTCAGTGTATTCCTCAATGCCCTAAAATTGAGGATGCAGACTGAGTATGAAAAGAATATTCCTCTAGAGGGATCTTTGGGAATTTGGGACAAATAACTAGATGAATTAGAGATTGATATCTCAACAGAGGACCCTACAATCCTCTGACAAGACAGCTATCAAAGATATTATGAGAGCGCTTCCTCATAGAGAGAAGTATAAGTTGATTAAACAGATATGCAAGGCCTTTTTTGGCAAGATTGAGATTGGAAATTCAAACTCCAATTCAGTGCTGTGATTCCAAAAATATTTACTCTTCTTCATCAGAAGCACCCTTCATCCCCTGTTTTGAAAGCTAGATGAGCCTCTTGTGACCTAGAGGCTAGGTAGATTCCCTTGTTCCATAGTGTTTGGTTGCTCTGACTTAGTTATAAGCTCCAAGGTTTTGCTTGGCTAGTTGTTTCCTAGGGGCTCCCATCAAAAGCCTGCTTGCTAAAAGTGAGTCAACAGATGGTCTTTGCCTCTGTTGTGTCATGGACCTTGAAACAAATTCTATGTGAGTGCAAGTTTGCTAGAACTCGCTAAAACTATGTTCAGGAATGACATTCAGAGTTCTGTTTTAGGGTCAGCTTCATTTGTTCACAGTGCTGTTTAGTGACTCAGCCATTCATACTTTATACCTTCATAAGCATTTGGGACTGTCTTCATATCGCTGCTTTATTTATCATCTGAAATTTATAGTGCAAATATCTGTTTTCTGATGAGGTCAGTTCAATCATGTCATTTTGTCACTCTTAGCGAGAAGAGTGACGTATCCAACTCTGCCGAAGGCTATCATCTGATTATGAATACCGAAGGATTAGATGTATTAGCTTAGTCCAAATTTATCGCAGCTTTAGTAGCTCTAAGGAGAAGGATATAATACTCAATTGCATATACCCTTCTGCTTTTATTTTCAGTTTTCTTGTAATATTATCTTGTTAATATATGACGATATTCATCAAGCCAAGATGCTCATATGCTTCAAAATTGAAAGGAAATTGCTACCCCAATTTGTCAACTTCTCAAACCCTTGAATGTCAGAAAGGGCGCACGAATGGAAATTTGAAATAGCAAGAAACAGAAAATTAGGGTTACAAAAATAATAAAATACAAATTTGAAATAGCAGATGGCAGACAGCAAATTTTTGTAAAGGGAATATTGATTTCTCTATTGGCACCATTTGGTGCAAGTACAACAGGTTCAGTGCAGCACCAACTGCTGCAGGTCACAAGAGTTACATGGATAGCAAAGTAAGAACCAAGCACACAATTGTAACAATTGGCATGGTTTTGACTACCACCCTCGAACTAGTCTGGAACATACCAAAATGGAACTTGCAGCATGTATCCAGCAACTTTAGAGTTCAGTCAAAACGCCAACACGAAACATGCTTATGTGCAGTTGCATCGTGCAAATCAAAATTCAACCCATTTAACAAAATACAGAATTTCTGGGGGAGTGTTAATTCTGCTTAAAGAATCTTACAGATGTTACTTTCACTAAGCTGTCGTGCTATACAGTATGGGGACATGATTAATTGCACATCACAAGTCAGATTAATGAATGGATAATCCATCATCAACCCTGGCAAGTAAATTTTGGCAATCAACCTTCTTTTTTATAGTTTCAATGTTAGTCAATCACCTACCAAAGTACACCAATCGCTGAGATAAGAAAAGCAAGATAAGATTAAGAAAATATGACAATATGACAGAAGCAATGCTATTCATATATGAGAATGGAAATTTGAATATCATCCTGTAGATTTTCCATGAAATTCTGACCTGCTAGTATGAACAATCTAAAAACAAAATTTCTTTTCACGCAGACACAGAATTTCTCTACCAAATAGCAGCGGAATAGAACGGAGATTATTTGCACAAATTCACACAATAAACAACACAGTTTTCTAGGGAACCCAACAGGAAAAAACCCTCACTTGCTAGAGAATTTTATTGAGGAAAACTGAGCAGTCGATCTCTTACAAATAACCCTGCTTCAATACAATCTGATCTCTCAGCCTTAGTCTAGGCTTGAAACAATCTGCAAGATTGCTGATCCTATTCCTCCTGCTATGCGTACTAGATGCTCCTAATTCCTAGCACAAACCTTAGGAAATAGATAATTCCTAGCACAAACCTTAGGAAATAGACCCCTATTTCCTAGCACTGGCTGAGCTCCTATTAAATAAGGATTTCTCCTATTTCTATGCGCACTTCCAAGAAGAAATGCTCTCCACAATAACTCACACAAGAAACTCTTGGCTCGTTCCTCCACAAGCTCTCTTGCTCACAAACTCGTGCTAAAGAATGATGATAATGAGTGTACCTTCGATCTCCTTCAATATAATATGATCTCTCAGCCTTAGTCTAGGCTTGAAACAATCTGCAAGAATGCTGATCATCTTCCTCCTGCTATGTGCACTAGATGCTCCTAATTCCTAGCGCAAATCCTTAGGAAATCGACCCCCCTATTTCCTAGCGCTGGCTAAGCTCCTATTAAATAGGGTTTTCCCCTATTTCTATTCGCACTTCCAAGAAGAAATGCTCTCCACAATAACTCGCACAAGAAACTCTTGGCTCGTTCCTCCGCAAGCTCTCTTGTTCACAAACTCGTGCTCAAGAATGATGATAAAGAGTGTGCCTTCGAACTCCTTATAAGCAATTCGATTTGGCTATTGTTAGTGAGTGTTCTAAATTAGTAGTTGAACTGGAGCTTTTCTAGTTAACAAGAGTCAACACACTTAGTTAGCTGGATCCTCTTAAAATTTAGGAGGCTAACTCCACTAGAACATTCAGTTCCCAATTTAACTCACACTAGAAGACAATTAACTTGGTCTTCCACAAACTCGCACTAGTCAAACTGCTTCTTGAACTCGTTCTCATCACTGGAACTCGTGCACAATTAAGAAGATCACAAATTCGTTCCTTGAATTAAGGCACAAATCAAGGAATCCATTCTTTTGCTACTTTTCAACACATCCACCAAAACGCTATACTTGCTCAAGGCTAAAATTTAGAAAATTAGGTAGGATGGTAATCACCTGAAAAGTTGAAATGTACGCATAAAGAATCCAAAGAATTCAGCAGCAGAGTCCTTAGCACAATATGTGTGAAAGGATTACGACAAGACTCCACTCGAGAGGCTAGGAGTAAGAGCCTAAAACGAGAGGTCAGCTCAAAGGGATCCTACAAACAATTGTCCACCCAGATAAATGAGGGCCAGAGGAAGGATGATTCAGTGAATGATAAAGCATGGAAATTGAGAGGCTCTGTCCAGGGATTGGCTTAAAACTGCTATGAAGTAAGACTTGTTCATCTGAGAAAAGTTCCTGCAACATGCCTAAGATTTGACTAATTTACTGAGCCAGACATTCATCCATTATATTTTGGTAGTAATAACATCTTGCCTCCACAGAACCAAAAAGAAGGTTCTAACCTCTGACATGAAAAAATTTTAAGATGAGAATTCCCAGAGCCTTTTCATTTGAAAACACAGCTTCCAAACCCACATATAAAGTTAGCAACCAAGACCATATATAAAGAATTACTTTGAAACAGGTATACAAGCACGAGTACCTCACCAGTTAGCAGCATTTGCAATTATGTTACACTTTAGGCCCCCTTTTGAATATAGCTTCGTGATGTCACCCACAAATGTAAGAAACTTTTTAGAATCCAATCTCTTTTCAGCTGCCTTGGCACGAACCCTTGAAAGCATATCAGAGTCATGAACCAAGTCTACCATAATAAGTCTGAAATCTGAAGTTTTGTGCATCTCCAAAAAGTCTGAAACTTTCTCTATAATTATATTAGCTGCTTTTTCATGGTCAAAATGAAAATCAGATGTTGAAATGGATGGAAAGGCAAGGGTTTGGACACAGTCATTTGAAGATGTCCCACTGACACCGCAACCATAGCTGTACATAGCATTGCTTTCGGTTGCCTTCCTATCTGAAGTTTTATTGCATGGAATAACCTGCTTCATATCTTGTGTGTCCAATTTCTCAGAATCCCTCTGACTTGTATGGTGGCTATTTAACAACTCAACGCTTTTACTGCTAGAGTTACAGTTTTGTGAATCCCTTTCTTTCTTAAAGTAACGCAACATACCACCTTGAGGTTTGTCTCCATACATACCAGATGGAAGAACATCATCTGGACCCAGCTCTTTGTACATAGATATTGCCTTCTCCACATCAGATTCTGTTTGACAAAACATGATGCGGGAGAATCCCTCACTCAAAGTAGGTGGTTTTTTGGTTTGTACCATCTGATTGATAGTAATTGCAGCTCTACCTCCTTGCAAGCCTCCCTCGTGTTCAGTACGTTTTACTGCCCTGCTTATGCATAATTTAGTAGGCAAGTCAAGCACAACTGCATGCAGCTCTGTTTGGGATCCTGCGAGCTCTATGAACTCAAGCCACTGCTCTTTATTAAGATTACAGCGATCAATGATAACACTTTCACCTTTATTTAATGCTTCTGATGTGCATTTCAAGCACTGAGACTTACTGCCCTTTTTTCCATTTGAGATTATATCCTGTACAGAAGAAATATTCACTTTTAAGAGAGGACAACAACAAAAATGTGTATACAACTACCAGTACTTTGTCTGGTGGTCAAGAACTTTTAAAAGTTTTGAACATAATTATTTGTTCATGACATGTGCACAAACCTAAGAATCCCAATCAAATTATTAGCAAGAAATGCATTTAATTATAGAATCAAAATGATTTGAAAGAAAAGATATCCAGCCACAAAAGTTAGACTTCAGTTCTGGTAGATAACACTATTGGCTAGGTAACATGCCATGTGCACTTCCAGCAAAAAAGGCAAACCACATTCTGATTGAACCCTTTTCTAGTAGTGTTTCACAAAATATTACCCTCTTAATGTGGCTTCTAACAAACATGACAGGAGCAGGGTAGAAGATCCACTCATTACAATCATAATATGATTCAAACCATACGTGATCTTAGCTAAATTGCACAAAACATGGAACTGTCTGGAAGTTTGCAAAATCAGAACACTTAGAATTGTGACTCCTGAAGTTTCAAAGAGTGGAACACATAGAAATGTAACCCCTCAAGAATGGAAACTTGTGCGTGTGTGTGTGTGTGTGTGTGTGTGAACTCCCACTGATGAAGGCTGATTTTGGAATCTTGGATGTATAGCCTCATCTATAAAGGTTAGTTTTGGATTTTGCATCATGCAATCATGTAAAAACCTATAATAAGGTACCTACTAAGCTCCTATCCATAAGCCAACAAAGAACCTATTTTCCAACTAAGGGAAAGAAGGAAACGTACCTATTGAGCACTCTGTGTCAACAACCCTATAGCAGTACACCCCTTTTTTCGCAAAAGGGATTTCATCATTCATCCAGGATTCATCAACAAGCTTCAGTTTATTAAAGATGTAAACCCATTTTGCATATGATCTTAGTAAGACCATCATTATGTAACAACCTAAGTAAGCCTATTATTTTGGTGATGATTTCTATCCTAGGAGGTTTTTCGTCTCACTAATTCATTTGTCTCTTGACACAAATGATCGGCAGAGATTTTCCTTCCAACCTCACCCTAAAGCTAGGGTGGATTTTTGTCGTCAAAATATTAGGTGAGTCCTAGTGTTTTTTATCGAGTCTTTGTAAAAGTAATTGGGAATAATGCTAGCTAATTGGCTAAATTATTTTATTACAAATTACTTGGTCTATTAAATCATATTTTGAGTCGCTGAATTGGGTAGATATTTGAGGGTCTATAACGAATGGGTGTTCTCCTTCATGGGTTTAATGTATTTATCTTATGTCAATAATATTTTAGCCATGATGCTAAAATATTAGAGGGTCAGAAAAAATTAATAATCCCCTCATGTCAATTAATTAAATTTTCTGGAAAAACAAACTAAAAATCCTAAGCCAAAAATTTAAGTAATTTAAGTCTAGGTTAATTCTTAGGAAAATAAACTCTCCAAATTAAAAAATTCGTGGGGTTCCAGAAGAATTAAATTCTGGAGATCCTCCACCAAGGGAATATTGAAGAAATCAAGAAATTTTGGGCCCTTAGGCCTTGGTGGTTAAGTCAAAGTCAATTTTTTGAGATAATTAAAAACCAATTAAATGAAAAATTCGATTTTTCCTCTAAAAATAAATAATTATGACGGTGATGATTAAAAGATAATTAAATATTTATGAATGGTCGAGATTAATTTGACAGGAATCAAGCCAGTTAGTCGTTGGAGAATTTATCTATAAATTAAGAGTCAATTGTCAATCAAAGGATCCGATCATTGAATCATATACTCACTCTTGAAGCTCTTTTGTACTATTTTCTGAAATAATACAAATGCAAGTCTTTGGGGTTTTACTTGTTCTTAATATTCTGTAGGTTATTATATTAATGAATTGTTGATTAATAGTTCTTGTAGAGTAATCTATTGCACAGGTATCTTGCATAGGTTGTTTGATTTTTGATAAGAATTTTAATTGGATTGAATTAGCAGATATTTCTAATTCTTGAAAATTTTATTTTTATCTTATTTCTTTATTGGTTTGACAGTTTAACTTTAAGTGTGCAAAAATCATTCGGATTCAGAATTGGGCGTTTGGGGAAGTCCTCGACTAGACCAACTGACTCCCAAGGGAAAATTATTTGAAGAGCCTTCCATATTTAATTCCTCGGGCTTATCTTACAGATTTCCTCTTGCCAGGTGTTTTGTAGAGCTTGTGCCTAAATTTAAATTAATTATTTTTTTATATAAATTTGTGCTAAATAGATAGATCTGGCTAGGAAGAGCATAAATCTTCAGATATTGGAGCAAAGTTGGACTCATACTCCTCAGATCTGATAAATCTATAATTTATGTGTATAGATCTGAAAAATTAACCTGGGATTTGGTTTTGAATTTCTATTTTTTGTATATATGCGAGATCTGGGGTTTCATTTTTGTTTTGTGCAAGGACTAAGCCCTCTGCAAACCCTCCATACCCTCTACGTTTTTTTTTCGTTGTTTGATTTTTCTACTCGCGGCCTGCTCTGCATCCTCTCCCTTTCCGCACCCTCAAAACCCTCTTCTTTTCTCCTCTGGCACTGTTATTCCCCTGCCATTCCCTTGCTTCCATTTTCGTCCCTCTTCCTGGCAGCTTAACCCTCTTCGCAATGTCTCTTTCTCCCTGCATCTTTTATCCTCGCATCCTTGTCTGCCTGCACTGCTCGCTGCATCCCCTCTCCCAACTCCCTCGACCCTCGGTTGTCGTCCCCATCTCCTACACGTGGCCCGTCCTCGTCTCTGTCTCAATGCCCTCCTCATTTCCTTCGACCCTCTCCTGCGGCTTCCTCCCATTCTCTTCTTCCTTTCGTGGTTCATCCCCTTGCTTCATTCCTTCGAAATCCTACTCCCGTCTCGGCATCTTCTTTCCCTACAACTCCCGCTCCTCATCTCCCCCTAATCACAAAGTTAAATCAAACAAAAAACAATCAATTTTTTTTAAATTTTTGTTAGTGGCCTTTGGCCCTTTTGAATTTTTAATCATAGTTTTTTTTATTAACATTTAAAAATCAAACAATTTTAAATTATTTGTGACATTAGATTTTGAAAATCAATTTTTTGGGGTTTTCTTTTTAAAATAGGGGTGTTGGGACATTTAATTATTTAAAATCCTTAGGCTTGAGAAAAATGTTGAAATTTGATGACTAAAAAGTTTCATGCAATCCCAACCCAGTTTTAATTTCACCTTATCACTCCCATTCAGTTAAATGCCCTTTCCCATAAACTTACATTCAACATATAGAATTATGGAAATGAAATTTTCAAATTAAAACACGTGACTGTCAACACATGCTAAAAATAAATATGGACATAAACAAACTAGCAACACATAAAAAATACACAGATTATTGGTCAACTTAGACCCAGGCAAAAACCACTTTAAACTTTCCCGGGGAAAACCTGTTAGAGAGCTCTTCAAATTTATTTATCTTTCAAGTTCAGGAAAATACATTTGCAAAAAAAAACAAAACAGCAAAATACAACTTATCTCTTCAGTGCAAAACTCCTTGAAAATCGTGCCCACTTTGCCTCGATTTATGTGCCCATTTGAAGCTGAAAAATATATTGTACAGACGCGGACTGTACTGTACGAATTTCCCTATCGATGTACATATTGTACGATTTTTATTTTATTTTTTTACTCAAAAGCTTCTCTCGAATTGTGTGCAGTTTACAGGATTAAGTGTTGTTCATACTGTACCTTCTATTGTCTTCTATGCCTTGATTTTCATGCCCATCTTTGCCCAAAAATCACTCCTTTAGCTTGCTGCAACAAATTTTTCTTTCAAAACTTTTCTCCAACCCTTAGCCTCCTTTCTCCAATCTGCTCATGAAGAATGAATGAATGCAGTCTCTCTTTTTTTTCCGCCTTTTGTTTCCCAAAATGACTTTTGGGCAACCCTAAGATCTAATGGCTCAAATTCATTTAGATTAAGGGATGAGAATAAATGTGCATTTAATTCTTACTTTCTATTTTTTAACTCGCCCATTAAATAAAGTACCCACATTGTACTTTATGTCTAAAGTCACTTTTCACTTTATAATTTAATATTGTCTTTACCACTTATAAAGTCACTTTCACTTTATGAAGTCACACTTGGGAAAAGAATTATTTTGGACACTTTTCCCTAGGTAGAGACTAACCCAAGGTTTACTTGGGAGCAGGAGCGGGAGCGCCATTTTCAAAAGCTCCCCCTCCAGGAGCGTTTCGAGGAACATTTTTTTTTAAATATATATATTTTATATATTTTTTATATTTTGATGCATATATGTCAACAAAAGCATGTAGAATGATGAATTAGACATAAAAAACATAAAAACACAGATTGAACCATATAACATCAATCATCTAGAAGTTATAATCTTCATCAACCACGTCCATAAGTTAGAAACATATAACATATTGACTCTTGAGTCTCATGATACATCAATCTTAAAGTTTCAAGCTTTCAGAATTCAATATATAACATTTATCATCATTGATTCATTGATCACCATAGTTGTACTTGTAAGCTAAGTGTAACCATTACAACAAAGAATATTTAACATGAAATGAAATGTTATAAAATGAAACGAAATGAAACAACTTTCAACTTTCATGAAGCATCATATTCATATTCATAATTACTTATAAACTTATAACTGCCAACTTCAAAGTTTCAAACTTCAAACTTAAATTGTCATATATTGTTTACAAAAAATATCTTCCATTAAATATGAAAGAGTCAAGTTTCAACAGTTATAAAAATTTAAAAACTACTAGAAAATAGAAAAGACTAGTAAACTGTAAATCTATTTTATCTATTGCTTGGTCTCTTGCCACGAGAAATGTGTAATTTATGAGCAGCTCATGGTAATGGTGGTCTTCTAGCAGACTCCTCGCGAGAAGTACCACGAACATAACTAGAAGCCCCATCCCCTCCACGTGAGGATGTAGGTGGAGGTAGCAAAGGAATAATAGTCGGAACTCGAACACTGGCACTGGCACTACTACCAGATGGTGGGTGTGGCGATGGCATGCCTGTTGCTGCTTCATCCTCGTCTCTCAAAAATTTTGCTTCCAATTCTTCCAGATGTATAGTGTCATCCTCCAAATTATCGTCCTCTGGGTTGTTGTCCCAAACTTTATATGAGAGATCGTCATAAGCCCGATCACAATAATGACTCAACAACCTCAAGTTGTAGTGCACATAAACCAAGCTTTCTGCTCGATTTTCGTTGAGCCTATTTCTTCTCACATTATGGATGAAGCTGTAGGTGCTCCAACACCTCTCTGCAGAAGAAGTATTTACAACCTGTGAGAGAACTTTTTTTGCCAATTTTGGCAAAAGTCCCATGCCGCCATATGTATCCCACCATGTGAGAGCATCAAACCTGTCTATCTTCCATTGCATGAAAAGAACCAAACAAACCAGTGCAGTTGAAGTATCTGCCTAATTCAAGGCGCATATTAGCAAACTCCTCCCTGTCAGGGACCAACTTGTCTAATGCTTTCATGTATCCCTCTTGTACCTCTGGATCTATATGAGGTTTGATCCTAACCCCACCCCCAGGTGCAGGTTGGCCCAACCAAGATGGAGAGTAGTATTTTGGCATAAGGATATACGCCAAAGCATGTAGTGGAACATTAAGTTTATTCCATTGTGCACACACAATTGTGAATCATTGAATACAAGTTTGGATCTTTTTCTTTAACAACATCTTTTATTTGCCTCAACATGCTATCCATCTGCTCATACACCTCCCCAATCATTGGTTTATAAGTATCTACAAAGTGAATCATGCAATAAATGGGCTTGGTGAAATTCAAAATTTCCCTCACACGTGCCCAAAACAAAGGATCAAGAGCGGTCTCCTACACCTATTCAAAACCTTGCCTGTCAACTGATGTTGTTGCCCTTTCCTTTAATACTTGCCAGTGTGGACTTGATACCATGGCAGCCAATGACTCTCTTACCTTCAAAAGGCGCCTAAAGGTGAGGTAATAGCTAGCAAATCTAGTCTTTGCTATCTTCAACAACGCCAATGTTAAGTGACTGCGGAAAAGACCATGGGTATTGCTATGATTTGTAATAAATATTATCATTTTTTTTCCTCTCTTGTACAAATCACCAAGCCATCTGTATTGAGGTTGTTTGTTTTTAATTATATCATGCATCAAAAGGTTCATTGTGTGAACCAAACACCCAAACCAAAATATGTTGGGGTATTTATCCTCAATAATTGCTCCCGTTGCCTTACAATTAGCAACATTATCAGTGATGACTTGGATGACATTGTATGGTCCAATACGTTCAATTGTTTCAAGTAATAGCTTTGCAATGTTGATGTCGGTCTTGAACTTATCTAAATAATCATATGATGAAAGGAATATTGCACCACTAACAGACACAACAAGAACACTTATCAATGGCTTGCCTTTTACATTTTTCCATCCATCAGATACAATGGACACCCCATGCCCATTCCAAGAACTTGTCATTCTACTCAAAGAATGAGTTATTTTTGCTTTTTCATGATCAAGGCCCGCGGTTCTAGCCTTGTCATACCCAAGGCCCTTGTATCCTTTGGGGGCATCATTAATGGTAGAAACCATTTCATGCCAATATGGTGAGCGAAGAACATTGAATGGTACCCCACATGCATAGAGAAATCGGAAAACTTTTGAATCCACATCACTCCTAAACCCTTCGTCAAGGAAATCAGATATGGTTCTACGCCTTAAAGAGATGTTTGGTCCAGGTGTGCCTCCATATCCACTGCCATGGGTGGAAGTTGATGGACTTCTTTGTCCATGTTGTGATGGTGCATAAGATTCAATGAAACCCTTATATCCTTTAGATTTGTATTGAGCTTCCTCCTCCTCACTTATGTATTTGGCTCTATCGGTTGCTGACACACTTACACAAGTTTTGATTCCTATATTTTTATCTCCATCCCATGGCTTTTTCCCACAAAGGTGCCTTTTGGCACAGGTGTATGAACTTGTGTATTGTGTATTGCAATGGGGGCATATAAATTTAGTGGTTCCAACCCCTTTCCCTACTTCAGGCCTAGTAAAATATTTTCACAATGGTGTTTGGTCAATTTTAGTTGGTGTCATTGTGGTCTCATTATCTCCACTCTCCCGTAAGTCCCCTTCCTCCTCAAGTTGGTACTCCTCTTTGGGATTTTCATCATATCCACTATAACCCACTTCTTCATCCTCTTGTTCTAGAATAGGCCTCTTTTTCCTACTCTCCAACACCAAAATAACAAAAAACGGAAGCAACATGAATAAAATGCCAAGCCATATAGCCATGTCCATGAGGTTTCAACTTTCAACTTTCAACTTTCAAAATTCAAACTTTCAAGTTTTTAGCCTGCAAAACAATGGAGGACTGCCAAATGGGAATAGGAAAAAATGCAACATAGAATTAAAATAAAATAATAAAATAAAATAATAAAAATAATAATAATAATAAATTCAATTTTTCATTTTTCAAGAAATTAAAATGCAACATATAATTAAAAAAATCATTTTTTCATTTTTAAACAAATGAAAATGCAACATAGCAACAAAAAAAAATTCTTTTTTTTTTCATTTTTCAACAAGTTAATTATCAAACATAGAAAAAAAAGATCAAATTTTCATGTTTGAACAAATTAAAAACACACAGAAAAAAAAATTTAGATCATTGGTGATTGGACTCTCCTACCTCGTTGTCCTTCGATGATTTTGATAATTCGATCCCAAGCAGAGACCTCCAAGCTCCTTGTTGGTCAATCTCTCCTTTCCCTTGCTCTCTCCTCTCCTCTCTTCTCCTCTCCTCTCCTCTCCTCTCTTCTTCCTCTTTCTCCTATGTTCTTGCTCTCTCTCTTCTCTAAAATGAAAAATAGAATGGGAGGGAGGGCTTTTATTTCTTTCCCTTGCCTCCCCTACCCTCCCTTCCCTCCATTTTTCCGGCCGATGGCTGCATTTTTTCCTTCGTGCGAGGACGTCAGGCGGGAGCACTTTTTAGCGCTCAAGAGCGAATGCTCCCCGAGCGCTCCCTCCTTAAAAAGAGCGCTCCCGGAGCATCTTTTTGAGCGCTCCCTGCAATGCTCCCGAAAAGGCAGGGAGCGTTTTTTACAGCACAAGGAGAGCGCTCCCGAAAACGCTCCCCGCTCCCTATGGGCTCCGAAAACACTCCCACTCGGAGCGCGTTTTGGGAGCAGGTTCAAGAGGGGGGGGGTGCGCTCCCCCGCAACCATGGACTAACCCATGGGAAACCACTTGTCCAAGGTACATTAAAAATCAACACTCCCTCTTACCATGGAAAGTGTTTCTCATCACACCCATCTTGTCCCTGAAATGGACATGCTTGCCTCTTGGCAAGGACTTCGTGAGAACATCGGCCACCTGCTCATCTATCGATATATACTCCAGCTTCACTGCCCCCTTCTAAACATAGTCCTTGATGAAATGATATATGATGTCAATGTGTTTTGACCTGTCATGAAACACTGGATTCTCTGTGAGTTTAATGCAACTCTAATTACCACAGTGAATAATCACCAGTCTCAACTCCTGATCAAATAGGCCATACAATAACTTGCGAAGCCAAATGGCCTCACAACTAGCCTAGCTAGCGGTCGTATACTCAGCCTCAGAAGAGCTCAAAGCAATTGACTTTTTCTTTCGACTGAACCACGACACAACTGCTGAACCCAATCCGAAGTAACACCCTGAAGTGCTTTTCTTGTCAGAAGCACACCCTGCCGAATCTGAATCTGTGTAACCTGCCAACCTCACTCCATCTCTCCGCCTATAGTCCAGACCATAATCAACAGTCCCCTGCACATAGCAAAGAATGTGCTTTGCAGCTACCTAGTGCACCCTCCTAAGCTCAACCATGAACTGGCTAAGTGCGTTCACTGCAAAGCATATATCTGGTCTAATGTTGACCAGATACATCAAGGACCCAATAAGCTGCCTATACAATGTGAGATCCACCAAACTAGAATCTGAAGCATGAAGCTTCTTCCAATTTGTGATCATAGGTGTAGACATGGGTCTACAGTCTACCACGTGAAATCTGCTCTCAACACATCAACAACATACTGCCCCTGCCCCAGAAAGATATGCCCCTCCTCCTGCACACCTCAAGCCCCAAAAAATAATGCAGCAACCCAATGTCCTTCATCTCGAAATCCATAGCAAGATCCTCCTTGCAACCACTAATCAGTCTCTCCACCCCAGTAATGAACAAGTCATCAACATATAGCACAAGAATGAACGGATCATCCCCTACAACAATGAAGTATAGGTTTGGATCTGCATCACTCTTCGCGAAACCCATCTGCTGCAAGTAAGTATCAATCCTCGAATACCAAGCTCTCGAAGCTTGCTTAAGTCCGTAGAGTGTTCGCCTCAACCAGCATACATGGGTCTCTCGCCCAAGTACCTCAAAGCCCTGTGGCTACTCAACATACACCTCCTCCTCTATAACTTAGTTCATAAATGTGGTCTTCACATCCATCTAATGGATCTGCCAACCCATTTCTGCAGCAATTGAAATAAGGGACCGAATAGAAGTGTCCTGAGCTACAGGAGTGAAGGTCTCATCATAGTCAACCCCCTCTATCTGTGAGAACTCTCTAGCCACAAACCTCGCCTTGAACTTCTCAATGCTACCATCCGCAGCATGCTTGATCTTGTAGAGCCACCTGGAAGTCACAACTAACTTACCCTCAAGCCTAGGCACCACCTCCCAGACATTGTTCTTAATGATAAAAAAATACTCCTCCACCATAGCCACTCTCCATACCTCCTGGTTGGCAGCCTCCTCATAGCTAGTAGGCTCAGAGTCAACAATGTTGGTAGCCTTGGCTACATAACTGCAAAACCGCTCAGGTGGCACACTCTCCATGTTCACCCTCTTCAGAGGACCAACGGACTTTGCTTCCTTCAAGGTGTCTTGAAGCCACTTGGGCCTCCTCTTCCCTTAAGAAGCTTCCCCATAGCGAACCTTATCCTCTACCCCCCTAGTCTGGTGAACCTAAAGGTCTGCCAACTAACCCTAGCGTGTCTGTACCAGCACCTGTCCTCGACGAACTTGTGCATGTGTCAACTGAAGTGCCATGTGAACTCTGTACGAGTGGACTCCCTAAAGAAGTGCTCAGTGAACTTGCCATTGATGCCCCAGATGTCACTGACACTGAAGTACCTCCTGTACCAATCGATTCAGAACCCTGAGGTCTTGCACCCTGTACCTGACCTCCCTAATGAGGAGAGGTTTGTGACTCTCTCTCATCATACTCCTGTGATCTCCAATAGGCCTTCTCCTCCTCGAACTTCACATCTCTCCTAATCACCACTCTCCATTTAGAAGGAATAAAGATCTGATAGGCCTTGGAAGTCTCGATGTAACCCATAAAGATACCCTTCTCTGCCATGGGTTCCAGCTTCGTCCTCTACTCCTTCGGGATATAAGAATATGTGAGACATCCAAAGATACGAAGATGTCCCACATGAGGCTTCTCTCCAGTGAAGGCCTCCTCTGGAGTCATATTCTCCAATACTCTGTGAGGGCTCCTAGTTCTGAAGATAAACAGCAGTATTGCAGGCCTTAGCCCACAAAAATAAAGGCAACCCCTGATCATGAATCATCACTCTAGCAGCCCCAACAATAGCTTTGTTCTTCCTTTTAGACACCCCATTCTGCTGGGGGTTGTAAGGAACCGTGAACTCTCTCCTAATGCCCTCTTGTGCACAGAAGTCAGAAAACCCACCATCGGTGTACTCACCACCATTGTCTCACCTCAAGACCCGTATCTTCCTACGTGTTTGCTTTTCCACAAAAGCTTTGAACTCTTTAAAGCGACTGAAGACCTCACCCTTGGTCTTCAGGAAATATATCCAAGTCCTCCTAGAGTAGTCATCAATGAATATAACATAATACTCATAACCACCCAAAGACACATGAGACATACGACCACTAACATCAATATGAATCAAGTCTAGTATACTTGTAGATCTGTTGTCGCTCGTTGGGAATGGTAACTTGGTGTACTTTCCCAAAGCACACCCTCTGCAAACCTCATAATGCTCAACATGAAATCAGGAACTCTAGTAGTGATCTCCCTCAGAACTCTCAAAGCTCCATGATGCATATGCGCCATCCTTCGGTGCCATAACTCACACAAGTCTCTACTGCTGGTGGTACTAGTGTGAGTGCTACCAGAAGTGCTACTCACCAATGCTCCTGCCGACTCAAAACTGAACCTGTATAGTTTCCCATAGCGAACTCCAATCACTTTGGCCGAAGTGATGGAAGCTCCCCTCGGATGCGTCAATACCTACCCTCCTGAGAAAGTGACGTCTCCTCCATAGCAGACACTGAAATCAAGTTCTTCTTCATCCCCGGAACATACAAAACATCCATGATCTTCAAAGTAGGCAAAGACTCCCTCTCAAAGGTCACAGTCCCCACACCAACAGCTCTCACAGTGCGGTCATCTCCTAGTACAATCTCAATATCAAGTGCCCTCTCTGCAAGCTCTGAAAAGAACTCTCATGCACCTGTCATATGGCGGGAAGCCCTGTTGTCTATGTACCACACATCGGATGATGTACTCCTACTAAATGTAGAAGTAATAAATGTAAAGTCCCTGTCAAACTGTGAAGCAAATTGCTCCACCTCTGCTGAAGCTGCAGTACCCTTCTTCCCCTTGTTTTTCCTCTCAGGACACGTAGCAGTGTCCCATCTTCTGACATGCCCAACATTTGACTTTGGACATATCTGTATCTTTCTTCTTCTTCTTCTCCTTTTCCTTAGCCCCATCTGACGAGGCCCCTTTCTTGGCCTTCCCTTTGTTCTTCCCCCTAGTTGTCAAGGCTACATCCTCCTCATCTGCTATCTTCACCCCACCACTGCCATTCTTCTGTACCTCATGCTGCACACAATCATCCCAGAATCTGTCCCAATTGGGAATATTCTTCCTAGAAGTAACAATATCTCCAAAGACCTTCCAAGACTTGGGAAGTCCGGTACGGCTATCCTGACTAACTCTGTGGGTGCAACTACCTCACCAATAGTAGTCAAATCATCACGTACCTGTTTGACCCTGCCAAGATAATGAACTACACTTTCAGCCTTTATCATCCTGATGTTCTTCAAATGTTCTTTGAGTACCATCTTCTTGCTCTCATTGGTACTCTGATAGAGAGTGGTTAGAGTTGTCCACATCTGATATGCATATGTGTTTCCTCTCACCTGAGGAAACCACATGATCCTTCAAACTGTCCATCAAAATACTTTTTGTCTTTGCATTATTTTTTGTGAATTCAGCAAGTTCATCTACAGCAGTAGGAGGTACAACCTTTTGCCGCACTATGTCCCAAATTGTTGCCTCATCAAACATTGTCTGAATTTTGTCCTTCCAAACAGCATAGTTGGATATTCCATTCATTATGTCCTCTATCCTTAAGAACATGGCCATGATTGTTGTCCATATCCCATCCAGTCTATCCTCTATCCTTAAGAACATGGCCATGATTGTTGTCCAAAATTTACAAAACCAAGAAAATGGAGAAATGAACTTTCCAGCAAACCTTGTTGTCCCAAAAGTTCAGTCTGTGTGAAATTTCACCTTGTTGTCCCAAAATATCAGTTTGTTGTCCCCAAAATATCAGTTTGTTGTCCAAACTTAGTTTGTTGTCCAAAACTTCAGTTTGTTGTCCAAACCACTGTTTGTTGTCCCAAACTACTGTATGTTGTTCAAACTGCAATTTTCAGCCTATAGCTTTGATAAATGCCTTTTCCTGCAATCCCAACCCGGTTTTAATTTCATCTTATCACTCACATTCAGTTAAATGCCCTTTCCCATAAACTTACATTCAACATATAGAATTCTCGAAATGGAATTTTCAAGTAAAACACATGGGACTGTCAACACATGCTGAAAAATAAATATGGACATAAACAGGCTAGCAACACATAAACGATACACACAGATTTTTGGTCAACTTAGACCCACGCAAAACCCCTTCAATCTTCTCCGGGTAAATTGTTAGAGAGCTCTTCAAATTTATTTATCTTTCAAATTCAGGAAAAATACATTTGCAGACAAAACAAAATAGCAAAATACAACTTATCTCTTCAGCCCAAAACTCTTTGAAAACTGTGCCCACTTTGCCTCAATTTTCGTGCCCACTTGTAGCTAAAAAAATTATTGTACGGACGCGAACAGTACTGTACGAATTCCGTACGAACTTTATGGATTCCCGTTGTTGAAAAGTGTAACTAGGGTCGGTCTTCATATTGACTATGTAATTATGTATTTATGTAAAGAAGAAGACAAAGATAATAAAATGTATTTTGTTGTACTTGCTTCATGGGTTTCATAAGCTAGCTTTTATTATAGGTTAATAGACTTCTTCTTGATGTCTATTAGGATTTTGCCTTCTAGGTATAAATGTAATTAAGTGTCATATATATGAAGGATCTAGTCTAAAGAAATGGATTAATTCGGCCCTTCAATAACGTTGAAGGATAAGCTAAAATGATGTTTTAAAGTCGGCCTTCCAACAGCTAGACAAGTCGGCCTACAAGCAGAAGGGATGGTGGGCCTAAAAGACAGTGAAACTGCCTCTATATATACACAGTCCTGCGGTTCATTTGGAGATAACAATTTCAGTCATCTATGAGTTCAAGTGCGGATATCTGAGTGTGTTAAAGTGCGAAGTTCAGAGGATTTTGGAGTGCGGATTGAAGTACAGTTTGAAGTGTGAATTAAAGTGCGAAGTTTAGAGAGCATTCAAGTGTAGATAAAAGAACAGAAGATTGCGGATGGCTCTGATATGACAGCATAGAACACTTCGGACCAACACTGAGTCAAGGTCAAGGTCAAATCTAGTATTCAAATCAGGGTTAATGAAGTGTGGATATATACAACGTTCTGATATATATATATATAGACAGTGAAGTACAGTTTTGTCTTGGGTGTTGTAAAGTGATATTATAGCGAAAGAATATTAAGGAAGGTAAGGAAGGTATTATAGTGAAAGATTTACCTTCCTAATGTAGCGATCATAAAGGAAAGAAAGCATATCCCAAGGGAAGTAACTTCAAGGAAATAAGAAGTAAATAAGTCTCGAGTGACTTGGCCTAATATCTGAATTGGTACAAGATAGAAGTCGAGTTCTCTTGTATTGGTGCAAGACAGTACATGTTGGTGCAAGAAAGAAAGGTCAGCATTGGAGATCGGCAAAGAAGAAGTAACAAGGTCTTGGAAGCATCCATAGGTCAAGGGTCTGAGTCTTGGTCATGGTACTTGTCATTTGAAAATCTATAAGAAGAATTTCACACGGGTTTTCCTCTCCAAGAGGGAGAGGTTTTGCCCTGGCTCTAGGAGCCTGATTTTTGTGTCTCGTGTATTTTGATAATTGACTTGATGAAAGACTAAATAAGCTAAAGAAGAGAAGAAATAAGTAACTCAAGTAAGCTCACAAGTAATTATCAAGAACAGAATTTGAATTAATCATCGGCCCTCCATATTCTCAACACTCGTACCACTGTATGGATTGTACAGCTTTTCTCAAAAAAAAAATTGGCTCAAAAAGTTCTCTCGAACTCCGTGCAGCTTACAACGTTAAATGTTGTTCGTATTGTACCTTCTGATGTCTTCTATGCCTTGATTTTTGTGCCCAGCTTTGCCCAGAAATCACTCCTTTAGCTTGCTGCAACAAATTTCTCTTTCAGAACTTCTCTCCAGCCTTCACCCTCCTTTCTCCAATCTACTCATAAAGAATGAATGAATGCAGTCTTTTTATTTTCCCGTTTTTGTTCTCCTAAATGACTTTTGGGCAACCCTAAGATCTAGTGGCTCATATTCATTTAGATCAAGGGATGAGAATAAATGTGCATTTAATTCTCACTTTCTATTTTTTAACTCGCCCATTAAATAAAGTACCCACATTGGACTTTATGTCTAAAGTCACTTTTCACTTTATAATTTAATATTGACATTACCACTTATAAAGCCACTTTCACTTCATATTTTAACATTGAATTTACCACTTATAAAGTCAGTTTCACTTTATAAAGTCACACTTAGGAAAATAATTATTTTGGACACTTTTCCCTAGGTTGAGAATAACCCATGGGAAACCACTTATCCAAGGTACATTAAAAATCAACAAAAAAAATGATTGTGGGAAAAAATTTTATAATCAAGGTAGCTTAAATTTTTTAAATATCTCTAAGTTTGACTACAGGAGGAAAAATCACAATTTTCTGGATTTGGGTTATTTAAGAAAATCATTTAATTCCATAATTACTTCAGAAAGAGTTTATTTGATTAGCATCTAAATTTCACGGTTTTTCATGGTAATCAATTATTGGAATTTAAGTGCTTAGGCCTTCACTTTTGCATGCTTCAACTAAGTTTCATGATCATTGGCATTGGGTTTTAACTTTTTTAATGCTTGATATCTATAGAGATCGTTCATTGTTTAAAAGGAAAATTAACTCCAAGTGTGAATTATTTACTTGAATTATAGGATATTTCTTGAATATTAATTTTGGAAAATTTTCAAGTAAATTGGGATCAACATTTTTATTCAGTACCCTATTGTGAAATTGTGGTAAATTGTATATCTTTTGTTTCCTGAATTGAGTAGTTTGAGTATCTACATAATTGGGATTTTCATTGAGATTTTCGTTTAAGTACATAGCGTTTAGCTCAAAATAAATCACAATCTAAGTGCTTAAATCTTTAACATTTCGCTTCACCTTTTTATCTCGCTTTGCATTTGCATTTTAAGCTTAGTCGTGCATATTAAAAATTCACCTCCACGCATAAGCTTGGTTGATAGATCTTTAGGACAAACTTTCTCATTTAGCTTGAGGGGCCTTGAAAACTCTTTGGTAGTTAACACAGTGACCTTGAGGTCGTCAGAGCCATAGTCTCTGCAGTGTTGGAGGCACCAGGTGATAGGAGCACAACGGGAGGTATCGTTAATCACACCCTAGCCTGCTTCCTATTGGCCTCCTTTATGCAACTTACCATGGAACACAACTTCAAAACAATTAAGGGAAAAGGCAAACTTAGAATAGGCATTTTGATAAAATTAACCAAGACTTCTGCACTTCACCTAGTTGTTAGATTTTCATTTCATATAAGTTAGTTGATCATTCATTAAAGCAGCATGTGTCATCTTATTACTTGGTAAACCTTTTATTTTGCATGTCTTTTTCTTCTTAGCACTATAGTTAAAGACACTGGTCTCGTAACTTTAAATTTGGTTTGTCTAAATTTAATGGAATATCTTAAACATTGCTCAATTGATATCGCTTGCATTTAATTTAAATCAAGTTAATAAGAACTCTCGTTGCATCTCCTAGAACTTGTTGGTTCCCAACAAGTTTTCCTTCATCATCCATCTTTCACCTTTTAGGGACTACCCCCCTTAGCTTGCCTAGGAGATAGCTAGAATGGAGTGGACAAAGTTTAGAGTGACAACCTTTGTCCTCAGCGTTGTGGCCCTTGGTGTACACTTTAGACGACAACAGTACCCATTTCCCAACTAATCCCAACTAAAAGCACTCCTTGTGTAGCTCAACGCTTTGAAGCGAAGTGAAGCATCTTCTCTTTAGTGAGGAAGAAATCCTAGCTATACTTGTAGCTTTACTTATAGGGAATCAACAAGCTCTAGGAGGAAAACTATTCAAAGGTATTTCAAATCCTAGCTAGGTGTAGCTAATCGACAATACAACTAGAAAAAAGAACTCCTAACTTTGTGTACTACTTATTCCGCTCTGCTTGCAAAGTTGGGATTGGATATATTACATCCAAACAACAGGAAAAGTCCCATTCTACGAGCAAATAGAGGCCTATCAACAGCTATTATCACTATAGCTTGTGGTTTTAACTAGCATAAGAAGCTAGATGTGGAAAACTTGCTTTTGGAAGAGGTGCTACTTTCACTTTTTGGCTCGTTTTGCACACTCACTATTTGGCTCGCTTCATAAACTACACTCACTAGAGTTAGTTAAAATGCTACTCCTTGTCCTTGCTTAGTTAGCTCGTTCTTCAGGTGTACTTGTAGCTCATCTATTGATTTAGCTCTGTAGTTCTATATTGAGTGAGTTGCCTATGCCAGAGAGAAGATAACAACTACTGCTACTACCTACCGCATTTTAGATGAGGTAGCTACTTTTAAGAAGCAAGAAGTCACAAGGTAACCTTCTTGTTAAGGTGTCAATAATCGACACCAAAGCAATCCTATAAAAGACACCTCTTTCCTAAGTGAGCTACTATTTATGCTCATCTGGATTGGTTGCCTGTCTATCATGCAAAGAGGTAAACTCTCCACATTAGATCATTTAGAGGCCTCTCATCAGCTTTTATCAATCTATCTCTTTGTCCACTCTATCTTTGTATACAACTACTAAGATGGTGAGCTCTTTCTTGAAGCACTCCTTCCTAAAGGGTTTGTTATTAAAGCACTACTTCTTCGTAGCTCCCTACTTGTCCTATTCTAGCTACCTACTTTTTCTATGGCCCTGCTTGTGCTAAAGCACCTTGTGTTATGAGAGTGAGACAACTACTAGAGCTAAGCAAGCTAGGAACTACTGCAGCTATAAACTAATCTTAGTAAAGCTAGCAACTACTATAGCAGTGATACAACTATAAGCTATGAACTGTTGTAGCCAAAGTAAGACCCAGCTACAAAGATAAGAGAAAGCAACCTAAACACTTGCCCCATACACCTGCTAGAGAAAGAGAAGGAGACCTACTAAAGGAAGGAAGAAAGGGATAACTACTCTAAAGACCTACTGGAGGACGGAGAAAAACTTTTTAAGATAAGATGCCTACTAGTAGAAACCAGAGTCCTAGAAAGAGTCCTACTAGAAGACCTACTACTAAGAGGAAGAAGAAACCTACTATTAGACGACCTACACAACTATTAGACATGCTTGTTAGGCGTTGACCTACTATCCTACTAGCTGGGAAAGATCAACAAGCTCAAACAGAGCCTAAAGAGCTAGGCAAAGCCTTGTCTTGCTTGCTTATCAACAATCCCTACTACGGAATCCCAATGGACCTATTACTCAACTAAGGTCAAGTAAGAAACCACCTATTTCTCGCCAACGATCAAGCTTTCAAAATGTGAATTCACCAAGATAGTGACCTTGTGACGAATTCCATAGTCTTAGAGATCCCTGTCTTAGTCTATAGAAGTAAAAGTTGTATGGTATAAGTGGTTTGGGATCCAATGGTGGGACCCACTTCTCACTCCTTCCATGAGACAGATTGTGATCGAAAAAACAACCTGAAACTATTTTGGATGGATATAACCCTTGCGCCACCATGAAAAAAATGTTGGTTTATTTTGTCTAAACACGTCTTCTTGACTAGGTTACTTTCTCGAAGTTGGAGCATAACCCGATGGTGAGGTTTGACACTGAACTTCTTTCTCAAACCTACATCGACATGTCGAGTGAGGCACACGCTTATGTCGAAGACAGTAGTCGGGAGGAGGTTCCAACTGAAAGTGGAACCCATTCCAACATTTTTATGGTTGAGGCTAAAATTAACTCAGGTCAAGACCATGACTTAGCTAGTCAAGAGAACACCACTGACCCTAACATACTACGGTCGTTGCTTAAGTTCTAAAGGCGTGAAACCGCCCTCAGCACTCAAAGCATGGAAGTACCCCACCAGCTTCCACCCCTGGGCTGGAAAAGATGAGGGCTATCCGAGACCAAATCATAGACCACACCCGGCCAAAGCAAGGGAGCCTACTTTAAGACTTAATAATTAATTATTATGCTCTTGAAAGCTAGTAGTAAGTAAGGCTAGCAAGAAGCAAGCTCTAACTTATAGCGAATGAAAGCAAGTAGTTCTTTTTCTTAACCTTAATTCAATCAAGCATATTACCTTAAATCGAGTATTAATGAAAGCTAGAATTCGAAACTTATTTCAAGTATGAATTCCATCCATCAGTAAACCTGGAAAGATAGTATAATAAGGAATCAAAGCAAGCAAGCTCTAAATTCTCGGTATTGAATTCGAGTTGTTATTATCAAGACAACTCTGGAATTAGAGTTTTGATTCTCCACCATGCATTAGATGAATGAAAAAGTACTCAACATAAGGAAGACAAGGCATGCAAGGGAGCGAATGCGACTCAACAAGCTATAATACTGTAAGCGATAGAATACTTATAGCTCATTTATGCAAGCAATAATGATAACATGAAAGATCATATAAGAATTAGAAGAAGAGTAGTTTTGGTTTATAATAAGAGTCGCTCTTGTGTGAGAAAGGATAGAGAAAGAAGCATTTCAAAAAAGCAGACAAGGAAGACCCTATCTTATAGTTCTTTAAAAAGAGTAAATCCGCTCATAAGCTTTGTAAAGGGAACAAAGCAAGGAAGGAAGACTACATCCACACTTATAGCTCTGTCATTAGATTTGTGTAAGTAGTAAGGTAGGCTAGCTCGTGGAAGGGGAGACGGGGGATATAAAGGAGGACGGACAAGTGGACGAGGACTAGTTCGGTTTTACAATTATGATGAGCAAGGACATGTAGGAAGAGATTGTCCCCTACTGAAGCGACCTTGGTGTTCCCACTATCGAGTAAATGGTCACGCAACTGAAGACTTTCCCCTAACTCTTGTAGTTGATCTCTTATTTGAGATACCATCATAAGGTATGAGGCTACCCCTTCTTCCTTTGATACCTTCATTTTGTATAGTTCGATTCTGAATGATATAACTTTGCCTGTGGTGCTTACGGAAATCAATTCTACCAACTTTTCATAGATTTCTTTTGATGTTTCCATTTTTGCTAAATAAGGGATGAGTGAATCTTGATTGATTCTATGAGGACTTTTTGAGCCCTTATTTCTGCTTTCATATACTTCGATAGTGCTTGATCTTGATCTTGAGAAGCTTGGGGATTGAACCCTTGACATATTCAATGACTTCATTTTCTATGAGGATCAAATCTATCTTCTTTTTTCATGCAAGGTAGTTTGATGACCCAACAAATTTGTTGCTCTCCTTGCAAAATGAAGTCATTTAGATTCAGACATAAATATAAAAATACTTTCTTGATGAGATGAAGATACCTCCTTAATGATGATATTCCAATGGATGTCTTCTTGATGATGTTGACACTATTCCTTTGTTGTTGATAATTTAAGATGCCTTCTTGATGACAATGCTTCTTCTTCAAGATGATTAGAGGTGTCTTCAAAGATTGCTTGAGGTGTGATCCTTGATGAGGGATATTGCCTTGATTCCTTCGATGACGATGTATGGATTAGTCCTTCTTGATGATCTCCTTTTGCTCGGCCCTTATGTATCCTTCTTCAATTTGATAATCTTCAAACTACCTCTTCTTGTCTTGTCACCTTCGCTCTGATACCATGTTGAGAAATTTAGGGGCAGCTTAATTAGATGATTTCTCTTACTTTGATACTGCTTGTGATGTATTTTTACTTAACTTGATTAGCTTCTTATTTCTCTCGATTATCATTGTGTTTGTTATCATCCAACAGCTACCAAACAATGAAGATCAATGATACAAGAGGACACCAAATATAGGTTGCAAGCCATGGCCAAAACCCACAAGAATTCTTCTCTTTTTATAGAATGTTTAGAAGACAAATTCCAAGACCTAGGACCCTTGTGAAAGACCCCTCTAAGACCAAGCCAAATTTCCTTTTTGATGAGCAACCTTGACCTAGCAGCTTCCAGCAATTTTGACCTCCCCAGTAACTTCTTCTGCAACTTCTTCAATTTCAATCTAGCAGCCTCTTGACTGCAATTTCTAGCTATTGCAGAACCCTAGCCCTTGCACATGTGGAAAAGATGGTGATTTCTTCCTTCTTTCTCCTTCTCTTGAATTGGTTCTTCCTTCTTTGGAACTCGGCTTGCAAAGCAGACCTTTTGGTGCCCTAAATCGACTCCTTTCTGCAATTCGGTCCTGTTGTAATGATGTAGCCCTAATCACTGCATGTGTGAGGAGATGATAGCCTAAAAACTTTCAAAGATTCCATTCCTTTCCTTCTTCTAGTCCTCCTCTTCGCTCTTTTAGGTCTCCTTTTTCTTCCTTAATCAAACTTCTTGTTGCTTGATTCATTCATCCTTAAATGAGGTTGATGTCTCTTATATATAGGCTTCTTAGGAGGTCGAATTGTTGTCCATGAGTTCAACTAGATCCTTCTTGTAGGCCGACTTATTTGACAAGGTCTTGGAGGGTCTTTATGACACTTTTGACTTTACACAATAAAAAAAAAAAAAAAAAAATTGCAAGATACAACACCCCCAAAGGGGTCCTACATGTATGATACCGACTCTTTTGACTTCAAAACTCTATGACAAACCTAGAAACACTCAATGGGTACTTGACCTATAAATAAATTTATTTTGAGCATGAAACCCATGCATCAAGAATGACAATAATAAATTTATTTTCTCTTTAATATCAAATATATAAAATCATGATTACAATAGACCTTATAAAGACCGAACCTAGTTACACATTTCAACACTTCCCTTTATTGTATAGCTCATTAATCCATCCACATTATTTGTGCTTGACAATATTATGCATCAAAAAGTTCAACAAGTGCACCAAGCACTCGAACCAAACAATGTGTGAATAAGCCAACTCAATGATTTTTTCGGTTCCCATACAATTTGTCGCATTATTAGTGATTACTTAAACCACATTAGTACCACCATCATCATTAATTGTTTCCAATAGGATATTTTCATGTTTGAGAAGATGCAATGATTGGAAAAGAATAATGAGTTATAAACTATACACCACTAGCAAAAACACCAAGAACATTTATCAAATGTTGGTTTTTAACATTTGTCCAACTATCTGATATAATGGATACCCCAAAGTCCCCCCACTCATTTGTAAACCATGTCTAAGCTCTTTCATTTTTTTCTTTTTCTCTGTGTAATAACAGAGTTCTAGCATTCTGATAGTCGGGGCTCTTCTATCCTCTAAGGGCTTTAATGATAGCCTTACCTAAATCATGCCAATAAGTGGAGCGAAGCACATTGAATGGTATACTGCAGGCATGGAGAAACCGCGCCACTTTTGCATTCACCTCATCATTACAACCAATATTAAGGAAATCTACTATTGTTCTTCTAGATTCAAAGGTTCTAAAAGTTCTATGATGAGATGGAGATGTGTGGCCACCAAATCTAGATTGTGCATCGAATTGAAGAGTTTTTTTACGATGTTATTTTTGTACAGCCTCCTCATTTTTTGATGTATTTTTGCCCTTCCTCCTTTGATATCTTAGCGATCCCAATGGCATGCTAATTGTCATCACTCTCCATTACCCCATAAGGATGCTTACTCACAAGTGTATATGAATTTGTATAAGGTTTTCCTTAGTGAAAATCATGAGGGCATAGAAATTTAGAAGTTTCACCACCTCTACCCCCTCAAGTTTTGTCACATATCCCCACAAAGGTGTTAATTAACCTTATCCGCCTCCATTACCCTCTTCACCCCCTTCCCTTCAAACCCTTCCTCATCATCATACAATGGGTCACTATGATAGTGACCATTATCCTCTTCTTCCATTTCTTCCCTTTGGTGCTTATTCCTACCAAAACTATGAGAACCAAAAATGGAATGACAAACCACAAGAACACCATCTTTCTCAAATCTTAGGTCAACAACCTGCAATAAAATGAGGGAGAGAAGGAATAGGAAAGAGTAAAAGAAGAGGAAAAAACCACAAACAAAAATTACAAGGAAAAGGGGGAGTTGGGGTTTGCATTTACCTCTCTAGTTCTTGAGAAGTTGAAATAGATGACAACCTTTGTTATCTCCTCCAAACTCCTCTTATTTCACTCCTTGAAGCTTTCACAAATCTACTTTCCAAAATCCGCTCTCTCCTTTGTTTTCTCCTCCAAGCTCAAGCAAACAAGATGAAATAATGAGGAAAAGATGTGAAAATTTATGAGCGCAGAAATCCTACTGCCAACTATTGATTTACTTCTCCTACTTGATTTATTTACACAATTATTTAACTGAATATTCAGAAAAGCTTCGAAGTAAACACAAATAGCAGCCTACACAAATAAAAATCATTTACTAAACATCACGCACATATGACAAATGACACGCAGACTTTTCAGACAAAAGTCCCCGGAGAAACCCAATGCAGGAAAACCGATGCAGCAAATATGAGGGTTCATTATTATTAAGCAGCAGTTTCTGAGTACATCTAGGGTGCCATAACTCGGCTCACCCAACAGAGAAAACCTCGGCAATCAAAGAAAAAATGTGAGATATACCTCACTCTCGCAAGTCCTGGCTAATCTGAATGAGCAACTGGTGAAATCCCAGCTGGCTCTGTGCAACTACTGTGTCAGCCTGCGTAGCCTTGGCTGAGGGACTACGTCACCCTAGCCCTACGTGGATCTGCTTCTCCGGAGTCTTGTTTCAGCCCTGCTAGCTCAGAAACCCTTACTTCCGATGAATTTCGGACTTTTTCTTGGAGACAATGCGTTGCCCCTGCATGAGCACTTCATAGGCCTATGTCACCCTCCTGAGGGACTGTGTCGCACCCTCTAATGGCTCACTGCCTCCACTGCGTCTCTGTTGCCCTTGCTCTGCGTTGCACTGTTGGCCCTCCTGACCAATCACTGCATCTGCCCCTCACTACTTCTCTGAGTCACTCAGATCTTATCTTCATCCGAGCACTGCTACGTCAGAAGAATTCAATCACTTAGACTCTGTGTGTATCTCCAACTGACCCCAAGCCCTTCCTTTATACTTTTCTCGTTGACACATCAACGGTCGTGATCTAATCTCTAATCGACGATTAAGATTAAAAGAATGCTTGATCTACGTCACTTAGAATGTTCTCATTACATGTGTAAATTAATTCACTTTAATTTTTTAATTTCCCTAAGTTAGACTTAGGGTCCCCATTAAAAAATTTAATTATTTGAATAAATTTTACACCATATGGAATTTCTCCAAACGCTTTCTGGGTCTTGGAGATCTCATGTGTTCTAGCCCCTCCACAAAGTTTCGGAGCTAGAGCACATCTGATGCTACCCCAAAATCTCAACACTCCCTCTTAGCGAGGAGTGTGCTCTAGCAATACTTCCACACTGAAGCATTGCCCTGATCTCAGGCATCGGTCTCTGCGTTGATGCTTGGCCTGTTGCCCTTCATCCACTGCGTTGTTGCTCTCTATACTGCTGCCCATGTCACTGTCACTAACACTGCCACATTTGTACTGCAGCTCCCTCTCAAATGTTGCATCATGCTGCCAACTGCTGCACTGCAACTCAGTTGCTAAGAAGTAAGCAACTGAAGGACCACTACCCAATCATTGACAGACAAGTCAGTCGGGTTGCATCTCATCATTGAAGCTCCCTTTGTTATTGCGTTGTGCTGTCTCTCTAGAGCCACTGCGTTGTTGTTGCTCTGCACTGCGTAAGCACTGCCCCTCTGCGTTGTTGCTACCACTGCACTGCGCTACTCCAATCTACAGCGTCCTAGCTCTGCCTCTTGCTTCATCATGATATTCTGCACTCACTGCTCCAGTCATCCTACTACTGTCCTAAGGCTCCCGTAGCTCGTATGTGATCCAAGAGTTTGGGCACCTCAAGGATCCTGCCTACCATCTGTAGCTGATCTACAGATCAATATCACCCCACCTCTTCTCTCAAGGCACAAGAGAACTCATAACCACATCATCCTCACTACCACTGTCCCCTCTAGTTGTTGCTGCCTTGGAATCTGAAGATTCCTTGTCCTTCCTCTTAGGACAAGTGTTGGTGAAGTGTCCAAGTTCGCCACATCTAAAGCACCGAACCTTTGATAGGTCCTTCTTCTTCTTCCCTTGTTGTCGTTGTCCCTTTGATGCTAGGGCCGCAGCCTCCTCCTCCTTCACTTTGCTACTTTTGTTGTTGAAATCCCTATTGGTCATCCGTTGGATCTCCTCCTGTCGAAGGATAGCCCACATGTCACCCCAATTAGGGAGTTGTGTTCTACCCAAAATGCTTTGGACAAAGGTCTCCCACTCATCAATGACTGCATTCAGGGCAGTCCTTACCAAGAGCCCTTCATCCAGAGTTGCCCCCATGGCAATCAGCTAATCCCGGATCATCTACAATCTGGAGAGGAATGGATCGATCTCTTCCCCCTTATGCATCTGGAACATCCTCATCTGGTTCTCCAGAATCATCTTCCGTTGGATGGAGCTGCCTTGATACAACATGGTCAAGGATGTCCACATCTCATGTGTCGTCCTCTTTTCGGCAATGTGTGGGACCACGTGATCCTTCACCCCGTCCATGATCAAGTGCTTTGTCTGTGCTTGATTCTCATTGAACTTCTTTGGAGCGTCCGCATCGGCGGCACAGCTAAGACATTTTCCACGTGGTCTCTAATTCCATACTCCTCTAGGACTGTCAGGATTCTGGCCTTCCAAATCGCGAAGTTGGTCACACCATCCAACCTATCCTAATCACGCAGTCCGTATGGGGCCATCTCTACTCAAAATTTGTCGAAGCAGGTACTCCTCTCACTTCTACTGCTGCTGCACTCAACAGAAGACCGGATCTGGGTTTCTTGGTGATAGAAACCCTCTAGGGTAGTTGCTCTCTCTGACAACTAATTTCCCTCCCATAAATCCTCCGCCAAATCACCTGAATCAGTCCTCTATGATCACCCTCCTGATCGAATCTCAAATTTCTTTGGCACAATCTGCTAAGCGACTGTTATCCTCTTGCTTTGTCACCTTTGCTAGGCATTGTTCTGCACCAACAGAACCTACGGCACACCAGCAACTTCTGAAGATCAGAAACTACACTTGCAGACTCAGCAAACTGCACAGCAATTCTCCCACTCATACTGCGTCACCCTCCTGGTGTTGCGTCAGCCTCTGGATGAGCAGACTGGCTCTGCGTCACCTCTCTAGAGCTGCGTCAACCTCTGCGTGAGAAGCCTGACTCTGCGTCACCCTTACAGGGTCTAGGTTGTCCCTCTGGTGTTGCGTTACATTCTTTCGGATCTGTGCTGCTTCAGCCGCCCTTCCTGCAGCAAATATCTTCGGCCACTTTGCTGATGGTTCAACTTGATCTGCAATGCTCTAATACCATGTGAAAATTTCTGAGAAAAGAAATCCTACTGCTAACTATTGATTTACTTCTCCTACTTGATTTATTTACACAAGTTATTTAACTGAATATTCAAAAAAAATTCGAAGTAAACACAAATAGCAGCCTACACAAATACAAATCATTTAATGAACATCACGCACATATAAAAAATGACACAGATTTTTCGGACAAAAGTCCCCAGAAAAACCCAATGCGAGAAAACTCATGCAACAGATATGAGGGTTTATTATTATTAAGCAGCATTTCTGAGTACATCTAAGGTACCATAACTCAACTCACCCAACAAAGAAAACCTCAGAAATCAAAGAAAAAATGTGAGATATACCTCACTCTCGCAAGTCCTGGCTGAACCGGATGAGCAACTGGTGAAACCCCAGCTGGCTTTGTGCACCTACTGCATTAGCCTGTGTAGCCTTGAATGAGGTACTGCGTCACCCTAGCCCTGCGTGGATCTGCTTCTCCGGAGTTTGGTTTCAGCCCTGCCGGCTCAGAAACCCCTGCTTCCAGTGAATTTCGAACTTCTTCTTGGAGACACTACGCTACCTCTGTGTGAGCCCTGCGTGGGCCTGCATCGCCCTCTTGAGGGACTGCATCACACCCTCTGATGGTTGCGCTGCCTTCACTACGTCTCTGTTGTCCTTGCTCTGTGTTGTACTCTTGGCCCTCCTGACCAATCACTACATTTGCCCCTCACTGCTTCTCTGAGTCACTCAGATCTGATCTTCATTTGAGCACTGCTTCGTAAGATGAATTCAAACACTTAGACTCTATGTGTATCTCCAACTGAACCCAAGCCCTTCCTTTATACTTTTCTCGTTGACACATCAACGGCCGCGATCTAAGATTAAAAGAATGCTTGATCCACGTCACTTGGAATGTTCTCATCACATGTGTAAATTAATTCACTTTAATTTTTTAATTTCCCTAAGTCAGACTTAGGGTCCCCATCAAAAAATTTAATTATTTGAATAAATTTTACACCAAATGGAATTTCTCCAAACACTTTATGGGTCTGTCTTGGAGATCTCATGTGTTCCAGCCCCTCCACAAAGTTTCGGAGCTAGAGCACATTCGATGCTACCCCAAAATCTCAACAAAAGAGAGGGGGAAGAGGTGTTTTAATCTCATCCTCACTTTCCCCTCAACCTTAAACCAACCTTAGGTCCTACCTCCAATCAAAAATTAGCCATTTCAAAAAACAAAAATTGAGGTACGTATGGGAGCATCTAATTGACTAAGGAACTGCACAGAGAGAGTGGTGGGTGTTGAGAATTCAATAGGGCAATGATTATTACTTGATAATTGGGTATGTTTCTTTTTTTACTTATTAGCTTGGATCCTTATTATTGTATGTGTGAAGCATCAAACAGCAACCAAAACAAGAACAATGACACAGTATATAGGTTGCAAGCTAAGGCTAAAACCTTTCCTCTTGAGAGGAAAACCCTTAAATCTCCTCTTCCTTATAGATTCTTCAATTGATGAATTCCATGACCTTAAGACTAAGACCAATACCCTCCAAGACCAAGACCAAGACCAACCTCTTTAGATGATATGCCAACTTTGATCTAGTAAAACTTAGTCAAATCTCCTCCAGTGGCACCTTTTCGACCTTTTGTTGCAAGATTTTCAGCCTCCCTGCAAATGTTGCAATTGTTGTTGCCACACGTGGGAACTTCGATCTTCTTCTAGAGCCCAGTGGCGTCTTCAACTTATGACAATCTCTTTTGACTTCTTGACCTACGACAAATCCTAGATTCTAGAAGCACTCAATTTCATAATTTACAAGAATTAAAAATACATTTCATACTTATGAAAACCGAACCTAGTTACGCATTTTTCAACACTCCCTCTTAACTGGGGAGAAATTCATAAGAGGTACATGGACATTCTCAATCTGAAGAGATCTCATAAGAAGAGTCGGATTGGTAATCCATCTGTCTAGCATCATATCAACTAGCATTGTCACATAGCAAGGCCTTGACAAACAGCTCTATCTCTCCACAAGATCATAGCACAATGCTAGCAAGACCAATGATTTATAGACACCATCATCATTGTCTCTCAAGGTACATACTCCACTCAAGTGTTCACCGAGTATGAATTTCTTTGGACTATTCTTATCTTGGATAGCTAGTCCTCAAAGAATATCGGTCCACAACTACTCTTATCTTGGATGCCCTACCTCATCCTCAAACAGTATCGGATGCCAGACGGTTACCCAATCCACCATTTTGTCTTCCCAAGTGAAGACAAGAATGATGTGTTTATCTCTCACTCTCAACTAGGGAGGATATATCAACCAAGCCAAGCTTGTCTCTCAAGTACACAAGCTTCTTGTTAGGAAGAGATTTTGTCAATATGTCAACTACCTGCTCATCAGTGGAGATATACTATAGCTACAGCACACCATTTTGTATTAGCTTGTGAATATAGTGATACTTGTTGTTTATATGCTTTGTCTTTCCATGAAATACAGGATCCTCAGACAATCATATACAACTGGTGTTGTCACAATGTATCATTGTAGGGTCCATCGGTCCTTCAAATAGGTCGGATAGCAACTTCCTTAACTAGATCGCTTCTATGCTTACTTCATAGGCTGCAACATACTCAGCCTCAGCACTACTCAAAGCAACTGTGTCTTGCTTTCTGCTCATCCATGAGATCATGGAGGATCGCAAACTGAAAAATCCTCCTGTAGTGCTTCTTCCATCCTGTTCATTGCCTCCCCAGACGGAATTTGTATATCCAATCAAGTGGACATCATTCCTCCTATCATAGTTCAAGAAGTAGTGGATAGTTCCTCGCAGATATCTCAGTATTTGTTGTGTTTCTATCTAGTGATCATGCTTTGGCTCCACTTGGAATTGACTAAGAATGTTTACTGCAAAACATATGTTTGGTCGAGTATTCACCAAGTAAATCAATGAGCTAATTAGTTGTCTATATTGGGAAGGATCTACCGGGTTCGTTTCGGAAATCCTTAGTCTCTTTAGGTTAGTGATCATTAGAGTAGCCATAGGTTTGCAATCCATCATATCAAACCTCTTCAACATCTTGATCACGTACCTCCCTTGACCTAGATAAATATTATCAGGTCCTTGCCAGACTTTAGTCCCAAATAGTAATGCATCAGCCCCAGATCCTTCATGTCAAATTTTGTTGCTAGTTGTTTCTTGCATTCTTCAATTCGACCTTCTACACCTGTCAAGAGAAGATCATCTACATACAAAAGAATGATTAGAGGTTCTCCATCTACAACCTTGATATAAAGGTTTGGATAAGCAGAACTTTTTGTGAAGCCTATTCTTTGTAGGTATGCATCCATTCTAGCATACCATGCCCTTGGTGCTTATTTGAGGCCATATAATGCTTTCTCCAATCTGCAAACATATGCCTTCATGTCTTTAACTTCAAATACAAGGGTTGCTCTATATATACTTCCTCATCAATTGTATCATTCAGAAACGCAGTCTTGACATCCATTTGATGGATGTTCCATCCCATCGATGCTTCCAAAGAGACCAATGATCGAATCGTTGTATACCTTGATGTCGAAGCAAATGTCTCTTCGTAGTTGATGCCTTCTTGTTGAGAGAATCCCCTAGCCACAAATCTTGCCTTATACTTATCAATACTTCCATTTGCCGCATGTTTGATCTTGTAGATCCATTTGGAAGTTACCACAGATTTGTCTTCGAGCCTTGGTACGATCTCCCAAACTCCATTGTTCATTATAGATTGATACTCCTCATTCATGGCATCTTTCCATTCTGATGTGATAGCCTCTTCAAAAGTGGATGGTTCTGCTTCTATAAATTTTGTCATATATGAAGCATACCCAGAATAGATCTTAGGTTTCTTGCTTTCTCTAAATGAGCCTTTTGTTGCCCCATGACCTTCTGCATCAAGTAGTGTAGATTTCAACCAATTTGGTCTCTTTCTTGATTCAGGGTGGACTACAGGTTGAATAGGTTCACTGGGACCCTCATCTTCATGATGAGATTCTTCCTCTTCCCTGTTAACTTCTTCAAATACTGGAAGTTCTTCGTCATCAGATTCCATGAAAATTTCCTTAGATCTCTTAAATGCGATACTCTCATCAAATATGACATCTCAACTTACTTCTATATGGTGTCCTTCCTTTATGTAGATTCTATAGGCCTTCAAGGAATTGTTGTAACCAACAAATGTTCCTCTCATGCCCGATGGATCCAGCTTCTTTCTTTTGTCCTTTGGTATATGAATATATATGGGACACCCAAAGATACGGAGATGGTCTACAGTTGGTTTCTTCCCAGTGAATACTTCTTCGGGAGTCTTGTTATATAGGGGCTTGTGGAGACTTCTATTTTGAATATATGTTGTTGTCTTCGTAGCTTCTCCCCACAGGAATTTCAGTAGATCTTGATCATGTAACATTTCCTTTACACTTTCTTCATACGCTCGGTCTTTTGTTCTGCAACTCCATTTTGTTCGAGATTATATCGACTATCAACTCCCTCTTAATCCCAGATTCCTTGCAGAATGTTATAATCTCCTTGGATGTATACTCTCCTCCATTATCAGATCTTAATATCTTGATTCTTCTTTCTGTAAGGTTCTCCACTTCAGCTTTGAATTCCTAAAATTTTGTAAATACTTCATCATTGGTTTTCATTAAGTAAACTTAGGTCTTTCTTGAATGGTCATCTATGAATGTGACATAACATAGATGACCTCCAAGTGATTTAGGAGTCATAGGGCTCAGAGTGAATGAGATCCAAGATGTCTTTTGACCGCGAAACATTGCTTCCAAATGGTCTCTTGGTATTCTTGCCCAATGCACATACCTTACGTACTCCTTCATGGTCTTCTTTCAGCTTAGGTCTTCTATCTACTATGGAATCTAGAGAGGATATTGAAATGAAGATGACCAAATCTTCTATGCCATAGTTCACATGGGCTAATTTCAATGTGAACCAAGGCTTGAGCTAGAGGGGATATCAAGCCTGTAAAGTTTTTCTTCTCGAATACCAATTACCCTAGCATTCTCTATACTTGAGTCTTTACTCCATCAATGAAAGCTACTCTATCACCCTTATCCTTTAGACTTGAAATGGAAAGTAAGTTCTTATGCAAACCTGGAACAAATAGAATGATGTTGAGGTGAATGTTGCTTCCATTCTCCAACTCTATAGAGGTTGATCCAATACCTCATACGGGATAGCTTTTGTTATCTCCAAGTTCCACTGAATAAGAACATTTTCCCTTTGATAAAGTCTTCAATTATTTGTGATGACCTGTCATGTGCCTAGATGCACCACTATCAATTACCCAAATGTTCTCATCTTGGAATGTGCCAATGAGTGTTGAAAAGGGACCTTCATCCTTTTCCTCGATTACTTCTTTCTTTGTAGCGAATAAGAGACTCCAAGCTTCCTTGATGCCTTTCTTGAGATAGCTTGCTACCTTTGAACATTCCTTGATGAACTTCTTCAATGAAGAGGAGATCTTCATGATGCCCTTAGCCAACCTTAGCTCTGATACCATGTTGAGAAATTCAATAGGGCAATGATTATGATTAATTCTCTTTACTTGATAATTGCTTGTGTTTATTTTTTTACTTATTAGCTTTGATCCTTATTATTATTATGTGTGAAGCATCAAACATCTACCAAAACAAGAAGAACAATGACACAATATATAGTTTGCAAGCCAGGGCCAAAACCTCTCCTCTTGAGAGGAAAACCCTTAAATCTCTTCTCTTCCTTATAGATTCTTCAATTGACGAATTCCATGACCTTAAGACTGAGACCAATACCCTCCAAGACCAAGATCAACCTCTTCAGATGATGTGCCAACTTCGATCTAGTCAAACCCAGTCAAATCTCTTCCAGTAGCACCTTTTCGACTTTTTGCTGCAAGATTTTCGGCCTCCTACTACAAATCTGAAATTTCGGCCTCCCTGCAACTGTTGCCACGCGTGGGAACTTTGATCTTCTTCTAGAGCCCTCCGTTGACCTTCGCTTTCCTTTCCCTGACTCTTGGAGCTTGAGAGAGACCCTTGGTGACCTTCACTTGACCTCGTTGCCTCCTTTATTCCAAGATCAAACTTGTAGATGGATGCACTAGGTCTGTTGTAGAAACCCTACTCCTCTTTAGCATGTGAGAGAGAGAATTAGCGCAAAAACAAATCTCCTTTGTCCTTCCTCTTCTCCGTTGCCTTCTACTTCCTCTACCTTCGCTAGAATGAGTGATGAGTGAGTGTGTCTCAAGGAGGACGAGTTCTCCTCTATACATAGGCTCTACAAGGTGGACGTGGCTCTTCCTTTTAGGTTGACTTGCCAGCTAACAAGTTGACTTGGTCTCGAAGGGTATTCTGACACTTTTAAAGACAAATAATTTTTTTTTAGAATCTAGGCTTTTGTGATCCATCATATAAATTATAAAATTTCTTTCGGTAATAATCACATGCAATGGAACATTGTCGATGTGTTTCAAACCAACAAGTGTGGTTCATCGTCAGGACTCACATGCAATAGAACATTGTCGACGCGTTTCGAACCAACAAGTGTGGTTCATCATCAGGACCTAGTTGAAGCACGTCGACAATGTTCCATTGTATGTGATTATTATCGAAAGAAATTTTATAACAAATTATTTTCTTTACAAGTTACAATGTGCCTAGTGGGGTCTTCAACTTATGACAATGACTCTTTTGACTTCTTGACCTAGGACAAATCCTAGAAGCACTCAATGGGTGCTTGACCTATAAAATAAAAGACCTTGAGCATGAAACCCATGCTCCAAAATAATAATAATATTTTCTTTTATTTCATAATTTACAAGAATCAAAAATACATTTCATACTTATGAAGACCGAACCTAGTTACACATTTTTCAACAGTGGGAGCATGACCAAAGCATCTAGGGAGTATGGTTTCGTCACATGGGAGTAATTTCAGGAGTGTCATATTCAAGGCCAGAGCACGCTGCCACTTAGAGAGCAGTTTCGAGGCCAAAGCAAGGGGCATCGGTGCTTCCTGCAACATTGTATTTAACAATAGCCAAGGTTAAATTTAGAAAGACTCTACCTAACACATGCATGTTGATGCATGTGCCCTAATGTCTATATAATTCCTATGTGTCTCCCAAGATGCTATTATTGTTCATTTACCCTGTCAAGAACACTGCAAAAAATTACCAGTGCACCTTCCACACTACATTAATGATTGTGGCACAGAAACCTAACATTCAAAATGGATCTAGTCATCAATGTTGTGGCAATCATAACTCTACTATCATTATTGTTGTTTTCACAATAATAGAGGCTAAATGGATTTGTTGAGTGGCTCTCTACTAAAGGGGATCAACTTCCAAGAACTAAGTAAACTTTAACAATTTGTCCTCTGTCTCTTTTACTGATGATTCCACTAGAAAGACTATGGATGAAGCATTCAATAAGTTCACAAAGTTTGAGGCCTTGTTTGAGAATCAAACAAGTCAAAAGATAAAGGTGCTAAGGTCTGATAATGAAGAAGATTACATCTTCGAGGACTTTGATGCCTTTTGCAAGGATGCGGGGATAAAGAGGGAGTTAACAATATCACACAACTAGCAGTGGAATGGATTTGTCCATGAGTTTTTGGGCAAAGGCATGCAAGGCAGTTGTCTAAAATTTGAATAAATGTCGTCACAGGATACTGAAAGATGAGACACTAGAAGAAGCATTTACTAGTGAGAAACCTCAATTGTCTCACTTTCATGCAATTGATCATCCTATTTATATTCATCTCCCCAATGAAAGAGAACTAATTTGAACCCTTGAGCATCAAAAGTATATTTGTTGGCTACATTAAGATCTCCAAGGCTTACTAGATCTATATTCCAACATAGTAGGCGATAGCAGTAAGTCGAGATGATAAATTTGAAAAGGATGAATGGTTTTCTAAGTCTCGAGAGCCTTTAGCAGAGCTTATGGAGGGAGATATGCTTGTTATCCCAAACGCTAGTCAAAACAAAGAAATATTAGATTCAGATCAGCAAGGTTCTAGTCACAAAATTGATGCTTCAACGCCATTTAGTTCAATCAAGACACCACGATAACTTAACCAAACCTTGTTAGAGGCACAGGGATAAGTGAGAGCACCTCACGGTAAATTTCAAGTGAATAATCCTCCTAAGAAGTTCTCTACCCATGTTGCATTAATCACTTCTATTCATATGACATAACCTTCCAATTGTAACCCGGATGTGGGTGCCATTATGCGCACGTATGAAGACGCTCCCTCCCACGTTCGCGCTGATGAAGACCTGCAACGCATGCCTTCACTTGAAGTGGAACCACCTCCCTGCAATAATTCGCATGAGGTGACGGAGGTAAGTGATTATGACGACACACAAGCCAGCAACCACCTTGGGTGGAACCTCTCCGCTGCAATTATTTGAATGAGCTCCCAGATGGTTATGACACACTGTCATAACGCGAAGCACATGCCACCACATGAGAAATGGCGCAGCACACAACTGCTAAGCATGTCACAATAATGCACAGCATCTACGCTTGTGCCAGAGGTCTACAAAAGGGAAAGCCCCTCCGCAAAATGTTACCCACAGTTTGCTCATTTTGGCTCACAATGCCCACTTAGCTTTTCTGCCTCAGTTTCAGCCCACCTGCATGCTCCACAGGTTGTGCAGCCTCCCCTCCCTGTATACGCGCCTCCCTTTGGCCCCCCTTGCCTTGCCAGTGTCTCCCGACTGTGCACTCTCAGCATCAAGCTCCCCAACTGCACAACCCCCATCTGCACGCCACCCTGCCCATTAACTCACCGCTGCACACTCCCTGTCTCTGCTCTAAGCATCTTCTCTATACCTCTCAGCCCCCCGATCCCCTTTTGTTGAACTACCCCATGGCTCTGCAACTATGCGAAAGGACAATCAGAGGCGGCCAAAGAGGCGCTTTCTCCTATCACAGGAACAGATCCGACCCTTACTCGGCCCCTCCAGGCTCAAATATCTTCACAAGACCTTCATACCTGGATCATAACAAATCTCTCATTCTCTTGTGTTGATCTCCTCTCAAGATCCTAGCACATCTGATGAATGAATCTCTCATCCATTTCTCTCTATCTACGCACCAGACTGCGACTGTCAACAATTCCTCGTGTGAACAATCTACTCCATGTCTCACTAGACCTGTTGATCCTGGCTTCATGACCCATACAAGAAATTTGTCATCCTTAGCCAACTCTCTTGGCATAGGTCTTCAAAACATTGCTGCTGCCTGCAACAATTCCTACAGCTCCCTCTAAGAGCTATCACCTACGCAAATCTCAGATCCAACTACCTTTCTCAGAGACCATGCTCTGATACCATGTCAGATTTTGGGCACTAGAATCAATGCACACACAGACACCAGATATGGTAATAGCTTCCTATTAACTTTTCACAACTAATGAACTGAAACACACTGATGTGTCTAGCCAGAAACAAATTTAGCACAGCAGAACTTATAAAACTAACAATTAGATCATGCACAGTAAACACAAAATTTCAGCCCCAAAACACAATCCTCATTAATCCTTCAACAAGAATCTAGGGTTCCCATACAAGGGAAAATGGCCCTTTTACAGTGCTCAGTAAAATGTCAAATACAAGGGAAAACTTAAACAGAAAAACACTTGTCTTTACTGTTGAAACGCTCCTCCATCTCCATGCCACAGTCTGCTCACTGTACTTGCCACAGTCTGCTCATTGTTGGTTGCTCCTGTAGCTGTCCAATCACTGAAAGTCAAGGGCAAATTCAGCCTTTCTCTGCTGTCCAAACAGGGGCAAACTCAGCTCTCATGCCCTCTCTTAGCCTACTTGGCCTCTCCCTTTTGCTGTCACAGCTACAGCATACTCAGCAGCATTACTTGGCCTGCCTAAGGCCTACTCAGCCTCCTCAAAACAGCCCTGCTCAGCCTTCATACACAACTCCCCTTGCTGCTCGGCCTGCTCCACAAGACGCCTCTCTTGTTCTTTTTGCCACCTTCCACAGGCCCTCTAGGCCCTCCACAAGTTTGAAACCTACTCAGCCTTCTCCTCCACAAGATGCTCTCTTGCCAACCACAAGGATGAACTCATTCTTGTGCTTATGCTTTTCCAAAGATTGCAATACCATGGGTCATCAAAATACTATCGGTCTACAGGTGCAAAGCCCCATCACTTATAGCCCCACACGTGAGAATACTCACAATGCTACCCAAAACATCAATACTGTTGTGGCACAGCATGAGCCGATTCTTCAGCAGCAGTACATTTGTTTTTGTGCACAGTGGAGCAGGAGGTGGGAAGATCGCACCGCACTAGTGTCTTGGGGAGCACACAACAGTTATGTAGGCAGAACGAGGCACATGCATGCTCCCAAGAGTGCACAGTAGCTATGTGGACAGAGGTCGAGGCAGATGCATGCCACCAGCACCTAATGCACCAGCCTTAGACAGTTTCCACTTTTAGTTATTTACATAATTAGAAATTGCTTTTCTCATTTTAGCATAGCTTTTCCAGATTTATCTAAAGCACATGAGTTACAGATTTTTCCAAACTTAAAACAAGGCGCAGCACCCTGGGAGTGGGCCACTTGCTTTCATGCATACACTATCTCCTAGTGGATGTTCAATTCTAGGAGATATACTCATGCAAGAGGGCACATTATTCTAGGCAGGATTAGGATTTGAGGGCTTAATTAGGCTGTCTGCATGCAGTGTACATCCTAGTCAAATATGTCTTCGAGATTTTGGCAAGTAAATTGCTACGTAATTTTCTATTTTAAAGTTAATAGACAGAATGTGATTGAGTGCTGCAAATTTGTGCTTTCTGTCATAATTTATCAGTTATCCATGTGTTTGTAGATCTGGTATTCCTTTACTTGCTGCTTTGACAGGTTATCAGTTTTCAGTTACCTAGGGTTTGTTTAGCAGTGCAGGTCTGCTTACTGTATTCTGAAATTTAACATTGTTTTCCTTATTATATGCCACAATTCTGCTTCAGTTTTGCACAATCGTTCATCATAACCAAGGTGGCAGATCCTTAGTTCATTTAGATTTTAATCTATCGTGCGTTTTAGATAGCAAGCTCTGAGATCTCGTGGCATGTTAAATCTCCCCCCAACCGCAAGGAAACGATGATCACACAAATGTTGAACACTTCAAAAATAAATAAACGTGTATTTCTCAATATTGAAAATCTCGGTGAGGTGAGGCCGTCGTGTGAAAGTTCATCTCAGATTCAACAAAACTCAGCGACAGGAATTATTCAAAATGTTTGTGGCTATTATTTTTTGATAATGGCGAGTTATTGCATCTGCCCGCGAGTTGGACTTGCCCAGTAACAAATAACCTGCGGTATTCACGGGTCGAGTTGCTGCCGGCGAGTCAAAGTGTCAGACTTGGGACCTAAGTAACTCAGAGTTAGACAACGGACCAAGGTAACTCAGCTTGGCAGCAAGGCCGAACACAGTTTGATTCCGAGTACTCGGTGATTCATCATTTTTGCTACGAATATTCATGCCGCAGAGAAACTTTGTCAAATAGTTTGTTTTTAATGTAGTTCAGAGCCGTATTGAAGAAGCATTCCACGTTTAAGGTGATATAGAAACACATTTATAAAAACAATAAATAAATAAATAAAAATAATAATAATAGAGAAAATTTGTTCCCCAAACAGAATATTCAAAACTATTACACTTAAAAATTTTGGTTTCCAAAACAAAGTGAATTTTTAGGAAACGATAACAATGGAAATTTTTCATGACCTACAGCCAGCTATACATTAGGGCAGACAACTTGGGATTTTAAGATCTTCCATCAAACACACCCAAAAATATTTCGACAACTAAGCATTTCCCTAGTGTGCATCCAGAGCATCAAAACCGTGATTAAAACAAATGAGAATAATGATAATAATAATAACAATACCTGGCATATTCTGGTCCAAGGTCTGCGTGCACCCTCAAGGATTTTCTGACAAAACGTGCTCTTCCCACTGGCAGGAAGCCCTACTAGAATCACCATAACACTCTTACCGTTCCCACTGCCTGAATTCGAGCCGCGTCCAATAACCATGGTCGGCTTAACATTCCCTGTTTCAGAATACAACGATCATATATGTTTTGCTGACCCAGTGGATAATCAATATAGTTATTACAGGTTTTGGCATTGATACCTGGGGATTCTTCCTCCCGTTTAGATGGGTGGCTATATTGGAGAAAATGATCTTTATTCTTTCGGTGGCACTCTGCTCCATACTTGCACTCTGGCCAATTGGGTTTCTCCATCCGCAAGGACAATGCGTCATTCGGCTAGAGCATTGGAACATGAGAATCAAAATTGACCAAATTCAAAATGATGTCTCTTCTTTAATCCTCTGCTACGCGCCTCGAATTAAAAGTGATCTCAAAGCGTCGCTTTATATAGATTTGTTTAATGCAAACGTAGAGGGTTCCACTTCCACTTAACACCAAAAGCCAGAACGGGGGCAATGTTGTAAAATTCACAGTTCCCGTTGAGGTTTTGAAATATTATTGGTTTTATGTGAGGTTTGAAAGGTTTTGTGTGATGTTTAGAGGTTCTACGTATTGCATTCAGTTCGAGTTGTACCTTTTTAAAAAAATTAAAGATATTTTAGATTAATGTATTTTTATTGTATTGTTAGGTAATTTACTTTGAGTTTTTTTAAAGTTAATGGTGTTGTATTTTTTGAAATGTTATTGGTTTTGTGTGATGTTTAGAGGTTCTATGTATTGCATTCAGTTCGAGTTCTTGATTTACCATGAATAATTTTTAAAAAAATTAAAGATATTTTAGATTAATGTATTTTTATTGTATTGTTAGATAATTTACTTTGAGTTTTTTTTTAAGTTAATGGTGTTGTATTTAATGTCTAATTTATTATTTTTTCTTCTATCGGATTAAATAATTGTGTGGGATTAAGCATGGTTAATGAATTGAAATCAATGATATTTTTATTTGTGATTTTTAATAATTATTGAAAATTTAACCATTGACAAAATTAATAGTTTATTGTCTATCTCATATAATTCATTGTTATTGTTGGATGAAAACTTAATATTAATACTCTTATTTATTTATTATACTTATAACGTTTGCAAAATTATAACCAATATTTCAAATCTCAACTTTACTTTAATGTCTCACAGTTATGATAGGTTATGTTGCTATGTATCCTTATTATTGTTAAAGTATCATGTCTTATGGTTAGTATTTTCAAATCAATGTTTACATCTTTTTCATATAATTATAGCTAAAATTTGGTAAAGGGTCATACTTTTAGTGAAACATTGAATCAATCCCAAATTTGTGAAAATTAAAAACGCACTGGATCAATGAAAGGTTTGATTGAAAAGGGAAAAAAAAAAAAATTAAATGTATATTGGACGCCACACATGAGGAACCCAATAAGACTCTCTCCGAGTCTTGTATTGTGAAGAATCTCACAAATATAACATATGTGAGCCATAGGTAGTTTGTGAGGCATTATCTGTGTAGTATACCTAGCTAAGAAATAGTGAATAGTGAGCAATTATTCAATAAATGTGAATCGAAAAAGGGAAATAAAAATGACAATGATACGAAACCTACAAAATATAACTATTGTATTAATAAATCTAAAAAACAAAGAACAGTGTTCATAAGCCACTTTAAGGGGGGGAACCCGAGCAAGCCTCCAACACAATAACATACACAAGACATTGTATAGCCTCCTACATTTATAAATAGTTAAGACATTAAATAGCCTCCTATATTTATAAGTAGTTTTTATCTAGCAAAACCATGATTACTTGTGGTCCCATCCCACATGAGCACCAATTACTTAGTGGGTCTTATTCAAAATAGATGACCCTTATACATTGAGTTACTAGCCACTAACTACCTAATGGGCCTTATTTAAATAAGATGGCATCACACACTAATTACCAACTCCTTAATATCCCGACATAGGATGGTTGGTGTAAGGCCCTAATATGTTCTTCCCCTTCAAGCGTAGTATTGTCCTCAAGGTTTGAGCCACGAAAACTACTGTGAAATAGTTGATTATTCCCAAGTGGTGCCATTTGGATATGTACCCTTCCATTGTATAAGGATTTGTTGAATTGTGCATCAATGCAATCAATGTTCTTTAGCGACTAATGATACATCTGATTGTAACCAAATGGAACTTTCTTCATCAAGTTCTGGAAGGTTGGTTTGAACTTAGCAGTTTTTTCCCCACAATATTCTCCAATCAAGACACATGAAAGGATGGGTGAACTTGGAGTGTGCTAGAAGAGTGAATTGATGGGTATCTAGTCTAATGCGCAAGAGTATATAAATCAATTAATAAAATTTTGGTGTTAGTTTCTAGGGGCCATTGTCTTTGAGATAGTTGTGCTTATAGGGTTGGAGATGAAACAACACCTAACCCCTTTCCTCAAAAGAACACTCAAATTGATTTTGATGAACTTGTTATTTCATTCGATTATAAGCTAAAATCAAATTATTCTTAAATGCACAGAAAATGGATACTTCAATGTTAAGTGTGCAATCCACTTTCTGAAACTTGGATCTGCCTAATAAATATGAAGTGGCGAAAAGGGGTTTTTTTTACCGTAGATAACTTTATATGGTGTCATATTGGTGGCAGTATGATAAGTGGTGTTATGCCACTAATAAACCAAGGGTGGCCACTAAACCCATGATTGTGTTCTACACACAAAAACCATTGCTTATGTTCGTAATTTAATAATAAAAGATATATTGGCATAGCATGAGAATGAAGGTAGACGATGGAAATGGATAACTAAGATTCAAGAATACAACTTATAAATCAATCCTACCAAGTTGATAAAAGGATGGGGTCCTACCAAGCTTATCGTTGAATCTAATTCTTAAGTGTTGGGTATAAATCATATTACTAAATCTAGCATAAATACAGATTCTGAGGATGAAACTTGGGATAAGTAGTTAAGGTTATTATTATCTAAACCATTGTACTTAGTGGTTAATGTACATTTTTCATCATCTTCTTGGTATAAAGACATTATCTTTTATGGTTGGAATTTGAAATGTCCCACCCAACTTGGTAAGTCACAAGCTTGACCTTTGAAATTGAAAGCATCAAATATTGTATCACTGGGAGAAGGTTGTATTGGAAAGATCTTGTTGCGGTTCTATTGAATTATGTATTAGAGGAAGAGACAAATGCCTTGATTATTCAACATCCTAATGACATATATGGTGGTCATTACGCAAGGGATACCACAACTTACAAGATCTTGAGGAGTGGTTTTTATTGGCCCACTTCATTTGCTTAATTCCATGGAAAGGTTAGAGGATGTTTACAATGTCAATTATTTGCAGTAGAGCAAAAGTTGTCTACTTTACCACTTAAGCCAATTAGAGCAGAAGACTTATTTCATCAATGGGGACTAGACTTTATTGGTGAAACAGATCCTCCATCTAATCATTAGTATCGATAAATATTAACTACATAAAACTATTTCATGAAGTGGGTAGAAGTTATTATTGTGAAAATGTTATCAATTAAGTGGTTATCAAGTTTATGGAAGAATTTTTTTCTCTAACTTTGTTTAATGTAGAAAACTATTACTGACAATGTTAGGGCTTTTAATTCAACTATTATGATTAATTTCTATCAAGATCATCATATACTTCTTGGTCATTCAACAACATGTTATCCACAAGGCAATGGTCTTGGAAAACTAATGAATAAGAATTTATTGAAGATCATCTAGGAAATGTTAGGAACAAAGGAAATAAGTTGGGATTCTCATTTGAAATATACCTTATGGGCAGATAGAATTAACACAAATGTTCTATAGAAACATCCACATTCCAATCGGTATATGGAACAAAGTTGTTCTTCTAGTACATCTTGGAACTATGATGATGAAGATTTTTAAGATATTTGGGAAAAACCAAATGATATGCAGCATGAGGTAAAACAAATTATTCATGTTCAACAAAATTGTGAACGAGTTAATGAAACACTACTTGTGTATCAAGTAAAGATGAAAGTATTTATTAATAAAAGAGTCGAGGAGTGTACATTCCTACCAAATGATTTGGTGTTGAAGTGGGATAAGTGACAAGATGACCCAGGTAAGTATGACAAATTTGATAATTTTTGGTATTGTCTTTTCACTATTGATGTTGTTGAAGATCAAAACTCTTTCTCCCTAAAGAATCTTAAAATCAAAAGTCTTGATGCCCTATTAATAAAAACAATTCTCAAATACTTTTTCATTCATCAAGCTTCAAGTTCATTTCACCATATATATGCATATTTATTTATTTATTTTTCATTATTTTTCTTTAAATATATACAATTTAAAGAGGAAAATATAATATAATAACATATGTATATAAAGAAAGAAATTTGCATTTTTATAATATAAAAAATGAAGAGGCAAAAAAAACACATTAATGTAAACAATCTTATACATGATACCAGTACATGTATAATGATCATTGCACCGAGAGGCGCTCTCCAACCCAACATGGAAGAGATATTGTAAGGTTATGTTATGTTATGTAAATATTTTGACTCAATGAAATTATATAATAACAAGAATAAAAATAAAATATAATTACAAAAAATAGATAAAATATTGATTAAAACTTTTGGAAGACAACATTTGTAAATTCATACACAGTTGTCTTCCAAAAGTTTTTAACAATATCAATATGTGTGAAAGTCTACACTCAATTATAAATAAAATTTATAATTATAATTATATATTAAATCATTTTGACTTAGTCAAACTACATAAAAATAAAATAATTAATTATAAGTATTAAGTATTAATAATAAAATCAGCCTATATCCATCTTAACCCCAGATATACCAAGCGCAGAGAGTGATCAAATCTTTTGAGGTGAAAACCTCTTTAAGAGTGAAAAGAGATTTGATCCCTCTCGGTACTTGGTAGATTCAGAATTAAGATGGATCTAGATTGGTTAATGAATTTGACATTGGTGATGTATTTGTATATAGATATGATTTAATTTTAGTTTTGAATTATAAACCATGAGATATAATGAGATGAAGATATTTTTCATCAACTCACGTCATTCTTTTAGTGTCATGTATGAAATAATGGATATAGGCATTTCTATAAAATAAGGAATTGTGAATCTTTAGATGTATTATGAGTTATTTTCTTTTTTAGATAATGGGAAAACTTATCATAATTTAGGTGTCAAATTAGCAGTGGGAATAGTCATGATTGGCTATTATCCGCGAATACACGCTAACTCATCACTTTTATTCAATAAAAATGATGCCACCTAGAATTACCCATTGGTGGTTTACAAGGGGCTAGTCTTTCACTCTTTCCAGATGCCTCGGTCTTAGGTCGTTAACCTGTTTCTTTACATCCAAGGAACATGAGCTCTTAACCAAGCAAGAAGCAGTTTTAGGGCATACTCTAAGCGCATTATAATTTAATATTTATTATCATTTAGAATAATTTTTAGTTTTTAATTTAAATTTTGTGAGATTATTTTAATTAATAATTATGATTATCATGAAAATGTTGATGTAAAAGTATAATATGGTTAAGGACTACTATAAAAAAGGAAATAATATTTATTCAATTATAAATTATTTGTAATAAAATTAAGATATCATTTCTTTGACACGTAGTGATTTTTTTTTTGTGTATTAGGAGGCGCAACATAAAAAGATGAATAGAATTATGTTATCAAAATAGGGAAATGCGGATATATCTATAAGGTTTATGGATGCTCATGGGCGATGAAACAAGGCTTATGGTATCGGGATGTGAATATTGGGGCTATGAATGCTCGTCAACAATGAAGCAACACTAGATTATTATAACCATATAATTGAGAAGATGAAAAATCATTTAAAATTTTTCCCATTTATAAATATGTCTTACAATATGATTCATATCATACATGCTAGATAAAATCATTGATTGCCATGATATCTCTTTATATTCTAGGAAATCTCAGTGCATGAAAGATTTCATTTCTAACATAAGTTAAATCAAATGGGTGACAACAAGGGGAGGGGTGCTCTATGGCCCTGAGGATGTCAAAGTCGCAGAGTATTCATGGGGCTTAGGATGCATGACAAATAACCAAGCTTAAACTTATGTCATCTATTAGGGGACTTAGCAAAAGAAAATTAGGTAGCTTCTCTCGCTATTTGGGAGACACCTTCCTTCTTATTCAACATTTTAAGGAGGTCTCCTCTCCAAAGGACAGAACATTAAAAAGTCTTATGAAAATAATTTAAAAAGCAGCAGAAGGGTTCTCTTCAATATTTTTGTATTCTTTGTGATCACAATGAAGATACATACTTATCTACTAGTGAAGGGTGCAAGTTAAGATTGGGATATTTAAAAATCAATGGTTGAATGAAACCCTCTCCTATTCCTTGGAACTAAATGGATTAGCACGGCATAATTATGAAGGATTGCATTATCAAACAATAATAGTATGACATGTAAATTTTGTTTTTTTGTGGGTCATTTTTGTAAGGTATATACCTGCAAAACCCTATTTTTTTTTTTTTAAATCCAGATTGGGATCCTTTTGGAAAAAATTATAGTTTTGGTGGATAAGAGGGCTCAGATATTTTTTTGAAGATAGAGTTATGTATTGGTTGATGTATTTGTTGTGATTGAAGCGCAAACTTGCATGTGAAGAAGTTAAATCAAAATTAATAAAATGAAATTTTATTTTTTTCTACTCTTTTCTCTTAATTAGACTCACGAGGTTTTGAACCAACAACTTTCACACAAGGAGTGTCTTAACGATGCACTTTATTTCCAATTATTCTACACCTCATGGGCCAAAATGCATTTTTTCCTTATCCAATAATTTATATATCCAACAATTGCCTCAAAATGATACTTTTATTACAGGAAATGATTAAAAAACATGTTAATATGTCTTATTATATTTACAATTTTATATTCTTGAAAACTAGTGTATAATAGGGGAGGCAAGTGCCAGGGGGGAAATATTTCACCCTAGAGGATTCATTGAAGGACAATGTGCATGGCAACTGGGAGTTCTTTCAAACAATTTAGCAAAGGAATATACTCATTTGCAAGGTATTATCCTACCTCGTACATTCCATCCAAGTCATCTCCTTGTTATAGGGGACCCATTTATTATCCTAAGACATGCGCAATTTGGAACAAATGCCGAACATCTCAGACTAGAAGTCATTCTTAACAGAATTAGAACTTTGGTCAAAAAATGAACTACAAGATTGAATGGTTCCATGTGTGATGGAATAACAACAAATTCATTGACTCCCAAGCCAATTTGGCTACCAAAATAGGAAAAAAATGATTGTTTTTAATTAATAGGTAACTTGTCAACGAGCCAATTCTCGGATTCTAGGGATCCCAATTTTTTCATATCTAGTAAGCTTGAGTATGAGGGAATATTTTGGATGGTTTTGGAATTGTAAATAACAAGTTATTATACATAATTGCTTGGAATTATAGGGAATATTTATTTATATAACCCATTTGTGTGCATTTTTCATATCCTTTTATATAAATAAAATTGACCAATTTTAAATAAATCAATCAATATATCATTAAAAAAACAAAACTACTTAACAAATCAACAAGCTAGTTTTGAGTGTTGGCAAATTGTATTCAACATTGTATATTTTTAATAGATTTGAGAGAACTTCCATACACTCACACAATATTCATTCATTCATGGAACTAATAACACAAATTGGATCTTTGTCATTATATATATAGTGTTGGCAAATTGTATTCAACATTGTATATTTTTAATAGATTTGAGAGAACTTCCATACACTCACACAATATTCATTCATTCATGGAACTAATAATGCAAATTGGATCTTTGTCATTATATATATATATATATATAAATTTTTAATCGATAATTTTTTTAGATTGATATTTTGTATAGTATATGTTTTATAATCTCCATATATATTAAGAAATTGGAAAGTGTCCAAATTTAAATAATAGCTTAAAAAGAGCACAATATTCACATTATTATATTATGGATATTATTTATATTTTATAATGAAAGTTTTGTATTTAAGGAACAAAATAAAAAAAGAGAGCAGCTAAATACTACAAATAATAAACTCTAGTCAAATAAGACGATAGACACTTTAGTTGAGTGACCTATTTGAAGTAGGTTTCATAATGTGAATTCATCCCACAAGTTGGCAAACTAATTTAGATTTTCATCGAGCATAATTTCCATTCAAATACAGTCAATGGTCACCAATGATAACATTTGAGATAAATCCTTTGCTTTTCATGAAGTGACTTTCTTTTTCTCCGAAACAACATTAATCTTGTGCTTTGTATTTGCCTTGCCTCAAGTATTCTTATTAGCCTTTTGTTTGGTTGTTGAACTCTCAATTTTCACGAGTGTTGGGTTAGTAATGCTAAATTATAATGAAAATATAAGTTTGAAACTAAGTGAGAATAGAAGTTTGGAACTAAATGGTATAAGCAGAAAGTATTAATAGAGCCAAGAGCAAAGTTTTATCGAAAGTCAGCCTATTAAAATATATGAAAATTAATATTTAAGGAACAATATAATAGGTTGTAATTATTATAAGGTAATCATGGTCGGATAAAGGTTAATTTACATCATAAATCTTATTGAAAGTGATTATTTATTTCTAAAACCTAATCAAATCTTTGAAGCAAAGGAAATTGTGCAATTCGTTATTTCACATGTACAAAATAAGCATATATATAATGGCTACAAAAACCATGTCAACATGAGACTCCATACTCAACAACATAGTGCGCGAGTCTATAATGCATCAAAAGGAAGCATCATCCCCAGATGAAGCCACATGTTGTAGCTGATTTCTAATTTTTCAAATATTGTGTTTATTAAATTTGTAATTACTGAATAACTTATAAACAAACAAAAAACAATAATCTTTGTATTTTTTCATTTGGTAAAAGATCAGACCTTGTTTTGGTCAAATTCATGGAAAATCAAACGAGTGATGTCAAGTTTTGTGGTTAAAATTGCAAGGTGGATAAATATGAAGATTGGTCCTGAAAAACTGAGGACTTAAGATTTGTAGATTGGATGGCCACATAAGTTTTTAAATCAAAAGTTGTATAATAGATATTTATGTTTGTCTATTCCAAAGGATCTAATATAAATAACTCAATTTATGAAAGGGATTGCGTTAAATTTTGACTTAAATATGTGCAAACAATGAAGATGGTATTGTCATCCGAAAGATAAAAGCACTTATTATGCATTATGATCAACCATTATATGCATCTTAGTGTGATTAGGCTCTTAGTTGTAATCACATTATTGTACCCTATTTCATTTCTTGGCCCACCCCTTGATCACCCCTTTATTTCCATTTTTTCCCAATGATTGGAATCCATACTTGAGATTGTTCTACCCTCGACCATTCCTTGCAAGGCAGCTCTCTCCCTTGTAAAGTGAGGACTAGTTAGACAATTCATTGGTCTCTAGCCCTCTCCAAAAGCTATGAAAAAATGGATAGAGTGAAACTGGTCTCCAAAAATCAAAGGGAAAATCTTGGCACACTTTTCCAAAAGAGGATACTTCACCTTATATTTTGAATCCAAGGGAGACAAAGACTTAATATTTATGAATGGGTCATATTTTGTGGATTTGAGGGGTCTCTACTTGAATAGATGGACCCTATACTTTAATCCAAAACTTGACATTCTTAATGTTTTGTGGATACAGGTTCGTATCCCTCGCCTCCATCTCCACTATTCAAGAGGCGAATCATTATAAGGAATGTTAATGGAAAATACATATATTGGAGTGAACCAAATGAGAACATGCATGCATGCATAAGGATCTGCGTAGAATTCAATTTAGCTAGAGGACTCCCTAAAGCAGTGAAGCTCAAGGTCGATAATTGAACGCATACTCAGCAGTTGGACTACGAAATGCTAACCTCCAAATGCAAGGCATGTCATGAATATGGCCACTTCGCTAATAGATGTATACAACATTATGCACTTGAATCTCGAGGGGCCTGAGATGAAAAAAGGGAAACAACTAGACTAAAAATAACAACCCCAACAAAATTACTAAACAACTTAAGGCTTCACATCCTAGATTTATTTCGCCGACCCCTCACCCTGCATGTTTTGTTTCTTCTTGTTCAAATGCCAACACCTTGCCTCAATCTGGGTCCTTTGTGCCTAGCTCCTTTAACAACTTTTGGATTGTATCCAATCTCCCTTCTGGCCTAGGTGACTTTCAAACCTCCAAAACTAATCTTGTGAAGACTTTAGAAGATTCAACTTCCTCAATCCAACTTCACATTAGCCATCAAATTGTATATCTCGATCAGATCATCCCTATTACCAATCCACCTTTATTTGATCCTGTAATTGCTCAAGATATGGCTCATGATAATCCCATCTCCATCCTTCCTCCTCAAATCCCTCAATCCCCTCCTTTGTTGGAATGATAACCAAAACAAAAGCAAAATAAGCTACAGTACTACCATAAGGACTTCAAAGGAAAACTAGAAGGAAGTCAAACAAAGAGGTTCATGATGAAGAATCAAAAAAGACATGGAAATGGGCATCCAACAACCAATGAACTCATTCTCAGGGAAAGGGAAAGCACCAAAAATAACCTCAGACCCAAGCAGGGAGAGTCAAGGGCTCTGTCACCCCTTCATAGGTTAAATAATGAATCCGGTCTTCTGGAATTGCAGAGGCCTTGGGAATGCTACAAAAATAAATGCAATAAAATATTTAATAATATTAGAAAATCCCATGATCCTATTAATCCAGGAGACCAAAGTAAGTGACGAAGAAATGACATCAACAATAAAGAAAATTGCTAATAATTCAAAAGAGGAAACAATCAACGCAAGAGGTGCATTAGGAGGAATATGCACTATGTGGAACCATACAATTCGAGCATCCAAAATATCCACATAGAACAACACTAGATAAAGCCAAATTTTCACAACAAAGTAAGTAGAAAAAGTTGCACATTATACAACATTTACACCCTAGTGCATTATAGGGACAAAGACCATTGTTGAAACTCTGTAACAACCAAGATAGAATCAGATGGTGGCCATTTTTTTATACCAGGCATTTTTCAACCTTGTTATGAGCACTAAAAAAAAAAAAGAGGCGGTCTCTACCTCCTTGATCCAAGCGGAGACAAGTTCGAAACTATTATGGTTGATCACAACTTTAAATATGTCAAACCAAAGAATGAAAAATTCACATGGAGCAACATATGAATAGGACTATGCAACATCAAAGAAGTGTTGGACCAATTCATCTTCCATATGTAACTCATTGAAAAATATGGCATTGTATCTTCCAAGATACTCTATGGAATATTTAATGATCACAAGCCCATCAACTTAAATTTGGATGTGAGAACAAATATTAGCCCTCTTCCCTTCCATAGAAATCCTCTTTGATCCACATACAAAGAATTAAAGAAACTAATTGAACATGCTTAACACACAAGAATAGATGGTTCTCCAAGCTTTGTCATGTAAACAAAATTAAAGTGTGTTAAATCTGCTTTCAATAGTTGGGAAAAAATGAACTATAGAGAGGCAACACAAGAAAAGAGAGACCTCTAAAGGGAGATGATAGAAGTGCAAAAAAGTTTGTAAAAGGAAGAGGAGACAACAAAGCTCCAAGAAAAATAAGGAGTTGTACTCGAAGACATAAAATTAATAGAAAAGAAGAAGAGGATGGGAGAATCAAATCTAGAAGATTATGGATCCAATCAGGTGATAAGAACATTGCCTTCTTTCACAATCAAATGAAGGCCCAAATAAATAAAAATAATGTCAACTCAATCTATATTGAAAAGAATGTGCTCATCGAAGGGCTAGAAGTGGTTCAATGTGAAACATATATGCACTAGAGTAGACTTTTGACAACAATCCCAAATCGTCCAAATTTGAGGAAATTTTAAGAACGATCCCAAAAAAGTAACAAATGAATCTAATGTTGCAGCTCTAACCAAGCCAGTGGATGGAGAAGAATTGAAATGAGCAACATGGATTTTGTACCCTGACAAAGCGCCAAGGCTAGATGGATTCACAATCTCCTTCTACTAATCTTATTGGGAGCTCATAAAAAAAATATCTTCTCAAAATGATCAATTGAGCACAACAAAAATTCAAAGTTGGAGGTAGCACCAATTCAAACTTTCTTGCATTAATTCCCAAAGAAACCAAACCCTCCTCCTTCAACCAATTCCGTCCTATTTCATTGTAAAATTCTTCTTACAAAATCTCAACAAAATCCTCGTCAACCGACTCAATATCTTTCTCCCTCGTCTAATCTCTGAAAACCAGGGTGGCTTCATTAAAAAAAGACAGATAGTGGACAATATCCACTTAGTCAAGGAAGCAATTCACTCAAGTCTTTTTAGAGAAGAGAAAGGCTTTATCCTCAAGCTCGACATGGCCAACGCCTTTGATAGGGTAAGTCACTCCTTCCTCTTTGTTGTTTTAAAAAGATTTGATTTTGTTATTGAATTTTTTTATCTGATCAAATATTATATTATCAAGCCATGGATAGCAGCCTTAGTAAATGGAAGACTGAGCCACTTCTTCCAAAGCACAATAGCGACGAAGGAAGGGTGCCCCCTCTCGCCATTTCTATATGTCCTTATGGCAGAATGCCTCAATGGAAATCTTGATCAAGACAAACAAAGAGGGTTGATCATAGACATCCACTACAAAAGAGGAATAAAATGCCTAAACCACTCTAAATTATTTGATGATACATTATTAAAGGAGGAGCTTCACCAAAAGTGGCTAAAATAATCAATACAAACTTGGACCTCTTTCTTGAAACCGAAGGCTTAATCAACAAAATCAAGAGTAATGTATATGGATGAAACACTCCCCCTATAACTCTAAGGCAAATTCTCAACTATTTGACATTCCTTACAAATATGAATAGACTCTCTTCAAGTATCTGGGAATGCTAATATTTGAGCAAAGCACAAAGGTTGAGGTATGGACATAGACAATATATAAGATGAGGAAAAAGCTTCAATTTTGGGCGACACGGTGGTTAAATTTGATAAGTCGCATCATCCTAATAAAATCCATATTATCTGCTCTTCCTATTTATCTATACACGAGCCTTCAAGCCCCAACCAACATTCAAAAGTAGATCAAACTTCTCTTAAGAAAAGTTATGCAATGAGGAGGTAATATAGATAAAGAAATTCCACCTCCTCAACTAGGAGAAGATCACAACCCCCCATGAAATAGGGGGGATTGGCATCAAGCAACTTGAACTTATGAATATAGCCTTGGGAGTGAAAATCCTATGGAGATTAATTATAGAGGGATCAACATGGTGGAAAAATGTTATAAAAGGAAAATATTTGAACACCTCCCGATAACTTCTTCTCAATTCTTAGATACCTCTAAGAACTTACTCTTCAATTTGGAAAGTATGCAAAAATTCCCTACCTCTTATCCAATCTCACACTTCTAGAATCTCAGGGAATGGAAATGGGATTGAATTTTGGGATGACAACATTCTAGGCAAACCAATTTTGTCCACCATCCCTGGCCTTCAATACTTATAGAATTGTTTTGTAGAAAGAGGTATAACAAAGCTTATATAACTTCCATCCTAGGAGCAAAATGGATCTATTTGGAGGGCCTAAAAACCTCCACCTCTTCTAGTTGGAATTTCCCATCATTGGAACTTACTTATTGAACGTTTAAAAGTTGTTTCCCTAATCCAAATAACTCAACAATATGGATTCAAATGGAATTTAACAAGGAAATATTATACAATCAAAAGTGGATACAACACACTTCAAGAGGAGCAAACCCAACAACCTATACGGTGACACTAGAAAATAGTATGGAAAGCAGAAATTGTGCCTAGGATCAAACTATTTACCTAGACACTTCTCAAGGGGAATATCTTGATAGTAGAAAATCTAAATAAGTGCAACATATAGAACCCATATAGATGTCCCCTTTGCATGTACTCATAAAATATATTCCAACGCTTGTTTCTTTATTTCTGTAATAGACCCAGGTTAAAATTTCATGTACTAAAAGTTAATAAAGGCAAAAAAAAGGCCACTGTTAAGGGACACTTATTCCAAGCTGAATGTTGGGAAAATATATCCCAGTGGGCATCACTGGATGTGTTTATGGCTAAGGGGAAATTGGCAAAGGCAATGATTAAGGCATTAAAGAGGCAAAAAGTGAATTTGGAACATTTATTTGTGAAAATAAAGGAAATTAGGAGAAAAGGAAGTTGAAAGGTCACAGGTTGCATGCAAGTCACTAGTAGCTGGATGCAATTTCATGACTAATGTGCTTGCAACTCCACGCAAATCAACATGCATTTTTGTTTGGTCTAAAACTTTTTGCTACGAAGATTTACTTTCTTAATCTTTAATTTTGTATTGGTGTTGTAATACTTTTCATTTTGCAATGTGACAAAATCGACATTCAGAATTTAAAAAAAAATAATAATACTAATAATAAATAAATAAATAAATAAAATTAAATAAAGATTAAAAATTAAAAAAATTAAAAATAAAATAATATATATATATATTTAAAAAAATAAAATAAATAAATAAATAAAAATAAAAAAATAAAATAAAATAAAAATAAAATAATAAAAATAAAAATAATAATAATAATAATAATAATAAAATAAAAATAAAAAAATAAAATAAAAATAAAAGAAAAAAAGTGGCAATTTGCGCCATTTTTTTATAAGTTTATGCAAAACAAGCACTAACCCAATGAGGTAGCACAACGCTATCAACTTCTACGTTTATAGATTTTCAACAACTCCTATTTTCATAGGACTTCTAGAATTGGTGCAATTTGCGCCATTGTTTTATAATTTTATGCAAAACAAACACTAACCCAATGAGGTAGCACAACGCTATCAACTTCTACATTTATAGATTTTCAACAACTCCTATTTTCATAGGAATTCTAGAATTGATTGATTCACCAATATACATTCCTTCTGAAAAAAATCTTCAATCAAGCACTTTTTCCTTTCCGCTAGTTGATAGCTTATCGTGAATCAGTTTCGTATTTGCAATATATTTTGTTCCTTTTTCACTCGAGGATGAACTTGCATCAATATTATTTGTGCAACATATAGATTGCTCTGCAGAAGTACTAATACTTGATTCTTTGATGATTTCTTCAGCATCTATGACTAGCCCTTGATTTTTTGTTAATGCATTTTGACTTTCTTTGTTCTACTCTCTAATTTGTGGAAACAAGTTTTCATAACCCATTGTTTCTAAGTGTGCACAAAATAGAACCTCCTTATCAAAGGATTTAATGCCTTCAATTTTACTTAAGTTAAAAGGATGCAAAGTCTCTGTGAGCTCTGTAACACGAGCCACATTCTTCACTATGATTTCTCCAACATTAAGTGACAAAGAAATGGATTGTTTTGTCTTTTTGCTTTGAAATATAATTAGCCACTCATGGTATTGTATATAGACTTCAACAACAAAATACACACCTACAAATAATTTCGGCAATAACAACGACTCACCTTGAAATCCATAAATTCGAATTAGCGTAAAACTTTTTCTTTATTCATGCATACCTTTTCCCTATAGGAAAACTTGTGACTATGCAAATATTCGATGAGGCTCTTGTCCAGTTATCATGTAATTAACTTGTTTTACAAATACATCTTGAATTAGACAAAATTTTAAAGAAGCAATATGCTTCCACAAATAGGATACTAGAGTTGCATTGGTTCTTGATTCACATTGAATTTAGGATTACATGGCAAACCACACAAGTCATCGCTAGAAATCAAATATGCTATGATATATGCCATCATGAAGAACCTATTGGTCTTGTATAAACTGTCTAACTAAGAAGCTAATTCATTAGAATGATATCAACCAATCAAATATACAATCATTTTTGTATGTGTGATAAAGCATATAGAGAATGCATTTTGGAACAATTGTTGCAGTTTCTTGGCCCACGACACACAGAGCCAACAAAAGTCCCTAAACGGTTGTTTAAACAAAGAGATATCTAGGACAAAAATATCGCAAGGAACTTGGTAACTTAGCGAAAAGAAACTACAATAACATTAGCCTCACTTGCCTCTAATGTTGGGAAATTATTTGCTTCAGACAATCTCAAGCGCATATTAGGTTTCGATGAATTGAATAGCCATCTAAATGTCTTTGCACTAAGAGGAATCATTTTTTTTGTCGCACAATTGTTCTTGCTCTTGAATCAAATTTTTTTTTGCGCATAAATGAAAAATCTCCCTAAAATCAATTTTTTTTGTCACACATGCAATATTTGCCAATGCAATAGTCGAAATCTTATTGTTGTTCTTCTCCTCTGTCAAAAAATTCAGATAACTCTCATAAGGAATCAACCAATGGAAGTTTTAATCGATACGAGAAAGTTAATGGTATTAGTGTAAATAACTTCTTTGCTCGCTCTACTAACCATGTTTGTTTTGTACCTGAAAGCACTTTCTCAATCAATAACGCTCTCAACACCACTAAGCTAAACAATCTTCTGGTTATATATATAATCACCAACTCTGACTATTGCAAACAATAAATTTTCTCTCACTATTACAAGCATGAAATCTTTTATACATGACATTTCTTAGTAAATAGCAATTGAAATACCAAAAATAACATTTACAGAAACCAATGCAAATATACCTCAAAATTCCAAAACCATTTTGTCCTATTATTATTTATCTTGCTTCTACATTGCTATAAATTCTTTATAATAATGAAAATTAGCTCACAGTTTGTCAATAATAATTCTCGCTACAGAAGACGTGCTAAGTTATCCCTATTATGAAACGATAAGGTCACATCGCTGGTGTCCACTACTCTATCATTGTTGACTTTGATTTACGAATAATCTAACACACATATTTCAAAATGCTTAGAGACATGCAATTTGGCCAATCATTGCATATTGCTTCATTCTCTTATATGTTAACATAAACAAAGTTTAGTTCAAAAATTAATCGCATTTTAAAAAAAGTTCATGAACATACAAAAAAAGTGTCACATGAGATGGAAATATGTGGAGAAAATATGCAAATGGGAAAGTATGTACGGAGAAAGGAAGATGCAAAAAAGACAACAACACTTTCGCACATTCATGAGTTCCTCACAACACTTGTGCATATTTCGTATTTTTTGCAATTGTGCAATCAATAATTATCCTAAGTTATGATAATACAATTAACAAATTTGAATTGTCAAATATTTAAAAAAGTAAACAAGGAAAAAACAAATAAAGATGTAAGGATATTGATACCTCAAGAGTGTATATGATTTCTGCAATCTAAGACTGTTATTACCTTGCAACAGTTAAATTAGTTACTTATCCATTTTGGACTCTACATGAGAACGAACAAACAAATGTACCATTACAACTTATATGAAAATAGCTAAAGTTAAGAAAAATCCATTGTATTTCATTTGTAATTACCCTAAAACTTTACTGCTTCAAAACAAAAAATGTATAGCTTATGCAAGGTTACAATCACACAAAGTGTAACAGAGCATGAACCACGTCATGATCACTCTAGTACGAATGTGAACTCTGAAAATGATGTTGTTGAAGAGAGAAATATAATGAACCTCACAAACACCCCAAATATTTTTTTGTGTTAAATTTTATTTTATTTTATAATCATGATCAATAAATATTATCACACTATAATATTTTTTCCTTCTTAATCATTCCTTCTCTCTATTAATGATGGAACCGATCATTCTATATTTTTTGTATAATATTATCTGACCTCCTATTAAACTATAGATAACCTCCATTACTCCTTGTATCATATAGGTGAATCTTTTTCATTCTAACATTTATGTTTATCCTCTTTCAAAAGGACTTGTAGATATTCTGTAATTGCTTTCCTGAGCACGGAGCTATCCACCATATAGTTTGTAATTCACTATATAATTTGTAATAATTTGTGATTCATTACGCTAGTTTATTGCTAATACTAATGTATGCATTCATTTGCAATTTTCAATAAAATATGGTTCTCGAACCATTTCGTAATCAATGTTTACATGTAATCATCCTTCCTATCCTCCTTACCATTATTATAAACTTTTAACAAGACTTTGGAAGTGAACTTGTATTATAATCAAATATCGTTTACAATATCGTGGAGCATATTATATACCTGACTTCATTTATTTTTGAATGAGCAATATTAAACCATATAAATAGTTTATCACGCACTTTCTTTGAATGTGGTAATATTTATGGTGTATGTCTCATCGTATTATACAAATATTGTATGCACTGTCTAGATTGTTCTACCTGTACACGTGGCACTTTATTGGAGTAGTTTGGTAGGGTACCTTTGACCTACCGAATGAACGCTTGGGATTGAATCCCACATGATCAATGGTGGAAAAAGGCTTAGGGTTTCTCAGAGACCTAATGGCTATTACACATACTCTGAAACCATCCAAAGATAAGGGGAAAGTAGTTGCTCAAATAGACAACCATGAAGAGACATCAAGAGAAGAAAGGGAAGGAGAAACAAACTTTTAGATTGAAAACATGCAAGATAGAGAAAGCAAGGAAAGACAAGATAGAGCAACAAACATAATTATTAAATGGGTGAAAGATTATGGGAAAAATGAATGTACTTTTGACCTTGCAAGAGACTTCTTGAAATATAAGTTGCAATGGCATGGACAAATAGGCCAAGCATGGAGAGTAGGTAAGCTTAATAGTGAGAGAGCCAGGCCCATAAAATTCATCATGCCTAGCTTGCGAGATCAAGATATCATTATAAGCAAGAAGCATCTCTTGAGGGGTTCTCAGTTTTTTCTAGAAGAAGATGTAATTGTAAGACAACAAGAGGAAAGGAGGGACGAAATGACAAAATTTAGGGCAACAAGAGATGAGGGAAAGAGAGCATGGATTTATAAAGATAAAGCTATGATAGCGCAATTTGGACCCCCTTCCCAAACAAGGCAGCAAAATGATAACAAAGAAGAGGCAACAAACCCTTTAGCAAGAAATGAGGAAGCAAGGTCAGTATGGGCAAGCAGGGACAAAGGCTCAACTGCGAGTCTTGCATGTCAAAACAAATAGCAATCAAGTCGTACCCAAGTTTCCTTAATATTAGTTTGTTGGAACTACAGGTTACCCATGGAGACGAGGACCTGTGTTAGAGCCTATTGTGAAAGGTAGAGACATAATTTGCCTCATAGAAACACGTGAGCATGAAGGGTGCAAGACACCTTTGTTTGAAGGGTATTGGAAGATAGCAGTGTGGAACAAGGCAGTAGGGAATTGCAAAGTGCACGGGGGTATCATGTTATTAGTGAGAGAAAAAGAAGGTCGTTTCATTCAGCTAGAAAAAGAAGACCCAAATAAGCAATTTGTTTGGCTTAAAATATCAGAAAATGGAAATCACATCAGAATTGTAGCATGCTACTTTGCGCTGTAAGTTTAAAAAATATACAAAAGTAGAGGGCTTGACCACAAAGATCCCTTTCCAGCTCTAAAAGCAGATATTGCAATATATTCTTAGCTAGGTGGAGTCCTTATCGTGGGGGATTTCGATGTTAGAATTGCAGGTGAACAAGCTAGCATTCTTTGTTGCAAAGAAGACTGTGACCCTATCTGGCTTACAAAAGAGAGTAATCATCAATGGGAAAGAATTTAAGAGGATAAAGGTTGCAATCCCTTTGGAGAACAATTTCTTATGCTATGTGGGGCTTTCAATTTAGTTATTTGTAATGGTTTGACTAGATGGGAAAAGTCCGGTAATCTCACTTGCAGTACTTACAATGGAGCAAGTGTAGTAAATTATGTAATTTGCTTGCATAGTTTGTGTGAAAAAATGTAGGAAGTGTTGATTGGAGATCAAATTTGGGACTTAAAATCAGATCACAAGCCAATCTATTTAAGTTTCTCTTGGACCAAAAAGAAGCAATTAGGGTAAAAAACTCAATGTGTTCAACAAAATCCCCCAAAGGGCAGAATTCTTTTGACTCCAGAGAACTGCAATACCTTCAAAATAACGCTAGAGAGGCTCTTCGAGAAGGAGGAAATTTCATTTCATGGCCTTCACAGTCACGAATTAACACATTTAATTCAAAGCGCACTTGTTGAGTACAAAAGAGCAAAAGTTAAGAAGTCTGAAACAAATTGCTTTCCAGTTAATGCTTGGTTTGACGAGGAATGCAAAAAGGCAAGGAGAATGTGGAAGGAATCAAACAAGGATAACATAAAGCTCAAAGATTACACACATATATTAAGAAAGAAAAAGGTTGATTTCATAGTTTCGAGGAGAGAAGAACTAATCTTCCTTGGGAAAAATAACCCCAAATTATTCTGGAAGGAGCTCCAATCGAAAAAAGGTGCAAACTGATAACAACATTACAACTTCTAAATGGTTCGACTATGCAAGACAACTTTATGAGCAGGATCCAAAGGTTGACCCTCCTACCGTGGTTAGCACAAACACAAAACTCTTCACAGTGCAAGAGGTAGAGATGGGTATCAAGAAGTTGGGTGTTGGAAAAGCAAAAAACTTAGTTGAACTCCAAGCAGAGTATCTAAAGTGGGGCTTACAAATTCTTTCACCTCACATCACAAAAAATTTCAACAACATCATACAACAGGGGTTCCCCACAGATTGGACAACTAGTATGGCAATACCTCTTTTCAAGAGTGGTGACGTCAATAATCCCTCCAATTACATAACCATGATAATAAACCTCTTGTTTGCAAAGTTATTTGGAAGCATGATAGAAAAGAAAATAAGCAAGTGGCAGAAGAAAGAGATAAACATGCTAAAGGGAAAGCAAGTTTTAGACCTAAACATTCCACAATTGATCATTGTATAACTTTAAGGTACATCATTGAAAAAGTTTGGAAATAAAAGGAAGAAGTTTTTTGTTGCTTTGTTTATTTCAAAAAAGCATTTGGCACTGTTCCTAGGGATAAGCTTTGGCGCAGAATGGAGGAACTCGGGGTTCGCAGGCATCTGAGAGCAGCTGTGCATAGGCTGTATGAAGAGGTGAAAGTCAAAATTAGAACTTCAGCAAGCATTTCTGAAAGTTTTAGAAGCGATATCAAGGTCAAGCAAGGTTGCCCATTGTCTCCTACCCTTTTTGGTTTATCTATTGACAAGCTTGAAGAGTGGCTAAATTCCCAAGGGGGTGATGATATCCATTTGGGCAAGTTCGTTATAAGGCTTCTTTTGTACACATATGACCTTATACTGATTTCTAAATCGACTCTTGGTTTGCAAGAGCACTTACGTTCTCTTGAGCATTTTTGTAGAAGGGTGGGGATGCAAGTCAATATTAGAAAAATGAAAGTAGTGGTTTTCTCTAACAAAAGAAAGCATAACCAGCATAAGTTCTACTTTGAAGGCAACATTCTGGAAGAAGTTGCAAACTACAAATACCTTGGAATTGACTTCAACAAAGATTTAAGTTGGGATGGTTGTAGAAAGAAAAGAACTGTGGGGGGTTGGAAAACATTTTATGCTCTTAAAAACAGGTGTAGAGAGGCAGAGCTATGGGACTAGAAAACCACTCTAACTCTTTTTGGGCTTCTAGTGATTCTGGTGATTCTCTACGGTTGTGAACTATGGGCCAACAACACAACCGAGATGTAGTGAAAACAAATTGAGAAAATTCAGAAGCATTTGATTACAAACAAATTCAAAATTAAAAGTGCATTTCCTTATGCTATATTGTTAAGTGAAACAGGGGTTGCTCCGATTGAAGCAATTGCTATGGTGCGAGTCATAAGGTATTTGAAAAAAATTGAGCAAATGGAAGAGGGTAGATGGCATAAGGTTGTGTTTAATGACAGATTGTGCAAAAGAAAGAAGGCTTGGATGCGGAAAAATAACAAATGGTTTAGTAAATGGGGTATTTGCTTGAGCATGTGTCCTACAGACAATAAAGAGATACACATTTTTGTTATGGATAAGTTCCACAAAAGTACTTGGTAGAAAGAGCTAGAGAGAAAGAAGAAGTACTACATTGAAGAGTTTAACTACACTCATAATCATCAGCAAAAAGCATACATAGGGCCAATATTTCCCGGAGATCTAAAATTCTTATTGCTTAATTAAGGACTAATTCTCATCAACTCTGTTGTCAAACAGGGCGCTGGAAAATGCCAAAAGAAATGTGGCAGGAAAGAGTGTTTATTTTTTTCTCTTCCGGAAAAGTGGAAACGTAAAAACATTTCATTTTAGAGTGCGAGGCCTTCAAAGACAAAAGGGAAAATTATACAGGTATTATGGTAGCTAGCTCTTGGGATAATCTATTCAACGAAGAGTTTGTCGAGAAGTCGGGAGCAATTATTGTAAAGCTCCACAGGAAAAGGGCCGAATACAAGAGCCAGATGGAGAAGCAATTTGTCTCATAAACTATTTTTAGCCTCGTGAACATTAAAAAATACTTTCTTTCTCTCTTTTCCTTAATTTTCTTCCATCATGTTACTTGTTCTACAACAAGTGTTCTAGGATTGAATTTCTTCACTGTTCTTCGCACAATTTACTAATACGAGAAGTTGTATTTATCATATATGGTAAAAATATCTTGCTTGTCGTGTGGAATGGTTTCTTTTCTGGCTTTCCATTGGTTCCAATGAAGGTAACATATTCGAAAACCCTTCTCTTGTATTCTCTTGTTACTTACATAATTTACCTATGGCTTATACTTCAATGTTGCTTAAATGAATTTAATAATTTTATTTGTTGGTACTTCGTAGGTTAGCAAAGGATTCTCTCTCTATCGGGAGTCCTCTTTAGCGTTTTCCTCTCAAAACTGTTACAGAAATTTCAATTGATGCAGATAAGGTTTTACTTTGTTTCGAATAACGTTTGGCTACCAGGTTTTAAGTTTTATTTAACTTCAATACAACACCGACTTTAGGTGAGTTTCCTTCTTTTCTAGCTTCACAGATATTACGACTCAGTCTCGGGTTTGCGAGATGAAGATGGCCGAGAGCCATTTCATGGTTCCTCATTTTTGTAGAATATTTGTTTCTATTATTACAATTGGAAAAGGGTTTCAAACCCACATGTTTCCGTTGATGAATCGTTCTGTACTTATTTTGGGATTTTTGTTGGATAATTTTTTATAAGAAATATCCGTGGAATTCTAAAGTTATTGGGTTTTAAATTTCAACCCAGGTGCTTTTGGTTTGGTTAAACATGAATTCTTTTTTATTTATTTTTACATTCTCAACAAAGGATTATTATATGGGCATTTTCAATGGTGTTTTTCTCTCATTCCTTTTTAAAACACCACGCAAGGGTTTATGCCATTTATTGTCTTGTAATAATCATTTATATATAAAAATAAATAGTTGCAAGAAGACATCTTTGTGTCCCACTAAGTTAACTATGTTGTTTCCTGAAAAGTTCTCAACAACATTTTTATAATCCTTCTAATCATTGCTAAAGCTTTTCTTCATACCCTAGTTGAGTTATTGTTTAACCCTTCTATTCATTGCTAAAGCTTTTCTTCATAACCTAGTTGAGTTTTTGTTTGACGTTCGACTTGTAGTTTAACATTGTATTTATTTACCATATTTTAATTTGTAGCCGGAGTTTTCTGGCCCACCGACAATAAGAATCTTTGTTCGTATGCGATTGCAATTATTTAGAGTGGTTTATTGGTAGTGCTTTTATTAACAAAGTTGACATTTTTGTTTTTAATATTGCACTATTGAATTCATTTTCCGTTCACCTATAACTGTGTATTGGTATACAATTGCTCATTTCTTAACTTCTCGATATAATTTCTAATTTATTCATTTTTTTTAAGTGGTATTGTTTTTCTTTATTAATAACAATACAATGACTAATTATTTGTCTCAATTGTACAAGCAAAGAGGATGTTGGAACTTAAGTATATTATATCCTCAAGTTTTTACTCTAACTTCACTTGCTGTAATTTCAATACTCTTTGTTTTTTTTCGTGTGCGATTCTTAATATTGGTCACTGATTCTATTTATGATTTTTTTTTTGGGTACAAGTACCAATTTTATCATAACATATTCGTATGGATATCTTCGAGTCATGTGAGATTCTAGTTCCAACTTACTCATTCCGTTTACCAGGTGTTGACGTTGCAATCAACACCCTCCAAAAGTTTGCATACACTTGAATTTTGGAGCCTATTGAGGATCTTATGATCTGTCACTCTATGATCACTTCATGGTCGATTGATGTTTTACTAAATGTTAAAGTCTTCTACCTGATTTCTAACTCTCCAAGTCACTTGCTCACTTACTCAATCCTTGATTAATTCATAAGCACACTTATTTTATGCAAGCTTGAACAGACATAGTGTAGTACACTAAGATAGTGCTTGCGCAATGTCCAACCCATGCTAACAGTCAATGTGCCACACCATTCAACATTCCCTCTCACTTTGGTTGCAAATGTACTTCTATTTCAGTGAGTTTTCTCAACTGTCTCTTTTGCACACCTTTGTCTTTGGATGTGTCACGTCACTTTCATGGTTGTCGCTTTTGCTTGCTTTCACTTTAGCTAATGTCATTTTCATGCTATCTTTTCTATGCCATGTGTTTCCTTCAATTTCTTTAACTTTTGCAAGTGTTGTTCGCACATTTTCCTACTATCGCAAGTGTCACTTCTCATTATTTTCGCTCTCGTATGTGTCGAACCTTTGCACATCACTAGAGGTAGTTCTAGCACACTATTCTAAATTAGAGGGCCTTGTAATCATTAAAATATAGGATATACACATTCCTATATCTTAGTGCACTTTTTGGTCACAGTTGATACTTTTATCGCAACTTGTGTTCTAAGTATCGCAATGTGTCGTCTTAACTGTCACACTTAAAAATAAGTGTTGCTATGCTGTCGTTTCAAGGTGTGATTGGTGTTCATGAATGCTATGTGTTTCCCTGCCTTGTATTGATGGCATTCATGTGTGTGATCCATGGTTTAGTTTTGTTTGGATGCTTTTCTCTCTTTCACTCTACTGATCCCACACTTAGCCATTTTGGAGTCCTTCTTGGTCCTACTACCCAGAGCAAGTTATGAAAGCTTCAATCCTTCACCAGGTGATGAGCCTAGCCTATTCATGAGCCTAATTAATCATATATATCCCTCCTAGACTTCTTCACTGAGCCTTTCCTTTGGACATCTCCTATTGTTGCGCATTCATAACCTTCAAAGCATAATCACCTAACCCTTCTTGCTTATATTGCCTCACTACATTGAGTTTTGAGAAATTCTACCTTGTATAGGGCATGCATCATTTCTAGTGGCCTTATGCAAAAAAAATTTACGACATACAAGGTCTCTTCCCTCTCATAATGCATTAATCGTCTCCCTAGAAAAAGTGACTTGCCTTCACTGCTTTTAGCCAACTGCGCAATCTCCTCTTCCAATGAGCCCTCCTAGGCACAAAGCACATATCTAGAGAAAAATCAACCACTATTGAAGAAAACTAATCCTAGTAGAAGGATATCCCTTTCAAAGTGAATTTCTTGAAAACAAGGACCCTTTATCCATTTTAGTGCACACTTTTGGAAAACAAGGACCCTTTGTCCCTTTCAAAGCACACTTTTGGAAAATAAGGACCCCTTGTTCCTTTCAGAGCGCACTTCTGGAAAACAAGGACCATTTTTCCCTTTCAGATCACACAACGCACTCTTAAGCAAGCCTCCTCCAATCACTGCACCCTGCACCCTGCACTGAACCTTTTTGGCGCACTGTGCACTCTTAAGAAACAGTGTGCCCCTCGTCTCTTGTGACTATGCCATGCGCCCAAGAAATCTCTCTCTCTCTTCTTAATCACATGGCGCACTTTAGTCCATAGTTATGGCCTCCATAATTCACTATGAAGATAAAATGTGCTCTCACTATCTCCTTCTCCTTTGAGCATAGCATATGGCACAATTATAGTCAACAAGCTCATCAAATTGTTCCTTTAACTTGCCCACTACGCTCGACCTTGAAGAAATCCTCCTCATAGCGCATGACACAGTCTTAGTGAACAGTGGTTCCTTCCTTAGCCACTAGTAAGTTCAACTATGCTCTCCTCATCAAGCCCTTCCTTCTCAAGTCCTTTCACATGACTTCACAAGTAACTTCTTCCATGAACAAGGTAGAGATAGTATAGATGATTTCAAGACTGATTTTTCCTTGTCGTGAATGATTTTCATTAGTAGGTGTACCTCCTCAACAAGTTAAGGTGATTCTCAAGGAATATAGTAAGGAGAACGAAAAAGGAAGCACTTGCTGAGAAGAAGCACAAAGAAGAGCCATCACGAAGACATGAAGAAAATCTTGGACCATCACGAATACATGAAGCAAATCCTGGACCCTCACATAAAGAAGACAATGCATGATAACTTAGAAGGTATCGATACTAATCCAAGACCCTTAGGAGGATCAAGATGAAGAGAAAATTAGATATTTCATGAATATTGAAGACAAAGCAACAAGAAGAACAACTTGGAAATGCCACATCATCCATGTCATCATTGTCAAGTTGTGAGTTGTACCTGTGTCATCACAATTTCATGTGTGTCTATGTGTCTTGCCACATCATTTGTGGATGTAATTATCAAAAGGAAAATGACATAATGTAATGTGTGGAAGTCCAAGAGTCAAACGTGGAATATAAAAAGTCACATGTAGACAAATGAGTCAAATATAAGTTCAAAGGTCACATTGGAAGTCTAGGAGTCATGAGGGTAGTTCAAGGGTCATGGGGATATGGAAGGTCATTCCTCTTGTTATAAAATCAAACTCATAACTCAAACTAAGGGCTTTTGGAGACTTATGCTTTGGAGAGCTAGCTTTGACTTCTCTAGCTTGACATAGGAGAGAAGATCATTCCTTGGAGAAGCAAGAAGTGACTTAATGTTCTAGTATTAGAACTAGTGTCTCATCATTTTAACTGTGTACTTGGATCTTTCACGTAATAATTGAAGCTCATTGAGCCAACACATTTTCATGCATGTATTTGAATGTTGTAAGATTATTCTTTAGATGTTTGCAGTATATGTTATGTTCATATGTACTAAGGAAATTGAACTAATTCATTGGATTTGGTACTTATATTGTTGAATGTGTGTTGCATTTGCTTTAATGATCGTTGTGTCTATGTGAACCATTTCACTAGATAACTAATGAATCTTTCCTTTCTCTTGTGTACCTCTCTTAAGTTAGTACTATTACTTTTCTTCCAAAGACTCACTCTTTAATTTCCCTTTGTGAAAGTTTGCTTTTACACATTGCAATTGGTGTTTCACAGTGTCGACTTGCTTGCTAAATTCAAAGGTTATGTGTTAGTCTCTTATGTTACCCATTGCAGCTAAGGCAAACCTTAGAGTTATGGTGGCCGTGTAGATACTCTAGATGGGGCTCCTACTCCAAACAATGTGAGGTCTAATTGAAACTTCACATCAGGGAGACCCCCTATATGTTATCGGTATTCAATATTGTCAACACCAGGTCAGGGACTTCCAACTCTTGGTCTCTTCTCTAGTATGGACGAGAATTTTCTCTACTTGAAGACCAAATTTCGAATAACTTAATTTTAGAATATGTGTATTAAATATTTTATTTAATTCCTTACATGGAACATAGTTCCTTCGGAATTGAATTATTTTGATCAGACTATATGCCTTGTTTTGTACTAAGATAGTTTTTCATAGTTATCAGAATTCTAAGGTTCTAATTGTTTTTTGTTTAATTTAGTCTCTTTTGAGGAGGCAATACCTCTTCCCGCATTCAAATTTTTCACACTAGTATTACAAAGTCTTAAAAAATCTATGTAATTTTTATTTGAGTAAATGTTACAATATCATATTTTGAATACATAGCCATACATGTACTTCTATGTATAATTGTTTTATATATAATAATAAACTGCAAGTTCCAGTTCTATTATAATTTTCTAAGAGTTTTTATTTTATTTTTCTTCTCTTTTTAGAGAAGAGAATTTTCCATCTCTCTCTCTCTCTATGTGTGTGTGTGTGTGTGTGTGTGTGTACAGAGATAGAGAGAAAGAGAGAGAGTTCAAATACTTATGTTAGAGTTATGTTTCACCCATGTGTATAATTTGTATATCACATAAAGTTGTATTTAATTTAACATATAAATATATACATATGTTTACGTTGGTTTAAGAATTTTCTAATTTCTTTCGTGTTTGATAACTCTATTTTGAATTTTTCATCATAAATAGAAATCATTTTTACAGTACTAAGAGCATTATTTTACTCTATTCTATATATCTTTGAAACATAAGATAATTTATGTCTCTTTCTACTACCATATCGTATTTACTAAGTACTTTATAGAATGAGTAAAAGAAACATAATGATTCAAATATAATCAAAATAAGAAAGTTATTTTTCTCTTTCTTGCATAAAAACAAGGCATAACACATAAAAATTCCTTTCTCTTGACAAACAAGTAAAATTCATAGTTAGGAATATTGACTTGAAACAATTTTCTTTTCCAGGTAAGTTAATAGTCAAGTACTTGGCTCCTCCCAACCTCAAAGGCTGCAAAACAACTAATGTCCCCCCAAGCAAATCAGGTCTGCAAGTTCTTTTTTCCTTTTGTCTTCTACTTATTGCTTCGTTGCAGTCTCCTCTACTCTCATAAATGAGACAAAATCAAGTAACAACTGAAGATATTATTCATCCCATCTACCACTCTTTTGGTGGTTAATAACTTCCTCCACCTCATCACCAAGTGGGAAGTAGTTACCTTCTCATTAATGAGCTCATGTTTCCCACTCTTGAGGACAACTCTCTATCTTCTAAGAAACAATTAATTGGCCAATATCATAATTCCTCAATTAAATCTAATCATCCATGTTAGATGCCTAGGACATTGATGGGAAATAATACTCCATAATAGTTTGCAACCTCCTCTCTTTCAACCGTTTGTACTCGACAATTAATTTTCCAGATTTTCCTTATTTGCAAATAAAACATCATAATTACAAATCTACAATCAGTTATTATGAACACTAATTTTGTTGATAGTTAAAATTTTCCAACTGCCTTTGAATCTAACCCACTTAACCAAAGATAACGTATGCACATTTAATTACAAAACATTAAGCCAAGGGATATCACAAGAAATTTGTCCAAATGTGATCAACAATTTTCTTATTCCCAAAAATAAAATTCCTCATTACTTCTTGCAATTGGTTGCACTAAATATACTCTTCTAATAATTGTTTACTTCATTTGCTATTTAAATTGATATCAATATTGAAATCTCCAATAAGTATAAAAATGTAATCATCGGGTGTGAATTGTGCCCTTGTTATTGCTATCTCTTCAATGATTGTTGAAACAAATACAAGTGGCCCAACATAAACATTTATTGTGCATATTCGACATTGGAAATATAGTTATGACAAAAAAAGTTTGATGCAAACGTTTTTCGTTGATACGATTTCTATGTTTTCTTGTATGCAAGTAAGCACACCACGAAGAAAATTTAATATGTTGAAATTGAATTTGTGAAATTCAGTATTTGACATCGGGAATATTAGATGAGTTTCCTGGATACACAGAATCATGGCATTCATAAGCTCTTCATCACATACAATGTCATTCACTTGAGAATATAGACTTTGTGTATTCAAATTTACTATCGTTAAAGTATTTGCACTTGCTATCGACTTCTCTATGTATCCTAATTTCCATGATGCTTCAGTTCTTAAGCGTTTAGTTTCTTCTAATACTTTCTTATTCACACAAATGTTCTTTTGTGTTAGTTTTTGAAGAAGATACAATGATTCCATGGTTATATGATGTGACAATATTGTGCAAACTAGTCCATGTGTCGATATGCCACTTGGATCAAATACAAGTCCATTCAATGTTTAACTAAGTGATCGATGAATGGTTCTAGCACTAGCTAGTTGTATTGTAAATGATTTTCGCATTGTAGTTGTAAAGCTCTTGGTATGAAATGTCAATGGTTTTAAAATACGTAATATTGGAGTCCAATTAGATGAAATTTTTTCGTCATACAATTCATGATGCTTGTTTCTTTGAAGTTTACCAATTTTTGGATTTACAAAATCTATCCATAACATAAAGTTTTTGCATTTTTCGTATTTTTTTGCTTATTCCATCCACGCCATTAACGAAGCCATCTTCTATATTGTAAATCCTTGCATATAGCTTAATAAGAACATTGCATTTGATCAATATTCTTGACATTAACCTCATTGTTTTCTCATATGCTACAAAGCCTATTTCCTTACTCTCACATTTGTAAATTGCATCAAGAACTATTAGCTCTTCATTCACATGTGACAACATTTGTTTGTTATGCTTCTGTACATTCTTGTTTCTGTAAAATAGGTATTGAAACAATGGATCTAATGGAGCAGGTCTATAACACTTGTCATTTATATATTTTATTCCTTCATCATATTGTTGATTAATTCGCATTTTGTTAAGGATTTCAACGAATTTGTTATCTTTTTTTATGTATTGTCGTATGCAATTCATAGCATTTAACTTTTTCTTTCCATAAATCATATACTAGTTTTTCGCCTACAAAATTTGGTTGCTAAAAAATTAGCGAATATTTGATCGGTTGTGCTTGGAACAAGTCACCTAAAAATATTACATGAATATTTCCAAAATAAGCCTACGTAGTATGATTTATTTCCTATAAATGTTTGTCAACTTGGTATACTAATGTTGAACCTATCAAAGGCGCCTCATCAATCACCATAACATGAAGTTGTTCACAACATTTTATCATTGTGTCTATTTTTTCACCTTTAAGTGAAAGATATTATGATTTATTAAATGCTAAATGGAATGCAAAATGCAATTTTATACCACTTTCATTGAACACTTCCTTTCCTATATATGTTGTTCCGATTACTTTTAATTGAGCTAGTTAATATCCGAATATGTTGTTGTACAAGCAAATTAGAGATTGGAATATTGCTATAAGAGTAAATGTTCTTCCAACGGCCACACTACCTATTACAAGTACATGCAATGGCTCATTTGGATTTTTTTTTTCTCAGTCATTATTTCTTTCACTATTTTTGCTTGTTCCTGGTTAAGCATCGTCATGATCTCATGAAATTTTGTTTCTTCTAGTAACTGTGGTTGCTTTATAAGTTGGTAAGGTAGGTCAACAATTGATTTTTCATTTATAGCCTTTTGCAAATATAGAAAATATGATTTGATATCATTTTCCTGATAGCGTTTTTCACTTTCTATTTTTTCATATGTAGGTACATGTCTTTCAAATAATTCACTCTATTTCTTTTCAAGCTCAGTTGTTATGTTGTCAATATCATTCCACACTATCACTGTTCCATTCATGATTTTTTGTTCATCGCATTTATGATTTTTTCAAATAATAAATATGCATTCTCCCAAGTCGAATATTTTTCCTTAAAACAGTTCTCGCAGTACAATATGGAACATACAACATTAATCGTTCCATGTAATATTTATCAAGATCAATATGTTTATTGTACCTTACGTATCTTATAATGTATCATCTCTCAACGCCTCTCTTTTTTTTCCTTGTAGTGTATAGCACGATGCAAATTCAGCTAATCATACATGTTCAAATTTTTTTGGTTGTTGGACATATTGATCAATAATTGATAAACATGCCATGTTTTCTGAATCATCCAGTTCATGCTCAAGATCTTTGGGTTTCTCTAGTAAAAAAATGTGATCATATATTGCTAAAGTATTAATAAATATGCATTTTCTTGAATTAGTATTCAGTGGCATTGACGACATTCTATATACAGCTTGTTGTGTATACATTTTTTGTAAGTTCAATAAAACTTTCCAAGTCTTGAAATTGTTTTTATGATATCACCATCATTTTTTTTACATTCACTTTGTACATGTTTAAACATCGATGTCATTGTTTTATCTAGCTTTGTCATATATGAACTACAATAAGTAGTTGCAGTATATGAGTCAAGTACAAATTGGGCATTAAATATCTATCGGTTCTCTTTCCAACAAAATTGTTCTTCATTTTAGAGTACACTGAATTGCATGGATATAATTATATTTTATTATACATTTTTTTTTAAAAATGTATATGTTTCATCATTTTCCATATTCTCTAGTGCATCAAATATCTTTCCTGCATTCGGTTTTTTTTTTGCATTGTCTAATCCATAGGCTCAAGTATTTCCATCCTTGGCATTAGTGGAATTGGAAAATTGAATCTGCAATGCATCTATTTTCCTTTCCTACAAGTGCTTGTATGTCGACACAAGTATTCGTATTTGCACGTAGTTTAGTTGAATCATGACAAAAGTATTTGTCAATGAAACTTTCAATTTCAATATTCATGCTTGTTCTATAGATGGGAACATTTTTTATATATAACAATCCATGTTCATGTTGGATTCCTTGATTTTGAAATTCTATTACAAAGAAATAGTCAATGACGTCACCAAAGTACTTGGACTCATGTAAAATTAACTGGCCTAGAGCATTCATTCTACTTATGTAATATAGGACACATGTAATGGGGTCATTTCTTATCAAGGTATCATTATTGTCTTCCTCTACTTTGTTTTCAGTCGATGGTTTTTTCTCTCGATGTATTTGTTGCAAATCCTTTACTAAAGGCTCCTAGACATGTTCAAGACTACTAAACGAAACAAAGAATGTCGGTGGACCCAACTATCGAATCATTGTATATAATTTCTTGTGCAAATGTGAAAAAATAGCCCAACGATGTTTGTATTCGTCTAAGATACATGTACGCAATGTTCGATGCAAGAATGCGTTTCAAAGTTTCCTTTGTTTTAACGTCTCTAGTTATTAGTTTTTTTCCTTTTAACTATCCTTTTCTTATACGAAGCTAAATGCAATTGAACACTTGATTGAGCATAATTCACACTGTTTTGTAAAACAAACTCGTTATATGATACGTAAGATCATGATATTTATGCAAAACTTCCCACTTACCAATATTGTGATATGTAAAGTTTCTCATAACATTGTGTGATTGTTTTTTCCCGTAAAATAGTGTGTGAAAGCTCATTTCTTCTGAATACCTCTCTTTGAATATGCCCAGAGGCCTATAGCCTTCACCCAAAGCATTGTTTATTTGATTATTACGAAGATCCTAAATATTATACGAATAACTAAAGCCATGTAAAAATGTTTTTGTTGCCAACTCTTGATCATAGTAATCATTATCAACATTGCTTTATTTATTTGTATTTGTCTGACATGCATATGCATCCTTGTTTTGATCAAAAACTCGTTTCCAGTTTTCGTTTATTCTGACATTCTCTAGTCTATAAAATGGAGTTTTACACAATTGTCTCAATGCCTTCATGACTTTATGAACACATATCCGCCCAAAAACAAATATGCTTTTAAACATTACACGTATTTTAAATGCCATAACCATTATACTAGATTCATTTATGTCATGATGAAGTGTAATTTGAATTCAAAATATGTGAGCAGGTACATTAATTAGTCCACAATAAATACCAATTATGGTTTTCTAAAACGCTGCTCAATTTCTTGTATTTGCAAAAATGGTAATCTTAATGATATTAGTATTTTCTCCAATTCATAAAGTTCTTTCATGTGGAAATTTGTCTATTACATTTAATTCGATTTGGAACTACAAATTTGATAACTTTTTCATTGTCTAATGCTTTTTTGCATTTTTGGCATCTGCACTTAAATTTGGACACATTGTTGATTTGTTTTTCTATGACATCTATCTTAAACCAAGTTTGATTGCATATTGCACAAGCATAAATAGGACATTTTGTAATCTCTTAAAATATTCTTGTTCGACCACTATTCCAAAAGTATAATCGAACATTTGTAACGATTCTTTATGTTTATTAGCAAATATGTTATTCTGTATTGACTTTCGCCACTTCAATTATCTTGTAATATAACTTGTTTCGATAACATTATTGTTTCTTATGTATTTTTTGAATTCAAGCAATGAAGAACGTGGTTTCTTGCTTACATTGACAGGATTTGTATTAAGTTCCATGGTATCTTCATCAATTTTGATGTTCTTGGAGCTAGAATTTAATGACTTGCATAGTTTTCTAAGAACACTTGTTTCAAAAATGTCCTTGTCTCTTATATGTTTTTTGAGTCAATACAATTTTAGTCGTGATCTCTTGTTTGCATTGATAAAAATTGTGTCAATTTCTATGCCATTTTCATTTACATTCAAGTTTTGAAAGTCATTCACTTTAACCTCACTATGTTTTTAATTGGATTCTCCTATGTATTGTTCTTCATTAACTGCTTCAATAAGACGTGAAATGTTTTTTTTATCGCACTATTTCTTTTAGAGCTTCATAATGCAAATGACTTGCGCTTGTTCCAAATTGCATAACATGGAATATCATTGCGCCTTTCTCGAACCCCTGAAATTCAGGTACAATAGCTAGAGTCTCAACCAACTATATGCATATAATTATATTCAACATATACCATATCCAATCATAAAAAAATGGCCACCATTTATCTTCCTTTTTTTATGTGGCATTGCTAATTATATAATGTATCTTTGCCAATCTACTATTCCATGAAATTGCATAATTTCATGTTCGTTCATGTATTTTTCTATACATTTGAATGCAAATGAATCATTATGCATGATTGCATTACAAAAAAATTGTGCAATTATGCGTCGTAAATAGGTAACATCATATTCATTCTCCATAAATTGGTATATTGTTTGAAAACAATTATCATCGTAAATACCCTTGAACCTGGAAAATCTCTTAAACATATGCCTACCCATGCTTTCTTCTATCTACATCCATCTATCTCTCGTTTGTTCATACGTTGTTATATTTATTATATGTTTATGATCAATTTATATTGAATATTTTTTCTTGCATATAAGTGGTTCGAAATGTTCAACAATTGAATTTTTTTCATGGAACAATATGTTATAACTTTCTTTGCACAAATTGGAATTAAAATGCAAATAGTTTTTCATTATTGTCTTTGACTAGAGTCATATGGGAAGTTTTAGCTAATTCGATAAACAATGTATACAAAATATGTCCCCCAAAGTTATTATTCTTCCCCGTCAATAGAATTTGAAGTTGATTTTTTCATCCTTTCCAAGTAAACATCTCGACTATTTATACCATGCATTTATATCAATGCATCTATATTCAATTCACATTCATAAGATAATATGGCTTCTATGTTTCGTTCATATAAACAATTCATGAAATGTTATATCATTCCTTCATGCAACTTTGTTGACGTGTATCTAAATTTCAATAGAGTTTGCATAGTATCGAATAGGCGATCTCCTACAACATATGCAAAATTGTTTAAATCAAATAGATTATGATGCCTTAGTATTGCATCTATATGATTCCTTTCTATAGTAAACAAATGATTCTCCATTGATTCTTTAATCACGCTTCAAACATGCTTGTTCATTGATGCTTTAGCAATCACGCTTCACAAATTTTCTAAATTCATTATGGGTTATTGCTTGACAATACGCACATCATAAACAACGTACATGACAAAAAATAGGACAATACAGCTACAAACAATAAAGCCATAAGATAACAAAAAATACACACATTAATAGCATGTGCATATCCAAATTGATTCACATAAAACTCTTGTCTATGAACGAGATATATAATCACAAAACAAATGAACCACAAAAACCTGATACAAATATCATAAGATCTATACTTGTTTTCGAAAATAACTTATGTGCATAATTCTTAAGCTAACGAGTAAAACACATAGTTCTCATAAATGACTATCGATTCTGACAACTATGAGAAAATTCATTCATAACGAGCCCACCCCCCCCAAGAACTATTCCAATATGCGTTGGCAACATGCATGCCAAAAAGGAATGCATGATGAACACATGGCCAATGCAACTATGAACATGTTACTTGTTAAAACTATATCACGAAAGCTTTAGAAAAATTAGTACTTTTGATTTGTGATTTGCGTTGGAGAAAAAGTATGTATAATAACAAACACAATATTTGTGTCGCAAATTTATGCACCTTTGCATTCATTCTCCCTCTGCACAGTTCTTTGTCACACCTTCCTTTTGCACAATACTAATTTTTAAATGGTTTAAGCCACTTAATATTAATCACTTTGTACAATGTATCACACGGTTGCATATCCTTTGCATGGATGGGGGAGGGGTTATGTGCCAGTGCAGGTCCCAACGATATATTGTTATGTCTCCTTGTATGGAGAACAGGGTGTGTGCAAGACAACTTGTTCTCCAATACAAAAAATTCATATTTATTTAATTTTGTATGTTTCTATGACTTAGACTACATATGTTTAAATGATGTGTCATGTGTAACATGTGTAACATGTAAAATAGTTACGCGTGGTGATTATACACATAATTGAGAAATATAGAGTTAAAAGACACCAAGAACTTCATTGATGAAACAAGTAATTTTAAGTACAAAGCAAAAATGACTAACAACTTTCTCTTTGCATAATGCATTCAAAAGTTGGGAGTATTGTTCGAGCTTATTTTTCCTTACATGAACTTTTATCTCCAAAGTTGACATTGCATATGATCACATCTTCGGCTTTCAAATGGGCCTTAATGGCATCTCTAAATATCGCATGAAAACTACAAAATATTGAACATAAATCAATGTAGTATGATGTTTCTTGTTAGATAGCTAATACAGGTTGGATATGTAATTCAAGCTCAATTGGAAATCGATGATGTATTTTGCAAGAAATCATAAATATGAAAGGAAATCAACGCTTCATCAATCATGATTTTCCCTTTCCGCGCATTGAAAGCTCTGTAAAAAGCATTTATTACTCCTTAATAGTTGTACGGGGATACAAGACCTTAACGGGGTAGGGAATCTTTTCTTTTATTAGTGCTTTGACACATATTGATAGTGTGTTTATTTTCGTTATTTCATTTTAAGTTGTTTTCCATTAATTGTTCTACAGATTTAGCTACTCGAAGGAGCAGTTGCATACTACACTAAATTTGCATGGAATGAAGGATTGTCAAAGGATGGGAATGCAGATATGAATTTATTCCACATAGTACAAACTTGTAGGTTCTTTACTGGGGGGGTAGATAGTGTAGAGTGCAGAGGACTACACAATGAAACTTTAACCACAGGTTATTGGCAATGTTTCTGTGACATTTTGTGAATGTGTTATGGCACAACAAGAATTATATTTGGCAGAGACCCTTATGATGTTAGTAGCATTTTTATTTTTCATGTAGTTTACTTGGCATAAATTAAAATGCAATTAATTATATCAGCCCCGCAACTGCTAACCATTTTCGCAACAGTTTAATGTGAATTATCAAAATATGCTACTCCTATCTCCAAAGTTGGTGTTGCATAAGATCACATCTTCGACTTTCAATTGGGTCTGAATTGCATCTCTAATTATCATATGACAAGTATGAAATGTTGAACATAAAGCATTGAAGCTAATAGAGGTTGGAGGTGTTGTTGAGGCTAAATTAAAAATCGAAGATGTATTTTACAATAAATCATGAATATGAAAGACATTCAACACCTCAATGATCACAGTATTTTGTATCTTAGAGTGAAAGTTGTTTGCAAAATCATTTGTTAATAGTTGTAGTGGGGTGTAGGTCCTTTATGGGGTAGGGAGAGCGTTTCTTTGGATAATGCTAGGACACATATCGCTACTGCACTTATTTTTCCTTATTTCATTTTAAGCTCTTTTCCATCTAGAACTTTTACAAATGTAGTTATGCAGAAGAACAATCGCATAGAGAATTAAATGATCGAAGGTTGTGCTCTCATAATAAAATCTCTTCACATAGTGGAAGCTCTCTCCACAAACATTTGTTAATAGTTGTGTGGAAGTGTAGTTGCATAATGTAGTGAATATGCACGAAATGAAGGATGCACGGAGGACAGGGTATGTGCGGGAGAACGAGGGTCAGAATACAAAGCCGAGGAAGAATTTTTCATTGTGTGTAATGAAGGATGTACAGACAACAACATATGTATGGGAGAATGGATGTGCAAAAGGGACATGTATTTCTAATGTGTTTATTTTTCATTTGCACAATGTAGCACAAGCAAAAAGGGTAACCAAAATGTTGGGAGTGCAGAGTGAGGAGCTAACACATTAATAGGCAAGGCAACACAAATATGGATTTACAACACGTCCCTAGATATATTGTTATCTAGAGATCAACTGTTACCCAGATTTTTTAATCCTCCCAATGGCTTGGATGCAATATTGATGGTGTATAACAATTTTCTTTAGCTAAAATCTTAGGCAACAACTAGGGTGACACTAAACAATGTAACCAAGACTATGTCTGAACACAAATGAATTACCATAATTACTATGGTAATGACATTTGAATTGAAATAAAGTAGCTGATATTATCCCCGAATCACATGCTAACAACAAAAAAACAACATGTGAACGACCATTTCAACTCATTCGGTATTGGGATGATATGATCACAGAAGCATTATGTTAGCAGCATTTGGTATCAATTTTAGAGGCGACACATGTATGGCATCCTGCTCAAACTGAATTGAAAAATATTTCACGCACATTCCACACAAAAGTGTACCGATCTGGATCTGCAAGTACTAATGATAAAGGCAATTTAATGATCATCTATCGAAAAAAGTAAAAGTTGTGAATTTTCTAGAGTTATGAAACACCGGCCAACAGAGCGAACCCAATAGAAGAACTGATAAAGGAAATCTTACAATCTATGGCAAGTTAGTAGACTATAATAGTTCGCAATTGCGACAAGAAAAGTAGTGCAACAATTTCACGAGGAATAGATAAATATGTGCTATTAACATAGAGAAAAGTTAATGGAATGGCAACAACGAAGAGTGTAAAACGAGGAGGAGCCTATATTTTTTACCATTCTAGTATGATCCAATTGTGACAAGTGCCCCTGTAGAGAAAGGGCTCCTTTCGTTCAAGAGGATGGTTTACACGGTAGGTCATAGTTGCACTAGTTAATTTAACCCGATAACAATTATTCCAAAGCCCTGAGATGATTAGAAGGCCCTATACGATTATAATGTTTTGTGATGGAAATATGGGCAAATGATACATTGTGAATGCATAAGAAATCTCGTTGGACAAAAAAATGAATACTTTGGTCAATTTCTTGTTAATGGTGATACCATATGCCCATATTCTCAGCACATAACATTAGAATCGAGAAAATGAACAATTTTCTCAATGATCCACTGTGTTCATTGAATGAATGTAAGTTTTATGAAATTGATACTTTATTAATGATTAATAGCTTTTAGTAAACTTGTTGCTATAAATCAATTTTTCTTATTTAAAAGGAAATATTGATGTTTCTTATTTACTGTTTATTAAAGTTTTTGTTGTTATAAATTAATGAAATTAATGTTTCTTATTTAAAAGGAAAAAGTAATGTTTATTAGAGTTTCTTTTCCTAGTTAAATTAATTTCGTGTTTGCAGAATAAAGTTTCCTTTGTATCCCCATTCTCTTGCACATACATAATCCTCTATACATTCAACCCTTGTCCCGCACAACTAAATCTGTAAATTTTTTTAATGAAAAAAAGCTTAAAATGAAACAATACATGATAACTGCACTAGCAACTCCTTTCTGGCTCTCATTGTGAGAGCACTAACGAAGAAACACCCCATAAATTTCATATATTTGTTTTGTTTCTATCAAATTTTGATAATATCAACATGCTAATGGTTACTGTAAAATAGCATAGTGATTAATCTGGCAACGGGAAATCTATCCCAAATAGGATAGATTTCATGAAAGAACTAAACATGATTAAAAGCCAATGTTATTGAGAATGCAAATAGAAAACCAATTTATTAAACAAGAAAAAACAAGTGATGAATAATAACACGTGCAAGTGGAATTTAAAACCAAATATACATGCAAAGAGTATGCAAATAAAGCAAAACAGAAAATAAAAACATGTTAATTATGAACAAAAAATAAAAACATGTTTACACCGAAGGTGTTTACTTTTGAAACATTCCACCACTCGCCATAGCCGACCTTTTTATTTCTACCGTTGATTCAAGTAAACAACTGTCACATTGTCCACCGTTGGAACTGTGTAGCGTTTTTTGCCATGCATCAACGATAACTGGAAATTTTGAATGGCCATGCATCAGCAATAACTGGAACTTTTGAATCTCTGCCATAAAGTAACGACTTTTTAGGAGCTTTTTGGGATTTCTTCCCAGCACAGACACTGGATTTTCTTGTGGTTTGAACCGTTCCACTTGGGGAAGGTTTTGTGTTTGAGGAAAGTTTCAATCTTTGAAGCTTGGAAAGTAGTATTTTTTCTAAAAATTTTGTGGAGTTGAATCGTTATTGAATGGTTTTTTTTCGAGGTGTGAAGTTTTTGAGGAGATAAATTGGAGTTCATCGTGGTGGAAGAAAGAGATCTGGTGAAAACCTTGTCTGTTGAGTGGCTTCTTTACAAGAATTTGAGTTTGAGTCTCAGTTGTTTATTTTGAGTGAAGTTTGTGTTTGCAAAGCTTCTGAGCTATCGGAAGCTGATAATTCTCGGCATTTAAGCTTTTCCTTTAAATTTTGAGCTCAAATATGTGATTTTTAGGGATCTCATTCCTCAACTAATCTTTTGCAGCATGCTAATTTTTCCAATCTCAAAATTGTGTTGCATGCCACAGTTTCCCGGATCCTCTTCGCTCAGGCAACACTGGGTTTGTCGCTACCTCATCTGTCTTTTCTGCAAATATTTATGAGATGTTTTGAATCACATTTTCTTGACCGTTATTGCGTGCTTAAAGATTTGCGGTGCCTTCTTGACCAAAAGTATCGAATGCTGACATGTGTGCAGTCATTTTGTTGATAAAGATTTTGAGTGCTTAGAAGTATTGTAGTGCATTTTCATGATAGAAAGTATTGCGTTTGCTCAAAGAATTTCAGTGCATTTTTTTAATGCAAATTATCGAGCAGTTAAAGAATTTCAAGGCATTTTATTGATCGAAAATATCCACAACTAAGAAGTGATGCACGTATTTTCTTCATAGAAGCTATTATGTATTTAAAGAATTGCGGTGCCTTTTCTTGATCAAAATTATGGAGACCTTAAGAATTGTGTTGCATCTTCTTGATCGAAAATGTTTCATGCTTAAGAATTGCACTGCATCTTCTTGATCGAAAATATTGAGTGCTTAAGAATTGCGCGACATCTTCTTGATCGAAAATGTTGATGCTTAAAATGTTGTAGTGAATTTTCTTGAAAGAAATTATTGATTGCTTAAAGAACTGCTGTGTATTTTCTCGATCAGAAGGTCTGAGTACTTAAAGTATTGCAGTGCATTTTCTTGATCGAAATAATTATGGAGAAAACAATTGCATCTTCTTGATCGAAAATGTCGATGCTTAAAATATTGTGAAAAAAATCTTTCGGTAAGAGCATGTTCAGAAGACTAATCATCACATTTGCATTGAAGATGCTAAGGTGATTGCGAAGATTGACCATTTCCACCACCGCAAGTTGCGAGAAGCCTTGGAAATCGAATGAATATCTGCCCTCCTTTGGAAGCGATGGGTGGACGGTTAGCGGTGTTGATTCATACTCTTCATTCTTAATATTTTTTTATTTTTTTTTAATAAAAATAAATAAAATAAATAAATAAATAATAATAATAATAATAATAATAATAATAAATATTAATAATAAAATGAATAAAATATTTAAATTAATAAAATCAAATAAAATAAAAATGGTTAGAAATTAAATTATTACTATTATTATTATTATTTATTTATTTTTATTTTATATTTTTTATTTTTTTTATTATTATTATTTTTAAATTATCTTTAATCACTTTTTATTTTTAATAATATTAGATAAAATAATATTTAACTATTATTTATATTAATAAATAATCTATATTTTTAATCTTATAGAAAAATTAAAATTAAATAATATTCATATTATTTTATATATTTAATCATTTTTATATTATTATTATTAGCATTAGTATTATTATTTATTTTTATTTATTTATTTATTTATTTTTTTAATTAATTAATTAATTTTATTTTATTTTATTTTTTTAATTTATTTATTTATTATTTATTTTATTTTTAATTTTATTTATCAATTTTTTTTTTAAATTTATTTTATTTATTATTTTATTATTATTATTATTATTATTATTTTATATATATATATATATATATATATATATATATATATATATATATATTTAATTTATTTATTTATTTTTTTGTATGACTTTGATTTAGTCAAACTAGCCGTTATCTTTCAACGGCTAGTTGGAGCTTCTCGTTTCTATTTAATTGGGTTTCCTGGTCAGATTTTTCATCAAGTCCTGATGATGAACCACACTGGCTGGTTCGAAACACGTCGACCAAATTCATTTGGATGTGATTTTTACCGAAAGATTTTTTTCACAATTTATGGATCACAGAAGCAATATTCCTAAGCTTAAAATATTATTGTGCTTTTTCTCGATAGAAATTATCGATTAGTGAAAGAATTGCTGTTTATTTTCTTGATCCAAAGTCTGAGCACTGAAAATAATTGCAGTGCATTTTCTTGATCGAAATAATTAGGGAGAAAACAATTGCATCTTCTTGATAAAAAATGTTGATGATTAAAATATTGCAGTGCATTTTATTATTGATTGCTTAAAGAATTGTTGTGTATTTCTTGATCGGAAGGTCTAAGTACTTAAAAGTATTGCAGTACATTTTCTTGATCGAAATACTTAGGGAGAAAATAATTGCATCTTCTTGATCGAAAACGTTGATGCTTAAAATTTTGTTGTGCGTTTTCTTGATAGAAATTATTGATTTCTTAAAGAATTGTTGTGTATTTTATTGATCAGAAGTCCGGGTGCATTTTCTTGATCGAAATAATTAGGGAGAAAACAATTCATTCTGTGCTTCTTGATTAATAGGAGGATCCAGTTTAATATCGACGGCTTATGGGGTTGAATATATGGACGCATACAGAATTACTCATCGGGCTGTATTAAATCCGGCCAGAGGAGGTGAAGTGATTATTTCTTCTGGTGCCATTGGGAGTCCTCAACTTCTACTTCTGAGTGGGATCGGCCCTCGCGAGCACCTGGAATCTTTGAGGATTCCTGTAGTCCTCAACTTACCTGGTGTTGGACAAGTAATGGCCAATAATCCGATAAATGGTATTATCGTGATTAAATCCTCAGCCTCTTGAGTATTCTCTGATTCAAGTCGTTGGAATAATTCTAGAAAGCTTTATTGAAGCATCTAGTGTTCCAATTCTAAATCGGTTTTATGAACGCGATGAGCTTCTAGAAAATTACCCTGATCAAGCTTCGAGCGTGCGAAGTAGAGACAACCCAAATTCATTTGACAGATATATCTATATGGGAAGCATAATTGAAAAGGTTGCGAGGCCTTTTTCAAAGGGGGAGCTTCGTCTGAGTTCTGTGGATGTTAAAGTCAATCCTTCGGTGAGGTTTAACTACTTTTCTAATCGGGTGGATCTCCAAAATTGTGTGAAGGGACTGCGAACAATAAGTAGGGTTTTGAGAACAAAATCAATCAAACCTTATACAATGCGAAATATTGGTCCTCAGCTCCTTGCAAATACAAGAGATAACGAGGCCATGGAAGCATTATGCTAAGAGATTGTGGCTACAATATGGCACTATCATGGCGGTGGTCAAGTCGGCACTGTTGTCAATGAGAAATATCAAGTTCTAGGGGTCGATTCTCTGCGGGTGATTGATAGGTCGACCTTTAATACGTCTCCTGGAACTAATCCCCAAGCTACGGCAATGATGCTGGGAAGGTAAGTTGATCAAGATTGCAATTCTTTTCTAATTTTCTCTCCTCATTTTAACAAGTCTATCATTCACTTGCTTCGATCAGTTTCTGATGCAGGAGCATGAGGCTTCGAGGAAAAAGACTTCATTTTTATTCGAAAAATACAAAAAAAATTTACAAGCAAAGGAGTGGGTTCCTTTAGCTGGCGATTTACTATTTTGATAGATCGGAATTTGAACTGCTTTGTAATTAGTTCAATGTATTTAGTTTTTAGTTGAGGATTTTAGGGAGAATATCATGTAATAGGATTTTTATCCAATTTTGGACAAATCCAATCCTTTTGAATTGGATCGAAATGATTGTGTGAACATTATTTATATGTAAGTTTGAAATTTAATAGGGAGGAGGATTTGATGGTAAAAAATCATCGAACAAAAGAACATTGCATTTCCTCTGTACCAGTGTAAATGTGTGCGAAATTGTCAAATCCTGTAGGCTTAATTTCGTTTGAAATAATTCAGAGTTGATGGAATTCAGGTCGAGTTCTGATAAGTTGATTTTTGTGTGTATGTTTCCCTTTAAAATTTCGCGTCCACTGTGAAGGTGAAACAGTCCGGTGGTATTGTTAAATTAAGGAACTGTCAATTGTTGATGCAATAAAATCGTGGCTTCTTAGACGAAGTGTCTATTCTGGCGAGATTGAAGGATAAGAGATCACTGCAATACATCAAGAGTTCAAGAGGAACCAAACTCATTGATCTGCGATCTGGCATAATCGCATTGAAATTGCAGAGAGTTTAATATTTAATTAGATCTGAAATCTATTAATTAGAGACTCGGAAACAGTAGAATCGTCTGATTACAGTAGCAGACAGATTGACAGAGATCGCAATTTAAGTTGCATAGAGGTTAACATTTAAAATGGACTCGAGGATTTTATAAATCTGAATTGATAACTTAAGTTGACCATCTAGCACGTATTTAATCCGATGGCTTTCGCATATAGCTTGGAGATCTAACGATTATCGCAATTTTACTTGCGTAGTGTTTAGTCTAATTGTTGGATGCGATAAAGTTATAAAATGGGTGTTAATAAAGTTTGAAGTCCGTTGGTAAGTAAACAAACTGATATTTGTATTTTGGTTAAGTTTGGGGTTTCCGCTACTTAAGAAAGGAAATTTACTATTTTTCCAGATTGGGGTAGAATAATAATATTGAAGGTTGATGACTGATCGAGAAGAAGTTCCACCTGAACTTGAAGAAATAGTTTCGAAATTTGAAAACTTATCGATAGATCCTGCACCCAACCCACCATTTGTGGTATCAGAGCAGCCTTTAGACATTGAGCAAGATCTCAAAGATCAAGAAAAGAAATCCAACATGGCTTATAGAGTTGAAAGAGGAGGTCGTGCTAGTCGAAGAAGAGGAAGACTGTTGCAAATGCTGAAGCGATGGAAGTTATGCAACATATGCAATCCAGATTAGAAGCAATGGAAATGGGAAATCAAAGAGATGCAGATGCTGGAGATGACAGTGAGCTTGAAGTTGAATCTGTAGAAGAAGGAGAACTTGCATAAGTTACTCCTGAAATGAGATTTCTTAAATCAATGTTGGGATCCACATCTAAACCCAGTCTTGAAGTTTTGGTTTTTACAGGAGGTTTAAACCCAAAGGAGTTGATAGATTGGGTTAATGACATGGATAAGTTCCTTGATTATGAAGAAATGGAAGAGGGAAAAAGAGTGAAATTTGTTGTCACAAAATTGAAAGGATATGCAGCACTTTAGTGGGATGAAGTGCAAGAAGAAAGAAGGAGACTTGGTAAGTAGGCAATAAAAAATTGGAACAGGATGGTGGAAAAGTTGAGAGGTAAGTTTTTTCCAAGTGATTATCAAATTTCATTATTTAGACAGATGCAGAGTCTTAGACAGAGGTCAATCACAGTCAAAGAATATATAGAGGAATTTTACAAAGTGAGCATAAGAGCAAGACAAATTCAAGATATAACAGAGAATATTGCAAGATATATTAATGGTCTCAGAATGGAGATCCAAGATGAGATAATTATGTTGTCTCCTAAAACAGTGGAAGAGGCTTATCAAATGGCCTTGAAGGCTGAACAAAAACTCATAAGGAAGCAATCTGCCAGAATTAGAGGTACTTTCCAAGGAAAAGGAAGTCAAGGTGGTAGAGGAAGATCTACAACACCTAGAGAAGGAGCTAGCAGCAGCTCAAGTCAGCATACAACCACAAAGGGTGATGCAAGTTGCAGAAGGAGTTTTTCCAAAGGAAGAGGAGGCAGAGGCAGAGGAAGAGAAATCAGATGTTATAGATGTAATGAGCTTAGACACAGAGCTTATGAATGTCCAGAGAATGTTGGAACAAACTAGAGAAATGTAATTGTTGCTCAGAATGAAGAAGAAGCAACAAAAGTGCTAGAAGCGGCAAAAGTGCCAGAAGTAGAAAATATACCAGAGAAAGGAGAATCTTTGGTAGTTAACAAAGTTTTTTTAAATCCAACAAAGGAAGTTGTTGAACCAGTACAGAGAAAAAATTTGTTTAGAAGTGTGTGCAAAGTTCAAGGAAAATGTTGTCAAATGGTAATTGATAGTGGCAACACTGATAGTTTGGTCTCTACATAAGTGGTGGAGAAGTTGAAATTGAAGACAAAGAAACATCCAACACCCGACAAGGTGTCATGGCTTTAGAAAGGAAATCAGCTATTAGTAAATGAATAGTGTGAAGTGGAATTCCAGTTGAGAAGCTACAAAGATAAGATTATGTGTGATGTAATGCCTATGGACGTATGTCACATATTGTTGGGTAGACATTGGCAGTATGAAAGAGGAGCTATGCATGATGGGAAAAAGAACACATACAAGTTTTGTAAAGATGGTGTCAATCATACATTGTTGCCTATAGAAGAAGAAGACGCATCAAGAAGATCTGATCTGAAAAGGTCTATTACTGAGTTGAAAAGAATATCTGTAATAGATTGAAGATGATGAGGTAAAATTTGCATTAATTTGAAAACCTAAGGTAGTAATTACTTCCACTAAAATTTATGATTTACCAGTTGAAATTCAAGAGGTGCTGGAAAATTATTGTGATATCATTGTAGATGTTTTGCCAGATGAATTACCACCTATTAGAAAGATCAACCATCATATAGATTTGATTCCAAGAGAAAATTTTCCAAATAAAGCAGCATACAATATGACTCCCACAGAAAATGAAGAAATCAAGAAGCAGGTATAGGAACTGTTAGATAAAGAACCGATTAGAGAGAGTTTGAGTCCTTGTGCAGTGCCAACAGTGTTGAGTCCAAAAAAATATGGAGGCTGGAGAATGTGCATTGACTCAAGAGCAATCAACAAAATAAAAATCAGGTATAGATTTCCTTTACCCATAATTGAAGATTTGATGGATTGTTTAAGTGGGGCAAGATATTTTACAAAACTGGATTTAAAGAGTGGCTATGATCAAATTAGGATAAGGTAAGGAGATGAATGGAAAACAACCTTTAAAACAAATGAAGGATTGTATGAATGGATGGTAATGCCATTTGGATTATCAAATGCTCCTAGTACATTTATGAGGCTTATGAATGAAGTGTTGAAAGAATTTATTGGTAAATTTGTAATAGTATATATGGATGATATATTAATTTACAACAAATCTAAAGAAGAACACATGACACATCTGAATTATGTATTAAGGAAGTTGCATCAGGAAAAGTTGCTAGTAAATTTAAAAAAATTTTCATTCATGAAGGAAGAGTTGGTATACCTAGGCTTTGTTGTCCCTGCTGATGGATTGAAAATGGATCTAGAGAAGATTAAGGCAATCATAGAATGGCCTTCACCTAAGAGTGCTTTTCAGGTAAGAAGCTTCCATGGTCTTGCTAGTTTTTATAGAAAATTCATAAGGAATTTTAGTAAGATCAATGCTCCTATTATTGAAACCATAAAGAAGGAGAAACGACCATTTAAATGGAATAATAAAGCAGAGAAAAACTTCCACTTGTTGAAACAAAAGATAACAAAAAAGCCCATCTTAGTTTTTCCTAATTTTAACAAACCTTTTCAAGTGAAATGTGATGCCAGTGGGGAAGCTAATGGAGTTGTGTTAAGTCAAGAAGACATAGTTGTAGCTTATTTCAATGAAAAATTGAATGAGACAAGAAGGAAATATTCTTCTTATGACAAAGAATTTTATGAAGTTGTGCAGTCATTAAAGAAGTGGAGACATTAATTGATGTCTAAAGAGTTTGTGCTTTATTCAGACAATCATGCATTGTAGTACATTATGCAGCAGCCAAAATTGAATCAGAAACATGCAAAATGGGTAAAGTACCTTCAAAGTTTCAATTTTGTATTAAAACATATAATTGGCCAAGCAAACAAATTAGCAGATGCTCTAAGTAGAAAAATCATTTTAGTTCAAGAAAGTCAAATTCAAGTGTTGGGTTTTGATTTTCTTAAAGAATTGTATAAGACAGATTTGGATTTTAAAGAGGCATTTGAAGCATGTAATAATCTTGTTTTGTTGGACAGAAGTAAGTGGCTGGATTTTTTCTTGCAAGAAGGGTTGTTATTTAAAAGAAATCAACTGCGCATACCAAATTGTTTTATGAGAGAAAATTTAATTAAGGAGAAACATAGTGGTGGACTTGATGGACATTTTGGTACAGAAAAGACTTATGAAAAACTGAGTCATTTTTATTTTTGGCCAAATATGAGATCTGAAGTGGAGAAGTATGTGAAAAATTGTAAAGTTTGTCAGTATACAAAAGAAAGAAGTCAGAACACAGGTTTGTATGTTCCATTACCTATTCCAGATAGACGTTGGGATATGCTAAGTATGGATTTTGTTTTGGGTTTACCTAAAACATAGAGAGGGAATGATGAAACTTATGTTGTAGTTGACATATTTTCTAAAATGGCACATTTTTTTTCCATGTTATAAAACCAATGATGCTACTCAAGTTGCTAATTTGTTTTTCAAAGAGATTGTAAGGTTGCATGGGTTACCTAAAAGCATTGTCTCTAATAGGGACACCAGATTTGTTGGTCATTTTTGGAAGACATTGTGGAAAAATCTTGGTACTAAAATAGGTTTCAGCTCAGCTTGTCACCCTCAGACTGATGGATAGACTGAGGTGGTGAACAAAATCCTGGGTAAAATTTTGAGAAGCCTTGCAGGTGAACATCCTAAACTGTGGGATCAGATTTTGGCACAGGTTTAATATGCTTTTAATGACTCTCCTAACAAGAGTACATGGCAGAGTCCATTCCATATAGTTTATGGAATGCACCCTAGAGGAGTGTATGAATTAAGAAATTTGGGAAAAGCAGAGGTGAGAAGTGCCAAAGGAGAAGATTTTGCTTCAAAAATTCAAGAAATACATGATCAGATAAAACAACAGTTATAGGACAGCAACATCAAGTACAAGAGTAGAGAAGATATGAAGAAAAGAGAAGTTAACTTTGAAGTTGGAGATTTGGTTCTAGCACACCTGAGGAAAGAAATATTTCCAAAAAGGGCGTATAACAAGTTGAAGTTCAAAAAAATTGGACCATGCAGAGTATTAAGAAAATTTTCTGCAAATGCATATGAAATTGAATCACCCCCTGACATTGGAATATCTCCAATTTTCAATGTTGTTGATTTGTACAGGTATGAAGACAGTGACACAGATGATACAGCTGAAGGCAAATAAGCAATTGATTGGTTGAAACAGTTACCCACAATAAAAACATTGCAGCCAGAGAAGATTTTAGACAAAAGATTGTCTAAGAAGACAAGAGAATGGGAGTATTTCGAGTATTTGATCAAGTGGAAAGATCAACGAGTTGCATAAGCTACTTGGATGACAGAAACCATTTTACATAAATTGGGCAGTTTTGTAGAGAAGCCCATGGACAGGAGCCCATGAAGAATTTTGTCCTCAGGAGTATGATGTAGGAGCATGAGGCTTCGAGGAAAAGACTTCATTTTTATTCCAAAAATACAAAAAAAAAGGTTTACAAGCAAAGGAGTGGGTTTCTTTAGCTGGCGATTTACTGTGTTGATAGATAGGAATTTGAACCGCTTTTTAACTAGTTCAATGTATTTAGTTTTTAACTGAGGATTTTAGGGAGAATATCATGTAATAGGATTTTTATCCAATTTTGGACAAATTCGTTCCTTTTGAACTGCATCGAAATGATTTTGTGAACATTATTTATATGTAAGTTTGAAATGTAATAGTGAGGAGGATTTGATGGTAAAAAATAATCGAACAAAAGAACATTGCATTTCCTCTGTACCAGTGTAAATGTGTGCGAAATTGTCAAATCCTGTAGGCTTAATTTCCTTTGAAATAATTCTGAGTTGATGGAATTCAGGTCGAGTTCTGATAATTTGCTTGATGTGTGTATGTTTCCCTTTAAAATTATGCATCCACTGTGAAGGCGAAACAGTCCGGTGGTATTGTGAAATTAAGGAACTATCAAGTGTTGGTGCAAGAAAACTGTGGCTTCTTAGACGGAGTGTCTATTCTGGCGAGATTGAAGGGGAAGAGATCACTGTAATACATCAAGAGTTCAAGAGGAACCAAACTCATTAATCTGTGATTTGACATAATCGCATTGAAATTGCAAAGAGTTTAATATTTAATTAGATCTGAAATCTATTAATTAGAGACTCGAAAACAGTAGAACCATCCGATTACGGTAGCAGACAGATCGAGGGAAATCGCAATTTAAGTTGCACAAAGGTTAACATTTAAAATGGACTCAAGGATTTTATAAATCCGAATTGATAAGTTCAGTTGACCATCCAACACATATTTAATCTAACGGATTTCACATACAGCTTGGAGATCTAACGATTATCGCAATTTTACTTGAGCAGTGTTTAGTCTAATTGTTGGATGCGATAAAGTTATAAAATGGTTGTTAATAAAGTTTGAAGTTCGTTGGTAACTAATCAAAGTGATATTTGTATTTTGGTTAAGTTTGGGGTTTTCGCTACTTAAGAAAAGAAATTTAGTATTTTGCCAAATTGGGGCAGAATAAGAATATTGAAGGTTGATGACTGATCGAGAAGAAGTTCCACCCGAACTTGAAGCAATAGTTTCAAAATTTGAAAGCTTATCGATAAATCTTGCAACCAGCCCACCAGTTTCTCGAACTGAATTTGTATTTTTGAATATTGTCATTTGGCATATGCGCACAGGTATATGGGCTTGCAAATTTTAAACGAAAGATCGAAAAGCTCTCAAAAACATTCCCCTCATCCCTTGGGAGAAATCGATTGAGCCAGATTGTGAGCACAAACCGTTGGAATTTGAAACATTAGACAATTGTTCGATGGATGCATTTGAAATAGAAAATGGCTCTTCATTATTCAAATGGCTTCAATGCTCAATCACAAGAAAGCCAAAATGGCTCTTCACTACTCAAATATCTTTTGTGCTAAATCATCATATAAATTAAAGTGGGCTTTTTAGTACTCATAAGGGTTTTGACGAGATGAACTACCTTCGGTATATCTTTGCACCTTTAGGGGCAACTGCTAGTAATTATGAATTCCACTACATTGGTTGTATTCTAGTGGTCACCATGATGATGACCTAGTTTCAAATCTTAATAGGAATAAAGCCTTAGAAATTAAGTTATTGGAAATAAAAACTTGAGCAGATTAAGCATGATGCCATAGAGACAAATGGATAAAAAAACATGTAAAATAAATAACAATAATAGGAATAAATATTACAAAATAATAATAAATTTTCTCTATTTTAAATTAGTTTTTTTAAGAGATGGTTTGCATGGAAAAGTTTACTATTTTTTATATTGATATGTATGCATGAGTGTATGTGCTTCTAATGGTTTCAAATAATGATATGTATGTATGGATTTACAAATTTATCATACAAATATATGTGAATCATTAACCTTGACCATATAATACATAATTTACCACTTCTACCATATAATATATAATTCACCTTCGTCATATAATTTATTTTTCAATTAATTGTAATTTTTGACTATTGTGCTTTATTTTGTTGTAACATAGGTTTAATTTATCGACATGCAAGTTTACAAGGTGAAGCAATTAGCTTAGGTGGAAACTATAGGCTCATGTTATAGGCAATGACTAAAATTGGTTGCCTTTGATCGCAAGATAAAAGAACAAAACTACTCCACACTATTATATAGTTTTCTCACATATGACCATCGCTTCATTATGTATTTGAGGAAATATTTGCCAAAATGGCTTCATCTTTTATAATGACAATATACTTTGTTTCCATTGTTTTTCAAATAAATTATACTCAACATGTTATTTCTTATTTGTGAGAAACACTCTAACGAACAAGACACTCATTATTTTACTAATCCTTTCCTTGACCATACTCTAACTAAACTTTCATGCCATATATATGATATGTATGGGAAGTAATGCATTGCTACTTTGTGTGTCTGACACAATGACATTGCCCTTAACCAACAATGTCATTGATTTATTATGTGATAAGTTTATCAATCTTTAACACATTCTCCAAATAGTGTGCATCACCCCATCCACTCAATATGAAGTAGCAATCTATGACGCAATTCTTATCTTGTTAAAGGATTACAGATGCAATGCAATGCACTATGATTCCTACTCTATGGCATTATCATGTTTTAATATTTTACCTATATAATGAACGCCGTAGTCTAAAAAGCCCACATAATAACCTAGAAATTCCAATAAGATTATGAAAAAATACGGCAAAGATTTTTGAAAATCTGGGTTACAATCATTAAACTTCAGTATTTTGGGCTCCCTAACGGTTTTTGATGGTGTTGAATCCATTTCCACCATCAAAAATTCAATTCAAACACTCCAACTACCTAATTTTTTGAATTTTTTTTTTACCGGATTCCGACAAAAAACTATCGTTCGAGCTATTTTATTGCGTCGGTAGACAACTCCATAATGAGCATCATACCATAAAGCAAAACCTCTAGATACCATGTTTATATCACTAATAGATCACACATGAGACATAATTTGATGTCATTAGAATACAATAACCATGTTACAATCTCTAATAGATAACTTCATAAGGAGTTTGTCATCCAACTTTCTAAATTCACATGTAGAGTGTAATTCAATTCTTACTCTACTTACTATTGTAAATTACTCTATTAAAAAAATTAACAATTGATATGATTTTAAATAATATGGCTTATCGCCATGGTAATCATGATTTAATATTTGGTTTTTCCTTAATTATTACTTGTCATGCTTGTATGTAGTTTCCTGCTTATTTTACAAATGTGAATGCTCTCATAAGTATGGTCCTTGTATAGTAATCATTTTAACGGCATGTCTTTTTACCTTTAGGGGCAATTCCTACTTGCTACTTTGGTTATGATTTAATCATAAATTAATGAGACGTTGTTACAAATAACTAAAATTTGCTTCTTGGTATGTGATCACCTTCCCTTCTAAAAAGAGTTGTGATCTTCAAACATCAATTGTGTTAATGATAAGATATAAGATACTTAAACTATGAAATTGAACTTCAAAGTCAAAAATATTGAATTTAGCATTGATATGGAATTAAAGGGCACTCATTTTCTCTATGCAATTGAATTCTAAATAAGCTTGCAGTTGAAGAAATCTATTTTAAACTACCATGACAATAAATTCGACATAAGGATATTTTTATATTTGTGGTTGAATGCTTAGAATCAATGTAAAAAATTCCAGAGACTATATTAATGCATTGCTTGGCTAGTTTAAATATTTCATCTATTTATGTAGAACACCCACTTTCCTTTCATGGACATGGGATTATCCTCTACCTTTGAAGAAACCTCTAAACCAATCAATTCATCATTAATTACAATACCTTTACATAGAGATTGATAGTGTGAAGCAACAGCTAAAACTTGTAGACAACATAAATGCTTGCAACTTCCACATCATGGAAATCCTCAAATACTTGAACTTGTTGTTCCAAATGCATCTTCACTCACCTAAAAATTGGCCATATGACTCTAATAGTAATTCTCATGATAGGAGTGAAATGACTCATGACTACAATTTATACACGATCTTTGACCAACCACCTCTCATAAAAATGCCATTGAATATTTGAAGCAATGCTCTTTCTTTTCATTTTTTTTCTAATTTTTATCTATGAAAATGATATCCACAATTTAAGCTTAAAACTTGTAATGAACCATTTGTGACACTTGCATGTAAAAAAACTTAGAACGATTTTCCTAGGATTAAGGGGCACAAATAGATTAATGGAGTGGATATCAAATTCAACGACTCGCCACATTTCTAAAGATAATTGCAATTTTCCAATGAGAGATACTTTTATCCACATTTTTTTTGCAATAATAAGCATATATTACTCGACGATAATAGAAGCATAATTACACTTTTTGTTTCTCTGTTTCAATTATCATGATGATGAATCTTTTATTGAGTGAAATCGTCTTTGACTTTGTTTTTTGATGATATTATACATAGTATAAATCATTACTGGTTGGTTTTTCTTTGTAATATTTTATTAGTGGGCAATAGTGTAAATGTGATTTTTTTCCTCGCAATTATCCACGAAAGGCTTGCCCAAAAGGGGTTTTCCTAGTTGAACCAACTGTTTGAGCATGACCCTAATGGACCCAAGGAGAATTGAACCCACAACCTCATGATAGAGGGCAAAAGACTTGGCAAGGGAGACTTCAACCAACTAGGCTACCCATAAGGGCTTAAATGTGATAAGATAGAGTTTCCCTATTTTTACAATGTAAATAATTTTGATCCTTAAATCCAACTAAAGAAACACTCAAGTCTGTAATTTTGTTTACATTTTTTACCCTGATTAATATAATTTCGTCCATTTTATTTTTTATTTTTTCTAAACGTGAGTAAAAGTTCTAATATCGGGATGGGTTTTGGTAAAGGGTACAAATAAACGGATTTATTGGAAGAGATATATATTCATATACATTTAGACAATAAAATGGAGAGAATCTAACATAATTTGCTATGCATTGTCAAGTAGACCAAGCGCAAGGTCGCGAGGAAACTTGTTATCCTCTCTACTTGGGTTCAAACCCTATGTTGTGACATGATGCCCTTTGCAATTCAATTTCTAGATACTATCATCTTACTGAGATTATTATTATTATTATTATTATTATCATTTTTTCGGCACAAATAAGAATAACTTTGCTTTTAATTTTTTGCCCAGTCACAACAAGATACTTGGGAGATTTACATTATGTTTAGGCGGATTAGAGGTTCTAAGAGGAGAGAAGGATATTCTTCCAAAAGATTTAACTGATTTTTGCTATTGTTATCACTTAGAGAAATTCCTGGTTGCGGGAAAAAACCTAAGGTAACCTCGAACCTCTTTGAGGTTGAAAGATGGCCCTTCAACATAGAGAGGGATCTCTCCCTAAAACACAACTACCCAAAGGTCACTATAGTATAAGGTTTGCTTTTAAAACTATATGGCCAGATTTAGTTCATAGAATAAGTTTTTGTTGGCTTGTGTACAAAACACACCATTGGGCATGGAGTTCAGTTGTATCAAGAATGCCACAGATCTAATGAGAAGGACAAAAAAAGTAAGATAGCAGCAAATCCTTTGACGATTTTGAGAATTTGGAAGAAGAGAACTGAAGGAAGATGAAATTATAGTTGATAGAGGTAACATTTACTAATTAATAAAAACTATGAGAAAAGGGCATAAATGAATCCCAATCTTATAAACTGAAATTTCCAGACATGAAGAATTTTTTTATAAACAAAGCAATAAGGGACATGGAACTACAACACATGAATCTCTTGTAAAATTCTCATAAAAATATGTAATATATTTAAGTTTTCTCAAATACACGAGAATGCTAATGTTTTCAATAAAAGCCAACCCTTTTTCATTCTTTTGAAAGTGTCTTTATAGAGATTACATCAACTAATCACAGGATAATAGTCTTCAAATTATTTACAATAATCTAAAAATATCTCCCATTTCATGCATGTGGAGAAGTACTTAACTACATTCAGTTTAGTCTTCAAATTATTTACAATAACATAAAAATATCTCCCAGTTCATGCACGTGGAGAAATCCTTAACTACATTAAGTTAGGGTTTTTTTTTTTTTTTAAAAGTAGCAATGGGTCCTTGACTGATAAAACAACATCTTGGCTGGATAAACGGGTCCCTCCACAAGTTCAAAATTTTCATCAAAACTTCTTTATGTTATATTTCTTCTTCCATTCAGACTTCTTGGTGAAAACAGTTGATATTGTCGATGTCTGCTTACTTAGTTTTTTGAACTAAATATTTTGCTGACGTACTGACTATATGTATTTCTTCTTTACGTGATTTTGATAATTCTTTGACAGTGGGAATGTCAGCTTCTCCAAAAATCGCTGACAACGAAGATGTCAACGCTCCGCTTCAAAATCGCTAACAATGGGATTGTTGGCTCTCATCCCTGAAAATATTCTATCAGTGGAGACACGGGCCTTTGTTCAAAAATTTTGACAGTAGGAATGTTAGCTCACCAAAAGTCGCTAACAGTGGGACTATCGTCTCCTACCTATTCCATTGTATGCAAAATATTGTTAGGCAGACTATTAATGATAAAACCAAAACTCTGAATTCTCAAGTAGATAGCTAACATTTTAAGACTAACCCAAGGCCTCCTAGTTTATCTAAATATGGACAAACTAGTTTTTTTGTGCTAGCTTCCTCATCAGTATAAAAGAAATGTGTGTTTACGGGTTGTGTGCATAGAGTTGAGAATGAAGTCAGATTACTTCAATGGTTTCCTTTTAAGTGTTCTTCAACCAATATAATTACATGAACAAATAGTAAAGCATGAAATCATCATACACTTGAAAAGAAATGCGCATCAAACAACAAGACAAAAACCATTGATGAAGTATTTCACCCCTCCTGGGTTACATCTCCTTGGCCTATCGACATGACTAGACCTCTCTTGTATTCAGTGTCAAAAGTACATATCAGTTTGCTGCCAAACACATATGGCAAGTACCCCTTCAAGGTAATTTTCTTCTCCAAATAACTCTCACAATGTCAGTAACACAACATGTCTCCTACAGATATGACATTATTTTCACCAGTGAGAGCTAGAAGCCCCTCACATACACTCTTTAATTCCACACTAAACAATACAATAAACAACTTCATGAATAAAGAAGTCAAACCAAAATTGAACCATGCTGGTCACAATTGCTCCAAAAAGTGTTTTGGAATTGGGAAAACCCCTACAAGTTCTCCTCCTTGCTCAACAACTTCCAAAACCGCTTCAAACATCTAATTGATCCATACACCTTACTTGTCAAACCTGAAATATGACCCTAAATATGTGCTCAAATATATAAAAAGAGGTTACCAATGGATTCACAACATCTAAAAACCCCTAAGTAGCCTCTTTTGGCTCTTCATTTATTTTTCAGGTGAAGCAGACATGACCTCCTCCCTTGGTGGCCCTCGACATCTTGAATCTTCAAGCCGGAAAAATCACTTCCAGAATTGCTCCTTTGCCTTTGAAACCTGCACCAAACTACTCATAATATCCAAATCTTCTAGGATAGACTCTTTTTGAGCCTAATTTGGTTGAGTAATGCTCCAGTTATGGTTTCCTCAATTTTGGCCTAGGAAACCCCTCCAAAACTGGAGTAAATCCAGTTAACTCCGAAAAAACTGGATTCCCTCCAAAATTAGCAGACTCCGCCAACCTAATCTGCTTGGATAAGTGCATATTAAATAGAGGTTAGTGGCTTAATTGTGGTTTAGGCGATAATTAAGCTTAACAAAATCTAAATTAACATATGGATTAGCGCATTTAAACCTTGTTTAATGGTTAATAAATCGGGTTAAGTGCTTAAACCTCAGCTTAGAATGGAGCTCCACCTGAGGTCATGGAACGTGGTCTTGTGGTAAGGGGCTGACCCCCATTTCCTTCTGTTATAAACAATGTTAAAACTTAAATACATGTTGGAACACATACATGTTAAGACCTATCATGGAGCGAAGGCGGTAAGAGGTTGGATTTGTGTGGGCGAGGTCACGGGGTCAAGCCCGACCTCAACCCGTCCACCAATATAAAATTTTGAGCAAGAAAATTTCATAGCCTTTCGACCTTGGAAGGGCACGTGGCAACCTTCGGGCTAGCCACGTGTCAGCACATCATTGGTCCGACCAAAACCCAATCGAATTGCCACAAATTACTAACCAATCCATAAATGACACTTGTTAGTAGCTCATTGGTCCACCTGGGGAGAATATTCTTTTTTCTGATTGGGATGTATGGATGCCTAGTCAGCGTCCATGTCACCAAAATTTGCATGTTTGGGTAATTGAACAAATCACTCTAGCTTTCTCATATGGACTCTGTTTTGAGCGAAAATAAATGCGCCGGAAACAAGAAGACGAGACCTATATAGTCGTTCAAGTTCTGAGCGATTCTGAGCACTTTCATTTTTTAGCAAATTTTTACCCACAATTCAATTTTTGATCACTAGTTGATGGTGTTGGCTACCCATAGAAGCACAACCACCTTCTCCAGTCTTCGTTTCTTGCTCTGCCTTGTCTCCAATATAGGACCCTTCCCTTTAGCTTCTTTTCTCTTTTTATAGCCTGTAATTTTCTTCCTATTGATGATAAGGTCCTTCACTGGTACATCATCTACATAAATTACCTTCTTAGCCAACTCTATGTTATTTTTCAGTTTTATCTTGAATCTTAACTTGTTTTTTGGTCTTGTATGAGGCTGTCTTCCTCCTTTGAGGGTTTCAGGTGCCATTTCTTCAATTGGGGTCTCCACTTAAACCTTATTATCTTTATTTACCTCTCGTACTATTATGTCTGCAGGGGAGGAAGTTTCAACAGGAGAACTCATGGTTTGGGGAGAACTAACAGTAGTAGGAAAGCTCACAGGAGATGCAGGGTCTAGTTTACTAAGCCTAACACTCCTTTTTTGGTAAAATTTGGGAATTCTACGGCTAGAAGATGCGGAAAGAACCTATGTATTCCTTTTGCTAGGAGCTGGGTCAACATGAGTTGTTTTCTAAGCCTTTTTCCCTTTTGTATAAGACTTATTTCTTCCTATGGTTTTAGGGGGTTGAGGTTGGAAACCTCCCCAAAACAGGAAGTGGTTGTTAGGTCCCCATATTACTAGTTCAATCCCTTATTTTTATTAGCATAGCCCCCTTCTTGTTATCATTGTACCCCTGTAACCCCAATATTGTTATTATTGTGCCCTTACATTGTTATTGTTAGGTCTGCTAGGATTATATTGTGGGCCCATGGACCCCTATATATAGAAGGAGGTTTTGGTCATTTGTATCATCTAAGAATTTTTCATTTATGTAGTGTAAAGGAGGTTTTCCCCTCGAAGTGGCTTATTTCTAAGGCGTTGATCTCTGTTAGTATGAATCCTTTGTCGAAGTGTACGAAAAAAGACCACTTTAGCTACGCATAACTTATAGCCCTAACATCAAATATGGCTGCCAATATCTTCAGATCTGCAGTTAGTTGATCAAGAAAAATGCTGCAAAAATCCAGATCTATGCATAAAGAGACATTAAGCAGTAAAAGTAAGGTTTTGCTCCATACATCCAATAGACAAGACAAGAACAATATTTTTGAAAGAATTTTTGTATTAAGGGCACCTGGGAGGAAAACAAGAAGGTGTTTCCAATTCTCCTCAATGGGATGGGTTCTTGGAAGTCCTCAGCACCTCAGATCTAGCATTTCTCTCTCTTGTTGGTGTAGAAAACCCAGACAAAGATAGAACTCAAAGGGAGCTCACACAGCAAATAATGGAAAATATGACAATGATAATGGCTCAAAGTCAGACCAAGAGTATAGATCCAGAGTGATCTAATAGGCAACAAAAGGTGAAGAATGATAGGAGAAACCCTCCTATTTATAACAAAATATTGGGTCATTCTAGATCTTGGTGCATGATTAAAATAACATTAACCAAATCTAGATCCACCTTTTATGGAATATTTTATTATATTTGTTGGAGGGAAAAAATATTTGACTTGGGTCAAATCCCTTTATTTGTGAATAATAAATAAATAAATTATTTATTTATTATTTTAAGGAAGTGGCTGAAAGATAATCAAATAAATAATGATTTATTTAATTATTTATGGGTGATTTAGTCATATTTAACAAGGAATATTATTTAAATAAGATTTAAATAATTATTCCTAGAAAATAATAAGATAAATAAATATTTATCTAATTAATTTCTTTGTTTTGGGTTAATCATGACCATGAATAATAATTGAATTATTGTTTAATTAATTATTCCTTGAGGAAAATCAAACAAATATAGGTTTGTTTAATATTTCATTTTTGGGTTTCTTGTTTAGACCATAAATAACCTAATAAATGTGTTTTATTAAGTTATTTTACATAGTGAAAGCAATTTTACTTAGGGTAAAATTGGTCTTACATGGTGTACTTGGGTCCATCTAATGATAGTAGGTTAGATGACCAAAAAATGGTGTAACAATCTCCCTTTTCTTCTATTTTGGAGCTAGTTTCATAACATTTGGTATCAGAGCTTTGGATTCTAGGGTTTTGATGCTCAAACAGGTCATCGTGGTATTTTAGCAATAACATTTTTTTCTATTAAGGTTTAGAAGCTGAAATTTTTACAGCGCAAAGCTGAAATCCTAAGGAACCTCCTGTAAAAATTTCAAATCTTGGTTCACAATATTTTTGGAGATATGATCTGGGGAAGTTAGGGTTTTTCAAGCTCCCGAATTTCAACTAAAATAGGTCATCGTGGCTTTTTCGCTATAAATTTTTGTGTGCGAAGTTTCAGAAGGAAAAATTTTATAATGCAAATCCGAGATCCCGAGGAACCTCCTGTAAAAAATTTAGATCTTGGTTTGCAATATTTTTGGAGATATGATCTGTGGAAGTTAGGATTGTTTCAGGCTCCTGAATTTCATCTCAAAGAGGTGACCTTGGGAGAAACATCATAACTCTCTCTCTGAGCGTCGGATTGGGATTCTGTAAAAAGTGGTTGCAAGTACACAAACTGTAGTTTTTAGTATATCAATTTAGAGATAAAGGAGGCAACAATGACACGTGGCAAGTCATACAAGTTCACTCTACTGAACTAGTCCATAATTAGGTCATCATGGGAGATTTGGCATAACTTTGCCTTGAAGAATCCAAATCAGGTCAGACCTGTGGCATTCGAAAGAAGATTCATAGGGCTACTTCAGGGCTGAATTTTAGATATTGAAGATCTGAAATCACAGAGACAATTCAATTTCAATATCGAGCTCCTCAAAAGCAAGAAAAAGGTGTGTATTTTTTTTCGAATTACATAAGTCTCGTTTGAAAAAAAATAGTTTGAATTTATTCCAAGGGCATATTGAAGAATAGATATTAGTATTGGGTTCTAAAATTCACCCTAACAAGAATTCAACACCCATTAAGCCTTCAAAATGCTCTACTATTACTCATGAAGATGAAGAAACACAACATGAGATATCAAAATTACAAGAGCAAGTGCACCAAATTTCGCTATCGCAAAGAGAAACAAAAAATGAAATGGAAGTTTTGAAGAAAGGCGTGGAAACTAAGATGGATGGTTTGAAGAAAGGTGTGGAAGCTAAGATCAATGGTTTGGAAGCTAAGATGGATGGCATGGAAGTGAGCATGGAAGCTAAGATGGATGGCAAGGAAGCTAAGATAGATGACATGGAAGCTACGATCGATGAAAAAATGAAAGACGACATGGAAAACATGAAGAATGATCTAAAAGTAGACATCAAAGGTTTGGAAAAGTTGATACAAGAAATTTTTCCTAATAGCTAAAAGATAGTAGAGGAAACTCATGATGAGAATGGAATAAATGTTAATTGTGATTTAATAAACTCTAATGTTGGATGGAAGAACCACCATATTCCAAAGATGGATATGAGAAAGTTTGATGGCAAGGATCCTGTAACATGGATACTACAGATGGAGCAATATTTTGATCTCAATAATGCGCAAAACACACAAAAGGTACGCATTGCAACTTTACATTTAGAACAAAATACATTTGTATGGTATCAATGTATTTGCTGCCGTAAAAAAATTGTCACTTGGGGAATTTTTACGGAGGAAATGATAACACATTATGAGGATACAAAAAGCAACACCTTCTTTAGCCAATTGATAAATCTCAAACAAAAGGGTTGAGTAGTGGAGCTGATGTAGGAATAAAGAACACACAATTCCTACCAATCAATTGATTGTAGTAAAATGTATAATTTTACTAAGGCCCATGTTTATGCTCGAATTTGGTGGACTTCTTCTTTATTCATCCTTTAATGACAACTATAATTTCTGCTCCTATTAACACATATAACATCCAGGCTTATTACTGTTGTATTTTTTTTGTAATGCAAACTTCATTCCACAACCTTAGAACAAAATTCATTAAGGACTATGACTGTACATACAATAATATCCAAATAGTGTTTGCAGGTATGGATTCATTTTGTTTGTTTTTAAAACCAACTAAACTTAACGCAAGCATACGCTTGAAACCACACTCATATAATTCAATACAGCTATGGCCCCACAACGTAGCCAAGTAGCATGCAGATTTGATACAAATTCGAATTCGGTTTAAACCATTTAATTCAAAACCTGCTATAAGAAAGGTTGCATTATGCCTACGTGTATATATTATGACCTGCGCACCTGTGGTATCAACATTTATTCTCACCATACACAGTACAATGTAACCTGACTCCACGCACGCCACTGTGGACTCGACATTCAACTTTGTATTGACAGCAGAGGTTCCATGCAAATCGACTCTGCTAATTTGCTCACAATCACGGTTTTATAAAACCATTTTTCAGCACCCCCACGTTGTGGTGTTTTGACAGCGTTTCATATTTGCATACCTGACCTTCGAGCTATTACGGTACTGCAGCTGCATCGTCCCATTGCTCCACTATACCCATAGTTGCACTCATTTTTCAACATTGTTTCTTGACAATTAGTATTACTCTGCCACTGCTGTTATCAACAAAAGCTTAATACTGCTTATCGATGTCAATTAAATGCTACCCTGCGTTCAATGATAACCAATGCTACTCTGCGTTCAATGCTATGTGCAACGCATTGTTTATTGACTTGTCACATTGATGACACGACTCTCACGAAGATCAGCTCAGCTTCCATGAAAATGAGTTCACTCTGCACCTTTGTTTTTTTAATGGCTCGACATTGGCATTCTATAGAAATCTCTGCGTTAGTTAATAATGCTTAACAAGCTTGAGGGTTGAGCTTTTTCCACCTACATTCACAATGCATATATACACATTATACACAGCAAACATAATTGCACTCAAAAAATAAACGGATAATTAAAATTCCAATAAAACAAACTACTGCATGGGTTAATAATCATTAACTGCCCCTCTGCAATTACAATCTCTAGCTCACATTCTCTGTTTTTCCTCTCACACACTCTCACACCCTATTCATCTTCAGCTTCTCTAATTTATACAAAATATGAGAAACTATTCTTCTTGGAATAGTATTTTTCTAGAATTCCTCAACAAAACAATGCCTCCCTATTATTAAGCATTTTCCCCTATCTTGGCTCTATTCCACGCAAGGAAAGAAACCAATTTCTATTATTATGCCAAATTTAGTTAAATATAAAACAAACTAACAATTCTCTAAAAATAAATAACAAATTTAATAAATTAAATTATTAAACTATTCCTAAGTTTATTTTATTTCCAATTAGCCACAACATGTGACCAAAATGTCACATTGCTGGCTAGGTCTCTGATGCTCTTGCATTAGACTCCCAGGGAAGAAAAACTGATCTTGTAGTACTTTGGAGTCAATCCCCAATCTCTGTAGTTCTGCTGCAATCATCCAACTAGCGTCTTCCATTTGCTGCCCTTTCCACTAGACTAAATAAGTTTGGCTCCTTATTTTCGTTGACACTCTCTTTTCCCTTTTTCCTACTTTGGGCTTTCTTCTGTTATGGCGTCTCCTTGTGGTTCTTCTTCTGGTTTTTGGTGTAGGTACAAATTTTCAATACATGACTAAGTCATCTGCTTGGAATTTCCTTTTCCACCTCTTCATATCTGCTCGCTGCTTGTCTTTACGACTGCATTCCTGCCATATGCTTTTGACATCTCCCTCAAATATGCTTCTAGGAGTTAGCCAATTCATGACTGCTTGGATTTTCTTCGAATCCATTTTCAACTCTTCTTTAAAGACTGCATAATCCTACAAAACTTCACTCACCAGCCTGATGGTGATTTTATTTATGGCTCGAGAATCTGTGCTCTTGCGCCATTCATATTCTTCCTTTGGACTGAGTACTGTTGGTACAGTACATGGATTAAGGCTTCCTCTGACTAACTCTTTATCCATCAACTCTTGCACTTGTCTTCCAGCTTCGGAATTTTTCTACGGTGTTATCCTGTAGGCTGCTCTATTCGACAAACTGGCTCCAGGTATTTGATCAATATGGTGACTAATACTCCTGATGGGTGGTAACTTATTTGACAACTCATCCACGGTAATATCAGCAAAATCATTCAATGGATTCTCAATTTCTTCAAGTAAATCTTCTAAATTTGTAGAATTTAAAATTACCTTGGGTTTTCTAATGCTAGAAAAATTCATCTCCTTACCCTTCTCATCTTCCTACAACAAAGTCTTCCCACTCATCAACATAATGATGTTTCTAGGTGTTTCCTCATCAGCTTCAGCTTTCAATGGTAGCAATGTATGCTTGCTCCCATCTTTCTCAAAAGTATAAGTGTTTCTTCTGCCATCATGTATGGAATTTCAGTCAAACTACCAGGGTCTCCCTAGCAATATGTGACATACATCCATCGGCATTATATCACATAAAATAACATCCTTATAAGTACCAATCTAAAATTCAACTTTATATTGTTCAGTTACAATAATTCGATGGCCTTTATGAAGCCACGATACTTTATAAGGAGTGGGGTGTACTGTTCTTTCAAACTTCAATTTATCTACCATTTCTTTAGAAACAAGATTATCAGTACTACCACTATCAATTACCAATTTGCAACACTTACCCTTTGACTTACATACAGTTATGAACAGATTCCTTCTTTGAGCTGGTTCTCTGGCTTTTTTAGCTTCTTTAAGCAATACCCTCTTCAATAATAGGGATTATTCGACTTCTGGTAGTTCTTCTTTGGCTTCGGGTTGAAGGATCTCCTCCTTGGCTTCAAAAACATTCACATTACGTGGGTTTTCCAACTTCTGATGAGGGTAATCCCATTGCACATGTCCCCATTCACCACATGCAAAGCATCGTACATCTCTTCCTTGGCCTTTGCCTCTGGGCATGAACCTTCCGCGGCCAGAATCTTTTCTTTGTGGTGATCTATTGCTCGCACTCCCTGCCTCATTCTGAGAGTGTTGAAATCTAGATTCAAATGTTCCCCCTTATTTTGCTGGACACTTGCCTTTATTTCTCTGGTTTTGTTTGCACAACAGTTTTTCCTCTGCCCTCAAGGCTGCTTGATAGGCATCTTCAATCGACTTCAAATTTAATAAGCTGATCTCATCTTGTATTTAATATCTCAAACCATTTATATATCTAGCTACCTTTTCTAGATCATCTTCAACATGGCGAGATCTAATACTCAGCTTATAAAATTCTTCAGTATATTCCTTGATTGTCATCCCTTTCTGTTTTAAGTTCTGTAATTGTCTAAACATATTTAATTGGTAATCCTTCAGCAAAAACTTACCTTTCAACTTACTTACCATCATTTCCCATTGCTTGATTTTAGGCTTCCCTTTTCGCTCCCTAGATAGCTGCAATTCATCCCACCATAAGGCTGCATGGCCTTTCAATCTCGTGGCTGCAAACCTCACTTTCTTTTTGTCGTCGACTTCTTCATAGTCAAAGTATTTATCTAACGAACTGATCCAGTCCATTAGCACCTCCACACTAAGACTTCCATCATATGAAGGTACTTCTACCTTTGGTCGGCTGTTGACCTTTGCTAGCATCTTCATGAGTTTGGCTGCCTCGCTTTCCTCTTTCACTTCTTCATCAGTGGTATCTTCTTCATCGGCACTGGCAATTCCGCTGTCTACTGCTCTCCTTTGAGTGGTTTCCACTGTAGCCAGTCTCGTGCGCAAATGCCGGATCTCATCTAGCAAAACTGCGTTTGCTATAGGTCTTCCTCGACCTATCCCGGCTCTTCTTCTGGGCGACATTCTCTGCAATGCTCCAAAAATAGCTTAACAAGCTCTGATACCAAAATGATGTAGGAATAAAGAACACACAATTCCTACCAATCAATTCATTGTAGTAAAATGTATAATTTTACTAAGGCCCAGGTTTATGCTCGAATTTGATGGATTTCTTCTTTATTCACCCTTTAATGACAATTACAATTTCTGCTCCTATTAACACATATAACATCCAGGCTTATTAATGTTGTATTTTTTTTGTAATGTAAACTTTATTCCACAACCTTCGAACAGAATTCGTTAAGGACTATGACTGTACATACAATAATATATCCAAACAGTGTTTGCAAGTATGGATTCATTTTTTTTGTTTTTAAAACCAACTAAAATAAACGCAAGCATATGCTTGAAACCACACTCATATAATTCAATACAGTTATAGCCCCACAACGTAGCCAAGTAACATGCGGATTCGATACAAATTCGAATTCGGTTTAAACCATTTAATTCAAAACCTGTCGTAAGCAAGGTTTCATTCTACCTACGTGTATATATTATGACCTGCGCACCTATGATATCAACATTTATTCTCACCATACACAATACAATGTAACCTGACTCCATGCATGCCACTGTGGACTCGACATTCAACTTTGTATCGACAGTAGAGGTTCCATGCAAATCGACTCTGCTAATTTTCTCACCATCCCGGTTTTATAAAACCATTTGTCAGCACCCCCACGCTGTGGTGTTTTGACAGCGTTTCATATTTGCATACCTGACCTTCGAGCTATTATAGTACTGCAACTGCATCGTCCCATTTCTCCACTATACCCATAGTCGCACTCCTTTTTCAACGTTGTTTCTTGACAATTAGTATTACTCTGCCACTGCTGCTATCAACATAAGTTTAATACTGCTTATCGATGTCAACTCAATGATTCCCTGCGTTCAATGATAACCAATGCTACTCTGCGTTCAATGTTGTGTGGAATGCATTTTTTATTGACTTGCCACATTGTTGACACAGCTCTCACGAAGATGAGCTCAGCTTCCATGAAAATGAGTTCGCTCTGCACCTTTGTTTTTTTAATGGCTCAGCATTGGCATTCTATAGAAATCCCTGCATTAGTTAATAATGCTTAATAAGCTCGAGGGTTGAGCTTTGTCCACCTACATTCACAACGCATATATACACAATATACACATCAAACACAATTGCACTCAGAAAATAAACAAATAATTAAAATTCCAATCAAACAAACTACTGCATGGGCTAATAATCATTAACTGCCCCTCTGCAATTACAATCTCTAGCTCACATTCTATGTTTTTCCTCTCACACACTCTCACACCCTGTTCATCTTCAGCTTCTCTAATTTATACAAAATATGAGAAACTATTCTTCTTGGAATAATATTTTTCTAGAATTCCTCAACAAACCAATGCCTCCCTATTATTAAGCATTTGCCCCTATCTTGGCTCTATTCCACGCAGGGAAAGCAACCAATTTCTATTATTATGCCAAATTTAATTAAATATAAAACAAACTAACAATTCTCTAAAAATAAATAACAAATTTAATAAAATAAATTATTAAACTATTCCTAAGTTTATTTTATTTCCAATTAGCCACAACATGTGACCAAAATGTCACATTTTTGGCTAGGTCTCCGATGCTCCCGCATCAGGAGCACTTTGAGGACTTCCAAAAGATGAATATAAGGGTAACTGATATTCCAGAGGAACACATGATTGATGTCTTCATAGGGACTTTAAAGGATAACATCCAACATGAAGTTTGCGTTTGGGAACTTGATTCATTGGAAAATGAATTCAGGTTGGTAAGAAAAATTGAATGTAAAATTATGGCAACAAGGAAGCCTAACACTCACATATATAAAGATGGAAGTGTTGCTACTCCTAGACTTCCACAACCTACAAGGTTGAAACCACAACAATTGGAAGAAAAAGAGAAAAAGGGCTTTGCTACAGTTGTGATAGAAAATACAGTAAAGGTCATATGTGCCCCGAGAAGAAATTATTTTACATAGATTGTGAAGAGGAAGAAGAAAATGAACAAGAATTTTCAAAAGAAAAGGATATACACGAGGAACCAACCCTAGAAGAGGAAGAAATGAGTCCGACAATATCGTGTAATGCATTGCCAGGAATTACCACTCCTTAAACTCTCAAGATAGAAGGACATATCAAGAAGAAAAAGGTAATAGTGTTGATTGATTCGGGTAGTACCCATAATTTATTCATTGTAAGGTAGCCAAGGAATTGAATTGTTTCCTTTACCCAATAGTAGAATGTCAAGTGATGGTTGCAAATGGAGGAACTATAAATTGCTCTGGAAAATGCCATAATATCAAGCTAACCATGGGGAAATATGTATTGAATAGTCCAATTATTTCCATTCCTATGGGAGGTGTTGATGTTGTATTAGGAGTACAATGGTTACAGTCTTTGGGGATGATAGCTTTTAATTTTCAAGAACTTTTCTTAAATTTTTTTCAGAAGGAAAGGAAGTCGAATTACAGGGTATCGTAGGGAAGCCGGGAAAGATAATAAGCTCTAATGTCATGACAAAGCTTCTGAATATAGAAAAACAAGGCATAATTGCAAAATTATGCTCACTAGAAGTTCCAACATCAAAATCGTCTATTTATGCAGATCTCCAAAAAATTTTGGACAATCATTCTAAGGTGTTTGAAACTCCCAACTTGACTCCCACCTATTCGTGATCATGATCATGCTATTAATTTGATTCCAGGAAGTCTTCCTCCAAACATCAGGCCTTATAGATATCCTTATGTCCAAAAGAGCGAAATTGAACGTATGATTGCAGAAATATTAGAGGTTGGTATAATTCAACCTAGTCAAAGTTCTTTCTCTGCTCTAGTAGTATTGGTGCACAAGAAGGATGCATCATGGTGCATGTGTCTGGATTATAGGCAGCTCAATAAGCTCACCATTAAAGATAAATTTCCCATTCCTGTGATTGATGAATTACATGGAGCAATTTATTTTACCAAGTTGGATCTTCGTTCAGGATTTCATCAAATTAGAATGAAGACTGAAGCTATTCTGAAAACAACATTTCGAACTCATGAGGGTCATTATGAATTTTTGGTCATGCCTTTTGGCCTTACCAATGCACCTTCTACATTTCAAGGGTTGATGAATTCCATTTTCAAACCCTTCCATAGAAAATTTGTGCTAGTATTTTTGATGATATACTAATTTACAGCAGGTCTTGGAAGGATCATGTTCAACATGTTGACAAGGTTCTCAAACTATTACAGGAGAAACAACTATATGAAAAAACATCCAGATGTTTCTTTGGATTACAAGAGGTGGAAGCATTGATTTGTGACATTTCTATTATCCAACCAGATTGGATAACCGAAGCAAGGGATGCATGGAAGAAGGACGAAGAAGTGTGGACACTCATTCAAAAGTTGCAGCAAGATCCTAGTACATCTGATACATTTAGTTGGAAAAATGATTCCTTATGGTACAAATATCGCTTATATCTTTGTAAGAATTCCCAACTAAAACAAAAGATTCTTTTGGAATTGCGCACTTCTCATTTAGGAGGACACTCAGGATTTTTAAAAACTTACCACATGCTGAAGAAAGGATTTTTTTGGGATGGCCTTAAATCTGATATTCAAAATTTTGTGGCAGAATGTTTGGTTTTCCAGCAAAATTTTGTGGCAGAATGTTTGGTATTCTACAACCTTTATCCATTCCAAGTCAACGTTGGGAGGAGATTTCAATGGATTTTATCACAAATTTACCTAAGTCCGAAGGAAAGAGTGTCATCATGGTGGTAGTTGATATACTTACCAAGTATGAACACTTTTGTGCATTATCTCATCCATTTAAAGCAATTACAGTTGCCACTCCATTTATGGACACAATTCAAAAGCTACATGGAAACCCAAAGAATATTGTGAGCAACAGAGATCCCATTTTTATTGGAAATTTTTGGACGGAGTTATTTTCTTGTTTGGGTGCTCAATTAGCTCATAGCTCATCTTATCATCCTCAATCCGATGGTCAAACTGAGATAGTGAATAAATGTTTGGAAGGATATCTTCGTTGTTTTGTATCTAATAAACAAACACAATGGGTCAAGTGGTTACCTCTCGTTGAATGGTGGTATAACACTTCCTTCCATCTTTGCATCAAAAACAACCCCATTTATGGCAGCATGGATATCATCCACCATCCATCACATCATCTTTAAGAGAAAATTCTAAGGTTCCAGCGTGGAAGATCACATCAAGCATCAACAAAAAAGTTCTCCAACTCTTAAAGGATAACCTAAATTTGACACAAAATCGAATGAAACAATAGGAAAATCAACATCACAGCGAGAGAATTTTTAATGTAGGATACTGGGTATTTTTATGGTTACAACCATACAAAACAATTTCCCTTAAGCAAGCTAAGAAGCATAATAAATTATCGCCAAAGTAATATGGTCCTTACAAGGTGTTGCAAAATATTGGTACTATGGCATACAAATTGGAGCTTCTTGCTTCTTCACAAGTGCATCTAGTTTTCCATGTTTCATGCTTAAAGAAGGTTATAGGTGAAAAAATTCCAATTCAAACAATATTGCCAGAACTTGATGACGAAGGAAAAATCATATTAGACACGAAGCGGTCACGAGAAACGAAAGGAGCTCGTATGCGAAATCGATCAATTTCGAGTATCTCATCGAGTGGAAGATCTTACCCTTGAAGATTCTACATGGGAGGATGAGAATTTTATACAAAAGTACCCCCAGAGCTACTCAAGCATTGAGGACAACACTTTTTTGAAGGAGAGGGGCATGTTAGGTCCCTATTTTACTAGTATAGTCCCTTATTGTTGTTAGTGTAACCCCCTTATTGTTATTATTGTACCCTTGTAACCCCCATATTGTTAATATTGTGCCCTTAAATTATTATTGTTAGGTCAGCTAGGATTACATTGTGGCCCCATGGACTCCTATATATAGAAAGGAGGTTTTGTAATTTGAATCATCCAAGAATTTTTCATTCATGTAATGTATTGGAGGTTGCCCCCTAGAAGTGGCTTATTTCTAAGGCGTTGATCTCTCTTTTCTTCTATTTTTGGAGTTGGTTTCATAACAGTGGCTCCAAGTCCTTCCTGCCCTAGTCAACATGTTTTCAATCAGAAGTTTAATGAGATATTCGTGATATATAAATGGGAGGAGGGGTTTATTTTGACTTAGAGTTTCCATTTGCTTAAGTCTTTCCAATATATAAAAACATGGTTTTATTCAGACATGACCAGATAGATGTGTAAGGAAATAGAAACGATAGAGATTTACCTGGTTAAATCTCCCTTCATAGGTGAAGTATGATTGAGTAATTGTTTGTGCTCAACCTAGTCTCCTAAATTGAGTTCATTTAATTGTCAACCAGGGTTGGTAAACTGCTGAAGTGAAGTGCACTGTATGTGCCTAATTGTTTGTTTCTCAATGCGTTGTGTCTAGTGTTTTATGATGTTTTTGGTTTTTTTTTATGGTTTTATGTTCACAAGGAAAGAACTAGATGCTAGTGAAAAAACTGCGTTTGGACAAAAACAGAGTGAAGCCTAATTGGTTGATGAAAAATGACAAATGCAAATGCAAATACTGAAACAGAATCAAATCTAAACTATGACTAAGCAAAAACAAAGCTTGATAATGACTTTTAAGGAAATGAATCAAAACATAAACTTAACTTGTCCAATTCTTTCATCAAAGGTATTTTGGGAGAGCTTGAGAAATGACCAGCTAAGTATACAAATTCTCCTAACTAAACAATTAAACAACTAGCTTATAATGATCTGACATTTTATCCATGATTAAAGATTTGTTGTGAAACATATATTTGGAGAAAAATATTGTTAACATCATAAGATCTCTACTCTAAGACTAGCTCCTAATTCCATTCTGCAACTTAGTTTGACATCACTAAACCTTATTCAAAAGTTATGGATTTCTTTTTAAAGTAGTCTTTTGAGGAAAGGCTTTGTTTATGAAGTGGTAAAGAAGTTGCAAAAGTACTTCAAGCCTTCAGATGATACTGTCTTCTGTTCTTATGATTATGAGTCAATTATGGATTTGGAACAAAAGAGATTTTGTAAATAATGAACGCCGTATTGTTTAAGTTTAACAACTAATGTAATCTAATATGCAATGGATGACAACTAAATGTGGAATAAAAATACAATGAGCTAAGCTAAAACTGAACTAAGATGTCACTAGTCTAAAACAATGCTGAACTAACAAGCCATTATCAAACTTAAAACAAAATGACAGAGCATGAATTGAATGCAATTTGACTCCGGAGTACCCTAACTAAGTTATCATGCATTAATCTATGGGATTCTACAGTCTGTTTTGTCCATCATGAATGGTGTTTTGGAAGAGCTTCTTAGAATAATCTTGGCTGTACAATTCAGTGCAAATGCAAACATAAAGACTGAAAGCAATTTAAAAACTAAGACATCACAGCTATCTCCTACCCATCATTATGATATTTTGGAAGAGAGTTTTAAGAGTAAGATCAGCTATGCTACTTAGTGCAAACAAACAACTGAAACATTCAGTATCACAGTCATGCCTTAGACATCATAAGGATTTTTTGGAAGATTTTTCTTAGTATAAGTTCAACTGTGATAATGAACAAAAGAAATTACAAATAAATCCTACAACACTACAACCATTTCCCATTCATTATCATGATCTTTTGGAAGAGTTTCTTAGAACAAGTATAGCTATAGTGGCTAATGAAATTAACTATGAACTCAAACTTCAAAAACGTGAAAACGACTAAGATACTTATCTAGATTACGAAAGTAAAGCCGTGCAGGAGGCAGGGGCCCTCTACCACCAGACGGAATCTAACTCAAAATCAACTCAACGCGTTCAAAGCAATGCTATCTTCTTCATTAAAGGAAAATAACTTGAAACAGAGTAGTCTCGGTCTTCAGAAATATAGCAGTAAATATATGAAATCTAAGCAAAATCTAGAGCTTGTCTCTCAGTTTCCCGAGTGCTTTTATAACAAATCTACATAACAGAACTTGCAACAATACGGGGATCATTGTCTTTCCTTATCAAAATTGTACTAGGAATCTAAAGATGGCAGCGTAAAGGGACAAAGGACATCTGGACTAGGACAGTCCTATTAGAAGTCCGCCACCTTGAATGAGTTCCCACGTACCAAAACCACGTCCAAAATTCGGTTCATTATTCATGGTGAGCAACGAACGATAAGGACATAATGTGGAATATACCCATGTGTGGATTTTCCGAGGATGTTCTAATATGCTTCGAACGTGAAAATAACACATGGGACTGCTTGCTAGCGTGAACGTTCCACATTCTGTTTCATGTTCCGACAAAATGCATTACAATGACAAAATCACAAAACTTAGCAAGTTAGCCATGTTAATCATTCTAAAAGTAATTTTAACTAATTTCATTGATCAATTGGGCCTGGGATAACAATGGACAAAGGAAAATGAGGTAAAGTAAGATGAAAGAAAGAACAATCTTGGGGCTCAACATACCCCCACTGCTGACTTCTTGCATGTCCTCATGCAACTTATTCCATAAACTCAGAGACTTCTGCAAGAACATCTAACCCCCTCCTTCTTCTTTGCCTGGAAATTAAAGGTCTTCTGGGTTTTCTGATGACTAGTTTGAACCTTAAGTTGATAAGTGCCCTGATTAGCTTCTTGTTCCTCTTTTTCAACTTTTCATTAGCCTTTTCCACTTTGTCCATTTATAGAGATAAGGTTGAGTTCATACTGGTTTTGAGTTTGACTTGTTCCTTCAGAATATCATTCTCATTTTTGATATGTCTATTAAGTATTTCCAGCTCATACCTATCCCTTCTTAACACATCTATTTCGTACAGTGGAGGACTAGGGGTTCTATCTCTACTCTCTGAAGCTTTCCTTTCCAATGTTTCAACATAGTCATAAACTTCTTGCTGAGCAGGGTCAATTTCAGGGGTTTCTTCATTAAAACCTTCTTCAACATCTTCAATAGATGTTTCCTCATCTTCTATATTTATCACCCCTGTTTGTTTGATCTGTGTTTTCCTTAGTTTCCCCCTGAATCTATGGCTTCTTCTTGGCTAGGATGATCCCTCTCCTTTTTCTGTGGCAGATTTCCTGATTACCCTCTCTTTCTTAAGTTGTCTCTTAATTTGAGTCAACTTCTCATAGATTATTTCTTCACTACTTTCCTGTACTGTTTTGTCAATTTCAATTTTAGAGGCTCTCCATTTTCTACTTCTCCTTGTAGGCTGATGTTCAGGTGAGGGCTCTTTTGGTTCCTCAAAGTGGTTTCTTACCAAGAAATTATCCCAAGTGTCTTTTGTTTTGGCTAAATGGTGTTCAATTAAAATCTTAACCAAGCCATGATGGTATAGAGTTGTCTCTAGGAATTGGACTCTCCTTTGAACACCAGAAGCCATCCTTTTCAAACTTTGAAGCAAGAAATAGGGAAAATTTAGCTCTTCCTCCAGAAAATGCATTATCAATCTAATATGGTAAACATAAAATGTGCCATATCTACCTTCACATGTGATAAATTTTTGTAGAATAAGCAATATGTTTCTCCATTTATTTTTTAATGCAGAACTTGGAATTCCCTTTTTAAACATAGTGACATCCATACCTGGTGATTTTAGGATTTGCTTCCATGATTCATTGTGAAATTCTCTGTTTTTAAACCATCTCTCTCCATGTCTAAGCAATCATGTTTCTTCTTCAATAAAAACCTCTGTGACAGTGAATTTAACATCTCCAACTTCAACCTCGGCTCCTTTGAATGACCTTGCAAATGTTTTAGTGACTTCTTTGTGGAAGCCATTAAATTTCTCAAGAAATTGTAGCCATCCTACCTGTTGCAACATTTCTCTACTTTGAGGGTATCCTTCCAGGTATTTTGTGCCCACTGGTTTAGTTCTTACAATGAGGCCCATAATTCCTTCTTCAATCTTCAGATTAGTACTCTTTCTGCTCACGGAAACAATAACTTCAACCTTCAAATTGATATACCTCTGGTTCACGGTGATAGTGCTTCAATCTTCAAACTGATATATCTCTGCTTCTCGGTAACAATGGCTTCAAATTCCGCACTGATATACCTCTGCTTCTCGGTGACAATGGCTTCAAATTCCGCACTGATATACCTCTGCTTCTCGGTGACAATGGCTTCAAATTCCACATTGATATACCTCTGATTTATGGTGATAATGCTTCAATCTCTGCTCACGGTGATAGTGGTTTGATATTTCAAACTGATATACCTCTGCTCGCGGTGATAGGAATATCTCTGTTTTGCGGAATGAAATGATGAAGGGCTGGCTACGGAATGGAGTGATGGAGGTAGTTACGGAATGAGTTAATGAAGTGAGGTGAAGAAAACAAATTAATGAGTGAAAAGACTGCGGAGATTTTTTTACAACGGATTCAAAAAAAATCATCATTAAATGATTTGGCTGGGTGACGTGAGGAAATAAAACACTTCAGCCTTTTTAACCGCTTAAATGATGGTCGGGTATAGAATTTGAAATGAAAGATTTTTATCCAAGGTTTTGCGGAGGGTATATTTGGTATGATCAATAAAAATAATCAAAACAACTTTTTCGAATGATTCATAACTAGACTATACTATAGTTTTTATGAAATGCCATTATAACCAGAACTTTTTACCTTTGCTTTTCATTTGCTTTTTGTGGTCTTTGTATACTTTGTTCTCCTCTGGAAGAGTCTTCATAATCCTTCTTGATTCTTCTTGTTCATGGATATACCGGATCATCTTGTTGCAATTCAAATGTTTGTTGATCAGTGCCTTCAGGCTCTGTAGCTGCGGAATGACTGTCTGGCTGCAGAAAGTCTGATTAGCTGCAAAATATCTCTTTAGCTGCAGAATGTACCTGTGGAGAATTTTTAATCATGGAATGGAGTGGTTTGGAATATACATAGAATATTTTATGGAATGAGTGAAGATAGGTGATGAAATATGGTATAATGAAATATGTATGAAGTGAATGATGAAATGGGATGGATTCAATTTATGAAATGGAGTGGAAGAATATAGGAAATGGCCTGCAGTCCATGACATGTGTTATTCATTTTGCAGAAAAACATCAAACTTTAAATTTTGATATGGAAATGAGGTGGATGAAGTATGGAATGAGATGAATGAAATATGGAATGAAGTGAAGTATGAATGAATGAATGAAATGGAGTATGGATGGATAAGTGAATGGAATGAAATGAAATGAGATGGATCATAAGTGCAATGGATCTGAACTTATGATTTTGTAATAGTTGCTTGCAAAAACAAAATGGGAAAATTTAGAGTGTCAGAAAAACTCTGATTTTCACCCTATCTTTTCTGTATAAACATGCCAATCAATGATTGGTTTTCATGTTTATACCTTTTTTTTTCTTTTCTTTTTTCAAAAGAAATGCTTCAGAAAATTCAATCAAGTTGATGAAGAAGAAAGATTCTTCTTCATTAACTTCACATCACTGTTTTCCTGGAACTTCTTGACAAATTATTCTCTTGAGAGTGGTTTGTGATACAACTTCAATCTATGACCATTCACAAGAAAAGTGACCTCTTCTTCATCTATTGTCCTGATTTTTACTGCTCCATTGTCAAAAATTTCAACAATTTCATATGGCCCAAGCCAATGTGTTTGAAATTTACCTTGAAAATCCTTGAATTTTGAATCAAACAAGAGAGCCCAGTCACCTTCTTTGAATTTCTTCTCTTTGATGTACTTATCATGCCATCTAGTCCTTTACTGTTGGACTAGACTTTTTTTCTAGACTGCATCTTGTCTGATCTCGTCCAATTCATTAATTTTCTCCAATCTATGCTTTTGTGCCTCCATTAAATCAAGTCCTAGTTGAACTGCCATTTTGAAAGTTTGAATCTGGAACTCTATGGGAAACAAAACTTGATTTCCATAAACAAGTTCATAAGGAGTATGGCCTGTTGTGTTTCTCCATGTAGTTCTATAGGCCCACAAGGCTTCAAGAAGCCTATCTACCCAATCTCTTCTATGTAAATGAACATTCTTTGTTAGGATTCCTTCAATGACCTTATTAGTAGATTCCACTTGACCATTTGCTTGTGGATGATAAGGAGTAGATTTTCTATGTCTGATTTTGTACTTCTCCATTATCTGCTCCACTAGCCTTGATGTAAATTGAGCTCCTTGATCTGTAACAATTTCCCTTGGGACACCAAAACGAGTAAAAATATCCTCAAAAAGAAAAGTAACTACAGATGCTTCATTAGCAAAAAGTAATGGCTTGGCTTCTACCCATTTGGTAACATAATCAGTGCAAACTAATATATATCTCTTTTGTCTTGATGGAGGACAAATAGGTCCTACAAAATCCAATGCCCATTTTTCAAAAGGTTCAATATGTACCTGAGGTTGTAATGGCATCTCACCTGAAGGAGAAGGTTTCCCTACCCTTTGGAAATTATCACACCTTTTGACATACTCTTTAGCATCTTTAAACAAGGATGGCCAATAATATCCTAAATTAAGGATCTTATAGGCTATCCTCTTATCAGCAAAGTGTCCGCCACAAGGTTCATCATGACATGCTTTGAGAATCTCAGGCATCTCATCTTCCGGAACACATCTCCTAATGATCAAATCTGGACCTGTCTTGTACAACTCATTAGCAACCCATGAATATTTTGCATTGTCATAAATGATTTTTCTTTTATCCCTTGCATTCATTATTGAAGGAAATTTTCCTGAAACTAAATAATTAGCAATGTCAGCAAACCAAGGAGTTTGAGTAGAAATTGCAAAAAGATATTCATCATGAAATTGATCTTCAACTGGAGTGTCATCTTTGATGTTTTGGAGTCTAGATAGGAAATCAGCTACTGTGTTTTGTTTTCCAGGCCTATCTAGAATGGTAATGTTGAATTCTTGTAAAAGCAATAACCATCTTATGACTCTGCCATTAGTAATTGATTTGTTCATTAAGTATCTAATTGCAAAATGATCAGTGTGAACAAAAGTTTCATAGCCTATTATATAGTGTCTAAATTTTTTTATGGCATGAACAACAGCTAAAAACTCTTTTTCAGTTACAGTATAGTTTAACTCTGCAGGAGTCAAATTTTTACTGGTATAGTAGATGGCATAAGGAATCGGGTCTTTTTGTCCCAATACTGCTCCTAGAGCTGTATCAAAAGCATCTGTTGAGATGTGAAAATATAACTTCCTGTTAGGTCCCCTTAAAATAGGTGCTTCAAAAATTTTGGTTTTTAGGGTCTCAAAGGCTAACTGGCAATCAAAATTCCACTTGAATTCACAGTCTTTGGTAAGAAATTTGAAGAGTGGAGATGCTATCTTGGTGAAGTTTTCTATAAACCTCCGATAATATCCTGTAAATCCTAGAAAACTCCTAACATCTTTTTGACAACTTGGAATAGATAAGTTAGAGATGACTTCAATTTTTGACTCATCAACTCTAATCCCATCCCCTGAAATGTGATGCCCCAAAACAATACCTTCAGTAAACATCATGTGAAACATTTCTCATGACTAAGTGAAAGATTTGCTTCCTGACATCTCTTTAAAACTTTTTCCAAGTTTGCTAAATCTTCTTCAAATGTGTTTCCATAAACTGTGAAATCATCCATGTATACCTCTACACAATCATGTATTAGATCTGAAAAAATTCCTAATACTACCCTTTGGAATGTTGCAGGTGCATTGCATAATCCAAATGGTAATACTCGGTAAGCATAGGTACCCCAAGGACAGGTAAATGTGGTTTTGTCTTGATCTTCAAGTGCTACTTGGATTTGGTTGTAACCACTAAACCCATCTAGGAATGAGAAGTACTTTTTGCCAGCTAATGTATCTAACACTTGATCTATGAAAGGTAAGGGAAAATGGTCTTTAAGAGTAGCTTTGTTTAGTTCCTGGTAGTCAATACATACCCTCCATTTACCATTTTTCTTTGGCACAATTACCAAAGGAGAAACCCACTGACTATCTGAAATGGGATAGATGAAGTTGACATTTAACAATTTTTGAAATTCTTCTTTAACAATCTCCCTAAAAATTGGATTCATCCGTCTTTGAGATTGGCTGATTGGTTTACAATTTTCCTCTATATAGATGTGATGAGTGCAAGTCTTGGGGCTTATCCCTTTCATGTCAGTGTACTCCCATGCATATGTAGAAGAATGTCTCTGTAATATCTTGACTAACTCTTCTTGTTGAGATTTTTCTAGGTTCTTGTTTATATTCAAAGTTTTGCCTGGAAATATCTCACTTGTAGAGCTGCCAAATTTATCCATAGAATGAAGAGACATCTACCTTGATGACAAAAACTCAATATTAGATCCCTCTTGAAATGATTCATGTTTGTGTTCTGGAGAGGATTCAAAGTTTTCTAGAGTATTCAGAATTTGATTATCTTCACTAATTTCTGAAATTGTGAAGAGAGGTTGTAAATCTTCTTCATCCTCTATCCATTGAGTGTCATCTAGATCTGTAATTGTCCTAGCTAGAGGATATAAAGTGAATTTCTTAGTTGAACTACCATCAGAGATATACATATCACCGGATCTATAACTAATAAAAGCATCAGCTGTAGCCAACCAAGGTCTTCCTAATATAACAGGATGTCCTCCTAGATTATTCTTAGGAGTTAGGATCATGAAATCCACAGGGTACTCCCAAGAATCTAGGGACACCGGAATGTCTTCTATTACCCCATCTGGTTTGATCACAGATCTGTCTGCTAATTGTAATAATGTGGGTGTAAAGAGAAGATTAGGAAGTTTCAGTTTATCCATGATTTGTCTACTCATGATATTGATTGCTGCTCATAAATCAATGAGTGTGTTTTGGATTTCAATTCCATTGATGTGAATTTTAACAACTGGATTTCCTGGGTCAAGATACTTTGGAATAGCAATCTTGCCCATCATAATGTCTGCTATTTTTCCTGACTGTTGAATTTTCTTTGTTTCTCTTATTCTTTTTCTTGTTTTCTTCATACTCAACTCCTTTATTGTTTTGGCTAAGATTGGAATTTCCTTGATGGCTTGTAATAATGGAATTTTAATGCAAACATTTCTTAGCTCATCTAGGAAATCATAATTAGGCACCATAATTTTTTTTTCTACACCTCTATCAATTTGTAATCTTTCTGGAAAGGGAGGTATAGAAGTAGATGTGGATGGTTGCTCTAATACAGGAGTTGAAATTATTGGATCTTTTTGCTTTAATTTTTCAGTGTTTGGGTCTTGAAAATATGTGTCTTCCTCAAGACTTTTATTCACCCGTAGAGAGTCTTCCTCAGAGTTATCTTGTTCTTGTATGATCACAGAAGGTTTCCTCTTTTCAAGTATTCTTCCATACCTAAGTTGAACATCACTAAGGTCTAAAGGAGTAATTAAATAAGTTGGAAACTGTTGGCCTTCTATCATGTATGTGTTCTGAGGATTTTTATTATTGGGGTTTGGTATGGGTTGAGCAGGAAATTGATTTGATTTTTGAGGGAATCGTAATGGAAGTCGTTGATTTTTATGTGGTAGGGTCTGATGATGTTGTTGAGGATTTTGTTGAAAATTTTATTGAGGATTTTGAGGAAAAAAATGTGGGTATGGTGGATAGGATGGTGGATACTGATAGTACTGAGAGTATCTTCCAAAGGGATTTTGTGCTCCTTGTGCCCAAGCTTGAGATTGATTTTGAAATCGAGGCCAAGGTTGCTGCCAAGAATTCCAAGGTGGAGGTTGATTATACATTTGATCATGGAATCCTTGTGTTTGAGGTCCCTGCCAAGGTCTTCTAGAGACAAAATTAAGAGATTCTGTGGAATCTGTAGGATTTTCCTCCTGAAAGACAGCTTTGAGACCAGGAAGAGAAGGAAAATTCTTGGTCTCATGTTTTTCAGAACAAATGACACAGGTCTCTACAAATTTTACATCCAAAGGACACTCTCTCAAGGCATGTTTCTTTCTACATTTGGGACAAAAGATTGCTAAGGCATCAGATTCAACTTTTTGCTTGTTTTGTAACTTAAGGGTGTCTATTTGTTCACTAAGACTCCCTAAGATGTCAGATTTGAAATCATCAAGTATATGTCCTATTTCTGACCTACTTACTGTCCCAGAAGTAGACTTACTTGCCCTTGCAAGAGCAGGATCTCTTGGACCTTTTACAGTTTTAGATTTCCCTCTTGAAAGGTTGATACATAACTCAGATATTTCAGGTAATGTGAGCTGTGATATATCCCTTTTTCCCATCATGTTAAGGATATCCAACCATTCATCCCTAATTTTTTTCAACAAAAGAGCTTTTAAGGTGTCTTGATCTAGGTTTTCCATTTTTGCTCTTTTGATGTTGTAATGAAATCTCTCCAACAAATCTTCCAAGTTTTCATCTTCTTTTTGTACCATCTTAAACACTTCTTCCTTATGATTGACTGGCATACAATAATCCAAATACCTCTCTAGAAATGCTTGTTTCATGTTTTCCCATGTCCTAATAGAACTTTTGATGAAACTCATAAACCACTTCAGTGCTGCTCCTTTCAATGTTGAAGGAAATAGTTTAAGTTTTTGAGCATCTTGTAAGTATTCATAATTTCTACACAGGATCTCAAATTCGAATAGGAAGGTTTCAGGATCTTCAGTTTTAAGTCCATAGAAGTTTGGAATGATAGAGGGTGAAATGTTTTTCATGGTTGTATTGGTTTCTTCATCAATTATAGGGAACCCAAAAGAGTTTCCTATTTCTCTTCTACCTCTTCCTCCATATGCACCTCTACCTCCTTCTCCTCTACCTCTATCTCTACCTCCAAATAATGTGTGTTCTCCATTAAAGACTCCTCCTCCCCCTTCTTCTGCCATGTTTGACTCTCTTGTGGAAGTGGAAAAGTTTGTATCCCTGACAGGAGTCTTTAGATCTTCTTCTAAGGCAGGTTCAATGGATGAAGTGGAAGGTTTCTCTAATGGGATATTTGGTCTTAGGTCTTCTAGAAGTCCAGGATCAGTAAAGGATGGAATATGGGTCTGAGTTGAAGGTGTATTAGCCCTTGGTCTAGGTGAAACAAGTGGTGTTCTAGGAATCAAATTTCTGTTTCTGCTGCTTATGAATCTACCCCTTGAATCTCTCTCTCTACGCATATAATTGTTTTTGGGAATTAAGAAACAAAGGTTACCTAGTTTTCACTTCCCCGGCAACGGCGCCAAAATGTTTGTGCTCAACCTAGTCTCCTAAATTGAGTTCATTTAATTGTCAACCAGGGTTGGTAAACTGCTGAAGTGAAGTGCACCGTATGTGCCTAGGTGTTTGTCTCTTAATGCGTTGTGTTTAGTGTTTTATGATTTTTTTGGTCTTTTGTGATGATTTATGATGTTTTTGGTCTTTTGGTGGTTTTTATGTTCATAAGGAAAATGACTAAAAATCTAGTGGAAAGAAGCTACTGGTTAAAAACAGAGTGAAGCCTAATTGGTTGATGACAAATGACAAATGCAAATGCAAATACTGAAACAGAATCAAACCTAAACTATGACTAAGCAGAATACAAAGCTTGATAATGACTTCAAGAAAATGAATCAAAACATAAACTTAACTTGTCCAATTCTTTCATCAAAGGTATTTTGGGAGAGCTTGAGAAATGGTCAGCTAAGCATACAAATTCTCCTAACTAAACAATTAAACAACCAGCTTATAATGATGCAACATTTTATCCATGATTAAAGATTTGTTGAAACATATTTGGAGAAAAATATTGTTAACATCATAAGATCTCTACTCTAAGACTAGCTCCTAATTCTATTCTGCAACTTAGTTTAACATCACTAAACCTTATTCAAAAGTTATGGATTTCTTTTTAAAGTAGTCTTTTGAGGAAAGGCTTTGTTTATGAAGTGGTAAAGAAGTTGCAAAAGTACTTCAGGCCTTGAGATGATACTGTCTTCTGTTCAGATGGTTATGAGTCAATTATGGATTTGGAACAAAAGAGATTTTGTAAATAATGAAGGTCGTATTGTTTAAGTTTA